>OU426912.1:6798453-8151925 GCA_911387775.1 Thymelicus sylvestris | reverse complement strand
CTACCTGCCCCATGATATACCATACGAGAAACCTTTCCCAGTCTCAGAGCTACCACACCCATCCTCACGCCCTGCAATAGATACCACTATGGCTATGACAGAAGAGGAAATAAATAGCAAATGTTCAACAAACACCTACAAAATTTTCACCGATGGTAGTAGTGATGGCACTGGTAATGTCGGAGCATCTCTAGTCGTATATACACCAGAAGGACAAAAAATCTGTAAAAAACTAAAATTGCACGGAAGCTGCTCGGTGTTTCAAGCGGAGCTGCTGGCTATCAGACACTCTACGGACTGGATACTTATGCATAACCCGCAAGATGTAGTCATCTTTTCTGATAGTCGGTCGAGTCTAGACGCGATAAAAGATACAAACAACACAAATCCACTTGTAGCGACCATCCACAAAAATATCATAGCAATCAGACAAAATCAAATTGAATTAAAGCTCGTGTGGGTGAAGGCTCATTCCGGCTTAACTGGAAATGAGGAAGCCGACAGGGTAGCAAAGGAGGCAGCACATTTGCACAAAACCCCAGATTATTCTTACTTCCCCATCAGCTACATAAAGCACCGCTTAAAGATTGACCGTTATAAATTCATGGAAAACAATTACGCGACATCAACGAAAGGCCAACATACTAAAATTTTTTTCCCTACCTTAAATGATATCAACAACGCTTTCACAAAAATCAAACCAAATTTTCAATTAACTCAGATATTCACCAGCCACGGCTACCATAGACAATACCTCCATAGATTTAAAATAATAAATACCGATAAATGCCCCTGCAATGACACAGAAATACAAACAATTGACCACCTTCTAAAAACATGCCAACGATTCGAACTACCACGATTTAAACATGAGACACTATGTACAAATCTAAATATAAATCCATATCAAATAAATGATCTGATAAGAAAGCAGAGTTGCATTTCCTCTTTTGTTACGTACGTAACACAAATCGTAGACTCATTAAAAACTTTTAACAACAATTTATAAACCCCACAAATAGAAATCATTACCCAAATAGAAATAAACATATATTAAAACAAAACATAAATGGCAGTAAGCTGTTTCCGTATCAACTAGCGGAAACCTTACAGAATGTCACCTGGAAAAAAAAAAAAAAAAACCTAACCTAACCTAACCTAACCTAACCTAACCTAACCTAACCTAACCTAACCTAACCTAACCTAACCTAACCTAACCTAACCTAACCTAACCTAACCTAACCTAACCTAACCTAACCTAACCTAACCTAACCTAACCTAACCTAACCTAACCTAACCTAACCTAACCTAACCTAACCTAACCTAACCTAACCTAACCTAACCTAACCTAACCTAACCTAACCTAACCTAACCTAGCCTAACCTAACCTAACCTAACCTAACCTAACCTAACCTAACCTAACCTAACCTAACCTAACCTAACCTAACCTAACCTAACCTAACCTAACCTAACCTAACCTAACCTAACCTAACCTAACCTAACCTAACCTAACCTAACCTAACCTAACCTAACCTAACCTAACCTAACCTAACCTAACCTAACCTAACCTAACCTAACCTAACCTAACCTAACCTAACCTAACCTAACCTAACCTAACCTAACCTAACCTAACCTAACCTAACCTAACCTAACCTAACCTAACCTAACCTAACCTAACCTAACCTAACCTAACCTAACCTAACCTAACCTAACCTAACCTAACCTAACCTAACCTAACCTAACCTAACCTAACCTAACCTAACCTAACCTAACCTAACCTAACCTAACCTAACCTAACCTAACCTAACCTAACCTAACCTAACCTAACCTAACCTAACCTAACCTAACCTAACCTAACCTAACCTAACCTAACCTAACCTAACCTAACCTAACCTAACCTAACCTAACCTAACCTAACCTAACCTAACCTAACCTAACCTAACCTAACCTAACCTAACCTAACCTAACCTAACCTAACCTAACCTAACCTAACCTAACCTAACCTAACCTAACCTAACCTAACCTAACCTAACCTAACCTAACCTAACCTAACCAATTGAGGCAAAGAGAGGAAAACCCCAGGAGATGATAGGCTTTAGGGAGATCGAGGGTAGAATTTGTTTCCTCAGAGCGCAACATCCAGCAAAGCAAATGACAGTGACATTTGAATGCCTGGAAGACACGGATCCCGGAACGCTGGAAAAATTCCAGGTAACGGGAGAGCAAATATATACCGACGGGAGCAAAATCGAAGGAAAGGTCGGAGCAGCGTTATCCTGCTGGACTAACGGTGCTGAGACCGAAAGCCGGAAATTTAAGCTGGAACGGTTTTGCACTGTCTTCCAGGCCGAACTTTATGCCATACTTCAAGCCACGTCACTGGCTATGGGTCATAAAAACATTGTCACCAACATCTTTAGTGACTCCAGGTCAGCCCTTCAGGTGATCCAAAATCACGACTCGTTCCACCCACTCGTGATGGAGATCCGAAAGAACCTGATATCCAGCGAGGAGCAAGGCAAGACCATCCGCCTGTTTTGGATCAGGGCCCACGTAGGGGTTACAGGGAATGAGCGTGCTGACGAGCTCGCTAAACAAGCAGCACTCTTCAAAAAGACAGCGCCAGACTATGATAAGTGTCCAGCATCATATATAAAACGGCAGCTAAGATCTGACACAATCATAGAATGGAAGAAGCGCTACAACGAGGGTGACACAGCGATGGTGACAAAAATTTTCCTACCAGATGCAGAAATTGCCTACAGGATTATTCCAAAAATCGGACTTACCCCAACTCTGGTACAAATATTCACGGGTCACGGGGGCTTCTCCAGCTATCTCTTTAGGTTCAAATGTAAAGACTCCCCTCACTGCATATGCACTCCTGAAACAGACGAAACAATAGAACATGTACTACTGGAATGCCCTAAGTATCAGGTTAAAAAACTTAATTTAGAAATGGAATTAGGTATTAAAATCAACAAAGGAAATTTAAGCGAGTTGCTATTAAACAAAGGAAATAGGAATAAGCTACTAAAATATTGCACAGAAATTGCAAAAGACGTCATTAATAGAAATAAGACTAAGTAAAGTATATGATAATATATATACTGTATTATATAATTATGATATACAAAATAAAAATAGATAAAATAGGAATGTCTAAATATATATAAAAATAGAAATAAGAGTAAGAAATAAGTATATAAAAATATATACTCTGTTATATATTCAAAATATACGCAATCTAAATAGGTTTGAAAGAAAATTCAAAAGGAATTTCAAAACATAGTAATAAAAATGTAATAAAAAATTAGAAAGTAATTAGACATGTCAAAGATAAAACAAGTAGAAAGTAAACAAAAACATTACAAATTAAGAACAGTAAATCAAGATCAAAATTAGGAAGACAGAATATATCCATATGAACACACACATAAAACACATAAAACTTCAACTAATATCATAAGATTAGTAAATAATTATAAATAAGCCTGAACTGTAACCTAAGTTAAGTATCAAAAAAAAAAAAAAAAAAATTGTAACCAATAAACAAACAACATAGCTTAAATACCACTTAAGTAAACAAATAAATAATTATAAGGTAATAGTATGTTTAGAAATTAGATTAAGCTCCAGGAATGCTCCTGTATGAGATATTTATGTTAAAATTAAGATTAGAAAATAATTATAAATAAGCCTGAATTGTAACCTAAGTTTAAGTATTAAAAAATTGTAACCAATAAATAAACAACATAGTTTAAATACAACTTAAGTAAACAAATAAAAAATTAAAAAGTAGTAGTATGTTAAGAAACTAGACTAAGCTCCAGGAATGCTCCTGTATTAGATGTTTATGTTAAAATTAAGACATAATTGTATAAAAACCTGTATGCTTGTTTAATATATTAAATAAAATAAATAACTTCCCTGACGAGCATGTCGGGGGTAAAATTATTTAGCTTGCGGGCCGGGCCAGAAAGCGCCCGGACAGGATAAAAAAAAAAAAAAAAAAAAAAAAAAAAAAAAAAAAAAAAAAAAAAAACCTAACCGATTACATAGAAAACATCTTATTAGCTTCTCATACTTTACCGAACATAGTACTATTATACATCAATAGATTCGTCTTCAAGTGCTCTTTCTGATCATCTAATTAGTTTTTCATTTTCTCTCAAGTTTTTCAAAATTACATAAAATTTCACTTTTCTTAAAATAATAAACGTTCTTATAACAGATTATTCTAAAATTTCAAGTTTACCTACCTGTGTGTGGTATCAAAACACTCGTATTTACTTCGCGCACTTACCTCTGTACTTCTTTTGGAAATGCTTCTTAAAATTTTTCAAATTTTCACCTAAAACTTCCAAAAAACGTCTATTTTCCGATTTTCTTTTTCCGGCTACGCTCCATTTTCAATTTTCCTTCATTCTTGTATAGCGCTCGTCGAGCCCTATCTTCTGACACCACTCCCGTCCCAATCCGACACCTAAAACTGGAAAAAAGTCGCGAGGCGCCCTCCCCATACATTGCTAGTATACCGAGTTCACCTAAGGTCCGAAGACATAGAATTTAAATTACATAGAAAACATCTTATTAGCTTCTCATACTTTACCGAACATAGTACTATTATACATCAATAGATTCGTCTTCAAGTGCTCTTTCTGATCATCTAATTAGTTTTTCATTTTCTCTCAAGTTTTTCAAAATTACATAAAATTTCACTTTTCTTAAAATAATAAACGTTCTTATAACAGATTATTCTAAAATTTCAAGTTTACCTACCTGTGTGTGGTATCAAAACACTCGTATTTACTTCGCGCACTTACCTCTGTACTTCTTTTGAAAATTCTTCTTAAAATTTTTCAAATTTTCACCTAAAACTTCCAAAAAACGTCTATTTTCCGATTTTCTTTTTCCGGCTACGCTCCATTTTCAATTTTCCTTCATTCTTGTATAGCGCTCGTCGAGCCCTATCTTCTGACACCACTCCCGTCCCGATCCGACACCTAAAACTCGAAAAAAAGCCCCGCCCGTCCACCCTGTTCTCGTGACTTGTGTGTAGTGGGGTACGGAATCTTGGGAAACCGTCACCCAAACTTAATATTTTTTATTCTCAAATCAGACTTACCATTCCTTGTTGAACACATTGCACACATCCGTTCATTTCTATCACGTATATTCTTCGGAAAAAAACTCAGATTAAGCGCTCTTTACTTTCTTTAACTAAATTTATATATAATAACAATGGATAATTACGACATACCACCCGATCCTTCACCACCACGTCTTACTACAGATACAGTGGACGTGATGAGGTCAGATTCGGAAGTGCACCCCCCAGATACACAGCAAACGCGCGCACAATTAAGGCCTAACCCTATCAAAACATCAAGCGTGGATCTTGTCCGCTCTGAACACCCTAATACAAGTTCGTTGCGACTTGAAGAACTACATAGAAACAGCTCTCCCGGAGAAGTTGAAAAAGTGGCTTCATTTATACTCCACAAAACTAAATCAAAACTGGATGAGTCGCGTAATATGAACAGGGATATTAAAGCGGAAGTCAATAAGGGACTACTAGAAATGTACAGAATGATCCTAAAGCTGATAGAAACTAATAGTTTTCATATGTTGGAGAAACAAAAGATCAAATCTCACTATGAAAACTTACTTTACAAAAATGAATCCACTCATGTCAGTGTCGTTAAATCCATGCAGGATGAATACCATCAGCTATTAAAAACCCTTGAAGAAAAGACAGCTGAGCATACAAAGTGGGTAGAAATGATGCAGGAAAATATGAACCAGTTAAAATATATAGAGGAACAGGGAAGAAAACACACAGAAGAGATAAAAATGGAAATAGCCAGAATAAATAATGTGCAAGTATCCGGAGCCTCTGCCATGGACATTTCTGAAATTAAAAATCAAATTATCACCTTACGAAAGGAAATACAAACTACTAATTCATCTGCCCCAAATCATGCAGAGTCAGACGGTGCTAAAGGCCCTACTACATCACGTCCCTCAACAAAACCTGCATATGCAGACATGCTTCAGCGGCCAAACTATCCGTTGGTTATCGAGTCAGTGGACCCACGAGTTTCGGGCGAAGAAATAATTAAAACCGTTAAACAGAAAATTGACGTCATTGATCTTGGAGTGGGGGTCAATAAGGTGCGAATGACTAAAAATCAAAAGGTAGTATTCAGCTGCGACTCGCAAACAGATAGGCAAAAAATTCAGGACACCATTAAACGAAGCAACCTACAACTAACTGCAATAAAACCAACCGTCAAAAGACCACTTCTCAAATTAACAGGTATAATCAACGAGCTAAGCGACAGTAAAATAATGGAAGCGATAGTAAACCAAAACTCAAAACTCATCGATGGAATAGAAAAAGAAACCAAAGATTCAAAAATTATTCGTAGAATTAAAGGTCGCACTGATTTGCTCGCTAACATCATAATTGACGTCGATCCTAAAGTATGGTCTGCTCTTAAGGATAACAAAGTCAGAATTGGTTATCAAATGGTTACCGCTGTCGACCAATCTCCCTTGAAGCAGTGTTTCAAGTGTATGGGATTTGGCCACTTGGCTCGCGACTGCACATATGCTGAACAGAGGTGCGGATACTGCTCCGGAACGCATGACACGAGAACTTGCAACATGAAGAATGAAGAACCAAAATGTGTAAACTGCCAACAAGGTCACCCCGCGTATTCCTCTTCATGCGCAGAGTGGAAAAAGTGGGATAGCATAGCGCGGAGCATGATCTCGTATTGTTAGCCACAGTGGATACGGGGACCAAAATAGTTAACAATAGATTCAGGAAAAAGCGACAGGTAGAAGATCAGATTATTAAAGTTTTACAATGCAACCTCGGTAGAAATGCAAATGCTCAGCATGAGCTGTATCAATATATGAACCAAAATAATATCGAAATAGCATTAATCAGCGAACCATATACTGGAAATAAAAACACTTTGATCTGCCCCAGGGAATATGAGCCCTATCAGTTTTTGGACGCAGAAAGAATTAAAGCATGCATTTTAGTAAAATCTGGTAGCCACAGTTGCATCGGGATATCTGAGGAATCTAATAGCAATATGAGTGTGATTAAATTAAACAAAAAAGGGAAAAATATATATATCATTAGCGTTTACATAGAACCCCGAACAGATAATAGAGATATATTAAGAAAACTAGACAATTTTTATTCTAAAAACTGTAATGCAGCAATAATAACTGGAGGCGACCTAAACGGATGGCATCCCATATGGGGATCGATCACAAGTAATAAAAGAGGAAATTCAATAGCCAAGTTAATCACTAACAACAATTTAATTATTAACAATGTAGGAGACCATCCCACCTTCGAGACAGTTACACATGGACAAATTCGAGAATCAATAATAGACCTTACCATGACTACTGAAAACATTAGTCAATCAATTCATAACTGGAAAGTCAACGTTGAAGTGTGTCCCTCTTCTGACCATCATGCTATTAGTTTTGATATTTCATTGAATAAAAACTCGATAATTAAGAATAAAAAACAATCTACATTCAAATACAACACAAATGGAATCAAATGGGAAGGACTTAAGGAAAAATTTCAAACACACCTAGAACCACATTTACCAATTCATGAAATAAACGATCGCACAGCACAAGAAGACATCTAAAAATATGTACAAGATTTAACTCGAGCAATACAAAAAGCGTGCGATAAAACACTGATCAAAAAATCTACACCGCCCAACAAACCTCCTTGGTGGAACGAAGAACTGGAAAACAAGAAGAAAGAAGTAATTAAAAACCATCATAAAATACAACAACTAAAGAAACAAAAGAAACCGTTAGATACAGAACTAAATAACAAGGTAAAACTTAAAACTGAATATGGTGAAATGATAAGGAAAGCCTCAACGAATAATTTCAGAGATTTTTGCACATTACAAGGAAAAGAAGATGTTTGGAGCTTAACAAATAGAATTTTAAGAAATAAACCACCACGTCAACCCCCCAGAACACTTAAAACAATTGATAACACATATACTAAAAATGCAACAGAGACAGCCACTGCACTAATCAACCAATTCTATCCGGATGATACACAAATAAACGACACAAACGAACAGAAAGAAATAAGAAATATAGCAAAAGAGCCACCAAATACACCTGACGAACCAAGTTTTACAGCAGAAGAAATAGAACAATGCATAAAATCAATGAGTCCTAATAAAGCCCCTGGTCTTGACCATTTAACGTCTGACATTTGCCTATTTTTCAACACCTTATATCCTCACATCCTTCATGATATTTATAATTACTGCCTAAACAACTCATACTTCCCTACATACTGGAAAACTTCAGCCGTAAAAGTTATACCAAAGCCTAACAAGGAGGAATATGACTCAATCAAGTCATATCGCCCCATTGGACTTATTAATGTATTTGGGAAAACATTAGAAAAATTAATTACGAGACGATTAAACTATCATACCAATGTAAATAGTGCACTATCAAGCAAACAGTTTGGATTTAGAGAACAGACTTCCACATCAGATGCAGTCAATTATGCAATAGAACTAATCCAAACATTTAAAAGTCAAAAGGAACAAGTTGTAGCTATATCGCTAGATATTGAATCAGCTTTCGATAATGCATGGTGGCCTGCAATACTCGATAAACTTAAACGAATAGATTGCCCCCGTAATTTATATCTATTAATAAAAAATTATTTTGAAAACCGTAACGCTACAATAAACTACTTAGATGTAACAATAAATAAAGATTTAACTAAGGGATGTGTACAAGGATCCGTATGTGGACCTGCCTTTTGGAACTTAATAATAGATGACCTACTAAAGATTGAACTGCCGGAAAATTGTTATTTACAAGCATTTGCTGATGATATTCTTCTAATATCTCACCATAAAGACTATAAAATATTGCAAAACATCACAGAAACATCACTGGATTTAATAACAAACTGGGGACATAACAACAAATTAAAATTTGCACCTAACAAGACTAATGCAATAGCATTTACGAGCAAAGCAGCCAAGTGCATTATATATATGGACAAGATTAAACTAAATTTCATTAACGAATTCAAATATTTGGGTGTGATTATTGATAAAAAATTAAGATTTATTAAACATGTAAAGTACGTTACCAATAAAGCAGCTAAAATTTACAATAAAATTGCACGTATGGCTAAACCCACTTGGGGAATTCAATCGGAAAATATAGAGATAATATACAGACAGGTAATAGAACCTATAATTTGTTACGCGGTTGGTATTTGGCAGAATGCGTTAAAGTATAAAACTACGATAAACATTCTTCGTTCGTTACAAAGATCCTTCGCGATCAAAATTATAAAAGGTTTTAAAACCGTCAGCACGGATATGTCAATATCCTTGGCTATGTTGACACCACTCCCTGATAAAGCACAAGAAGTTGCAGACATAGAAACGAGCAAAAAGACTGGAATGATGAAAGATTTACCTGATGACATTCGACTTGAAAGACCAGCAGCACCAAAAGACTTACTTCATCCATCATTAAGAAAAACAATAACATATACCAAAATAGAGAATACAACAGACTATGAAAAATACAAAGAATCCGATACATATGAAATTTACACAGATGGAAGTAAACATTCAGACAAAGTTGGAGCAGCTTATGTTATATACCCACCCGACGGAAGAAACAAAGTAGTCAAAAAGTTTAAATTACATGATTGCTGTTCGGTCTTTCAAGCCGAACTCTTAGCCTTGGAAAAAGCATTAGAACACATTTGCAGCATAAATCATAGCTTATTTCATATATATTCCGACAGCAAATCTGCTCTTGAAATAATTTGTAATCCCAATAGTACTAATTACTTTGTAACTAAAATACATAAACTAATAAACAAAATAGAATCAGCATCGAAATCAGTAAAGTTTTCTTGGGTAAAAGCACACAATGGCTTGATAGGCAACGAAGCAGCCGACGTAGAAGCAAAAGCAGCAGCAACAGCACACAGAAAAATAGATTACGCAAATTATTTTTATTTATTTTTAAATTATTTCTAGACCTTATTTTCTTCTATTTGTATTGTCTTTAGAAAGAAAGAAAGAAAGAAATGTTTATTTCACCTGAATTATCCATGCCACAGCAACAAATATAGCTAAAAAACAAAACAACATTTACATGTAAGATAGGTAGATAGGTGAAAAGGGTTCACGCTCAGCATAATGGCCGCGGAAAAAAACCACGGCCGCTGGTTTTCAGAGTGACCCTCAAATTGTGCAGTTCGGATGATTGAGGCTAATACAACAGCAGAACAATACATCCGACTCACTAATAAACTATCTGAAATTATAATTTGAACTTTTTATAACTACTCTATTTAAATAACTAAACACTATGACTATATACTACCACGTATACACGAACCATTACACGTATGTGTGTGTGTGTGTGTGTGCGTGTGTGTGTATGTGCGCGCGTGTGTGTATGTATGTGTGTTAATAAATTTATATTGCACTTGTGTCATGCCTAAAGGTGCTCCCTCATCGGGAGCATTCGCGTGTAATGTAACGTTACAGTTTTGAGCATTACATCAGTGAAGGAGGAGAACCAAGCATTACAATGCGCACCTTGTAATGATACAAAACGGTGATACACCAGTGAAGGAGGAGAACCGAGCATTACAATGCGCACCTTGTAATGATACAATGTGTAATATCTTGTTACAACTTGTAACATCAATGCGCTCCACTTCCGACCGCTTCGTCTGACATCTTGCTATGGAATGCTCAAAGTCGAATCTGTAATGTTACATTACACGCAAATGCTCGTCAGTCAGGGAGGTAGTATTGTAATGTAATGCTCAAAGTCGAATCTATAATGTTACATTACACGCGAATGCTCGTCAGTCAGGGAGGTATTATTGTAATGTAATGCTCAAAGACGAATCTATAATGTTACATTACACGTGAATGCTCCCGGTGAGGGAGCACCATAAGAGTTTCCTGCCTTTTTTGGTGTTGAAAAAGATATACTTTTAATTTAGCTCTAAAACCATTCAGACTTTGCAGGTTTCTTATAGGTGGAGGAATATTATTCCAACACTTTGATGCTGCGTAACGGAAACTACCTCTCAAAGTGGCTGACTTATGCCGCGGAGTTAGAAGCTGCTTCGCTAGTTTTCGAGAGCCACATGATCTCTGACTTGACATCCAGGACAACTTGTTATAAAGATAAGCAGGCGCTTGATGTTTTATGACGCCAAAGAGCAAACAAGCTAAATGAAGTTTTCTCCGATGTTTCATTTTTAGCATGGAGTGCTTGTTTAGGTATGGTGTCACATGACTTACTGTAGTCCTCTTTACTTAAGCTCTTTTCTATAACATTAAGTTCTTTCAGGTACCGCTTGAACTTGGCACATCCAATAAAAAATCACATTAATTGTGTGACTTTTGAAAATTTTGAATTCATCCTCTAATAAAGGGTAAAAGTAGGTTTTGCAATTCAATGTAATTCAATTTCGTCAGTTTAAGAGTTAAAAATATGAAATTTTTTATGTAAGTTTATAGTTGTGAACAAAAGTTAACTTTAACCCATCTTTTTGGAAGGTCATTCCATAAAGAGTTAATTTAGTGTATGAAGATTAGTACGCAACTTCGCCAATTTAGTTAAAAACATGCAAATCAGTATGGAAGGTAAAAGGGTGCAAATCTATATATCGGCGCGGTGTATAAATGATTAAATGTGATCGATTTAAATAATTATTTCTCAAAAGATTGTAAATTGAGCGGGTAACACCGAATAGAGTCGTACACGTCATGGCGAGGGCTGGCAACCCTGGGCGGTGGCCATTAGAGGTACAATGCCGGTCGCGTCGCGTGAATTGTGTATGAAACTATTGGCTTTAATTCTACAATCTTCTATTACTTCGTGTTGTACAGTGTTACAGTGTTAATTCTAATAAAAATGATTGTATTACAATATGTGCGTGATCATCTATCCAAGAAAATACCCTACTATCAGTACTGTGACATATAACCAAAGAATAACAGAGGATGAAATGCATCTCCGTCTCGGCGCTCCGATATCAGGCGTGGGATAAAAAAACCCAGATGGTTCTCGCCCGCACGTGTTGGAAAATTAATGAAAAAGTTGAAGTTGTTGATGGAAACCGAACTAGTTTGACATTTGAAATAAATTGGAATGAAAATTTTGCAATGAGAAACAAAACGATAGTAAGCGTGAGTTAGTGAGAGCCGTAAAGTTTTGCAAGGAGATTCGATGTGGAAAGTGCAAGTCGTATTGTGCGCTCACAGTTCAAATAAACCTAACTACCAAACATTGCGAACCTTCAGTCGGATCCTCGCCTCACGCAAGATATCGATATTCAATTATGGTCGAAGTGTACGGTGGAACAGAATACGTTACTATTTGAACACACAACACGAGGACGTGTTGATTTTTGTTGGATGGCCGAAGCAGTAATAGCGGGTTGGATTTGGAATCCGGTAGCAGGAGTTCGTACATGAGAATGCATCCAAGACACCCAACAACACCAACAAACCAACAAAAAAAAAAAAAAAAAAAAAATTCACACGATGTGTCTTTGAGGGACAAGTGCAGCTGGTACTTGTAAAAAGTAAAAAGCGTTTCCACTTCGCAAGAATCCGCATTTCAGGTTTTTCAGATGGCTACCTTGATATGATAATACAAACAGTGGACGACGAGCATGTAAAATAAGGATTTGAATACACAAGATTGGAATAATGTCATTAAGTTGGCATCTGAATGTCTACCGTGTGAAAGTGTATACAAGTGTTGTCAGTTAATACAAGCTTGCATCATTGTACCCGGAGAAGCCACGGCTAAAGTCCACCGAGGGACTTGACGAGGGCTGACTGTGCCACTGCTACGTGAAATCAGGTGATATGTTTTGTTTTATGTTGGATGAATGTCTTGAAAGAATTAAGGACACAATACATAGTTTGTGTATCCGTACCTAATATGTTTTGGTCACTTACAATATGATTTAGATAAAGTTTGAAGTATAGTACTACTTTGGGATCATAAGATTGACTCATACAACCAATAATAAAATCTAAGATAAAATATTGAGACCAAATTAGGTAGTTAAGTATGTACCTACCTTAATTTGAAAAAGTGAATTGATGAATTAGTTATTATCCTAAAAATTTTGTTATAGACAGCTGACAGACTACTATCATAAGTTACCTTAACTTTGGTTATGGTGCCAAGATAACTAAAGGAAAATTGTAGTATCTAACAAGATCAGTAGTCATGTGATATAGTTACAGTTATGTCATTTTAAAATCCTCTTAAAAAAAAAAACAGTAATGGAGTAACTAACTAATTACTTGGTATCTGCGTAGTCAGGCAGGGCAATACATTATGAAGTTATGAGTTATTTTTTAAAGTAAAAATAAACTTTTTCTTTTGTGAAAACAATGGGATGGACACCTTTTTGTGATGATGATGTGATAAAGCTATTGAACATCTTGCCACCATCACATATCACAATCATGTTCAAAAGTTTGAGTTGAAAGAGTTTTGATGAGTTTTGATAAGAAAGAAATAGTTGCTCGGTAGTGTAAGTTTAGAATAAATTATGGTTCTAACTATAATCCCAAAGGATGTGGATTATGGATTTGATAGTATGATTATTGTCATACAACTTTTATCATATAGAGTGAATAAGATGTGGGTGATAAAAGGTACCGATGTTGACCAGTCAGACCTAGTTGATAATGATTGATGATTGATCACAAGGAAATCTAATAGTAACATTAAAGTTAATGAGCAATCAATCTGTGTTGTAGAAAACTGTATACTTGGTATTGTCATATTAGTCTGACTAGGGTAAAACAGTAACTTGCTACATGTAGGGTAAAAACACTTGTTTGCGACCAGTAGGGTAAAAGGACTAAATAGTGATCATTGACTAAAAGGAATTGTTTTCTTTAGACAAATGGTAAACAAAGCATCATAGTTTTGATTTCATACAGAATCTAACGTTTTGAAAGAGATTTATTAAATTTTAGTAAACTTGCTTTACAAGAGTTATTCAAAATCAGTGCAAGTATGTTGTTTTGTGACACCATAAGCATTCTGTGAGTGAGATCGGGAGTTTTTAATTTTGGAACATCTTGCTGTTCTTTAAGTTGCCGTCTACTCTCGGTTTAGAGAAATAACAAGTGGACATTCCGTGTTTTTGTCTTTGTGTCTTTTTTTGTGTGTTTTAGATAAACTGGGTGAATGTGACGGTTGTGTGGAATACAACGTGTGAATATTTGGGCGGTGATGGGAAATTGCATCAATGCGAGATATCGAGGACTGGCATGGCGCGGCGTCAGCTGCCTGCATGGGTTGGCGCGGCGTGGACGCGTCGCGGCTCCGTGTGCCGGGGCTTATGATGAGCATCATCAGTTATTGGATGGCAACATGATATAACAGGTGATCTGTATTGATTCCTTTGTAGCTTATTTTGATTACTGCTCACTAAAGCGGTAATTATTCCTTGTCAAGTTTGTGATGATGTCGCATTTGACATTTGATGGTTATTGTTGCAACTTGCAATTGAATGCTGGCCTGGAAATGCCAACAAATAGTACTGAGTCAGAATAAGCCGATATCGGCAGTAGGAAGTATTACGTACTGTGTGCATATTTATCTCCCTTAAGTTTTCAACTTATTGACACCGACCTGTGTGGTACTGATGGACCTGTGTGATGCTGACGGACCTGTGTGGTACTGATGGACCTGTGTGATACTGACATACCTGTGTGATACTGACGGACCTGTGTGATACTGACGGACCTGTGTGATACTGATGAACCTGTGTGATACTGACGGACCTGTGTGATACTGACGGACCTGTGGGATACTAACGGACCTGTGTGATACTGACGGATCTGTGTGACCCTGACTAGCCTGTGTGGCCTTGACTAGCCTGTGTGGCCCTGACTAGCCTGTGTGGCCTTGATTAATCTGTGTGGGACTAAACTGTGTGGGACTAAACTGTGTGGGACTAAACTGTGTGGGACTAAACTGTGTGGGACTAAACTGTGTGGGACTAAACTGTGTGGGACTAAACTGTGTGGGACTAAACTGTGTGAGACTAAACTGTGTGGGACTAAACTGTGTGGGACTAAACCTGTGTGACCATGATCAGCCTGTGTGGACGTGACTTTCCTGTGTGGCCTTCACTAACCTGTGTGACAAAGATTAGCCTGTGTGACATTAATCCGACTATGTGACAAAGATTAGCCTGTGTGACATTAATCCGACTATGTGACAAAGATTAGCCTGTGTGACATTAACCCGACTGTGTGACAAAGATTAGCCTGTGTGACATTAACCCGACTATGTGACAAAGATTAGCCTGTGTGACATTAACCCCCCTGTGTGACAAAGGTTAGCCTGTTGAACAAAGATTACTTGTGAGACATACAATGTTCGTTCATTACTTTCTCAATGAACAAAGATTTATTTTGTGAGACATACCTTAATGTTTACAAGTCAAACGAAACAATGAGCGATTCGAAGTTTAAAATGTATTGCGTAACTTGAGAAGTAAAATGTTTACAGTTGTTGGTCAGGGTGACCGATGCAGTATGGTGTGTATTAAGGTGCGACGTTTGTCCACAGTTGATGCGGAATTGCGAAGGTTGAAGAGAGTGCACACGAGGACGTGTGACTAGCAGGACGGCCGTATCGGCGCGGTGTATAAATGATTAAATGTGATCGATTTAAATAATTATTTCTCAAAAGATTGTAAATTGAGCGGGTAACACCGAATAGAGTCGTACACGTCATGGCGAGGGCTGGCAACCCTGGGCGGTGGCCATTAGAGGTACAATGCCGGTCGCGTCGCGTGAATTGTGTATGAAACTATTGGCTTTAATTCTACAATCTTCTATTACTTCGTGTTGTACAGTGTTACAGTGTTAATTCTAATAAAAATGATTGTATTACAATATGTGCGTGATCATCTATCCAAGAAAATACCCTACTATCAGTACTGTGACATATAACCAAAGAATAACAGAGGATGAAATGCATCTCCGTCTCGGCGCTCCGATATATATATTATATGGGATTATAGTTAGACACAACAAAATAGCTAAATCACCGTTTTCTCGAAATTTATTTCCCAAGGGAATGTAAGTTTGTACGAATCTTCGTTATTTTCTATTTTTCACTTGCTTATTACCGATTTAGAATCAGAACCCTTATAGTTTCGTCATGTCCGCCCATCCGTCTGTCTGTCCGTCTATCCGAAGCAAAACGCCGAGACCGTAGTGCTAGAAAGCTGTAATTTGGTATGGATATATGTATGACGGCGAGCGACCTCTTTGGTTCTACAACGATTGGCCGATGCAGATGCTGTCATACAAGAAGTCATGAAGAAAAACCAAATGTTTAGAATTAGGAATGTGTCAATCTATTTAGAACATACGTGAGGACATTCTATTAGGAGTAGTACAGATTGTTATTGATGTGAACGTTATAGCTGGAGAGCTAGTGAACCATTTGACTAACCCACTTCCCACAAAGCTAGAAATTTATTAAATGATATTTTATTATTACTCAATTATGAAAGTACCGTTCTGGCAGGCATCTCGCGGTTGCGTCATCATCCCTTAAATTTTTAAAAATGCAAAAAATTTTTTTTTTTATCCCACTCGCGCAAGGCTAGGTGTGTGCCAGAACAGAGCAAAGTTGTCATCGGGAGAGCAATTCATAATCTACTCGCACAAGGCTCAAATTTTCAGGGAACCTTCTTTCAATTGTTTTAACACTATATGCCAAAACATTCTAGCGGTTGCAAGTATCTGCCAGAAGCGTATACAGGGTGAATTTTTCAAGTGAGCGTGAATGGATAAATTCAAAACTATGAGAAATAGCGAAAAGTGGTCAAAGGATTTTGACGAAAACCAAAACGACATAATCACATTTTTGAAAAATCAATTTATTAGCCAGCAATCGAACTCGCTGATTTTGCCTCATGAATTTTTTTTTTGTAGGGTAACACTGTTTTTTTTCATCAATGTGTACGATCTATGAGATTCTATAATCGCCCTATACATTATAATGACATCAAAAAGAGGCAAGAGCCTGAAATTATACACACAAGGATACATTTGTATGTTTTTTTTTTGTATGGCAAAACTGAAATTTATTTTCACCAAAGTGTATGATCTGTAAGATCCAACAATAGTTCTGTACATTTAAATGACATCAAAAGAAGGCTAGAGCTTAAATTTATGAATACATTTGTATGAAAATTATTATTTTTTGTATGGCAATACTGAAATTTATTTCCACCAAAGTGTACAATCTGTAAGATCCAACAATAGTTCTGTACATTTAAATGACATCAAAAGAAGGCTAGAGCTTGAATTTATGAATAGAAGGATACATTTGTATGAAAATTATTATTTTTTGTAAGGCAATACTGAAATTTATTTTTACCAATGTGTACTATCTGTGAGATCCAATAATAGCCCTATACATTTGAATGATATCAAATCAGACTAGAGCTATACTACTAGAGATACAATTGCTATCCCGATGACAATTTTGCTCTGTTCTGGCACATACTTGCAACCCTCAAAATGGTTTGGCAATTTTTTTTTACACTTAAACATATGTAAATTACAACATATTAAAATTGTAGCCTTGTGGGAGTGGGATAAAAAAAATTTTTTTGCATTTTCAAAAATTTAAGGGATGATGAAGCAACCGCGAGATGCCTGCCAGAACGGTAGTTTCTTAATTGACTGATAATAAAATATCATTTAATAAATTTCTAGCTTTGTGGGAAACGGGTTAGTCAAATGGTTCAGTAGCTCTAGGGCTATTAGGAGAACTGGATATATGTCGTGGAACAAAGTAAAAGGAATATTTTATTAAATAACCATAGAATACCCTTTCTGTCATATGTACATATTTATTAAAACTCGAAAATACATAGAGAGTTTTACAGGTATATCTGACAGAGTGTGTGTGCTAAAATTGAAATGGGAATCATACCATCTAACTTTAATCCAAGTATATGCCCCGACAGAGAGTGCTTCTGACGAGGAGATTGAAGTATTCTACGAAGACATCAGGAAAGCTCATGCATTAACAACCGGAAACCATGTCATATGTATGGGAGATTTTAATTCCAAGATCGGACAGCCAAAAAAAGAAGAGTCCTTGGTGACTGGACAGTATGGATACGGTACGAGAAACAAGCGTGGAGAAAGGCTTATACAATACGCTTTTGAACAAAAACTAGTGATAATCAATTCCTTATTTAAAAAGAGCAAATCTAAAAAGTGGACATGGCTTTCTCCGGACCGAAAAACAAAAAATGAAATTGACTTTATTCTGTCAAGCACACCAAATATATTTACTAATATTGAAACTGTATCTACACTTTTTCCATCTGATCACAAGATGATAAGAGGAACAGTAAAATTACAGAAATTTAAAAAGAGCAGAAAATCTTTCACAAATTTTACAAACAGCTTAAAATCCGAAGAAGACCGATCCCATTTTATAAAGAATTTGTCTACTTTTGAGTCAGAGTGCTATGATACTCATAATTTACCCGTCTCTACATTCTATGAAAAAATTGAAAATATGATAAAATTGAGTTTACAACAAAAAACCAAAGTGAACCAAAATTCTAAACCATCTATCATAACAGAAGAAACGCGGAAACTTATGAAACGGAAAAGCGAACTACTTCACAAGAAGTACTTAGATAAGAATGAAAAAACAGAGCTTTCAAATTTATTTAAAAAAAGTAATAGAGCAATACGAAAAAATTACATTGACCACAGGCAAACCACTATTTTAAAACATATGAACTCTACCGGAAGCTTAAAAAAAGCAATGAAAGAATTGAACACTGGAAAGAACTGGATCCCATCACTTGGGTCTAAGAGTGCGAATCATAAGACCAGGGAAGATATATTAAACACGGCAACAGAATTTTACAGACAACTCTACAGTACCTCTGAAACACACTCTGAAGGCCTTAACTCTAGTCTCGAAATTTTAAAAAGCCAAGTGCAAGATGTAGAAGTACCTCAGTTTGTGGAGAGTTATATATTATCAAAAATTGAAAAATTGAAGAATGATAAAAGCTCGGGCTCCGATGGGATTTCAAATGAAGCTATAAAATTAGCCAAAGATTTATTAACTAAACCATTAACCCAGTTATTCAACAAAATCCTTTTAGAAGAAAAGGTTCCACCTGCCTGGACAGAATCAGAAATAATACTTTTATACAAGAAAGGTGACCCAAAAGATGTGGCAAACTATCGCCCCATAAGCTTGATGCCATGCTTATTTAAACTCTTTGCTTCATGCTTATTAGACAGGATAAACTCAGACATCGAAAACCATCAACCAAAAGAACAAGCTGGATTTAGAAAATCTTTCAGTACCACTGACCACATTCAGGTGATTGAACAGATAATCGAAACGTATTCTGAATTTAGGAGACCACTTTACTTGGCTTTCATTGACTACAAAAAAGCTTTTGACACAATATCCCATAAAAGTATTTGGAAGGCTCTACAAAACCAAAATGTCAACGACAAGTATATCAACATACTAAAAAATATTTATAAAAAAAGCACGAGCAGAATCAAACTAGAAAGTAAAGGTCAAAAAATAATAATTGGCAGAGGAGTAAGACAGGGTGATCCAATCTCTCCAAAAATTTTTATATCCGTACTAGAAGATATTATGAAGGACCTGCCATGGTCTCACAGGGGAATAAGAGTAGAAGAAAAACGTCTTCACCACCTCCGCTTTGCTGACGACATTGTTCTTTTTTCAGAAAACTCAGAAGAGCTACAAAACATGATAGTAGAGCTAAATGCTGTGAGCTTGAGTATTGGTTTAGAAATGAACAAAGAAAAAACAAAAATAATGACTAACCACCACAAAAAACCTATCATAATAAACAATGTTGTTCTAGAATATGTTGAAACTACATCTACCTAGGAAAAAAAGTGTCCTTCAGACAAACTCACAACATAGAAGAAATTGAAAGACGTATTGCAATCACTTGGAGAAAGTACTGGGCCTACAAAGAAGTTATGAAATCAGAAATTTTTAATGGAATGGATTTAAAATGGAAAAAGAAAATAATGGACTCTTGTATTTTGCCGTGTCTAACTTATGCATGCCAGACATGGATATTTGACTCTAAATTGAAAAGTAAACTTTCTTCCTGCCAAAAAGCTTTAGAACGCAGCCTACTTAAAATAAAATTAACAGATAGAGTACGTCATTGTAAAATTAGAGAAAAAACCAAAATAATAGATGCTCTATCATTTGCTCAAAGTTTGAAGTGGAAGTGGGCTGGTCATGTGGCTCGTTGCACGGACGATAGATGGACTAAGACTGTGTCCTTGTGGAAAGGTCCTTATGGACAAAGAAGAAGAGGAAGGCCAAAGTCAAGATGGAAAGATGAAATAGAGAATATTGCGGGTCACATCTGGTCAAAAGTAGCCAAAAATAGGGACATTTGGAATTCTCTGGAGGAGGCCTTTACCCGTAGAGGGGTCCTGTAAGTCCATTTAAATTTAAAACACATGACTATAAGAAAAATACAATTTTAATGACAAATACAACTGTTTGATAATAATTTAATGATGTAATAATTAGAATAATATGTAATAATATGAATAATATTTAAATTTAAATTATGAATTAATTGACAGTTTTTTGCCATTTTGACTTCACTAATGAATAATAATAATAAGATTATAATAATAAGTCAATTATTTATTAAGTGATTGATTGATGCATCTGTAATTACATATTTATAATTATCACTTTGTAATTGTAACTTACAGGAATAAAAAGGCTTTTTTATTTTTATTTTTATTTTTATTTTATTTTATTTTATTTATATGTATGACGGCGAGCGACCTCTTCAGTTCTACAACGATTGGCCGATGCAGATGCTGTCATACAAGAAGTCATGAAGAAAAACCAAATGTTTAGAATTAGGAATGTGTCAATCTATTTAGAACATACGTGAGGACATTCTATTAGGAGTAGTACAGATTATTATTGATGTGAACGTTATAGCTGGAGAGCTAGCCATTTGACTAACCCACTTCCCACAAAGCTAGAAATTTATTAAATGATATTTTATTATTACTCAATTATGAAAGTACCGTTCTGGCAGGCATCTCGCGGTTGCGTCATCATCCCTTAAAGGAGAACCCCATCTTCCATAGAGACACCGGCCCAGATTAGACAAGAATGAAAATTGGTGGTCAATTAGATCATTGTAAAAGCTTTAATTTCTCCAATTTTCACGTCTACTAGCAATGGCCAACTAATGAAATCCTAGAATTTCCACCTAAATATGGTTATGTCACACTCATGTCACTCACAGCAATATATTATGCCTGTTACTAGGGACTTACTACCTCAAACCAAACACCTACTCTAATATTGACAGTATTAGGAATAATTATGATCATAAGACGCAGTAAAAATTAAAGTTACATATAAACACTAACAAAATACAACTACTTAAACAGTAGGTAATGGTTGAAACCTGAATTACAAAGGTGGGTGAATATTATTATTAATAAAAGCTATTTCATGTTTTAAAGGGATTTTATTAGTTATCATCACATCATAATATTATATTAATATTTCGTCTAGAAATTGTGCAGTAGGTATACGTATTGTATGGGTACTACAACGTCTGCATCCTACTGTTCTTCTAGAGCTCCCTATACATACAACATCATTGTTCTAGAGGTATATAGGGTACGTCATCCAGTGTTCAGAAAAAGGTCAGTCACAAAACAGGCGATCTCGGAGTCCAATATTTATTTATTTATTTATTTATTTGTATAAGTTACACCAACAAAGTAATCACTGTGACAAGAATAATACAAGACAAGATACTATAACAACATTAGATTAGTGTTACTTCACTTACAGGTGTAAACGACTTGATAATAATGCAACAATAACCGTCTTCTAGTAGTTTGAAATAAAACTTAAATCAATCAAACTACAGGAATACATATTAAAATTAAATTAAAATTAAAGAAAAATGAAATTATACAATAATAAAATAGATTGATAAATTAAAAATTACGCGATTGAGATTAAAAATGTACAGAGATTGAGTTAATATAATAGATTATAATTAAGATTATATAATTGAATTGATAAAAATTATTGAAATTAAATACAGTAGATTAAATACAAAGTTGAATTGTTTTACATTATATGCATGAATTATTGTGTAAATTGTGTTAACAGCTTATAGTCCGTGAGCCAGATAGTATTTTTTGTCAGTCATTTCCTCTCAAGCGATAACTCGTGAAATACTTCAGAGAGTTACATTATATAGCATGGTGAACGTCAGCTGCCGCTCCAAGGGTGGGTAGGGGGGCGGCAGCCTTTCAATCATGTAAAAAAAAAAATTGTTTTCAGTCATTTCCTCCCGTCTGAAAATTTGTTAGATGATAGATAACGTAATTATTTAAAGGTAAAAAAAAGTCAGCTGGCCATACCGTGGTGGATTATACGTCAGCTGGGCACGCGAACATGCAAAAAAAATTTTTTTGTTCAGTGATATCCTCTCACTTGAAAATGCGTCAGATGATACTTTACATGTTATTTTGAGTAAATAAAAACGTCAGCTGGCTGTATGTTGGTGGAAAGGTCGTCAGCTGATGCAGTGAAAGGTGGAGATCGCTTATTTACATTCGTCAGCTGACGGGTTTTCCACCAACTTAGAGCCAGCTGATGTTTTTGTTTATTCAAAATAGCACGTAAACTATCACCTGACACAATTTCAAGTGAGAGGAAATTACGTAACTACAATTATTTTACTTTAGGCTCTGTGCACGCGCTCTTATATTATGTACTAATCGAATCAATACTCTCATATCTATTTTGGATAGGAATCAATTACGTAAAAATTGATAAATATATAAATAAAAAAATGAAATTTAAATTTATTTATTTATTTATTTAAATTTCGTTTCAAAAATAATCATTCATCTGCTTCGCTTTCACTTTGACTCGTGCCACTCTCATCTTTTTCTGATTCACTATCACTGTCATCAGAGCTGTCCATTGTGGCTATTTCTTCATCGTCATCTATATAAAGATAAAAAATGAAGTATTTATATCATTTGTATTTTAATAAATATAAATAGAATAAATAAAATGTTACCTTTTTCTGGTTGGATAGTTATTTCAGTAATCGATGATGGTAATTGGTTTCCAGAAAACCACCTGAAGTCATATCTATTGTCGACTTCTTCCCATCCATAGTCTGAAGGTGTATGATTGGTTGGAACCTTCAGATGTGCGTGCGACCAAATTTGCGCTATGAAACATGCTCTCAAAAAGTGTTGGTATAATTCTGATTTGCATGGTGGTAGAGACGAGCCATCAATGGTTTTTTTGGGCAACACAAAAACATCATTTTTTTCAAGCAGTTTATATGTTTTTTGAAACATTGCTGTTCTTGCTTCATTGACGTATTTCAATCGTTTGAAGCCATACATATGACAAACGAACTCCTCTGCTTTGCCAAAAAGTTCTTCTAGATTCTCTGATGGCTTTGACATCCGTATAAAGCACGTGGTGAAGAACTTTTTGGCAAAGCAGAGGAGTTCGTTTGTCATATGTATGGCTTCAAACGATTGAAATACGTCAATGAAGCAAAAACAGCAATGTTTCAAAAAACATATAAACTGCTTGAAAACAATGATGTTTTTATGTTGCCCAAAAAAAAAGAAAAAGATGAGAGTGGCACGAGTCAAAGTGAAAGCGAAGCAGATGAATGATTATTTTTGAAACGAAATTTAAAGATGTATAATAAATAAATATCATTCTATACACTACAGTTTCATTGAAAATAAATAACTGCATTTATATATTATTAAATTTCATTTTTTTATTTATATATTTATCAATTTTTACGTAATTGATTCCTATCCAAAATAAATATGAGAGTATTGATTCGATTAGTACATATAAGAGCGCGTGCACAGAGCCTAAAGTAAAATAATTGTAGTTACGTAATTTCCTCTCACTTGAAATTGTGTCAGGTGATAGTTTACGTGCTATTTTGAATAAACAAAAACATCAGCTGGCTCTAAGTTGGTGGAAAACCCGTCAGCTGACGAATGTAAATAAGCGATCTCCACCTTTCACTGCATCAGCTGACGACCTTTCCACCAACATACAGCCAGCTGACGTTTTTATTTACTCAAAATAACATGTAAAGTATCATCTGACGCATTTTCAAGTGAGAGGATATCACTGAACAAAAAAATTTTTTTTGCATGTTCGCGTGCCCAGCTGACGTATAATCCACCACGGTATGGCCAGCTGACTTTTTTTTACCTTTAAATAATTACGTTATCTATCATCTAACAAATTTTCAGACGGGAGGAAATGACTGAAAACTATTATTTTTTTTACATGATTGAAAGGCTGCCGCTCCCCTACCCACCCTTGGAGCGGCAGCTGACGTTCACCATGCTATATAATGCAACTCTCTGAAGTATTTCACGAGTTATCGCTTGAGAGGAAATTGGTCATGAAAATCTGTCGCTAGCTCACGGACCATTAATTCGATGTTTAAATACATGGAGCGAATTTGAGAAAATGTCTATATCACCTTTTTCCTGAACATTATCCGTATCACGATTATGCTTTCTGCTCACTGGGATATCGACTGACAAATTATGAATAGTGTTATAATTTCTAGTTATTCTATTCAATGGAGAGTAATGACCCAAGTTTGAGCGCGCGAGGTTCGTTGAGAAAGGCTTATACTGCTGTGATCTGGGTAATCTTCTTGGAACGGATAAATTGACATGGGATAAAAGATGACTGGCATCGATGCGACCATTAACTAGCTTGTACAGAAACATGGCGTCCAGCAGCTTTCTACGGTTGGAGAGAGAATCGAGATGAAAATGTTGGAGGCGATCTTGATAACTTGGGAGTTTTTTAGCCAAGTTGAAGTTGTAAGATAAATGCCACAAAAATCTTTTCTGGATGCTTTCCAACCTTTTAATGTATGTGTCGTAGTGAGGGTTCCATACGACGCTACAATACTCTAATCCGCTACGCACGAGAGAAATGTAAATAGCGATTGTGGTAGATGGTTTTTTGAAATCCTTACAATTGCGAAGCACAAAACCCAAGGTTTTGAAACCTTTTTTCATTATATGATCGATGTGGAGATTAAAGCGTAGTTTGCTGTCAAGAATTATGCCTAGATCTCGAATTTGATTGACCTCAGTTAGTGGTACATTATTTATATGATAAGATCTGGGTGTTACTATCTTCTTTCTAGAAAAGCGAATTGAGAAGCATTTGGTAATATTGAGATTCATGTCGTTAGCGTCACACCACGATGCTAGGGCGGACAAATCATTTTGTAGTAGATTGGCTTCTTCGAGCGAGTCGACTTTTCTGAAGAACTTCAAATCGTCGGCAAACATATAAAATTTGGAATTTTGAAAACACCTGGAGATGTCATTGATAAATATATTAAATAGAAGAGGACCCAAATGGGACCCTTGCGGGACTCCGGATAGGACAGTGAAAGGCTCAGATCTGTGACCACCCACAACAACCACTGACTGTCTGTTAGTTAAGTAGGACCTCCACCAATCCAAAAAAGCGCCGGCTATTCCTAGTGAAAATAGTTTGGACAGAAGTATTTCATGACTTACTTTGTCAAAGGCCTTGCTGAAGTCTGTGTATATTACGTCAAAAGACTGCCCTCTATCGATACCTCCAGCAAGATCTTCGACAAAGGAAGTCAAGTTTCTTGATGTGGATCGCGCATTCATGAACCCGTGTTGCTCAGGTACTATGTAGTGCTTAAAGTGCCACGTGAGAAGTGGACAGAGAATACGTTCAAAGACCTTTCCGAACACAGTTAATATTGAAATAGGTCTATAGTTTTGAACTGAACTAGCGTCGCCACTTTTAAATAAAGGCACAATGAGAGCCTCCTTCCATAGGGATGGGAAAGTGCCAGAACTGAGAGACCTATTATAAATCAGGGATAGCGGCTTAGCTAGAGCGCTAGCACATTTCGAGGCGAATATGGCAGGAATTCCGTCAGAGCCGGCACCTTTCCTGATGTCCAGTCTTTTTAACACCCTAAAAATTTGTTGTTCCGTAACCTTTAGCGTGGTCAAGTAGTTTGTTGTGAGTGGTGCACAGACAGTAGAAGGTACTGAATTATAATTTGAAGTGTAAATTGAGGAAAACTGAGATGCGAAGAGACGGCATATGTCCGAACCAGTGGTAGCAACATTTTGATCATTTGACATCTGTGTGGGGTATTTTGTGGTGCCACCTCTTTTGTGTTTGAGGAAGGACCATAGGAGTTTTGGGTTAGAAGAGAGTGAGGACTCTAAACGCTCTAAGTACCCTTTATACAGGTTGTTGATTAGTTTGGTGCTTCTCTCCCGAAGTAGTTCGAACGTTAACAAGTCGCGTGGGTTGCCATATTTTCGGTGTTTTATTCTAAATTTATTCTTTTCGTTGAGTAATTTTATTAATGCGCGTGAAAACCAAGTGGGATATACGTTATTATTTCGGGGTCTAGATTTGGGTACATGTTTTGCTATAATAGATTTGAGCAGTCCATTGAATACCTGGACCATGTCGTCAACCGTGGCACAGTTATCCAATTCTTCGTCCCAAGAAATACTATTTAAATCGTTTACAATTTTTTTATAGTCTGCTTTATGAAAGAGAAATTTATCAGCTGAATTAGGTGAGAGATATTCTATGCCCTCAAGCGCGATGTTGAATTGTAAAGGTGGGTGCAGTGGGTCTATTAGAGAGAGTGGATTATGACATACATCTAAGTGAGGAATAGATATGGTGCAAAAAATTAGGTCTAGAATCTTATTTTTGTTATTAAGTTTATGATTATATTGAGAAAGATTATTTAGGGACATGAAGTCGATGATCATGTTGTTCAATAAACTATTGGATGCGTTAGCTGAGGTTATTGAATTACAAGTTGTTGTCCAACTCAAGCTGCTTATATTGAAGTCACCTAGAATGATTGTTTCACCTTTGTGTTCAATTAGAATGCGGTTGGTGTTTGCGATGAACGTACTTAGTACCTTTTGTTGAACCGGAGGGGGTATATATACCCCACAAATGTAAAGGTTTTTGATGTTTCCCACTGTGTCACGTGTTTCTAAATTTACCCAGAGATCCTCGCACTCAGAGTCAAACCCAGTAAGGCGATAGGACGTATAGCATTTATTTATAGCGATTAATACGCCCCCACCGTCTTTTTTGTTGTGGAATCTGCTATTTTCGCGATCGCGTCTATAAACAATGTATCGGTCGTCAAAAAGTTCATTATTGAAAACGCTGCTGTTTAACCATGTCTCTGTAAAAACTATTACATCAAAGCTGCTACAAACAACATTATTAAAAAGATCCATCGTTTTACTTCTTAAGCCTCTTACATTTTGGTAATAAAAACTTATTTTAGTGTTCGAGCCCTTTAGTAACAAAATAAACAACTATAGCGGTACTATGACAATTGATTTAATATATCTATATTTTTTACATGGACATAGTTTGATTCCTCGTTTTTACGCATATATATCCTGCCATCTCTGACCCACACGAAGTTATATTTTAGATCTCTCGCTATACTGCGAGCGGCAGCATGCAACGACTTATTTTCCGGTGTTAGGTGCTCGACAATGTAAATAGGACTTTTCATGTTTCCACCTATACCGAGGTGACTAGTGTTTAGCTTTTCTTCCTTGTTGTACTTGTTAAATTTACTGGCAGCTGCAAGGAATTCATCCCTCTGACGTGGGCTGCTGAATTTTACAAGTATAGACCGAGGACGTGAGCTTGCGCTGTTCATCTTGGCTAACCTGGAGCAATAGTGTATCTGGGTATCAGAAACTGGGCATTTTATAATTTTTCCTAGTTGAAGTACCGTGTTGACTAGGTTCTCCTGCTTGTTTTCTGGCACACATTGAATTTCGATATTACTGGATCGTGATTGTTGATCCAACTGTGCCAGGCGTGTAGTTAACAGTCGGTTGGAAGCTTGGAGTGACTCGTTGTCTGTTTTTGTTTTTTCGATTTTGGCGGTTAGCTCTACGTTGTCAGCTTTCAGTTTTTCTAGCTCCGCGTTAAAGAAGGTCATAGATGTTTCTATGGATGTTAAAGCGTTACGAATTTCTGATATTTGTGGTTGTACCAGACTTTGCAGTGATAGCTTTAATTCCTCGCGGATTATGTCGCGTATGCTAGCAGCTGACGGACATGAACAACTAGCGCTGGCGGTCAATCGGGCCTTGCTACGCTGCGTGACGAACTCGTTGCATTGTGGTGATTGGGAGGCGTGAGCAGGAATGTTCGAGTTATCACCGCCTTTGCGCGCTTTGCTACGACACGTTACACAAATCCATTTTGACCTCATGTCATCGGACAATGCCTCGAAATCATGCTGTGTTAAATTCACGCAGTAAAAATGGTATGTAGATGTACACCGTGAGCAGATTAACGAGGGTACATTGTCAATGTTATTAAGGCAAGCGGCGCAATCGTTAGCGCTGGCCATATTAATATCGAGAAGTGTAGTTGTCGACTGTTGTACTAAAGGAATTCCCGCGACGAAAAGGTCGTAAGCGCCGTGCAGAGCGCGTCGCTTACGCGTACAAGTTGGTGCTATCGGTAAACACAATATTCACTCACAATTTCGGTTGTACACGTTTATGTTTTAATTTTGAAGTGATTTAATTTGGCAAAAACACTGATATTACACTATTGAGAATTGATCAATTATGTGAAAGGTCCTAACTATAGCTTTTTTCACTACTTGGCTTTTGAATTGCGAAATAATTACTGAGTATAGAATTAAAACAGAAGAGCGAGTTATTATTACGTGCACTACGTCCGTTTATTAACACAATATTCATGCAATATTTGTTTAAAAAACAACAACAACAAATCCAGAAGTTATAGCGAAAACACATTCACCAAAACACTAGTACGAAAGCGAATGCAATAGAAAATTAAAATAACTGTGTGCGTTTCGATATGTTTCAATAGTAAATAGGACTGCAAATACGATGAAAATATTAATTTAATAGTAAAAATACACAAAAGATGCAAGATTATTGACAATGGTGTTATTTATAATTGCTATGGTAACCAAAATGACATTAGATAGGTTAGATTACAACAGAGATCTTTGTTGCCAATCGATTCAACTGTCTCGAAATCGATGTCAAAATACTAGAATTATTGTCTTTTAATTAGCGTAACGATTTAATGGTAATTATAAATATATTACATAGTTTAGTTATACAATGAATAAGAAAACATGTAAAAAAGGAATTAATCTTGTACTTACAATAAAAAATAAATTATTCATAAAATATATTATTAAGTTCCCTAATCGATATATGTAATCGATTTAATCGATTATAAAATCGTTTGTAATGAGGTAAATACTATGAAAACTTTTTTGTATTATTTTGTTCATTTAGCAAATGCAGATGAGGCTCAGATTTAAACGTGTTTATCTAGTAAATAAGACGAATTTTTTGGTATATAGTTTACTCTTATCTTTTCTTATGCCTACCACAGAACACATATAATTCGTGGCCGGAAATCGGGGTTCTCCTTTAAAAAATGCAAAAAAATTTTTTTTTATCCCACTCGCACAAGGCTAGGTGTGTGCCAGAACAGAGCAAAGTTGTCATCGGGAGAGCAATTCATAATCTACTCGCACAAGGCTCAAATTTTCAGGGAACCTTCTTTCAATTGTTTTAACACTATATGCCAAAACATTCTAGCGGTTGCAAGTATCTGCCAGAAGCGTATACAGGGTGAATTTTTCAAGTGAGCGTGAATGGATAAATTCAAAACTATGAGAAATAGCGAAAAGTGGTCAAAGGATTTTGACGAAAACCAAAACGACATAATCACATTTTTGAAAAATCAATTTATTAGCCAGCAATCGAACTCGCTGATTTTGCCTAATGAATTTTTTTTTTGTAGGGTAACACTGTTTTTTTTCATCAATGTGTACGATCTATGAGATTCTATAATCGCCCTATACATTATAATGACATCAAAAAGAGGCAAGAGCCTGAAATTATACACACAAGGATACATTTGTATGTTTTTTTTTGTATGGCAAAACTGAAATTTATTTTCACCAAAGTGTACGATCTGTAAGATCCAACAATAGTTCTGTACATTTAAATGACATCAAAAGAAGGCTAGAGCTTGAATTTATGAATAGAAGGATACATTTGTATGAAAATTATTATTTTTTGTAAGGCAATACTGAAATTTATTTCCACCAATGTGTACTATCTGTGAGATCCAATAATAGCCCTATACATTTGAATGATATCAAATCAGACTAGAGCTATACTACTAGAGATACAATTGCTATCCCGATGACAATTTTGCTCTGTTCTGGCACATACTTGCAACCCTCAAAACGGTTTGGCAATTTTTTTTTACACTTAAACATATGTAAATTACAACATATTAAAATTGTAGCCTTGTGGGAGTGGGATAAAAAAAAATTTTTGCATTTTCAAAAATTTAAGGGATGATGAAGCAACCGCGAGATGCCTGCCAGAACGGTAGTTTCTTAATTGACTGATAATAAAATATCATTTAATAAATTTCTAGCTTTGTGGGAAACGGGTTAGTCAAATGGTTCAGTAGCTCTAGGGCTATTAGGAGAACTGGATATATATATCGTGGAACAAAGTAAAAGGAATATTTTATTAAATAACCATAGAATACCCTTTCTGTCATATGTACATATTTATTAAAACTCGAAAATCGTGGAATAAAATGCAAGTAACGTTTGGATGAATTTTTTTTCGTTGCATGCCCCATAGTGTGGGATTATTGTTGAAAAGGTTTTTAAAAAATATTATGGGTTTTAAGACCATTTTTGTATTTAGGGGTTCGTTTGCGAAATATTTGGCTTTAAAATGTTAATTTTGGTTTGACCAAATGTAAAATAATTCAATTTATCTCTCGTTTAGAATCCTACGAAGGTTTATAAATTTCCTAGGAAATTTATAAATTTGCGGTTCTTGTTATTTTCCGGTGACATCACCAATATTGTATTATATAGGCCGTATTGGTTATTATTTTTAGAAGGTTATTAGGAAAGCTAAGGTTGCTCGAAAGGTCAAAATGGATTTGTGGAGTGGAAAAAAGTACCACAATTTGCGATATTTGTTTAATTAACAGAAAGTGTACAAGTAGAAGCAATAATATAAACCATCATCTATCACAGGCAAATTATATTTAACATAAATAAAATGTTAGGTACACCAATAATAGTCATGAATATGCATGACAATATCTCCATGTCCCCGACATCGATCTACACGGCCACGTTCGACCTCTAAAGACGCCAAGGACTGTGTTTTATACATTAAATGACAGCTAAGTTAAAGTACAGTATCTTTTAGTTTGTTGACTCATTAGACAATGATTTTGGAAACCGTGTACATAAGTAAACTTGGCGACAATTTAAAAAAAAACACTTAAACAGTTCTATAACCAAATCTTAAATTAATAATACGTGTAAAAATATGTGTGCGTTAAAGGTTATTAGTTGAAAAACTCAAAAGGTAGCGGTATTAAAATATCAATGACCAGAATTTAGTTGACTAAGTACAAAAGTAACGTAAATTGAACTGACAATGTAATACCATGAAGAATTTACGTACATCACATTACATTTACATTTATTTATTTACATCACACACACATTACATTTATTTACTTCAGAATTTTAAATATACACAAAATAATGTTATTAAAATGTGTATTACTGTATTAATATATTCTATATAAGCTTGGACCTAGAAAGCTAAATCTTTGCGCACATGTTTCTTAATGTACACAAAAGCATAGTATTTTTCAAAATTCTCACGGAATAATAATTCTAAGCCTAACGACCGTATGCACAAACAATACATTGAATTCTGACAGGTTTGACAGAAATATAGATCATTTACATCTAAGACAACACGAAATTTTTTAACATTAACTCTACGGATATTATCCATATCTTTATCCATCACTCTTCATAGGAGGCATGGTGGGCGTTGATAGATTGGAGGTCAGAAGAAAATGTGCGATAATGCTGCATTATTACCTACTACTGAACGGTAGGATAGACAACCCAACTACACTGGCGCGCTGTGAGCTGTTCGCTCCACAGCGGTTGCGGCGCGGGCGCGTGCCGCGCCTGCTGGCCCCGCTGCCGGCCCGCACGCGCACTGCGCAGTACGCGCCGACTGCTCAGGCAGTGCGGCTAATCAATGCTCTCGTTGCCCGCGAGCCTGATATTGACATATTTTATATGCCAGAAGCAGATTTCCTAAGAAGGTGCATCAAGTTTATTTGTGAGATAACTTAGTCTAATATTTGTTTTTAAATCAATATTTATTATTTGTAGTAAATAAGTAATGTATTGTATTGACTTGTAGTGCGCTTTGGTATATACTGTAAGCACAACAAGTATTTTGTTTAATAAATAAATAAATAAATAAATAAATAAATTAACTCTATGATATTAGATTTATTGAATGACATTGAACCATAATACGAGTATACAACTAGGATATCTTATATACAGGAAACCTTCATCAACCATATCTATATTTTTTATATCATTAACCACTATCCTTTCGTTTCTAAATATTCTTTATAGTTAACATTAATTAGATATTATACAGAAAAGTAAGTATAGTAAGATACCTATGTTACTGAAGAATAGTTATAATTATAACAGATAATGATATGAAATAGAACTTCTTATCTACTAAATAAATCGATTGCTTAAGTAGGCTTCAACCCATGCAGGGCTCACTGTAAAGCATAGCTCTACCCGGGGTTAAATGAGTACCAAGTTCCAATGTAGATTACTGGAAGGATTTGTGGCCAACAGAAGTGTTGAAGCAGTTTTTAAACCGCTTGTAGACCTCCAACATGACATAACGATGGATCTGACGGTTACAGCCGGGGTGTAACAAGCATTCCGAAGCCCAGAAGCTATTCAGGAACGTTCTTTGTTCACGCGCCTCATTCATGTACCATCTTCAAAGGCCGTGGGCCGTGTTTATGCATTATTATTAATGCAATCTAGTAACTAATACCTAACAATAATTATCTAATAAATCAACAATAATTAATCAGTGGTAGCTACCAGCTGATTTAGCCAACTACACAAATATGTCATAACATCAGATGATTTAAGTAGGCAACAATCAAATGAGATACATCCATAACACATCAAAGGTGCATCACAAAGATTTGTTCAGCATCAGCTCAGCAGGCTGCACCGTGGGCAACAACCTTACTCCACAAAACTATTGAAATAAAAGAATTGTGATTAGGAGCATTCTACTAAACTCTTACACTGTACGTAAATAGTTAGAAACACAGTATACATACAGGGTGGAAATTAAAGACGGTAGATGGAGGAAAAGTACCCTGAATATTGATGATGGCAAATTTTACTGAAAGGAAACATTCCTTTATTTTTAATAATAATTAAAACTGCATTCAAAGATTTTTGAAAAATTACTTTTTCTCCAACTACTGTCTTTAATTTTCACCCTGTATATTTATTTGGTTCGATTTGTCATTTGTAGCTACCACACATAAATGGATTGTGCGTTGGAGTTTCTCTTCATGTACTTAGCGTGAAGCGCGCATTTTCACAACATAAATTATGGATATTAATTAAAACAAAACAATTTAATAAAACACATACTTTATACACGTATGAAAATAATGAAAATCAGCGTAAGACTTGCCGATTATATTTCTTTATAATAATATTCTTTATTGATATAATTTTATAATAAATATTAAGTATCCATACTTTATGAAATACCTAATTAAGCTTATCTTAGGATCACTTAACGCTAGTGGAAGACATATGTGATATTGTTTGTTGCGATCATTCTTGGTTGACCTAATACTATAATTAATTATATTATTATCTTATAATACTTATCATTAAATATAACTAAGTTTTATAATAATATGACATCAACTCTACCTATCTGAAAATATTTTCTCTTCGATCAAAGAAAATCTGTAGAAAATCCTTAAATCTTCACTTCAAACAAATCTATTAAAAAGTGGTCACAATCATAAAATGTTAGCTTCATTTTAAAGCCATCGCAATGTTCTGTTATTGAGTAATTGAACTTTCAGCATGCACAAAAGTTTCACACGACCATAATTATTTTACTATGGTTTATTTCAGTTAGACATACATAGATCCAGATTCAGTTCTATGTAAACTAATAACTAGGTAGTCATCAATATAAACTTGTCAATATAATCTCGTGTAAGTAAAACATGAGTGTAAGTACAACATGAGATTGCCCTCTGTGTGAGGGTCATACATCGATGTCGCGAGGCTCTGATCATACCTTCAGGACGCTGTTCTGGCTCACAGTGTTAATCAGAGACGCCCTTTTTATTGCAGATAACTTAACGCAAACATACGTCATGACTATGTTATAAACATACGTTATAAAGCAAATATATTAGGCAGTTAAAACGAAATTAAATTAGTATGCTCGTCAATAGTATAATAGACAGAACAGTCCGCAGTACCTATCGTAGTTCTGGTTCGATTGTAATTCGACGGCCCAGAGACATTTGACGGACCTTGAGTTTGATTTATGCGGCCAATTACTGAGTGATTAACACGCTTGTCATCGTTCCGGTGACGTACACGTTGTCTATAGAAGACACAGAAAGGTACACTTGCAAATTGGCATCATCACCACCAAAATGTCGTACAAACCCAATCTATAAATCTCGAACACTAAATTGTTCACTGCTTGCCGATAAGGGGTCCTCTGGGGTAAAAAGTATCCAAGTTCTGATTGGCACACACCAAATATACCTTTAAGAAAATTATGCAGAACTGTCCAATGAGTTTCCTACTAAACTTCTTATTCACCAGTCTTATTAAGTCGCCCTTATAAAGAGTCTAAAAATTTTTTACATAAAATAATAACCAACTTTAAAGAAACAGCCTTCGAAAAACCTTTATCAAAACGACCATGGTATACATACGATACTTAAACAATTGTATGCCATCATCAGAACTGAATTTTGATGAATATGGGATCAATCTGGGAGTATTCTCTTTAAATAAAAAACCATTAATTTTTTTCAAATCGGTTCATAGGTCCACCTGACAGAGTCCTTTAGTAACAAATAAAACAAACATAAAGGCAAATGGATCTCCTTTTAGTGAAGTTAGAAATGGTTACGAGGAAAAGATATATTCTAAAACGGGTTTTTTATAAAATAATATATTTTATTGCTTCCTTGCATTTTAAACAGACGGAACTTGTTTTGAACCGGCTTACTGTTGTTATCTTTAAGATAGAGCATTGTTAGAGTTCCGTCCTTAAGTTATAGGATCACTCGTGTCTGTCCGCATTTTACATCCAATTTACTCTGAAACTACTGGACCAAATTAGCTGAAGGGTACTCATGCATTTTTTGTGACCCAAAGAATTTTGAAAAAAAACAAATTTTAACGAAATTAAAATGAAAAAAAACCTGTTTTGCAAAGTAAAAAAAAGGGCTTGTTGTAAGGATTTTAAATATATTTTTGTCATAGTTATATAATGGATAGTTTTAAAATTATTCAAGAAAGAACGAAAATTAAAAACGAAAATTGACCATTCAAGTATCTCAGAAACTACTGAGGTTAGAATTTTGAAAATATACACAGAATAGTTCTTTACTTAAATATTACAGGAAAAACTATAAGAAGTCTATGTTCTTAAAGGAAAACGGTAAATTGAGGATATTGCAATATTATACGTCTCTCGTGTGATAGAGTTATAAGTCTTGAGACATTGTTTAACTGAAATAATTTTGGATCTTTTTTAAATATCCATTTATTGTTTATGTTTATAAAATTGTATAAATTTATAACTACTTATTTCAAAATAATTTAGCCAGACAATTTGAAGAAGCTGATAGAGTCGGCCACGTGGAAGGAAAGAGAAGTAGAGGGATATCACCGACCCGATGGATGGATACTATTAAACAGTCGTGTAAAACCACCGTCCAGGCGTCCATACAACTTGCCCAAAACAGAGAAGGTTTTTTTTGTTAGTTTGTTAGATAGTCCAGGAGGTGGTCATTGCGAATGACTCATACTCAAAGCATTTTTTATGCCTTAAACAAGCAGAGCAGAGGGGTCACCAATGCGTTGCCGGCCTCGAAGAAAACTTAATGTTAAAACTTAAAAATTTAGTGTTCAATTCCTAACCGTATATAACTAACCGAAATATCTTCCGAAAATTGCTGTCGAATGCATTAAGATATCTATCAGTGAACACGAAAAGATAATAATTATAGCACGAGATTTCAATATAAATTTTAGCGACCAATCAAATATACTCGAATAATCGAATAAACAACAAGACAAAATTCAACAATAGACTATTCAGAAGCCCCGTACAGACCTGCATTATACATACTATTTTTAGTTACCACAAACTAATGTGGATCAGATTTAAAACAACTTATGAGATGTAGATAAATCAACGTACGGAACCAAGTCCATGCGATTGTAACTCGCACCGATCGGTTTATTGAAATGAATATATGGATTTCATTGCACGTTTTGTTACTATTTTACTCTAAGCCTGATGTAGGCCGCATTGCTGGCGGAAATAAATAAATTATTAAATACATAGATAACTTAGTTTTCTACCGGCTCTGTCTGTCCCTTCCATAGGTGTATGTTAGTGAATGTGATGACGACTAGTGCGTTGTGCCGTGACTCAGCAATCATTCCTGCAGTGTTCCGTCAATCATCTTCTTCTTCGGATTCTTTTCTAATCTTTCTATGTCTTTTCCCTATCTCTTTCTAATTTATGTGTCTTAGATTCGAAATTAGTGTAAATTTTTAAAATAAAAAGTGTAATATTGTAACGTAATTTTTATCCAATCTATATTACGTGTGTAGTAGTGTTGTGATATTTTTGGAGTCTCCATAAAGGTAAGTTATGAACTTATTTACATTATTGTTAAGCAAAAATTAAAATGAGTATAACTGTACATATCTACAAGTTTTTTTAACTACTCAAGGCTAACAACTTATTGTATTGATAGATATGTTAAACCGATAATAAAATATTTTTCTACAGTCACATGAAGAAATATTTACAATATGGAAGTAAAGTTTTTCATTACATTATTTCAATGAAGACCACTACGCAACATTCTACTGACAACAATACTTTAAATTGAAAATTTAGGGAGTCGAAACAAACGCGCCATTTTACAGAATTTAATTTCCAAACTTGTGACAGAACGCTCGAAAACAGATTATAAATCTGTTGCACCAGAGTTCGGTCTTAGTACTTTAATCAAATCCTGCAAAAGCGTAATTGACTGGTAGGTGATAAAAAGGAAAATAAAAAAGAAAAAGAAAAAAGAAATGAAAAATAAATTTAATGGTTCAAATAAAGAGTAGGAAATAACAAAAAAGGTACTTTAAATTTTTTCTAATATTTAAGAAGATATTGTCTTTGGCACAGTTGTGTTTTCATATATTTACATATTTTTAAGCTATAGGTTAAATATAATTAGGTTATGAATACTCTCTACTTTAAAAGTTATCTATGCCATGTACATTGTACGAGTACATCTAATTTCTATAAGATAATATGTTAATGTATTATAATACATTTAAAAGTGATATAAGTAGAACAATTACCTCAAACTAAGCAACATAGTCAACGAATTCTGATCATTTTTTCAAGTAAATAATCATAAGAGTAATAAAAAATCTTATTATTACTATATTACTTTGCATGAATTACAATGAAATAACAATAATTCATATTTAGACACATTTACATACTGCTATTAATAGCTTTCTACATGAAACCCAATTTGTCTTAGTTTTAAGTTCGAATTGTCATGCTAAAAACAAAAAGTGCTCTTACATTCTACTACATTAATGCAATAATGTTATTTATTTAGAAACACTTACTTACATAATAAAAAACCAAATTTACCTTTAAATAATCTAAAGAAAATAGCAACAGAATACGATTAAAAAGTAATTTCGGCATGGTCTTCTCGGTCTACTCGGTCGGTCTACTGGTCTACCGGTCTACTGGTGGGTCTACTGGAAAGGCGCGCGGTCGCAGTTGCAGGCGGCGCCACCGTGGCCATGGCGGCACTGCACGTTGCACCAGGACACCCAGCCCTCCACCGTGTCCAGCTGCCGGGAGCCAGTCAGCGCGATCGGGACCGATACCTTGTTGCAGACCGGGCAACCTGGTTGATCATCGTTGTTAATTAAACTTGTACTTACACGTCCCTTAGCTTAAAATATAAATAAAAAATAATTAATGAGAACTCAAAGCCTGCTGAGAGAAATTTTGGAGTTTTTTTTACGTAAAATTTTGTTTTGGACACTAACAACATTTTCTCTTGTCGCCAATGATTGGCAGTTCCAAACATTATACTGATCCAATTGGGATTCGACTGGATATAGACAAGTAGTGTGTGCTGGTTAGTTTGGTTACCTCCGAGCACGTATCCGTCGTTGTGGCAGAACACGTCGCAGACGGCGCTCCAGTTCGCCGCCACCACCTCCCCCTGCCCCCCCTGCCCCCCCTCCCGCTCCGGACAGTTGCAGAGAGGAGCGCCTGCCAGGAACATAGTAAAATGTCAACATCACAACCACTGTCAGACAATGTGGTCGTAGAGGCAACGCACCCTGATAATAACAGCGAACACTATTTTTAAATTATTTTTTGTCACATGTTAATCCGCAAGCACTCGCCCTATGAGAATTTTGCTCACGGTAAATTTTAAATCCACACTATTTTGTCCAAAAACAATTTCTCGAGTCTGGTACATTCAGTAGCTGAGTTTTATACGTTCCCCGTGTAATAGTGCTCTTGAGATATCCATCCATATAAAAATCTAAGAACAAATAGTTATGCTCTGTATTCACTGGCAAAAATATTTATATATACAGAATACTTAAATAAATTGTGTGTCAAAGGGGTCGTAAAATACGATGAAGATTAATGTTTTTTAGTTAACTCGTTATCTTATTTTAAAAAGTCAAATAAATATGAATATTACAAAATTAGAAATGTTTTATTCTAAAAACCATAATTATGATTATGACTTTTTATTAAGGCACGTTTTTCACAATTTAAATATTGTGAGCAAAATGCTCTACACGCGAGTGCCCGTATTACATATTTACTGGCGCGAGTTCTCACGGGTTAAGAAACTGATTTGAGGATTATGAGAATATTAAAAATGGCCGGCATTACTTGGCATCGGCAGCAGAGTCAGATAGTGCACCAAGTTACCGAGCTGATAGTGGCAGAGCGTAGGGCACACGGCGACGCGCGGCGCGCCGGGGCCAGGGCCGGGGCCGGGGCCGGGGCTGGCCCGCAGCTCGCTGCTGGAGCGGTTCTCACTGCGCAGCGCGGTGGCCAGCCCCACCGGCACCATCTCCGTGCACGACGGGCCGCACGACGACCCACCCAGACCTGGTGGAAGAAGCAAACAAGACAAGAATGACAATAACTGTCAATTTTAAAATTAAAAATCCCCTATCAATTTTGTTCTCACTAAGACGGAGCTGTTGATCTAGAAACGCCTGAACATATCTTTATTAATTGTATCTAAGAGTCATCGCCACCACGTCACCTTTCAATAAAAAAATCGCGTCATAATCTGTCCATTCGTTTGGAGCTACGACGCCACAGATACACACAGAGACGTCAGATTTATCCCCCCTCTTTTTGCGTCGGGGTTATAAAAGGTGTAAAGGATTTTTTTCTCCCGGGACGGCGTTATGATGCAATCGTGTTGATTGATTGTTACAAAATAATGGCCTATTTTGAATACTTAACTGATTTCAACGTTGCAAGAATAATTGAACTGCATTCAATATTACATTGCAATATTATTGATTCCGTTCAGAATATTTTCCAAAGATTGTTTTAAGCCATTAATTGCTTATTTATACGTGTCTAAATATGGAGTTCCACAAGGATCCATACTGGGGCCCTTGTTATTCCTTACTATTCCTTCCTCAACCAAATATTTAAGTGATCTTGACCTAGCTGGTGACTTAATTCTACGAGCATATGCAGACGACACTTCTTTATTCTACTACGGTGAAGATATAAATGCAATGATGGCTAAATCTCAACAAGATCTTAACACTACAAACACTAGTTTTATCATAACCTTCTCACAATTTTATTAATACGAGCAAAATTTCGTACACTATTTTTGCTGCCAAAAACAAAAAAAACTATACCATGTAACACTTAAAATAAATAACGAAAAATTGTCGCGCGCGATCCAAAAATAAAGCTTGGTGATAGTGATATTGCTAAGAATCACGAAACCTGGGTCATCATGGATGAATCACTTAAATTCGAAAAACATGTTGTCAACGTCGTTCAAAACTGCTTTTACCGACTAAAAGTGCTGTATAGGTTTAGATAGTACCTAGGTGAAGATATCCGTATTAAACTATGTGAAACATTAGTACTCTCTAAGCTAAATTATGCCGATACTGTAATCGGCCCCAGACTGACAGAATCGTTCGCAGAATCTGACACAGCAAATTATAATGCCTGTGCAAAGTTTTTATTTAACATACCACCCAGTGCTAACATCACACCTTATCTAAATGGCGCTAATATTCTCAAAACGAAGCACCGTAGACAGCTACACTTCGCCTGTTTGCTATTCGAAGTGATCATGGTATTATTTTCCTTAAGTTTGTCGCATTATGTCATTATATCATTGTGTCATTACTTCCAAGAAATCGATCGTGTTTGGTGACACTATATCACAGTGTAATAATACAGGGTGTCTTTTTGGCAAAATCAACATTATATTAGGATTAATGGGATCCTAACTAGAAATACTGATTTTTCTAAATTCCAATGATGTAGTTTTAGATTTCACCGAAATTGGGCCCAAAAGTTCTTTGAGCATTTTCCCCCATTCTTCATAGTTTAATTCATCATCATTCAAATGAATCCCGACGGACTCATGCGTGATTGACAGAGTATTTCACCTGTCGGCTTACCATCCTTCTTCTAACATCAACCACCAAAACGTTACCTACGGTCGGAGTGCTAAGGGCCAGTTATATATTTTTTTAATTTAATTAAATTATTTAAATATTTATTTTATTGATATGATTTCAACTATTTATTATTATTATTTATTTTTTTACTTTAGACATTTTTTTAGGAAAAACCGACGATCCACCTGAGAGTGCTCCTACTAGTGGCTACCATCGTCTATAGACCTCAGCGGCGCCAAAAGCATCACTGATGCGATGCCGGCAAGAACTTAGAGAAGAAGAGAAAGGAAGAAAGGGATCTCAAGCCACCAGCCGGAACACGACGAGTTGTTTGGCGACTAAATATTGTTTAAAGCTGTATTTTTTATATAAATAGCCGAATAACGATCAGACAAACAACATACTTCTCACTAGAATGCATTACCTACCTATTCTCACACTAACCATGACACAAAACATTGGCAACATTAAAATAAATAATAAAACTCACCTTTACCACCAACCACCAAAAAAAAAACACTTGCAACACAAAACCTCAACCAAAACACAAAGAAAAAGCGGGACCTGCGTGGCAGAGGTCCGCACACAGCTGAGTCGGCGCGGGCACTGCGGCGGTGTCCCTTGCTCCCTCGGGGCGGAACTGAGTGAGGTATATCCTGTTCAGCGCTCCTTGTTCATACTTCAGCTGTAAGACCACCTCTGGTGTTGCTATCTCTTTCACCTCCCCGATTGGTCCGCTGACGTCATCCTTGCAGCAGGCGGCCGCGGCGAGGCAGGCCACGCCCAGCAGGGTGAGGATGGCTTTCCCCTCCATCTGAAAACATTCAGGGCTTTGTTTGATTGAAATGCTTTGTTCTTGATTCTTTCATTTGTTTGGTGATGCTACCTGCATTTTAATCATTTCATCATTTTGAATTTTTCTTGTTTGAACAATGATAAAAAACTAAATGGAAAATTTCATGGCATTATGGTACCAGCTCGGTATTAAAAAATAATCATTCAGTATTTATTTCTGGAACCAAATGTTGCCATGAAATGGTTTTTGGAAATTTGTCTGGGTTGTAACCGGAATTTGTAAATATCAGCACTTATCAATAACGTAACTGTAATGACACGTCATAACTGTATACCTACTGTAATAAAAAAATAAACGTGTAGTACGCGCGTGAGAAGTTATACTTCATGGGCATGAAAAAAAAAACAATTAAAAAAAAACAATTTCAAAAAAACCATTTCAAAAAAAAATTCAAAAAACCATATAATTTTTTTATTAAAAAACAATGTTCAAAAACAATAATTATTAAAAAAAAAAAACAATGTATAATAAAATATTAATAATCATTTTTACATAACGCGTTTTTAAAAACGCGCGTGACATTTTTCGTCACCGTCGTTTTTGTGTCACCGTCCGTGTTACAAATCTTAAAATTTCACTCTCATCATTTTTCCATTTATTTCACAACGCGCCTAAAGAAGTATAACTTCTCAAAAATCCTAATATAAAAAAAAACAATTTATCCCTACTGTATAACCCGTATCGTTTCCAAGCACTTTCCAAACGTAAAAACACCATAAGTATGCAAAACAAAATGGTACAGACATTATATGGTTGCCATTTTGGGGATCCCATGAAGTCATGGCTAAAACATATCAGACTATACTCCTCTGTTAAAATCCGCCATCTCGTATAATAGCTGGAGAGCTATTGAACCATTTGACAAACCCATTTCCCACAAAGCTAGAAATTTATTAAATGATATTTTATGATCGGCTAATTAAGAAAGTACCGTTCTGGCAGGCATCTCGTGGGTGCGTCATGGCCCATTAAATTTTTGAAAATGCAAAAAATATTTTTTTTTATCCCACTCCCACAAGGCTACAATTTTAATATGTTGTAATTTACATATGTTTAAGTGTAAAAAAAAAATTGCCAGAACATTTTGAGGGTTGCAAGTATGTGCCAGAACAGAGCAAAGTTGTCATCGGGATTGCAATTCTATCTTTCTATGTATAATTTCAGGCTCTAGTCTGATTTGATATCATTCAAATGTATACGGCGATTGTTGGTTCTCACAGATAGTACACATTGGTGGAAATAAATTTCAGTACTGCCATACAAAAAATAATAATTTTCATACAAATGTATCCTTCTATTCATAAATTCAAGCCCTAGCCTGCTTTTGATGCCATTTAAATGTATAGGACTATTCTTGGATCTTACAGATCGTACACTTTGGTGGAAATAAATTTCAGTATTGCCATACAAAGAATAATAATTTTCATACAAATGTATCCTTCTATGCATAATTTCAAGCTCTAGCCTGCTTTTGATGTTATTTAAATGTACAGGAATATTGTTGGATCTTACAGATCGTACACTTTGGTGGAAATAAATTTCAGTATTGCCATACAAAGAATAATAATTTTCATACAAATGTATCCTTCTATGCATAATTTCAAGCTCTAGCCTGCTTTTGATGTCATTTAAATGTATAGGACTATTATTGGATCTTACAGGTAGTACAATTTGGTGGAAAGAAATTTCGGTATTGCCATACAAAAAATTATAATTTTCATACAAATGTATCCTTCTATGCATAATTTCAAGCTCTAGCCTGCTTCTGATGTCATTTAAATGTACAGGACTATTGTTGGATCTTACAGATCGTACACTTTGGTGGAAATAAATTTCAGTATTGCCATACAAAAAATAATAATTTTCATACAAATGTATCCTTCTATGCATAATTTCAAACTCTAGCCTGCTTTTGATGTCATTTAAATGTATAGGACTCTTCTTGGATCTTACAGATAGTACAATTTGGTGGAAAGAAATTTCGGTATTGCCATACAAAAAATAATAATTTTCATACAAATGTATCCTTCTATGCATAATTTCAAGCTCTAGCCTGCTTCTGATGTCATTTAAATGTACAGGACTATTGTTGGATCCCACAGATTGTACACTTTGGTGGAAATAAATTTCAGTATTGCCATACAAAAAATAATAATTTTCATACAAATGTATCCTTCTATGCGTAATTTCAAGCTCTAGCCTGTTTTTGATGTCATTTAAATGTACAGGACTATCGTTGGATCTCACAGATTGCACACTTTGGTGGAAGAAAGCAGTGTTACCCTACAAAAAAAAATTTTTCATGAGGCAAAATCAGCGAGTTTGATTCCTGGCTAATAATATTGATTTTTCAAAAATCTAATTATGCCGTTTTGGTTTTCGTCAAAATCAGCCCTGAGACTCCTTTGACCACTTTTCGCTATTCCTCATAGTTTTGAATTTGTCCATCCACGCTCACTTGAAAAATTCACCCTGTATACTCTTCTGGTAGATACTTGCAACCGCTAGAATGTTCTGGCTGTTTACATATATTTTTTAAACAATTGAAAGAATGTTCCCTGAAAATTTGAGCCTTGTGCGAGTAGGTTATGAATTGCTCTCCCGATGACAACTTTGCTATGTTCTGGCACATACTTGCAACCCTCAAAATGTTCTGGCACTTTTTTTTACACTTAAACATATGTAAATTGCAACATATTAAAATTGTATTGCCTTGTGGGAGTGGGATGAAAAAAAAATATTTTTTGCATTTTCAAAAATTTAAGGGACCATGACGCAACCGCGAGATGCCTGCCAGAACGGTACTATCTTAAATGACTGATAATAAAATATCATTTAATAAATTTCTAGCTTTGTGGGAAGTGGGTTAGTCAAATGGTTCGGTAGCTCTGGGGCCATAACTTGTCAAGTGTAGTGCCGCCCGAGCACCGCCCGAGGCAGTCAAATATGGAAATCTTGGAGAAAACTTTTATGGAGATGTGAAACGCGTCTTCGAGATTGCAAAGTTTTCTGGATCCAAGTTGTGCTTGTGCCCCCGCACGAGACACGATCCAACAACTATCGTACAAGTTCCAACCCATTGGAATTATGGCGTAAAGACCTTTATTTTAATTGTAATATTATTTAGTTTTTGAATTCATTGAAAGTTACATTCCAAAAATTTTAATTAAGTATATTATTTTTAACCGACTTCAAAAAAGGAGGAGGTTGTCAATTCGACTGTATATTTTTAAGCGACTTCAAAAAAGGAGGAGGTTCTCAATTCGACTGTATTTTTTTTTTGTTTTTTTATGTTTGTTACCTCAGAACTTTGGACTGGGCGAACCGATTTTGATGATTCTTTTTTTAATCAAAAGCTGGTGGCTGTCATGTGGTCCCATATAAATTTTATTGAGATCTGACAACGGCATCCATGAGAAAACTACATAAGTCGTAAATTTGTGTTAAGATGTGCGCGACAAATTGACGAATAACTCAATATTACGCCAACCGATTTCGATGATTCTTTTTTTAATCGAAAGCATTCGCTTGTCATGTGGTCTCACATAAATTTGAACGAGATCTGACAACTATGTAGTTTTTGAGACTTTGAAGTCGGTTATTTTTTGTTAGTAAAATTTAGATTATAAGTGTTCGTTACCTCAGAACTTTGGACAGGGCGAACCGATTTTGATGATTCTTTTTTTAATCGAAAGCTGGTGGTTGTTATGTGGTCCCATATACCTAAATTTTATTGAGATCTGACAATGGCATCCATGAGAAAACCATATAAGTCTTAAATTTGTATTAAGTATGTGCGCGACAAATGGACGAATAACTCAATATCACGCCAACCGATTTCGATGATTTTTTTTATCAAAAGCAGGTGCTTGTCATGTGGTTCCACATAAATTTAAACGAGATCTGACAAGTAGTTTTTGAGTAACTTTAAAGTCGGTTATTTTTTACTACTTACTTTTTCTACATACATTAAAAAATTTAACTTACATAATACTGGACAAACCTCATTTTATATAGGTAGATAGATAAGTGCCGTGGAGAGGTCGGAGTTCCTCGCCCCAGGCTTTTGTTAAAAAGTAATTATTTTTTAATTTTTAGTTGCTATAATACTTATAATTAATAATAAATTATTGATTTTATGAATTATGGATTCAGTTACCAGATAAAAATGTAGTAGATGAAATATCAATCATCCCCTATTTTCGTACCTATAGGGGTAAAATTTTGTTTCGAAATTTAAACAAGAGTAACCTCAAGGTATACACTATTCAATAAAAAAAGAATCATCGAAATCGGATCATCCAATACAAAGTTATTGGGGTTAACATGTAAAAATTCCGAGTAAAAAACGGGTGAATAATCAATCATTCCCTATTTTCGTACCTTTAGGGTAGGAATAAAATTTTCAAAAAAATATGGGACCAACTTCAGGACATACCCTATCCAATAAAAAAAGAATCATCTAAATCGGACCACCGTGTGCCGATTTCTGCGTGATCATACATAAAAAAAAATATACGTGTCGAATTGAGAACCTCCTCCTTTTCTTTTCGTCGGTTAAAAAGAAAACTTTGGGTTAAAATTAACTTTAATCCTGGAAGGTTAGTATTCTCTAATCAGTGTATTCACACTGACAGATCGGAATTGACGTCATTCAATGAGGAGTCTACTTGCAGCTCATATGTCTGACAATCCTTCGAGGAAATGCCTCGAGGATCCATGTATCATCACGTACCTACGAGTTGTAACCATGACATTGATTGACGATGATGGTCACGGTCTCGTTTTGCATGACGAACAAAAACTAATAAAATATAAGATTACTGCGAAGTCTTTTCGGCTGCAAAATTGTTGCGACTATTAAAAAGTCGTAAAATATGTTGGTTTCCGAAGGTTTATCAGTTTCTATGAAGATGGTTAAATCATTGCTTATCTATAACTTTGTAGCGAGACTTTAACAAGGCAAAGCCCCGTGGCTTTGGTTATAAACTTAAGATTTTATAGAAATTGTAGGGTCTGATATATATATATAACTAGATACTTATTTCACCCTCCATTTATAGCCTTCGAAGGCTAATGTTAGAGAAGGACGGCTTCGCGTTAGAGAGAGACGCGCATCCGTTATTGATTTCTTGCTATGTACGAACTTTGTATGTACGAGTACATCACCTGAAAGCCTGGGGTAATGTGTATGTGTAATGGGGTATGTGTGTAGATTTGATTGCAAGTTACATAGACAGAGGAATCAATAGAAGTGTCGTGGTGACCCATGAATAGGCCATTTTATGTTTATATTACGACGTCCCACGCGCTTCACAAAATACTTATCTGTCTTGAAGTAAATATTAAGATTTTGAAAAGTTTGTAGGTAAGCTGTAACAGTAAGGTATTTATTTTTCATGCACACTATCTAGACACGCGGTAGCGTGTAAGCCAATTTATAGCTAACAGAATTGACGAGCAGCACCGTGTGTGTGTTACACGAACCATTTGGAGCCACTTTTGACCACCTCATAACTCAAAAACTATTCAACATATACCTGTCAAAATACATAAATAACCGAAAAGAGAGCATAGAGCTTCCTGATAGATGTCAGCACACGGCCACATGGCCAACCGGGACACTGACGGCAACATCAACTTAGAACTTTATAACTAGATGTCCCATTATATTATTCTAGTAGGAGTTTGCTCCTGCCACCATACACCGGTATGAAGGCAATGATTGGGATCAATCAACATCCTAATTGTCATGTTCGTCCATGCAGTCTAGTTCGGGTGTCTCATTACTATAAAATTTTTATTTGCCGCAAATACCCAGGAAGTGGAGAAATAAAATCTTAAAAACATTATTAGGGTAGATCCCCTATACCTAAGTAAGGATAATTTTTTTATCGTTCAGTAGGTCTTAAAATGTTTTAGGTTTGCCAATCCATCCTTTGATTCAGAAATCACTTGGTTACAGTAAATGGAACTCGAGGGGGTTTCCTCCCCGCCAGCGATATGGTTGGTGTTGGACATGTGAAGAAAGACACGATAGCAGTTAGTATAGTAATTATTGTAATGAATTTAAAAGGAATAGTATGACAGCTAGGTTGGCTAAATAGACGAGTAATAGTCAATCAACATACAACTACGGAAAAATCTATTGCACGTGGCCTGTCACGCACTTAGCATTATTGCATAAAGAATGGGTTTTCACGAAATAAAATCTAATGTGATTAAGCTATTAAGTAAGTTAGTTTTTTAGTTTCATAAGTGTTAATAGCAATAGACACGGTATGAAAAAATCATTTTAACGTGACTCGCCCATTAGATAATAACAATACATTTTACTAATACGTTACAGTTACATACCTACCTACTAATCGAGAGTTTTCTATAACATTCTCACAGGCAAGACTGCCAATCCGTATTAGAGCAGCGTGGAGGCTATACCTTAGTGTAGCAACACAGTTAGTGACGAGATAGTTACTGCAGTCTCCTAGCTCTATGGTGAGTTATTCGTGGCACATAGTGGATAGAAAATTCAATAAGGTGCTCCTGTGTGTGTGTGTGTGTGTGTGTGTGTGGTGTCGGGGCGGAGTCACCACTACACGGCTATTGTAGGTGGTCGTTGGTCGTCGGGGAGCGTGGTACAAAGAGTACGTTTTATTTAACATGTTTGTTTTCAATTCTCGAAATTAGATTTGGCACACACTGCTAAGGCTAATTAAGGTTAAGGCTAATAATTTGGCACACTCAAAAAGGAGACCCGCGGTTTCCGGCCACGAATTAGGTATATGTATTCTGTGCTTGAACATAACACTAAACAACAGTGAAGTATATACCAAAAAATTCGTCACACTCAAAGACGATCACAAAGATAGTTGGAGTCGGTCTATTTGTTTCACTATACGGATTCTCTTTCTAGTAACAAAACCCTCTCGCTCTGCCGCGGCCGTCGAAATTCAACCGTAAATATTTGTCACAGCGTTACTTCATATCTATTGGTACTAAATAATGTTTTATAACAGTATTTGTGAAATAATTATATGTATTATCATTCTATTCTTCTTTATGGACAATTTATATGTATGTACATGCCTACCAAATCTCGAACTGCACTAAATTTTACCAAAAAAAAATTACCGAACAGGCATTCGAATATCTAAATCGCCATATTAATATGTATAGGTATCTGTAATATTATTGTTCCTATAATATTTGAGGATTCCCTTCAATTTCTTAGAAAAATATGGAAATATCAGACCAAGATTTAAGCACTTCCTTTCGAATAAAAAGAGCATCTTCAAAATCGGTTGATAAATTACGAAGTTCTGGGGTAACAAACATTATATTACAACGGCCAAGTGCGTGGAGTGAGACGGGTAGAAAGGTTTTCTCTTCATGTATTAATGAATAGATACTTTCTCTTCATGTATTAATGAATAGATACCAATTACCATCAACCCTTATTCCTCCCTACAACGCAATACCGCCCTGATTAGTTAACTGCGTTGTTAACCCGCCATGTTCTAGTTATATTTAACAGGTACCTATATATATGTAAGTGTACTCACGTCTGTATCTCGCGCGCTCGTGATATATTATTCACTGAATATCGCAGAAAGCTTCATCGAGATAACACGTCGCTTAATTGACTAAATACAGAGTAATGTCGGCATACAGAGCGCTACCTACCAAATAATACTATCTACTCAAATAAAATGTGTTATGCGACAAACTATTTGAAGGAAATGCTCCAAAATTGAATTCTTGAATTTCTTAAAATTCACTCTTGCTTAAAATTCACGCTTAAATATAACTTTTTAGAAGACCTTGGGTAAACACTTCTTAATCCTTACATGACAGTAGCTACATATGTAGGTACATACTCGTATGATGCAAGTGTTATAGTAAGAGGGTAACTCGTTTTTATTAGGAGTTAAGTAAGATATTGGATTACACATTACAACAATTAATTTTAGTTAAATTAATTAAAACATTATAAAATATGTAAATAGCACAATAACCACCTCCAAATGTATCTATATGTGCTATGTTATATAATATATTAACATTATGTACTTTCATATTTTAATAATGTAGGTATCACTGATAAACTTTGCAAGTGCAAAGCACTTAATTGGAGCATTGATACATTTATTAAATACTAGCTGTTGCCCGCAGCTTCGCACGCGGTAAATTATGCTTATCATATTACTTAGTACCCCTTACAGAAGAAAATTAAAAAACAGGTTCCTATATAATGAAGTACTTATATTTAGGAATTTACATACTGAAACTTACGATACAATGAGATCATTCCTCCGGGAGCGGGTTTGGAATATTAAACAACATTAACATTAATTTTTTTCCCTCTCCCTCTCCATCTCCCCCTCTTCCTCTCCCTCTCCCCCTCTTCCTCTCCCTCTCCCCCTGTTCCTCTCCCTCTTCCTCTCCCGCTCCCTCTTCCTCTCCCGCTCCCTGTCCCTCTTCCTCTCCCACTCCCTGTCTCTCTCCTCCTCGCTCTCCCTCTTTCTGTCCCACTCCCTCTCCCTTTCCCGCTCGAGGTCCCTCTCCCTCTTCCTCTATTGCTCCCAGTCCCTCTCCCACCCGCACCCGTGCCCTCCCAATTTCTGTCCCGCTCTCACTCCCTCCCGCTTCCTGTCCCTCTCTATCTCCATCTTCTGCTCCTTCTCCCTTTCCTGCTCCCTGTCCATTTTTAATTCAAAAATGACGTAGTTGCCTACTAAGTCCATTCCCCTAAATTAACCCTTTAAGGGATGATTTTCCGAAAAAAAAAATCAGTTAACTTTTGTTTATTACTATAAACTTACATAAAAAATTTCATATATTTCATAACTCTAAAACTGGCGAAGTTGATTTGTACGTAGTTGACTACCAACTCCTATTTTAAGGGGATGAATTTCGAGAAAACAATGATACAGTAATTTTTTGTGTCTAACTATAAGCTTGTATACAAAATATCACCCTTCTTACTTCAAAACTGACGAAGTTGGCATACTAACTTGCAAACTCTTATTTAACCCTTTAGGGGATGACTTTCCAAAAAAACGTAATACTTACAAATTTTGTTTGTAATCTGGAGCTAATATATAAATTTTCATGTTTTTAACTTTCAAAATGACGAAGTTGCGTACTAAATTAAATCCACTAAATTAACCCTTTAAGGGATGATTTTCCGAAAAAAATTATCAAAGTTTACTTTCGTTTATGGCTATAAACTTACATAAAAAAATTCATATTTATAACTCTTAAACTGGCGAAGTTGATTTCTACGTAGTTGACTACCAACCCCTATTTTTAGGGGATGAATTTCGAGAAAACCGTGATACAGTTATTTTTTGTGTCTAACTATAAGCTTATATACAAATTTTCATTCTTCTTACTTCAAAACTGACGAAGTTGCCATACTAACTTTTGCACTCTTAATTAACCCTTTAGGGGATGATTTTCCAAAAAAACATAATACTTGCAAATTTTGTTTTTAATTTGGAGCTAATGTGTAAATTTTCATGTTTTTTACTTCAAAAGTGACGAAGTTGCCTACTAAGTTCCATTCAGTAAATTGACCCTTTAAGGGATGATTTTCCAAAAAAATATATTAAAGTTAACTTTTGTTTATTGCTATAAACTTACATAAAAAATGTCATATTTATAACTCTAAAACTGACGAAGTTGGTTTGTATGAAAATTACCTCCGAGCCGTATTTTTACCCCTTAGGGGATGAATTTCCAAAAATCCGTTCTTAGCTGACGTCTCCTTAGCATAATCTATCTCCTTGCCAAATTTTATCGTAATCGGTTCGGTAATTTCTGAGATTTTTTGTTTAATCAGTGTATCTCTTTTCAATTTTATATATATAGATTCCGCGGAAATTCATGTCCATTTGCAAAGTTATTATAATCAATTCAAAGTTGTCTTATTAAATTTTAACCACTACCTATTTATTATGCAGGTTCTAAATTGCCAAAGATAAAAATTGCCAAATACTTTCATTACTCTGTGCCCGTCGCTTTAGATAGAGCATTATCTGAGCTTTTTGTTTTGCCAGGCTTTTACCAGATACCGATATCTATGTCTATATCAGCTCTAACGCACTCTCACCTCAGTTACCTTCAATGTTATTACCATTACGGTGATGAAGCCTCCTGTACCTAAAGTATGTACGTGCAATTGGCTCGCTTCAACCCATTAACGGGCCACTACTGAGCACGGGTCTCTCCTCTTGAGGAGACCTAGAGCATACTCCACCACGCTGCTCCAGTGCGGATTGGTGGAGGGGTTAGTGGCCAACCCGAGTGTCGGAAGTATTAAAGCCGAGGGCCTCCGACATAGTTTAACGACTGTTATCTTATGGTAACAACTGTACAGTAGTATAGTCCCATGTCGCGGTACTCATGTGGTGACAGAATTGTTCACCGCGCGAACTGTAAAAGGGGTTTCCTCAATTCCTCATGGATCCCATGGATTGATAAATATGGGAACAATTTGAAAGTATATTCTTTCAAAACAACAAAATAATTTTATAAGTCGGTTGATAAATGACAAAGTTCTGAGGTAACAAAGACAATTAAATACAGACGATTTCAGAACCACCTACTTTTTTGCAGTCGTTTAAAGAAAGATTACAGATAGTTTTATAATCAATATACTTATACTTATACATATGTACAATAAACCTGTAACGGATCGATGTCTGTACATGGAAGATGGAAGATTGCTATTTTCCCTTGACATTTAATATTGAAATTTGTTATAATATGATGTAAATTAATAATGTAATATGTATAAATAAAATAAGATTCTCATTTAAAATTTAATAATAATATAAATAATGTTAACTTAGCATAATACTAAAACTATTTGTACGCCATAATATGGCAAATGTGAGATAGATTGCATAATACTTGACCAACTGTATTTAAACCACATTTAAACAAATAAAGTTTTTTCATTTCATTTCAAGAAAAAATTTACTAGGAGTATTTATTACCGCAATAGACATCATAATTTTTGTTTGGCTCTTTGTCTGTGCGTTTATTCAGGCTAATCTTAAGAACGGTTTAGTATATTAATTAGATGTGGTTCTCAGATGCATTGTAGTGAGCTTGGGTTGACTTTAGTGTCTGTATCATTTCAATTATTGGTTCACAAATAAAAAAAATATGTCAGTTTAAAGAATAGCGTCCATACATTTCTTCGAGTGTAAACCCCGAAAGGTTTACCGAAGCGAAGTATTTCTTAATAAAATTTAATGCTGAAGATGAAAATCCCTAAGTAGGTAATTTTTTCGATCATCCATTAGGAGACAAGATCCGCTAATGGCAGGGTTACAAGGCTGACTCCACATAGCTATATTATGTGTATACTGGTGTAACATCGTACCGACCACCCCCGGCAGAGGGCGTGTGACGTCAATGTCCCGCCCACCGGGTCGGGGAGGGGCCTGGAGGGGTGGCTGGCGGCGGGGGATGGCGGGGGATGGCGGGAGATGGGGGGGTGAGTTACGTAACGTGAACAGGTCGATACAGATGGGTGGATCGGTTGAGATGCGCGAACAGACCCGATTGTCAATTGATTTTGGTTTAAAGTTAAGCTCAATTATTTGAAACTGAACTGTGCAAATAAGACTAACTAGTTAGTAGATGTCAGAATCCACATACTGTGAGACGAACGTATAATTCAGTAGGTTTGAATCCCGGCTAATACGACATTTACCTATATTAATTATTTCAGACTAGATGTCCAAGTAGAAGAGTAGAATAGAAATCAGAATCCACATACTCGGAGACGAACGTATGATTCAGTAGGTTTGATTCCCGGCTAATACGACATTTACATTAATTATTTCAGACTAGATGTTACCCGCGGCTTCGCCTGCGTGGTAGAACGGAATTAACAATGACTTGTTTATCATAAGTAGATACATAAAACATTGCTGGTGCAAGGATAATTAAGTAAAAAGCCTATGTCCCTATTCAACCTTAAAACCACATCAATAATAATATTAATGTACTATACTTAGTAGTATTTCCAACTATAAGTTTATACCAATTCACAGATCCTTTACGAAGTTACAGGACCAACATAATGTTACTTTTAGTATGGAGTGATTCAAATAATGGATCAGATGTTTTACTGCGGTAAACATACCTATGTCACTCTCCAGCTTCCTGACTCTCTCCAAACATAAAAATAATACCACAACATCGCTCCGTTGCGACGTGAAAGAAGGACAAACATACACACTAATATTAGTATGGATAAATAATTGTTTTCAGGTCGTAGTGTCATTGAGGATTGTATTGTCCTCGCGCGGGGCGACACAGGGCACCGTAGCACACCGTAGTGTGTAGGTACCTTTTTTTTCCGAGGGGGAAATCTTCCAAAGGTACCCGAAACCACAGGTTACGGGTGATGTGGGATTTGTACCCACTAAAACCCCCTCGGCAGCCATCCTGTGCATATGGTGAGGCTCCGGGATCTCAAGTGAACGCACCGTAGTGTGTAGGTACCTACTTGTGTGCAATCATTTATTAATACTATCTCTTCCACCATATCGACGGTTAAAAGGCGAATTGATTCAAGCGCCATCCTGGGCGATATTGAGTTATATACATCATTGGAATCGGCGAATTTTTGCGCGTCGATGGAGCCGGGTTCGAGGTTAATCTGAGCACTTTTTTGGCGCTTGGCTCCATGACCAATTTGGGTATCATTTTTGCTTACGCGGTATCAAGTGTAGCGAATTTGGTTGTTTTTTTCAAAGCATGTATATGGACCCACGAAAAAAACGGGTTTTTCTTACTATTTGCAGTTTAAGCCATTTAGCCTCGGATGGAATGAAATGGTATCGGCATTTGAATTCTTTTTACTTGATCTTAAATAATTAAACTAAGGATGTTAATTCCTTTTTGCTTGAACCAGATTTATTAGTGTATGTTACTTAAATCATTTTGCCTTAAACATTCAAACATTATCTCTGTCGCTTGAATCAATCTTACCTGAACTAGTATATTGAAGAATATGACTTGTGCTAATTTTCCTTGACCAGTTTTAAGTCTTTATATCATTTAGAACCATTTTCTTTTTGCAAAAAATAAATGTCTGCACGCTTGATTCCTTTATGTTAGTTTATTAATTAAACTAATATAGTACTTCAATCAGTTTACTCCTTTCACCTTGCATTAAAAATGGCGTTTAAATCACAAGCAAAAGAACACGAAACAACGCGGGTAGGTATTTGAATCCACGACACGCGTATAGTCCATTGAAAAGTTACATTTGGAGTTGCGTTTTTTAGAGGACGCAATTTTATTTTTTTGATGTGTCAGGGGGGAGTCAGTGTAAAGCTAAAACCAAGTTTGTGGGGTCGCCACCCTTGTCGCACGGCTGCCATCTTGAAAATAGGGGTTGAAATGGTTTTTACCATATATCTCTTAAACTATTTATTTGATTAAAAAAATTGTAAGCATTTTCTGTTGCAAATTAAATTCTCTACAACTTTGGTCCAGTAACTTTTTATCGTAAAACTATAAATAAAAAAGTTATAAGCGAAAATGTGAACATTTTCTATACATTTAAGTGACATCAAAAGAAACATACATTTGTATGAAAATTATTATTTTTTGTACGGCAATACTGAAATTTATTTCTACCAAAGTGTGCGATCTATAAGATCCAACAATAGTCCTGTACATTTAAATGACATCAAAAGCAGGCTAGTGCTTGAATTTATGCATAGAAGGATACATTTGTAAGAAAAATACTATTTTTTGTATGACAATACTGAAATTTATTTCCACCAAAGTGTACGATCTGTAAGATCCAACAATAGTTCTTTACATTTAAATGACATCAAAAGCAGGCTAGTGCTTGAATTTATGCATAGAAGGATACATTTGTATGAAAATTATTATTTTTTGTATGGCAATACTGAAATTTATTTCCACCAAAGTGTGCGATCTGTAAGATCCAACAATAGTTCTATACATTTAAATGACATCAAAAGCAGGCTAGTGCTTGAATTTATGCATAGAAGGATAAATTTCTATGAAAATTATTATTTTTTGTATGGCAATACTGAATTTTATTTCCACCAAAGTGTACGATCTGTAAGATCCAACAATAATTCTATACATTTAAATGACATCAAAAGCAGGCAAGAGCTTGAAATAATGCATAGAAGGATACATTTGTATGAAAATGATTATTTTTTGTATGGCAATACTGAAATTTATTTCCACCAAATTGTGCGATCTATAAGATCCAACAATAGTTCAATACATTTAAATGACATCAAAAGCAGGCAAGAGCTTGAAATAATGCATAGAAGGATACATTTTTTTCTGAACATTTTCGCAAATAACTTTTTTATTTATAGTTTTACGACAAAAAGTTACTTGACCAAAGTTGTAGAGAATTTAATTGGCAAAAAAAATGTTATCAATTTTTTTTATTTAAACCTAATTAAAATTAAAAATTTAAAACCATTTCAACCCCTATTTTCAAGATGGCGGCTGTGGGACAAGGGTGGCGACCCCACAAACTGGGTTTTAGCCTTACACTGACCCCCCCTACACAACAAAAAAATAAAATTGCGTCCTCTAAAAAACGCAAGGTAAGGCCTAAAAAATGTAACATTTCAATGGACTAGTAGTCGCGCGAGGTTTCACACAAATTTTCTATATGAAAATATTCTTTCAGCTTTATCTTAATAACAATTATAAAAATTACGAGTAGTGCCAATATTCGAAGGCTGATTATTACAAATGTTACCAACGTTTAAATATACTTAAATTTAAGTAAATGAATAATTAAAACAAAAGTAGATTCATGAAAAGCATTGTTTTATTAAATTTTAATTCTTTCGTTGTATAAAATCGACTTTAAAGTCGAAGTTCTTAAAAGTATGCCATTTAAGTTACTTTTCTTTGAATTGACAATGTCCTTTCAGTCGTTTTCCCTACATCGTGAAATTTATTTTATTACCTTTGAGCTATTTTCTCCAAGTCAAATTTTAATAAATCTTGCGATTAAAACAATTTGCTTTAAATCTTATTACATCACTGTGTAATTTGAGTCATTACTCCTTGAACAGTTTACAACTAGGTGAGCGGTTTAAATCATTTATCCATGAACAGTTTATAACTAGGTGAGCGGTTTAACTCATTTATCCATGAACAGTTTACAAATAGGTGAGTGATTTAAATCATTTATCCTTGATCTGTTAAAGAAGTCATTGTACACTTGAATTATTTTGCTTTGAACAGATAAATAGTAATCGTGTACTTTGATTCCTTCTGCCCTGATCAAAGAATTGTGCAAAATGGCTCAAGTAACATCTAACTCCGTTAAAAAACACCTTTTATTTGTTATATATATATCAAAAAATAGCACAAAATATGCCGCTTTATGATTAGGGAGACTCGTCAATTTTTATTGTATACTTTAGGAATAATGATTTTTTTTCTCAAAAAATAAACTTTAAAACGCTCTCCTGTAAAGTTTGCAAAATGGCGCTTGAATCAAGTCGCCTTTTAACCGTCGATATATATTACTAAAGAAATCACAAACATTACTGCTTACCATCAGGTGGTTTTGTGGTAAAGCACTAACTTATTCGGTATAAAAAAACATATAAACGTCCCAAACATCCCGGGAACCTGTCATATCCCTCCTGGCCTGGTCGTGGACTGTGTGCCAAGTTTAGGGCATGATGAGAGGACAAACATACAAGGTCTTTACAAATGTTTACATTTATTAAGGTCTCTGAGTTTGAATATTCAATGCCTAGCCTAATTCGGGCTTAGGACCGAAGGCACTAGGTTTCAACCATTTTTGCGTTGTTCGCTCCTAAGCCCGAATTTATATAAAATTAATTAATAAAATTAATTAGCACCTAATAAATGTGACACAGCAACGATTAAATAATCTTCTGGATCCATTTCAAGATCACATAAAAAGTAAAAAGTCTTTAAACAATACAAAATGCATCTCAAACAGTTGTAAAGAAAAGTTGTTAATTGAAAATGGTAAATGTTTTCATATTCTTATTTCTCTGATAATTTTCCTTTCATTTCAATGATACCTCTACTATGTCAGTTAGAGTTGTCTTTTAAAATATATTTTTTTTGACATTTTATTGTTATTACATTAATCTCTTGTTTGTCCTAAACTCATGCCAAAAGATTTGTGGGTTCTTCTATGATCTGATATTTGTAAATTATCCTATCCATCTATCGGCCTCTCCTAACTTGCCCTGAAGTCTAATCTAACAATTTTCCCTGACGTCCTAAGTCTTCTGAATCCCGCGGATGCCTTCATTAGGTCATCAGTCCACCTGGTCGGAGGTCGGGGCACTCTGTACTCCTTTGGCCAAGATTTGGTCGCCATCTGAATCCCAACTCCATCGCTATTTCTTTTTGCTATATCAGTCACGCTTGTTCGACGATCACATGGATCATCATTTCTTGTTGGAAGACGTTAATTAAGAAAATATGAAGACAGAAGTCTCTTCATAGCACAATTCACTTTCTTCTTAACGCGAATTTCATCTAGTCATTAAGCCACAATATTTACTTTAAGTTGTCGCCTAATGATCTTAAAATCATAAACTCAAAAATTTCAATAAAATGTCCCTTTTTTATTCTGTTTATTGATTACATTGGAACTATTTAAGAGTTATAAAACTTTACCGAATAGCAAGCCACTCAACAACTAGAAGAGAAAATGGTATTGAATTGTTTTGTGAGCCTGTTTTATATTCAAGAGCTCTGCTCTGCTGAAGTCGAACTGTCTTTGAATGTTACTCATTACAGAAATAGTAACAGAACAACTAAGTAAGCGCGCTGCATCTCCCACGCGATCCCAAATATCAACAGCTGGCATTTAGAGCTGATAAAGTCAAAGGTCAGTCCATGTCCGTGTGGGGCGCCTGCTACCTCCCCCCCCCTGCCGCCCTGCCGCCCCGCCGCCCACGTTACTTTACGCTGCATCCATTAGTATCCTATATACATGCCACCACAGACCGTACGACAAAGAGTACCTATTTCAGGGATCCGCGTATCATCAAACCTTGTTTATTTGTAAATATCCGACTCACTACCTCATGGTAATTTTAAGTGGCCTTCGACGGCCATGGACGTCTTAATAACACCCATAACACGTTGGGCATCGCCGATACATTGCCGGCCACAAAGTGAGCAGAAACAAAGAAATCTTGCTAATGGTTTTAACTTATCCCATCTTGAACTTTAGTTATAAATGATTCCCGTTCGACCACGACGCGATCTTCAACTCCAGAACGAATCAGCTCTGAATAAGTTAGCGAGTTAGTGTACATGATTTGGTTGGATGATATTATTACTATAGCATACCACCATTCATTCATTCCATCACCGTACCGCACTGGAGCAGCGTGGTGGAGTATGCTCCAGGCCTCCTCCAGAGGAGAGACCCGTGCTCGGTAGCGGGGCATTAAAGGTTACAGCCAAACCAATGGCAGAAACTGACGGTGTAAGGGACTGCATCCATCCTTGATCCCTATCCAACCTCTCTGTTCCGACAATCGGTCAAGTTATGTGTTGTTATTTTGGCGGTACTTAGGTGCGGTTTTCACTGATACCTATATTGTAGTGTAGCATAATTGGGGTTACATTGTTTTATTTCAATCATCACTTGTCCGGTAAAAGGAATAAAAGCAAAAAAAGCAAAGCAACAACCCATAATTGTCCCACTGCTGGGCTCGGGGTCTCCTCTCACAATGTGAGGGGTATTAGGCCATAATCTACCACGCTGGCCAAGTGCGGATTGGTAGACTTCACACACCTTCGAGAACTTTATGGAGAACTCTCCGGTGTGCAGGTTTCCTCACGATGTTTTCCTTCACCGAAGCAAGTGATAATTAACTTGTAATACGCACATAATATTTGAAAAATTAGAGGTGCGTGCCAGGGTTTGAACTCGGGCCCCTTCGTTCGGGAGACCAACGTTCTACCGCTAGGCTATCACTGCTTATATATAAGGTAAAAGGAATAATTATCTTAAATATAAGAAACTCACGTTATATTTTTTCCAGTGAAAACTAATTCAAGTTCCCCAAATTGAAGCGACGGCAGCTACTAGTGTGGAAACATTCCAAGACCTAATTATAACATTTCAAAAACCTCAAAAGCATCAGATAGCACCGCCTATAGCATTAATCTATAATTAAAATCGCTATTACATATATAATTTGCCTCGATCTGGTAGACGTGACCTAGTTCATGTATTGCCCACCCCTACGCCCCCCACGCCCCCTCCTTAACCTTTCCACAGCGCATGCGCCACCCCTGGAGCCCGCCAGTCCCCGCCAGCCGAAGCCAGCCCTCAGTGTTCCTCCAGCTCCCAGCTGCACAGCTGGACTTCCTCTAGAGACCTAACTCTTCCATCATTTATGAGAGTCACAACCGAGGTCCCGCCCCTCCACTATACCTTCCAGAAAGTTTTCGTTAACGACCCCTATAGTCACGTTGTGATCTTTTTCTCCACCAAGAACATATCCTACAAGTAGTGGTTCCTTGCTACCAGGGCAGCAGCAGACAGACAAAGGTATGTATCGTCATACGTTTCTACATTTGTACAGTAGTCGATGTTTTTCGTTTCCATTCGTATTGAAATAGATTGTTAGTGCACGTTCTATCGATTTTCCGATATAGATTTTTCTAGAGCGTGCATTGTGCGTGACGCGCGCATGCGCAATGCACTTTACCTATTTTACATTAAATCATTCATAAAATCTCTTAAGATACTTTCAAAACGTGCACAGATGAAAAAAAGACAAAAGGCAGCCGTGTTACAAAAAAATTAAATTAATAAATCTTTGTTGTTCTCTTGTTTCCAGAATATTGTAAGGAAATAGAACGAAAATGTCAAAGCTGAGTTTGGACGGCTTTTTTTCGTACTGCAAGCAAATAGCTGAGCACATCCAGTTGGTTCGTTCACCGCCATTTTCTATCCGCCATCTTGGCCGCCATATTGATTTTCCGCTGCGACGCCATTTTGTTTTCGATTCCTTTGTTCTACTTGTATTGCATGGTGTCGCTAGTATCGCTTGTGCTTTGTGTGTTCTAGATCATTTAATTTACTTTTTATTACAATGCCCTCTTTAATTTTATATTATTTGCTCGTGTAAATAATTATGTTGTCTTGTGTTACGTAACTGATTGAAATATCAATGTCATCAAAATATAATATTCAAAATATTTTATTGATAAACTTAGGATTAAACAGAATACAAACTACATGAAGTTTGAAATTGGAACGGATGGTAACTTATAACTCTGCCATGAGGTGACTTTGCGTTTCGTTTATCGACAGACAACTTATCTACTAGTAGTTACGAGCGACATTTTTCAGTCAGTTCAGAAGTAACTACCTTTCATACTTATATTCACAGGACTTCAGTTTTATTTTCATAGTAGGTAAATGCTAACGAAACTCAGCCACTGACATATACATAGGTGTATGATAAAGACAGTTGTTCCAGTTGCACATACAACCATAAAATATTTATGCTCATATAAAAAAAAACTTTTAGTTTGTTTGAACCCACTAATCTCTAGAACTGGCAGTTGGATGAGAAAAATAATTTTTGTTAAAGATGATCATGAGGAAGAGTATATAATACATATAAAGACTATACATCATTATGTTTAAGGCAAAAAGAAGTTGGATCAGCTATGACGTATCCGAAGCGAAAAGAGGTATTAAAAGCTACGTAGACCTCTACGCGTCTACGGCGTAGCGTCGGAGAAACCGCAAACCTACGGACACTGACGTGCTCAAATTATATTGTAGTTAAATTATTATAGTTATAGTTTTGTTTAATTAGTAATAATCTAAATTTTACGAACAAAAAATAACCGACTTCAAAGTTACTCAAAAACTACTTGTTGTAAAAATTAATGTGGGACCACATGACAAGCACCTGCTTTCGATTAAAAAAAAGAATCATCAAAATCGGTTCGCCCAGTCCAAAGTTCTGAGGTAACAAACATAAAAAAAATATACAGTCGAATTGAGAACCTCCTCCTTTTTTGTATAAAATATAACTGGATTCAGACAGTTGATAAGGTTAAGGTTAAGAAGCGCAAGCAAGGTTAAGGCACAGAAGAAATAATAGTACTTGGTTATAGTCACGCTGTTTAATCTCTATTTAAATGCAACTTTTACACACTTGGACATAATTGGTCATTGACATCTCGGAAATAAATTTAGACATATTCGACATCGATTACTACAGTCACACACCTGGAGGGCTATTCAGTTTTGTAACTTGACAGCGGAATCCGCGATGAGTTTCAAAATTGAAGTTCGAGTCCGAGATCTTGATATGTGATTCTCTAATCATCTGGTACGCACTTGCGAGGTGAAGGGAGTCTCGAACTCTAACTTCAATTTAGAAACTCATCGTGTATTCCGCTGTCAAGTTACAAAACAAAAGCGAACTTGCATCATATTGACATGTCATTATCTAATCATCTAGTACGCACTTGCGAAGTGAAGTGATCCTAGAACTCGAACGTCAATTTTGAAACTCCGCTGTCAAGTTACAAAACTGAATAGCCTTCCTGCGTTACTACAGTTTACTACTGAGATGACGGAGCCTTTCTGAGGTATACTTGCGATAAGTGTATGTACGTTAGTATATTAGTTCATTGGTTAGTATATACCAAGTTAGTATATACCAATACCCAGTTAGTATATACCAAGTCTGGATAGTATTTTTTTCTTTCTTGTTCGGCAATGCATTAGTGTTGATATCCATTTACCGTCGGCGACGACAGCCATTTACCAACAGGCGGATCGTCAGCTCGACAATCTACAAATTATTGATAAAAAGTTTTTAATCCACGCGTAGGGTGTTAGAAATGATATCAAAAAGGTTTTAGTAACTCAAGTGACTGGCTCTATATAGTTTACTTCTTTTCTTTGTAATGTTCGTATTTCAAGATTTAAATAAATCAGTCGTTCGTTGAAAGTCAACCTTGTTTATCTAATAAACTCGTACAATCAGGAGGATGCTGGATGACTGTCCGCGGCGCGAGTGACCGCGCTGACTCCACATGTTTATTGCACTCATTTATTTCTGACTAGCTGTTGCCCGCAGCTTCGCATACGGAAATTGTTTTACCTTATTTGTACCTCTTGTAGAAGGAAATTTAAAAAACGGTGATTTTATATTGAAGTACTTATATTTAGTAATTTTTATACTGAAACCCACGATAAAATCACAAAGGATTCCTCCAGGAGCGGGTTTTGAAAAATAAGCAAAATTCACATTAATTTGTATTTTTTTCTTTTTTTTTTGCAAAATTTTGAAAAACTGAAAATATATGTTCAATAAATTTAAGCAAGGAACATTTGTTGCAAATTTGAAGCAAATCGGTTGATGTTTTAAAAATATTCCATACAAACTTTCATCCCGTTTCCCGGGGAAACCTTTTAATTTTCCGGGATAAAAAAGTATCCTAAAATATGACCCGGAGTATTAGTAACAACTTTACCAATTTTCATCGAAATCCGTTCAAGGATTTTCATGTGATGCCTGGACAGACAGACAGACAGACAATAATTCTAAAAAAAAAATTTTTGTGCTCTAACACGTTATTGCGGTGCCCCCTAATCAAAATATAAAAAAATATTCAATGTACAGTAAATTTGCTCTTTGAGTTTTATTATAGTATAGATTGACGTTGATTTTATTGATGTCAGATGAGTGCTAAGTCACGCCAATGTACGTCACTACGTGCTCGTACACCACGAATACTTAATTATAAAATCATACGCTAATCACACCTAAAAACCCCTAAAAAATACCTATTTCAGGCACCAGGCTCTCAAATTGTAGGTGTAAGAATACTATGTAATACATTTGTCACACACGAAACGCAAAGATATGATTTAAGTATATAAATATCTTTGAAAAAAAGACTGTGTACCTTTCATAATTTAGTATGTTAACATTCAGCGTTACATTCAGGATTTTAGAGAAATTATACTTTTTGTATTTTATTTTGCTTGGTTTTTATCATTAATGTCCAGTTTTAGCACAGACGAGATAATAGTACATTTATGCATTAGATATCTCTGACCCTCACATACAAAATGGCGGGAATTAAAGAATCACATTTTAAACTTGCTGTCAAATTGGCCCAATTTTTTCAAATTCGAATCAAATTTTTTTAAGAATTACTAACTATTTGTAATTTATTTAAAAAATGGTACCGAGTTATTGTTTTTAAAACTTGATAATCTAGTTGGCTTCACCTGTGTTCGAACCCGTCAACCATTTTGCCGCAGTACTTCATTAAACATGAAATCCTAAACATGTAATTTGTAAAATAATTTTCAAAATCTATTTATCTAAATTCCCAGTAACCAAACCGTACCCAAACAGGTGACTAATTTCGTTTTGATTATTATTATTACAAAAAATCACTTCACGTGTTCCTATTATAGTTTCATCTTTCTGGATTCGTTTTAGTTATTCCCGTCTCGTTCTTCCCCAGAGTGAAAGAATGGCGTCTCTCTCCGGCCAGAGCACTCCCAAGCTGACGTCAGGCGTCGGCAACCTGTACTATGACTGTAAGTACCACTTTATACTTTTGTCACTTGTTGTTCTAAAAACACAAACTCGTAAGAAGGAAAGCCCCTTTACTAAACAATAAGGAAATGTTTATCCAGTAACTGTTTTTAACCCCCGTAGAAAATAAATGTGTTTTATAAGTTTCACGTGTCTATGTGTGTGTGCACGTGCACGTCATTTCCGGTTCGCGTCAACCGGAAGCCGAGATAAGGCTCCATTTCACAGCTGATTTAGAACGCTGCTATCGTTCCATCGTATCAGGTTACATCACATTTGGAACCAGAACATTGTCATAAGTGTTGGGTGAGCACAACCGTTAGTGACTCTGAGACATATTATGTCTTCGATCGATTCGGTCCCTCAGAGTCACTAACGGGTACTTAAATCGCTCCTTAGTATAGAATCACCATAGAAATTCTGTGCTAAGGAGCGATTTAAGTTACCGTTGAGTTGAGTTTGGGCATAAGGGTGATTTCAGTGTCCAAAGGTCGACTGGCAGAAAATTATTATAGCATTAAGTCCACCTTTTGTACATACCTCATACTCAGTTTTAACGGTATAAGAAAGTGTTATTAAATAAATGACATACCTTTGAGAAGCAATTAAACATCATAGTAACCCTGTAGATGCCGCAGTGGGTCCCTGGTACAGGGGCCCTACCGAGGCCATTAATAAACTAATTAATCACAAACACGTTTAAACTGTCACACGCCAAGGCGCCGCCATCGCGCCAACGGCTTTAGCTATTAATGATCGAGCCGCAAAATGGTTAATGATGTGAATTGAAATCGAATTTTTTATGTAACCCGAGACACGAGGGAGCGATGTACCTGATGGTTGGTAGTTGTCGATGTCAATGAGCAACAGTTAGATACACCATAGGTTTCAATGATGCGTAGCCGACCAAGAAAGGAGAAAATAGAAAGAACTGGCTCTCAAGCTTCCAGCCGGAACACGACGAGTCGTTAGGCGACTAACTCAAGCCAGAGGGCTTTATGGAAGTATAATAATAGAGAATAATATTAATGACTTAATCATAATATAAATAAATATAACTTGTACCTCCAAGCCGGTTTTTGTCGCCTTACACAACAACACAACACCCTGCCATGTCGGCATGGGATCCGTGGGGAAAAAAAGTTTCGTTGCATTCAAAGACAATATTGACTAACTACACAATAATTATTCATTTCATTCATTAATTTACTCCATCATTTAATATAATAAAACCGGGCCAGTGTGTGTCAGGCCACGCGCGATATAGGATTAATAAATAAAAAAAATACACGACATGAATTTATTTGGCATTTACAACTGCTCCAGTAGGGAACCGAACAGACAAGCTAGGTGGTAGACAACGCCACTAACAGCTAGGGTATAGTCGCTAAATTCATAAAAGAAAGTATTTTTTGCACCAAAAAATGCCGTCATTAAAGATACAATAAAACAGTGCGTTTAGTTTTCTCCCACGGATTAAGGGGCACCCTCGGCGTTGTAATGGGGCCTCGGATTAGTGGGAGCGATGTCTCGTGTTTGCTGTTAATTGATAAGTTTAGTTGCGGCCCGCAGTCCCCTGCGAGGCCTGCAGTCCCCTGCGCGAGCCGCAGGGGACGGGGGCTGACTCAAGCGTTTTATTGATTAGACAAAATAGTACTTAATTAAAAATAACTAGCGATTTAAAAAAAAAGTAACAGTAAATTATGAAATAACAAATGGCCTTAGTACTATTGTTTTTGAGGTCGGTGCTAGCTAAGCTTTCGAATACACAACCGCATCAATCTGAAATTTCAGCTTTATGTGCTGTATATGTTTTTGAATGGATTTTTTTCCAGCACTTTCAGGTTTCCAAAGAAGTTATTTGATATGCAGGCCTCGCTTTACATACTGGAATTATTCACTGAGTTTCTATAGTGGTCAGTTGAGCTCTAAGACCACAAATTTTATCAACATGCACATGTAAGAATTGTTCATAATGTTCTTGAGGGTGAACCTAGCCAGTGTGCTTGTGCATAAGTTTAGCGTTTATTTAGCGTTTACACGTATGGTCCTAGTGGTCCTAAGTTAACACTCCTCATAACGATGGGTGACCGACTCCAGCAGAAGGATATTTATGAATATTTTTTATAAATGTCCCAATCATCCCAGAGAACATACAACCAGGGTAAAATTTACCGGATTTTATCCTGGACGAGACTATCTGTGTCCAAGTTTTATTGTAATCATTACAACGGTTATCGCGTGGTAAAAAGACAACATCCAAACATCTTCAACATACCATTAGTAGAATATAGTACGACTAGTATGTATAAGGAAAAGCTAGGTTTATTAAAGATGTTATCTTTATTTCAAACAGTATACTCATTGTTTTCCATTTTCATTAGCAATAATTTTGTTGCTACTAAATTCTCGTTTATAGCAGCGAGAGCCAGTAACCCCCCGACTGCCGGCTGCCGAGCGGTCGTAAATACCGCTGGTCGGGACAACTTGATCCGCGCGGTAATGACCGGGTTTTAACGAAATCCCTCATTTGTGCTTCGTGATACTGATAGCGCTGTGGAGAGGTAGTTCGTTAGACATTTTTTTTATTTTGAATTTTGAAACAAAATTGCTTGCATTAGCTTTATGTTCTATGGCAAATAAATAATTTTTATTCTAAGTCATGACGGGCCCCTTTCATAGAAATATACCTTATGACATTTATAAAATTAAAAAATATCACTAACACTAGACATTTATGATGAATTTATACTCCACCAAGTGGTCGAATGAGCGCACATAATGTTAATTTTCTTGTAACACATGGGTTACCTTATTATCATTGATTTGATATTAACTTTGAATTAGTTAAATATTGGTAAAGTTATTTCATTTATTTTTAAATGAGATCTGAGAACAAAAAATATTTTATGTCATAAAAGTGTGCTTCAGCTGGTAATAAATTCAAAGCTCTTCGATCAGTAAAAGAAAAAGGAAAAATTGGCTTTAAGCTTTAATTACTTTACGATATATTATTTACGATAATTATACAAATAAGATTTCGTAAACACTGAAAATTCAAATAATTCATCAAAAGTATTCTTACATCCTCTCCATGCCTCTTGAAAACAATGTTCATCTTGAAAAAACGGAAAAAATCTATTTCCTCAAGTAAATCCCTGTGAGCCGGGTCTATCAATCCTGAGAGATTCTCGGCGTCAGATGAGTTGAGGGTTAATACGCGTATAGACTGCGGGGTCTTCTTCATGCGTGGAGCATTCTGGGGCGATGGATAATTATTGCTCAACTAGCGATAAGGATAGATTTTGCAGAGATAAAGCCTATCTCTAAACTGTAGTGTTTATTATGTCCATGGGTGGCTGACAACTTACCATTCTGTTTGTTTGTTTATTGGAACCAACATAAGATACAGTTAACTTGAAATTCTAAAAATACATATTTGGTCTCGGATACTGTCTGTTCTTATAATTATTATTACATAATCACAGCATTCTTTAATCTAAAATAAATACTGATACAATTAGTAAAAGTCTAAGATAAATTAAACAATATTAAAAAAAATATATAAATTAAATCTAAAACAGGATAAATAACATTGGTAGTCTATTGACTTAAAAAAATATTTAATTAATTAAGTTAATTAAAACACCTTGTCTTCAGCTAAAGTTACTACTAATGTAGTAATTGCCATAATGGGACAGCTTAGAATACTAACCCCAATCCCACGCCGGATGAGTGTCGTAAAAGGCGACTAAAACCGGCCCGATAGTGGTAAGGCCCCTCGAGGGATTGTATTGGTAATATTGACTTTAATTGTTAATTAATACCATTATTACTATTATTATTTCTCCATGGGGTTCGCCTGGATAGCTACCACCCTTGAGCATGAGTCAGCCGCCAAACGACTCGTCGTGTTTCGGCTGGGGGCTTGAGAGCCAGTTCTTTCTTTCTTTTTCTTCTCTCGTTCTTGGCCGGCAACGCATCGGTGATGCCTTTGGTGTTGCTGATGTCCATGGACGACGATAGCCACTTACCATCAGGTAGATCGTCAGCTCGTTTGCCGGATATTTCCATAAAATAAAATAAAATATGTATCTGGGCAACTGATGACCTGAAAAATATGCAACAATGAAAGTTTTATAATTTTTTTTTGAGATCCACAAAGTCGTAAATTTTACAGGAATAGTGGAACGTACATAGTTATAAACGCACGTGTTTTATACCGTTTCCTGAATCCAGTCACAAAACATTGACATAGAATGACGTATTAATCTCGAGTCTAACCGTAAACTGCAGCTGTTTGTTTGTTATTTCCAATAGCGAGCACGTCGAGTGTGGCTAATCGGCGAGGGGAGGGTTAAGTGAAATTCCGAGCATTCCGCGAGGGTTGGGGAGACCCTTTGTATCGGACGGCGGAATTAATAAAAACTTTTCACAATTTTTTTATTTTTAAATTCTTTACGAAATGGAATTTTTGGAAATTTTAAATTAGTTATTCTGGGTCATCACTTTGATAATTAAATTAGTAGCACAAACTTTTGAAATTTTTTGAACGTTTTTGTCATGCCTCTCATAAACAGATAATATATCTCTTTATTTATACGCGAAGTGGCACGCGAAATAAAATTTATGAAACTTAAAATAATAAGTAACTAGGTAGTTATCATTGGTTTCAAAAGGAAGGATAGGCCTGTCAGGAAAATATCAAACAAGCAAAGAGAAGCAAACAAATTTTGATCTCCTACGGTAGTCTGAGATCAGCGTCACCGCGTGGCGCGTTGAATAATATGTATGGAACATTGGTCCAATTAGGCCAAGTTACTAAAGTTCAATACTTTCCATTCAATTCAGTTATTTATATATGCAAGTATTTTAATTTTATTTGTAAACTGCACAATGTATCCTATGTTATTCCATATTATTATGCGTATACCCAACCCAATTTATTATTTAAGCGTCAGTAGCGATGACAATGGTTCACGTGCTGTACTTATTATAATTATCTGTGGTTGACCGCTATCTGTGTGTCGCTGCCACGTGATAAAAAGCCACCATTAACAGAATTTATGGTTTTGACAGAACCCTTGAAATGGGAAAACCATTCACACTGAGAGGTGCCCCTAAAAGTACATCTATGTGACAATCGGCTTATCCAGTTCAAAACATAAGTCCATCATTTTGACTTGTCATTTAAAATTATACTTTATCCAACTAAGTATTAAGTCTGTTTTTCAAAACAATTATTCTCCCGTGAAAATGAATTTCTTCCTAGGACAGTGCATTGGAACATGTAATTTATTTCACTTATAATTAAAGTTCATATTGAATAATGGTAAAGGTACTCTAGAAGGGAGCGTGTAACATCTGGAATGTGATGTAATGCTTGACAAACATTGTCAAATATCCATAGGGGTAGTCCAATATTGGTTTAGGAAAGATAGACATTCAATAATAAACTCTATTACATTTCCATAAGGTTAAACTTTGAATGGATAAAATAGTGGGATAGTTTGATAGTAAATTTTGTTTGAAAATCCCTTTAAGATCCTCTTTGTACAGAGTTGCGTCTTTTTGAGTTAAGAAGAATTCAACTTGTATGTTATTTTTTATAACCAAAAAGTCTTAATTTGAGACAGTAATATTATGTAATTAATGTGCATATTACGAAAAATATTAATAAATCATGCATAACTATCACAAGGGATTTATAAAAAAAAATTGTAGAATCACGACAACATACACATACAGATTTAATCTTACATCTATCTATCATTAGAACAAGTAAGTTCTACTTGAGGTCATCAGTTTGCTTTTTCCAAGATGTCTACAGAGTATAAAACTATATTTTGCAAGATAAAAAAATTGCATGGCATTCTTTTTCATACGTACCTACCTAACAAAATAAATATAAGTGATGTAAACACTTAGAAACGTATATACATAACTATAGGACAGATTGCAGAGTTATCAAAGGCAGAATTAAGATTGAAAAGTCAAAAGGGATTCCATTTTTAATTTCTCATCTGTACTCGTCCGTCAAAAGGGCAAGTCATGCTTCACGGAGACAAAACCTTCACTGATCAATGTACAATGGCGTATATTTCACAATACTATGAAAAACAAACATACATTTAGACCTTAACATTTATGGGTTAAGATAGAAAATTGTAAAGCACGCCATCTAGTTTATGTTGCCTAAAACTTTGTTTGTCCGTTGAATATTCCTACAAACCTTATGGCTTGTGGAGTACGGATCAGTTTTAAATAACAACTACGCATTAAACGGTAATGGTAATATTGTCACCCCGATATTGAAAATCAGAACGCATTGTTGTACTCTCGCGTTATGAAACGATTGGTTTGCGTTTGGTAAACTATTTGTTGGCTGTTATGGACTTTATGCTTTGGGAATTGAGGTCATTTTCTACTGACAAATATGTACGAGGGCGATTCTTATTCGTACTCCCCTCAGCAGTGGTGGAACAAATCAAAGACATCTGTGAGCAAAACTCACTACAATATGACACGCTGGATTCCACGGGACAGTTTCTCGTCGTCACAACCCTGTGAAATCGGACGATTATTTTTCGAATATTTTTTATTGTTTTCAAGTTTAAGATTATAAAACACACACTTTATCACACAAATACCGTCCGTATGAAGCTGTAAAGACCGCTCGGACCAATTACAGCAAATGTTCTTTTGAAACAAAATGGCACACACTACACACAGTCATACACTAGCACACAGCCAGACCTTAATTTTTTTTTTTTTCTAATGTCGATTAAAAAAAGTAAAAATAATAATTGTTGGATTTAGTTTTATGTAATATCGATATTATCTTCGCAGAACGCAGTTCACCTTGTCTTGTCTGTCTATTATTATGAAAGAAACCAGAAATCACAAAATGAAATGTTCGATATTATGAGTCCTCCTCCTCGCGTCGTTTTCCTCATTACTGAGGGTCGTGATACCCTAAGAGTGGAATTATTTTCTGCCTGACAGTTTTACGCCATTTATTCCTGTCTTTGGCAGCATGTAGTGCGTCGTGTAGGTTGGTGTCCAGACTGGAACGTATTTGGTCAGTCCACCTAGTTGGACTGCGGCCTCTTGGTCGTTTGCCGTCAACTTTGCCAGTAACCATAAGTTGCTCTAGGTTCTGGCCGTCTTTTCTGGCGATGTGTCCGAAAAACTCAAGTATTCTGCGCAGACAGAGAGCGGAGAGCCGATTCTTAACTTTTAGTTCACGCAGAATAGATGCGTTCGTGCGAAAGGCGGTCCAAGGAATTTGGAGCATTTTTCTCCAACACCACATTTCAAATGCATCAATGCGGTCGCGATCAGCTTTTTTAAGTGTCCAGGTCTCAGCCCCGTAGCTGAATATGGAGAATACCAAGGTGTGAACTAATTTGATTTTGGTTTTTCGTGAGATGTTTCGATCTCTCCATATTCGCTGTAGTTGGGTCATTGCAGCTTTGGCCATTCCTATGCACCTTCTCACTTCCTTTTCACACGAACCAGTATTGCTGATATTGGCTCCGAGGTAGATGAAATCCTCAACCATTTCAAGCGCGAGTGAGCCTGTGAGCTGTAGTTTGTTGTAGATATTATGAGTACTTACCAAATAATAAATGTCTGCCATTTTTCACGAGTTATGTTCTCTATACAAGCGCATTCCTGCTCAGTAAATGCGAGGGATTTTGATATTAAAATCACGAACCGAGGGTTCCGCAACAACAAATTGAATCAAAATTCCTTTCCCGACTATTAAGTAGGTTCGGTATTACTGGCTACCGGTACCTGGTTCGATTCCCGACTGGGGCAAACGGATAGATAGATATTTGTACTCGTGTTATTGTTTTATTTTTCCTTTCAGTGTATTTGTATGTTCGTCGTTTGGGTCAGATCTTCCAAACTGAATTACAAGTAGGTACTCCTCTCATCCTACGGAGTTGAAATGACGCATGTTGCTTCGGTTCCGATGACAATGTATTTTAATGATAATGTTGACCTGATACTCAGGGTTGGCTCCAGATGAGGGTACTCCTCAGCTGCACAGCACAAGCACCATTGAAGTATAATGTATTAACGTACAGTCACCTGCAGAGAAAAGTAACCCATCTGTTTATAAATATATGAACAGCAACGTTTCCGTTGCCTGTTGCAATGTTAACAGATGGGTTACTTTTCTATGCAGGTGACTGTACTAGAACAGACATCGCGAACAAGTCGCGCGAAGGGGGAAGGGGGGGGTGTAATAAATCATAGTTTGTAGCTGCACCTCATTGCGCGACCACCGTGTTCGCTTCGTCGTTTCTATCGGCTAGTAATAATGATATAGTACAATGACAAGCACACAATTTGACCCTGTCTGTGTATCGCAGCGATCCTGCCCTACAAAGAGGACGCCAGCCCGCAGACGCGCGAGTTCCTGGCGCGAGTCGTGGACGTCCTGCTTGACTACATACAGAAGGTCAACGACCGGAATGAGAAGGTGGGTACCGCTTTACACCAGAAGATATAGAAGAGTCTTTCATTGTATTTTGTCCTAAATGAACCAGCATCTTTCCAAAATCCTGACACCGTGGTGAAAGTTATATCAATGTACAATTTTGAGTTTAAGATATGCGTGGGTTAGGTACGTATTGGTAGTGGTCACTAATGATCGAATGGTGTGACCAAACAGTTTTTTAACCAACTTCAAAAAAAGGAGGAGGTCAATTCGACTGTATTTTTTATGTTTGTTACCTCAGAACTTTTGACTGGGTGAACCTTCTGCTTCTTTTTTAATCGAAAGCAGGTGCTTGTCATGTGGTCCCACATAAATTTGAACGAGATCTGACAAGTAGTTTTTGAGTAACTTTGAAGTCGGTTATTTTTTGTTAGTATTTAGATTAGGTATTACAATGGTGTCGATTCAGGAGAGTGTCAGCACCGTCATTGTAAATACAAAGTCTTTACAAACAATAATTCACAATAAAAACATTTTTCCTAAATCAAACTTCGCCATGGCTTCTGGGATTATCTGAAGCTACTCTCATTGGCATATTACTCGTTAAAAATAGTTGACCATACCATCATTCGTTTGGAGATATTCCTATTGAATGACACTCCATTGTATCACAGCCTTCTAGATCCATCATTCTAGCCTCTGACGATGTGTTTCCCCTCAGATCCTGGAATTCAAGATGCCGGAGGAGCTGATGAAGGTGCTGGACCTGGCGCTGCCGGAGGAGCCGCTCCCCCTCAAGCAGCTGCTGGAGGACTGCAAGATCACACTCCGCCACCAGGTCAAGACCGGTGAGTACACCTTCCTTACACCCTGTATCTACCCTGACCCTGTAGCCTACTCGGTAGCGCTCAGGTGCAGGGTGTGATTGTCGTATGCTCGCCTGGTACTTCAAGGTGCTCCGATACGCCAATGACATAGAAACGCTTTTACGCTGCACACTCATAGCCCCGCACTAGTATGCTCGCCTGGTACTTACGTTCCTGTAGCCTAGTTGGTAGCGACCCTGCCTGCGAAGCGAGGGGTCCCGGGTTCGATTTCCGGCCGGGGCAGATGTTTATGTGACAGATAAATATTTGTACTCGGGTGCAGGGTGTTATTGTGATGTGTTATATGTGTCGTCCATGCCGCCCGCGACACAGGTATAACCTACTGCGGGGGTATGAGTGTGCCTTTGACTATTTATTCACAGCGCGCGAACGGTATCTCAGTGATAGGAAAAACTTCCATTGACTTTGTGGGACGGGTAACACAAATTATAGTAGATTCAGTGTCACGGCTAGACAATATCCATTGGCTCTCAAGCCTCCAGCTGGAACACAAGTTGTTTCATAGCTGTTTCGAGGAAAAGGACGGCAGCAAGGACGTTCTTCACGGACCTAATGTATCTGACCATGTCAGAATGTTTAGTTCAATAGTTTATGCTAAAGATCTTTAACACATTGACCATAGAAAGATCAATGCTATTCACTTAACCTGGCTAATATCCAAGACTAGAGCAACAACTAACATAATAAAAATTCAGATAGCGTTGTCCGTCTGTAACTCCCAAGTTATTTGTACACAATGCGACGGGCCCAGCACCCAGCACCCAGCATCAGACAAGTGTAAGTAATAGCGGTGCGATCATTTCGGGCCATTTGACGACATAATTGAATTGTTTGATACGTGCGCGGCGGCGGCGGCGGCGTGGGGCTGGTAGGGTTGTCACCAGGGACAACGTGATGGTTGGCAACTTATTTCATTTAATAAATAGTATTGGTTTTGGCTTCCTGGACACTATGTTTAGAATCAGAAACGACGTGAAAAAAAATACCATATTCATATTATTATCATGTACATGTTTTATATATGTCGGATAAATTATATTATATCGGTTATTTTAATACCGACATCGCTTATAACAGCTTTATCCAAAGGTAGACTAGTAAAAATCCTCTCCTCCCCTTGTCTTTCTTCTTGGAGGTACGCTAGTAAAAATTCTGTTTTTTGTTTCTTTCTTCTTGGTGTAAAGAGTTCTTTTAGCCGTAGTAAAATTTACAAGTAAAAATATTTTTCATCTAAATGCCAAAGCTTCAATAGTGTAAAACCTGTCAAAACCAGGCATAAAACATAATTCAGATGCTAGCTGCTGTCACCCACAAAGCCCTCAGCAGCAATCAGTTGATCCATCACCACCGTCGGCGGACAAACGATTACCTCGCGCTCGGTGGAGCGCGTGATGCGAGCGAGCGACGCCATAGAGCGCGGTGCGGGTAGAGGAGAGCATAAGTCAGCCGTCAAACGACTCGTCGTGTTCCGGCTGGGGGCTTGAGAGACAGTTCTTTCTTTCTCTTCCTTCTCTCTTTCTTGGCCGGCAACGCATCAGTGATGTCTTTGGTGTTGCTGATGTTCATGGGCGACGATAGCCACTTACCATCAGGTGGATCGTCAGCTCGTTTGTCGGCTATTTCCATATAAAAAACAAAAGGAGAACTAGGGTGTTAGGAAAATTATTGTGAGAAAGGAGAGAAAGAAAACATTATTCCGTCAGAATTTACATTACTAACTACAACTAGCGATGACAAAAAAAACCGGTGCGATGAGACGGAAACGACTGTATTCACATTTTGTGAGGGAAGTCACACCTTCCGATATTGTAAGCGGCTGTCAGATTTTACGCATGATTCTTTCAGACGGATGAGGTGTGCGAACGCTTTATAAAAGTCGCCAGTCCTATTAATTCAAGGTCCAAGCCACTATTCCACACTAAATGCGGAAACTCATAAATGGTGTAAAAGATAATATCATGTGTTACTATTATAGATATATAAGACACTGTATGTTTCCCAAATAAACAAAAATAAATAAATAAAAGATTTCCACGTACCTTGATGACTATCCAAAGAGCCTTCAGTAAATAGCAAATCCACCAAAATGAAGCTCCTAATCCATTTTATTATGAATTATAATTCACTTACTATCTTTATCTTTCGATTGGCAGAGAATGCTGATAACATTAAATCCACCTTTTATACCGCTTAGTTTTAAGGGTAAAAATTACAAAGTAAAAATTAGTAAACATCCAAATATAACTTAAATCAAATAAAAAATAAAGCAGTGGATGTCTACAACATTACTCGGTCTACGGTCGACCCTTATCTAAGGGCGGGGGCTGTTCGGTGTTTGAATGCTACAGCCGCTCTACTGTTGTAATGATCTTCAAGGACTTGCGATTCAATGCGGGCGTAAAGTTCTGCTAGTATTCTTTGTACGGAAAAAGAAAATTATATCTCGTCCGCTATAAGCATCTCTTTCTAACTCATCAACACAACCTATAGCTATTTCACTGCTGAGTACCGAATACTGATATCCTTAGGTTGAAAAGCTAGGGACATAGTTCACCAGCATCAAGTGCGAAGTGGATGCCATAACCCTTGTGTCGATGCTAAGTGACCAAGTGAAGCAACCGCGGGCGTCCGGTAGTTCGATGGGTGATCGCTCGTGACTAAATTGTTTGAGTCTTTCCGTGTTTCGGAAGGCACGTCCAGCCATCAGTCCCACCTGTTCTATAAAATATATAGTCTGTGCTCTATGTGAACTATGGTTAGTCTGTATTGTAAGACATGACATTAAAGTTTTTTTAATTATTATCAAATATACTTAATAATACACCATCTGAGGCTGCATCCATCTTGAGCCCAAACTACCACTCCGCTAGTGGTACAATCTGCTGGTGTAGTCCACGAGACTTTATTTATGTTATGAGGATAGCAATTGAGCTTGCAGTCAAGACCTCGAGTAAAACTGTAAGAGGGTCTGTAGTCACTCAGTAAGTCCTGTTAGTAGTTATAACAAATAAGATAGTTATAATTCGTCAGTAACATAACTGTTCAAGTCTGGACTCCTAGTAACTCCCCGGTCTATAACCGAAACAGAGTTCTCTCTCACAAAATAGCTGTCAAACAGCTATCTATATCTACGAGCACTCTGATCTTTATATCTTCAATTATTTCACCGATATCACTCGTCCCCCTCCCCGCCCGCCCCCCGTCCCCCGCCCTCGCCTGTCCACACAAAGCACCTCTCCCACGCGCAGTAACGACAGATAAGCCTCGCTATCTGCACTCAAAGCCGGAGTCCATAAAAATCAATCCATAACCCAAATCCCGGTATAAATTCGAGAAGGATCCATCAAACTATGTTAATACCGAGCACAATGGAGGGGCCACAGCGGGGGTAGGGACCGTATGATTTTGGTTATGATGGGATTTGCTTACAAATGAATAGTTTTATTTCACAATTTCATCGTGCACGGAGTGTATCTAATTGTCTACGGGATATAGCAATAATAATAAAATAAGTCACGACAGATTTATGTGATAGTTTGTTTTTGACTATATTTTAATATCGATAACTTTGTAAAAGTTTATGTCGGCTCTTGAAATTAGTCAAGCTGCATGCGTTGTTGCTTAAACAAAATGAACGAGATTAGGTAGTTACGTGACTGGCACAGCTACGGTATAATTTTCAAAAAACTTTTAGGTAGCTTTGTGTATGTAGTGTTGACACTACTGTCTAAATAGTTCGATGTGTTTTAGAATTTTAAACCTTACATGAATAGTCTCAGCCTTTACAATTCAAAATAATTAGATAGACATTTCTAGATAGACATTAATGACGTTAACTATGAACTGCAAGGCTATTCTGTTTTGTAACTCGACAGCGGAATCCGCGATGAGTGTCAAAATTCCTTGCCAAAATTGACACTCATCGCGGATTCCGCTGTCGAGTTACAAAACAGAATAGCCTTGCTGAGCCATGCCTACTAGATTTTCCATTGAGTGATTCCATTGAAGTCGTTGAATTTATAAAACTGTAGGTGGAAAAAAACTGTAGTTGCGTTATAACTTTATAATGATAGACTTTAACTTTATTAATTTAACTTTTTAAGTCGATTTTTTGATTACCATTTCCCAAGATTGGATGAGTCATCCACTCATCCACTAATCAAAATCCACCTGACTACTACACTCCTGGTCGCCCTACCGCGGCGGCCATGCGGCGGCAATCCAATGATTTGCGTGGTACTGCAGTACTGTAGGCGGCGGTAAATCAGCGCGGATTGTGCGAGCCCCCTTATTGTCTTATAACACCGCCGCTGTGGTTTAACTGGACTCATTTTAAGTAATTGGGGCTCAAATGTATTACCATTGATGGTATTTTCTTTTCTCGTTCAGTTTGTAAGTTTTATGGCATAATAAATTATTAATGTCGTAAGTTTATTTGTCATTGAATTTTATTTTATACAAGTATGTATATCGACCGATACATTTTAAATATCGCACAAATAATGTATTAAAACTAACCGATAAAAGCAAAACGTACCTAACAAATCCCAGAATATTCTAAGTAGCAGCGATCTATTTACAAGATGGCACATTACAGCCGAGTATTTCTACCTCATATCCTCGAACCTTCACTAGATTTTGATTGTTGTTATCAAATTAATGCATACGTTGAATGATGAGTTTGAATTTCTGTTCTCGATCTGGGTGTATGTTGTCCATGGCACCCACGACACAGGGAACCCTATTGTGGGCTATGAGTGTAGTGTTAAAGCGTTACGAAAGTACCAGGCGAGCATACTAGTGTGGGGCTATGAGTGTGTGGCGTAGCGTTACTGTCGCAGTTTCAGGTCCTATAGTATTGGATCAGTTGTATCTCGTTCCGTTGGACGGATGTAGGAGTCTCTGTAGAATGTAGATATCTTCATATATACACATTAAAAACAACCATTAAAACACCCACACACTCCTTCATTTTTAAACACTGTTGTGGTTTTCATAATATCACAATTCCCAATATTACCAAAAGATATAACTTTTTATCACAAGACCTTAAACCGCTGGGTATTTATTGGTGAGGGTGAAGTCCCGTGGGAGAGGCGCGATGAGTGGGCTTTAAACACATACGAGAGGCCACTAAGAAGCCACAGGGGCTCAGGGACACTGAGGGCCACCGATAGTGATCTCGTGTTACATTGTATTACGACAGTGCTGGTGGTGACATCGAGTGTCAATATTATGAGATTATTATTTTCTTACTTCTTCTTTCTATTATGTTCAAATAGTTCATACGAAATGTCTTGCTCATATTTCTATTGTAATTTTAACACGTCTCCCTTTGCTAAAAACGTAACATTAAAACTATTTTCTAATCAAATCTACGTAGTGTGCACATACAATGACATACATACACAAAATATCTAAACGAATTGAAATGCAAACTTTAAACCAACGTAATGAAGCTTTAGAGAGCGGCGTCATGTTTAATGACACTATTTGTTATTCAGAGTTAATAATATTGCGGTCACGTGCACTGGACAATGAAGTTTGTAACTCCACACAGTGCGCACAGTGCGCACAGTGGGCACGTCCCGCGCCGCTATTGATGTGATGAACCGCATTCATACCTTATTTAGCAATTTAACGAAGTAATAAAGAGATATTTTCTGTCCCGACGTTTTGTGCCTGTCCTTAAGTAATCGGTCGAGTGAAGTCACTGCGAGCGCATTTAAATAGCTTACAATATTTTTACGATGTCACCAGTTCACATTACCCACAAAATGTTTTTGGCAATTTATCCAGTTACTTAACAAAGTTAGTGTTACTTAACAAAGTTTAGTATGCTCTACTATTACTTATTGTTAGCTTTTTAATAGAGTAACCGCTAGTGGTAAACATTTGCATTAGTTAGCAATTCTTGCTATTCAAAAAAGTAACAAAATTAATTCGAACACAAGTCATTTCATATTGTTGTCCTCGTAATTTACGAGTAACATTATCAGCAAGTACTCACAGTCGAAGTGGTGACAATCAGCGTCATTATGACGTGCGGCGGCGCGTTGACCGTCAGCAGTCAATATGACTGTCGTGTGGTTGCGTTAATAACATTACAGTTGAGTAGCAGTAGGGCGAGCACGAATATTTGCGAGAAAGTATTCGTATGGTTAACGTAAGCAATTTGTATGGCATTTTAGTACCATTTACGCACGATAGGGGCGCTTTTGAAAAATGCCATACAAATTGCTTACGTTAACCATACGAATACTTTCTCGCAAATATTCGTGCTCGAGCTACAGATATTGGAAAGAGATCAGAGTTGGGATTATCAAGTGTTATTTTAATGTAGGCTATATTATAATCATTTCTGAAGAGAAAAGATATTTCAGGAGTCCGGATATTAAGAATTTAGATACGCAAAATGCTACGCGAGTTAGAGTAGTTTCAGAGGTCCGAAGCTAACGTTTGCTAACGAAGCTAAGGTTTGTTATAAAAAAAAATCCATAACACAAACAACAAGTTTAATGAACAAATAGTTTGCATACCGAGCCAGCATTCCATAGGATCCCATCCGCCCCGTGCTACCCTCTATACTACAACGGACCCCATACAACTTCCCTCTAAAATGCAGATTAAATCGGTATTAGGGCAGCACCTGACTTGCCTCGAATTAATTCGCGGCCCAGCTGGCGCGTGCGAGGGGATTATATTGGATTCCTTTTGACGAATTAATATTATTTTTGGTGTAGTTAGGGTTGCCACCGCTACACTAACCACCGTATTCACAAATGATAATTGCATAAGTAAAGAAGCAACGCTATGCAAAGAACGCTATTTCTCAGTGCGTTCGTTATGGCGAGCCTTCTGTTTCACAGTTGAAACTAATTAAGTATTACTTGGCTGAGCGAACCACATTATGGAATTGTTTTAATATTATGACACTATGCACTTGCAAGGACAATGTTTGTGATTAATTTCTCACTGTGTTGTTTTTGAATACGGGCATAAGGCATTCTCAAATTTTTAGAACATTCAACCCTTTTAAAATATTCATATAGTGGACTACATACACTTTCAGTTAAGCTTTGTACTTTCTACTGGAAGTTCACTTAGCTCCTTTTACGAAGAGTTCTTCAAACAACGTATCCTTCTTCACTAGAACTCACTTTAGTTCATGTAGGTAAGTAAATCCGTTCGATTACAACATGAACGTCTTCAAGTTGGCAGTTAATAGAATTCTACGTATTTACTACGCTTTACCACATAATTCTACATCTGTGGGCGGGAATTGGAATTGTATTCAAGCATTAACTGAATATAATGACGAACAAAATCTAAGCCTAGTGGGAACCCTACTACAAGGGCCATATAAAATTGAAGCGTATGTCGTCCAGACAAGGTTGGTAATGAAATGCGTTGTGTGTTAGTTGTACAACACAATAGTGTTTGTTTGGCTGTCAATCCGTTTTCAATACAACACTTGATTAGTTGGTTTTATCCCGGATCACTGATATACTAACTTCTGTATAACGATATAGTATTTCCAACCTTATTTCCGTTTCTTAGATAGCAGTCGTACCTACAGATGATTCCTGAAATCCCTATTTAGAAGTAGAAGAGGATTTATCAACACTAACGCTTGTTGGACATGATAACCCGTGTGGCGCCATGGTTACCATGCCGGATCGCCGCACCAAGGGTCCTGGGTTCGATTCCCAGCGAGGCGGAAATTTGAATGATGAGTTTGAATTTCTGTTCTCGGTCTGGGTGTGAATGTCCTTGTCTAGTGTGTTGTCCATGGCACCCACGACACAGGGAATCCTAGTGTGGGGCTACGGCTATGAGTGTGTAGCGTTTTTGTAATAATCTAAATTTTACTAACAAAAAATAACCGACTTCAAATTCACAAAAACTACTTGTCAGATCTCGTTCAAATTTATGTGGGACCACATGACAAGCACCAGCTTTCTATTAAAAAAAGAATCATCGAAATCGGTTGACGTGATATTGAGTTATTCGTCAATTTGTCGCGCACATCTTAACACAAATTTACGACTTATGTAGTTTTCTCATGGATGCCATTGTCAGATCTCAATAAAATTTATATGTGACCACATGACAGCCATCAGCTTTCGATTAAATAAAGAATCATCAAAATCGGTTCGCCCAGTCCAAAGTTCTGAGGTAACAAACATAAAAAAAAAAAAAAATACAGTCGAATTGAGAACCTCCTCCTTTTTTTGAAGTCGGTTAAAAAAAAATAGGCCGCCTATTGAACGAACTGAATAGGCCCAGCACTGTAGTGGGCTACATGACAATAAAACTTAATTAGCATTTAAACACCAGTTATGTTATGTTTCAGTTATTCTACTTTTACTAGTAATATTGTAACATTCGGATAAGAAATGTACCTATATACATCTCTTTTCCTACTAACGTAACTTTTACACAAAAACTACTATGTAGACGGATTTACATGATAGGGTACTGATGCAAACAAAGCCACGGCCAGAGCGACAATTGTATTATATGTATTTTGGATTATACTTTACATTGCGAAACTATTTTAGTCAACCACACACCACAAAATAGCATAAAGCGTAATGAGTATGAAATATCAGAGTAAATAAAAAATGTCTTCTTCAATCACTGCATTTACATTTGCGGGACCATATGTTTTGATATAAACTGTAATTCAGTCCCCGACATCTGAGGCCTCCGATAAATGTCCCCGCGGGACCGAGCCCTCCCTCCCGACTTTACGACATTAACTCTGTCATTTCAAGCATTTTTAGGGTTCCATTAAAAACCATTTTGTACCATTGAAAAACAGGCCTGAACCAGTAAAAATTTTATCAGTAGGTATTATGTCGCATTGAGAAAATTACAATAGCTTTTTTGTATAAAGATAATCAGCATTAATTTGCATTATAGAAACACAATAGGTTTTTTCTATGAAGACGCGTTTCTCACTTTCAGTCTACAATTTTCTTAAGTTCCTCTGAGTAAAAATAATTAGCAGACTAATAAAAATGAAAATTTTTTTGTTAAAAAATGATAGGAAAAACATTACATACTTTGCATTTTTTGATTAAATCACCTTTTTAACTTCAAATATTGTTATGACTTCTACCGCCATCTTTAAGGTCTAGAGAAAACCTTTAACCTGTTCTAATGTCCTTAGCATAGCACAAATGCCTCAGTTCGCTTTTAATTTCCCTCCTCATAATGTTCCAAAAAGAAAAGAATAGAGTATTTTTCATGAATCAAATCTCATCGTAATAGAAGAAAAACACTCCCTCAAACTGATAAAAAAGTGTCAGATTATAAACCGCTGTCCCAGAGGACACCGGGGAGAGTTTATCGCAGCTGTACGGGGTACATAGGGGTACACAGGGATACTGGCAAACAGAATTAAATGTATGCGGGAATTTCAATTGGCCATATTGTCAACGTTAAGGGATTGCGCTCTCTCTCGCGCCTCTGACAGGGGAGAGAGGGGTCAGTGGGAAACAATAGATTATGTTTACATTAAATATAATAGCATTGATAATGCGGATTTTTAATAGTAGGGAGAATTACATCAATATTGATTTCTGTAGAAAAAGCTCAATAAAATTAAGTAATAACACTATCACTATAAATATACGTAGCATTTGGACAAGTTTATTCTAGTATTAGGTACGGTAAGGGTTAAGTGTAGTTATAATCAGAACTAGTGGAAAAGGGTCGCACTCAGAATGAGTCGTGACTCGTGGTTCAACACTACACGCAGGTGCTAATACCAGTGCGCTCTTTGCTTTTTTCTGTTTTTCTTCTTCTATTCTATTCTTCTTTTTTCTATTGTTCTTCTTCTTCCTCCTTTCTTGGCTGACGATATCCGTGATGCTTTAATGTTGCTGGATTCCATTACCACGTACCATCAAGTGGCGTCTGCTCGCTTCAAAATACCTTCATTTTGAAAGTAACTTAAGAATTGCTTGGCTATTGCTTGACATCATCTAACGATACAAACACTACATCACTATAAAAAGCGAAACGCCAAAACTTATCTCATAGGAAATGAGGGAGGCGCGTGCTTATGACGTCATGTCACAGATAACGCAAAAAATACGAGCATCTGGTATCTGCCGTCGCCGCCGCCGCCAGGGGGCGCTGTGGTGTCGATAACTTATTGTTCGTTATGTGGTATACGACCATTCTGTAATGTAACTAAGTTTATGATAACCAAGTGAATCGGGGTCGATTTCCGTCCTGTTGTTAATTTATTGTAATGTATAGTTTTAGATTAGGTGTCAAATGTAACTACTCCGTTTTGAATAACTGAGTTTGGCTTTGAATTTTTGAGTTGTTACTAAAACATAGGTGTTAGTGATAATATTATCCCATCAAAAACATAAATGTAAAGTGAGAGTCAATTTCAAAAAAAAAAAGAATTGAGATCTAAATGGGTGACAATTTCTGTGTAGAAAAGCCTAAAATTTTAGTCACAAGAACATGTAATTCAAGCTCCACATTTGACTTGGTTAGTTTTCACGTACCTACCTAGGCTATATTATATCTATGTAATTAGCTTCGTCAAATCTGTTAGGTTGATGACTTATGACACTCTTCTCTAATTTGGTTTGTTGGTTGCTAACTAATGAAAACTAGCCAAGTCAAATGTAAAGCTTGAATTACATGTTCTTGTGACTAAAATTTTAGGCTTTTCTACACAGAAATTGGCACCCATTTAGATCTCAATTCTTTTTTTTTTTTAAATTGACTCTCACTTTACATTTATGTTTTTGATGGGATATCATTACTTTTTGTATAGAAATTAACTGCAATTAATTCAAGTTTTACCTTTGACTTGGTTAGTAATCAAGAATACCATTAATTACATACATATACCAAATTTCACAAAGATACAATGATAAATGCAGTTTTTATTCCAATTTGAAACTTTAAAATGCTCTACTGTAAAATTGCGATTTTGGGGATACAACAAATTACGTAGGAGGTATCGTGCTCATCAACTAAATCTGTAGTTAGTGCGTCGTGGTCCGAAATACGGTACCTATTATTTCATTATTTATAAGTAACTAGCTGCCCGGACAGACTTCGTTCTGTCAAAAGTTAACAGTAAAAATTAACTATATAAATTTTTCCGAGTGATCACGTTATTTATATCTCAACAATAAACGAAGATTACTTACAAAAATAAGTTAATATTTAATATTTCTTAACATTATGACTACTGATCCTACCTACTTTCCATTGAAGATTATGAGATGTCAATCCCGGAAAATTTAACGATTCTGGTGGACAGTTGACGACATCATCTTGATTAGTTGCTCAATCAACTGTATGTGAAAGTATGTCTTCAATTCACCGGCAATTTCATTTTGAATTTTGAAGTTTATTTTATCTACATCCGTAATTTTGGCAGCTAATATAGCACGTTCGCTCAGCCACAAATGATCTTTGTAATTTTGAAAGACATTTGGGAACACGTTTTGTATGAGCTCGATTGTTGTTTCAGTAAACTGACAAAAATATAATGCAGCCAGTCGAATCATTAACAGGGATTTTGCCATTACCAAGGTCAATGAGTTGCTTTGAAAATATGTATTTCTCCAGATTGATCATTTTGCTATCGTACACGTATATTCTTGTTTCAATTTAGTATCTTTACGTATTTCCACAAAATGGAGGATTTGAACATGCATTGAGTTCATCCGCTGGCGTTGACCGAGGAATCACTGGTAATGTTTGACGGAAATCTCCTGCTAATAAAATCATCGCTCCACCAAATCGGTTTCGATTGTTTCGTAGATCTTTCATAGTTCTGTCTAATGCCTCCAAAGCTTTTTATGTGCTATCGTGCATCCATCCCACACTATTAACTTATATTGCTGAAAAACCTTTGCCATTGCTGTGTTCTTCGAAATTTTGAAGGTCGTTTCGAGTTTCATTGCTTTGAATATACAATGGAAATTTTAGCACTGAATCGGCTGTTCGACCGCCTTTTAATAACGTGGCTGCAATTCCAGATAAAGATGTACCTACCACCTGGAGCGTACAAATAGTAAATTCCTCCATTTCCATCATTTACAAATTTTTGTTGTTAGTTCAACAGCGGAACATTTATTCTGATTCCCTTATAGCAACGTCGTGCATTGGGCGATTAGGCACGGCCATGCCTAATTGAGATGATACTTTGTTTGACATCATCAAGCACATGTCCTCAACTATTTTATCAATGCCTCGATATAATTATAGAAAACAATGTTCGTATTTGCTGAGGTTTGAAAGAAATTACAGCATCATTTGAGCTTTGATCCCAATGGGAATCATTTTCTAACAGCTGCAAACGCTGCTAGCAGTGTTCGGGCAAAATCATCATCTGACACATACCAAAATTGCTTCACTAATACTAACGTAACGGCCCATTTGGTATAGGTTAACTTCATCAACAGAAATCTCGGCACTAACTCCAATCACAGCCATATCATTTCCTTTTGTTAAATATTTCCAAATATATTTTATATATCTAGAATGGCAAGATTCAACATTGATGTGCGCCTTGAAAGTCTTTGATAGGGTTGGTGAATATGGTAAAATGCAACGATTATCAATTTTGATATTTTGTTGATTTACTTTTACAACTGTTGATCTTCTTTTATCTGCAGTTGATAGTTGATCAGCGACGATATAGCGGTTATACCATACCTTTAGTATTGTCCGCGCAATTGTTTAGCGCTTAGCAACATCCATTTTTATATATATAGATGATTTTCCACTACTGATGTCCGGTAAATATTGAAATAATAATTAATACTAAATCCCAATTTTAATATCGTAATAAATACGAAAGTCGATTATACTCTTATTAGTTACGAGTGACCGCCCTCGCTTTGCTTTGGTTTTCTTATTTTTTTACACCTTGGGTTACGTTATTGGAGTTTTATTAAGGATCCCTAATTTATTGAAAATATAATATAGCCTATGTCTCCCGGGGATAGTGTAGCTTCCCAACAATGATGGAATTTTTCAAATCGGTTTAGTAGTTTCGGAGCCTCTTCAATGCAAACAAACAATCAAATCTTTCCTCTTTATGCTATTAGTAGAGATAAGTTGTTTGTGTTCAATGACATCGTGCAACAATAAATTTTGAAACAATACTTCGAATTACTTTAAACTGGTATAATTACGGAAATAAATAATAAATAAATAAAAAAAATAAATAAATAAAAAAAAAAAAAAAAAATTATTTCGACCATCAGAAGGATCATATTTTATTGTTAGTAAGTACAAACCTTCAAATCTAATGTTAGTACCTTACAAACTACACTAAACTAAACTAACCTAACCAAGAATGCCTCTCTGACAGGCTCGATTTGTCAGCACATGCACCATACGACAATGGTTCATGTACTGACAGTCCAGCCTATCAGCAAACGCCCTCAGGATGCCATTGGAACTGGCCAGAATCCTGCGCACCAGGGATGTGCACCGTTTGCGCATGGTTGTGTAGAAACAGTCTACATGCGCATCGGCGAACATCCCCGAGGCGCTACAGAAACGAGGCAGTCCCATCAGCATCCTGAAAGCATTGTTGTATTGGACACGCAGGGCATTGTACTGTTTCTGCGTGTAGTTGATCCACAGGCTGCTCGTGTAGAAGGATGTACAATATGATCTGAAAAGAGTAACCTTGACTGGGACACTACAACGAGCAAACCTGCGCGCGATCATATTTGCCCTTACAGACAACGCCCTGCGTTCCCTCTCTATATCGAAATAATACAAAATTTTGTGGTGTAATCTTGTAGATTAGAGAAAAATAATTTTTCAAACATTAAAAATAAAACGACGTAATACATGCGTAATACACTGGAAATAACGTCGCCTGACGAACCACTAATCTTCACGTAAATGTATATGAGCTGTGCACTTCTCACAGGCACTTGGGACACTGAACATCTTCCTCCCGTTGAAAGCTTCAGAAAGTACTAAAACTGATATGTTTCGTTATATATTCACCTTGGAATCCACATAATGACCAGATGTCATCAATTTTGATTGCTACTCTTAAATTTCAGGCATTTTAAGTAAGTGTTTCTAATAGAATCAATTTTTTGAAAAATTATCATAAAATGATAAAAATTTACTACTTTCAGATTTATTCCTTTGTATTCACCCGACTACCTATCTGCATGCCAAATTTTAACTTTCTAGGTCACCTGGAAGTTGGATATAGTTTTGATCTATAGGTCAGTCAGTGTTAAATTTCTCGATTTTTGGACGTTAATATCTAAATAACCGTTTGAGATGTGTTTATGAAATTTGGAAAACGTATGTATTTCGCAAGTCTTAATAAATGAGCCAAATTTGACAGGTTTATGTTGAATAGTTTTTGAGTTCTGAGGTGGTCAAAAGTGGCTCCAAATGGTTCGTGTAATATTACACACGGTGCTGCTCGTCAATTCTGTTAGCTAAGAAATTGACTTGACACGCTCCGCGTGTCTAGATTATGGTTCAAAAATGTTGCCCTCCAAGTCGAAACTAGAGAGCAGTGATTTAATAATAGAATCCAAGCAAACTATTCTAAATTAAAAATGTATTTCCTCACTATGCGCTATGTGAGAAAAAAGTCGATACTTGGAGTGGATAGTATCGAAACTACTTAAATCGTCAAATAAAATAGGAACAACAACCGATTGTTTCTCGCATCCGATCTCTCTCGTCCCGGAAACAATAACACGCGTGGTTCCACCGATAGCCGCTTAAGAACCGGATGTGCGGCCATCTTGCCATGGAATATATCCGGTTTGCCTCGATTGCAGACTCATCTGAGAAAACGTCTCATTTTTATGATGTGAAAGCAATAATCTGACGTATTGTATTGAATCTCTGAATGGGTATCTCCTGATGGTCTTTGACTGAAGATTTGCATGAACTGCAAGCATAATATGCAGGTGCAGTGAAAGATTCAGTGATCAAACCAAGTATCAAACAACTGAAGTTGATGAACTCAGACCGAATTCATAAACTTACTACAATACAATTGAATACTTTGTTCAAAAGCGTATTCAAAGTTACACGTTCATTCGTATCATGTTTACGATACGAGGAGATTTACATAATTTATAAGTCCTATTTAAACCGACTTTTTTTCCTACTTACAGTCCTTACAGATAGCACTTATTATAACTTATAGAATGGTATTTCTCTCCATTACTGAAAACTAAATCAAACTGTCTCCCCCAGGTCACCCGCACTTCTTCAACCAGCTGTCCTGCGGGCTGGACATCATCTCACTGGCGGGCGAGTGGCTGACGGCCGCCGCCAACACCAACATGTTCACGTACGAGATCGCGCCCGTCTTCATCCTCATGGAGAATGTCGTGCTGGAGAAGATGAGGGAGATGATCGGCTGGAAGAGCGGCGACTCTATATTGGCTCCAGGTGAGGAAATATTGAGGTTTTAGAGCCTTTATGGTTTTTTTATAGCTCCACAAATCACAAACTAACCTTTTCTTTGGTATTGATGGAAATTTTTCAAAATATACTGACTGGGTCTTTCTGGGATTGTTTTTAGGAGATAAAATCGGGATATAGAATTAAAATCATATGATGATATCATACTCATGCGAGAGAAAAAAATCACATTCACATGTTTTCTTTGACATCACTCAGAATTCTTCAAAAGATATTGGATCTCTCTTGGGAAGTTTCCAGGATTTACCGATTTATTCATAATTATCCAGGTTATCCAAACAAAAAGCAAACGAATAAGAAAACTGGACCTCTCTGGAGGTTCCAGAACTACAGATTCCTGGAAGCACATGCAGCTTTTTTCATATCCAGGTTAACCAAACGCTCTTTTCTTCATAAAAGCATGTCTTTCCTCATTCGCAAGGTGGGTCCGTGTCGAACCTGTACGCGTTTCTGGCGGCGCGTCACCACAAGTTCCCGCAGTACAAGGAGAAGGGCCTCTCCAGCATCCCCGGACAGCTCGTCATGTTCACTTCCGACCAGGTCAGTCACCAACAGATCTCATAGGCATCGCTGTCGATCGATCAGCTTTGGGAAATCATTTGAGAATTGATATAGAGTTAAGAAATATGGGATGATGACGTTTCTAATTATGTGGTGTGATGGTAATTGCAGCTCTTCATCGTTGTCTCAAGGTCCTACTGTTTTATATTGGCTTAAAGCTTTTAACCTTCAAATATCTTTAATCACGATCAGATGCTTAAACGAATGAGGTTATACTTTCATGTCGATCTTTAAATGGTAGGTAGACATTTAAAACAGTTTATCAGCCATTTTCAATATTCTATTTTTCCATTACCTTCAAGTCAAAAAAGTCAGTTGGCAAATGACAAAAAGTTACAATAGTTAGCTAATTTAAATTCTTATTTAAATTAGCGAAGGGTATGATTGATTGTCCTGAGTTATTAAGCAAACTGGATCTTAGAGTACACTCACGTAATATTCGTAAGCCAACCCTTTTATCAGTACCGGCAGCTAAAAATAAATACAGGCGAAATTCATTCTTAGTGCGTTCTTGTAACCTATTCAATGAAACCGTGTGGAATGTAGACATTGATTTATTTTTCACCAACGACGCTCAACTTAAACGCACACTTACTAAGAAGTTTTTTAATTTAGAATGTTTTTAATCTTTTGTTTTTTATTGTTTGTATATATATGTCGGTGAGGCCACGAATCTCCAGTGAAGGTCCAGGGACGGACCTCTTTATTCTACAACGCCTGTCCGATGCAGAGGCTGGCATATAAGAAACGACATGTCATATTTAGAGGAAGGAATTGTCAATAAGATAGAACGGATGATCACGTAGTGTTGAAGTACTTGAAAGTATTGATGTGAACGTTAGGAGAACTAGAAATATAATATCATGGAGCAAAGTAAAAGGAATATTATTGAATAACCAACACCGTAGATTACCCCTTTTGTTACATCAGAAGTGTTGGAAAGGACTTGCCCACAAATGCGGAAAATAAATGAGGAATGACACTAGTTCGGATGACATTTGAGGAAAATTTTGCAATGAGAAATGAAACAATCCAAAACGCAATAAAATGAGAATCGTCGAATTTTATAATATAATCGGTGTGGATAATGCGAAATATGGTGATGTGACAGTTCAAACAAACGAAGCCATCCAATGTGTAGACCTTTCGGAGTACGATGTGCTGAAACGCGAATGTCGATTTTTAAATATGAGGTGACGACTAAAATTTCTTCGAGGAACATGTTGATGGAAATGGACGTAACTACGGATCGCAGATAAGTAGCCTTAGTCTAGCATCAAATGTGATACCTGATATCATACGAGTGAAATTAACCTTACTTATTTTTCAGTTGCGGAAAATCGATGACACATGGAATAATGATCTACCACGCCAGCCACGAGAAACCAAGAGACCCAGGACCTGTCTGCTGCGTGAGCGGTGCTAGATTAGGTGATGGCAGAATGAGTGTCGTCACAATCGTCTTCAGGCATACTTTGATCATACAGGTGATTTTGTGAAGTTTTCTATGATTATGGGGCTGATGAGCGTGTAGATAATGTTGTTGCTGGTATTGAATTTAAACGAATCATTCTTTAAATTATTTGCATGATTTGCCTGACATTCGTATTTAAAGAACGAAATTACGTTGTCTTTGTATGAGGGTTTTTCAGTCAATGACAGTGACATTCTTTTATTTTTCTAAATTTAATAAATGGTTGAAAGTTATGAAACCTAATTTGAAAACTAAGAGTAAGCTGTTGCAATTGTTGACAGTTCGAAGTTTTTGCTATCGGGTTCCATAAGATGCGAGTTCGTTATGGTGAATAGCGACTTCTTGTCAGTAGACTCGTTAGACTTGTGTAAGTCAGATGTAAGTCACGTAGAGAAACTATGGTCGGTCTGATGGTATAGTAAAAGAAGGATTGCATGATGATATTAATTTAATGAGTTTCGCAACAATGGCTATTGTAAAAAAAAAGAGAGTAAAAAAAGAGGAGTGAAAAAAAGAGATGTGAAAAAAAAGATGTGAGAAAAGAGAGAAAAAAAGAGTTTAAAAAAGAGATAAGTGAAAATGAAAGGTAAAAAAAAGAGTACCTAGTAACAATAATATGAAATTGTAAAAAAAATGGAGTAAAAAAAAAAGAGTTATGATAAAAAAAAAGTTGTAAAAAAAAGGTGTCAAAAAAAAGAGGAAAAGAAATGTGAATGAGTCCGGGCCAGCATAGAACTGAAGGGACGTTGTACCTGGAGAGTCTTAGAGAGACTGGACCAGGTGTCTGCAGGGTATAATCCGGACCAGACGACAATAACATAATTGCGACGTTCCGTAGAGTCTTATGAACCAGATTGGTAACCAAATGGCCAAACCATAGTTATCTCCACTATATTATAAGTGTCCACATTTAAAATATCAGACTTAATGAGCGAATTATTCTTGACTGTAAATTAATAATGATGTGATGAATGACGAAAATAAAATGAATGTGAATCAGGTTAATGTAGTCAGAATAGCCGAGCAAAATACTGTTGAGACTGTTTTTACAGGATTCTGATTATCCACACGAGGTCGTGTGGGTCGTCAGCGATGGCCGTGTGCGTGATACGAAAACAACGAGTTATGGAGCCAGGAGTTAGGATGGAGACCACGAACACCAACAGCCCGATACACCGACGCTCTTATGAGGGCGACTGGTATTGCTGGATGAGATCATAAGCGGAGGACCATGTGGCATGTCTTGTGGAGCAGTAGATAGAAGAAGCATGATGATGATGTACCAAGATAAATTAAAGCGCGCACGAGGACGAGCGCACGTCAGGATAGCCGTGTCGGTGAGGCCACGAATCTCCAGTGAAGGTCCAGGGACGGACCTCTTTATTCTACAACGCCTGTCCGATGCAGAGGCTGGCATATAAGAAACGACATGTCATATTTAGAGGAAGGAATTGTCAATAAGATAGAACGGATGATCACGTAGTGTTGAAGTACTTGAAAGTATTGATGTGAACGTTAGGAGAACTAGAAATATAATATCATGGAGCAAAGTAAAAGGAATATTATTGAATAACCAACACCGTAGATTACCCCTTTTGTTACATATATATATTTTTTTTTAGTTACACTTTACCACACCTGTAACATAATTATATTAACTTTTGAAATGTGTGTCTGTTAGTTTACTCTATTATGTTAGATGTGAAAATTTGTAAATGGCCTTCACTCACTATTTTGTTACTAGGTTATTACTCAATGCATTAGCTGTAAGTTTTCCAAATATTAAAAAATAAAATAAAAATAAAATAAAATAAAATAAAATAAAATAGTGAGTTTTCTACTAACTTACTGATCAGAGATAATGGACAGATTGATTATTTATTTGACGACCTGTCTGGCATAATGATTAAGTGCCTGCCTTGAAAAGGCCACTGTCCACTTTCATGGAAGCTCAATTCTCTGTTACCATGTCACCTGGTGGGCTGGTGGTAACGTCTCCCTGTCCTCTGTCCAGTGCCACTACTCGGTGAAGTCGTGCGCGTCAGTGGGCGGGCTGGGCACGGATTACTGCGTGGCGGTGCCGTCGGACGACCGCGGCCGGATGATCACCTCGGAGCTGGAGCGGCTGGTGCGACAGCACAAGGAGAAGGGACATGTGAGTTGTTAGAAAGATACTAAGAAAGCCAACACCAGTTCGAAGGTGAAAAGCACAAAAGTTAAATCTAAGTCGTAATCTAAAGATACATAGCAATAATAAATGATCGTGCTGCAGCAAGACCAGGTAACATGATGATTGTACACGTGGTCAGTTAATGCTTGACTGTAATCCTCATGGTAAGCTGCGGTGAACTCCAAGATGGTGAACGCAGTAACTTAGTAAAAGCCTGTTCACTCTTTTCTTAAGGACTCCCACATCGTAGGTGCCCCACTAGCACCGTAGCTCCCAAACGATTTTGATCTAGTTTTTTTGTTTGAAAGGTGTCTTAATCGAGAGGTTTTTAGCTATGTTTAGTATAAATAAAACTGTCGGGAGTTTTTTAAATATATTAGATTATAGTTTCTCATGAATGACTATGATACAAGGCATTGTTCCGCAGGTGCCGTTCTTCGTGAACGCGACGTCGGGCACCACGGTGCTGGGCGCCTTCGACCCGCTCATCGAGATCGCCGACATCTGCAAGAAGTACGACATGTGGATGCACGTCGATGTGAGTCTACACAGAGAGAGAGACATACAGACAGACACACATAGACACAAACACATACACAGAGAGAGAATGAGAGAGATACACACTTAGACACCATTACTATGTCATTAAACTATGCAGAGGAAAGTCAGTTCACTCAGTGACCTCGATTTCAAAACTGTCGCTTAAAAATTACGGCTGATATCGATCGCTATCTCTACATTATCATTTAAGAATGTCATTGTGATTTAGGTCTTATGACCTAAGGTCCTAAGTTCTTATGGACCTTATGCAATATGTTTCGCCCTGCTCGCACTTCATGTCACCGAGTGCAGCGATATACTACTTTATATGTTAACGGTTTAACCACAGGCGGCGTGGGGCGGCGGGCTGCTGTTCTCCAAGAAGTACCGCCACCCGCGCATGACCGGCATCGAACGGTAAGTTGCACTCTGTTACTCAAACTGATATTTCTTCGGTCTTTAGAACGGCGGCGCAGCGGCGCAGTATCGGATCGTGTGGCTAAATTGTTATATTATTTTCTTTAAGAAATGTAATTTAGCTCTCTGCACTTCTTCTCCAGATAACTAACTATACCAAAAATCAGACTTCTACGTACCTCCATTATTCTTGGAAAGGGGGTACAAAGGATTTCCCTTCACGTATTAATATTTAGACAACCATGCATTGATGATCACATTCATCACATCACATCTACTTTATAAACGATAGTAGGTAATGTTTCGAAAAATATCTATTGACTTAAATCCCTCATTCATTAACCCTCGCCCGCGTTAAATGCCGTCGGTGTGCTGCGGGGGCTGCGGGGGGAGGGGAGGGGGAGGGGGGGGGGGGGCAAATCCCGCCAAATGTAACAGGCGGGCGCGCTGGACCGTGTGACAAGCGCGGTAGGGCTGCCACTTGCGTAGAGGTTATTGATATCTTAGACTACCGTCAATACTAACGACTTGGCAGAAACGTGAAAGTACAAGGAGTAACTCCATTGCATAATTATAAACTTGAGGAAGAAGTGTCGTACTCTAAACTAAAGATTTAGTAACTTCTTATAAATTTATCCTCTTAAAAATAATTAATTAATTTGTTGCGCTATACCTATGCATTATTACGTACCTACGTTCAATGAAAGATACATTTCAAAATTATCCCAAAATACAGAGTAAAATTCAAATATTCCGCAAGCAATGGGACTCTTAAATAGAAAATACGATTGATAATCATTGTAAGTAAGAATTTGAACCTATTAATGAATTCGATTATTTACAATCAATAAAAGCCCTCAAATTAAATCCGACGCGGCACAGCCCTATCCCCTGAGCGCGGATTACTCCTGCCATCTGGCGGCGCGCGGCGTGAGTTCACACGTCAGTCAAACTGCACTTAGCGCCGAGCTTAATCCTATGTTCTACGTTTATTCCCCATTTTGTAAGCGGATCAATCCGCTACGTAGGTACATTAGACAGGCTCTTGAACGATAGCCGTCCCACATCCCACTGCTGGGCTCGGGTCTTCCAGTCTACATGCTGAAACATACACAGTTCTACTGAAGTTGATGATAATAAATAATGTTATAATTAATGTAGGTATCGCTTTCGATACTGAAGTGCTGAGGAGATTGTTCCGCTGTTTCATATATTACCTACGGTCGATTTCAAAAAGACAAATGGTAGTAAGCCAGGCTTATTATATAACCTTCCACTGGGCAAAATTTAAAAATCAAACTTTCAATACACCCAGCTGAAAATATCTTACAGATTTCCAGATCGTATTCGACGTCAAACAAAACCACCGAGCTACCATTACCCCACTACTATACTCCCGTACTCCGGTCTCCAAAAACTTCCATCAATCACTCACACTGATTAATTAACAACCAATTTCCCTCTAACGAAGAATAAATTCTGTGAAAATCCATTTTTAACACGAAGCGCCCTCTCGCTCCCCTCTCCCCTCCCACGGCTCCCACCCCCCGCTGAGAGCAATCAATTGATCCTCCCTCGGGAAGACAAAAAATCTGCATAGCACCACTTCGTACTCGACAACTCGAACGGCTGTCTGTTACACCGTTATGTAATTCTGCTGCTGAACGGAAATTAAGAATAAATCGTTAATTAATTTAGGACTTGGTAGATAGAGTAGTCGGTATGGTTATCCCATACTTACTTACAATATTTGTATGGATTTAAAGAAATCTAGATCCGGTGAACTTGGTTTTAAAGGGTTATTGTTTTACAGTGTAGAAATTATATCGCATTATAAAAAACAAACTTACACTAAAAGATCCTTTTAAATTAACTAATAACTTTGCGTTTATGCAAATTTAAGTGCCAAAATGCTCACCAAAGCAACGCGACGCTCAGCAATACGAGTGCAACGTTCATTTTAATAATGTTGCTTTACTGAAGTTTCACTTGAGTTTCGGTTCATCTAGTGTAAAGTTTAAAATTACATATTGTTTTGAGTCTTTTACCAGGTAAATCAGGTGATTTTCTCATAATTTTATTGTATCTATTAAAAAAGAGAGAAGTTACTTTTCGCGCAGAATCATTACGGGTCGGTGTGAGCGCGTCAACAAACCCTCAATAGGTACCGAAGGGATTATAACGCAGTGCATACGGCGGGCGGCGCGCGGTGCGGCGGCTGCGTCAACACGAGATAACTGGCGCAAACATTTACATAACACCTCCGCATTATAATGTTTATTATACTGTGTGCGGAGATAGAGGAGTCGGTTTCATTATGCACAAACGATCGTGTCCTATCGCTATTCAACAATCAAAGCGGTTACCAGTGGAGTCAATTGACGAACTGTTTGGTTTAGTTTTAAAACTTTTAATAAGTAGCTCCATATTAGCTAAATGAACATTTTTATAAACTTAACTCATCGTGCACTAAATACATTTTACTATCATAATAATATATTATGATATTTCAACCCAGTTGCACGGATCGTAGTCTCAAATAAACCGTTATCCGTATGATAGTAACTCAGGATAGTAAAATGTAAATGAACATTGATCTTTAAATCTTTATCAAAATAATTTAAGATTCATTTTTGAACAATAAATTCTACTTGTAATAAAGGAACCCAGTACAAATATGTTTGAACTACGTAATTTATTGATGATACTCTTATAAAGTAGCATGTATTAAACATAATTCCTCTCCCGCAGGGCGGACTCCGTGACGTGGAACCCTCACAAGCTGATGGGAACCCTGCTGCAGTGCTCCACCGTGCACTTCAAGTATGAGGTGAGTTCACTTACAGCTACTCCACGACAGATGGCGTTACGGGATTTCCTAAATCACGCTATCAACTTTTTTGTAAGATCCTCCGTGACCGACACTTTAGAGTAGAAAAGTGTTTTATCATGGAGAAGGAGTAGGGAAAGAATCTCCCCAGTATACATGTTGTTATCAGGTATGAGCTCTAACGACTCTTCATGCAAAAGCACCAACAACAGCCGCGCTAGACAGCCCCCAAACAAATAATTAATATCTATACTAATAACTCCTAACACCGACTCCAGTCAACATATTTCACTGACATTCCACCAGACTATGATACAGCATTTACACCTCTATGACTATGGGGGTAAATGTGAAATTCCCTCGCAGTCTCCGGCCGCCATTAGGTTCCGCTCACGTCAGTTCAATGTGCCAAGTAATAAATCCTGCTAACTCCTCCCCGTTGCTAAACTTCGCTGTAGGGATTGGGGCACGTTGTCGATGAAATTTTGTTTCCTAATTATTATGGACCGTGCAAAACTGTAAACTTTAGAACCTAATCATTAATATTACTCCTGGTACTCCCTGAAGCTTACCTGACTCGTCGTGTTCCGGCTGGAGGTTTGAGAGCCAATACTTTCTTTCCTAATTCTTTCTCGGCCGGCAACGCATTGGTAATACTTTAGTGTAGCTGATATTATCTGTGGACGACTAGGACCATTTACCATCAGGCGGCTCGTCTGCTCATGTGACGGTTTACATAGTAATAGGTAATTTATTATACATTATACATACAATAGGTATCACTGGATATGCCTCAAAATGATTTTGCTTGAAAGTTAATAATCCGAAGGTGATTTGAGACTACTAAAATAATGCATTAGGCACATTCGATCCAATGATAAAGTTGATTTTCCACTTTTCTCATACAACAGTTTGAAGATAATATGTAAAAATGACGCATCAACGTCAAAGTCAACACAAAAACACTGATTTGTCATTGTCATCAGAAATTTCTTTAGCGTAGTGGAACACGCTGGGTATCCACTAATAGATAGGTAGTTACTTAATATATTTTTGATGATATCAGCAAATATCTTAAGAGGTACTTTAGCTTTGAACAGCAGGTCCTTTTGGCTGTATTGTAGACACTTGTCAAGTATTACAAAGTTCAAAATTAGAGTAACGTTCCTTGAACAACGAACTGTATGCGTGAACTTCGAGCAAAGTTGGTTAGCTTTTGTGTAAAATAAAGGTCAATTTCACAACCACTTAATCATATATTTTGAGAGGTGGACCGCCAATTCAATCTTGTTCAATCAAACAAGTCGGTGTCTATTTGAACACTCTATTTGACGACCCGTGTGGCGCAATGGTTACCATGCCGGATAGCCGCACCAAGGGTCCTGGGTTCGATTCCCAGCGAGGCGGAAATTTTAATGATGAGTTTGAATTTCTGTTCTCGGTCTGGGTGTGAATGTCCTTGTCTATGTTGTGTGTTGTCCATGGCACCCACGACACAGGGAATCCTAGTGTGGGGCTATGAGTGTGAAGCGTTATTTATTATTTATTTATTTACTCTGTTTATTATAGTTATAACATTGTTTTATATTATAACTAAGGTTGACACTAAAACACCAATTCACACAGATTTATCATACAGGCTTACAATTTTAATATTTTCTTTGAAAATGTGCGTTTATTGTATTGCAATTACTCTCTGTTTAAATGTGTCATTAAAGGTATTCACCATTTACGGTTTTATCGATAAAATTAACGATACTCTGGTACGTCACTAAAGCCAAATGATGGCCACTTTTAATTAAATTCCTCTCCAGACACTTGGAAACATATGTTGCCGATTTGGCCCTCTCTCCTCACTACACGCTACACAAAAATGTACCTTACTCCTCGGCTTTAAAGTCTAAAATCCCTTCAATCGACGCCTTATAAAATTAATTCGTATTTCCATAAGCTTAAAGTCCATTTTCAGGATGACTTGGCGAATCATAATAAGCTTTATAGCTCTTATTGTAATGGAATAAGGTTCTTTTTGAGTACTTACGTTGGATGGTATAAGCTGAAGGCTCTGCGTTTGATGGGGTTTTTATGGTGTGTATAATTGAAGGTTTATTGTGGGGAGACTGGGGAGCTGCTGTTGAGGAATGCTTCATGTTTACTGAGGATTATGGCACGAGGGAGCGTGTAGTCTGTAGGAAACACTTAGGACTACACATACACATCAATTACTTACTTATGAATGCTACTTGTGCAACTGCAACATCGAATGAAGTAAAATGTGTGTTTTCTAAATCCTAATTTATAATTGTAGTTTGTACCTATTAAACTTTTGTTGAAATAATTTAACTGAATGTTTTTCATCTTCTTCTTCATTTGTAGTTTAATTTTATAATTAAGTTGACAATCCCGTGAAGGGTCCTGAATTCGATATCTATAATAGCATTATTTTATACGACTTCTAGCGGCGGTTGACTAAGCCTAGCATTCTTGTTAACTTTAACTGGCTTTTCTCAAAACAGCCAACATAAAATCGTTTGAATGTTGACGGGATCAATGCTACATGACATGGTGTTTTAACCGACGCGACGTCGAACAAAGGATTTTAATTTGGTTGTAATTTTTTAACACTTGTAACTTGTAACCGTAGGATTCCGTCATTTATAAACCAATTTGGAAACTTATTTTTTATCTGAAAGGATATACTTTCAAATTGTTCCCATACTTATCACAAGTTAGCTGTCATGATGGGATTCGTGAGGAATCGGGGGAACTCCTCAAGTCATCAAGTGATCCTTATTCGTTTTTTTTTGGTAAAATTTGGATTACTTGGATGATCACGTTTGATATGATACACATCAAGCTGTATGTGACCGTCGTGTTGTGTGTTGTGTCCGCCAGGGCATCCTGCTGAGCTGCAACGAGATGTCGGCGGAGTACCTGTTCATGACGGACAAGATCTACGACCCGCGCTTCGACACCGGCGACAAGGTGATCCAGTGCGGCCGCCACAACGACATCTTCAAGCTGTGGCTGCAGTGGCGCGGGAAGGTCACACATACATACATTACTATACCTTACTATAACTACCTGCCTGAGTGCTAACTTTACTACAGTACTCTATCGCATATTTCTCCTTATCAGCACTGTGGAGTTTAGATTGAGCTGTTCAACTACGCGTTTAGATTCGTTTTGAAAAAGGCTAATAATAAATTGTTTTAGTATATTATCTGCCTTGTGTTGCTCATGATAAACCTTGATTATTGTTATGAAATCTTCATTATTGACTTTATTTACCGACTTAATAGTATTTAACTATATATCTTTCTAATCCACGATTTGCTATCGTTATCAATATTCTATCTATCCAAATCATCAAGAGACTTGCCTAACAACTGACAAAATCAATAATTGTTATCATTTTAGTGCCTAACTTATCCAGAGATTGCGGATAGATAAATTATTGAAAGCTAATCATCACTATCCTCAATCATAATCAAACATGATTGCTGCCACCAGGGCACCTCGGGCTTCGAGCGGCTCATGGACCGGCTGATGGAGCTGTCGGAGTACATGGTGCGGCGGCTGCGCGAGCAGTCCGACCGCTTCCACCTGCTGCTGGAGCCCGAGATGGTCAACGTCAGCTTCTGGTACCTGCCGCGGCAGCTGCGCGGCGTGCCGCACGACAAGGACAAGGAGATCAAGCTTGGCAAGGTGAGACAGAGACACAGACACGACTATCTTGACTGTATGGTAAACTCTGCGTCACTTACTTATCTTTTATGAAACCGGGAACTATTCACTTATGGATCTGTATTTTTTGTTTTCCTTCCACGAGGCTTTGTATGTTACACGAAACGATGAAGATGTAGGTATGTCTTGATACACATGCTAGTTTCTAGTATGTGTACCTATCTGAGACCTTTAGGGTAAGAGTTTATAGTTTCTGCCAATGATTATCATCCTATCATCTCCAAAACCCTTGCTTCTCAACTTCACTCCAGTTGCCTGTACTTATCCCTCTCCCGCCGACCACCAGGTATGCGCGAAGCTGAAGGGCCGCATGATGCAGGCGGGCACGCTGATGGTGGGCTACCAGCCCGACGACCGCCGCCCCAACTTCTTCCGGAACATCATCTCCTCCGCCGCCGTCACCGAGAAGGACGTCGACTTCCTGCTGGCCGAGATGGACCGCCTCGGACATGACATTGTCGTGGATTAGACCTTCGTCTGACAGCGGAGACTTTGTTTTAACTGGCGTATACTGATTATTGTCCCTCTTTCATCTCTTTCTGTTATGGGTGGCATTGTTTCTTTCTCTTCCTTCGGCAAAGCATCAGTGATCCGTTGGTGCTTTCGTCTCTTTTCTTTCATGGCTGATAAAGCTTTCTTTCTCTTTTTTCGGTAAAGCATCAGTGACGCCTTGGTGTTACTGATGTCCATGGACGAGATGCCACTTACAATCAGATGGATAATCAGCTCGTTGTCATATGTTACCACAGAATAATAACACTTAGAAAAATCAACCTTAAAAATGATAATATTATATTATATAATCCTAGTTATATTATAAATTATATTATGAAAATATTGAACGTAACATTAAGCTTGAGTGTCAAAATTGTCATTTTTCCGCTTCTGTGCGCCAGTTAAAACATTTTGTCCTCGTTGGTTCTGCTAAAATAACCCCGACCATAGACAATGCGACGTGTTAGTGCTCACACTTGACACAGGATATTTTTCAAACTCCCGTACTGTTCAGATGTAGCATCTAAAATCTCGTTGTTTAATATTATGTAAATGTAAGGACATACAATTATTATTAAATAGTTCATTGAATACTTATTAGTTTGAGATTCTGAATGTGACATTATATCCAGTTAAACATAATTCTTCTAATTTTAACCCGATTATAACTGTATCAGTAGATTGTAAATTTCCTTAATATTTTAAGAAATAATATTTTCTGGAAATGGACTACTCTTTAAATATCAACTTCCAAACATAAAAGAAGTTTCACTTAATTAAAATAATGAAAATATTTACTGAGTTTTCTTTGAGATAGTGTGTGGTGATGAAGAAAGTTCTGAGAAGAGTATTCCGTCAAAAGTTGGTATGTCTAAGCAAATGAAATTATTCGTTTAGCTGAAATAACGGGTTTTCTTAACATATTTCTTCTGTATGTCGTGTTTAAATGTTACTATGAATGTGTGTAATATAATCGATTTAAACAAAGTATAATCCAAGTCTTCCAATGAGTAGAAAAGTTACTATAGTCAGTTGCCACAGAACTTACACCATTTAGAAATAATATATTATGTATATTCGATTGAAAATAAAAATAATATTACGAAAATATATTTATGATATTGTAAAATTAATTATTAAATAAATTGTGTCTTTAGACCTTTATTCAATGGTATTTCTAACTGTTTTATGTTCTGTGGTAAGCATTATAATATTTTATCTTCCTAGTCGGTTGATCACAAGTGTATTATTATCTCCTGTCTATGTCCTCGGCGGTATATTGACATTGAAAATATGTTTACCTTAGCGATGTTGGGAGATGGATGTGTGTGTGAGCGTTGCTTGTGTGAGTGTCGAAGTCCGTTTGTATATATCTGTCTAATTTTATTTTTAATTTTTAAATCTTAATTTTTTTGAGTGGTATAGGAATGAAAAAAAGATATTTTTAACCGACTTCAAAACAGGAGAAGGTATTCAATTCAACTGAATTTTTTTGTGTTGGTTACCTCAGAAATTTCGACTGGGTGAACCGATTTTGATGATTATTTTTTAATCGAAAGCTGAAGCTGATGCTTGTCATGCGGTCGACTTAAATTTAAGCGAAATCTGTCGGGTAGGTTTGAGTTATTTTAAAATCGGTTATTTTTTGTCAAGAATTTTAAAGTATCCAACCCTACAAGAAAAGTGACCACTATATAATATTATTTGGTGTTGTGACTAAAAATGTATGTTTGCTTTTAAATAAGTTCTGACCAACGGGAAACACTCAATTTAATAACGACCTACGTCTCGTAGCACTGCTACGACATTGCTACGGCGTAGCATCGTTAGTAGAAACATGAAAAAATAAATACAATATTAGAAAATAATTTGAAATGAGAAAAATTGGGTGCGATTTGTTTTAATAAAATCGACATTTGAAGTAAAGTTATTGTGTTGAAAGTAATCATGTGGCGGGTTAAATAAAATGTTAATAGTAGGACTTCGATATTTAACTGTTTGTGTGTTTAATCAAAAAAATTGTGTGTTAAGTTTGTGTGTGAGTGAACGAGAATTGTGTATGTGCCGCACGTGTCCATGTGGTAGTTACTTAGCGTTAGTAGTGTCTGTCTGTTTACACTAAAGTTGTCATTAAATGTTGTTATCTTGTTCACAATAGGTATTAAGATATAACCTTCATGTGGTCAATGTGTGTGACTTATGGATTGTGTGTCTCAATATTTCACATAAGAACAAGTACGAACGTTATAATGTACGATAGAATACGACGATGGTCAAAAACTGCAGTCAGTGCAACAGAAGTTAAATTCTGTACAGCTTCGTTCACATTGGTGAAAGAATTTACTTTTTACCAGTGTCAAGTACAACATCTCAGCTAAGTGTGACCACGATGCTACGTGGTGTCCCGAATTCGATTTCCAGCCGAGAAAACGTACACAGATAAATTAATACTTAGTCATTTGTTACTCATTCAGGACTCAGGATTTGTAATCTGTGCATTTTTATACCTTTACAACCGACGTTTGAGTTATAAAATAGATTGCCAGACTCGTACAAGGTTAGGTATATTCTTAATTATTATTTCTCTATTATAATCTACCATTCTTATCTAAAAATAATGCGAGAAGTATGTTTGCTAACATTTGTTACAACAGAGTCAACAAGAGTCGCTAATGCTTCTACTGTTCTTCGGCAGTCCTTCCATAAACACACACATCCCACAGACAATATAATACCATCATTTAATGTCAATAAACATTATAATCTGTATTATATTTAATGTACACAAATAATAATTAATATGTAGATAAGAATATAGTAATTTAATTAAATCATATATTTAAATAATACTTGCATATCTCCCGTATGGCCAATTAAATAATACGATTATGTATTGTATCATTTGTGATATGTTTTAGATATACTACAAGTTTAAAACTTTCTCATTATTTAGCCAAAGGCATTTTAAGGTTGGATCAATGTTTAATATTATTTCAGTAGTAATTATAAAAAGGTTTCATTAAGCGAAATTATATTGAAATTAGCCACGTCATAAAATTATTTGAAGCGACGGATTGTCGCAAAATGTAATGGAAAAGTTATTTTGGGTTTGATATTTTTAATGATATTGAATATGTATGTATGTATTGCGGTAAATATAGAATAAGTTATGTGTATCGACGCAATAATTTCCATCACCTTTGTATATAAACCACCATTATGTACGAGTAGTTATACGATGTATTATAAGTTATAACATATGGTATATTATTAGCTCTGTGTAAATTGTATGTGTCCATACATATTATTTAACTTTTCTCCTATTTAAATATTTAATAACTTCTTTTTTAAGATAAAAAATATTAGGATAACAAATTAGATAAGGTACTTCAGGTCTATTTTCAATATACATAAATTCTATAATTCAAAACTAGAATCCACAACTAAAAAATTGAATACAAAAAGAGAATTTGAATCAGCCTCATAGATCTGGACAACATGTTGCCCGGCACAGAACGATGTGGGCTGTTATTTGAAGAGACTGGAGGTAAATAGGGAAAAATTTAATGTTCACTATGAACTTCAGCTGTTGGCAGTCAATTGAATATTAACCGTGTTATCGAACGATTTAGACCTTCTTCCCAAGTCGATGCACGTCTTATACCAATATATGTATATTAAAGTACCAACCAGGAACACCTATCTCTATGTAGTTTTATCTTATTTAAACAAGTAAAACACAATAAAATTACAGACTCTTTCTCTTTGGACGTGACCGAACAATCTTGTCGACATGCTACTTTCTTGGTCATTTTATTACACTATTTGATGAAAGATGGCGCTGTTTTGTTATTTACAAGTTCTACTTTTGCACAAAAAAAATGATGCACGGCTGTTTTATGGTAGAATAGAATTAATAAAAAAAAATGTAAAGTATTCAATGATCATACTTATCGTAATATTTTTTGCACGTGAGGGCAATGGCCTTCAACCTAATGAGGTTGCAGAGCACTTCTAATCTTTTCAGTTTTACCGACATCTACCGCTGAATAGTTTCCATTTCAGATGCCCAATAATCATTTTAAAAATCGACTGCATGTAATGCATTTAAAGGAAAATGTTCAAACTTTGATTAAAACACAATTATTACCGTCTCTTTCCTTTTCTAGCTGATAATATAATAATCGGTTTTCTTCTACTATAATTCTTAGCTAGTTTTAACAGTAAGGGGTTGTAAATATAGAAGAAAAGAATAAAATGTGACATTGTGACAATATGACAATAGTAGGTAAAGGTAGAAGTAGATTAAGGTATAAGAATAGAGATAGAAATTTTCAAATGCACAGTATAACAATAATACCAGTGAGTGACTCTACACACTTTTTTCGTCTTTACTTATGTTTTATTTCTAAACAGAGTTACGAAAATAATTAAACTGATACACGGAGAAAAGAGAGGTTAGGTTAAGTGTGGATGATATTTTATGCAGTATGATATTTTCCCATATAAACTAAAAAAACATTGATGACTCTCCAGCCAGTGTCTTCGTACTTACTTCTTTCTTAAAAGAATAAAGATTGATTCAAATTTTGATATCTTTACTTCCAGGAAACTATTAGAATGATAAAATAAGTACATTGGGTAACTCGTAAACATTATTAACGTTCATTGATCTACTGTGCCGAATGTGTTACACTGTGAATTTGTCTGTAGGTGGTGTATACATTTATCTTTTAAGTAAGCATTTGGTGTTAAGTGTAGTAGACTTAATTTGTTGTGAAGTAACTTGGACGACGATGCGAAATAAAGCGACAGCACTTCAGATTTAGTATATTTAGTGACTGAAATCTTCACGCTACTAAAATCGAGTTACTCGAAAGGCTTCGTACCTATAGTCCGTTAGGTTAGCGCCAATTAGCGTTGAGTAGATCAACTAAGCTGTTCTTTTAATTTGACTGTTAAAGTAATGTTAATTTAAAGAGTAAAACTATAAATATATTCGAATGAAACTATCTGTCAAATTATGAAGTAAAATTGTAAATACATAGAGTAGGTCTGTGTTGCTTATACTAATAGATGTTGTGATATTCGTTATTCTTTGCAAATATTTAATGATGAACAATTCTGTAGCTTATATTTTTTATTATATATACGAATTAATGCTGGGATCTGAGAAATAAAAAATATATATTTTGTTGTTGGCATGCTCAGCAGCGCCATCTTGTGCTGATTTTTAAACTATAAGTTGTGTCCGTCGGTAAGAGATGGCGCTGCACACAACGAATTAAAACATGTATTGTAGTTCTAAAATTACGTGCTTCGTGTGATAGTAACAAATAATGTAATGATTATTTAATAGGTATATAAAAAACATATTTTCATTGTCAATCTAACAAGGAGAGCATGAATGAAGTCTTCCAAAACGTCTTCCTTGTTTAAATGTTAAATTTATCTTTAATCTTTAGAAAAAAAATATTTTCAGTGTTCATTGAACATACTTTAGTCGATAGTAAATATAAAACGTGTCTATTTATTAGCATTTCGAAATGTTTAGAATTTAGATGCGATATACTCGTCGTGCGCGTTTTTGATCACTTATAAAAGGAATACTTATTAGCCAAATTATCCTATAAATTGTTGCTGAGTGTCAAGACCTGTATAACCAAATAAATGGTATTGTTGTTAGTTTGCATTTGTTTTATTTATTGTTCCCAGCCTTCAAATGTCGCGAGCACTAAGTAGAGATGATGCAAGTGGTCTAAAATTACTAAATACATAATGATATTTTATCAGAATTAAGTATAATAATTATGATCATAATAATACAAAATAAATTAATTTATCCTAAAAAGATTCAATCTTCAAGCAAGATCAAAATAATTATCATTTTCGGAGTAAGGTACAAGTGGTGCCATCTCTTACTGAGTAGCGAAAGTTAATTTAATAGAACTCTACGTAGGCAGGTCTTGTTAGTTCGGTGTTAGTAACACTATGAGGACGAGAGTTAGGACGGCTGGTAGAGGTTAATCCCAGTAGTCAAGTCACAACCCCTAAGGCCATAAATCACCTACCCACTGCTGGGCTCGGGGTCTCCTCTCACAATGTGAGGGGTACAGACCATAGTCTACCACGCTGGCCAAGTGCGGATTGGTAGACCTCGCACACCTTTGAGAACTTTATTGAGAACTCTCCACTGCTCACGATGTTTTATTTCACCGAAGCAAGTGACGCAACGTTCAACTATCACTGCGATATAATGTATGTCCCAGTAGATAGTAAATATTAGTAATCGTCCAGCGAGCGACTACTGTGGTTGCTATCGCTCTGAATTCACGCGTTTCATATTGTAAAATACATACCTACAGTATAGAAATATATAATGGCTTTCAATAGAACTGCTTCTTACATAGTGGTAACTGACCAGAACGCACACTAAATGAATTCATTGTAGCTGAACAACCTAGGCAGTAGGTAGTTATATGGAAACATTTCCGGAAGATCTTAGTCGTCGAGGCAGATGTTTATTCTCGGTTCGTAAACTGGGGGTAGTGTGTGTATAAATAACAAAAACTGAATTTTATCAAATTTATTGGAAACAAAATAATAATTATGCTATATATTGCACGAAGACTCCAAGTCGACAAGTTTTGAGCAAAACCCCACTTACTCTTACATAGTTCTAGTTACACAAGCTCCCGCGCGGCCGCACGGCCCGCACTGAACGCACGCACGTCCCTACGGCCCGTTCGGCCCGCACTGACCGCACGCACGTCCCGTACGCCCCGCACGGCCCGCACTGACCGCACGCACGTCCCGCGCGGCCGCTCGGCCCTCACATCGACACAACGCCAACTGCTGCACGCAGGCCCGTTACATATTATATACTTTTACTTTCATTGATAATAACTGGATGTACCCACATACATACTAACTGGGTCAAAATATGAGCGTACAAAATAATTACCGTGAATACCCAGTGTTCCAAAAAGTACTTTTCTCACCATAAGGGTACGTTTATAGACAATTACAAAATACAATCGGCGGTTGGCAAAATATAATGTAAACGGACCCGCGTGCTACATTCACAATTCACAAACATGAGATTCAGTTGAGATTTCGATGACACGAGTCACGAGACATGACTGGGATGTGCGTCTCCGCAGCACTTCATCTTCCCGATGATATTTCTCCCACTCAAATATCAAGAGAGAATGATCATTAGCAGAACACGTTAATACACAACACAAATATAACGGCATGTTGCAGCGCGACGCAACACATAGCGTTGCAAAAATACTTTAAATCTACAACAAAATGGTTATCGATACTAACGAAGTTAGCAGGGTTGAAACGTTCCCAAATCTCTTAACAATATCTGGGAATAGCATTGAATTTGTACTATGACAAAATAACATGGCTTTTACCCTTTAATCTCAGACCTCAGCCCAGATCTATACATACACGCTCTTAGCAGCCACACATTGATTGGTCTATACAAGATACATTACCTTTTCGATCTCATCATTTGACACTGAATATTTGCAACAGTACGCAGTGCGCCGCGCCGCAGCGTACATTGAGCTTCCAACCACAGATAACAATCGCAAATGAAAGACGAAGTAAACACGAGGGTTTTGAACACAACTACAAATTAATACTCTGTGGTCCCTATACCATATGGGATGTTCGTTAACGATTTTTGAATAAAACAATTTTTAAAAAATAATACAAAAAGAAAGAATTCATTCGTTTTTCTAAAGATATCTATGATAGAATAGCGCTGCTTATAATTGCCTTTGTCGTTATCAAAATGAATTACTGTGCTCTTAAAATCGTTTCTGAGTTTTCTTTAAGTATTAGAACAGTAGAAATGTATTAATACTAAGTTTCAGACATTATTCTATCGCAGATAACGATCAAACATCTCTCACCATTTCCACTCAGTTATTCCGGTATGGTACTGTCCAAGTTAATCAAAAGAGAATTCAATCACACCGTTGCTTGAAAATATATCTCTGTATCTTTGCTGACGAATCACAACAAATTACTTCTTAGTATTGTAATTGCTGAATGTCACTCGGACCATAGTCATATTGACAGCCATATTGTTAAGGATGGTGCAATTAAATGTACTGTTGTTAAAATAATAAAAGAATCTCCCACCAATGGAACTATGCTATGACGAGGTACATTTACATTGACGGTGGTCATACTAGCGATCGTTTCACCTTACAACAACTGAACAGAAACGCGGCGAATTTAACTTTTATATTGAATTGCCATCGACGAGTATTTGGTTATTAAGAACTGACCGTCACAATACAGTGCCATTGGTGATGGGATGAAGTAAAATAGAATTAACTATACAGTATAAAACTGTAAATGATACATGGAAGATATTTGAGAAAAACTATTATATTTGTAGGTTTATTTATTAACATGATAGACACATAACATACATTTTAGAAATTTTGTTTGTCAATCTGTTCCCGCTAATCAGGGAAACGGCTGAACAGATTTTGATGCGATTCAAAACTCTGTTCACACGTACCAACGTCACTTTGATTCGAACATAATTGGAATGTTATCGGGACAATTGAGTCTTCAGAAACAAGATATAAGCCTCTAACTCCAGTTAAGTGCGAAGACATTTATGCTTACATTAGTCTAATACAAAAACTAGTATCATATAGACAATTAATTCACGTATAACCGAGTGGAAATAGTAATAAGTAAAGTAGTAATAAGACATACCACCAACGATGGACTGTATAGTTCAAATATTGAAATTCATTACAACATCATGGTCACTCATTGAAGTATAATGTAATAAATTAGCAGAACAGACATCGCGAACAAAACAGTTGCCAATTGGCTACAGTTTATTGCGCGAACATCGGGTTCGCGGTATCCGTTCTATACAATAGTGATAGTTGAATGACGTCAGAACTCTCTACAGGCGAGCTACTCTGAGCGGGTGGGTGCCGCTACACAATATGCAAAACAAATAATTCTGCTTCAGCAGTTTTCAACATGATTGATTTAAAAAAATAATCAAAAAGGTTCATAATAAAGTATAAATTAATACAAAATGCATTTTTTATCTGTAACGCGAATATGATTTTCATTTGAGAAACACTAGGTACCAGATAGAAGACAGTTTTGTATTTTTTTAAACTTTGTACAGAGTAGGTTCAAAAACTACTGGAATGATTTTGAAAATTCTTTCACCATTAGAAAGCTCTATTATTTCTAAGCAATATGGGTTTAGATGATGAAGTAGTTCCTACAGCATTAATGAGACTTTTTCATTTACTTGCCTTGACTTTTTAATTGAATACATTAATGCTATCGACTTCAACTAATTGGTAATTAATAAAGAATCCCGTAACAACTTATAAATAAATAAGTGAAAATCAAATACGGTTACAGATTAATCCAAACACTCATTAGCAACCTGCAATACGATGTTTCAACTGAAACTAGAAAACTTCAGTGTTCTCTTCTATCCCGCTCACACGACAACGAAAAACACGACGAAAGAGAAAGATAGACATTATAATATTTTGTTTAAGAAAATCAAATAGATAATCCTTTTGAAGACCATTAAAACATTTTTTGCTACTTTGTCGTGCGAGCGGGACAGAAATATATATCTCACTCTATCACACAGTTCTCTCACACCAATACATTATGACAGATCAATTTTATTTTCGATAGCCGATAGATCGCCTCGATCGATATTTATATATGTAGACGCCAGGACAGACAGTTTACATACATCGAGCCACCGAGTACAGAAACGGTAGATCTCCACTTCACTTCACTTCTAATGGACATGAACAAAGATTGTACTTTCCGATAAACCCCACTACAATTTAATTTAGTTTTTTACAATGACTATAGATGTGATATGATTGACACTAATAGAAGCTAGGATATATAATAAAGAAGAAGAAGAAGAATAGGTGTTTTCAGACCTGCACCCTAATTCACGTAACTTTAAGACGCATCGATTGAGTTGCAGTGACGCTACAATCAAGTTGCAGTGACGCGGCAATCAAGTTGACGTTGGTTGACGTTGTTTGACAGCGCTCGCGAAAGCTACGAGAATACCGAAAGTGTTATTTTGATCGGAACGTCACTGCAACTGCACTGCAATCGAACTTCTTAAATTACGTGAATTAGGGTGCTGTTCTATTTGGTAAAAAACTTGCCAACAATTTTATTTCAATTTTAATTTATATTTGTTTAAAAATATATAGTAAAAAGAAATTAGTTTTAGCACGAAATGGCTTACTTATTAGTGTCTTTCTTTTCATGTAGTATCAGCCTAAATTACAAAATTCGATAAAAATACCAAGATGTTAAAGATAAGGCAAGTATGAAAAAACAGACTATAAAACTTTATTACTAAAAAAAGCTGCCAGATGTATTAATTTACTTGAACAGCATTCGATCAGATGGCAACACTAACATCACTGACGCGTTGCCGACCGATACGGGCAATATCTTGGTATAACACAGTGTGGAGTTTAAAGAAAACCGCATACACAATTCACCCTCCAAATTCTAAATCTAAAGTCGAAGTCCAAATATAGTATAATTAGATCTCGCGCCGAAACTATAAGTATTCGTTAAAACTCACGCACCTCGCATACATTAAAACGATATATATATCTATCACTGTCACCCATTGAGATTCGAGTATACTCGTCCCACTCTCGCACTAGATTATTCTATTGTGTGGCTAGAAAGTACTGTTGCATAAGAGTTTTAATTCTACCCGCAGATTGTTTCAAATTGAAGGGTATCTTTTACTTTCGAGTACTCGCGATCGATATTTCCCATTGCGAGTACACGCGGTATTAATCTAACGCACACTATTGTATAATTGAAAATAAATCAAAGGGAGAGTGTAAGAAATACGTCTAGATTTTTGCGATGTAACGACAAAGCTTGGCTTTATACTGGCTCTAAGATATTGTATATTTAGGTAGACATACTATTTACACTCCCCCCTAACATCCATTCCAATTGAAAAATTAACTACACAATCGAAAAGAGCATTCACGCCATCTCCCTCACACACCGTCCGTCGCACTCGCACAACCTCATCGTTTTTAAACTCAATAATGATATAATAATAACTAAACAGATGGCGCTGCATGCTGTCTGTGCGACACGAAAAATACTTTTACTAATATCTTACATTTTGGAATGTTTTCATCTTGTTTCAGACATTAAATCAATTATTTGCAAGTTTATTTTTATATGACATTTCGCTACGATATGTGTTTAGCATTCGTTCGACTGCTATGGACTCTTTGTTAGACGTTAAGTTTGAAATTCATCGACAACTTTTCATTCAAACAACCTTACCATCATACTATTAAGGTGTATTTTTCAATGGGCCTGCCCTGTACTCTGATATAACTAAGGCCAAATCCAGACACACACATACACACACGCGCACACACACATACACACAGAGAGAGAGAGAGAAAGAGAGACACAGACAGCAGCAGCCGCGACGTACAGTCGGGTAATACTACAGTTGAGATAACACACCCCCCGGCGACCTGATGCCGCTCCCTTATTAACACATACATAAATAAACACTCACACTCTTACCGGATCATAATACCGATAAGGATTGTATGTGTGTGGCACGCACACATCAATAAGGTACAATAAGCAAAAGAAGTATGTAAGGAAGTCTAGTATTGCAGAATGTTTGTGTAAAGGCCAATGCATACGTAACGGGTCCTTTCCCGTACGGGATGAGATGTGAAGTTTTGGGAACATCGTTTCATAGAAAATGTATTCGATAGTGCATACGCAGCGGAATCCCGTACGGGATGTGGCACGTACGGGAAAAAACCCGTTACGTATGCATTGGCCTTTAATATCGTAGTCGCACCTTATGTTTCAAGCATTTGTGTATTGGACTAGTATTTTTTGTATCATATACATGCCTCTTTTGCTCACTGTACATACGTAAGAACAAACATTTATTTGTCAGATAAATGTCTGGACTAAATCGAACCCGAGACCCGTCGCCTCGCAGCCAGTCACTACCAACCAGGCAACAGGTCAACAGTCACATTCAATCATTAAATACATAATATAAACTATATTTGAGCCTTACGAGACGGTAGATAGCCAAATATGGATCCTTTGGAATTACATGTGAAGAACTTTTTGATAAATAAAAGAAAAAGTATCCAATTTATAGATATTTCGATAGAGAGCCAAAAATATATATATTTGAAATAAACATAATATAAGGGAACGGCAACTACCATCGGTTCACATCACAGTCAGGCTGTCGGCTGGCACCGACGATGACGACAGACCGCACATATATACATATAGTGTAGTATAGTATATATCATAGTAGTGCTGACAGATAGACCAGTGAGCCGCCGACTACTTCCAGATTATTCAATATCTTTTTCAATATACTATCTATCCTAAATCTTATTTTAAACATTGAAATAGTTATTAGTTTACTTGTTACCATAAACAAAGATTAAATATAGATAGGTTATTGAAAACGATCTTTAAGACTTTAAGACATTAGTAATTCAATGTAAAAATAACAAAAGATCTCAAGAGAAGTATTTTCTTAGCAACAATAGGTGTTACCTGATCATTAGATATATTCATACTATTAGTTCATATAACTACTGATAACAGCGGAATAAGGAAGTCCCTAACATTACTCCCACTGTAGTCACATCACAAGCCCACTGGATAATGTCAGACTGATTGCAGAGTCAGCAAAACAGTTACTTTTGCAAGGTAAACCAAAAAGTTCCGTAATGTCCAATATCACATAACTTGTGTGTTTTTATTAATGTTAAATCTTACCTGCCGTATATAAGTAGCATTTAACATTGACAATTACGGATCTTTCTCGTATCCAGCCATAAACCTGTTCTGCTGACTATACAAAATGGATACACCCACTACATACAATGTGACATTTGAGACACGTTGAATATTCAATTAAATATTTGCCAGGACTAAAGTTAACATTAGATTGGTTTTTATATTGTAACTGCAATATAAAAACCAATCGTCATCACATATTGACATCTATTGACAATATAATGCTGTATCAAAGATTCGGTTTTTGCATTAATGACGATTTATCTTTACAGTTTAATCTACAACTGCAACAATTAAATTAGAAATAGTAATACATTACACCAACAGACATGGCATTGTACCAACTTACATCACAAATAAACATCCTAATACATCTTTTGAGAAGTTTCACACTAATTTTGACATTACATTGACATATCAACAAAAACTGGACGCAACATAGTCCTTACAGCTCTTGATTTAAGACTGCGGTTGCTTTGAGATGATATATGTTGACAATAACATATAGTATGTTATATTATGTTACCTCAAGCGATAGTCGCCGTGTGCGTGTCGTCGGTCGTCGGTGTGCGGGTACCTCCCGCGGTCGGTTTAACGCCACCTGCAATTACATCGGGTTTACATCAGTCTGTATAAAACCCCACGGAAAAAGTTGCCTCTGCTCCCACTTGACGAACAAAAAGATTAGGTATTCAAAAAAAATATCAATAAAATACGTTACACAAATAATATGAAAATAACGCCATCTATAAGTTAGATTTGGAAACTTCATATCATAATGTGTAGGCCGTCTACTGACCATACATAACTGGCCAACAGAGGAACCCGTGATGCCAAGTAATTCCTACTGGGAATAGCCGAGCTTTGTATCCAGTTAATTTATTCAGTAGAGATACAAATTAATTGTAATAGTAGAGACACAATTTAGAGGTTTGGTTAAATTTATAATCTGAATGTACTTAAGCCGCGTATCATGCACGACGGTCACCATTTACCATAAGTAGGCACATTTAATCAGTTCCAGTGGTGCGCTTTGCTTGTGCAGCGCCATCTTTCGTCTACAAACGTTAATCAGCAAATCGAAGTACTACCATCTGTTGTCAACGCCGGCACTAAGGACTCGGCCTAATGCACTTGCAGGTACCGCCACCTGTCAACCCACAACTAGCGCCATCTGTTACACTACAACGTAAACTTACTACAATGCCAACTACCGCCATCTATCACCGTCCAACGTAAACCGCAGTGTACTCACAGCACTTGGTGCGGCTGGAGCGCGGCGAGGTGCGCGGGGGAGGGGGGCACGCCGGGCGGCGCGGGTGGCAGCAGCGTCTGCGCGAGGCCCTCGAAGCGGCCGGACGCCTCGAAACCGTTCTGTTCGACAGTATACACATTAAGTAATCACACATTGTATAGCAGGACGCACAAGTGTGAAAAGAAAGTTTTTTCTATGGAAACAGACTATAAACAAGATATAAATACGTTTTATGGAATATAGGAAAAGTAGAACACCGCTGTGGCACATTGATTGTAGAAAACATCGATGGCGTGATTCAGGTAGAGTGGGACGTCATCTTGGGAAAGAGAGCCTGCTTGGCCAGCTACTACTTTCCAGAGAGTCAGTTCTTTGTTTCTTTCTTCTCTCTATAACCGATATCCAAAGGTGACGGTCACTCACCATCAGGTACCACGTGGTACGCAATCTACTGAAGACGCAGCAAAAACCTCATTCAACGAACGACCGTGGGAGCAGCACGCTATGTCCGCAATGGACTAAGCGCGTTAAAGTCGTATCAAGGTGCAAGCATTGAAGTATAAGGTAATAACGTCTAGTACGCGAACAAAATTTATGTACTCCCCCCCTTCCGTTCTCTTTTCAAAATCGAGTGAATAAATAAATAAATAACGCTTCACACTCATAGCCCCACACTAGGATTCCCTGTGTCGTGGGTGCCATGGACAACACACTAGACAAGGACATTCACACCCAGACCGAGAACAGAAATTCAAACTCATCATTCAAATTTCCGCCTCACTGGGAATCGAACCCAGGACCCTCGGTGCGGCGATCCGGCATGGTAACCATTGCGCCACACGGGTCGTCAATCCACTGAAAGCAGTTGCCAATTGGCTACAGTTAATCGAGCTCGCGATGTCGGTTGTTCGACGGCTGCACCCTGGGAGTGTGGGACAATAGCCAACAGTCACTGACCGGTATCATGATGGTGGGCCGCAGCGGCTGGATGGAGGGCTGCACGGCGGTCGGGTAGTACGGGTAGTACTGCACCGGGTACCCGATGTAGCCCGGGTACCCCGCGGCCGCCGCGTACATCGCCGCCGCCGGGCTGTACATCTGCTGCTCACGGTAATGATGGCATGGCTTAGTACCCAGGAGACAAATGACACGACGAAACAAACATTTAGTACGTAAAACAAATACATCGGTGAACACTGCATTCGAATCAGTTAGGCCAAACAGCTAATTCTCAAAATGATCTATTTCGTAATTATTTCCAGGAACACAATCGATCAGTTAAGTTTTATTTTATGTATGAAATATGATACATATAATTAAGTATCTGGCGTCTTGGCGACCGAGTTCTGCTCAAGTGATTACAAATATTAGGTCATATACTAATAAAAAGTTCATGGCTTGTGTCACTGATGTTTGATAACCACTAACCATCAGGTGGCTCGTTTGTTAAAACTTATAGATATTTCAAGCCGGCAACTGTTTGTCCTTCGAGCCGACAATTGTTGGTCCTTCGAGCCGAAACCCATTATACAAATTTTCTCAAATAGGCGATGAAGTCGAATAGCTTAATCTATTCACTCTCATCCTAACGTTATATCCAAACAGTACTCACCGGCAGCTGCTGCGAGAGCGCCGGGATGGCCTGGTGGTGTTGCAGCTGGTCGTAGGGCGGGGGGGCGTACACTCCGCCCGCGCCCGCGCCTGCTCCGCCGAACGCTACCGCCCCGTACGGCGATCCACCGGCCACTAGTTCATTAATACCAGAATTATTACTTATTGAAGTAATAAAGTACTAGAACAGACATCGCGAAAAATAGTCGTGTGGAACGGAGGTTCTATTTTCAAAATCGCGCTCCCGTTCTCTTTCCTAATACGAGTCTAATTTGGTAAACACGCTTAGCACAATATTTTATTGAAATATTAACTAAGATTACTTTAAAAGAAAATAAAGTAAACAAAAACCTTTTTGGCATTGAATGATGCTTGTCTTTAAATTCTTTACATTTTGGGTCGGCCTTATTTTTAAATAACAAATTACATTAAAATGACACTATTAATGTAAACCAAATAGGACTCGTTTAAAATGGAGTATTGCTTGTTTAATATACTCAAATATAATTACAATTACTTAAGCCTACGAGCACGACACTAAAAGTATTATCTACTAATCACTACGGTTGTGTTCATATCACAATTCCAAAACCCCTTACCTCCATACTGCGGCGCGGCCTGGTGCGGCGGCGCCGGCAGGAAGGGCCCCTGCGGCGGCTGCGGCTGGGGGTACGCTCCGAGCGGGGGGGTGACTGCAACAACTGGCCACGTGAGACGCCGCGCCGCGCTCGACACCGCCCGACACTCCACTGACATTGCACTCCGTGAGGGTAGTTGCAACAACGATTTTAGACAACACTATAGAGGAAACTGTCCGAGAAATTATCAATGCATCTAGATGGTAGTTTAAAAATCGTTGTTGCAAGCAACACAGGTCACGCCACCGAAACAGTGCACGCCATGATTAAGACACTGGTATAGAAATCAAATGGCATTTTCGGACAGCGGGACCGTGTGTGCGAGTTTAAGTGCTACTTGAGACTAAATAACAGTTGTATTGGAACTTAACACAAGTTAAGCTCTGAACATTGACGGACTGAAGGTTTCAGCCAAAACTACGTATACAAATTCTTAGTCGCCATTATTTAGTCTTCTATCTACCCTCAAGAAGTTGTGAGATAGTTTTCAAAGTTTAATTTTCGTTGAATTGAGATAACTTTCCTAATGTCAGTGAAATGGTCGAGCAATTCTCGCGCCAAAGCGCGCCTCAACCCAAGCCCGAGCATTCACGCGTGACGTTATGTGCGACCACGCTAAAAATGATCAACTACCCGCAGGTAAGAAAATCAAATCCAATCGACGAAACCGATAAATTTTGAAGTATTTTTAGCGTGGTCTCAGCCACAGACGACTTTCAATTTACTGTCAAACTCAATCTACGTCTGTGCCCCGTCACTCACGTCAGTGGTTAACGACAAGCGATGCCCATACAACGCGTTACAGGCGCCGTCGGAGCTCTTCCAACACTGGAAGGGCCCTACGAAGGCTCAGCCCCGGCTCAGAGACCTGACCCGAGGCTCAACACTTATATTTGGTAGGTTAATTACTTCAACACATTGAGTGGGTGCTGAATACCTACCAAACGTTATTTACAATGGCATTCACATGGTCACTCAGACTGCTCTTGACCGCGGTCAAACTGTTCAAGCAATGTGCAGTGCAGCCCGGGTAACCATCTTATCATAGAACATCTTAAGTAACAAAACAATCATCACACGTAAATAAACTCATTTAATAAGACATTTGGTTATGTTATAACATAGCTAGGGTGATAGCGTTCTGCGAGTACAGACTGTTTGAGTATTAGTTCATCTTAATTTTATAGCGTCTACAATCGGATAATTACGATAATTGTATTTCGCATTATAGACTGCAAATGAGTTGACATCTCGACAACTTCTATTGAAACATTGGCATCAAATACGCTTATCGTAAGTACCCTGTATACAACCAGCATCAGAACAAAACTAACCAATAACCGATACATTAACGCGTCTGTCCTCGAAAAACAACGAAACAGATAAACGTGTAAACTCGAAATTATTCTTTCAAATAGAACAAGCACGGAGATAGGTACTTTAGAAATGTAAACGCCAAGGCTCTATGAGAGGCGGGTGGACAAGTGATTGTATACGACGTCTTTTGTAGTGTTACTGGCATGAATCAGCTTACCTACATAATGGTTGAGATTAGAATTAAATGATCGCTTCGACGCGCGACATTTCGAAATATTTATATACACAAATGAATGGGCATGCAACCCAGGTGGACTTTGAAACCAATCCACCTGGGCTCTACCACGGCAGTTAAATTATAACGCCTCGTAAATTAAAAGGCGACATACTTGTGAAAAGTTAAAAGTTTTAAAAGATTCCCAGCATTGACTTAAATTATATAATTTAAGTCAATGATTCCCAGTTTAAAAAATAACATAGAGTTTGCACGTAATCCAACTAGCTCGAGCAAGGAACGTTTACCCGCTCACACGCTAAGGCAATGAGTGAGAGGTGAGAGTATGTCTTCATTGCCCGAGCTACAAGTTACATAAGATGGCCGCCACAAGATGGCGGCCCCAAAGTGAACACATGTCGTGAACATTCTCGAAATAACATTATCTTTAAATCTATTAAAATAAACTAGCTATGAACACTTGCACCAAGATTTGTTGTACATTAAAATTGACTGCATATTTAGTTTCAACTATTGTAAGAAATTTACAATTCAAATTTTGCTGTTCGAAAAAAGCGTTGCAAAGAAGCGTCAAAGTCTGAAACGTGTATGATATGAGTGCGTTGAAGGACACAGAGGCATGCATAGTATGAAGGAACCCAAAACAAAACTAAATCTAACATCTACTTTATCTAGTCGTAAGGAGGTCTAACAATAAACAAATACCATGCAATAGCAGAAACAGTCGTGAGAGTCGTCTAGAAGATGCACAAATAAACAAGTACAAAGTCTAAATTAAAAGCGAAAATAATTAACTACAGATAGCGAAGGTAAATCAGCTGCCGTAAAACAGCAAAATTATCGAAAAAACTCTTCAATTCACAAAAATCCTGGATGCAACCCGTCTCCAAGTATCTATTGCTTCAGCTAATCTGATACCCTAGTACCCTACACCTTATGAGAGATCAATTAAAAAGAAATTAAAAGAAAAAATCATTCATTTATTAAAGCTCATATTAATTTAAACTTCTTGGATTTGACGTTAATGAGATAACATCAATTCCATACAAAATTGTATGAAATAATTAATTTAACCAAACATCCACCTCAGCAACCCTGGAACAAAACATTAAGCCTACCCGTGAGATCGGACCGCAGCGGGACCTAGATTAGTACCTAGACCTAGAATTAGGTGTCTAATATAAAGTGTATGTGGCAATTAGTACCTAAATAAAATGATCAATTAAAATCAAGTACAGACTCCAACTGGCATACATCCCTGTCCTTCAGTAAAGCATCATGCACCATTGGCTATGCCTTTGAATGGGAGCCATAGACAACGCTACGAATGAAGATCTTTGGTTTGAGCAAACAAAACAAAAAAATTGAATATCTTCATTCGTCCCTATGTACTAAGAGTCACACTCGCTACACTCAAACATTCCTGTTAACATAACTTGATTAATGTGACCTTCTGCCCAATCAACTCAATAACAATATCAGGTGTAACAATGTACTTCAAACTGTAAACATATTAGGAAAAGAGTGCTCGTAAAATGTGCACGATTCATGGTAACGGTGTGAATATTGGTTTGAAAGGGAATAAGTGGTCAGAATTTGAACTGGATATAACAAACTTTATATACAGTTCAAATATGTTAATATTAAACTTAGGTGTAAATATAACATACATGTTTTAAATTGGCGTAAAGTATTGTACTTTGAAGCGTTGAAATCAATATTTTACACCAATCAACCATCACCTTACATTATAATCCCAACAAAAAGGAATTTGTTACTTCTTTAATACTTTCAGTTATAAAACTACTCTACTCTTTTTGCAGGGATAGCAAAACAAATCAAAACTTTAAGTTATAAATCTAAAGATTGTGTAAAAGTTAAAATAATTTTGATTTGTTTTTCATTGTTAATTAGTGAGACACTCAAATCTTATGCTAATATTAGTAATAGATGCGACTTTCTCATTCTGCACATTGCATTTTAGAAGTCACACCTGTGTGGGAATCTAAATATCTTACAATGTTTAGACTCCCAGGTATATGAAACCATTCACAACATACATTTTTAATACAATAAAAAAAAATTGTGACAAATAAATAAAAATTATGTCTATACCGACAACAGAACTTAATTTAGTTACAATTGTTTAAACTAAATAGTTTCATAGCCCTCAAAACATTAACCTAAGGAGTTAGCGTATTGAGTTGAACTCGTAAAGATCCCTATTACATAATCCACTAATAGAGGATCTTAAAGAAACAAAGAGGCAGTGTGGTAAAACTTAAAACATAAAAATAAAATCAAAAAAATTTGCCTCAATGTACAGAAGGTGCACACAACTGGCGACACATTCAATGACAAACCCTTTAAAAGAAAAAATGCAAACTTTAAAAAGTTGTCATTACTTCAAATTAGTAGAAAAAAAAAACAAGTAAAAAAATAAGCTGTGAACTTAATAGTGAAATAAAAAATTGGGGAATATATGTTTTAAAATTAAAAAGGGGGATCTGTCGTCGTTTATTACATTATACTGTCACGGTATCCACGTGAGACAGACCACCCGATACTTAGAACAACTTATTTTTTTATGTAAGTGTTAACTAGTCATCTCAACAAGAGGCCATGTTTATTCGCTTGCAAAAATCTAGTCCGAGAGGTCTTTTTTAAAACTATACAAATAATTTCAAGCGAAAAACATCTACTATACAGCCAACCATTTAGCTTCATGTCATTACAAAACCTCCCAGAATAGAGATACAACTCAAAACTATTAATATTTTATTATTGTAAGTCAAACGCAGCCACTCGTTGGATTGTAAGAGAACTTGAAGACTATTTGATTGCTATATTCAATTTCATTGTAATCATTTACATATATTTCTTGATCTGACAGTTATATACCCCAAGAACAATGCTAAGAAAAGATATTTATGGGCTTTAGCAATTATATATGAAGTAATGTATGTCCTTGTCACATGAAATATGGATATCTAGTGTGGGAGTCATGGAATCTAACTGTTTATAATATTTAAGACAGCTTCATATTATGGCATTGATATTATAATAATGTTTTATTCAGACATATTTTAATTTGCAATGATGTCCTCGAGTCTTTAAGATATTTTATTCCCAAATGTCTTTTATGACTGGACATGTGTTTTACACATAATGAAGAAGGTCAGCATCTTTCACTATTGTTCACAGTTAACTAAAAGTTATAGCAATCAAATCGTCACTGTTGTTACATTCGTAAGTAACACATAGAGATGTCCACACGCCGATACGCACATATCATATATTGGTCTCTCTTTAACTAATATTTCCAAAAAAGAAAAAAATTAAAAAAGAAAAATTCTATATGTGTCATTACATGAGAGTGACTAGACGACCGCAGCGCGTCTCCCGCGGCGAGGGTAGCGGCTCCTGCAGAGAGGGGGAGAGAGTGGGGGGAGGGGGTGGTGGAACATATTTCATTATCACATCATGGCACCGAACGGAGCTAGGCTGTAGACCACCGAGCATATGGAACGTAATACATACAGACTTATATCTTCCTGGAAGCTTTAATGAAAAAAATGACTAACTCGTAGACTATTTTTAAAACTCCCACCGTCGTAGACAGTGGTTTAATTATAAGTTAACATTCCATATATACTCTGTGCAGTAGTCCATTGCACCTGGCATACCGTTCAAAAAACTTACTTCTTAAATGCTCGGTTTTGCCCTTAAATCTATTTTCGAGGCAACTTTACTTGTTACTTTTAAGCATATTAAGTAAAAGAATAATGGATGGCATTTGTAACGTCATGAAGGCTGTATGTTAATGTAGATACAAATAATTTGTAAACAATCATCTGCATACAATTATGGTCTGAATTTAATTGTGTTATCAACATGTAGATAAGATCTTTAGTAATAATTCATTTATAAGCTTAGGCGTACCCATACCCAGCCTCAGACCTGCGGGCGAGAAACCAGATTTTTTTGCCCAAGAAGTGGGAGACAAACTTTTCCGATTCCCTGGTAATGCTAAGATTGTTTACTAAATAAAATGCCTGTATAAAAATCAAAATTTTAGAATTTTGTCTCTTTATTTGTGCATTTGCTCGCATTCTTTGATTGTAGGAACTAAATGTGAAGTACATACATGTAGCCACATATGTAGTACATATTGTAGGTACAAGATGTAATTCTGAAGACCAGGTATTGATTTTAGACAAGTCTAATAGTAGAAACTAAATTACTTAATATAGTTATTAAATAGCCTTTCAACTCCTTAAAATAAGAGGAAGTAAACAGGCTAGGCTAATTTTAAAAATAGCAAGTTTTTTCTCTGTCCTTGTGATCTAGCAATTGTGACTGAAGAAGTGAGCTATTTATTAAGTAAAGAGAGTTGTCTCAATAAAGAATGGTCAATGAGTCAGCAAAATTGGTCCTACAGTTGGCAATGCCCATAAAATGTTTATTTCCCACACGTTTTGCAATCTATTACTGTGTGAGCGAAATTGTAAGTATTTTTTGTAAAAGCTGCTAAGTACAAATTAATATACCATCATCGCCTTGGAGTGCAACAAGAAATAACATTAATCCTTTTGTCAATTAGTTTTAATATAGTGCCAATCCTTTTGTCAAGTGGATTACGGGCTAGGGGCATGAATTAGGATGATGAATAACCCTATAATTAGACATCCCGCCGCGGAGCGGATTGTCAACCATCTTGGATCATCGCTAGTTGAATTATTGATCCACCGTAGTGCACTACCTACCTATTAGCCAAATAATATCTACGCAACAAAGTTAACGCCCAAAATGATGAATTTACGTAAAATACACATAAATTTATACTTAAACGCCGTCTACAAGCGCTGAAACTTGATAGAAACACTCAATGACGTTACATATGCCAGCCTTCTTAGAGAAAGAACAAAGAAAATGTAAATCACAATGCATAAATACCTTTTTTGTCAGCCATTATATTAACTTAAATGTATTTGCTAAAATATTTTAACACTACAACGAGTTTGCTTCAATTTAATGAAATATTAAGATATTACAAAACGCAGACGCAAAAGCTGAAGCTTCAACATAAAATATCGATTTGTTCCAGTGTTGCCAATGAAAATTTTTAGAAGGCCGTGACGCCGTGTACATTAAGTAAAAAAGCCGTGTTTTTAAGGAATTATGAAACCACGATATAAGTGAAATTTTTTTCGGTTTGTAGGCATTTAACTAAAAAAATTATTCGATTTAGGGTATGAAATTTGCGTTTTTAATCTTAATTTATTGAAACAAACAAAATAGCGTGGAGCACTGGCACAAATGAGTAATAGTCTATACACTACACGGTCAGCTGCTGCGAACTTTAGGCGCCGCCATATTGGCCTTGGCTCTCTGACGAGCGCCTTTCTTTTTATCCCTACTCCGCGACCGACCGTTACGCAACATGCAACACACAGACAAAAAAGTTTGAGACGATGTAATAAAAGTTCCACTTTAAAAAGCTGAACTGTGGGCCGTGTTCACAACTCCCAATATATTATGCCATCCAATTAAGCCAATATTTATCGGTTCAGCGCTCGGACTAAAAAAAAGGTCATCGGCAGTGAATTTGACGTCCACAAGACAAGGAACCCTTTTCATTAGCCTAGATTATCATCATAATTACCCTATTGACACTGTTTTAAAGGTTTTAAAATTCGTTAAATGTTTGAAAAAATAAAAAAAAATAAAAGACCGTAGAATTTGCTACGGCCATAGGGTTCCAGCCGTAGGCAGTAGGTTTTGTAATTTTTTGGCTTGAAACCCGTAGAACACGGTAATTGCCGTAGTATTGGCAACACTGATTCGTTCTCGTTCACGCAACGACACTAGTGATGTGTTATAATCGGTACGCAGTTGTCAATTTTTTACTGAAGACAAAAAACCGGTAGACGAATTAATCGATGAAAATTAAAATTGAAAGACGCATTTAGTTGAAAGTGTTATCTGCTCAGATATGTGTAACAAAAATTATAGTTTTTAATTTGCAAATCTCAAAATTTGGCATTTTTGAGACAACAATGTTTGAGCAGCGCCATCTAGCATCTACTTCCTTACTTAAGGCAATATAAACTTCTGGACGGAGTTGGTTGGACACGTTTTATATCGAATCCACAATTCAACCGAATATAATGACAAATAGTGCTGCTATGTATTGTATAAAGTTAATAGTATGGGGTAAGTGTCGTTATTTCAGTGAGCATCGAAAAAAACGTTTTGTTTCGGCATGAAGTACCTAAAAGCACTATATGAACATCACTTTGACAGTATGTGATTTAAGATTTAGAGTCTGGCCAACGAAAGTAGAAAATCGGTAAGCCCGCGAAATTTGAAAAAATCGTAGATGGCAACACACAAATTAGAGCTATAACTGATGTTGATACTTGAAAAGTAGAATATTAATATTTATAAATTCAAGTGGTTCATATTATTACAATTATTAATAAAATTAGAGTTTCATGTGTTACATCAACCAACAAACCGAGGAAATACATAGTTCAATTATTATTAAGTGTGAAAGTATATTTCTACGGACTTCAAAATGGCTGGACAGATTATAACATTTATGATTTAACTAAAAGCAATTTTATATGTATACAGATAATAGTTAATCATATACATATATACATTAATATAATATAATATAATAAAATACTTGAATTATCTGTGATATTATAAATTATACATACCTATTAATATTATAACATATTATATGAATTTGTCATATAAATAATCAACAACCGAGAACTATTGTCAAGTACGGCGAATCAATAGAAAAATAAACGCAAATGTCGCTATACAATTTATTTTTTGTAATTTGTAATTGAACATCAAAAAATTCATCAATATTGCTCGAATCACTGTTTCTAACATTTATAATAAAATTATTCAATTCTTCTTCTATGATTCTATCGCATTTCTTATATTATTATTGCTTTTTTTTAATGTACAACATGGTCAGTCATGAGGCCGTTTTTTGCCCAGAGTACTCCATACCCCATTATTTGATTACCTACTCCTGAAAAATAAAATAATTGTTTCATTTTTAACATACCTACTCAATTTTATTTGTAGGTAAATAGTTACTCTAAAATTTAGTAGGTAATAGAATAACGCATAAAAAATTATCTGTTAGTGAAGACAATTATAATCTTAGTTCTCTATGTATTTATTTCGATTTTATGTACCCAATATCTTCTAGATTTGACAAATCTTTGATTCTATCACGTATTCCGTTTTCTCTTTCAATATTTGCACCCTTCCACATGTCTGTGAAAAAAAAACACAAAAGATGTTCATTTAAATTAAATTTCACGCGTTGTTTAAAATAAAAATAGCACAAAAGTATCAAGTATCTTTTATAGTTGATCCAACTCACCAATAAATGCAGTTACGACATGTAAACATTCCACTTTTTCATATAAACATTATGAATTTCTTATTGACGCTCTTCATACTTTGATATTATCCTAAAAAGTAGCTTTCTCGACCCACTTTTAATTGTTTTAATAAATAACGCAGCTTATTTCGCGATTAGAAAATAATAATGACATGACATGACAGTCACACATCTGACAGTAGTGACAGTTGTCAGTAATTTTGACATAAAATTGGTGCTGCCATTTAAAATTGTCGGCATTTTACGATTTTCTACTTTCGTTGGCCAGACTCTATCACTGCACGCCGAGACAAAACGTTTAAACGCCACTCTCTTTCTCGGTGGATCGAGCCGCGAGCGTTAATCTCGGTCATAGAACACAGAGACAAACTCGAAACTGATATAAGGACACTTGCCCCTTAGCTCCTTATTACCCAATTTTCACTACATAGCAAAACTTTGTTTATTTGTTTTTTAGTGTGCAGAATTTTATTATGGATTCGATTACTTGTAAAAATCTCTATGTATCAGGCAGGAGTAAGCTCAATAGCAGGTACAGAGCGCTGCAGGTACTCCTTTACCACTTTACCAGAAACCGGGCGCCACGAAAATATGTAAAAATGATTTGCGGAAAATTCGTCGACGAACCACAGTTCATCGAATAACAATTCTTCGAATCATCAATTGATCCAATAACAAATCGACGAATCGCAATTCGTCGAATCGAATGATATAATTTTCATATTATTATGATAATTAATAAATTTTTATTATTTCATTTTTATTATTTCAAATGTTACATACCCTTGAAAGGCAGCACTAGGATGTATGCACCATGCAGTTTCTGTTCCACGCGAGCTTATTGTCACAGATGGTTTTATTGTTCATCACTGCAACTTCGGCTTGCTAAATAAAACCACCTGCTCCTCAGCTCACGGGCCGCTTCACCCATCCGCGTCTACACGGGCTTACATTACGCTCTAGGGGTAGGGCAAACAAGAATGGAGTCAGTTTTACAGCCATTCGTTTCTGTCACCTATGTAAGTTTCGACGAATTCTTGTTTTTGATTGAAGTTACTGCGATTCAAAAAATAGTTGAATGCTTCTCGCAGGCTCGAAGTACCAAAATGAATCAGGAGGCTGGTGAGTGCAGGAACCGCCTGGCCACCGTGAGTGTATCCGCGGGGGTTTTAGTAGTAAAACACGTGACCGAGCTGACTCAAGATGTTTAATGCACTAATTTGTATTGCTAATTGACAGGGTTTTATTGGTGTCAGACGCGAGCTAAATCACGTCTTGTACGTGTTCATGGGCTCCGCGCGCCCAGCTAGGCCACTCGTGCTTGGCACAAGGACGCTGCGCCTGCACAATGTACGAGTACTCGTACAATAGTTGTTAGACGAATTACGATTCGAAGAATTCGTTGTTCGACGAATTGCTATTCGAAGAAATGTTTTTTCGACGAATTGTTTTCGATGAATTTTCCGTAAACGGTGTCGAGCTGTGTACACTGTATAGCTTAAATATCGAGAACGGCAATGCGAATTATATAATCTTTCTTTATTTTTTCTCTTTTTCTCGTCTGGCAACGCATCAGTACTCCCTTTGGTGTCGCTAATGTCGATGGGCGACGACAGCCACTGACCATCAGGTGGATCGTCAGTTCATTTGTTGGCATCCATAAAAAAATCCAAACCACTATGTACTCTCCTAGTGTCAGTAGTGTCGCGATGGAAATAAAACAAGTAAACTACAAACATCGTACATTTATTTTATTTACAAAACACTTGTATATTTTATTTTCATTACACTTAAATATTAGAAAAGAATGTCCATTTGCCGCCGCATCTGTAACAAATTGATAATATTAACAACAATACGCTCAAAGGCAATAGCTGCTCGAGTGGCGGTCAGTAGTTGGATGGGTGACCGCTAGTGGCAAATATTTCTTGATTACTTACGTGCTTTGGAGGGCACGGAAAACCGTCGTAGCCGTTAAACCATTTCGGTGTTGGACTTGGGTGGGCCACTAAGGCCACTAACCACATACCAATCCACGCTGGAGCAGCGTGGTGGGAGTACCTTGAAAGGCTTTGCAAGCGAATTGGGTGGACTGTATTCTGTAATGTTTGCTAAAATTGCTAAGCCTGTAAAAATGATGTAATAAATAAATATAATAAACTAGCTGCCCGGACAGACTTCGTTCTGTCAATAAATTTACAATAAAATAATATTGCGACAACAAATTGAGATGTAAGCTATCCTATCTTTCAAGTTGGATCAAACTGCACACGGTGTGCAAATTAGATTAAAATCGGTTAAGTAGTTTAGGAGTCCATCGCGGACAAACAACGTGACACGTAATTTATATATATTAAGATAAAATGTATTGTGACCTGCAGGCGGGCAGGAAGCGCGCGTCGTGCGCGCGCTGCAGCGGGTGTCGCGCGGGCGCGGGCGCGAGCAGCGCGCGCACGCCGCAGCGGCCGCACTGGCGGTACGCGCGCGCGCGCCGCCCGCCGCCCAGGTACATGTATCTGAGGGAGACGGGTAAAATAATCTTTTATTCATGTAGGTATCACTGATACACTTATGCACGTCATTTTTTTAATGTACTAGGTAGTGATGGATAGTGATGTGCCAGTAGATATCAAAGTGAAAAAAACGGTAAACTTGTTTTTTTTAAGCGTGACAACATTTAAGTAAAGTACATTTTATTTCTTCACCTGCCCGCTTCAAGCGCCCCTTAAAACAAAAACCAGTTGAGCCAGACCAGCAAACTACATACATATGTAAGTGAGATAAAGTTCTAACTAATACTCAAACTAATAAATATATAAGAAACATAAGTCATGTTAACGTAAAAATTCCAATCAAGTGTTAGCCACTAACCCCTCCACTAATCCGTTCGCAGCATGGAGGGACCCGTGGTATTTTAGGCTGTTAATGTGTGAAAGCCAGACACAACACCTGTACGAGCTACTGCATCGTACACGGATCAAAGACAATGCCCACGGCAAAAAATGCAATCAGGCAATATGCACATACTGAGCGCACCTCATACAAATAACGTTTCAATAAATTAGTGTTCAAACTGCACTCGTTGGGTTTGGTTATTTCGCCCTGCCTTACCCTTCTTCTAAAATTTGTAGTATACGCTACAATTTTTTGGTCCTTCGAACCTTTTTGGACCTCGGGCCTATAGACCATATTCGCGTTTGGTCTCGTGAACGTTAACACCTAAAAATAACGGTTTTTGGTGGTTAAATAAAACACTCTTCGTGCAGTGTTTTCCGGCTATCGAGGCGTATCTCATTACTGTGAGAACCTGTGACAAACGGTCGCGAACTATCGACATACGGTCGAAGTCAGTAATAGTGCGCGTGTGACTACGTCTACGTGGCTATTTCCTGCACTGTGAGCTATCACTTAGCTCCGGTGTCGTCTGCTCTCCGGCGGCAAGGTGCGAACTCATCGCAACGGCAACGCGTCGGCGAGCAACTGCAACAGCAGAGGACTAAGTATCCTACTATCAAGTAAGGTCTTGTTTTAGTAGATGAAAATAATTCACCTGGTCCTTCTAATACAGCACCAACGGCTTCTCCTCCCACACTTACCATGCCTACGCAACAACTAGAAAAAGTTGAGGAATTACTTTCCTTACAACGCACAAACTTTCGAGCCTTCCTACGGCTCCAGAATAGTATTAAGGTGGAGGAAATAAGTGATAAGTGGGAACTGGAGGACGAGCTTAGGAACGTAGAGAATAGGTGGAAGGCCATAGATTCCTTACATCTCCAAATTGACAATTTATTGCAAGGATCTAGAAGTGACTACGATGACGAATTTTACTATTACGAAAACTCATATAAGTCTATTAAAAGGGCACTCAATCAAAGGTTGGCGTCTAAAGCTCATTTACAACAGTCCACACCGCAGTTGGACATCCCTGTTTTCACCGGTAGGTATACGCACTGGCCTACTTTCTTTGATTTATTCAGTGAAAGCATTCACAACAACAACCTTCTCACTAAAAGCCAGAAGATGCAGCATTTGAAAGGAAAACTCAAGGGCGAGGCCGAACGGCTCGTGCAGCACCTGCACATTTCAGCGGAGAATTACGACACCGCCTGGGAACTCCTGGTGCGCCGCTACAACAACCCACAGGTATTGTTCACAAAACATATTGAGATATTTTTAGCTCAACCTGTCATGCATAAGCAAACTGCTAGTGACATACGACGGCTGTACGATACTTCGATGGAGAGCATACACGCGATACAAAACCTGGGAGTCGATACTTCGACTTGGGACCCCTTGCTTGTTCCCCCTACCGCGTACCTGATGGCGTCCATGGCGGCGAGCGGCGCGCCGTCGTGCTGCGCGTGCGGCGGCGGCTCGGGGCTGTAGCGCAGGTGCTCCGGCTCCACGCCGTACTCGAACTGTCGTTATATATATACGTAGATAACGCTATATGGAGGCCCCATATCAATATTTGTTGTGGGACCCCCTAAACGTCAGCTGTCAAAATATATAAAAGGAGTGCCAACTCTAAGTCGTAGGCCGCTGGCGAGCTTTTTTTTTGGGAGTAATAAGGGGGCCCCTATATGCTGGGGGACGGCTGATACGGCGGTAGCTACGCCCCTGCTCATAGCCCCACACTAGGAGGCAAGAAAAGGATGGAGTGCTCAACACATTTTTTGTTTCATACAATAAGCTTCGCTCGATAAACATGATGGAAAACACTAGTTACAGCAGCAGTTATTGATTGTGTATGTGTGCGTCACATGAGAGAGTGAGAGCGCATCTCTTGGACTGCAGTCCCTTACCATCAGCTGAGATTATGGTCAAGCATTAACTTATGGAAAGTTAAAAAAATACCTACTTATTGCCATATTATAATAATTCTTGACAAAAAATAACCGACTTTAAAATTAGGGATAACTCAAAAACTACTCCTTAAATCTCGCTCAAAAAATGGGACCACATGACAAGCACCAGCTTTCCATTAAAAAAAGAATCATCAAAGTCGATTCACCCAGTCGAAAGTTCTAAGGTACCAAACATAAAAAAATACAGTCGAATTGAATACCTCCTCATTTTTTGAAGTCGGTTAAAAACAGACAAGCACAGATACGTTATGATGACGATTGTTAGTGCTTGTTCACACTGAACTCGCGGGCGCGGGCGCGGTCGCGGTAAACGCTACATACGAGTACACCGCGCGCGCGTTTTGGTGTGAACACTTTCATAGTAGGTCATGTTCCGGTTGGGAACATAAAAACAATGCTAGTTGATTGATAAAACCGTTTATTGATAGAAACTTAAACTATGATGATAAAATGATTGAATGATAGTATTTAATATGAATGCACCCGATCGCGGCGGTAATTGATTATGCACTAATTTTATGAATTACTTCAAATGCTCGCGATGCGATCGGTGGCACGTGATAGTGACGTCAATACCTATAGGTACGGTGTTCGGTGACATGCAATGCACCGAACAGGTCATATGTTTGATATTTCACGACCGCGTCCTCGAGTTCAGTGTGAACACTCGCTTAATGTAATGTACTCACATAGAGCGGCGCGGCGCGGCCGTGCGGCGCGGCGACGCAGCAGCGCGGCAGCTGCTCCCACACGCGCGCCGGGTACTGCGCACACAGCGCCGCGCACTCCTCTGTGTACACACACACACACACACACACACACACACACTGTTCAGTATTTTATTTCGCGCTAAGCAGTGTGATTCAGTAATATGAAACTAGATGGCGCTGTACCAGTTTCTGAATCACGCTGTTGAGATCTTTTAGCCGTAAGGCGTAACATAAGGTAAAATGTTTTCTTTGAATAAACTCTCTTGTGCTCAGTAGTATCTATTTGGGAATACAGGGTTACCAACTTAGGGGTTTTCTCCCCTTTAGGGGGTAAATATGCAAGATGGGATTTTTTTAGGGGTCTTATATGTTTAGGGTTTTTTTAACTCATCATATTTTTTATTTATTGATCAAAATAAAAATGTCAGAGGCTCTGGAACAAGCTAGTCAATCAAAAAAGACTTGGACTTTTGGCGTTTAAATATAGGATAACATATTATTCTGCAATCTGGAAAAAGAGAAATCAAAAAATGAGTACATATTTGTTTATTTACCGTACAAAATAAATCGATATTGTAATCATAATTTATTTATTTGTAAGAATTTATAAGTCCAATTAATTAATCAAATGACAATGAATGAAGAAACAAAAAGTTAATTATTATCGCCGCATTTTAAATTAAAATTCATTTTACTTAAAGGCATACATGTATAATTAATAAATAAATATATTTTTTTGATTATTATTTACTTTTTTTCCAAAAAAAGAATTAGGAGGATTTTCCAGTAATTTAGGCGATTTTAGGGGTTTTTGATTTCGTTTTAGGGGTAAATTTTTTTGAGAGTTGGTAACACTTTAGTAATAATACTTTGGGGATCGTACACACACATACACACACATGACATCGATAGAACACTCCCTATTTAACACTGGTTTTTTTTTCAATAAGAGCTTACACACTCATACCCCCGCAGTAGGTTATACCTGTTGTAAAAAGGGGTGTTGTGGTTTGGTTGTTGGTCCGTAATGAGAAGTTCCGAGTTATGGTAATTGGTAGTAATTTATTTAACTGAACTGGTTTACACAACGTGAGAAACACTTATTTATTACGATACGATATTATTGCTATGGAGCCTTAATGGTTTTGGTGTGAGCACACCAATGGTTAGCGATGTACTGACTGCTCATACGATTGAACATTACTTAATATGATTGATTAGTGCAAAAATGGTTAAACGCAAAAGTGCTGAGGTGTTCGATCGCTTCGCGCTCGAACATACTCCCGCGCCTGAGATGAGAATGAATCTATACAATTTTAATTCCAATATTATGCAATAAAATGGTAACAATAAACCTATATCTTATTTTAAGCAACTACAAGGCAAGCCGTTATTACAAAGATACATAACCGCCTCTTATAATTAAATATTTATGTTTATAAAATAAAAACAAAATGGTAAAAGAAATAATAAATGGTAATAGGTAAAAATTATTAAAATTATTATTTTAAGAAAATAGTAGTTATTATGCTATACTAAAGAGTCTTCAACCGTAACTCGTTTACGCGGAACAGGTGGCGATTGTTTACCCGCACTGATACCACGCACACTAGGCCACCGTTTGGCAAAGTTTTGTAAACGAACTCGAACACTATCATTGCGCTCACTCGATTGCACACTAGCCACTTCACTATGCACTGAGGTTGGTAACACTGGCTGAGGCTCCACTTGATGGCCGTGAGGGCCGTGACGGCCAGGGCCCTCCCCACGGCGACGAGATGGAGCAACCGGCTGGGGCCGACGGCTGCATCGACCACTTCTCCAACACGGAACACCATCCTACTGCCGCGATTATCGCTATGGTCATCAATATGTATGTGGTAGTGTAGTGATGAATATCATGCATCGATATATCATTTACTTCTGCTTTACTCGCTTTCAATCCTTCTATTTGGTCTCCAAGAATCGTTAAAGATGTGTTAAACTGTTGGTTGTCTTGTAACGGTTCTACGTCCGGGATTTTTAAATTTACTATGTTATTAATCTGCTCGAGTTCTGGTATCAAGATTGTTGGTGAATAATTTAAGTGATTGGATTGCAGTTGTAAGGAATGTAAGGTAAAGTCCTTTCCTTTAAGTATACAATTCTGATCGAGGCTGATGATCCCTGCGCGACTCAGCTGTTTAAGGGATATTTTATCATTACAAATTATTTTGATAGGGTAATTATCACAACAAAAGTACAAGTATTGTGAAGGCGACTGTAATTCAATCCATCTGTTGACGCATGGTGATTTCTCAAGTTTACATGTTGTATGGTTTTTCTCATTTTTGCTGCAAAAACACTCATCCCGTTCTAAGCTCATGATAGGTTTGAAAAGCTGGCACAGATAAGCTTCTTTATGGTATAAACAGGCGTTCAATTCGATAATTGTTGCAAGAAAATATGTATTTTGTTTTAAATTCACAGCGACATATTCGGATACGGGTACTATAGTGATCATGCTATTATTGATTTGCCGGGGTATTGGTAAAATCTTATATAACTGGTAGTTTTCTCTACTAACCAGAGGAAATGTTATTTCAAATATAATAAATTTATCCGTCACTCTAGCTTTCATTCTTAACAATTGGTAGATATATTGAAAATCTGAATCTACGTTTGTAATAGGTAGAGTAACATCCCTCGGCATCTGGCCGTTGATGATTCGCAACTCACTCTTCATCTGCTCTGGCTTCAATAAATGAACGCTAACTTGACCATGGTAAATATCAGTAATTGTATCTAGGAATGCATCTTGTAGCCTACGCAAACTTTGTAGTAGGCCGCTTGCAGCCATCGCCGATAATGTAAAATCTTGTACAGAAGACATGTTTTGAATTTCTTGTTGTATTATATTGGTATTAGATTCTAACTCGTTTAATTTTTTGTTAATAAATTTGTGTTGTTTATCGACTGTCTCCTTCATCTTTTTCATGAAAGAAAATTCCGCTTCTACTACTGACGTCTGGTTTTTCCATAACTCGGATAAATGTTTTTCATCGCTTCTAGTCAACTCAATATCTTTGGTATATTTTTCCGCGAAAGAGGAGTCCAATACGCCGAAGAGTTGGTTCGCAAGATATCCGATGCCATTAATGAGACCTCTGCGCCGGCGGCTGGCGCGAATGTTAAAATGCTGAGTTAATAAAAGTTCATTGTAGTATTCTACTTCTTCGAATTCATCGTTTAATTGTAAATTTATCATACGACAATGGGAGTTGTTTTGAATGGTATTGCACAGTTTATTCAAATAAGTCGAAATTTTACTATAGGAATCAATAGCGTCCCAATATGGTTCCATGTCATAATAAAGAATTAAGCTCCACTTGTCTCTAATCAGCTGAACGTTGGTCATGGAGTCAAAGTACAAAGTCTGGTTTGGTGATAACTCTTTTATATTGAAAACAGCGTTGGCTGGTAACAACAGAGTCATGAAATATAACATAGCGGTAGCTACGGTTACAAATGACAATCTCTTTGGTTTCCTTCTTTTTCTCGTGCCTTCGTCTACTTCTGGTTCCTCTTCTTTCTCTGGCAAGGTTTGGTCTGGTGATGTTATGGTACGGTCGATTAGTTGAGGGTTATTATTAATTGGTAGAACTGACAGTTTCACTACAGGCCTTTTCATGGTACCATTCTTGGTTTTTAGAGTGACAACTCGAATCAATCCGTCGTCTCCGGGATGAATGTCTATAACTCGTCCCATAGCCCACCTTCCGGGTGGTACAATTTCTTCATGAATCACGACTAGATCTCCCACCTTTTAACTCCCTTCCATTTATTTCTTGCTGATAGCATTGTCAAGTATTCTACTTTCCATCTTTTCCACAAATCTTGAAATAATTTAGATGTTAAATGCCACCTGGTTCTGGCGTCGTGTTCTGTTTCTATTATGGTTAATCCAGGCCTTGTCGTTAAGAAATGAGCTGGTGTTAAGAAATCAAGATCATCGGGATCCTCCGTTAGTGCACAAAGTGGGCGTGAGTTTAAGCAGGCTTCTATTTTTGAGAGCAGTGTAGAATACTCTTCATAAGTGAGTTTTTGGTGACCAACGACTCTCTTAAGATGGTGTTTGAGGGACCTTATTGATCTCTCCCATATCCCACCGGCACTGGGCCATGATGGCGCCAAAAAGTGAAATTCGATACCCATTTCACTGATCTCTGATAGAAATTCGTTACTGCTATATAGTTGTTGTAAATACTCAAGCTCCTCCTGTAACATCTTATTGGCTCCTATAAAATTGGTCCCATTATCACTATATAAGTGACGAGGCGCCCCTCTTCTGGCTGCCATTCTTTGAAGAGCCGCTAAAAAGGCTGAGCTGGTCAGATCCGACACAAGTTCTATATGAACTGCCTTCGTCACCATACATATAAAAAGAGCAATGTAACCCTTACTGGTTTTTATCCCACGTCCTTTATTGGCCTTAACTTCGATGAATCCTGTATAGTCAACGCCACAATGGTAGAAAGGGCATTCAGGGTTCACCCTGGCCTCTGGTAAGTCACCCATAAGCTGACTCTGCAATACCGGTTCTTGTTTCCGGCATGTAACACATTGTTTAATATATTTTTTGGTTGCCATATATCCTCCAATGATCCAGTAATTTTTTCTTAAATGGGATAATGTAAGCCTAGCACCCCCATGGAAAGATAATTCATGAGCTTGTTTAATTAATAAAATGGTAAAACGATGGTTGTGCGGGAGAATAATAGGATGCTTCATCTCAGGATTTATCTGAGCGTTTCGAAGCCTCCCTCCTACGCGTAAGATTCCGTCCATATCTAAAATAGGATTCAAACTTAAAATTTTACTTTTAGTGTGTACTTTATTATGTTTATTTAAATAATCTAAGTCTTGACCTAATGTCGATTGTTGTGTATATTTGATGAGTTGCATTTTAGCGCGCCGCAGCTCCGGTAATGTGAGATAGGGTTGATGAACTGATTTCTGATAGGTAGGTAATCGTAATATCCACGCGAATATGCGAATGATTTTATTTATAGAACTGAATTTATTTAATAAGTTATTAAGTATGTTAGAAATTACCTCGCTACTTTTATCAATTATTACTACATTGGATTGTTTTAAAAATGAGGTTTTTACTTCTAAGTCCGTTTTATACACGGTTTTATTGGTATTTTGAATATTAAATGAATTCAGCCACGACGGACCTTGCCACCACAGCTCATGCTTTTTAAGCTGTGCAAGCGTTAAACCGCGACTAGCGCAGTCAGCCGGGTTTTCTTTAGTTTTTACGTATCGCCAACTGGTTGATGGTATTATATCGGTAATACATTTTACTCGGTTAGCTACAAATGGCTTCCAGCGTGCTGGCTCGCCTTGTAACCATCCTAGTACAGCTGTAGAATCAATCCAGCCGTACACTTCGATATGGTACTCTGGTAGGCACTGTAAGACCTTTTTCATTAGTGATGAAAGTAAAACGGCACCTAATAACTCTAAGCGTGGTGTTGACATGGTTTTACTCATCACAGCGAGTCTACCCTTTGCAGCGACTAACGTGATGGTATTATGGTCACCTTCGCTCACCCTACAGTAAATGACACACGCGTAGGATTTATCCGACGCGTCGCAGAACCCATGCAACTGAACAACCTGATTATCTTTCTTTAATTCTAGCCATCTTTTTATCTCAATAGTATTTATATCACTCAGATCATCTCTCAAAGTATCCCATTTGGTCTTAATAGTTGTTGGTAATGGTTCATCCCAATCAATCTTTGACACATATACATCTCTAAATAACAATTTCATGGTAGTAGTTAGTGGCGTTAGCCACCCTAACGGGTCGAATAGCTTTGAGATATCCGACAGGAGCGATCGTTTGGTAGCAAGGTCTGATTTTGACTCTAGTGGTAATTTCGAAAACTTAAAATGGTCGTTTTGAGGGTTCCATCCTAATCCTAATGTTTTAGCAGTATCTGGTTGTTTAAATTCATATACCTGTTCATTGCACCCCTTCATCTCTTCATCTAATAACAATTTAGGTTCATTTGATTGCCATTTACGTAAATTAAATCCCCCTGTTTTTAACAATTTAATTAAATCTGACTTGAGTAGTAACGCGTTTTCTATCGAGTGATCACCACCGCAAAAATCATCCATGTAAAAACTACTTTCTAATATTTTGGTAGCTTCGGGATAATTTTGTTCTTCATCCCTCGCTAACTGCTTGAGACACATCATAGCAAGAAATGGTGCTGGTTTGGTTCCGTACGTCACGGTAACTAACTGAAAACTTTGAATTGGTTGTGTAGGAGACTCTCGCCACAGAATCTTTTGGTAAACTTGGTCTTCCTGGTGTACTAGTATCTGCCTATACATCTTTTCAATATCAGCAGTATAAACATACCGATATTGTCTCCATTTTAAAATTAACTCTTGTAGGTCTTGCTGTAAGTTAGGGCCGGTATACATTGTATCGTTAAGTGTGATACCGGAAGAAGACTTAGCAGAAGCGTTAAAAACTACCCTAAATTTATTAGCTGGAGACCCTTCCTTGGTGACAGCATGATGAGGCAGATAGCACTCTGGTGTAGTGTTAGTAGACGGAATCATGTGGTTAAGATCGCGATATTCATTCATAAATTGTTGGTATTCCCCTTTTAAAACACTATTTTTCTCAAATTTCCTCTCTAAGCTACGAAACTGCGCCATTGCTAGCTGCTTCGTACCTCCTAATTGATTTTTGATTTCTGGTTTAAATGGTAACCTAACCTCATACCTACCGTCCTCAAGTCTCTTTGTGGTTGATAAAAAATACTGTAAACATTCATGGTCATCGCTCGACATTTCAATCGGCTGGTTAATTTCTTCATTCTCCCAGAACCTACGTAAATCATCAACGTTATGAAGAACGACGTTACAACTATAATGTGGCTTCATTGAGCCACAGAGCAGCCACCCAAACTGGGTTTGCTGGGCTAGGGGCTGGTCATCATCATCTCCACGTATAATACCACCTAGCATAATCTTACTATATAAATCGGCTCCAAGCAATAAATCTATCGGACGGCTTTCGTTAAATTTAGGATCCGCTAGGTTAATATTCTGAACATGCGACCATAATGGTTTAGAAAACGTTTTATTTGGTAAGCTCTTAATTAAACTATTCATAATAAAAACTGTAGTGTTTACCGAGAAATCATTATACATCGACCGTATCTCAACATTCATTGTCCCTTTACAGTGATTCTCTTTTTCACCTACCCCAAATATCTTACCCTTACATTGGTTTCTCTTTAATCCTAACGTCTGCGCCGTTTTTTCATTAATCAAAGAAATTTGAGAGCCCTGGTCAATTAAAGCCCTCATGGTATATTGAGAACCGTCTACCCCCGTGACATAAACCATGGCAGTAGCTAACAAAATTTCAGATATACTATCCCGTGACACATGACTAGATGTAGGCACGTGTTCGGTAGAAGGTATATTTTGTGCAGGCTTTATTGGTTTCGACGACATAGCAACAGTTTTAGGTTTCACTAATGCCTCGTGCATTAAAGTATTATGCGCACCTAAACATTTACGACACCGTTTACTTGAAAAACATGGTTTGTTGTTATGATTAGTAAGGCAGTTGCGACATAAATTATATTGGTTCACGGTATTTAATTTTAATTCATTGGACATTTGCAAAAATCTGCTGCATTGCCATAACCCGTGGTCAGCGTTACACAATATGCAAGTGATTGACCGCGACACGTGGAACGTACTCATGTTCGGTTTCATATTATTGGAGTTATAGCGAGTTAATGGTTGATAATTATTATTTGAATTGAATGATTTTTTATGTTTAGATGGTAAGTTATGAGTGTTATGACGCGGAGAATTGTATTGAAAGTTTAATTTTGGTTGGTTAATATGTTCCTGTTTACGACGAGAAGCTTCTAATGCAGTAAATTTACATTCTAAAAATGATAAGAATTCCTGCAGGACCGGTAGCTCCCTAGGGTCCTTTACCGATTCTACGTACTCTGCAAATGATTCGCTATCTAACTTTTGGCCTAAAAGATGCACTAGAAGTGGGTCCCACGTTTTAATGTCTACCCCAAGGTTTTGAATAGCATGTAAACTTTCTTTGGTGACGTCATGCAATTTTTTAATCATGGTTGATGATTGGTGTTGTATGTTTGGAAGCCCTAACATGGTGTTTATATGTGAAGTAAAGATTAATTTTTTATTTCCGTATCGATGGTTCAGTATATCCCAACATACTTCGTAGTTATCGGAGCTAATCTGAAGATGGTGAATTAGACGCTCGGCATCCCCCGTTACTTTACTTTTTAAAAATTGCATTTTCTGCGCGTTAGATAAGGACGGATTCTTATGAATGGTTTCAACAAAGAGATCTTTAAAAGAAACCCAATGGTGATAGTTGCCGCTGAATACCGGGATATCCATTTGTGGCGTGGACTTTTCTCGATGAGATACAGACCACATCTTGGTATTAATAGTTTTCTTTAAATCCATATAAATCTTTTCATATTGAGTGAATAATTTCTGGTACCACCTGTCTTCTCCGTCACTCTCATCCTCTATCAGCCAATGTAGACTATCAACGGTACTCCAACGAGCTTGAAGAGACTTAAGAGTGTCTTCAAATTCCCACTTGTTCTCCAGATGGTCGACTTCTATGGTGTTCACCGTACGCATAAATGCCTTGAAATTGATGGTTTGTTTTCTAAGCAATTCGTCTAGCTTGCTGTTACCACCAGACGAAGTATTACGCTGCTGCTGGGCAGCTCCCGTGCTAGATGAGGTACCTGGCTGATTGGTTTCCGGCACACTAGGGACGTTGCTACGTTCCTGAGGCATCGGCTGTTCTGGTTTACTTAATTCCTGCTTTACACGTAACTGGTCCATGGTTTTAGTAATTAAGTTCTCTACGGTCAAATAAAGGTTCTCCGCGGTTTCAAAACAATTACTGGTAAAATACACATGGTCAAGATTAGCATAATCAAGAAGCTCCCTATGGTTACGTTGGAACTCTACCCAATACTCTTCTAAGGTTTTCAATTTCCTTTCACAATAATCAATGGTCTTACGATCAGCCCCATCTTTCTTAAAGTTGGTTAAAAGCTTAGAGAAAAATTTAGTAATCTCCACTTGGTTAGCATAAATAGTTTCCATTTCCATAGTTATTATAATATGGCAAATAAAAAATAATAAATGGTTAGATCTCACCCGGGTATCGCCTTACGCTGGTATCATGTATCACTGCAATCCAATTGAATGCACTGATCACTATAGCCACTGTTTCTTTTTGGTTTATTTTTCGGAAACACGAAACTTTACGATATGGTCCCGTAATTTTCCCGTAACGCGTCCCGAAAGGCTCGAAGGACCATGTAAAAAGGGGTGTTGTGGTTTGGTTGTTGGTCCGTAATGAGAAGTTCCGAGTTATGGTAATTGGTAGTAATTTATTTAACTGAACTGGTTTACACAACGTGAGAAACACTTATTTATTACGATACGATATTATTGCTATGGAGCCTTAATGGTTTTGGTGTGAGCACACCAATGGTTAGCGATGTACTGACTGCTCATACGATTGAACATTACTTAATATGATTGATTAGTGCAAAAATGGTTAAACGCAAAAGTGCTGAGGTGTTCGATCGCTTCGCGCTCGAACACTTGTATCGCGGGCGGCATGGACGACACATATAACACATCACAATCACACCCTGCACCCGAGTACAAATATTTATCTGTCACATAAACATCTGCCCCGGCCGGGAATCTAACCCGGGACCCCTCGCTTCGCAGGCAGGCTACCAACTAGGCTACAGGGTCGGCAGATGTGGTCAACACAATCAAAATCCTTTGATGTGTCGAAGTTCCACAATCAAAATTAGCCAAATCGCTCCAGCCATTCTTGAGTTTCAGCGAGACAAACGAACAGCAATAGATTTATCTACGTACTAAGTAAGCAGCTGTCAACACACTCACCGAGCAGATCGTTCTTGAGCTGCGCGCTGGTCGCGAGTCGCGCGAGCAGGTGTCCGAGCGCGCGCGCGAGCGGCTCGCCCCCCCGCCCGCACGCGCGCGCCGCCGCCGCCAGCGCGCGCAGCACGCCCAGCGCGCGCGCGTCCGACCACACCTCGTACCTGCACATACACAGTACACAGTACAGGTACAGACACACATATACTTAAAAGGGTCTTTTGTCGCAACTTGTAATTGAAAAATGGATTTAAAGACACATTATAATTTACATTTAATGCTACCTATAGGTATCATATTTCAGTTTAGTATTAATAATATTTTTAAACTAAGCCAAACTTGTTTAACAGATAAGAGTCGTCATACACACACGCACTGGGGCGGCAGGAAACACAAATAACACGGAGACACAGATCCGAGAACGCGGCCACGCGTTCGTCTACCATCGGGCTCGATTCATTCATTCATTCGATGGAAAAGTCAAACTAAATAAGGTGGTTTTAACATGATGAAAATATGTTTACTAAAAGTCGGGGAAAATACGGGGAAATTAAAAATTATATTAATTAGGACCAAAGTACGGTGTACAAGCATGTAAGTTGTGGCTCACTAAATCACGCTACCGATGGTTCCGACAACGGTTCTATGCATAGAAACACCCAATACGAACTATCGGAGCACAGCCGCTTCTTACATATGATCACCTAGTAGCCTACAGGGAGATCTTTGCTCAATTAATACTCTCAAAGCCAAAAATCAATTATAAAATGAGGATAGACGCTTAAATGTTATTCAATCAAAACTAGAAATGACTGACAACCTTCTAGAATTCACTGTTTTATTACGATTTCGACCGCAGCTCCAATGGTGATAATGAAGGGCCCCTAACGAGCGGGGCTCCTATTTAATCCACCATCAGGTGATACATCTACTCACCCATGCGGCTGATGATGCTGGTTGGGCAGCGGCAGCGCGGCCAGCGCTGTGAGCGCTGTGTCCACCGCGCGCTCCAGTGGACGGCGCAGCGGCTGCAGCGCTTGAAGCGCTTGCAGCGTGCTGCTCTCCACCGACACGTCGGCTTTCGCTTCGAGCGCCTGTAGACTCTGTTGGTACAGACGCTACTTGTACTTTATGTTCTCCTGGTACTTCACATTGTTTAGTATTCAATGAAGTTAGCGAGTTCCAACAGAATATAAATAGCATTGAATTATTTTTTGAATCATGCCATTAATATTTATAGATTTTGTTATTTTGAGTTTTACACACAAACGCCCCAACTCAGAGTCACTAACGGTTACTTAAATCGCTCCTTATCGAATTTGTATGATGATTCATTACTAAGCAGCGATTAAAGTAACTGTTAGTGACTGAGTTGGGGCGTTATGCATAATATTTAATAATTTATCGAGAGTTTTAATATCGATTTATCCTTTAGCGTGAATGCTAACAGCAAAGAGTTTTGTCTTCACCCCGCATGGGCCACCACCACCACCACCACCACCACCACCACCACCACCACCCACCTTGTCGTGGTCGGGGTGCGCGAGGTCGTCCAGCGCGTCGGGCTTGTCCTCGGGCCGCAGCGCCGCGCCGCACGCCGCCCACGTGGCCAGCGCCGTCTGCAGCGCGCACAGCGCGGCGGCGCTGCGGACCGTACTCGCCGACATGCTGCGCCGACAGTAACATAGTGACGGTTATATTCGGTTTACACGTATTAAGTAGTTAAGTAGTTAACTAAATTTTAAGTAAATTAATACGTGTAAACGGACAATATAGTAGTTTAGTAATTTAGTAGTTAAGTAATCAAGTAGACAAGTCATTTAGAAATTTTTCTATTTTCTGTTAAGTAGGTGGACGGGGCTTATCACTTAACACGTTTGGACAGGCACATTTTAGTTAAAATTTAGTAAAATGCTCAAGTAATTTAGTAAAATGCTTAAGTAATTAAGTAGAATTATGTATATGAACTAAAGAGTTTTACCAAATTATTACGTGTGGATGCACACTAAAAATTATTCATTTAAAATTTAGTTAACTACTTAATACGTCTAAACCGTCTTAATTAGTGATCGATCGATATCATTCCTTAAGCTTCGTTCTCCATATTGGCATTATAACACTTGTAGTAACACGGTAGTAACACGGATATAGACTCTCCATTCTTATATGCTTACGAATAACCGCCTTCGCTTTGCTTCGGTTTTCTTATTTATTAAGATCCCTAATTTTTTTGAAAATATAATATAACCTATGTCACCCGGGGATAGTGTAGCTTCCCACCAGTGAAAGAATTGTTCAAATCGGTTCAGTAGTTTCGGAGCCTATTCAATGCAAACAATCAAATCTTTCCTCTTTATAATATTAGTATAGAAGTATAGATAATATATGTTCGAACGAATCTCCTGTAATATAATAATTATGATTGAACTTCACATACAGGTAAGTTCGTTTAATCATAAGGTATGTCGATGGACTAACGGCCGTTTTCAATATCTATCTAATAACACCGGATAAGTTAACAGACAACTGTTAAAATAATAACACGATGAATTTTTCACAGATGCTAGGCAAAGACTTTAAAGATTGTGAATAGAAAAAAAGTATTAATACATTTTTGTACATAATTTTATGTTCTATAATTTTTGTCTGGGGTACTTTATGATAAAACTTACCGTTTTGCTAAAAATCGGGAAAAACTATTTTTTTTGACCTTTGACCTTAAATAACTTTAACTAAAAAAAAATTTATAATTTTGTTACTGATTTTCAGCTTGTTGGGAATTTATGCACCTTCGAATGTCTAAATTGACCGGACTATAATGATATAATGTTATAATGCAGTCGGCACAGACCTGCAGAGTGCGATCCGTATCTTGAGCCAGTGGTGGAAGTAGTACTGCTGGAACGACTGCGGCTGCCGCTGGAACGTCTCCGTGAACCTGCAACACGCCGCCATCTTCTATATCATCGTGTGATTAACATAATCATCACCTACAACCCCATCATATACTGTGAAAACCACATCATCATCAACTTCAATCACCGCTAAATACCATCAACACCAGGTACCAGGAACACATGAGACAGCAGCTACACACCTCTCGTACAGCGGCTCGACGGCGGCGGGCTTGAGCGTCATGAGCACGTCCAGGCAGTCCAGCCCCGACACCATGGCGTACTCCAGCTGCAGCGCCGCGCTCGCTACTGACAGCTTCCAGCTAGCAGGTACCAGGAACACATGAGACAGCAGCTACACACCTCTCGTACAGCGGCTCGACGGCGGCGGGCTTGAGCGTCATGAGCACGTCCAGGCAGTCCAGCCCCGACACCATGGCGTACTCCAGCTGCAGCGCCGCGCTCGCTACTGACAGCTTCCAGCTAGCAGGTACCAGGAACACATGAGACAGCAGCTACACACCTCTCGTACAGCGGCTCGACGGCGGCGGGCTTGAGCGTCATGAGCACGTCCAGGCAGTCCAGCCCCGACACCATGGCGTACTCCAGCTGCAGCGCCGCGCTCGCTACTGACAGCTACCAGCTAGCAGGTACCAGGAACACATGAGACAGCAGCTACACACCTCTCGTACAGCGGCTCGACGGCGGCGGGCTTGAGCGTCATGAGCACGTCCAGGCAGTCCAGCCCCGACACCATGGCGTACTCCAGCTGCAGCGCCGCGCTCGCTACTGACAGCTACCAGCTAGCAGGTACCAGGAACACATGAGACAGCAGCTACACACCTCTCGTACAGCGGCTCGACGGCGGCGGGCTTGAGCGTCATGAGCACGTCCAGGCAGTCCAGCCCCGACACCATGGCGTACTCCAGCTGCAGCGCCGCGCTCGCTACTGACAGCTTCCAGCTAGCAGGTACCAGGAACACATGAGACAGCAGCTACACACCTCTCGTACAGCGGCTCGACGGCGGCGGGCTTGAGCGTCATGAGCACGTCCAGGCAGTCCAGCCCCGACACCATGGCGTACTCCAGCTGCAGCGCCGCGCTCGCTACTGACAGCTACCAGCTAGCAGGTACCAGGAACACATGAGACAGCAGCTACACACCTCTCGTACAGCGGCTCGACGGCGGCGGGCTTGAGCGTCATGAGCACGTCCAGGCAGTCCAGCCCCGACACCATGGCGTACTCCAGCTGCAGCGCCGCGCTCGCTACTGACAGCTACCAGCTAGCAGGTACCAGGAACACATGAGACAGCAGCTACGCACCTCTCGTACAGCGGCTCGACGGCGGCGGGCTTGAGCGTCATGAGCACGTCCAGGCAGTCCAGCCCCGACACCATGGCGTACTCCAGCTGCAGCGCCGCGCTCGCTACTGACAGCTACCAGCTAGCAGGTACCAGGAACACATGAGACAGCAGCTACACACCTCTCGTACAGCGGCTCGACGGCGGCGGGCTTGAGCGTCATGAGCACGTCCAGGCAGTCCAGCCCCGACACCATGGCGTACTCCAGCTGCAGCGCCGCGCTCGCTACTGACAGCTTCCAGCTAGCAGGTACCAGGAACACATGAGACAGCAGCTACACACCTCTCGTACAGCGGCTCGACGGCGGCGGGCTTGAGCGTCATGAGCACGTCCAGGCAGTCCAGCCCCGACACCATGGCGTACTCCAGCTGCAGCGCCGCGCTCGCTACTGACAGCTTCCAGCTAGCAGGTACCAGGAACACATGAGACAGCAGCTACACACCTCTCGTACAGCGGCTCGACGGCGGCGGGCTTGAGCGTCATGAGCACGTCCAGGCAGTCCAGCCCCGACACCATGGCGTACTCCAGCTGCAGCGCCGCGCTCGCTACTGACAGCTACCAGCTAGCAGGTACCAGGAACACATGAGACAGCAGCTACACACCTCTCGTACAGCGGCTCGACGGCGGCGGGCTTGAGCGTCATGAGCACGTCCAGGCAGTCCAGCCCCGACACCATGGCGTACTCCAGCTGCAGCGCCGCGCTCGCTACTGACAGCTACCAGCTAGCAGGTACCAGGAACACATGAGACAGCAGCTACACACCTCTCGTACAGCGGCTCGACGGCGGCGGGCTTGAGCGTCATGAGCACGTCCAGGCAGTCCAGCCCCGACACCATGGCGTACTCCAGCTGCTGCGCCGCGCTCGCTATCGACAGCGGCGTCGCTGGAACACACCAGTAACACGCTCGTACGGTAGTTGACTAAGGGGTAATTACTGGCTCCCTGACAATGCGACCAAAACACGAGTCTATGCTGGCTAGATACCCTACCACCATACATTCTTCGCGATGATACACCTTCAAAACTGCGGTACAATAGGCATGATGACAGTAAGTAAAAATCACTAAAACTATGTATTCATTTAATGAAACCCTATTAGTGGATTACAAAACACGCATTTATCGTATTAGCGATTTTCACAATATTTTTGATAAAATAAAACTACAAAATACGGCAAGCCGCCGTCTTAACTAAAACGCCAGTCAGTCTCAATTAGCGCGAATTACGTCACACGCCTTAAAACAAATGAATATCACCATACTGATAATGACGTGTTGTCTTTTGTTTTCCTGAGGACTGACGTCACTACCACGCCCTGACACTTTGAAGCGTTTTGGTGCGAATTTTAAACTTATAAACTGAAATGTATTTATTTTATACTAAACCTTATTTTTTTGCGGAAATATGATATACGTTGTAATTGTAATATATTTCCCAACAATATAGAACAGTATTTCAAAATCTGTCATCATGCCTATTATCGTTACAGCCTATTTTTGTCAGTGTGTGTGTGTGTGTGTGTGTGTGTGTGTGTGTGTGTGCGCAGTGTACTCACGCAGCGTGTCCGCGAGGTGCGGCAGGCGGTACACGTGCAGCTGGGAGAGCGTGTCGAGGCACACGCACACGGCGCCCAGCGCGCTCAGCTCCGCGTGCGCCACGCGCGCCGGCCGCGACCCGCCCTGCGACACGCGACACTTGACACAACGTAGTTCCGGAGTATGATTACAGATGGCGTTGTGTCACATTTGAAAATTACAGATTATACATATTTCACAAGGAGGCCTACTGTATTGTTATATTTTTAATAGCACAAACTAAAGAGTTTGCAATCAAAAACAAGAAGGTTGCAAACGGGACTAGTTTATTAATACAAATATAATAAGGATTATGTATGCCCTCACAATGATAACTGATATGATAAATTATTAAAGACTATGATAATTTGATATAAAAAATCTATTGATATTAAACTTGTTGCTAAAGATAAATTAATGATAAATGTGTATGCGTGATGATACTTGCTAACTGCGAACTGAATGAAATCGAATCGAAGCCGGTTAATCGGTAATTTACCAAATAATACATATCAAAGCTACCCTCATCCAAATAAGTATTTTGTCGCAATATACACAGAAAAGCAAACGAGTCACCTAATATAAAGTTGTCAGACATTGTGAGAAGAGAATCAAACTATAACAAATTGTTTATGGTCCCGCAAGAAGACCTCAACACAATGATTCAGCCATGTATCCAGTAGCGCCACCTGTTATCCGAGTGCGGTATACTCACGGCGAGCAGCCCGGGCCCGTATTTAGCCTTCTTGGGCGCGGAGCCGCCGGCCGAGGGCGCCGCCTCCGCCACCGCGCCCCCCGCGCCGCCCGTCACCACCGTGCGGGAACATATCTGGGTAGACAATCACGTAGCTGTTACCATGACATATTGCTATATTGAGTTTATTTATTTACGAGTAACCGCCCTCGTTTTACTTCAATTTTCTTATATTTTTACACCTTGGGTTACATTATTGGAGTTTTATTAAGGATGCCTAGTTTTTTTGAAAAAATAATATAGCCTGTCGCCCGGGGATAGTGTAGTTTCCTGACAGTGAAAGAATTTTTCAAATCGGTTCAGTAGTTTCGGAGCCTATTCAATGCAAACAAACAAATCTTTCCTCTTTATAATCTTAATATATATAAATTACGTGTCACGTTGTTTGTCCTCGATGAACTCCTAAACTACTTAACTGATTTTAATCAAATTTGCACACCGTGTGCAGTTTGATCCAACTTGAAAGATAGGATAGCTTACATCTCAAAAAAAACTTTTGACAGAACGAAGTCTGTCCGGGAAGCTAGTATTAGTATAGATTATACTAACATAGTGGTGCGCGTCCCGCAGCGGCGCGACCAGGTGCAGCGCGCGGTCGGTGGCAAGCACGGCGCGCGCCCCTCCCCCTCCCCCCGCCGCGCCCCCCGCCCCGCCCCCGGCGCCCCCCGCGCCCGACACGCAGCGCGCGCGCTCGCCGCCCTCCACCGGCCACGCGGCCGTCTGCTGCCACACCTGCACACACAGGACGTACGTACAACATAGGCTATAGCGCATGTAAGACAGAGACGGCAACACGAACATGCTGACGTGTGACTAAGACATAATACACCGCGTATCGAGTATTGGCGAATTATGTTACTGCGCAGCCTTCTGCGCGAAGTACAGACGCGCCAAGATACAGCGGCCGAACTGTACTCTCATGCTGAGGGTACATTCGATTCGACGATGACGTGTGGCCAAGTTTAACAGGAACATTGCCATTGGCAAGGCGAAGCTTTATCGCGATAATACGAAGCGCTCATAGCCCGGCGGCTTGCGTCGATCCTATGTGATCGACAAAGTTAAGCAACAGCGGGCACGGTCGGTAGTTGGATGGGTGACCGCTAGTGGCAAAAATTTCTTGAGCATTTCCGTGCTTCAGAGGGCACGTAAAGCTGTCGGTCCCGGTTGTTATCATAAGATAACAGTCGTTAAGCCATGTCGGAGGGCCTCGGGCCGTTTGAAAAACTTCCGACAGTTGGGTTGGCCACTAACCCCGCCACCTATCCGCACTGGAGCAGTGTGGTAGATGCTCTAGGCCTCCCCAAGAGGAGAGACCTGTGCCCAGTAGTGGGCCATTAATGGGTTGAAGCCATCCAACGGTTAGCGCGCTAAAAGACGATAAAAAGCGATAACGAAAGAATAAAGGAAGGAAAAGGACGAAAGTGTTAGTGACCAAATGAACATTGTTTAGTGCTACGAATATGCTTTAAGAGAAAAAAGGTTTCATCCCGATTCTGCAAACAGCCTTAAGTTACCAGCATCCTGCTCGAAGGACCATAAAGGAACTTCTAGGTAACTTATGTAATACTTAGTGGCTCTAGCGTAGATAAATATGTTAATGACAAAGATGCATGGAGGTTAGGATATATAATTCTTTTACTTATGCATTTATAATGTGTAAATTTTATCATCTTTAAAAGGTTTCCTAAGGATTTTCTTTCCCCACTTCTTCTCCATGACAAGCAGTCTGAAATGATTGTAGCTTAAAAAAATGATATCCATAAGTGTATCAGTGATACCTACGGCTATGTTGTATGATATATGAGATGGTATGTTGGTGGTCATCTTACCACGGTGTTGAAGCAGTCGGAGCCGGGCTTCTGTCCGCCGCCCGGGGTGGTGCTGCCCTGCACGGGGCCTGGGACAGATATGGTACATACGTACGGCACACATCTTCATCATTTATTTATAACACAAATAATTTGTATTTCATTTAATTTGTATTAGTATTTGTATTGTGTTCAATAAAAAACAGTTAATAAATAATTTATTCGAACCAACAAAGTACGAGAACAAATGCATCATACAAAATTAAAAAATGAATATGGAACTGATCTCCACGTGGACGGTAACTAACAATAAAAAGCTATTCATTCAATTAATTTATGTCTTGAGCGCTTTCGTGCTTCGGAGGGCACGTAAGACCGTCGGTCCTCATAACAGTAAGGTTACAGTAATTAAACCATGTCGGATGCCTTCAGATGAAAATATTTGACACTCGGGTTGGCCACTAACCCCTCCACCATTCCGCACTGGAGCAGCGTGGTGGAGGATGCTCTAGACCTGCTCAAGGAGACCCGTGCGCAGTAGTGTTATTCGTATACATAACCGTTGTCTATGTGCGTGTAGCTCGACCACTCTGTATATGTAAGTATCGCGTCGTGTTTGTGTGTGCGAGGTAATGTAATAATGTCCAATGATTGGTCAAATGCGTCCGACAACGCCTCGAATTGAAGTATTCACATTTACTGTAGTCGGAAATATTTAATTTTTTTTCTCTATTTTTGGAAGGAAGTTCCTTATCGCGCGTTGCGAAAGGGGGCTAGGCGGAAAATTTGGTAACGAAAAGTGGTAACGACACTTTTTGCCGTCGTAGTTTTTTTTACATAGAAAGCAAGCCAGAGTACTAGGATAGCAAAAACATGCAAGCGAGTGTGACTGTGTGTGTGTGTGTGTGTATTAAATTTCGTGAGAAATTTAAAGAATTAAAGAATTTTTATTAAAGAATTAAAGAAGAATTAAAGAATTTTTATTGGTCCAAAAAACATTACATTTTTACATGTTGTTGTAATTTAATACCTTAGATTTGTTTTGGCACACTTGCTGCATGTTTTTGCTATCCTAGTACTGACTGCAAGGAACTTCGTTCCATCCGGGTGTCCCTTGACACCTCTCAAGTTTTTTAGTGTTTGTATGTAAATTGTTATTTTTATTTTGATATCTATGTTCGTGTGTGTACCTAATTGGCACAGGAATAGACGTTTTCCTTTCTTTCTTTCTAACATTAGCGTGTGTGTGCGAGGTGTATGGTGGTGGTGGTGTATGTACCTTTAGCGAGCAGCTTGTGCACGGGCGCGGCGCGCTCGGCCAGCTTCCACAGCGTGAGGGTGGCGCCGCCCACCAGCAGCGAGTCCCCGTCCCCGTCCTCGCGCACGCACCACGACACGCACACTACCACCGGGGACACACACACACACACACATACACACATTAATATTATTGAGAGCTATTATACTAAACGCAAAGACTCGTGGCAGGCGGAGTAATAAAACGTTCAAAAGAGACGGCGCATATCATTTTCTCTCTCGCACTTGCACTGTTTATGGAAATTAAGTGTTTCGCATCTCTGTGCCTGTGCGCCGTCTCTTTTGCACGTTTTATTACTCCGCCTGCCACGAGTCTTTGCGGTTAGTATAGAATATTATTCAATTATGTTAACGACCACACTAGTCTAATAGGTAGCTAGAGACGAAGACTCTGACCACGAAGCAAGGTTTCGAATCCCGGCCGGAACAATATTTATGTGAGAGATAAATGTTTGTGCTCGGGTCATGGGTGTTACAATGATGTCTTATTATTAGTGTTGTTATTGTGACAGTCAATGGTAGGGACTAGTCTTTCTTCTAGCCTTTCTTTTTACATTGTTTTCTGTTCTTTCTTGACCAGCAAGTAGCAACACATAATATATAATGCTTTTGGCGTTATTGACGACATGTGACCACTTAACATCAGACTAACCACACAAAAAATCAGTGTACCTGTTTATTGCTGGTTTACCGGTCTACCACCAGTCTACCAGCCTACAAGTCTATCAATGATCTACTCGACTGCCAGACTGACTTTACTATCGGTCTTCTGAACTATCAGTCTATTGATCTACTGCCGGTCTAATGGTCTATCACCGGTCTACCAGTCTACATGTGTGACACCAGTCTACTGTTCCAATGGTCTATCACGGGTCTACTAGTATACCGGTCTACTGGACTACCGGTCTACCGGTCTATCGCCGGTCTATTGCCGGTCTATCACCGGTCTCAGTTTACCACTCTACAAGTCAGTCACCAGTGTACTCACACGGCCCATCGTCCGCGAGACAGATGGCGGGCAGCGGCGTGACGGTGACGGCGAGCGCGGGCGCGCGCGCCGCCGCGCTCAGCACGCAGCACGCCGCGCAGCGCACGCCGCGCGCCGCGCCGCGCCGCCACGCCAGCGCTAGCAGCGCTGTGCCCGCTGGGGGACGGAGGACATTACAGATAACATTATACACATGAGTAATAATAAAACAGTAAGACGTGATTTTGCATAGTAAGATTTCGATGATATTTTATCTGAAACTCTTGACAGGAGACACTTGACAAATTGTTAATAATAATGACAGATAAGCATGTCCTCCTTCCATCCGATCGTTTTTACTTTTATTTAATAATATAAATGTTACACTAACAAAAACAAGATCTTTACGGACTGAATTTAGCACTATTTTCGATTTTCTTTAACCCAATCCAATTAATTCAGTGATATGTTATCGTTCAATATCGTTAAAGACAGACTATAGTGAACTTGTGTAATGTCTGCCAAACTTGCGTCTTAACGCATTAAGAATGACATTACGCAGGTATAGCCAACAGTGGGCCAATGCCATTGTGACGACATCTCACTACACGTCACACGGTAACCTCACCACCCAGTAGATCTCTTCTCCAATCACCTCCAAGTCAATAGAATATGGTCCTTCGAGCCATACAAAAATTGGTCCTTCGAGCCGACCGTCACCAACCTTTATGCGCAATATCCGCCGCCACAACATGCTCGCGGACCGGCCGGCCGTCAGTAGCGGTGAGCGCGCGCGCCCCGCCCCCCGCGCCGCCCGCCGCCACGCCCTCCGCGCACGCCAGCGCACCGATCAGACCCGTGCCCGTCACTATCAGGGCGCCTTCCACTGCCACACCGCTAGAAATAATAAAAAAAAAACTCCACATTTTACAACGAAAACACTCTAAAATTACAGGAATGAATAATAAAAAAAATTGTTGATGTTGCGATATACAAAGAAAAAGGAGCACACTCAGCTTTAGTTGTGGCGATACATGCCCTAACTGCTGGTTTTCTGTGTGTCCTATCTTGTTGTGCAGTTAAAGTTTAAATCAATAATTATATAAAAAGTTCCATTCCGAACTAGTACAAACGAAGTTCGGCCACTCTCCAAGCATTACACCTCCCTTTGCTAAACATAACCCACCCTTTGGACAAACATTGTCTCCTTATCCTGGGTCCAGACAATGTCTGTTGTCCATGGGCGACGACAATCACTTCCCAACAGATGGACAGTCTCTACACTAGGTATACATAAACCAGTAGAGTAAGCTAACAACATACCCAAACCCCTTGAGCGTGGGCGCGTGGCGCAGCATCTGAATGCGGTCGGCGAGCGGCGCGTCGGGCTTCTTGTCCGCCGCCACCACGCGCCGCCCGTTGTGGAAGAACGACGCCTTGATTATATGCTCACCTGGTAGGTACATTCATAGCACACTGTTAACAACACACACAAGACATGCAGACGTGTTTTTTGCGTTGTCTGAGAAAGTGTACTAAAAAACTATAGTTAGACTTTAAACAAACTGTCTTAGAAAACCATACATACTTATATATATGTATCGTCCAAGGCTGGGTTGGAGTGTATACTGTATGCTTTCGTATGTTCAGATCATCTCTGTAAACCATGTATCAAAGAGCACTTCAGTACTATGAACATAGATCTCTCTCTGTGGGCGTAGTTATATGTCAGGACTGCCAGGATACTAAATAAAACACACAGTTCAACAGGCACAAGTATACTCTTCGTTTAATGCCTGATAACACCCGGTTTCATGAATTCAACGTTATTTAGTTTTCTTTGGTTTCGCGATACTATATCAATCTGTCTATCGTAATGTCAGTTCTTCTTATTCTTAATTTTCATAGATAATACGAACTTATTTGAGACTGTGCCGACACGGCCATTCTGAAAAGACACACGTCCTCGTGTGTGAATCGTACGAAATCGCGTCATTTTAAACAAACGTAACATAAACCAAGATCTTCAAAAATCATTACTAATTTGGATCAATTCACCTGAGCCACGTACCATAGTCGTTAACTTCAACTATCAAAAGTAACAACAAAAATGCCAAACGATCTTTGAATCTCGAGTGAGTCCCTCAATCTCCACGGCTTCCAAAGCCAACCAACAATCTCCATGGTTCCCACAGTCGATCAGCAATCTCCATTGCTACCATACACATATCCAACAAGTAAATAACGTCACCCTCACCAGAGCAAAATGCGCATCGCGCACCCACGGACTACTTGTGCTGCAAAGTTACTGACTCGAGTTCCCATGTTTTCTTACTTCATCAACAATCTCATTATTAAAATCAAATTCGACTGGTACATGACCTACAGGCATTCTCATTAACTTTAATTTACTTTACTGCCAAAAGTTCACTGCTTCACTATGTGTTTTCGCTATGGAGAAGAAGCAGCGGAAGAAACTCCATAACAACACTTTTTTAAATACGGAACTACCAAATTATTATTTGCGCGATTTTAAAATATTCACGTCACGCGTAGGGTCGTTTGGTACGTCGCGGTCGCGGCGTCGTCACCGAATCAAAGCATCTCGTTCGTTTGACTCACTGTCGGCCATTGCTGACGACTCACACGTCCTCGTGTGATCATTCTGTAAAGACAATATCAACACAGTAATTCGTTCGGCTATTCTGACTTCAAGAATAAAGGGAAGTATGTGTGGTTATGTTTTTTGTGTGTGGTCGTAATCCCAGATAAAATTTCTCAACTCCCATATCAACTATGTTCAATAAAGAGACAAACTCATTCCTCAATAAAAATAACGGAAAGGCGTTATAAATTCCCGTCTCCATCCATACTACTCAATTTTCATTTTAAACGTAAACCACAAGTAACATCACATCAAATCGTAATTCAATTAAATTCAGTTCAATTCATTTTATTTGTCTTAAGTACATTAAGGCACTTAGCCTGTATTAGTCATACAAATATTGTCATCAAATTCGAGTATCACATCATCGTAATTCCTTCAAAATAAACTTCAAAACATTTTAAACCGCTTTTACCTCAGTATTCAGACGCTTTTGTTATTGTTCAACCAGTATTTAAACAGCTTAAGCTATTATCCAACCTGGTTTTTTACACGTTATGTCACAGTTCAACACACAAAAAAAAATGGCTGAAGGTTGATCATCATCATTAAACTCAAAGCTGAGAACATCATCAAATTACTCTTAAGTCAACAAATTAACCACTTTGCTTAGTACACATACATTACTGATTCTTTCTGTATCCACCAACGCCTTGCTCGAGCGTTCTCACAAGGGACACGCTAATACCAAGCGTTCCCACCCCATGTGTCACTAAGCATTGTGTTGGCCCAACTGCCTCATCACCATCATGCGAAAGGCCGCATTGATCTCTACTATAACCATTTGACCTTCAGACAATTTAAACATTCACGGCTGTTACAGATAAAGAGACCTTATTAAGCCATGCTTAATACGAATTCAACTAAGAATACTGGTTAAACAATTTATCTCATAGCATAACAGATTATAACCCTAACCTAGACTTACCTAACCTTTTTTTAAACCTAACCTAACCTAAACTTATTAGTCCGCAGTGGTTTTGAGCACCGCAGTGCTGCTTAGAATCCATACGGATTTATGTGGATGATGTGTATTCTAAGAGACTCGAAAATGCTCAGAAACTATCGAATCGAAGACGAATACTTGACGCACCTAATCTTCTCTCTGAACTCAACATTTCCGTACCATCCAAATCATCTAGATCACCATGGTTCAGAATTTTCAATGACGCACAATGTAATTCCAACTAGAATTATTCGCACATTTAGGAATATTTCCAATCATAATGACATTGACTTATTCACAAGTGAAATCCACAAGTTTCGAAAGGCTCTAATTAATTTGATTTCTTCAGATGCACTCCAATCCTCAATTCAATACTACTAATATCACTTTTTTCTATAATCATTGTAATTATTTCCTGCCCATTAATGTTTTGTTAAATTATGTTCCTCTGTGTGTCCCCAGTCATAAACCATCAGTGCTACATCTCATTGTTAACTCGTCTCATTCAAATGCATGACCACCAAGAAACGGCCATATAGTCTATTTCACTAAGAAGGTTTTACAATATTGGCACAATTCAACAATACCGCCAATAATCGCGTAAGACTCTCTTACTATCGCTCCGAACACGTATCACTAACAATCGTTCCGTACCAATAATAAAATTAAATGAAATTAAAAAGATTAGTATAGGCAATTTGTCGAACGATCCTCAAGCAAACATCGCCCGCATCGTAAAAGCAAACAAAAGTTATTGCTCATCTCATTTATATACTCCGCCACCGCAAGTGACGTCCATTCGGACACAAACTGTACTCACCAAATAATCTCCATCAATTTATCTAAAGAATAGGATCCAAGTTCTAAGACCCTGGTGTCTATAAATTCCGTAGTAACGTTGTAGGATATTTGGAGAATTAAACATTTCTTTCTTTCTTTCCACTAACTGATCAATTAGGTAAACATTACAATTCAATCAATAAATAAATAATCATCAGCACCACATCAATTATTCAATCCACTTTTGCATTAATAAAAAGAAGAATAACTTTATAGCTTGACGTCGCATCAACAACTCATCTCGTCATCGTACCAACAAATCCCAGTTTCAACATTAGGACATCTTAGAATTTAGGAAACAGCACCGATCATTTGTGAGAAAGTAAGAAACACAATTATTTGAAATGGGTTTTTGAACTTAGGACCCACCTTGATCTAATTGCTTTCATTCCATCTTATCACGTTTAATCTAACGCTAATTAGATCATCTATCATCCTCAACTGTATGAATCGAACATAACATTTCAAATTCAACTCTGTTGAAGTGAGCAAGTCTGTAGAAGAGTGGTCTGTAGTCAACACGACATTTCAAAATTTATTATTCATCATAATTGTCATCAGCCGTCACATCGACAGACTATAATACTTACGTCAAAACATAATATGTCATAACAAACCTTGATGACAATTTTGTCCTATTAATCCAAGAACAATCAAAACATTATCACAAAGTTATGCAGGCAAAACACGAAATAAAATAATGCTACTATTTAAATATGCAGTCACCGTTACTCGTCAACTGAAGATATCAATCTACCATTCATTCCACTTTACAACGATCCACAATGTCGCACGATCATTAAAGTTGCCAATACACAAATCAATATCAATCTTACAAAAGAGCTATAGGTGCGTAGTTAAGGCTCAGAATCCATCTGAGAGTTAAGGCATGATAGGGAACGCTACCGTTATAATCAAGGCATCTACTCGACCATCTTACCATGTTCAAAATCACAATGCAATCAATGATAGAATTAGATGCATAATTATGCTAAAGCGACATGACCATTTGATCACTGGTGAACACCTCATAATATAACGTAGCATCACAGATAGGTTGGTCTTTCCGTTGCGTTATACTCAACGATATAGTACCAGAAGAACACCATGTTACGATTGCATCTTTCACCAACTTTACCAACTAACGAGAATTATCTTTAGTTTATGAGTTTCGGTTCTCTAAAAGTAAATGAAATGTTAACAACTGAAAGCTTTATGCCAATCATGCCGGGGTTCGACCATGCACAGGTTAACTCAGTAGTCAGCACAGGACACAGCGCTCGCAACAACGCCGGCAGGAGCATCAACAACCCGTTGCAGTTTAGCAGGAACCAGCCTCGCTCCACACTCGCAGCTATACAGATTCAAATCTCGTCATTTTTTCCTTAGCTGAAACATTTAAGATAGGTTACTCTCAATTGCATGATATTGAGCATCATATTCACTGGGGCTACTTATCTTGCATTCCTTTCGTGAAAAACCTGAAACCAAATGCTTATTTCCATCTATTTCTCGAATTTTAGTCATAAGTACCAACGCGCTGTGGATTTTTAGATAAAGCCCAACTTCGCTATCACACTCCATGATCTCATCATCTCCGTTATGTTTAATTGATTTTGTATCGTTTCGTGTAAAATTTTCCTTCACGTTTATTTCAAATGTCATCCAAACTGTTTTGTCCGTCATTTATTTTCCGACATGTATTTCTCAGATTCTCATGAAAACTGTATCACCATCTGGGTTTTTTATCCCACGCCTGATATCGTCCAAGGCTGGGTTGGAGTGTATACTGTATGCTTTCGTATGTTCAGATCATCTCTGTAAACCATGTATCAAAGAGCACTTCAGTACTATGAACATAGATCTCTCTCTGTGGGCGTAGTTATATGTCAGGACTGCCAGGATACTAAATAAAACACACAGTTCAACAGGCACAAGTATACTCTTCGTTTAATGCCTGATAACACCCGGTTTCATGAATTCAACGTTATTTAGTTTTCTTTGGTTTCGCGATACTATATCAATCTGTCTATCGTAATGTCAGTTCTTCTTATTCTTAATTTTCATAGATAATACGAACTTATTTGAGACTGTGCCGACATATGTATATCAAATTCGCCATAATATACAGCTAAATCTTTTTCCTGAATTCCTTTGAAATATATAATAATTATCCGAATTGGTTGATAAATGACAAAATTCTGAGGTAACAAACTGAGTATCGGAATTAAGAACCTTGACTCTTTTTTAAAGTCGGTTAAAAATGCTAACACTCATACCCCCGCAGTAGATTTTTACCTGTGTAAAAACTGGGTTAAATTGTAAATATCACTGATTCAACCAACACAGTTACTGATCCACATCCCACCCCTGCACACACAATAGCCAACCATCCTTCATCTTTGACCAGCGACCAACCAACCATAAGCATTACCTGGGAAGCTGGCGCTGTACAAGACGACCCAGTCGTTGAGCAGATGGTCCTTCTGTCCCAGCACCGAGACCTCGCCCTCCGTCGTCGCCACCAGCAGGTGCTTGCCTTCCATGTCCCATTCTAGAGCAGATACCTGCAACATTACATGATAGAAGGTGTTAGAGGAGCTATGGTAGACCTTGTGACCAGATACAGCAAATGACCTATACAATTCATAGTCCTTTTGTTGACGCGGAATCTGGGACACAGTTTTTTTTTTAAGTTATACTTGTTAAGGGGTGTTTGGAAAAAATTGCGAGTAAAAGTTTTATGATGCGACAGCCAAAAAATGACATGATAAAGGTGCGTTATACTAGGCGCACATCATTCGCTGGAGTTGTTTTGGATTGCTAGCACAGGTCGTGGGTGCAAGCAAGAGATACTTATAAGTAAGAGGTAAGCATAACTTCTTATGTTCGTACATAAGTACACACACACATTTTTTATTTATGGAAATAGCCAAGAAATGAGCTGACGATTCACAGAATGGTAAGTGGTTACTGTCACAGATAACAATTAATTAAATACTGAATAATCACTGCAAAAGATCTAAAATTCCCCAGCCGTTTACAACTCTAGTTTAAACGCGTTACATCCCATTCCAATAATACTCACAGGATGCACGGTGCTGGTAACTTTGTGTGTCTCCCAGGGCGTGTCCAGGTCGCACACGTACACGTGGCCGCCCCAGCTGTCACCCTCCGCGTCCGACAGCTCCGTGAGGGACGAGAACGCGATGATGTTGCATGACGAGATCGTACAGATGGGACGGACTACCTCTGAGTCAGCGCTGGGAACGTCAACGATTTGTTGAATTAGATTAGTATACAGGTGACTTAGTGATCAGTAAGTAATCACTTTTAGATGAGTTTTACAATCCTACTAATTATAAATGTGAAAGTGAGTGAGGAAGAATGTTTGTTACTCTTTAAGCAATAACTACTGAACGGATCTTGATGAAACTTAACACACAGGTAGACCATGATCTGGAATTGTATAAAGGGTATTTATTTCCCCGAAAAACGCGGGGAAAGCCGCGGCAGAGCGCTAGTAAACTGTAAACATAACAAGTTGCGCGCTAGTGAGGTAAACATAAAAAGTTGTGACTTCTTATTGCTACGTGTCCTACTCATAGAGAGGAGTCATTATAACATTATAGCCATAAACAGCACAACGGAAAGGCTTGTATAATTATTAACATTCAACAAAATCAAGCTAAATCGTTATTCATACTTGTCGAAGTTTGGCGGCTCTATTTTGAGAGACTTTCGTCTCATAGAATAGATTAATTCCATGTTTTAAATTAGCAGCAACACATTTATTACACTAAGAAAGTGCCGAATACTTCAGTTAATCTTTTTGTTTCATATAAATTATTAAAAATATAGTAAAACTTGAAATACACAATCAACAACACATAATTAAATGACGACACTGACAGTACCACTGAAAGTACTGAAACTGACAGAACTGACTTTGAAGTATGATTTGACCATAAACAATGTTTTAACTTTGACAATCACAATGACAGTTTATCAGTAATAGAGGATAGTTTTTTCTACCGAGATTTTTAAATTATACAGCTTCTAAAGTAAAGTAATGTTTTATGTAATGATTTCTTTTATTTGGTTTATTAGCGTTGAAGACTGAAGAGTACTGTATTTTATGTTTATTATTTTTTTATTCCATAATGACTCGGACGAACTTCAGCTCCCATAGCGAATTGGCATTCGGCATACAGCTAACTTCACACCATTCTTTAAATGATTGTGCCGGACATTGACCTTTCAATATTGAGTTCGAGTTGGATTTCCGAACGCACAGTAGTTCTCGCTCGACGAAAATGGCGGACTGTTCGGTCATATAGTAATCGCCGTGTGTGTATTTATCGTGAAATTTACTAGAATTTTAAGTGAAAATGTGATAGTTATGAATTAAAAGCTAAAGTGCAATGAAATTTTAGTGAATATAACCATGTGGCGGACAGCTGTGTTTCGTTTTGGTTTTGGAAACTGGATTTTTTTGGTGGCTTGTACCTATTTGTTTACATGGGCTCAAGGTAGGCTCCTTTCTTTATTAAAATATTGCTTTATAATATCGATCGGTGTCTCCGGAACGTGGGCTGCGAACAGGGAAGTTAATTTGTAATAAATTTGAGTATTTACGACCCTGTCCTCAATTTTACTTGACTTTGTTTAGTGATAAGGTAATGTAAATCGTATTGGAAAATTGTAAAGAACATTTTATGTTCGGTGTTCGGATTCTATTTATTTACATGTCAGCCGATAGAACCGAGTACCTACACGCTACACGTTTGTATAGTAATTGATTGTAGTGATTAAAATGTCGGTGTTACTTACTAAAGGGGCTTCTGTGCCGTATTTAAAGCAGTGAGCTGCGCTGATAGATTTAACGGCCTTTTAAAGTTGTAATGAACTTTCGACTCCGTAAATTACATGATGTGGTGAGGAGAGACTGAGGGTTCACTAATGAATAGCTTAAACGTGATTGATTTATGCTGATTACATTATATTACATCTTTTATGTTCTTACTTAAAATTAGTTGTCTAATGCCCCAACTCAAGAGTCACTAAAGGTTACTTTAATCGCTCCTTAATAACGAAACACCATACAATTTCTGTACTAAGAGGCGATTTAACTAACGATTAGTGACTCTGAGTTGGGGCGTAAGTTTATATTTTAGGGTTGCATACATATGATAAACAAATGAGAATCTTGTAGTATAATTTCCATATCTCATTTTTCAATTTTGGACTAAACTACTGAAATATAAATGTTGTACAGTCGGCAAAAGAATTTAGTACGCTTGCATAATTCTAAAACCTTCTGTCATAATTGATTTTACAGATTGTTTGCCATTATCAATGTTAAATGATACCTGTATATGTAAGGTATGATTTTTAATAATTTTGTAGAAACCCGATTCAACTTGACTGATGGATATTATAACCATGGAGGTAGGTTAGGTACTGTTTACTAACTAAAGACTTTGTGCAGGTAAACTTTCTCATTTACTTCTTCTCTCACTAGGCCGATTACTTACATAGTTTACAAAGAATCTCAACAGCGTGATTCACAATATAAATTTGTAGCGACATAATTATATTATTATTTGTAAGAATAATATTTTATGTTCTATTTACAAATTATTCTTTATTATGTATTGGAATTCAAATAATATTTAACATTGATAATAATGTTAACGATTTGTAAAATTAAGCATTACATATGGTTTTGGAACCATGCCCTGCAAACCTAATTCTTTTGTCACCTGTACATAATTGTAATGTGACCTGTAACCTGAACTGTACATTACGAACTGTCCATTTTAGTTTAAACAGTGACTAACTGAATGTACTCCCGGGAGTAATAATTGATTTATCATGTTTGTGACAAGTTTAGATAGTAACAATACTCACGATTCTATAATGGAAACGAATTAATTATTATTATGGCTTGTTATCATTAATGAATTTTAGAAACTAAATTATACTAGCTGCCCGGACAGACTTCGTTCTGTCAAGTTTTTTTTTATTTTGAGATGTAAGCTATCCTATCTTTCAAGTTGGATCAAACTGCACACGGTGTGCAAATTTGATCAAAATCGGTTAAGTAGTTTAGGAGTCCATCGCGGACAAACAACGTGACACGTAATTTATCTTAATACTAGCTGCCCGGACAGACTTCGTTCTGTCAAGTTTTTTTTCATTTTGAGATGTAAGCTATCCTATCTTTCAAGTTGGATCAAACTGCACACGGTGTGCAAATTTGATTAAAATCGGTTAAGTAGTTTAGGAGTCCATCGCGGACAAACAACGTGACACGTAATTTATCTTAATACTAGCTGCCCGGACAGACTTCGTTCTGTCAAGTTTTTTTTCATTTTGAGATGTAAGCTATCCTATCTTTCAAGTTGGATCAAACTGCACACGGTGTGCAAATTTGATCAAAATCGGTTAAGTAGTTTAGGAGTCCATCGCGGACAAACAACGTGACACGTAATTTATCTTAATACTAGCTGCCCGGACAGACTTCGTTCTGTCAAGTTTTTTTTCATTTTGAGATGTAAGCTATCCTATCTTTCAAGTTGGATCAAACTGCACACGGTGTGCAAATTTGATCAAAATCGGTTAAGTAGTTTAGGAGTCCATCGCGGACAAACAACGTGACACGTAATTTATCTTAATACTAGCTGCCCGGACAGACTTCGTTCTGTCAAGTTTTTTTTCATTTTGAGATGTAAGCTATCCTATCTTTCAAGTTGGATCAAACTGCACACGGTGTGCAAATTTGATCAAAATCGGTTAAGTAGTTTAGGAGTCCATCGCGGACAAACAACGTGACACGTAATTTATCTTAATACTAGCTGCCCGGACAGACTTCGTTCTGTCAAGTTTTTTTTCATTTTGAGATGTAAGCTATCCTATCTTTCAAGTTGGATCAAACTGCACACGGTGTGCAAATTTGATTAAAATCGGTTCAGTAGTTTAGGAGTCCATCGCGGACAAACAACGTGACACGTAATTTATCTTAATACTAGCTGCCCGGACAGACTTCGTTCTGTCAAGTTTTTTTTCATTTTGAGATGTAAGCTATCCTATCTTTCAAGTTGGATCAAACTGCACACGGTGTGCAAATTTGATTAAAATCGGTTCAGTAGTTTAGGAGTCCATCGCGCATCGCGCATGACACGTAATTTATATAAGATATATAAATTACGTTATTTTGTAAGCACTCGGGTCATGGGTACTCGGATTTTCTCTCACACTGCATGATACATTGAGTGAGACATCTCCAATTGGTGCCACAGACTTCTAAATCCAACTTCTGCATTTCATCAGTGCTTTTGTCCTTTCTCAAAAACCTCTTGTATGCGCCGTCTGTCTAATTATGTCATTCATTTGAGGTTTCGTCATAGTGAGTTGCGTAGCAAAATGCCGTGCACAGCTCTGTCCATAGCTGCCTGAGTTTAGCATAAGTAAGAGGCCAGTGTCAAAAACACAGAGTCACAAAAAAAAACTTTTAGGGGAATCCCCCTTTAAATATAAATGGCTTGCTATTATGGTTCAAGACATAAAACTCTCCGACAGCCATGACAGGGTCTGCAGAGAAGTTTTATGAATAGGATTCCATTGACAACCTTTGAGGACGTAACGTAACGCATTACAGGCATCTAGAAAGGAGAATGGTAGCTACCAGTCACTTAAAATACCCTACCACCGTGCATGAGTATGGTCGGGATTAATTTGGGTTGTACAAAGACCTTCAGCAAGGAGCTGACACCTCAGTCTCGTCCGTATACAACATAAATTAGTTGAACACCTCGTCCTACACATAATTAATTATTCGCGCAATCGCAAAATATTCCTTGTGTAGGTTTTCTTGCAATTTATAATCTGATTCATCATCCAAAGTGAAACTGAAGGTAGAAACTGAAAGATAGAAGTTACTTTAATACCATGCAATCGTTCAATTTCCCACTAAGAAAGAGAATGTAAAGCCCAATGCATACGTAACGGGTTTTCCCCGTCCCGCACGGGATTCCGCTGCGTATCGTACATTTTCTATTCTAAAACTTCACGTCCCGTACGGGACGGGAAAAAACCCCGTTACGTATGTATGCATTGGGCTTAAATTTATACTAAAAACTAAATTTTACCCAAGAAATAACCGATTCCAAAGACAGTCTTCGAAAAATATCTAAATTACCATATGGATAGCTATTAGAATATTTGTCTAGTGCCTCATGGATGCTATATGGAGCCAATCTGGAATCAATGAGGGAATTCTGTTAGATCGGCATGGCTAAATATCAGTCCTGCAAGGCTATTCTGTTTTGTAACTCGACAGCGGAATCCGCGATGAGTTTCAAAATTGAAGTTAGAGTTCGAGACTCATCACTTCACTTCGCAAGTGCGTACTAGATGATTAGAGGATGACATATTCAATATGATGCAAGTTCGCTTTCGAGTGTCACTTGAGTGATATGAGCTTCGATGTCGAGTTTATATTTTTAACCGACTTCAAAAAAGGAGGAGGTTCTCAATTCGACTGTATTTTTTTTTATGTTTGTTACCGAACTTTGGACTGGGCGAACCGATTTTGATGATTCTTTTTTTAATCGAAAGCTGGTGGCTGTGGTGTGGTCCCACATAAATTTTATTGAGATCTGACAACTATGTAGTTTTTGAGACTTTGAAGTCGGTTATTTTTTGTTAGTAAAATTTAGATTATAGAGAATGGCCCTCATGTATTCCCAGTGAATCTATCTTTACATAAGCTGTACCAGGCGGTGTATAGTCTGCAGTAGCAGTGCTATGCTCGGTATCTTGACATAATCCGTTCCCGTGGAGTCTGTTAACTGCATGCTCAATGAGTACTGCTCACTGCCACTCACTGCTCGAGCTCTGCACCTTCCTCGTTTACGATTCGCATATTTGTCGTGAGCGTGTGGGTGATATTGTTGTATTAGGTCGAATGACGTTCGAATACTAGAGGTAGAATGGCTTCGTTTTTCCACGTCATGCAGTATGATATTGTACGTTTCAAGAAAGTCTGCAGTTGGCTATAATGTTGAAATAAGATTTTTCCAAATGTAAATGTTAATTAGTATCTCGTATATACTTATTAGATATATTATTATTACCTTTGATGAAAGTGACATCAACGCTTTTATTAGCTCACTTTAATTGGTAAATAAGGTTTTTGAAATTTTACCATTTCAATACTATAACCATTTGCATTTTAGCCAACTGCAGACTTGCTTGAAAGGCACTATATCTACATCTGCGTCGAACGCGTCTAAACGCGAAATGAGTTAAGGCAATGGAGACCTGTACAACAGTAATTTCACATTAAATAGCGCGTTAATCATTGAAGTTTAATGTCATAGAATAGACATCTCGAACAAAATGTGTGTCCCCGCCGGGAGGTTCTATTTTCAAAATTGAGCCCCTGTTCGTCTTTCAAAATTGAACTAATCCATTGGACATTGAAGCCGCGCGGCGTCAATGCATTGGAACATACATTGTGTTCGCGGTGTCCATTCTATACGCTAGTAATAATACTTCAATGGCGTTAATAAGGATCCTTCACTTTTATATCTAGTTTGCAAAATAGAAAACTATGAACATCATTAAAAACTGATAACGAGAATTAACGCGTTAGGGATGATGTATAGCAGTAGCATGAGACGTTATAATTTCATTAAGCAGGGCAAGAGATGTCCGTAATTCTCTCAAGCGTGTGCTAAATCTGCCATCCGCACATGGCACAGCGTGACGGCCTTATATAATTCCTCACATTGTGATAGGTCAGATTGCTATAAACGCCATGCGTTGTAATATTCAATATTAATCCGCCCCTAACTCTGCAGCATGAGCAATACCGTCAGTGCAATGAGAACCCAAAATATAAAACAGTATTCCGTCAGCCACGTGGGCATTCATCGCGTCACGATCAGCTCATAAATCACCCGTTCGATGCCCGACGAAAGCGCGATTTACATTTTTATATCCTCTTCCATTACAGAGGTAAGATTTGGGAGAACGCACCATAATGTATTGATCCTTAGGGCTATTTTACTTTGTTATGGCATGTCGGTTGGATGTTATGGGTAAATTGTTTGTGGAAATAAAGTTTTGTGACGAACTAATTTGAGCAAAGAATTCGTTTTGTTGAGGGGTCACAGGGTAACTCAGGTATAGAGACGGGATCTGCATGTTCGATACAGAGTAATAGGCACTACTAAATCTTCATAATTAAACCACAGTACACATATATATCCTTATATTGTGATTAAACGCTGACTGACAGATAACGCACAGCTTGTACAGTCACCTGCAGAGAAAAGTAACCCATCTGTTTACAACGCAACAAGCAGCGGAAAAGTTGCTGCTGTTCGTATATTTATAAACAGATGGGTTACTTTTCTCTGCACGTGACTGTACCAGTACTACCAGTTGACTAGAAACATAAAATTGCTAGGGTTACAAACGTTGTGTATGTAACTATGAGTATAAAATTAGTTGATATGAAATACATTTTATTTCTGCCATCCTTGCATTTTATTCATCACTAACAAACAAACGTACAAACGTACAATAGACCATAATCCCATAACAACGTCACAAAGTGAATGGCTCCTGTGTTCCATTGTTTCATTTCGTCATTTTAATACGAAATTGCTTTCCAAATGTTAACAATAGTTCGCAGAATTGGATTTGACGACTGTTTCATTTATAACGAATTGGAAGATATTACGTTTCGTAATGAGAGCTTAACTAGGCAGGCTTCACGGTAAGATAATAATACCAGTATTAATATTAATGACTTGATGATGATAATAATAGTAATATAATCCTTACGTGAAGCCTTACCAGAGCGGGCTGGCTTCTATCGCCTCTTACGACATCCTAGTATCCTGATATGGGATAGCGTCAGTACGATGATGGATGAGGTTGTGCCGACAGGTGCTATCTGCGCTCTGTACCATCATCATTTATTTACCAGCTGGCTAGTCATCACTCATCACCGTTCATCGCAAAGAAATTATCATATTTGTACTTTGTAGTCAGACTAAGACCAACTAATTCTATTGTGTTTTTTTAGGTATAAGAAATAAAAATATGAAGACAACTTAGAAGTTAGAAGCCTTTGAAGACCAGAAATAACATCGGTCAAATAGAAACAAAAATTTGAAGATCGCGGGACTATGGTCTTACAAATACCAACACGCTAACTCCGCTAGTCTTTGCTAGAATTGGAAATATACAATGTGCTACAGAAAATAATATTTTCTAATTTTATATATATTTATCCTGTAGTCTACACTCTAGCTCAAAGAGAAGATGCAGTCTGTTCCTAGTTCGATTAATAATGTATGTAGACAAATAATGTATGACCATTGATCAGAAAACTTGGTTACTTCCTTGGTTGTAATTTCCTGTGGCATTTCTAAGTGTGAAATCTAAAGCTTGGTGGTAAAGGAACTAATATGTATTTCGGCTACGAATGAGTGTCGAGGGGTTAGGAAGCTACATTTATATGTGGTCAATGATTTCTATGTTCTGTTTCATGTTGTGGTTATTATGTTAAGCTGGCTTCAACACATTATTGGTCCACTGCTGATCACGGATTCTCTTCTCTTGAGCAGGCCTAGAGCATACTCCATCACGCTGCTCCAGTGCGAATTGGTTGAGGGGTTAGTGGCCAATCCGAGTGTCGGAATTTTTCATGCTGCTCGAGGGTCTCTGACATGGCTTAAAGACTATCTTATTATGATATTAGTATTGCAATGGCCAAAAATCTCGTCATGGCCTTAGGATACTGTAAAATCATTATAAAGAGAGCAAAAACTTTACCAATTAAAGAGAAATAATCAAAAGAAAACCACCCAAACACGAACAGGAAAACAAGCAAATGATTTCTGTGTATTTATTTAATAAAGCAATCAGTGCAGGATCTGACTTAAAGACAAAATGGCGGCTCCATTAGCCGTCGCTGTTAGGGTTACCATTTCAAAATTTGGAAGTTTTGGACAATTTAGCTGGTTATAATAATAACAATATTGGAACATTTAAAAAAGGGGGACATTTTAATTGCTTTATTCTAAAATTAATAACATAAAGTACATTTGAAAAAGAAGTTTTAAATGTAGTGTTTTTCACCGTATGAAACTGATTTGATAAAGTTTATAGTTTAGGTAATAAAATAACAGCAAAATTTTTAATTTAATTTGTTTTGATTTTAAGATATTTCATTAATAATTGGACTAATCAAAATTCAGGACACAAAGCTAAAAGTCCGGCCATGTCCAGATAAATCCGGAGGTTTGGCATCCCTATTCGCGATCCAATAAGCGATCCTTATCGTCTACTAATGGACGCGGTCACGCGGTGGGCGCCAGTCGCATAACTTCAGCTCTTAATTATATTTATTGTTTCCATTCGGCCACTTGACAAACTTTCGGGATCTGTTTTTGTAAACTAATCAGTAGTAATACTTTTGGAGTGAAGAAACCTTCCTTGTTTTGTTGACGATTTTGAGCAGGGGATAAGACTATGGTTCCCTATTTCTCCTTTTGCAATCTGTTGGGTTCTGTACCACCCAGTTCAATCCCAACAGTACTCCTACATGATGATAGGATTTTAAATATTTCCACTGTTTTTACGAGTCTCGGTTATACAGTAAGGATCATCTGCATGCTATCGAAAACACAGAAGTGTTCTCAATATTTCACCGATAAAATCCATTTAACGACAAACTATACCCGCAGTATCTACTCTCAATCGATCACACTTGACACTAATTGTCTGACTGTCCACTTTTTACACTCTTAAAACTAGGGAGCTGGTGCTAGTTGTCTAGCTGAACTCTACGCGTTTTATTCTCCCCAGATAAAGAGAGCGAGTGAAGCCAGGCCGTAGCTAGTGCTCTTCATCAGCATAATCGGAAGCGGTTGTCCTATTAAAGTAGTAAACGACGTGCAGTCGCCAAGTTCTCCGAGTTGCTCCGACACCGCTGCACCGGCCAGACCCGACACCCGACACCCGACACCATTAACGTCCTCGCAGCTAATAAATTGCGCACAATGGCGCAATTGAAAAAATAATATTTTAATGAATTTGGCTCTTTTACTGGTTAAAACAACGTTCATAAAGCAGGATCTTGAAGATTCCTAGCTTCACAGTAAAAGCCTGGTTATTCCCGATGTTACTCGGTCATATTGGTAAGGTCCTGTCGGACAAGCTATCCTCATAAAATCAATTTTATTTTCTCTTTTCACCTACCAATCAACAATCGAAGATGACCACTGCGAGGGCGAATGGAATCACTTACCATCAGGTGGTCCGTCTGCTTTCCATGACGATAATAGGTACAATAAAAATTAATAAATAATATATTGAACACCCTCGTGGCCCAGTTTGCTAGTCGAGTCCTGACCAAGAAGATAATATTTAGTTAATAGTATCAGGCGTTACTTTGCGGAAATCCATTGTTATTAAGTTAGTATTAGTCTACTTTGCAACAATCCGCGTTTAACATGTATGATGGTATATACTTTAAAACATGCGTGGCACCTCCCTCCCTCCCACAACGGAAACATGCACTACAATAATTAAACGTATATACCAACATACATACCAGCACCAACACGTGTTTCGCCCCGAAACGGAGCATCATCAAGGTAAGTTGACTCTACGATGGTTAGTCGGAAAGTCAAATAATAATAATAATATTTGACATGTTTTAACGTAATTGCGAATCCTAAAGCTCAATCAGTAGCTCGAGCACGAATATTTGCGAGAAAGTATTCGTATGGTTAACGTAAGCAATTTGTATGGCATTTTTTCAAAAGCGCCCCTATCGTGCGTAAATGGTACTAAAATGCCATACAAAATTGACAAATTGCTTACGTTAACCATACGAATACTTTCTCGCAAATATTCGTGCTCGAGCTACAGTATGTGAGCGAATGTTTACCTTCAATTTATATCAGCCACTTTTCCACGCATTAAAAGCTTGGAACAACAATAAAAAACTACCTACCGACCCAGTTCCGACTAACAAAACAATTCTACGTTATTCTACGTGATGTTAACAAAACACTGCCGTACAATGCCCGCAATCAAAAAACGATATATCATCCACTAGATAACGAATAACATAATATTTTATGAATGTTTTTGCGATATGAATAAATCATCAGAACGAATGTGTTGCGAATTTAGATCAGAATGAATATCATGCACTAATAAAGTTGATGCCCACTAGTTTACTTTTATCCCTTTTTTTCACCCGTTTCTGGGGTATATTTTCTTAATGGATCCGCCCGATGCTATGATGTTAATTTCTATACTTTTCATGAATGGTAGATTTCTGTGGTATAATATCATTGGTGACCCTTTGATATTGTCCGATGACTGTCCCGAAAAACTTAAGGGGTTATCACCATATACCTTCATTTTCTGTTATCAGCAATAGTCTTAACGGGGTAAAAATGATAATTGGCGACGAGGAGCCCCAACTCCTCGAAATCTTGCGTTACAAATCGGAGTATGAGTGTGTGAACGTTGATTTTACTACATCAAGAAACAGTTTTGATTTGTAACTATTTATTTATTTATATAAACTTATCACTAACATTACAGGACAGTAAAATTATCCTAGTTAAATTTTAATCATGCTGAATTTCACACCGCGCGCGCTGAAAAAGACGAGTATTCTAAATAGAAAGTGAGTTTGTTTGCTACTCTTTCAAACCTCAACCAATCAGCCTGTAATTTTGCATACATATTGTCACAAGAACATAGAATGACATGGAGTAATCTTCGCTTCCTTAAGTGTATTACGAGTGAAGCCGCAGGTAAAAGCTTGTCTTACAACGTAAGTACAGTACGTACAGGCAGGCGGGCTTAACTCGTCGCCATTACAGCGCTACCGTCTATCCGCCGCGGCGCCGCCCTGACGCATGGCTGCAAAGTGCAAAACCAAATTGTGTTTTTCAGCGAGAAATGAGAGATTATTTTTAATTACCAACCTGCGTGTGTAATTTGCACATTCATGCGACGGTCTATCCTTTTAAAAATGCAGTGTTCTGCTGGAGGGTGAATATATTACCTGTGAGGCTCGCGCGTGTCCTCGTAAAATGTTAAATTTAAAAAAATATCGTATCATTTCGCTTGTTTATTGTACACTTATGTACCTGAAATTTAAGTGTCATACAGAGCGTTTTATTTTATTTTATGTGAACAGCTGGTAACGAGTAGACAAGCGATCTAAAGTTAGTCCATGGAGTATAGAGGTAAGGAGAGACAGCTATGTCTATCGAAAGTGTCCGTTAAAGCGCATTCAATAGCGGGTGGCGCTGCGGTAGCCTAGGATAAATTTTATTACTTTTTTTACCCTTCAGTGTTGACAAGTCTCTAAAAAAATATCAACAAGAGCCACAATAGTCATCCCAATTTTGGATTAAATGATAACCTATTTAGATTCTATAAGTAGCAAGTTTGCGGGTTATAGATATATGTATATGACGAAGAAGGGGTATTCTATGGTGTTGGTTATTCAATAATATTCCTTTTACTTTGCTCCATGATATTATATTTCCAGTTCTCCTAACGTTCACATCAATAACAATCTGTACTACTCCGTGATCACTATTCGAATCCCATAGAATGTCCCACACGTATTATTCTAAATGGATTGACACATTCCTTATTCTAAATATTTAGTTTTCTTCATGACATGACAGCTTCTGCATCGGCCGATCATTGTAGAACCAAAGAGGCCGCTCGCCGTCATATACATAGTATAGAATACTTATTATCCCAGAAGAGCACGAGTACTAATTACGTTCTAATTACTGCCCTAGTTTGATGATTCCAAGTTTAGCAATTGGCTGATCTGAATTCCGATTCCCGAGCGAAATCAACACTGTTAACTTGGTTTACCGCTTCCGAGCTACACCCATAATTATGTATATTATAGCTTAGGACTGTTTATATCTTCAATACTGATGATGAGCTTCAACGTAAATCTTAATGGACGACTAACGAGTATGATAATGTAATGTGGGTAGTTTTAAATGCCTTTCGAGCTAATGGACCACCTGATAGAACGTCACACAACACGCATAAAGATATAGTGTCGCATGTGGCATGAATTAAAACTTAAGACACGATTATGTATCGGGAATAGTTATCTCCCCCGCCCACGACAGGCATTTCTGAAGGGTTTATCTGCTGACGTAGCTTATTAAATAGCTGAGATTGAGATCAATAAGAAAGGTAGATAAGACAGTGCCATGAAATTGAAGCCACAAAAAGTACACCACTTCGTGTATTTGAATGCCATATGAACACACATACGTAAAAACTACGCCGGTATTTGTCAGTACCTCTCGGACTGTCTTGTAAGCTGTAACACGAAAAATGTTAAGAGCAGTTAAGAAATGCAATAATCTAAATTTTACTAACAAAAAATAACTGATTTCAAATTCTCAAAAACCACTAGTCAGATCTCGTTCAAAATGTGGGACCACATGACAAGCACCTGCTTTCGATTAAAAAAGAATCATTGAAATTGGTTGGCGTGATATTGAGTTATTCGTCAAATTTACGACTTATGTGGTTTTCTAATGGATGCCATTGTCAGATCTCAATAAAATTTATGTGGGACCACATGACAGCCACCAGCTTTCGATTAAAAAAAGAATCATCAAAATCGGTTCGCCCAGTCCAAAGTTCTGAGGTAACAAACATAAAATAAAAATAAAAAAATACAGTTGAATTGAGAACCTCCTCCTTTTTTTGAAGTCGGTTGAAAATGATATAACATCGAATACGTTTAAAACTAAACTAAGTATTCCTAACATTTTATAATAGAAATTCAGCAACGCGAAAGCTTCATTAATTTCAACTCACTTTCAAAATTTAACCAACTTTATTGTTAGAAAAGCTATATTTACCTTTTATTAACAGACTTCAAAAAAGGAGGAGGTATTAAATTCGACTGTATTTTTTATGACCGAAATTGATTATTATTTTTTTATTCGAAAAGGTGAGCGCACTTAAAGAACTAGATCTGACAAGTAGTTTTTGAGTTATCCCTAATTTTGAAGTCGGTTGTTTTTTGTCAAGAATTATTGATCTGAGATGTATAGTAACATGAAACAATAGTTTTTCCTTTGTTTATCTGAGACAGCTACACTCGCGGCTGTCGATACCGGCGTGAGGGGGGGAGGGGGGGGGCTCCACTCCGCTAGTGGAAACCACATTACGTTACATTTGGATGGAGCTGAAAAAATGTGATTTATTTGTACGTGCAGAGCGGAAACGAAGTCGGCCGAGGGTGAGCCGCGCTAGTGTACGGAACTCGCACAATACAGCGATTGATAACTTTAAATGAATCTTAGGCTCGTATTATACCGATGTCTCTGAGATTTCAAGATTCGGTTTGTGACGCTGAAATACATATTTCAAATTGTATATTAATAATAATAATTGTGCAGTTAAGGATATTATTTACCTTGTGTCCTACACATGCACTTTATTAATGTTCTCAAAGATGCCCCTAAGTGATGGACCCGTGTCCCCACGCAAGCCTATCAAAGTACCGGGTCCATTTACGAGTATATCTAGGACCCGAGAAACTTACGAGATACAAAATAATAATAATTTCGTTAAAATGACGTTAGATCTGAAATTGCGCTCTTGTGCCGAGGCTATCGATTATCTTGAGAGCTAGTTCTTCAATTGGTCGGCAACGCGACGGTGATGATGTGTGTGTCTGTAACTATTAATCAAGTGTTATCTATTGTTCAGGCATCAAGCGCCTGTCATAACTATCATACATTCGCGTGCGGGAGTGATGCGGCTATCGTTCTTAAATCGTAAATGTGTTACAAACGAAATGTCATTACTCATTGTTCATTCCACTTCCGACTGTCGCATTGTAAACAGCAATTCAAATTATCACAATATAGTTGTCCTAGCCACATTCTGGATTTTAATTTGCACACCTATGTAACCAAATACATAATTGGTGGCCCATGAGGGGACCGGATAAATAAAATAACGAAGATTCGGGACGGCGAGCAGTGGTGCATCAAAAGTATCACGCGCAACAACAAAAGATAAGTGCCCTACCTATACCTTTGTTTCTTCACCTAGACCATCCAAATCATTGCAGTTCCATTTCAAATTCCTAAATAACATTCATTCTATTAAGATATTGTTTCTAATTGTGCAAATAAAGTGCGATTTTACATTCCAATCTAGAAAATTTCATCATCTCAATAAATTTTATTCTACCGACATATTTCGATATTCTTTGTTCTACGTTTAAACTTGTTCTTTTTAACATTATCTTGTAATAATACTTTATTAGCCAACTATTATCTTAATAATTATCACGTAGATTGATTAATTGGTGAATTTCCTATTAAGTACGTAAGGGTAAAATATACGCATTAGGCTACGTATATAAGGTACGTAAAGTACGTTAACTACGTAACTTGATTTTAGCAGTTTACGTATTTATTTATTGGGTTATCGCATAGTAGCTGTTGTTGAGTTGTCGCAACCTAATAACAGGGTTGTCGCAAAGCGATTAATAGGGTTGTCACAACATACTATTAGGCGGACAGTCCTTGTATTGCAAATTAATTTAGTACCTATTAGTAACTTGTACCAAAGTTTATTTTAAATTCAATTAACCTTCATTTCAGTCAATTCTACATATTTCCATAACCATTTACGAATCCACATTCTATCATTCTGCTTTTATAAGCTTTACTTAGATTTGTTTGCCGAATATTTTCAGGACTCCGCTGCATCGCGAGGTCCTGCTGATCGACGCTGCGAGCAGCGGAGCTTGCACCGGTTTCCTGATCAGCGGGTGTCGCCGAAGCGAGGAGCGTGAGATTTTAATTTAATTATTGTCTTAACACCAGATAGCTTACAATGCCTTCAGATAAATTAAGTCAATTAAAAACAAGAAGGTCGTCCGCCAAGGGACAGATAACAAAATTTAATAATTATCTAAATTCGATTAGTACAAAAATAGAGTTAAGTGCCATTGAGTCAACTGAGTTAAGTCTTCGACTTGCTAAATTTGAGGCATTGGCAGTAAGAGTAGACGACTTGCAAAACGACATTGAGGTACTCAACGCTGAAAATATATCGGATGAAATAGAACAGCGCGATTCCATGGAACGAGACATTATCACTAATATTGCCACGGCTAAAACATTGTTAGAAAAATTTAACAAAACAGAATGTGAGCACAGGCGCGCGTCACTATTGGATGTTTCTTGTTATTCGGAGCATCAGGAGGTTAGCATAAAACTACCACAAATACAAATTTCTAAATTCAACGGAGCTTATTTTCAGTGGCTAGAATTTCGCGATACTTTCGAAAATTTAATTCACAATAATTTACGTATTTCCCCCGTAAACAAGTTTCATTATTTAACATCATATTTAGAAGGGGACGCGGCTAGAATTATATCTAATCTTGAGGTCTCAGCTGCTAACTATGCTGAAGCATGGAAGTTACTTTGCAACAGATACAACAATAAAAGAATATTAATTAACCATCATTTAAATTCTTTATTTAATATCAGACCGCTAGTCCGTGAATCGGAAACGAGCTTGAGATTCTTAGTTGATCATATTACAAAAAATTTACGCGCCTTGTGTAGTTTAGGACAACCGACAGAAAAGTGGGATATTTTAATAATTTTCATGATTTCTTCAAAATTAGACAGTAATACCCTAACTAAATGGGAAGAATACCGAAATAATTTAGAAGGTGACACGCCCGATTTAAATCAGTTTTTTAAGTTTTTGACTGACCGTGCAGATGTCTTGGAGTCGCTGAGCCGCAATAGGAAACACGAAAGTCCTACGGTCTCGACGGCCCCTTCGACTAACACGCGGGGTTACTCTAGTAATAGTCACAACAAACAACAGTCTTGGCGAGCTCAACCGCATTCCTCCAGCAATTCAAAAATATTTGCGGGCTCTAATACTAACAGTAAACCAAAACTAACCTACTTATGTATTATTTGTAATCAAAACCACAAAATTTATGATTGTGGTACTTTTAAGTCGAAAGGGATTGATGAGAGGCTAGAACTTGTAAACAAATACAAATTGTGTATTAACTGTCTGAGACAGGGACACCCAGTCAATCAATGTCGTATGGGGCCGTGCCGAGTCTGTAATGAGAAGCACAACAGTCTGCTCCACCGTCCGTCAACGTCGGATGTTCACCACGTCACCAGCGATGAGTCTAATCAAGCTATTGTTAATTTCTCAGATCAAGCATCTAATCAAATATTGTTATCGACTGCCATGATTGAAGTTTCGAATCCACAGACCCAGCAAAAGGAGAAGGTTCGTGCGCTATTAGATTGTGGCAGCCAATCATCATTTATCACTAAATCACTAAAGCAGAAAATTTCTCTTAAGACGCATCCAATCGACTCGCTAAAGGTCATTGGGATCGGTAATAATAATAATACAAATGTCACCGAAAGTTGCAATATACAAATTAATTCACTAAATAGCAAATTCTCAGCTAGCTTCTCATGTCTTGTATTGAATGAAATTACAGGATACATACCAAAGTATCCAATCAACATTAGTTCTCTAAAGTTGCCTAAAAATATTTTACTAGCGGATCCTAACTTTTATCAACCAGCGCCTATAGATGTTTTAATTGGGGCTGATTTGTTTTGGGATATTTTAGGTAATGAGGAACATTCCCTTGGTCCACAAAGTCCAAGATTAAGAAATTCTCAATTGGGCTGGGTTATATCTGGTCCAATGAATTCTAATATTTCTAAACGGAATAAGGTATATTCTAATCATTTAACAATTTCTCCTTGGAAGGAACCTAATGACATGGATGATTTACTAACCAAATTTTGGAATTTGGAGGAAGTTCCAAACAAAATTATAATGAGTGAAGAGGCTAAGGCTTGCGAAATGCATTTTATTACACATACTCGTAGGGATGATTCTGGTAGGTTTTGTGTTAAGCTGCCTTTAAAGGACACTCCTGATTGTTTAGGAGATAGCTATAAATTAGCGAAAAAACGTTTTTATCATTTAGAAAAAAGGTTTAATAAAAATTCATTGTTAAAATCTGAGTACACTAATTTCATTAATGAATATGCTCTCTTAGGACACCTCTCATTAGCATGTAGTGAAGGTAATGAGACCTATTATTTATGTCATCACGCTGTCCTTAAGGAAGACAGCGAATCTACTAAACTTCGTGTGGTGTTTGACGGATCGGCTCCTTCTACATCTGGTTATGCGTTAAATGATATTTTAATGGTAGGTCCCAACCTCCAGGACTCGCTTTTTGCCATACTTCTGCGTGCGAGACAATATAAATTCCTGCTAACTGGTGATATTGAGAAAATGTATCGCCAAGTTCTAGTACATGAAAGTGATCGTGATTTGCAGCGTATCCTATGGCGAGAAGACGAGTCTAGGCCATTTACAATATTTAAACTGAATACTCTCACTTACGGTACTGCAAGTGCGAGCTATTTGAGTACACGTTGTTTGTGGCAGCTAGGTGAGGAACAGGATGATGAGCTTATCAAAACCATTATTCAAAGGGATTTTTACGTCGATGACGTCATCACTGGAGCTGATAGTGAACAACAATTGCGGTATATTCAGTCATGTCTTTCTAAAGCTTTACATGCAGGCTGTTTTAATTTAAGAAAGTATAAAAGTAATGCTCCACAGTTATTCAATAATATTGATATAAATTTACAAGATAATTTAATTATAAGTGAGTCTACTAACACGCTGGGGCTCGGATGGACACCGTCCAGTGACTCATTGCATTTTTCAATTAAATCATTTCCTTCTAGCACTGAAGATGCCATAACAAAGCGGTTAATTATGTCAAATTCATTTAAGATATTCGATCCCTTAGGTCTTTTGAGTCCAATAGTCTTTCAGCCTAAAATAATTTTACAAAGGCTCTGGCAGTTAAAGTTAGATTGGGATGAACCGGTCTCAGAAGAAATGAGGGAAGAATGGTCAAAATTTACAAAAAATCTAGCTTGTCTAAAGAATTTACAAATTCCTAGGTTAGTTCTATGTGATTCACCTATTTTTACAGAATTATATGCTTTTAGTGACGCATCTTTATCGGCATATGGTGCATGTATTTATATAAAATCGAAAAACAGTAGTGGGGTTGAATCTATTAAATTATTATGCGCTAAGTCAAAGGTAGCGCCCTTAAAGGCAACGACAATACCGCGCCTCGAATTGTGTGCGGCTTTACTGTCCTGTAGATTAGCTAAATCCGTTGTGGAATCTCTTAGGCAAAAACCGAGAAGAGTAGTTTATTTTTGCGATTCAAGTGTAGTTTTAAGTTGGATCAACAGCGATCCTTCGAAATTAAAAATATTCGTGGCCAACCGTGCGGCCGAAATCCTAGACTATTCTAAACCTTCATCATGGCGATACGTCCCCACTGCATCAAATCCTGCCGACCTAATTTCCAGGGGTGTTGATGCTAAAACTTTAATATCCCATGACACCTGGTGGTCTGGACCTAATTTTCTTTGTAGACCGGAGTCAGAATGGCCTGTATTAAAGGAAAATCGGTTAATTGAAATACCTGAACTAAAGGCGCATTCCACAACGATAAATGAAAGTTTAATAAATTTTGAGCATTATTCTTCATTAAATAGACTTCAAAGATCCTTTGCCTATATTCATCGATTTATATTTAATCTTAAAAATCCTAAAAATAGACGTACAGGTATATTATCGGTAGAGGAGCTTAATTCAGCGTTTAATTCCCTGTGTATTATGGCACAGCGCGAGTCCTTTTCTACTGAATACGATTTACTTAAAAGGGGAAAACAGTTGAATAATAAGAGTAAAATCTTATCTTTATCTCCATTTCTGGATGATCAAAATTTAATTCGCGTCGGTGGTCGCATAGATGCATCAATGTATGCTTACGACAAAAAACATCCAATACTGTTACATGCCACTCACAGAGTAACCAAACTGTATTTTGAACAGCAACATTTAATGAATATGCACGCAGGACCCCAGTTGCTATTAGCTATTGTTAGAGAAACGGTTTGGCCAGTGAATGGAAGAGTACTAGCTCGACGTACGGTGAATAATTGTGTAAGATGTAGGCGACTAAAGGGCAAAACTCTATGCCCAAAAATGGGTGATTTACCGTCACAACGCATAACCCCAGGTTTTCCGTTTCTGTCAGTCGGCCTGGACTTTGCTGGCCCATTCCTCATTGTAAATCGTAGGGGTCGTGGCAGTCGCTTAAGCAAGTGTTATTTATGCTTGTTCGTATGCTTGCGTTATAAATGTATACACCTTGAAGCTGTGACTGATCTGTCAAAGGACGCATTTATTATGACTCTTAGGCGATTTATTGCGCGCAGAGGTAAGCCAAAGGAAATATTTAGTGATAATGGACGTAATTTTGTTGCTGCTGCGAAAGAAATTGGTAATTTCATAAATCAGATTGAGGAGCCAGTGTCTAATTTTGCAAGTCAACAAGGCATTACCTTTAAATTTATACCTACTTACGCTCCTCACTTCGGCGGTATTTGGGAGGCCGGTGTCAAGTCTGCCAAGTTTCATTTGAAGCGCGTTATTGGGAACTGTCATCTAACCTATGAGGAAATATCAACTTTATTTGCTCAAGTGGAGGCAATTCTTAATAGCCGTCCCTTATGCCCAATGTCATCCTGTCCTAACGACCTCCTCTCCCTCTCCCCAGGGCACTTTATCATCGGCAGACCATTGACTGCGCTACCATCGCCTAACCTTGAGGACAGCAAAGAGAATCAATTGAATCGCTATGAACGCATTGAAAAACTTAGACAACACTTTTGGAAACGTTGGCAGAAGGAATACATTTCTGAACTGCAACAAAGGACAAAATGGCGGAGTAACGCTGCTCATCTCAATATCGGAGACATGGTGCTCATAGCTGAAGATTACACGCCTCCACTGTGCTGGCGCCTAGGACGTGTGGTGCGACTCTTCCCTGGCCCAGATGGAGTGTCAAGAGTGGCGGATCTTAAAACAATTAAGGGCTGCGTGCGGCGACCCTTCACTCGTCTCTGCCCACTGCCAACTGCTGAAGAACTCAAAGGTTGAAAGCGGCCTTTCAACGGTGGGGAGGATGTTCAGGCATCAAGCGCCTGTCATAACTATCATACATTCGCGTGCGGGAGTGATGCGGCTATCGTTCTTAAATCGTAAATGTGTTACAAACGAAATGTCATTACTCATTGTTCATTCCACTTCCGACTGTCGCATTGTAAACAGCAATTCAAATTATCACAATATAGTTGTCCTAGCCACATTCTGGATTTTAATTTGCACACCTATGTAACCAAATACATCTATACTAATATTATAAATAGGAAAGATTTGATTGTTTGTTTGCATTGCAATAGGCTCCGAAACTACTGAACCGGTTTGAAAAACTCTTTCTATTTTGGGAAGCTACACTATCCCCGGGTGACATATGCTATATTATATTTTCAAAAAAATTAGGGATCCTTTTAATAAAACTCCAATAATGTAACCCAGGTGTAAAAAAAAAGAAAACCGAAGCAAAGCGAGGGCGGTTACTCGTGATAACTAAAACAAAGCGCAAGTGGATCAGTTGTCCAATATACGTGGTCTCCTGTGCAAGACCTATCAAATCTTCATCATAATGATGTTATAATATAACATCATAGATGAACCGTCACCCAACGATCCCTGACCATGATAGGTTCGCGCCGCTGAGTGCCGACCCCATCAAATATGATTTATTTCGCGGAGAGAGAAATAAAACGCTATTCCTCCACTGTAGCGACTGTAATCTGCGGTACATACGATCTCGGGTCACGTATCCCCCGGCTCACCCCTTGTCCTCTCCGGAGACGACCTTTCTTGTCCAGCATAAGGCTACATGTCCACGTGAGCGTATGTTATTACACTAGTGCTCTGCTCGCGGCTCTGCTCGCGTTTCGTGGGATAATAAGTACCCCATATGTTACTCCACGCATGTGATAGCCTAGCGGTAGAACGTTGGTCTCCCGAACGAAGGGGCCCGAGTTCAAACCCTGGCACGCACCTCTAATTTTCAAATATTATGTGCGTATTACAAGTTAATTATCACTTGCTTCGGTGAAGGAAAACATCGTGAGGAAACCTGCACACCGGAGAGTTCTCTATAAAGTTCTCGAAGGTGTGTGAAGTCTACCAATCCGCACTTGGCCAGCGTGGTAGACTATGGCCTAATACCCCTCACATTGTGAGAGGAGACCCCGAGCCCAGCAGTAGGACAATTATGGGTTGTTGCTTTGCTTTTTTTTATGTTACTCCAGGTCATTGTCTATCTGTGTGCTGAATTTAATGAAAATCCGTTCAGTAATTTTTGCTTGAAAGAGTAACATACATACATACATCAATACAAACTTTCACGTTTACAATATTAGTAGGATTACATCTATTCTATGAATATTCCGCGGGAGTTTTATTTTTATTAGAACCAATACGAAAATAAAATCACACATTTTCAGATTCAAAATGCCGTATTCGCCGTTGCCGCCGCTATGTAATCGAATTATGAATAAAATTGGAAACAAAACGTGTACTTTGTTGTCCCTCGATAGCCAAAATTAAAAACTTAAAAAGCGGCCAAGTGCGAGTTGGACTCGCCCATGAAGGGTTCCGTAGTAGCAAATAACATAATATAAAAGTTCTTGAAGTTTGTTGTAACTTTGATCGAGGTAAATTGTGGTTTACGATTTATGACGTATTAAAAAAAAACTACTTACTAGATCTCGTTCAAATTAATTTTCGTTGAAAGTTTGCATGGTAATGCACATCATACATTTTTTTTAGTTTTATCATTCTCTTATTTTAGAAGTTACAGGGGGGGGACACACATTTTAGCACTTCGAAAGTGTCTCTCGAGCAAACTATTCAGTTTAGAAAAAAATGATATTAGAAACCTCAATATCATTTTTGAAGACCTATCCATAAATACCACACACGCGTGGGTTTGATGAAAAAAAAATTTTTGCGTTTCAGTTCTATGTATGGGGAACCTCAAAAGTTATTGTTTTTTTTCTATTTTTGTGTAAAAATCTTAACGCGGTTTACAGAATACATCTACTTAGCAAGTTTCAACAGTATAGTTCTTATAGTTTCGGAGAAAAATGGCTGTGACATACGGACGGACAGACAGACAGACAGACAGACATGACGAATCTATAAGGGTTCCGTTTTTTGCCATTTGGCTACGGAACCCTAAAAACGATATCAAACTTTAATTAGAAGATCCAATACTTACCTACTCAGTAGTTTCTTGCCGCTTCTCCCGGGTCCACTGACTTGACTTCCAAAAAAGGTTTTGTAAAACCAATTTTGAATAAAAATATTTGAAATGAATGATACTTACCGCCAGTTTGTAACCCCCGACGAAAACAGAGGGGTGTTATAAGTTTGACATGTCTGTGTATCTGTATGTCTGTGGCATCGTAGCTCCCACATGGATGAACCGATTTTGATATAGTTTTTTTATTTGGAAGGTGACTTAATCGAGAATATTCTTAGCTATGTTTAATGTAAATAAAACTGTTAGATTATTTTATGTTTTGTAAACAAAAGTAAGATAGTTCGATTTAGGCCTATCAATATAATCCTTTAAAGTGCATCGGTCACGATGGGAACGCAGCCTAATGGAAATGCTTCGCGTTGGCTATTGTTTATTCTGGACAAGGCACGGCTTCCCGCGTCTGTCTTGGAAGCGGGAAATGGGAAAATTGATGGTGGAAATATGTATGTTATTGCCATTTATTTATCTGCTGCAAAACGAGGGGTACCTAACCTACATAAACTATCTTTGGTAAATAATATGACGATATGTAAATAAGCAACGGGGAAATAAAACATAGTATCCGTTAATCTAGGAGGTTATTCTCCATTTATCATCGATGTAGATTTTTAATCCCGGGAGTTGGATCTATTTCGGTGGGTTAATAGATACTTAATCTATTTTAGTATGAGAGTAAGAACTATTGAAATTAATGTATTTGTATTTTAAAGAATAATCCAAATCAGCCGTCAAAATGAAATAAAACAAAAATGTAAGGCATTAGCCTGATAGAATAAATAGTTAAAATTTAAATAAATTACGCTCCACATACCACGTAGGATTCACACGCAACCAGACCGAGAACAGAATCAAACTTATTAAAATTTCCGCCTGGCTGGGAATCGAACCTAGGACCCTGTGCATGACGGTCCGGCATGATAGGAAACCATTGCGCCAGGGTCGTCAATGTTTCGGATACCTGTTACTTACGACGTTACGGAACTTACGGATGCCATATTGACTATGACACTCCACAGAATAACTACTTTTGCACAGACAAATTAAAACTTAAGACCACAGATAAATACATTTCACAGATAAAATTTACCACGTTACAATAGCACAAGAATACTAACCGAAATAAAAGCAGATTTCTAATTGTACAGTAATAATTATATTTCACAACAAATGCAACATTTCTCTCCTACTCCTGATGTCCTATCCAGCAGGCAGCAACCAGATCCCCTAATGAAGCTATGGGTTATTACCGCGTGTCGGTGAGACAGCCGCGGTCGGCCGATAGCAGACGCCAGGCGGCCACCAATTATGCACCGATAACGAGCGGGCTTATCGCGAAGGGCTGGTTGTTACTGGGAGCGGAGCGGCAGCGGGCGCGGGAGCGGTTTTGAAAATTATGTTTTTTTTTTATTCATAGCTAGTAAATGCCTGCTTCGGTTCGGTAAAACTTTAGGCCACACTAAAGCCCGCACTTGAATAAATGTATGGACGTACATAAATATTTCGGAAAAAGCTGTGTTTCCGTTCAAAGGATTCTTAATTAAAATTTTAAAGTTATAATCAGGGCCGGATTTAGTGGTCTGGAAGTACCACCCCACTCAGCCACTGGGATACTCCCTCAAGATGGCTAGTAAATTGTTAAGATGGGTTGCTTAACAGGGCCATTTGAGATTTTGATATTTTACTGATTGCCTGATCGGATTGAACAAATAAAGATCAATGTTTTCTGTTAATATTTAAGAATAATATAATCATGTTTGTACAAAGTACTGTAGGTAAAGGTAAAACATCGGAAAAAAAAATCTAACGAAAAATTGTTTACTAGTGTTAGTACTCGGAATTTGATAGAACTTTTTTCCGAAGTCTATTGTTGCCCCTCTTTTGTGGAGGCCCAGGGCTGTAGCTAGTGTGGCCAGGTCCAATTTGTTTTAATCGGGACAGAAGGTAAAAAAAATCGGGATTTAAGTCTGCAAATCGGGACTAACAAAATAAATTTTTTTTTGGAATTAATTTTAATTTATTGCTTTTCACAAATAATTATTAAAATAGTAAAATAGAATACTTAATAGCCCGATTTTTTGCTACGATTCGTCCTCTACGAACTTTAAAAATTGTGAAATATAACTTTTTATAAAAATAAGCCTTTTGTATTTGGTACCAACCGAGGCAAGAAAAATTAAAATACCTATATTTTACAGTATAGAGAATCAGAGAGGGAAATGCGGGCTACTTTGAACGCATTTTTGCACTCGACATAGTGATGTGGCCCGTGGTGCATTTTTAGAATAATAATGCTTTTTGTTACAATTATTGATTTATCAGGACATTTAGCGTCCCGATCAGGTGGTAATCGGGACGCGTCCCCAGACCCCTGAAAATCGGGACGTCCCGCGCAAGTCGGGACACCTGGCAACGCTAGCTGTAGCCCCGGTTGTCCTCCCCTAAATCCGGCCCTGGTTATAATATTGTGTTTTATAATCAGCTCTTAATAAATATGGAACTCGTTGCACCTATGCACCTACGTATGTAACCTGTTAGCCTAAACGAAATAAAAGTTCTCGACAGGAATAGCTACACTGATGAACTCATAGCATATGCATAGTACCTACTTGCACGTATGCTTTTAAAACTACGATCCGCTCCCGCTACCCGCTCCCCGCTATATCAGAGGCCCCACCTCACGGAGCGGTTAGACCAGTTCAACCGGCAGATTATCGAACGTTTGAACGCTTCTCGAATGTGTGTCATCACTATCATCTGTTCGACAATTTGTTATATCGATAGAAAACGGCGCGGCTGATAACAACGTCGGATGAAAGTTAGAGACGTCCTGTTGACACTATCGAGCGATTGATCAGATCTACCTGCGATGTGAATAAGTTCCTAGAAGTTGTGTAGTGGTTTCAATGTCGGTCACTCACGCAAAAGGCTCGAAACCCAAAAATTTTTCCTATAAGAAAAAAGCAGACCTGATGGTAAGTGGTTACCGTTGTGGACGTACAACGTCGTCAACACATCGCGTCGCCAACCGTATAGATTTATTTGAGACCTTTTACCAAGAAAAATATCAGTATGTTTTCTAGATAGACTTTCCTGATTTATTTCTGTTTAATTAGTTTTTCTGATCCGCAAAGACCGTTCGTTACTGAGTTTCATATTGGTACCCTTACAAAGAACCAGTATTAATATTAATATCTCGTAAATATAATATTTATCAAGGCGACGTACGTCACAGGGCCCGGCCGCTCGGTCGGACGGGTGGAATTTGTATATGAAGCAAGGATATTAGAACCACCTTATACATACGTCTAACATTATTGGTATTCTGGCTCTGGCAAGTCTGGCATACGATAATACAAAACCCTTTAAAACATCAGGCTGTCATCCAATCGGCATCCTATCTAATTTATTACCTTATTTGTCGATTTGATAGACTGACACGAGAAAGAGACGGTTAATGTGTAACGATTGCAAAATATCAGTCAATTTACTGATTAAGTAAGTATATTAAAATTAATGTTTTTTCTGAACTCCGTCATTTGTCAACCAATTTGGACATTTTTTATGTGAAAGGATGTGCTTCCAGAATGGACCCATATTTATCAAATATTTATGAATCTGATGATGCCATGAGGAATTGAGAGCATTTATAATGGGTATACACATGGCGATATTGATATCATTGAGATGTCCTGCGTGGTCCAATGGTTACTATGCCGGACCACGTCCTGAATTCCCACCGAGGCGGGAATTTGAATGATGAGTTTGAATTTCTATTCTCACTCTGGGTCATCTGGGTTTGTTTATTAACCTGGGTGTGTGTGTTCACGCGAACAGATTCTAAATTCCGATACAAAACAATCGGCAATCGTTCGGGTGACATGCGCTTCCCTGCCTTAAACAAATATTACGCCGATAGTAAATTGATTCTTGGAACGCGGTCCAATTAATGTTATTAAATTATTGATTCACAGTCAATCAACGAAGTGGGCTACAGTCTACTGGGTTTAATATAAACAAAGTTTTGGAGGTTGACTTATTGCCTTCAACCCATTTATGGCCCACTACTGAGCACGGGCTTCTCCTCTTGAGGAGGCCTAGAGTATACTCCACCACGCTGCTCCAGTGCGGGTCGGTGGAGGGGTTAGTGGTAAATGGTAATCCAAGTGTCGGAAGTTTTCATGCCGCCCGTGGGTCTCCATAACGACGGTTATCTTACTACAACAACCGGGACCGACAGCTTTAGTGTTCTCGGAAGCACGGATACCCTGAAGTAATTTTATTTTTGTCACTAGCAGTCTTCCATCCAACTATCCACCGCGCCGGCTCTTGCTTTGTCACGGATCGACACTAGCCGCCGGGCTATGAGCGCTTTAATTTACGTGTATATTTTGAGAAACCCTTTGACTTAGTCATGAACCTTCTGAGCTCATGATAAAATATACATATCCCCGAGGAGTTAAATGTTTAATCCGACATCAGAAGATGTTTGAAGTTAATCCGTTTGTATGCGCATATTAATGTCGCGTCGACTGTGCCACGATATATCAACAGAATTTGATGTCTCGAGCTCGCGACTCAGTGTTTTAACGAGGACTCGCGTGAACCTAAACAAGATTCCATTAAAGAATTAATCTCAAAAATACACTTGAATTTTGTATCTGTATGTTCTAATTTTTAACCGACGAAAAAAAATGGAGGAGGTTCTCAATTCGACACGTATATTTTTTTTTTATGTATGATCACGCAGCAATCGGCACAGGGTAGTCCGATCTTAATGATTCTTTTTTTATTGGATAGGGTATGTCCTGAAGTTGGTCCCATATTTTTTTGAAAATTTTATTCCCACCCTAAAGGTACGAAAATAGGGGATGATTGATTATTCACCCACGGAATTTACGGTTTTTTTACACGTTAACCCCAATAACTTTGTACTGGGTGATCCGATTTCGATGATTCTTTTTTTATTGAATAGTGTATACCTTAAAGTAAATCTTGTTTAAATTTCGAAACAAAATTTTACCCCTAAAGGTACGAAAATAGGGGATGATTGATATTTCACCTACTACATTTTTACCTGGTAATGAATCTACCACCAATTATTTATTATTAATTATAAGTATTATAGCAACTAAAAATTAAAAAATAATTACTTTTTAACAAAAAATAGAATAGAATAGAATATAATTTATTTCTTCAAGTTAACACTGCAGTACAAAAAGGCAATATGACATCTTACACTATAGGTACTTATAAAAAAAAGAATGTTGATTGTAGCAGTAAAAACTTGACGAAATAGGGCCACACTCAGCACTGGCCGCAGCAAGCCACGACCGCTGATTTTCAGGGCGACCCTAATTCGTGTAGTTCGATTAGTGATAAAACCAACGAAAAAAAAACTGAAAAGCAAGAAATAAAATAAACCATTTAGTATTATAAATTAAGATCAAAAATTAACAGTACTTAAATAAATAATTTTGAGGCGGTGCCAAACCAATGAAAAAAAAGCGGTGAAAAGATGTGCGCCGCGCTGCTGTTGCCGTGTGCATCGCATGCCGCTGCCCTCATAATATGAACTTTATGTAATTAATTTTGTTTGTTTGTTTGGCACGGTCTCAAAATTATTTATTTACTGTTAATTTTTGATCTTAATTTATAATACTAAATGGTTTATTTTATTTCTTGCTTTTCAGTTTTTTAACCGACTTCAAAAAAGGAGGAGGTTCTCAATTCGACTGTTTTTTTTTTATGTTTGTTACCTCAGAACTTTGGACTGGGCGAACCGATTTTGATGATTCTTTTTTTAATCGAAAGCTGGTGGCTGTCATGTGGTCCCACATAAATTTTATTGAGATCTGACAATGGCATCCATGAGAAAACTACATAAGTCGTAAATTTGTGTTAAAATGTGCGCGACAAATTGACGAATAACTCAATATCACGCCAACCGATTTCGATGATTCTTTTTTTAATCGAAAGCAGGCGCTTGTCATGTGGTCTCACATAAATTTGAACGAGATCTGACAACTATGTAGTTTTTGAGACTTTGAAGTCGGTTATTTTTTGTTAGTAAAATTTAGATTATTTTTCGTTGGTTTTATTTTTTGTTAAAAAGTAATTATAATATGTATGTTATAAGTCTGTGGTATTACAGTACAGCGCAAGTATAAAATACATACATACTACGTCCTTTATTAAAACGAGTTTTTTTTTGTGATGCGGCTGCATCAGAGGTTGTCGGCAAAGATTAGCATTATCACAATGTATCCAAACATAGTACCTTCGTCGATAAATTGGCCTACATGTGATTTTATCGCGATTAACTTAGCTGCAAACTTTTATTGAATTACTAACGAAATTCTCACTTGCCACTCGACATAAACCTTCCGAATGCGGCCATGCGAATTGAATCGTCTCGGATCAAGTTCAAGCCAACTTATTTTTATCCTTGGTAATTGAAATAAAAACACTCAACAAATTGATCATGACATACGTTAACACTATCATCGCCGGCCGAGCCGTCCGCTATAAATCTCGCTGTCGTCCCAGACGCCTGCAGACATACGTCACAGCTGCTCCCCCTCCCCCCTCCCCCCTCCCCCCTCCCCCCTCCCCTCCCCAGCCACATACATACTTAGAACCACCTTAGAAGATCGTTCCAATCACTTCGGATATAGATCACTGTAACGCTTGAGATGGAACAACCCGCAAAACGAGACCCGTCGTCCATTTATAGTGTAAGGATTATTTAAAACTAGGGCTGCCATCACCTGCATCAGACCAAACCTTCTAAAACCACGGACATTTTAACGGAATTTAGATTTTCCCGGACTACGTAGTAAAGATCTATTATTTACTTACCTATTTATGACCGCAAACATTAGTGGCCCTAGGGCGGCAGAGCTTTTTTTTAGAAGTTGCTACGTTTAAAATATAGCGAAGACTTACAAGGCTGCTAGAGAGACGGTATTGAACCGTTTGTCTAGGAGGGGCGCTATAATCCACGTCCGCCCCGAACGCGCTCAAAGTTTCCCCGGAGGCCGTACACATTTTAAAACCCTGCCCGGACGCTTACCGGACGCCTCTAAACTAGGACAAAAACTGTATATATATATTTTTTTAGTATTTCTAATTTATCAGTATATACTCATAACATTAAGTATTTATACGCTATCCATTATACTCCGGTAATAACTACCCCGTATTTCCCTGACCGATAAACGGTCACAGCAATGTCACATGAGTCATGTGACATGACGACAGCAATTTACCGTAACAGTTAAACTGTCTCATTGTGTTAAGAACAAGAGGCTCTGTACCTGATGCAGTTGGCGCGGCTCCAAGCCCAGACAATCATGTCAGTAGCACTGCCGTGCGTTGAATTGTGAGTATTGTAAGCTATCAGCTACCGGCCATAGCCTGTGGACTGTAAATCGTTATCAGAAGTGGGATAGGGATTTTATTTGTCCGTTTACTTGACTAGACGTCTATTCGCTCGCTGGTTAAGTGTGTGTTACAAAATATTGAAAAATTTGAATTGCTAACACGAGGCTACGCTACGTAAAGACTACATAAGGACAATTTTGGCCGTCTGACCCCCAATACCCCCATGTAACATCACAAGATTCTCAGGCTCCCTCTCCCCCTTCTTATGTAAGATTTTATTTGGTTTTAGAAAAGTATTGGTTGCATTAAAACTTATTACTTGACTTAAACCGCTCCCCACCGGACCCTTATGTAATTAATGAATGGCTCCAAACAACAGATGAGGTTCCAATGTATAGAGCATGACTTGGCATGACTGTACAGCATTTGTTTTCTAAGTTAAAGGAAACTACAATCCCACCTGTACCTAATTGAAAATGTAGTGATGTCCCGTAAAGCGCACCAACTTGTTAATTGTTCACTGTTACCCGTAACCCACGTTGTAATGGAGTGGTAAGCATAAGGAGAATTGAAAATAATAGAATAAATCGGTTCGCTCACGCTAAGTATTGCTATACACTATCAGGGTTATATGTGACACTAATAATAAGGCAAATTGTCCATAATGTAAGACCTAAATGTACCACATATAATGCAATAAAATATTGAATACTGAATACTAATAGATCCAGAACACCGACACGGATAAGTTATTCATGTTAACTGATCAACGACCAGACGTGTCTTTGGACGATAAATGAACAAGATTAAAACAAGTAAATGAACGTTATTTATACCGCCAGGAAGTAAGCCTGGTGACCTGGTGGTATTGAACCGAAATCAAACTGGAGGGACCGTTCGTCATATTGCCTTATCCGTATTCTCCTCACCACCAGACAGTTCTAGCAAATGTTATCTGTGGATAGGACCTTGCAGCTTATTTTTTATTACTTGACTTCTTAGTATAGCAGTGTTACTGTATCGTTGAATTAATGATTCAAACCTATCAATTCAGTCCTTCGAGCCAGATGAAGCAGCTGCTATGGAGCTGTATTCAAATCGCACGGGAATTGAATACGAAACCGCTAATGGACAGGCTCAATCAATCGGCGCAAAAAGATGAGGATTGCCTAAATTATTCAAGCCTTCCGTACTCCGTACCGACGAGACTTTTCACTCAGCAGCGTATCACGTAAAATTTTCCCAAATTTCTCCTGAAGGGTCAAAGTTTACTTTAATTTTTGATGTACAGAACTTTAAGGGCCTAATTGAATCGAGTTAGGATTTTCTTATTGTTTTTAGGGAACTATAAAAGGCATAACAAAATTACCCACTTTGAGTACTCGTTTTCTATGTCACTCTCGCTCAGCGTTTCGAATTCAACTGCTGGACATTGGCCTTTCATAATGGACGCTACTAAGGCTAGTCCTGAACCCTCTGAATCCAGCGGTTTCTCGCTGTCTATGATAATCCCCATCTAGTCGGGCGACCTGTAATGTAAATCTATAGCTCAAATTATCTGTGTAGACTTGAATGAAAGTGGAACATTGAAAGTTTTATCATTTTGTAAGTTTTTTCGGAAATAACATTGAGTATTGTAAAACGCTGTGGAATCATAACATTTAAATCAACTCAGGATTTTAGGCTTCACAACGAATTTTATTTAAATTGGTTAAAAATAACAAATGCTGCATCACTTTATGTTCAAAATCGACAAACTCCCTTAATGAGATGTGACTAATTTCGTTAATTGGTTTGTTGTAAAGTGCCAAGAGGCAAACGGAAGTCTTACGGAAATGTACTTGGAACGTTTCTTTGAGATATTTTCTCAAATTCTGTTTACCCTTCAAAACCATTTTATTTATACTGCCTCCGAAAAAGAACTAACACATTTCTTGGATGATACAAATGTGATATATTAAAGTTAATTTTGTCACCCACGCAAGAGTACGGGAGATAAAAATCAGGAGTAAGATTGTAATAAAATCTGACGATGTGATTTCATATCAAAACTCTGTGTCATAAAAATAAATTTTGTCTTCCCACGCCACTTGAATGCAGATCAGAAGTTTCGAAGTAACGCGCGAATTGGAGGTTTATCTGTTCAACGGTGAATGCAAACATCGTGACGAAATCTGCGCGCATAATGTCTTCGCAGTGACGTCCCAGCCGTCAGAAAGTTAACCAACTATAATAGCTTTTAGTTCATTGTTATTCAAAACATCTATACTTGTAGAAGTAACTTAATTGTAATTTGCTTATCTCTGGAAATAATATTGACTTATCTTTATTTTAAAGACTCGATTTATTTATATTTACACATATGTTTGTCCTAAATATGTATGTCCTCGCCATTAAACGAATTTACACTCCTCGCTTGGTGGCCAGGACCGTTACTAAATATAACTATAATACGTTTGTTTGCAAATATAATAATACTAAATAATACTACTAAATAATCTAAAAACTTTACTGTCAGTACTAACCTAACCTAACACCTCAAGTTGATGAAATTCTTAGGCTTCTGAAGGAATTTGATCGCACCGTTCGGAATCCTATTGGACCCGGCCGAGGCGTTTTACATTTGAAAACTCGCACGATTTGGTCCCTGAAAAGTAAATGGTAGCGGACTTGAAGAGAGAATTATTTGCGGCTTTCAAAGACCATTTTAGACGCCCAACTCACGTACGTCCGTTGGGATCCCTGTTCTAATAAAGAGGAGAGCTCGGGGTGTTGCTAGGGAGCCCTACCGGCCCGGCACGTTTCATACTGAGTACACCTTATTACTTCGGCCTGCAAGCAATAGTTCGTGCGTCAATCCATGATAAAGAAATATAGGCGTTGATATACGTATCATAATTGCTAAAGGATGTACATCAGCGAAGTTCAGGTATCAAAATGTAAGGACTAAACTGACAACATAGGCTAAGTGCCTTTGTACTTAATACAAATAAATGAATTGAATTTAATTGAACATTTTTAACCGACGAAAAAAAAAGGAGGAGGTTCTCAATTCGACACGTATATTTTTTTTTTTTTTTTTTTGTATGATCACGCAGAAATCGGCACAGGGTGGTCCGATTTGGATGATTCTTTTTTTATTGGATAGGGTATGTCCTGAAGTTGGTCCCATATTTTTTTGAAAATTTTATTCCCACCCTAAAGGTACGAAAATAGGGAATGATTGATTATTCACCCGTTTTTTACTCGGTATTTTTACATGTTAACCCCAATAACTTTGTACTGGATAATCCGATTTCGATGATTCTTTTTTTATTGAATAGTGTATACCTTGAGGTTACTCTTGTTTAAATTTCAAAACAAAATTTTACCTCTATAGGTACGAAAATAGGGGATGATTGATATTTCACCTACTACATTTTTACCTGGTAACTGAATCTATAATTCATAAAATCAATAATTTATTATTAATTGTAAGTATTATAGCAACTAAAAATTAAAAAATAATTACTTTTTAACAAAAAATAAAACCAACGAAAAAAAAACTGAAAAGCAAAAAATAAAATAAACCATTTAGTATTATAAATTAAGATCCGAAATTAACAGTAAATAAATAATTTTGAGGCGGTGCCAAACCAATGAAAAAACAAACGGCGAAAAGTTGTGTAATTAATTTTATGTAATTAATTTTGGTTGTTTGTTTGGCACGGTCTCAAAATTATTTATTTACTGTTAATTTCGGATCTTAATTTATAATACTAAATGGTTTATTTTATAATTGGTATGTTAGTTAAAATTAAATTAACAAAACTGATTTCATTATTATCGCGTCTGTACTCATAAAAAGTCACAGAATTTTATGAAGCTGTTTTAAAAAATATCTTCATCCCTATTATTTTTAGGTTCCTTCTACTTATCCCTTTCTATCTCTTTCATTCTTTAGGTGAGCATTTAAACAGTTTCATCTTTTTATGAATTAACAAACAATTATGTTTATCGTTAAATAAATAACGCTTTGTGGCGCTTCAAAGCTTCATACTCATAGCCCATCCATGCAATACATGAATGTCTAGAATTACCGAATGATCAATCTCGTCTTAAATATTATTAGGATTCAAAAAGTAAATCCGTAATTGGCTGTATGATTTGTTTCATAAGATCTGTAATTCATAACATTAAGAGCTGTGGATTTTGTTAATAAATAAATAAATAAATGATAGGTCCGAATCGACGTATCCTAAGTAATCCTAACGTCCAGTCCCCTAGCAAGATTCAGGAGTGCCAATTATCACGTCATTCAGTACCTCAGGAGGGCTATTCTTTAAAATACAAACTCGAAATCGAAGCTCACTCAACTCTAAAATACAAACTCGAAATCGAAGCTCACTCAACTCTAAAATACAAACTCGAAATCGAAGCTCACTCAAGTCAGACTCGAAAGTGAACTTGCTTCATCTTGATATTATGTTCTCTAATCATCTAGCACGCACTTGCGAAGTGAAGTGTGGCTCGAACTCGAACTTCAAACGACTAAAGATAGGAATTTTGACACTCATTGCGGATTATGCTGTCGAGTTACAAACCAGAATAGCCTTGCAGTAGTGAATACCTACTCCATGTCGATAGAAAGCACATTAATCCACGGATTACGATTAGTAAACGGGCCTCGTTCTGACGTTCACGATTCACGATTCAAAGCGTAACGGAATAATTTAATAAAGCAATTTAAATGGCGCCCCTGTTTCTGATAATCCTCGTCTCGTGTTACCCCTTTTTGTTAGGGTGTTTCTTCATTTATCAGCGCTTAGTTGAAAAGATTGATGTGAATTTGTTTTTCGCGCTGGTTAAATCGTTCATGAATAGCGTCTGTTTAGTGATTAGGTATCGATTTTACTTGTCAAATTTCTGTGATTTTGTCGTATTGAAAAAATATTATTATTGATCTATTTATACATATAAATTATCAGTTTATAAATGATAACAATACCTGATGGTAAGCGACAATGAAGTCTTGTATGGAAAAGCGCACTAATTTAGTGTAAGTCAATTCGCTCTTGGCTTGAAGACGTTGTAATCAAACGGGAACACAGATTCTTTATACTAATAATATAAAAAAAAAAATTGTCCTCTCTAGCTTTAACATTTCAGGAATTGAGGACTCTTGAAACAATGTAATGTAGTATGGCCTAGGCCTAATCGAAAGGAGAAACCCGTTCCCCAGAGACCGTTGATGGGTTCAAGCTTGAGACACTGCTTGATAATCTGACAATCAGATCCGACGAGAAGCTTTCAAACGAGGAGTCGCCCTCTAGCCATCAGGTGCAGGCGAAATCCTTTCTAAAAGGAGTATTCGATAATAAATTCATACCCAATTATAAGCTTTTGCGTAATAATGCGCCTACTGTTCTGCTCATTCCGAATACTTGCACTAATTGCTCCGGCCTGCGCTAAATAATCTTGAAAATTTACAGACGAAACGTGGTAATAGGGTGGAATTGGATTGGCTCGGTTCGGCTTTGAGATTCTCACTTGTATTCAGGGACATGGAATTTTCTGCGCTTCAAATATCAAATGTTCCCAAAATGTAATTGGCTTAAAGTTAAATTGGACTCTGGTGTCTCTGTGAACTAGGGTTAGGTTACACCACCGAGATGGTGAGATGGAATGAAGAACTAGATGCAAGCTCTTTACCAATCCGCGTTGGAGCAAGGTGGAATAGGCACTCACAGTTTTAAGGAACATTTAAAAACCATACGCATAAAGAACCTACTAAAACTATAATTACCATCTGGATTAAACAGTATGGCACATGGACCGGCGACCTTCGACAGTAAACAGATTACGTGCAGATCAAAAAGCAATTCCGACCAATCATAGGTTATTGACGTTGACCTCAAGACGCTTAGCTACCAGGGTGTCGATGTCTGTATGTAACTTCGACCAATTCGTAGCAGATCGACAAGTCGCAGATATTCATCCTATGTCATGTAATCCATCTTCAGGTATATCTTCGAAACTCCTTCAAATTACTATAAACTTCTTGGTGCAGACTCATGTATGAACCTTACACTTCCAGAAACGAACGCTAGACCGTATGAATAATAAACTGGTCTAGATATTTATTCGTCAGCTGAACCTGCAACCAGGACACAGCAACAAGGCTGGAGTACTTTACGATTCCGTGTCAAGGAACACTCGCGAATATTTAACGCCAGCAGCGGGCGAATTAGGTACACGTTTTACAGTGTGTTGGGATGAAAATTATTTATTTACTCTCCCAATTGTTGTTATTGACGTCACCTGCTGTAAATCCTTGGTGGGGAATTGCAAGCGATTGATCTAGGATGCGGTTCCTTACTTGTCTGGAACCTAGTTGGTAGGGACACGTGAAAACAATTGTTCTAGGATGCGGATTCTCTTTTATCGAGTCATGATAAATAGTTTAAAATCTGCGGGAATAGATGAACGCATTCGCATTACGGGCTGAAAATATGAACTTTTTGGCTGCGCCATGTAGAGGCGTTAGATGTATTTATAATTCAAGGCACAGGTTAAAAATGCCTACAAAGGAACTTTAATAATACATAGGTTGCTACTTAGAATAATAATAAACGGTTGCTAGTACAAGTATTCAGACTTCCCAAGTAAAAACCACATGAATCCGCGATAATGAATAGTTATTCAGGAACAATAAACAATTCAATCGCTCAACTAAACTTAAATATTAATAACCCGTACAGTTATTAAGGCTATGGCGCGATGGCGGCGGCATGCGAACTTTTTCACCACTATTAAACATCCATTACACCCTCGCCATTAGGACGAAAGATTGTTGCTAACGTGCCGTGGTCTATGGTGGCCATAACATGGAAACGGATTACTTTACATAAACTAAATGATGGCAGTAAAGTATAGTTGTTAGCATGTATGAGTACCTATTACTAGTTTATGTTCCTAGTAACAGTCCTTTCCTTCCATAGTCTTGCTTGTCAACCGCCAAACGAACCGTCGTATTCCGGCTGGGGGCTTGAAAGCCAGTTCGTTCTTTCTTTTTCTTCTCTCTTTCTCGGCCGGCAACGCATCAGTGATGCTTTTGGTGTTGCTGATGTTCATGGGCGGCAAGACCCACTTACCATCAGGTGGATCGTCAGCTCTTTCGCTATTTCCACAAAACTGAAAACTGAAAACTTGCGCCCGCACTTGGTTGACAGATATTAACATACGATACCTAGTTAGAGAGAAAGAGAGAGACAAGAATATTGCAGGTCCTCGCCTTCATATCTTCCGGTAACGCATTGGTATGGTAATGTCTATAACGCTTTCACACTCATAGCGTCACACTAGGATTCCCTGTGTCGCGGGTGCCATGGACTACACACAGAGACAAGGACTTTCACACCCAGACTAGCACAGAAATTCAAACTCATCATTAAAATTTCCGCCTCGCTGGGAATCGAACCCAGGACCCTTGGTGCGGCGATCCAGCATGGTATCCATTGCGCCAAACAGGTCGTCAAGTCGTCTATGGTTGCTGATGTCCAAGGACGACTGACTGACCGTTCACCTTTAAGTGACAATTGACACGCCTCGTTTATCGGCTATTTACAGTAAAAAACAATTTGGGACCAGCCAAATAAATCCTTTTTACTTTCCAAAAATTTTCATAACTAACCTCTTCACATAAAAAATTGGACTCAAAAATAATTAGCTCAAAGGAGTCTGGCCGCCATTTTAACTCGTTCTCATCCAAATTCGAAACTAGCAAGTAGTTCACTGAAGCTCGAGTGGGTCCTTCCGTTTGGCCCAATTCAATTATTTTTAATTGTGTTGTTTATTGTTGGACCGGTTTTGGGGTGCGGCTGCGGCGTGCGGCCCGTGCGGCGCGGCTGTCGTCTGCAGTGCGGCCGAAGTTCTTTAATTAAATTGATTAAATTTCAAAGAGTTTCTTGTCGGGATTTAAGGGGATTGCCTTGCCCGATGACCTTGAAGATTTGGTCCCTCTACTAGTATTTTTTAACTAAGCGCCATCTACCGACCAACGACTATACTACAATAAAACGAACTGAAGATAAAGCAAGGAAACATGTGGCACAGAGTTGTCATCGTTCTTGCCTATTTTTGTTCGCTCTCTGAGAGATTTTCGAATACATTTTGTTCCTATAGTTTTTGTAGTCTTGTACGAGTATCTGCCTACATGATAATAATTTATTTATTTTGAACTACGCTATGCACTATGCCTGCTGAAATAGCTTTCATTATACTAAATGATACATTCTGAAGTCTGATGATGACCAGGTAAGTACTGATCAGTTTTCAGTAACGGGAATAGTTAGGATGACCTAGCTTTCAACATTTATCTAATTGAGCACGGGTGCTACTACATGAAACATTCTGAAGGTCTGATGATGACCAGGTATATACTTATCGGTTTTCAGTAACGGGAATAGTTAGGATGACCTAGCTTTCAACATTTATCTAATTGAGCACAGGTGCTACTACATGAAACATTCTGAAGGTCTGATGATGACCAGGTATATACTTATCGGTTCTCAGTAACGGGAATAGTTAGGATGACCTAGCTTTCAACATTTATCTAATTGAGCACGGGTGCTACTACATGAAACATTCTGAAGGTCTGATGATGACCAGGTATATACTTATCGGTTCTCAGTAACGGGAATAGTTAGGATGACCTAGCTTTCAACATTTATCTAATTGAGCACGGGTGCTACTACATGAAACATTCTGAAGGTCTGATGATGACCAGGTATATACTTATCGGTTCTCAGTAACGGGAATAGTTAGGATGACCTAGCTTTCAACATTTATCTAATTGAGCACGGGTGCTACTACATGAAACATTCTGAAGGTCTGATGATGACCAGGTATATACTTATCGGTTCTCAGTAACGGGAATAGTTAGGATGACCTAGCTTTCAACATTTATCTAATTGAGCACAGGTGCTACTACATGAAACATGCTGAAGGTCTGATGATGACCAGGTATATACTTATCGGTTCTCAGTAACGGGAATAGTTAGGATGACCTAGCGTTCAACATTTATCTAATTGAGCACAGGTGCTACTACATGAAACATTCTGAAGGTCTGATGATGACCAGGTATATACTTATCGGTTCTCAGTAACGGGAATAGTTAGGATGACCTAGTTTTCAACATTTATCTAATTGAGCACAGGTGCTACTACATGAAACATGCTGAAGGTCTGATGATGACCAGGTATATACTTATCGGTTCTCAGTAACGGGAATAGTTAGGATGACCTAGCGTTCAACATTTATCTAATTGAGCACAGGTGCTACTACATGAAACATTCTGAAGGTCTGATGATGACCAGGTATATACTTATCGGTTCTCAGTAACGGGAATAGTTAGGATGACCTAGCGTTCAACATTTATCTAATTGAGCACAGGTGCTACTACATGAAACATTCTGAAGGTCTGATGATGACCAGGTATATACTTATTGGTTCTCAGTAACGGGAATAGTTAGGATGACCTAGCTTTCAACATTTATCTAATTGAGCACGGGTGCTACTACATGAAACATTCTGAAGGTCTGATGATGACCAGGTATATACTTATCGGTTCTCAGTAACGGGAATAGTTAGGATGACCTAGCTTTCAACATTTATCTAATTGAGCACAGGTGCTACTACATGAAACATTCTGAAGGTCTGATGATGACCAGGTATATACTTATCGGTTCTCAGTAACGGGAATAGTTAGGATGACCTAGCTTTCAACATTTATCTAATTGAGCACGGGTGCTACTACATGAAACATTCTGAAGGTCTGATGATGACCAGGTATATACTTATCGGTTCTCAGTAACGGGAATAGTTAGGATGACCTAGCTTTCAACATTTATCTAATTGAGCACAGGTGCTACTACATGAAACATTCTGAAGGTCTGATGATGACCAGGTATATACTTATCGGTTCTCAGTAACGGGAATAGTTAGGATGACCTAGCGTTCAACATTTATCTAATTGAGCACAGGTGCTACTACATGAAACATTCTGAAGGTCTGATGATGACCAAGTGTATACTTATCGGTTCTCAGTAACGGGAATAGTTAGGATGACCTAGCTTTCAACATTTATCTAATTGAGCACGGGTGCTACTACATGAAACATTCTGAAGGTCTGATGATGACCAGGTATATGCTTATGGGTTCTCAGTAACGGAAATAACGGATGACCTAGTTTGATGACCCTGTTTTAATGTTGCCATTGTGACTGTTCCTAAATTACAATAATTAATTAATTCTATAGGAAATAAGGTTAGGGGGGGCGTAAAGAAAACTGCAGAGTTTAGGATTTTTAAATATCATCGTTATATTAATCCTTTATAGATTGGGAAGTACAAGTAATACGTCTGTATCCTACCAAGAAGATATCGAGAAGAACAGCGTGTGACTAAATGAGTGGCCTTTTATAAGGTTGGATTGAACATCAATCTTTACTTATACTGATACTTAGTTTTCGTGATTATATTTTCTTAGTAAATAATCTACATATGATTTCTTTGTATGTAAGTAAGATTAGCAAATGATATTAAATTAATTGAAAAAATAATACAGACATTGTTACAAATTAAAGGTAGCAAAAATTTTGTGAATATGAAATGAAAAGTTACATCATACAAGTTCACGTAATTAAAAATAATAAATGCATTTCATTTCATTTCATTTCATTAATTGAAATGGTGGAGGAGCAATTTATTATTATTATCTATTTGTTCTTTTCATCAAATGAATAAAAAATACTAGTATACAGATGGCAAATTTTAAATTATAGTTGCATAAATTATTGTTAGTCACTATAATAATTAATTATAATATAAAAAATATGTGCTTGTCTAAAAAATGTGTAGCTTATTTCACCTAAATACATGAAATTTGACACATTTATTAAAACCCCTTAGCTTAATTAAAATTTAAAATTTCATAAATGTGGCTAAAATTGTTTTTGATACATTAACGGCTGGTCACGGCTAGACTGAAAGTTAATGATAATTAGTGAAACAAGTGAATAAGCGATTCCACTGTGTAGAGTAATTTTACAAATAACAATAGGTATATTCATTATCTATAAACACTAATAATTTCTAGACAAAAAGTAATGATATCTTATCAAAAACATAAATGTGAAATGAGAGCCAAGTTAAAAAAAAGTATTGAGATCTAAATGGGTTAAAAAGACAAAAATTTTAGTCACAGGGACATGTAATTGAAACTTTCAAAGCACCATGGCCGCCTATTTCTTATATTTTGGAAAAAAGTAAGTTAGATCTATAACTCGTCTTCCAGATATATTTTTTGTTTCTGCTTGTGATTCTTCTTCAATAATCAAATCTTGTAAATCTTCTTCATCTTGTTCAACCTAAAACAAACAAACAATGCAGTGTCAAATTAAATTAGCTAGGGAAACTATCTAATATCTAAAAAATACCACAATGTAAGCAAACAGACTAAGTTACCGGCAAAATTTGCTTTGCCCCCTCATCAACTTCCGTCCCAGACAGATCATATGTTTCTGTTAACGACTGAAGTTCCTGATTTTGTAAATCTGAGTTTTGCTGGTTCCTGAACTGCCTGAAACATAATAACTTAAGTGAGCGAACGTAATGTTTTTGCTGCTACAGTCAGTAATAAGCCATACACAAAAATTCAAATGAGTCCAAACACGATGGTTCTACGATATGCCATCACTGAGATCCTTTACCCACCTTCGGAGTCCACCATCAGGTAGGTGACATCATCAGTCACCAAGGTATCAATGAGACCTTTAAAAGGAGTCCAAGCACGATGCTTCTACATAGTGACGTCACTGAGATCCTTTACCCACATTAAAAGTCCACCATCAAGTAGGTGACATCATCAGTCACCAAGGTCTCCATGAGACCTTTTAAATGAGTCCAAGCACGAAGGTTCTACGTAGTGCCGTCACTGAGATCCTTTACCCATCTTCGGAGTCCACCATCAGGTAGGTGACATCATAAGTCACCAAGGTCTCCATGAGACCTTTTAAATGAGTCCAAGCACAATGGTTCTACGTAGTGCCGTCACTGAGATCCTTTACCCACCTTCGGAGTCCAACATCAGGTAGGTGACGTCATCAGTCACCAAGGTCTCCATGAGACCTTTCAAATGAGTCCAAGCACGAAGGTTCTACGTAGTGCCGTCACTGAGATCCTTTACCCATCTTCGGAGTCCACCATCAGGTAGGTGACATCATAAGTCACCAAGGTCTCCATGAGACCTTTTAAATGAGTCCAAGCACAATGGTTCTACGTAGTGCCGTCACTGAGATCCTTTACCCACCTTCGGAGTCCACCATCAAGTAGGTGACGTCATCAGTCACCAAGGTCTCCATGAGACCTTTCAAATGAGTCCAAACACGATGGTTCTACGTAGCGCCGTCACTGAGATCCTTTACCCACCTTCGGAGTCCACCATCAGGTAGGTGACATCAACAGTCATCAAGGTCTCGATGAGACCTTTCAAATGAGTCCAAGCACAATGGTTCTACGTAGTGCCGTCACTGAGATCCTTTACCCACCTTCGGAGTCCACCATCAGGTAGGTGACATCATCAGTCACCAAGGTCTCAATGAGACCTTTCAAATGAGTACAAGCACGATACTTCTACATAGTGATGTCACTGAGATCCTTTACCCACCTTCGGAGTCCACCATCAGGTAGGTGACATCATCAGTCACCAAGGTCTCCATGAGACCTTTTAAATGAGTCCAAGCACGATGGTTCTACGTAGTGCCGTCACTGAGATCCTTTACCCACCTTCGGAGTCCACCATCAGGTAGGTGACATCATCAGTCACCAAGGTCTCAATGAGACCTTTCAAATGAGTCCAAGCACGATACTTCTACATACTGACGTCACTGAGATCTTTTACCCACCTTCGAAGTCCACCATCAGGTAGGTGACGTCATCAGTCACCAAGGTCTCCATGAGACCTTTTAAATGAGTCCAAGCACGATGGTTCTACGTAGTGCCGTCACTGAGATCCTTTACCCACCTTCGGAGTCCACCATCAGGTAGGTGACATCAACAGTCATCAAGGTCTCGATGAGACCTTTCAAATGAGTCCAAGCACAATGGTTCTACGTAGTGCCGTCACTGAGATCCTTTACCCACCTTCGGAGTCCACCATCAGGTAGGTGACATCATCAGTCACCAAGGTCTCAATGAGACCTTTCAAATGAGTACAAGCACGATACTTCTACATAGTGATGTCACTGAGATCCTTTACCCACCTTCGGAGTCCACCATCAGGTAGGTGACATCATCAGTCACCAAGGTCTCCATGAGACCTTTTAAATGAGTACAAGCACGATGGTTCTACGTAGTGCCGTCACTGAGATCCTTTACCCACCTTCGGAGTCCACCATCAGGTAGGTGACATCATCAGTCACCAAAGTCTTAATGAGTGCTTTCAAATGAGTCCAAACACGATGGTTCTACGTAGTGCCGTCACTGAGATCCTTTGCCCACCTTCGGAGTCCACCATCAGGTAGGTGACATCATTATTCACCAAGGTCTCCATGAGACCTTTCAAATGAATCCAAACACGATGGTTATACGTAGTGCAGTCAATGAGATGCTAATATCCACCTTCGGAGTCCATCATCATTTAGGTCTCCATCCGCCGTCAAACGAAATTCTCAAGATAGCTAAAACGTTCAAAAAATAAACACACTAAAAATAATGTACTCAATATACTTACCAATAGTTTTGGAGACCTCGGTCACGTGTTTCACTTTACATTTTCATACAATATTTAGCCACAGTCAGTCTTACTCTATGATAGGGTCAATAAACTAAACGAAATTATAATCTACTTTACATATATTTACAAACTTAATTTCTATTGTTCTTTTACGAAATATTTATATTTGTACTATTTACAATATGACTTCATTCAAAAAATTTTCAAAACGTGAAGTTTTAGTTTTTATTAGGAAAACATAACGCGCGTACAACCCACTCGTCGCAAGAGTCATCGAGACACTGATCGAGCACGCGACGCAGGGCTTAGCGGGGGCGCTCCAGTGGGGTACTGGTGAAGTTTTGGGTTTTTATTCATTATTTAAAAATAATAAAAGAATTAAGAAAAAAACAACAATACAAATTGTGAAACACGTCATTACATATTTTTTAGTACAAAATTCATGCCGAACTATATATCCGTTACAAAGAAAGTTTACAATTTAGGTTGAAGAAGGACCTATTTAACAAAATTTTTTCCCAATATTTGGGATAGGTTATTAAAATTTTAAACAATACAATATCATTGTGATGACCTTCAGTATACCATATATTTTTTATATGGAAATCGCACAAAAGGATTCATCTGCAGTCTTCTTCAAACTTACAGTGTTTTTGAGATTTGAGCGAGCCAATCCCCTTAATTTCTTTTGTTAATTAGGCGCGACTGAAAAGGAGTTGGAAGTTGGAAGTCTAGTGATTGGAACGTCCCTAACGAATGGATGGCTCGAGTTTGAATGCATCGCGATTGAATTAAGTAAATTATGTAATTATTAGAAATTATCATTGGCCTTGGTGAAAGAAAATATCGAGTATTGATGAGTGAGAGACTTAAGAGTTCTCTAAGTCTGTCAATCTGCACTTGGCCATCGTGGTAGTCTCTAATCCGACTTGCAAAATATCAAGTCCAGCTGTGGAATTAGCAAAACTAATGGAACGTCGCTACGACAGTGGTCTGACTGCAAGCAAGTGACGCAAGCCGCACACGCAAGCCGCCGCCGCACGACGCGGTCGTAGTGGTCGGACCGTCGAATGGTAATGAGCTCCTTAGAAATGATAAATGCTTCTTTTGTCCACACTCCGCTCCGCGCGGGACGCAACTGAGGTACGTTTTCAAGGTTGTGCTGAGGGTTGGTCCTCTGTGCTAGCGATAGTTTTTACAAGATTTTTTAAACGGTTCTATTTAGCTTAGGTACCTACTTGTTTGTGTGGTCAAATCTTGCAAGTTTAATTAGATTTACTTTCTCTTATCCTAAGGAGTTGAAATTTCGCATAATTGCTTTAGTCTTAATGACAATGTATTTTTAAACGACTTCAAAAAGGAGGAGGTTCTCAATTCGTCTGTGTTTTTTTTATGTTTGTTACCTCAGAACTTTCGACTGGGTGAATCGATTTTGATGATTCTTTTTTTAATCGAAAGCAGGTGCTTGTCATGTGGTCCCACATAAATTTGAACGAGATCTGACGAGTAGTTTTTGAGTAATATTGAAGTCGGTTATTTTGTTAGTAAAATTTCGATTTTTGTGGTTCAATTGATACTACACTCGGGTTTGGCTCCAGGAGAGGGAACTTCTTAACGGTTATCAGCACAAACACTATTCTTCAGTCAAGTATAATTCTTGACAAAAATAAGCTTCAAAATTAGGGATAACTCAAAAACTACTCGTCAGATCTCGCAAGCACCTACTTTCGTTTTAAAAAAGCAGCCAAGTGCGAGTCGGACTCGCCCATGAAGGGTTCCGTAGCAGCAAGTAACATAATATAAAAGTTCTTGAAGTTCGTTGTAACTTTGATCGAGGTGAATTGTGATTTACGATTTATGACGTATTAAAAAAAAACTACTTACTAGATCTCGTTCAAACCAATTTTCGGTGGAAGTTTGCATGGTAATGTACATCATATATTTTTTTTAGTTTTATCATTCTCTTATTTTAGAAGTTACAGGGGGGGACACACATTTTACCACTTTGGAAGTGTCTCTCGCGGAAACTATTCAGTTTAGAAAAAAATGATATTAGAAACCTCAATATCATTTTTGAAGACCTATTCATAGATACCCCACACGTATGGTTTTGATGAAAAAAATTTTTTTAAGTTTCAGTTCTAAGTATGGGGAACCCCCAAAATTTATTGTTTTTTTTTCTATTTTTGTGTGAAAATCTTAATGCGGTTCACAGAATACATGAACTTACCAAGTTTCAACAGTATAGTTCCTATAGTTTCGGAACAAAGTGGCTGTGACATACGGACGGACGGACAGACAGACAGACTGACAGACAGACAGACAGACATGACGAATCTATAAGGGTTCCGTTTTTTGCCATTTGTCTACGGAACCCTAAAAAAGAATCATCTAAATCCGTTCCAGTCGAAAGTTCTGCGGAAGCAAAAAAACAGTCGAATTGAATACCTCCTTTTTTTGAAGTTGGTTAAAAAATCAATCTAACAGCTGCACTGAGTCACTTGACGACTACTTAAATCGCTCCTAGTACAGAATCACAAAATTTCACTCAGTATATTATATGTTAATACTGTTAATAGTCATTAAAACACATTTGGGGTGTAAAAGGCTTAGGTATATTTTTCCGGCCGGTTAGCTACCACCCTCATATAATGGACCGTGAAATGTTTTATACGTATTTCGGGCAGAGTCAGAGAGCCAGAAATAATGCGGCTTCACTTCCTTTATGATCACTTTGATCAGAAAAAAATCGATAGGTTTAGTGTAACTGATCTCCATAGTCTTATCGTTTAGCGACGAGTTTTAAATAACACAAATGACAATTATTAATTATTATTTGAAAGCTGGGCAAGGGAGAATGATTCCGAAGATCCGTAGTCCACTACGACTTGATCTAATGTAGACAAATGACAATAATAGCGCCGCAATTAATTCATCATCATCATTATTTAGTGTTGCGCTTAAACACTTTCTCTGTAATGGTTGTACAGGTATTAGTGTTAAAAGATATGCTGAGGAGTTTCTTTCGTAGTTTCTTCTGCACTGTTCCAAAACGATAGAAAAAGGAGGTATGCTGAGGAGTCTCTTTCGCCATTTCTTCTGCACCGAAACGATACTAGACACAAAAATCACACAACACAAAAAAGTATCGACAAAAAACCTTCGTGATTAAATAAATGAATTAAAATAAACAAAAAAGTTTTTCCCTTTACAATCTCCGTACAGATTTAATTACGTTCATCGGTTAGTTCTATTTTAGAAATTACACGTCTATGTTAACACCCAATGATTCACGGGTTTTAAACTCCTCCGCCTCAATCATATTCAAATTTGTACTTTATTGCCATGTTTTAAAATTCACTTTTCATTGGCCAAAGCTAATTTTCATCTCTTTCGGTTTTCACGAACGATCCTAATTTGAACATTTTGAACGCTAACGGTAATGGCTTTTATTTTTTTGTTAATTGGAAAGTATTTCGGGAGTGATTTGTGACGTCACAGGGTAGGGTTAGGGCAAGGAACAAGTTTTAATTAGAGAAGCCTTTGAGGGGTTTGAAAGGGAAGTGTGTGTGAGAAGAGCTGTGGAAGAGATGTGGTGTAGGTGTGTGAGAGTAATGTGTGTGTGTGAGTGGACTATATTCTTTTAACATAACAGATAAATAAGTAAAAGTACATGTGTATTAAGTTGTTGTGTAATTAACTTATCTGCTATTTGACTCAGTGTTTCTAGATCAGATATATAATCTAAATGATTATCGCCCCAACTCAGAGTCACTAACGGTTACTTAAATCGCTCTCTAGTACAGAATTTGTATGATGATTCTTTAATAAGGAGCGATTAAAGTAAGCCTTAGTGTCTCTGAGTTGGGGCGTTAGTCTTAAATTCTTTTAATTTTGCGTCAGCCTTCTTTTTAAATTACAAAATAGCTAGAATAGTGTTCGTAGTGAAATAGGATTCGTTTAAAAAAATACTTTACATACCTACTGTTACTACAGAGTGGCCAGTTAAGAGACATACCTACAAGTTTTTTTTTTAAATCTCTATTGTATAAAATTAAAAATACGAAAACTTAGTAGGTACTTCTCATCACATTTTCGTAAAGGTTGGCGTTGTTCCCCTAACACTACTCGGCTTATAAGCGTAAGCACGTTTCTTTAGATAACCCACAGGAAATAGCCAGGAGCTGTTAAATCTACTGATCTTGGAAACCATTCAATATCACCATCGAAAATTGGGTGCCATTTTTTAACCGACTTCAAAAAAGGAGGAGGTTCTCAATTCGACTGTATTTTTTTTTTTTTTTTTTTTTATGTTTGTTACCTCAGAACTTTGGACTGGGCGAACCGATTTTGATGATTCTTTTTTTAATCGAAAGCTGATGGCTGTCATGTGGTCCCACATAAATTTTATTGAGATCTGACAACGGCATCCATGAGAAAACTACATAAGTCGTAAATTTGTGTTAAGATGTGCGCGACAAATTGACGAATAACTCAATATCACGCCAACCGATTTCGATGATTCTTTTTTTAATCGAAAGCAGGCGCTTGTCATGTGGTCTCACATAAATTTGAACGAGATCTGACAACTATGTAGTTTTTGAGACTTTGAAGTCGGTTATTTTTTGTTAGTAAAATTTAGATTATTCGAAGTTTAAATTAATGCTTTGTATCGAATTTGTTATATACCTGTGCATAACAATTTTTGCTAAATAACTGTCAAATTAGCCGCGGAAAAGTCATGTAACTTTTTTATTTTTTACTCATAACAACCTCGCCATTTAACAACCAATTGGAGAAATTTTCTCTTTTTATTATCAGATTGCTCCCATATTTATTAAAACTCCGATCAAAACTTGTCATTAGACAAGGAATAGAGGGAACTCAAATTTTTGGTTTTTTTTGTTAATATTTTTTTATTATCTGGCCCGTTATGTTATTGCTGTTGGTCGTAAAATTTAAATAAGTTTTTTCTTTGCAGGTAAGCTGTACATTCTAAACTTCGGATCTTCAATTAAGACGACGTGCTTCAAGGTACGGAAAATAAAACTGCTACTTTTCATCATCCGACTACCAATCACAAGAAGTTAACTCGATGAATCTTGATCGACTACCAAGTCTTGTCCAACCAAGTCTTCGACCGTTTATGTAGACCTGCAGTTATATTATCACTTGTACTAAACAAGTGTCAACCAGTTACGGAGCTCCATCGACCCAGGTAGCCGCTAAATCTATTGCTAGGAAATTGCAATCGAAAGAATGACTTCTATTTTGTACGTCCGCGCCCGGCACATCATAATAGGGATGTTGACACTATCAATAAATTAAAATAAATTTATGTTTAAAGTATCAAGGAAAACATTTAAACACCTAAAATATTATTCTTTTGTCGAAATCAATCAATATAAATCAAATATAATTATTTTAAAATGTTAAAAATAGTACTCCCTGTCACGTGACCTCAAACGCCGTTTTGAGCTTATGACGTCATTGTTCTTATTTTATATGAAAGTGCAACTAACTTCAGTCGACAGATAGTATTGAATATCGGCTAGTGACGTCACGTGACGTTTTTGGCGGGAAATTTGAAAATGATTTTTATTTATCAATTTTTGTTTTTAAATTGAAGATTATTATTTTTATAATATTTTTTTCGTGAATCTTAAGGTTCTATCTATAAAATGAAATTGAATCCTAAAATTAGTCAACATCCCTATCATAACTTAGCCGCACTTTTTAACTGGTTGATCACTTATACTAAATGTCAAGAAATATGTATGTACATGCACGTATGTGAAAATTAGTAATCACAATAAAACATATCATGTAAAATAAGTTGCCAAGACTATATCTGTTGTTGCCAAGTTTATATGTTTATAATCCTAAAGCTTCCACAGTTAAAAAGTTATCAGATAAACTCGTGAGGAGCCAAGCCCCCTGAGTACAAAACTGACTCTAAAAGCGATACAAATCTTACTTGATCTTAAAGTTTGGCGGCCATTTTAATAAATTAAGTCAAACTTCATGCAACATTTTTCTATTCTATAGTATCTATTGTAACTTCAGGAATGTGAGATTAACACCAACGATGCAATATAACACCAACAACACACTTCAAAAGTAATTATCCCCGCAGTACACAGCAACAAATTGTAAGATAAGAAAGTTTTATTCCTCAAATTATCCAATGTTGTACATTATTAATTATTATCGTATTTCGTACGAGTGAGTCCATGAGTATGCGTTCGGATAGAGTTGCCAACCGTCCTGTTTTCCCAGGACATGTTCTAGTTTTTGTAGTATCCTGGGACGTCCTGAATAGATTTTAAGCAGCGTCCTAGGTTTTTAAATTTAAAAATTCGCGCGCCTATTTTAAAATTCTTACGTTACGGGCGGCCTCACGACTCGCAATTATTGCAACTCTATTACTCGTCCTGTTTTCAAACTGAATTGTCCTGTTTTCTCCAACCTCAAATCCTGGTTTTTAAATTTGAGGTTGGTAACCCTACGTTCGGACGGCGTTCATCTTTATCGACTGTGAGTTTACACAAAGGGCTCTAACGAAGTACATATAGTTGGTCGGCGATAAATTGTTACAACAATAGGGGCAGACGGGACGATAGCTGGTGGATGTACCTACACTACCTACAGACACATTGGTAGTGGAGGTACATCGCTGACTCACTTCGGTTCGGGTCAAGACGTTGTTTTGGGTCCCGTCGCCTATTTGGTGTCACCTGGGAAGTCATATGTACTAGTATTACAAACTAGCTGACCCGGCGAACTTCGTATCGCCTAACAAACAATTTTTTTTCTAAAATATAAGTAGCCTAAGTTACCTACTCCTTGTTACAGCTATCTGCCAGTGAAAGTTCCGTCAAAATCACTCCAATTTTATTTATTTGTAAGGTACGATTGTCCGTGGACATCAGCAACACCAAATGCATCACGGCTGCTGTCAAAAAGAACAGAGAAGAAAGAAAGAGTGACAAGGAACACGTGTACATATCTGTCACATCAATAAATCATCTGCAGAGCTATTAAAATATGTTATTTTTATAAATGTTAAATTCGTCTCGGAGGCGGCATCGCGGCAGTAAACTGTAAATAAAACAAAACTGAGGCATTATCGTGTTACCGGACCGGACGCCGGACGACGGGGAGGTCCACCATCCGATATGTCGGATGAGTGCGCTACGTCATGGGGCGGGAGAGACGGGAGGTAGCGACTAGTAGCGAGTGCAATATTGCTAATGTGAAAATTATATACTAATCTTTTTAATATCATATTCCTACATAATATAGCAAGATAACTATTGAATCTCTTTTCAATATCTTATCTTTTGACGTGATAACGTCTATTAAAACGATGAGCACCGGGCGCATCTATGAAAAAATGTAGTGTTCCGCGAGCGAGAGAGAGGCACTATCGGCTACGATCGGCGTATCGTAGCCGATGCCGTAGGCGAGCCGTAGGCGATCGCGGTTGAGTGGAGCGGAGCGGGGTGGAGCGGGGCGGAGCGGAGCTTTGTCATGACGTTGTCACGTTAAACTACCGTCCGTAAACCGACTTTACAGACAACCATTTTTCAAATAAGAAATCTGTTGTTCTAAAAGCTAATGTAAAAACTTTAATATGATAGCCAGATATCACGTTATTCACGAATATTGATAGAAATGAAATGAAATGATTTTATTCGAAATTTGATTGTACAAACACTCTTCGAAAGAGAAACTAAAGTCCCGCAAGAAAACAGTTTTAATAAGTACGTGAGCAATAGCTAGTAACTCGCACCAAACACCAGCCAGCATATTTTGTTTGGCTTTTGTTTTAAAGCGATTTCAGTGCAGTGTTGGATCTCCGAGGAAACCCTATTCATGCATCGTAAAACAACCTCTATCTGACAGAACTTAAGAATCGTAATCGTTTGCAATATAATTTCAAAAAGATTTTATCTTCAAAGACAATCGGCTTATAATCTTAACGTTTGCAGAGATTTAATATTCACGGCGTAATAATAGTTTGAGGTTCGAGAACTTGAAGCGATCTGTTACATACAAGGAAATATACCAGTCAACTATTATTTCCGAGTTTCCACAGACCACATGTATGTATTATAAAGCCAGTTATTTATTTCTTTTTCTTCTCTTTCTTGGCCGGCGACGCATCAGTGCTGCCTTTGGTGTTGATGTCCATGGGCGACGATAGCCACTTACCATCAGGTGGATCGTCAGCTCGTTTGCCGGCTATTTCATTAAAAAATCATGTTAAACTTAAAACATTATAAATCTATGTATTATACATAATATCTTCATGTCTGTCTGTCTGTGTATGTCGCCGCAAGCCGGTGCCGGTGGCGCCAGACATATCAGCACTTATGCAAATAGCGAAACATTTTAACACATTTTCGTACATCACTGTACATGACATGACATCACTCATGTCAACACACGCTCGAGTCTGACGAGTAGATATTAATTGTAAGAAAAGAAATTTAGGAATTTTATAATTTTTGGAACGAAGTTCCTTATCACGCGTTGCGAAAGGGGGCTAGGCGGAAAATTTGGTAACGACACTTTTTGCCGTAACGAAAAGTGGTAACGACACTTTTTGCCGTCGTAGTTTTTTTTTACATAGAAAGCAAGCCAGAGTACTAGGATAGCATAAAACATACAAGCTAGTGTGCCAAAACAAATCTAAGGTATTAAATAATAAATAAATAATATAATAAATAATGAATAAAATAATAAATAATGTTAAGTGTGGGAGTAGTGTTGTGTAGTAAAACTGTGGATTTAAGGATACCTTCATAATCGAACGGGAGCGCCGATGCGGCCCGACGCGGGGAAGCTATTGCAATCCTTCTTACTGTCCGCTCTTCTCCTGCTTCGGTCAGATAAGGACAATTTCCAATACCCCTTATATTGGGGTATTCCCAAGTTGAGAAGCTTTGGGAAGTCCTATGAATCTAAAATATAAGACAGGGACTCCAACCAGTTAGGTAGGTGACCATTACTATCCAAATTTTTCAATCGATCCACAAAATAATATGTGGAGGGGCGATTGCCGGAGCCAGACATTTATGAGATGGATAAATGTCTTTGGATCTTCCTCTCCTATAACTCAGAGTCACTAACGGTTAGTTAAATCGCTCCTTAGTGCAGAATTTGTATGATGATTCTTTACTAAGGAGCGATAGTAACTCTGAGTTGGGGCCTTAGTCATGTTACTTTAATTTTTCCATCCCGTAGCTTGAAAAATATGGCATATGCAAGATATGAACGGATTGTTTTTCATCGAATTTACGAAACTCTAATCAGTTAAGTCAATATCTCACAGTTCACAGAATCGGTATCCTCTTAGCACTTATTATCGCCTGGTGCTGCGGCGCCGGTGTTAACTGCGTCGCGCCCGAATGTGCGTTGTGCTTAATTTGATTTTGCGATCCCGTTATCAATTCAATGTTTGATGTTGTATGAATGTTCTTTAAAAGCGCATAGAATTACTTATATTTTAATATCATATGTAAATGCAAACTTATTTTATACTAATCTAAAGCTGTGTGTCAATAGTAAACGTGGCACCCGACTTAGTCCAATTGGACCAATGCGACCCTCTGAGTTCTGACCAACTTCTAAGGTGAGAGATCGTTCCTAAAATAATTATAATTTATAAAGAATATTTTTGTGAATGGTTGGAGGGCCGTCGCATCCTTGCTTTATTAAAATCATTGCCAGTATAATCTAAATTTTACTAACAAAAAATAACCGACTTCAAGGTTACTCAAAAATTACAAGTCAGATCTCGTTCAAATTTATGTGGGACCACATGACAAGCACCTGCTTTCGATTAAAAAAAGAATCATTGAAATCGGTTGGCGTGATATTGAGTTACTCGTCTATTTGTCGCGCACATACCTTATAAGACTTATATGGTTTTGTCATGGATGCCATTGTCAGATCTCAATAAAATTTATGTGGGACCACATGACAGGCTCCAGCTTTCGATTAAAAAAGAATCATCAAAATCGGTTCGCCCAGTCCAAAGTTCTGAGGTAACAAACATAAAAAAAAATACAGTCGAATTGAGAACCTCCTCCTTTTTTGAAGTCGGTTAAAAATTATATCAGTGCTTGTGTAGACCAATTGATTGTTACTGGCACCGACGCCGCGGCGGTACTATCGTCCCAACTCCCAATTACCTATTGCGTGCGTTGTAATGTCAATGTCAGTTTGACAGTTTTTTTTTAATAACTTTAGTAATTATATCAGTGAGTAGTTTTAATATTTCAAGTCACCAGGCGTTCCGTTACGGCTCTAATTTACGTTTAATTACTACAGGTTACAGCAGAGCTCTTTTCACCAAAAAATTCTAAAGCAGTAGAAACCTCATCAAGAAAAAAAGTTAAATGAGGCGTCCATTTTGCTTACGTTTTTTTATGTATACCTTTATGTATACCTAAGGTTTTTATTTCTTTAGGTAAATAAACCTCTTGCACTAATTGTCCTCTTGTGTATTCCAATCCAACAGACTGACACGACAAATGGTATTTATACATAGCGCTCTGCCGGATTATGTATAACTAGCTGTTGCCCGCAGCTTCGCATACGGAAATTATGTTTTACCTAATTTGTACCTCTTGCAGAAGGAAATTTAAAAAACGGTGAATTTATATTGAAGTACTTATATTTAGTAATTTATATACTGAAACCCATGATAAAATCACAAAGGATTCCTCCAGGAGCGGGTTTTGAAAAATAAGCAATATTCACATTAATTTGTATTTTCTTCTTTTTTTTTGCAAAATTTTGAAAAATTGAAAAATATATGTTCCATTAATTTAAGCAAGGAACATTTGTGGCAAATTTGAAGCAAATCGGTTGATGTTTTAAAAATATTCCATACAAACTTTCATCCCGTTTCCCGGGGAAACCTTTTAATTTTCCGGAATAAGAAGTATCCTAAAATATGACCCGGAGTATTAGTAACAACTTTACCAATTGTCATCGAAATCCGTTTAAGGGTTTTCATGTGATGCCCGGACAGACAGACAGACAGACAATAATTCTAAAAAAAATATTTTTATGCTCTAACACGTTATTGAAGTGCCCCCTAGTCAAAAATTTTAAAAAATATTCAATGTACAGTAAATTTGCCCTTTGAGTTTTATTATAGTATAGATTTATATACTGAAACCCATGATAAAATCACAAAGGATTCCTCCAGGAGCGGGTTTTGAAAAATAAGCAATATTCACATTAATTTGTATTTTCTTCATTTTTTTTGCAAAATTTTGAAAAATTAAAAAATACATGTTCCATTAATTTAAGCAAGGAACATTTGTGGCAAATTTATTCAAAAATATTCAATGTACAGTAAATTTGCCCTTTGAGTTTTATTATAGTATAGATTTATATACTGAAACCCATGATAAAATCACAAAGGATTCCTCCAGGAGCGGGTTTTGAAAAATAAGCAATATTCACATTAATTTGTATTTTCTTCATTTTTTTTGCAAAATTTTGAAAAATTAAAAAATACATGTTCCATTAATTTAAGCAAGGAACATTTGTGGCAAATTTGAAGCAAATCGGTTGATGTTTTAAAAATATTCCATACAAACTTTCATCCCGTTTCCCGGGGAAACCTTTTAATTTTCCGGAATAAGAAGTATCCTAAAATATGACCCGGAGTATTAGTAACAACTTTACCAATTGTCATCGAAATCCGTTTAAGGGTTTTCATGTGATGCCCGGACAGACAGACAGACAGACAATAATTCTAAAAAAAATATTTTTATGCTCTAACACGTTATTGAAGTGCCCCCTAGTCAAAAAATTTAAAAAATATTCAATGTATAGTAAATTTGCCCTTTGAGTTTTATTATAGTATAGATGAGGTATAAATATAGAGGATATTACACAGTAACATTTTGAAACTAACGTTTGAATTTTGACGTAAGCGTTTGCAGAAAAGAGACTTAACTCTAAGCACAGATCGATTTATTATTACGGGCCTGAGATACCTCATCCTAATACCGAGTATCCATGAGATACGTCATCCTCAACCATCTCAAACTTGTACCCTTCACTGGTTGTCCTTATAGCTCCTCCAGTAGACAATACGGTGGACACTAGACAGTCGACAGCTGAGCTGGTGGCTAGCTGGCCACTGGTGGCAGCGGCTCGGTGTGCATGATGAATTGTTCAAACCGTCTATCGTCGGCCGTTTATCATTCGGAGGGAACGCACGTGTGTTGGGTAGGTCGCCACTGTCAGCGGGAGCGGGAGCGGCGGTGCCACTCGAGTAAAGAAGCTTATGCACAGTGCACGGACCTGAAAAAAAGACGGAAGTAACCTCGTCTAATCGAGAGTGAAGCATAGCAATGGCCGCACGCTTACCATGTGTGCGTAATTTTTATTCGCGATTGACGCACTATGGTGTCAATGTGTGGGTGTGTGTACTTGTACGAATAGAAAGTTGGTATTACTATGGGTGCTTCACTGAATTTGTTCTTGGGATTACGTCCGTCTTTTTTTAAGTCCGTGGCACAGTGTAAGAAAATATCTCTTACATTTGGAATACTTTTGTGTAATCGACAAACGAGCAGCCGAGCCTCCTGACAGTAATTTCATCGGCTATTGACATCAGCAAGGCTATTCTGTTTTTTAACTCGACAACGGAATCCGCGATGAGTTTCAAAATTGAAGTAAGAGTTCGAGACTCACTTCACTTCGCAAATGCGTACTAGATGATTAGAGAATGACATATCAAGACGATGCAAGTTCGCTTTCGAGTGTCACGAGTGAGCTTCGATTTCGAGTTTGAATTTTAGAGAATAGCCCTTCAGTAACGTCAAAGGCACCATCGATGCAGTGCAGCCCAAAAAAGAAGGAATGAAAGAACTTGTTCTTAATCTTAATTCTTACCTTCTCTCCGCTGCCACTGGCACCACACCTCTATGCTATATTTACGCGGCCCGTCTACTCCCGAGACATGTTTGGACGAGTCTCATTATGCTTTCTTTGTGCACCCACTGAACTGAAATACTACATTTGTCTGCCACCACTGACTGCCCAGCGCTGAACTGTGCTCTATTCTCAAGCCGTAGGGTTCAAGTTGCTTTAAACGTAGAATCATGAAATATCTTAGAAGGCAAATTAGAAGTGATCGGAAAGACAAACTAATGTAACTTGTAATGGATCGATATAAATTTACACGCTTTTTTCTCGTTGTTCTTTTCTCTTTCTTTCTCAGTGAAGCCCCCGCCCTGAAAAAGGAATGGCAAGTGCCACAGCGCTTTGTTTTTGCCAAAGGTTTGTACATATACCTAGGTACCTATGAAGTTTTTAAAAATAAGCTAAAAGAATTCTTGTTAACTAAGAGCTACTATTCAATCAATGAATTTTTAAATGAAAATAACTTACAATCTCAGTAGCTACATAATTATATTGTTAATTGACTGTGACATTAATTAATTAATACCGAGTTATTTTATAGTTCGTTGGGATTGTTATGAATTGGAATTTTATTTGTTTTTGACTGTTATTAATTTTAATTTATTTGACATTTGATATTGTATACCTATCACAGGTAGGACATAGCGGTCTCCATTGTATCTCACTATCAACTATAACATTGTACCTATGATCCACAATAAATTATCTTTGACTTTGACTATGTCATCGCTATATATTAATAGGTAGCCACTAGCTGTCAATGAAGACATCATCCTTATCAGACACACACACACACACGCACACACACCCTGATGCATTCCATAAATATTTATATTTAATTGCTGTTATTTGTACATTGTTGCATTAGAAGTTTCTTTTTTGTTTTTGCAGTATATTATGTAGCGTTTGTGTTAACTGTGGGGCATCCTACCTTGGCTTTCACTTTACATTTATGTTTTTGATGGGATCAAAAGTATGTATAGGATGCTTTTTACACCCGTCTGCAAAGTATGGCTGTGTTATCCATTGACATAAATTATCTATGTCAATGGTGTTATCCCCTCTAAGCTGTTTGCCGCCTTCCATTACATTCTGCTGGTCTCTGTCCATCTTATCCCTCAATCTCTGTTGTATGTGTGGCATTGTGTGGTGTAATGCGAGTTTCCGCATGTCACTAATGTCAATATGTTGTTCTAATGCGCGCGCGCATCCTCACCTCCGCCGTATTGAGTTGCATTGCAATCACATCTGGACATTGTGCCTCTCTCACACTCACGCAGTCACGCTCGTGATGTCAATATTATGTCGAAGATCTATTTATGCCGATCACACTTTTGTTTTTATTCTAATTTAATTAAGAACGCGATTTAATTAGCACTTTAAAGCATAGGTATAGTATATACATATAGGTCTATGCTTTAAAGCCGAATATCGAGCCGGACTCCTAAACAGAAAAATAATGCGATTTTAAAATAATCGTGAAATATGAAGTTCATTAATTCTGTGTAATAGGGATGATGACTAATTTTAGGATTCAATTTGAGTTAATAGATAGAACCTTAAGATTCACGAAAAAATATTAAAAAAATAATAATCTTCAATTTAAAAACAAAAATTGATAAATAAAAATCATTTTCAAATTTCCCACCAAAAACGTCACGTGACGTCACTAGCCGATATTCAATACTATCTGTCGACTGAAGTTAGTTGCACTTCCATATAAAATAGGAACAATGACGTCATAAGCTCTAAATGGCGTTTGAGGTCACGTGACAGTGAGTACTATTTTTAACATTTTAAAATAATTATATTTAATTTGTTGTGATTGATTTCGACAAAAGAATAATATTTTAGGTTTTTAAATGTTGTCCTTGATACTTTAAACATAAATTTATTTTAATTTACTGATAGTGTCAACATCCCTATTCTTGTAATATTTTTTTACGTGTTTTCATCTTAGAAACTCGTGAAAGTGTAGACAGATTTTTCTTAATAATCTGCTTACTTTTTTATGGAAATAGCCGGCAAACGAGCTGACGATCCACCTGACTTTCTCATATACTCATAATAACATGATGGAGATTAATAAATTCCTTCCCGTGACTTTGCTATCTTCGATAAGTACCTATTATCATTCTTAATCCTAATTTTTATTTGGCGGTGAAGTCATTACTTGGCCATATTCATGTGGGACTTAGCCCCAAAATTTAATTAGGTTTATACTTTATACTATAAACAATAACTATAAAACCAATCAAATTTGAACTTAATTTTACTGGTTGTTAAGGCCGAAATTGCTTTAACTAACTCCTAAATTAATTTACCGCCGTAAATGTTTGTAATAGTCATTAATTTGTACCGTTTTGAAATAAGGTTCATTTCCGTTCAGCAACTTTGTTTATAACTTCAAGATGGCCCTTAAACTTCGCGAGTAAACGACAATCTGAAACCTACCTTATGCGAAAGGAATACGGTACAAAATTACTTGAACAGCGATATAAAAATAATTATGTGCTGATATTAATTCCTTTCAAGTTGGGCATTATTTTTTATGGGTGTTGAAGTAATTTGTGCGTTACTGAGATGTAATAGGGTTGATTGTATCGTGCAGTTTACTGGTATAATCTAATTTTTACGGCAGTCGTTTGTTTATCGTGGCCGCTACACTTGAACCACTAAAACAGTTACAAAGTTAAAATAGTGGCACTGGTGTTGTATGGATTAGTATGATACTGGCATCTTGGTGGATTGCTTTTTATTATGCAAATAGCCGGCAAATGAGCTGACGATCCACCTGATGGTAAGTGGCTATCGTCGCCCATGGACATCAGCGGCACCAAAGGCATCACTGATGCGTTGCCGACTAAGAAAGAGAGAAGAAAAAGAAAGAAAGAACTGGCTCTCAAGCTCCCAGCCCGAACACGAGTCGTTTGTCGGCTGACTTAAGCTCATATTTTGGAAGACCTACCTACCTTTTCAACGATACCTCACACAGCTCACACTATAGCTGGTATGGTACGCGACGAATAAAAATTCATCCTCACTGCCTGTAGGGGAGGTACCCTGAATTTTTTTTTTCAATATTTTATTCTACGATTCTGGAGTTGTAATAAATATGTAATCCATGCCAAACAGCTTTCTAACACTAACAAAGGGTCTCGGCGTTTTGCTTCGGACAGGCAGACGGAAGGACAGACGAACGGACGGATATGACGAAACTATAAGGGTTCCGATTTTTCTTCGGAACCCTAAAAAGTGCAATTAAAATACATAGGCCATTAAAAGTAGCCGTCAGAAAGCAGTTAGTGTTGATGGAATGTAATGTGTTCAGTTGCTGCCACCCTGCCACCAACACTTGTTATTTTACGACCACATTGATGGTCCCACCACTCCCACCACAACCACACGACCCGGCGACGGTATGATAGTACTACAATGTAGATGTTATCTGTACAGGTAACAATCGATTAGACATCGAGTTACCAGTCGCGTGCGTTCGGGCTATATGCGCTATTCATTTCTTCTTGCTTGTTATACGAACAAGTAGTAGTTGATACAAAAAATTAATATAAAAAAAACCGACTGCGTATAAAACTACCTAATATAAATAAAAAAAAAAGTGTGCAATTCACACGTGGTAGAAGTGAAGCCATCAGAATTTTTGTTTTCAAGATAATGAGACGAATGTAAAATTTCGGGAAGATGATAAATGTAGGTTTCACTAATCTACTTCACTCTGCTCCGCTCCGCCCCGCTCCGCTCCCCTACCCTACCCAGGGGTACAATGCTTCCTATCTCACTTTAGAATTTATGTGTTTATCTCTTTTTACTGGACAGTTTCGTTTAATAAAATTTCAAGTCACCCCCGTACTAAAGAAGTTTTCACTTCAAAAACCCGCCTGTTATCACGTCATCATTTTTTTAATCAACCAGCTTTTCGGAACGGAGCTTTGTCATGGAGGAGAGGAAAACCGTAAAGAAACTCCTCAGCACATCTTTTTACCCGACTGCCAAGGAAGGGTTATGTTTCGCGCGTATCTTGTATGTATGTTTGTACGTATGTAATATTCTTTATTACCTCATATCATCCAAACCGCTGAACGGATCTATATAATTAAGATATCGTTAGATTCGTGTCGATAACCCAAGTGTTCGTAGATAAGTGAAATAAATAAAAACAAATATGGTGGCTGTGAGATGCCATTGTTTGAATTTTGATACCACTGTTAGTCCTTCTATGGTTTAGTTGTTTAGTATTACTTTTAACAACACTTACTACTGGTAGCCCAGTGCCGATAGCTCTAAAAACGGTAAAAAGTGGAAGAAAATTATAGTAGAATGAAACCTATTGCAAAAGGAAGAGAATATAACGAAGATTATAGGAAAAATAAATTACGGGCGATCTGAGGTCGGAAAGGGGGGGGAGGGGGGGTTTTAAGGGAAAAAAATGGTTTATCTCAATTTCCGGAAAAACTACAAGTCCTATTGAAAAAAGTTGAATGGCAAAGTTGTAGGCAATAAAAAGATCTACAACTTTTGTATTTACACTCTTTTACATAACCTCAAAATTTATGTGAAAAATTCAAAAAACCACGTTTTTGGTTTTTTATTTTTATCTTTTACAAAAAAAATTTTTTTTTCACGAAATTTGGTGAAAACTTACCTTTGTATGTCCTTAACATACTGTAATTTTTTTGATTCAAAAAAATATTTTTTTCCACCTTATTTTGACCTTAAATCAAAAAAACAACCTTATTTTCAGTCGAAAAATCTCACGTCAAAATATCAGATTTTTTTAAAAAGTCGGTAGTCCTTTTGTTCGTTAGAATCTCTACTTTCTAATGGTATATAAAAACTTATACACTACTATGGTAAATGTTCTCAGAAAATGCAATGAAACGACAACTATTTTCGCAAAAAAAAATCGGATTCCATTGATTGCATATAAGATTGCAAAAAACATGCGAAAATAGTAGTCTTTTCATTGCATTTTCTGAGAACATTTACCATATTAGTGTATAGGTTTTTATATACCATTAGAAAGTAGAGATTTTCGCAAAAACATTCGGATTTCATTGATTGCATATGAGATGGCAAAAAACATGCGAAAATAGTAGTCGTTTCATTGCATTTTCTGAGAACATTTACCATAGTAGTGTATAGGTTTTTATATACCATTAGAAAGTAAAGATTCCAACGAACAAGAAGACTACCGACTTTTTAAAAAAATCAGATATTTTGACGTGAGATTTTTCGACTTTCAAGGTTGTTTTTTTGATTTAAGGTCAAAATAAGGTGGAAAAAAATATTTTTTTGAATCAAAAAAATTACAGTATGTTAAGGACATACAAAGGTAAGTTTTCACCAAATTTCGTGAAAAAAAAATATTTTTTGTAAAAGATAAAAATAAAAAACCAAAAACGTGGTTTTTTGAATTTTTCACATAAATTTTGAGGTTACGTAAAAAAGTGTAAATACAAAAGTTGTAGATCTTTTTATTACCTACAACTTTGCCATTCAACTTTTTTCAATAGGACTTGTAGTTTTTCCGGAAATCGAGATAAACCATTTTTTTCCCTTAAACCCCCCCCCCCTCCCCCCCCTTCCCGACCTCAGATCGCCCGTAATTTATTTTTCCTATAATCTTCGTTATATTCTCTTCCTTTTGCAATAGGTTTCATTCTACTATAATTTTTTTTCGTTTCAAAAATTATCGGCACTGGACTGTGGGCTTATTTTTTTCTTTTTAGATTTTTTAGGCAGTCGGGTTTTATGTTTTTTTTTTAATAAATTTTTAAAAAAATATTACTTATCTGAGCGGAACTGGTTGCAGAGCTGGTCATTTCCATGCGTCTTTGTCATTTAAATTCTCGTCTGTACTATAATATCCCTTGCCTAACAATTATGTTTTTACACGGTTTTTGAGAGATTATATTGGCAAGTCACGTATAGACAAGACAAAGAATATTTATTATCAAAGTTACCCAAGTAGGTATTCCATATTTCAATTTGTAAACACAAATTATATTTTACGATTATCAAGAGTGGTAAGGATGAATCATGAACTAGGTGAAGTATATTTTTAACAGCATTTGAAATGGAAATAAATTATTTTCTTAATGAATTTACAGATTAATTGGATCGCATCCATCTTTGAATCGGATTGAAACGATGATCCAATTATTTTTATTAAATCGTAATTAAATGTGGTAATGGCAGGCGCGTGGTAATGCCCCGCGTTGGGTCAAGTGACCGGCGAGTTGACCTACTACGACTGGTCGCACCACCGGCGATGGTATGATTAAAGGATAACGCCCACTCATAGCCCCATACTCGTATGCTCGCCTGGTACTTTCGTAACACTGTAACGCTACACTCATAGCCCACACTAGGGTTCCCTATGTCGTGGGCGCCATGGACAACACACCCAGACCGAGAACAGAAATTCAAACTCATCATTCAAACCGCCTCGCTGGGAATCGAACCCAGGACCCTTGGCGATCCGGCATGGTAACCATTGCGTCACGCGGGTCGTGAAGTGCCTAGTTATGATTTTTTTTCTACATCCCACTGATGTAAATGTCGATGTTGTGTTGTGTGGTTAAGGACATTAACTCAGTTAGATGAAAATAAAATTAATAATAATAACGCTTCACACTCATAGCCCCACACTAGGATTCCCTGTGTCGTGGGTGCCATGGACAACACACTAGACAAGGACATTCACACCTAGACCGAGAACAGAAATTCAAACTCATCATTCAAATTTCCGCCTCGCTGGGAATCGAACCCAGGACCCTTGGCGCGGCGATCCGATATGGTAACCATTGCGCCACAAGGGTCGTCATGTCGTAATGTATTAATTACATTGTAAAAATCATAGTTTCTCAATCGCCGTCAATGAAGCCACGGGATTGAGAGAGGTCTCGTATGGGGTCAAACCGTGTAATAATCGATCTGTGAATCATGCATCAGAATTTGTTTGGCCACTGCTCTCCCCTAACCAGTGCCTCCCTGAGTAATCTTGAGATTTTGTAAATCCTAAATTGTATACAAACTAAGTATTGTAAGTATTGTAAGTTTATTCAATGTACAATCCGTCAGTTAAAGGTTTATTTGACAACCCTGTAGCCTAGTTGGTAGCGACCCTGCCTGCGAAGCGAGGGGCCCCGGGTTCGATTCCCGGCCGGGGCAGATATTTATGTGATTTGTACTCGAGTCATGGGTGTTATTGTAATGTGTTAATCAGAATTTTTGACTGGGTGAACCGATTTTGATGCTTCTTATTTTAATCGAAAGCTGGTGCTTGGCATGTGGTCCCACTTAAATTTGAGCTAGATCGGACGAGTAATTTTTGAGTTATTTTGAAGTCGGTTATTTTTTTCTTGGAAAGATTATTGTCGACGGTACTCAATACATATATAGCTCGTAGCACCTTAACGTTGTCGTAGCACTACGCGGCTACGGCGTAGAGCTGCTGTTACGTGAAATTGTTACGGTATTATTAATAAACCTTTAATACCTATTGCACGATAATAATGTTTTATCTTTATCAATTTTCATGAGCATGAAAGAAACAGAACACTTTAAATCTATAACTTGTTATGAACAACGGGGTAAGTTTTGAGGTCATCAGTTCAATGTAAATAATGAAGTCACGACAAAACTAATATGATAGATTTAATTTAATTTTATCGGGTTTTCACTCGACTGATAAATAGATTCTTCACCAGAATTCAAGTCTACTAACAAAATTAAAATGAACTGAACATTGTGTGTGCCAGTTTCATCTTAATCAGTAATACGGTTAGCACATGGGAAGACAAACGTACAACCATACTTCCACATTTATTAATGGTATTATTATTGGTCGGGATATAAATTCTCGGGAGTGGTCGTGGAAGAAATAATCTAAATACTAACAAAAAATGACCGACTTCAAAATAACTCAAAAACTACCTGTCAGATCTCGCTCACATGACAAGCACCAGCTTTCGATTTAAAAAAGAATCATCTAAATCGGTTCACCCAGTTGAAAGTTCTGAGGTAACAAACATAAAAAGTACAGTCGGTTGAATACCTCCTCCTTTTTTGAAGTCGGTAAAAACCGCAAGAAACTACCGAGGCGTCTTCTTTGCCTACTGTGAACGTATTCCGGTTTTCACTACAGCAAGGCTATTCAGTTTTGTAACTCGACAGCGGAATCCGCGATGAGTTTCAAAATTGAAGTTCGAGTCCGAGATCTTGATATGTGATTCTCTAATCATCTGGCACGCACTTGCGAGGTGAAGGGAGTCTCGAACTCTAACTTTAATTTAGAAACTCATCGTGTATTCCGCTGTCAAGTTACAAAACACAAGCGAACTTGCATCATATTGACATGTCATTATCTAATCATCTAGTACGCACTTGCGAAGTGAAGTGATCCTAGAACTCGAACGTCAATTTTGAAACTCCGCTGTCAAGTTACAAAACTGAGTAGCCTTCCAGTACAGATCCCTAAAATGTTTAAATGTGTGCAAGTGAACATGATATGCGTACGGTACAGATGTATAGACATTGTGCGTTGTTGACTCAAACCGCAGACGGCAGACGGCAGGGGGCGCGCGCGTCGCACAACTGAAATAATAAGTAAAAAAACTCCTGTTTCCCAATAAGGGTTCGACAAGATTTTTCTTTACTAATGATGTAGGACCAGTGAACGAATATGTACGTTAGTATATTAGTTCATTGTCTAGGACCTACTTTGAAGGGTAACATTTTCAAATTCAAACTCATATAATCATGTTTGTATTTTTTTAGGGTTCCGAAGTACTATCGGAACCCTTATAGTTTCATCATGTTCGTCTGTCCGTCCGTCTGTCCGTCCGTCTGTCCGTCCGTATGTCCGTCCGTTTGTTTCTCAGCTATTCCTGGGACAATGGGCAGCAGTGCCTATTTAATACCACATACGACTTACAAGTTGGTTGATATAAAAAATTACGAAGTCTTAACAAAATTTCATTTGAAACTTATTTGCGCTTGGCGGTATATTTTACTCCGAATCGTTATTGTCTTTGCTCGACGAAAATCTGAATTTAAAATGTCGTCTCGCGCTTGACGCATCTTACACCATCCGGGCCGCGGGCTGCGTCTGCATCCGGCGGGGGGTAGTTCGAAATGTTTTACGGAGGGTAGTTCGAAATGTTTTACAATTTACATACACCGCGACCGTACTACGCGTTCACTCTAAGTTTGCACTTACCTCCCGTCCCGCTCCTCATACCGCAGCTCATTTAGTACAGACAGCAACGCTAGTCGCGTATTTTTGAGGTCCCGTGCGGCGCGTGCATTCTTGAGTTTGTTGTTGATTTTGATGTTACTTTCGTTAAATTATTTTTCTATTGATTTATTTTACGTTCGTTGATTTTTGTCGCTACAATGACTAAAATAGAAAATGTTTTACACAGTGGCAAACGTAATTTGTTATTTAAGTTAGTGAAATTATTTTATTACTTTTTTGTCTACAGTACCGTTAACTGTTAAATCGTAACGGTCGACGAGTGCAAACTTAGAGTGAACGCGTAGTACGTACGATTCCCTTGTGCATTATCTTGCTGTTTAATATGAGTGTAGGAAATATTACTAGTCGTACTTTTTAATGTATGTATTTTTAATGGGCTGCGTAAAATTTTTTTTTCTCCGTCCAACGGGTTTTAATCCAATTCTGTCTGGATTCAAAAGGCTCAGGAGGTGCAGTCAGGGCGGTACAGATCGCAGTGCTATATTTTAGTGGAGGCCTATGTCCAGCAGTTGTCAAAGGATAATCAATAGACTTGTCAAATAGTTGAAAGGGAGTAAGAAAAGAAACTCCGTAGTTTCTTGCCACTTCTTGCCCTGGGATCGCTCACTCCAATTTGTTTACATTTAATTTAATTTAATTGAAAATATGGTTGTCTGTAAAGTCGGTTTACGGACGGTAGTTTAACGTAACAACGTCATGACAAAACATTGATGAAATGATTGCATACTTTTATAGATAAAATTGAGCGCTTCGGCCGATCGTAGCCGATCGTGCCTCTCTATCGCTTGTTCCGCGCTCTCGCTCGCGTGGAACGTGACAGTGAGTCATGCTTTTTCGTGCGTGCACCTGGCGTTCACCGTTTTAATAGACGTTGTCACGTCAAAAGATAACATTGGAGAAACTTGGACACTAGCTTCTGCTAACCAACGACGTCTTCTCTCTGCTTTTCTTTAGTGGAAACCATAGGTTGATCCCTAACGAATGCCTTAGTTGTAGCAAATTATATCTTACACCCCGTATGATAATGTTCATATCCCACTATCACCTAAGTATCTTTCAGCGTAATTGTATCTGTTGTAATTAATAATCCGTGTGGGTATTCCATTCTACCTGACTTGATTATACGAGTAATTAAATTAGATGACAACAGGCCGGCTGTATTAGCACACGGTAGTTGCCAACTGTGTTAACACAAACTTTGTTTAGTTTGTTCGTCGCCCCAGTGGCCTTGTTTGTTTGTAAAGCCTGCGAAGTGTGAGATCTCTGGTTCGATTCTCGGTGATAGACATTTCAATATTTTAAGCGCTTTATTTTATTTATGACTTTCTAATAAAGGGCTGACTACGAAACAATGATTAAACTTACTCTCGCCGTAGCATTTTCTGCGTCGCAGGTGGCATCAAGAATACAAATAGGGAATCCAACCCGGGACTCCCGACTCCCCTCTTAGCAGGCAGTTCATGTTCTGATCCTAATTCAGCGCTGGTTGTCTCTGTACAACTAGCATAACATGCTATTTACTTTAGCTTAACTAAATTAGATGTAAGTCCTTGTGTATCGGGGGGCACGGCAGTGCCTCCGCCAAGTCGAGCGCGAAGCAAACACTGCCGTACCATCCTTTACTGGAACCATTTCGCCGCATTTTCAGGCACTTGAGAACCTCTGGATAAGACCAGAACGCAGAAATTTTCGTCATCCAGTAAGCTATAATCACATACTTAAAATCCAAAATTTCAAGTCTGTAGGTCATTTAGTTCCGAAGTTAAGCGAAAGCAAAGTTTCGCATTTATGACACTCACTCACTCACTCACTCACTCACTCATGATCATCAGAATAGAACTAGTACTTCCCATAAACTTAGAGAGCTGGAATTTGGTACAGAGTCAGGGTTTAATGGCCACATAAAGGGAAAACTATAAAAACTAGGATAATCGAAGATCTGGAGTTTCTACAAAAAGAAGTGAAATCCCGCCAAAAACATTCTGTAAAATACTAGCCAAGTCTCGATGGAGCTGCTTGTTTATCTCTAAAAAGTAATGAAATCTAGACAAAGTCGTGCCAAGTCTAAGGTTCCTTACTGCGATTTCTTTATTATTATAGTTAATGTTGTGTGACTTGGCCGAGATTGGTTCAATGGTGTCATGGAGCATCTGGTTTTGTACCCTTGTGTACCCTTCAACGCCCTTTAGGAGAGCCCTGTGGCCAACTGTGGACTAAAAGCTGGAGGATGGATCCCCACATTTAAATGTTATTGTAATTTTTGTGTCGCAATATTAGTAATTTATACGACAGGAGCTGATTTGACTAATAAAACTGCGGCCACATCCGCTGTCCAAGTTGGTCGCGAAACCTTAACTGTGAAGGAAACCGCTACACATTTTTAACATGTTTTTTATTATCTATAGGGTTGTCGCTCTATGTAAATTGTCAAATGTTTCTCGTTGTGTGGTATGTTTTTAAATGCTGTTTCGTTGTTGTTAATGTCGGAAAATCAAGAAATGAACTACTCATTGATTCACTTAAATATCGTAAATATAGTTTTTTTTTTTTGGAAGAGTGACTGACTTCATACATTATTGTAAAGTGCCCACGGAAATAAAAGATTTAAACGATTTTGATTGACTAATTATAATTTGGCATAGTGATTACTGATGATGACATATTGATGTTGCTTCTGTTGCTAAGGCGATTTTGAATGTGGCTGGAGGTAGTATTATTATAATTGCTTACCTAATATTCTTATTTTATTTACTACCCATTGACAACCCTACCTAACTTGTATAAGGCGTAATGTCGCACCCACGCGTCTCCAATGAGATTATCGTGATGTACGGCGGTTTGCCGGCGGCTTGCGGCAAACGGACAGAAATCAGGACATACGTGAGTTTTGTAGTGTATTTACACGGGTACCTACTGTGGACTGCCTCATTCTAGGGACGAAAGGGGTCAAGGAGAATCACTGATCAGTCAAGTATCGACTTAATCTTTCTCAACAACTGTTACTCGTTTACTAATAAACTGATTTCGATGCAAAAGCACTATCTCAGATCTTACAAATGTCATGTCAAATGTGGAAGAGATCGCTGGTTGGCGAAGGCTGCCATTTGTATCGCTTGCAGCTAACCACAGACTGAATGATGGTGCATAGACATTACATACATATTATACTTCTGAAGTGAAAACTTCTTTAGTACGGGGGTGATTTGAAATTTTATGAAACGAAACTGTCTACTGACAAAGAGACAAACACATAAATAAATTCTAAAGTGAGATAGGAAGCATTGTACCTGTACTCCACTCAACTCCCCTACCCCTGGGTAGGGTAGGGGAGTTGAGTGGAGCGGAGCGGAGTGGAGTGGAGTAGTGAAACCTACATTTATCATCTTCCCAAAATTTTACATTCGTCTCATTATCTTGAAAACAAAAATTTCACTTCTACCACGTGTGAATTGCACACATTTTAATTTTTCTTTATTTGGTCTCCAATAAAGAGTGTTTTGTTTGCTACACATTCAAAACAAGCATCATTTCATTAATCTGCAAATTTTAAACTTGTACTTGTGTATTTATCGGGCGCCCAGAACGCGAAGATTTTAAAGGATTACCTTCAGAGAGCTCGTAAGGACAACTCGTAACAAAGGGATATCGACCTATCGATACTCGTTCAATGAGTGGGACTTGACTTGTTATGCTTCATTCACTAACTGTACACGACGCACACGAGTTTAATATATTGTTGCACACCGGTTTGCATGGACCGGTGTCATGTCATGTGATCCTGGTACTGTGCCCTTACTAATAATAAAACTGTAGTCCTTATTTTGTACTAATAACTTGTAAACCTCGCTTCGTTTATGCAAAATTATGCCTTTTATGCGCAAGGTTTGCATATAAAGAGCCAATGTCTCAAGCTTGGAGGCTATTTTGTTAACTTTAGCATGAAGTATCATATCATACCAGTTTATGTGACTTTAAAATCATTTAGGTAATCAATTTCTTCTTTAAATACAAACCATTTAAATTGAGCTATCAAATTATGTATTTACTAGCGCTTTGGCCGTGGCTTTCCCTGCGTTTTGCGAGATAATAAATACCCTTCTATTATTCCAAATTAAGGTCTACCTGTGTGCTTTTCATTGAAAGTCATTTAGTAGTTGTAGCGTAAAAGAGTAACATTCACATTCTCAAACTTTTGACATTTATAATATTAAGTAGTATTATTATCGATTTTATCGACATTTGATTCGTTAAACACTCGAATTTGTTATTTATATCTAGACATTACCAGTAAGCACCCAGGTGACCCAGGTGTTCGATGTATAACAATGCTGGCCATCTGTCCGAGCTGCGGCCTGCGAGTCTGTCTGTCTTGTTACCGACACCGCTTTGTTGTAAATCGGTTCAATCTAAACAATCGTTCCACGAACGGGGAGAGCCGCGAGGGTAATTGAGTGACAAGAGGGCATTGGGAGTCGGTAAGGTTCGGATTGTTGCTGCGATCCGCTTACTTTTAACTAGCTCTCTTGCCATGGCTTGGATTGATTTCCGGTATAATAAGTCCCATATTTATTCTAGACGAGTAACCGCCCTACCTTTGCTTCGGTTTTCTTATTTTTGTACACCTTAGGTTTGGATCCCTAATTTTTTTTGAAAATATAATATATCCTATGTCATCCGGGGATAGTGTAGCTTCCGAACAGTGAAAGAATTTTTCAAATCGGTTCTGTAGTTTCGGAACCTATTCAATCCAAACAAACAATCAAATCTTTCCTCCTTATAATATTAGTATAGATTATGATCTACCTGTGCGCCAAATTTCATGAAAATCTGTTCAGTAGTTTTTGTGTGAAAGAGTAAAACTAACTTTCACGTACACTACCGATCCGTCGTTGCGATCGGTCGGCAACGACGGATCGCACCGATCGATCGCATCGTCAATGGCGCCCATTATAGTCGGCGACCGTTTATGTTCGCAGTTTATAGTATTAGCACAGAAGAAATAATAGTACTTATATTAAGTAGTATTAGCAGGAAGTACCAAAGTGTTAGGGCGTTAAATGAATTACTGTATTCTACAACTTCTACAAGAATAAACATTAGACTTCCATTGAAACTTCCCTTAAAACATCTTACTAAATCACTAGTTCTGTTCAGCAAGGCTTTTCAGTTTTGTAACTTGACAGCGGAGTTTCAAAATTGACGTTCGAGTTCTAGGATCACTTCACTTCGCAAGTGCGTACTAGATGATTAGATAATGACATGTCAATATGATGCAAGTTCGCTTTTGTTATGTAACTTGACAGCGGAATACACTATGAGTTTCTAAATTGAAGTTAGAGTTCGAGACTCCCTTCACCTCGCAAGTGCGTGCCAGATGATTAGAGAATCACATATCAAGATCTCGGACTCGAACTTCAATTTTGAAACTCATCGCGGATTCCGCTGTTACAAAACTGAATAGCCCTCCTGCAAGGCTATTCGGTTTTGTAACTCGACAGCGAAATGAACTGAATTATACCATAGTGTTCCAAACGCGCCATTATCGCGGTCCGCCATATTGTGAAAGTCAACTTGACATTTCTTATTTTTTTTAACTCAATACTGACTTGAATAGCGCTATTTTGAGCCAACATAGACTCAAGTCACAATATTATTGGAGATATCTCCGTGGCTATCAAAACACGCCCGTATCTACTCATGTATAAATGCATGTGTAAACATGGATTGTTTTCAAATTCCTTACCTAACGACCCTTAGCCCCTTCCCTCGCACCCCGCACCTTTCGCTCGCCCGGCACAATAGTTCTCGTGGAACAATGTTTAAATTGGCTGTTCTCATAACAATGGCCGGACGGAGTGACGGACGGACGGACAGATGGCGCCGCGAGCACACCTGTCCGGTAATTGAAGCGACATCTATCTACATCTAACTTTTTTTGCGTTTTGTTTACATTGTGAAATGTGTACTTATGGAGGGAGTATTTTAAAGTAATAAAGATTCTTCTCCTGGCTAAACTATAATTATGAATATTTATTTGACGACTTGAGTTGCACAATGTTGACTGCCGTTCCAAGAGTCCTGAGTTGGATTCCCAACAAGCCGGAAATGTTGTCTGTGGCACCCACGACACAGACAATCATAGTGTGGGGCTAGGGGTGTATTATTACTTATTAACTTGAGGGATGTTGGAATTGACACTTTCTTGGTAAGTTGTGGTTTGTTTGTAAGTGTGTGTGTGTCTTAAATACCACCAGGACTCCTCAGGAGTGCCACCCCTCCCAAAACAATCACAGCTGCGGCCACTCAAACAATCTGCCATAAACATCCATTACTCCGTAATCTCTACAAAATCTGTCGCAACCAATTGTAATTAATGGCTCACAGCAAGTCATAAATTAATGACAACGGCCCCTCCCGCATGCGCACGCGCAGTCAATCCATAGGAATTGTTTACTTCCCTTTCGGTTAACACCGACTATCCTTCCCTACTTCCTTCTAATATTATAAACTAGCTGACTCGGCAAACGTTGTTCTGCCAAAAACATTGCTATGGGGAAGGGGATGAATTTACTGAATTCATAATTTTTACCACACAGATAGAGCATGATGTGAAATAAACATATAAGGTATTTATTATCTCGAAAAACGCGGCCAGAGCCCTCGTTTGACATAATGTAAGCCCGAGCTGAGCGAATGCCTGAATTTATTAAGTAACTAGCTGTTGCCCGCAGCTTCGCATACGGAAATTATGTTATTGCAGAAGGAAATTTAAAAAACGGTGAATTTATATTGAAGTTCATATATTTAGTAATTTATATACTGAAACTCACGATAAAATCACAAAGGATTCCTCCAGGAGCGGGTTTTGAAAAATAAGCAATCTATCTTTTTTTTTGCAAAATTTTGAAAAACTGAAAAATATGTGTTCCATAAATTTAAGCAAGGAACATTTGTTGCGAATTTGAAGCAAATCGGTTGATGTTTTAAAAATATTCCATACAAACTTTCATCCCGTTTCCTGGGGAAACCTTTTAATTTTCCGGGATAAAAAGTATCCTAAAATATGGACCCGGAGTATTAGTAACAATTTTACCAATTTTCATTGAAATCCGTTCAAGGGTTTTCATGTGATGCCCGGACAGACAAACAGACAGACAGACAGACAATAATTCTAAAAAAAACATTTTTGTGCTCTAACACTTTATTTGAGTGCTCCCTAATCAAATTTTTTTAAAAATATTCAATGTACAGAAAATTTGCCCTTTGAGTTTTATTATAGTACTAGCTGTTGCCCGCAGCTTCGCATACGGAAATGATGTTTTACCTTATTTTTACCTCTTGCAGAAGGAAGTTTAAAAAACGGTGAATTCATATTGAAGTACTTATATTAAGTAATTTATATACTGAAACCCACGATAAAATCACAAAGGATTCCTCCAGGAGCGGGTTTTGAAAAATAAGCAATATTCACATTAATTTGTTTTTTTTTCTTTTTTTTTGCAAAATTTTGAAAAGCTGAAAAATACGTGTTCCATAAATTTAAGCAAAGAACATTTGTTGCAAATTTAAAGCAAATCGGTTGATGTTTTAAAAATATTCCATACAAACTTTCATCCCGTTTCCCGGGGAAACCTTTTAATTTTCCGGGATAAAAAGTATCCTAAAATATGACCCGGAGTATTAGTAACAACTTTACCAATTTTCATCGAAATCCGTTTAAGGGTTTTCATGTGATGCCCGGACAGACAAACAGACAGACAGACAGACAGACAATAATTCTAAAAAAAATATTTTTGTGCTCTAACGCGTTATTGAAGTGCCCCCTAATCAAAATTTTTAAAAAATATTCAATGTACAGAAAATTTGCCCTTTGAGTTTTATTATAGTATAGATAGATAAGTAACCGCGCTCGCTTTGCTTCGGTTTTCTTATTTTTTTACACCTTGGGTTACATTATTAGAGTTTTATTAAGGATCCCTAATTTTTTTGAAAATATAATTGTTAGGGTTTCAAATTAATAACGAACAATGCTGTCTTTATTTTCAACAACGAGACATTAATTTTGATTTCCGCCGGCACCGGTGCCTGTCGACACGTCATATTTAATATCTGGTAGGAGAAAAGGCGATAAGAATGGATCGTGTTGGTCGGTCGAAGGAGCGGCATTCGGTCTTAGACTGGGACACCAGTAATACGGGTGTTTTGTAATAATTCTAAATTGTAGAAGTAGTCTTAAGTCTAGAATTGATTAAGCAAGAATTTATTCTGAAGTATTATAATTTTAAAAGATGTCTAGAGGAGTTTCATTCGCCATTTCTTCTCCTCTTGAGTAAGACACCTTTGCGAAATGGCGAGTTAAGTACAAAAGAAATAAATGAATGAAAATACCCAGTGCTTTTATTCTACAACACGAGTCGTCTGGAGTAGAGTTCACGTAATGTAGCCTATGTCACCCGGGGATAGTGTAGCTTCCCTACAGTGACAGAATTGTTCAAATCGGTTCAGTAGTTTCGGAGCCTATTCAATGCAAACAAACAATCAAATATTTCCTCTTTATAATATTAGTATAGACAAGCTGCCAAATGAATCATCGTCTACCGGCTGAATGCAGAGATTCAGTTATTTCTTTCTCCTCTTGTATCCTGATAGAAAACGCATCTGTGATGCCTTTGGTTCCACTGTTGTCCATTGTTGACGGTGAGCATTATAAGGTCTTCTACGTCTTTCTTTCTTTCTTACTTGTTTATCGACTATGTCGTACGTTAATTAACAGACACGCAATTTCGCACCTACAAATCATTGTCAGTGCAAATGAGATGTTCCGCAATTCCCCTATCGGATCGAGTGTGGCGGGGGATTACCGCGGACAGGACAGGACAGGACAGGCGCGGGTGTGACGGGGATTACCTGCGCGCATCCCCGGAAACTGACGGATGGTCAGGGTGGGTCCCTTGACCGCAGGGGTGCGGACGATTTGTAGATAACGCATGGATTGAGTTTCGATTAGAAAGCGATTAATATCTTTGGGAGAGCAGGCCACAGTTACACCAAACAGTCATGTCGCGATACAGCTACCGATGACGTGCGATCCTTGCCTATGCCCACGTTGTAGATATTGCATTAAGTTTAGTTCTGATGATCCACGAGGAAAAGAGGGAAATCCTGGGTTGCCTTTCAAAGAAACCTGCTAAGGCAATGCTCATTTATCGATCCTCGATAGGCCACACAAAGTTTGGACAGTAAAATGTTTTTTGAAGTGAAAACTTCTTTAGTACGGGGGTGACTTGAAATTTTATGAAACGAAACTGTCCAGTAAAAAGAGACAAACACATAAATTCTAAAGTGAGATAGGAAGCATTGTACGGGGGTAGGGTAGAGGAGTGAGGGGTAGGGGAGTGGAGCGGAGCGGAGCGGAGTAGTGAAACCTACATTTATCATCTTCCCGAAATTTTACATTCGTCTCATTATCTTGAAAACAAAAATTTTGAAGGTTTCACTTCTACCACAGCTTCTACCACGTGTGAATTGCACACATTTTAATTTTTTTTGTGTGTATCAGTTGTAATCTCGGAGAGTCAATCATTGACATAGTCAATGACATAAGTCGGGTCCCTCGCTTTCTTTCGATCGGCAACGCGTCGGTGATGTCTTTGGCATTACCGGTATCTTATTGGCCACTTGCTTGTCGTCTCCTCGTTTGCACCAACAATCAATCCATTCTAGAAAAAGAATAAAAATTCAGCAACAGTACCAGGAAAACATAAACGAAAGCAACCTAGTAATGTCTCTTCCTCTGTTCGATATTTAAACACGCGCTATCTCGCTCATTAAGTCTCACACGCAAATTGTTCCGTTCGCAATTCAAACATTATATGCCTTACTGAGGGACGCGGCGTTAGTATTGAAGATGTGTCTACGATTTTGCTTATCTGTGGTCAAAATGTTTAGAACATACCTGTTTAGTCTGTGGTTTCTTAATTAAAAGTTACCCTAATCTCCTGCAGGGGGCGCCGCTGTTCCTTCCCGCGCGACCGTTGACGTTTATACATAGTGTCTTTGGATTTTGCGAGATACGGAGTAGAAAATTTTTCAAAGTTGAAAGAAATCTATTAATACCTTGGATTGGTTTGTTTTTACAGCAATTATTCGTAAATACGAAGTTTATTGAGTAAAAGCTGTCTATTTTAGTGCAAATAGTGATTTTTGTGGGTGACTATTCGGTGAGTACCTAAAAGTTTTATATTATGAATCCTTCGGAGGATTTTGAATTCCAAATCGCTACTCCGGATGGAGGGCGAAACAACGTGTACTCTAGCTCTTTGCGAGACAATTTTTCTTCATCTTCGGCAGATGAAGAAGGCCTTGACGGGCCGCCACCATGCAAGCGTTTTAAACGCAGTAAACGCATGTCGAAACTTGTCGAAACTTGCTCAGATCCACAAATTGTTCATGCCTTAAATTCAAATAGCATAAGTAAACCTAGCATTCAACCATCTATTATTATGCCTCTAGGAGATATTGGAATAAGTTTTGACAAAAATAAAATTATACCTGTTGCTGATCCTCAAAAGTTAGTCGAAATATGTAGTCTCCAACAGTTTGACTCTCAAGCTTGGAAAGGCATTAAGTATAAGAAAGCCTTACAGTCATATATAGCTAGTCCTGGGTTCAAAGGTTTGGAATTAAATGTAGAACTCGGCTATCTTAGCAATGGAGTAGATTATTTAGCTGAAACTGAACATTTTTTAGCCGGATTATCAAATGCCATTTTGGATGGTAGACATCTTTTAAAAAGGGGGTTGCAAGAACTCTTAAATTGGGCATCTAGCCCGGGAACTGAGCTTAATGCTACTACGCTTCATTGTAAATTTTTTGAAATTTTTGGTCCATCTTCAGCGTCTTATAAAAACATACAATCATGTATGCAAATGATTTGTGGTAAGAGGGCAGAATGCATTGAAGTTAGGCGTAATCATATGCTTAAAGAGATCAATAATTTAAACCTTAAAATGGCCCTACAAAATATTCCACCTAGTTCGGAGTATCTATTCAATAAAGAGGCCCTTGTCCCCTTGGTAGACTCTCTAAGGGGAACTCAGAGGTTGAACACACATGGCTATTTGAAGGAGAGGAGGAGCACAAAAACTGTTGTTAATACTAATTATAATAATATGAACCATAAAAGATATTATAAATCTAGAACTATTACTAAAAATTTTGAAGAAAATCAGTTAAAAAATCAAAATTCATTCAAAGCAGTCAAGCCTTTTGTCTGCCAGGCAACAAAAGTAATTCCTCCAGTATTAAAAGCAATTGACAATCAAAGTAGAGTCTTTGAAGGGGGATGTTTGAGGCATCATGTCCAAACATGGAAACAGCTGGGAGCAAATCAATATATTTTAAATGTAATATCTCAGGCGCGCATACCCTTTGTATCAAAACCTCCTTTGCATTTCCCTTACGAGGGAGTTCTAAAGAAATATGCAACAAAGGAGTCGAAGGAAATGTCACAAGTGATACATGACTTGAAGAAAACGGGTATTTTAGAGAAACCAAGTCGGATGTCACCAGGTTTTCATTCTAAAATATTTTTAATTAAAAAGTCAGATGGGGGGATACGCCCAATTTTTAATTTAAAGCGCCTCAATCTTCACGTATCGACACGTTACTTTCAGCTGATTTCTAGAGTGGATGTTATTCAGTTCCTGCAAGACAAGGACTGGATGACAAAAATAGACCTTCACCAAGCCTATTTTCACATTAGCATTAAGGAATCTCACAGACGCTTCCTTCGCATAATATATAGAGGTGAAATATTGCAGTTAACTGCCCTACCCTTTGGTCTTTCATCAGCTCCCCACACCTTTGCATCAGTAACAAATTGGATTGCGGAAATCCTCCGGAGACAGGGCATAAGAATTATAGTTTACCTCGATGATTTTTTAATAGCCTGCCAGGACAGAGCTCTACTTTTAAACCAAACAAAAATTGTTGTGGATTGTCTTAATCAGTTGGGGTGGGAAGTGAACCATCAAAAGTCAGTTCTTACTCCAACTCAAGAATTAGAATACCTGGGTTTAACATGGAATACACAAACTAATTTGATTACTCTTCCCTTAAAGAAAGTTCAGAATATTAAAGAATTGATAGCAAATTTATTAAGAAAAAATATGTCCTGTCTCCGAACTCTGCAAAGGTTGTTAGGAATGCTGAATTTCGCCAATTTTGCAATGCAAAGTGGTCGCCTCCATTGCCGTAGAACACAAATTTTCCTCAGAGCTTTCAGAGGGTGCAAGCTGCGGCAAAAGAAATTATTACCTCCCTTAGTAACCCAAGAGTTACAATGGTGGGTAAAAAATATAGGGAAAAGTGCAAAAACAATGCACATCCCGAAAGTGTCCCACTTTCTCACCACAGACGCGGCGGACGCGGGCTGGGGTGCGCACCTGAACAACGCAATGTTGTCGGGTAAATGGAGTGGCCACCAACATAAATGGCACTCCAATCTTAAAGAAATGTATGCAGTGTATGCAGCCTTAGCCCAGCAAGGTGCACACATGAGAAATGCACATGTTTTAGTGCAATCCGACAATCGGACCCTAATAGCACACGTCCGGAACGAAAGGGGTACCCGATCATTAGCACTCTTGGCTTTAACATATAAACTCCATCTGCTAACAGAGCAGTACAATATAACGCTATCAGCTTCTTACCTTCCTGGAAGGTTTAATGGGATTGCAGACCGCCTCTCAAGAGGAAAAACTGTTCCCGAATGGCAACTGAAACCCCAGGCCAGGTTGGCAATATTTAAAGAATGGGGGATACCAGAAGTGGACTTATTCGCGTCAAAAGAAACTGCGGTGGTCCCTAGATACGTGACTTGGGACTCCACAGATGTATCTGCAATTTTTTGCGACGCGTTCAGTCGCGATTGGAATTTTCAGTTGGCCTGGGTGTTTCCTCCACCCAATCTTATTCCCAGAGTTCTAGCGCATCTAAACCGAGCGATTGGAACATATATTATAATAGCACCACTGTGGGACCAGTGCTTCTGGCTGGCTGACCTTCAAAGCAGAGCCCTATCAGACCCATTACCGATAGAGAATCTGCGGAAGAATCTCATAGATCGGACAACAGGGTTATGTCCTCCACAGGTGGACAAGTTGGCCCTCCAGGCATGGAAAGTTGGGGGTGGTCAGCCCAAATCTTAAACGGAAGTGCAGATGATTACAAATTATTGAGTATGACTTGGCGGACGAGCACTCTCAATATTTATTTTTAAAGTACCCAGTACTTATATTAATATTTTATAAAATATACTTATTCTTTATATTATATTATTATAATTGACATATTATATTAAAGCAAGATGGCAAAAATTCATACAACGCAAATTTATTATTATATGCTTGATTTAAAATAAATAATGTTTATTATTATTATTATTTTTATTACTAAAATAACAATAAGAATTGTATTTAAATTTCATTTAAATTTATGATGTTATAAAGTTACTCCTAATGTTAAGCATGTAAATATTTACTGTGTCAGTGATGTAATGATGTTATATAGCATTGTGCTTAGTTCACATAGTGTTTTGGGTTACCATAACCAGCAGATATCAAACAAGTCTTCAATACTAACGCCGCGTCCCTCAGTAAGGCATATAATGGTACTGTTTTACACTACAATAAAACAGTCATTATGTGCCGAAGGAGGGACGCGGCGTTAGAGCAAGAATCTTGCTGGTTTGTGAAGACCCTATGTATAAACGTCAACGGTCGCGCGGGAAGGAACAGCGGCGCCCCCTGCAGGAGATTATGGTAACTTTTAATTAAGAAACCACAGACTAAACAGGTATGTTCTAAACATTTTGACCACAGATAAGCAAAATCGTAGACACATCTTCAATACTAACGCCGCGTCCCTCCTTCGGCACATAATGACTGTTTTATTGTAGTGTAAAACAGTACCATTTATTATCCGACTCGTTACGTCATAAAGCAGACGGGTGTCCGCGGCACCCAAACAGCGGGGTGAAGGGTAGGGGAGGGGGGGGGGGGGTGGTGGCTGCGCGCCAGAATCGATGCGTTACCCCTGAGGTGTCTGTGGCCCGGGTGACACCTGGACCTTATGACTCTTTAAATGCAACGGGTACTCACGATTAGTATTTTATAACAGATATTTCGACCCTTGAATCGTGGTCATGGCGAGGCTCGCCGTACTTTAAAGCCCAATGTAATGGGTTTTTTCCCGTACGGGACGGGGACGGGACGGGCCATCCCCCGTGGCTGATGGGAATTAATCGTATATAAAATGCTGCTGCTGCTGCTGAAACTAAATCTAGAAAAAGTTGATGTAATTTGTCAGGGTTTGACCTACGAAAACAGAGTACGCTAAATAAAAAAAATTAAAAACACTTCTCACTGATAAGAACTGGTTTTGGTATAAGATAGATAAAAATGTTTACTTTAGATAGTATTAATTCAAAGACGAAAACAAATACAGACCCAAGTGTAAGCATCTCAGAAAAACGTTAAATCATTCAATAGTAGGAGCTACACGTGGCGCCACCTGGCGTCGTACATCAGAACCCGTCACAGTAAACAAGTGGTTTAATTCAAAACACGTAAATAAATGCATACATTATGCACACTTGATAGAGTCGCGTCCGACGCTGGCGGCGTGCCAGCGAGGTTAGCCGCCGGCGGTGAGCGATCAGCGAGCGCGTAGCTTAATGTCTGGGAGACAGATTGCTATATTGTATTAATACATCTCAGATGAAAGTTATTCTTTCATTTGAGGAATACATCATAAAAAAATAGTACATTGTCTAGGTCAAACAAATAATACTCTCGACCATCTGTCAATCATAATCAATGACATAGTAAAAAGTTTTTACTTTATGTTTTGAAACATTTTTTCGCGGACACTGATCATTTTACATAAATGTAATGAGTACTTACGCTTCGTATTTAATAATGCTGATATTTCGACCCAGTTACAAATATCGTGGTCACGATATGCATAAAAAGGATGAATATAGATTTTTTGTTTAATCAAATAAATATATTTTAAAATATTTAAATGGATATTAATTTACTTGATATAAAAATCACGTGTCCTACCAATATTTTGTCATCGGTCATCATTCAATTATCAACTACTCGAGGGATAGGTACACCTAATTTGACTAATGCTCTATCTGTTATAAAATGTTTTATTTTTAACGTTTTTCATAACAGTGAAGGAAACAAAACACCTTATAAACCTGTAACTTTTCTTGTTTTTCTGAATAACGGATTCTTGTTTTAAAGTATCAAAGAAAATCTTCCAAATAGTTGGTCGTTGTTGGTGCGACCAGTCCATGTCGCGGCGCGGCGGCGCTGCTCTTCACATCTCTGCGTCTCTCTGCCACGTGCTTACCTTAAACTGACACTCGTTGAGGTAAAAATTTGTAAAGTATTATTTTATGTACGTCATTTCTACTTACTGTGTACTTTAAGTAAACAACCGACAAATGAGCCACCTAATGTGGTACATGTCGGATTAATTTTGGCATTACCAAGGCCAATGCGATGTCGGCCAAGAAGGAAAAAGAAGAAATAAACTGGGTTGCAAATCAACGACAGAACATTCCAACTGCCTATGAATTTTAGTTTTCTGCGTATTACTTCTTTAATCTTCTTTCTCTTTCATACTTATTGTTCTCCTGCCATGTATTATAATGTTAATTATTACATGGTTTTCACCAAACTCATATACAAACTCGTCTATTTTCTCTCTACTAGTGATATTTCTTTCTGTCAGTTATCTTTTGACGATTGTAACCACTGAATTATCTGGTAGCTCGTCTTCTCCTTATTTATCGTTTGAACTCCCAAAAAAAAGCATTAATGTATTTGTTATTTTTCCTCAAATACAAACAATAAATTGGTACATATACTCCGACCTCCTAAAACCCCCGAAAGCATTACCAAATAACCGTAAAGTGCGCTGTACACTAAACTCGTAAACCGGCAAACTAGTGGCTGTTTTACGATTCCGAACACCATATAAACCGGTGCTGTTTTATGTTTGATCTCGGCTCTCGACTTTCCCACTGCCTGCCTAATGGAGGTGTCGCGGCGCGGCGGCAACCCACTTGTGTTGTGGTCAGTGCCCAAATGACGATTTGTTCGAAGGATCTCCGGATTCTCCGGTATTGACTGGCAAGAAGTCAATGACGTCTGGTGGAAGCTTAAAAGTATTCTGAAATGTCTCACGTAAGTGTTTACAACAGCCTCTTGAGATGTTTTGGAGTTCTGTTGATTTTTTAACTGAGCCTCAACCTCACACAGCCTTTCCACGCCATTGGTTCTATCCCGCACCTAACTTTGATGATCCTTTACCAATTCAAATATATTATCTTTGTTAGTTTTAAATGTTTATAGACGAAATTCATTGCTGAGTTCCGTGTATCTTGAAGCGTAAGCAATTACAGCTACCTTCTGTATCTACTGTTATCAGGCGTAAAGGACATAATTATGAAATCGGATAGTAAATAAGTTGGGTCATATTAGTCCAAACAACTTGTTTTTCATTCTTATTCCTTGGTCACTCCAATGATAGCTTCCTCGATAGCTATCATTGGAGTTAAAACAACAAACTAGTATCCGAGACTTGAAAACGATAGCTTCGTTCAAGAGAAAAGTTCGAGACTACTACTTATCATTAGTTTAATTTCATTATTATCATCGTTATTCGTAATTTTATATTTCGTACGTAATTTATAAAGTATGTATTTTTATGTATATATCCATGTATTTATTGTACATATACATTTATATGCATATAATATGTTATTATATGAAATAAAAACCCAAATGGTGTTGTTCTGTAAATAAGAAGTTTTTAATGACATTATTATCATAATAAGTTTTATAATAAATACATTTTAAGGACAATTAAATAAACAAACAATACCTGTAAATAAGAAAAACAACATTTAAAGTCCTTATTTCGAGATATCTTGATGATAATTAAATATTTAGTATTATTCACTTCCACATAGGAAAATCTTCATTTCTTATTATATGACATGACAATTCTCAATTCGAATACATAAGCGATAGACAATAAACCATAGATCAGATAAGGCAATGAGCATAGCTTACATGCATGTATATATATATATATATAAATATATATCTATTATATTTATAAATTATATATGTACTTTGTATTATGTATTTATGTAGAAATAAGTAGGTATGTATAATCTATTAATTGCTTATGAACACGCCCTGTCTACCTTTCTGTCACCTCTCCAGTCGCAGGTCTGCTGGAAGAAATTTCATTAGAGATAAGCAGTACCTTTGTACATTGTATTCCTTCTGTAACTGTCCTGTGAACTCTTGTGTGTACATAAATGATAAATAAATAAATAAATAAATGAATAAACTGCATAAGTTGTCTTAAATGGAAAAAAGTGTTTAATTTCAACTGTTTGTACCAGGCGCCCATAACAGACAGAGCACTCAATGTAATTGTCAAACAAAACACTTCCATTCCACTGTCCTTGTCAGCGTTACATAATTTTGAACCCTTAATCCTCTCTGTTAAAGTTCACTGAAGTCTCGTTTGATATGAAAATCCCAACGACGCGTAATAGTCCATTAAATTAACCCCACACAGTAATTTAGATTCAATGGTCCTGTCCCTAGAGTTGATTTCAGAAAACCTTTACCCTTTTAGAATTGTCATAAACTTTTGTGAATTATTGAACTACCGCGTACAGTATTATAGACATTATTTTATTAGTGCTAGGGTTGAATTTTAAATCGTCGGACGAGGTCTTTAGGGAAATGCTTCGATAATGTTGGGCAAATATTGACCGTAGCGGGCCAAAGGTTCGCTGTCGTATTAAGAAATTGCTGTTAAGTTAAACATTCAGTACGTAATGACGTCAAGTGCGAGCGGGGAACTCTGAGGGTTGTATTCGATTTTATAGGGGATATAGGGGTAGCATGACCTTATAGTATGCATGCATTCATGCTTCATAGCTCAAGTGCTATAAGCGGAACTGAGTAAAAGAGTGTAGGTACTAAGATTAAATGAGGATCAACTTTTTCTGGTAATTGTTTGATGTTACAGATCATTATCCTTAATAAAATTAATCCTATTCTACTCCTAATATTATAAATATGAAAAGTGAAGATGTTTGGATACTTGCTACGAGTATTTCTTTACGCACTATCCGATGTACGGATTAAAATGAAACTTGGTACATTTGGAAATAGGGTACCTAGATTTTATCCCGATTTTATTTGTGATGCCCCTGATGTTGCTGATGTCCATGGGCGACGATAGCCACTTACATCAGGTGGATCGTCAGCTCGTTTGCCGGCTATTTCCATAAAAAACTGTGTAACCATGATTGTGTTTTTATTGTCTATGTTTACGCAATGTCTGAGGGTTCCAAGTGGTTGCGTTGGTCTTTAAAATATTCCCAAACTGTTTCCACTGTTTTGGAGCTGAGTGGAAAAACCCCGCGAAGCCTTTTATGTGGAAGTTAGATGAAAAAACTTCAGCGAAAGTCAAATTAGCCTTTTCCGAGTGAATGGCGTCATATTGCGTGATCGTCAGGATATTTTTGTTATTTTATTCATGAAAACTTGAACGGCGCAACTTCGTAACTGTTGCGGGTATCTTGACAAATATTTGATAAAGCGATCGCAACACATTGTTCTCATGTTCATTGTGTAGAAAGTGTCTGATCACAAGCGACGCGACAATGACAAGAAAAAATGGCGCAAGATTTAGACGCTGGACTGGCGTAAGTCGTAACCACAAAAAAAAATTAAATAATGCTACACATTCATAGCCCCACACTAGGATTCCCTGTGTCGTATTTAGATAATATTCTTTAAATTGACGTCTTATTTATTTGTAAACTAATTGTAATAAAACACTGAAAGCTGTCCCTAAGTTTCACACAATGGTCCAGTGCAACCACATCCAATACCGGAAGTCAGTAACACACATGACCGTGCATTTATCATAGCTGCCACACTGTGTGTCCAACAATCAAAATGATATTAACAGCAAAAACCACAGCAATTGTTAGTTTTTCCTTTATAACCAGTTTGTTTTGTGACATTTAAAAGTGACTCCAATTGAAACGTTGCGAATATGAAATAGCATTTATCTGCAGCTTGCAGCGCTGGTATTGTGACGTCACGGTGACGTAAAAGCCTATTTGCTCAAAGGGAGTCCCGCAGTGGGCGCCAGTGTTCGACCGAGCGTGTGTATGAAATGACTCTTTTCGTTTGTTTCGTTTTAATACGCTTGTATCTTTGATTTATGAAAAAATGGCTCGTCTGTGTTTTCTTTTTTGTATTTTTTATAACGGGCACATGATGAAAGGCATTGTGTTTTTTCGGGTCAGAAGCGCACATAAATACCGTAGAACTACCTATGGTATTCATGTGTAATGTGTTCTTTAAACAGCAGTTGGACAAAACATTATATTGATTCCTAATCGATGTCGCTTTCACACATAACAGTTTGGATTATTTTGTATCTTCAAAATATACTTGGGATTACTGACACTGCATTTGTATTAAAACATAAATAACAAAAATTAAATTTTCGATGTATATTTTGCAGAACATTTCATTGCAACTAGTCGCCAAAAGTCTAGTCTGGGGTACTAGATAGATAGGGGTCCCTTTGATATCTCTTTGTGTAACTAAAATACTGAATGTCTGAGCTTGACGGCGACAGGGAGCCGAGAAGATTGTTTGGTCAAGGGGCGGCGCCGGGGAGCGCCAAAATCGCGTATACATGAACTGTAGCTATTAGCTCCTCAATTTATCGTATAGCTGTAGCCCTGTAGGTGATTGATTATTCCTTTTTCTTAGTTTAGTTGTGTTATTCGTGTTACGTTGCTTGTTTATTTTCACACTTTGATGAATGAGTAAGGGCAATCAACTCTTGACGGTAAGAAGTCATAGTGTATTTGGTGGGTAGATACATACGAACAGAATTTGCTTGCCTGCGTCCGCGTTCCCGTCCGCCTAAGACATGGCTGTATTCAAGAAAAGAGTAAATAGGCTTCTACTAAGTTAGTGTGTTCACTATCATGGACCACATCTCCACTTACCATCAGTTGGGATCGTGGTCAAGCATTAACTTAGTTTTGTGTTAAATTATTGAAGGATTTACATAACATATGTAGATAAATGTACATGCAAATTTAATAACAGTAACTATAATTATTATACTGAACATAAAGCAGACGATAGTAAGAGGTCTGATAGTAAGAGGTCTACTTCACCCAGACACCAGCAACACCACAGGCTTCACCACAGGTGAGGAAAGGAGAAAAAAAAACTATGTACTCACTTTACCCCTCTGACGTTGACACAAAGTCACAGTAAATAAATTGACGATAATGAAGTAACTCAATTGATTCTTGTAAATTGATTGAGTGGTAGGAGTTTCTTGTTGGTAATAACCGTTCGATAAGTTTTAATTATGCGTCCTCGTTTGCGTTCAGTTTATGCTTGTTCACATACAAAGTGTTTTAATTACTGACGATAGGAAACTATTACCTATCCAATTATTTTATCAATTATCTCTATAATATAATTCCAATTATCAATTATCGCTATAATATAATTCCAGTAGTTGATTTGTGATTAACTAAACTACTAAAATTTGCTTTACAGTGAACCAATTGCTTTACAGTGAACCAATTTAGTTTCGAATAGAGTTTACGATTTTGTAGTCGAGCCTAGTTGATAATTTTAATGAGCTTTAGCTAGAGATCCCGAATTTTAATTCCCAGATACACATTAGATACATGTAAAAGCATGTCCTTGGGTCGTCGGTGTTTCCGTGGTTGTCATGAGTCATGACAAATATGCTCGTCTATGTCACCTGCAACATAAAGAAAATCCTTTTTGTGACAATTGATGCAACATTCTGAAGGTCGGAATATTAAATAATATATCGTAATTTTAATGCAGGTAATTCTCATATATGTATGTATGTACATATATGTATGTACATAATTAATGTTATTATGTCATTTGTAGGTATGTTACTAAATAATTGTACTGAATCCGAACAAAAATAAAATAACCAAAATGTTGTTACAAAGTAGTTCCTCATTTTGTAAATCAGGACTGTAAAAAATTTTTTCACGTTATTGTCTAAATACTAATGACTAAAACATAAATCAAAAATGTGAAGATAAAATACCCTAATACACTCCCCTGCAGTAGTATTGCCTCTAGGCCGTTCGATAGCGTTGGCGCCCAACGCGGGTCCCTCCGAGCAAATATTATTTATGCTACGAGTGTAGCGAGATACTCCGTACTGTAAAAACACTTTTAATAGCGTGATGATTACAATGACGCTTAAAAGTGTATTGGTAGCACTGACATAAAAAAGCGGCCAAGTGCGAGTTGGACTCGCCCATGAAGGGTTCCGTAGCAGCAAGTAACATAATATAAAAGTTCTTGAAGTTCGTTGTAACTTTGATCGAGGTAAATTGTGGTTTACGATTTATGACGTATTGAAAAAAAACTACTTACTAGATCTCGTTCAAACCAATTTTCGTTGGAAGTTTGCATGGTAATGTACATCATATATTTTTTTTAGTTTTATTATTCTCTTATTTTAGAAGTTACGGGGGGGGGGGGGGGACACACATTTTACCACTTTGGAAGTGTCTCTCGCGCAAACTATTCAGTTTAGAAAAAAATTATATTAGAAACCTCAATATCATTTTTGAAGAACTATTCATAGATATCCCACACGTATGGGTTTGAAGAAAAAAAAATTTTTGAGTTTCAGTTCTAAGTATGGGGAACCCCCAAAATTTATTGTTTTTTTTCTATTTTTGTGTGAAAATCTTAATGCGGTTCACAGAATACATCTACTTACCAAGTTTCAACAGTGTAGTTCTTATAGTTTCGGAGAAAAGTGGCTGTGACATACGGACGGACGGACAGACAGACAGACAGACAGACATGACGAATCTATAAGGGTTCCGTTTTTTGCCATTTGGCTACGGAACCCTAAAAATGGTTGTCTGTAAAGTCGGTATAAGGACGGAGATTTAACGTGACAACGTCCGTTCGTGGTATAAGTTTTTGGAACATAAGTTCATTAATTAGTCTATTCAACTCCGACGCCAGAAACGCTCGCGTAGAAGAGAGACGCAAGGCGCGCGCTGGTCGAGCGAGCCTCTCTCTCGCGCGCGCATTTTAACGTTCCTTCAAATCTTACACAGTTTTCGTGAATGACACCCGAGTCAACCAATTTATAGACGTTGTCACGTCAAAACTTATAACTTAATTGTGGTAGATTAAAAAACTGACGTGCATAAGTGTATCAGTGATACCTACATGAATAAAAGATTATTTCATTCCATTTCAAATAATTAAATCGTAACAACAACAAGCTTCAATAACCATCTTACAAAATGTAGGAACAAACTTCGCGAGAATTAGCTGGTGTCAGCCAAATGTGGTAATGTATACTCCATGTAAACTGTACCGGGATTAACTTTTAATTCTATGTAATCGGTTTCACACCACTAAACAAAAATAATACTATATACCTGAACAAAAAGCACAATGTTTTTCAATCTCAAAGTATAACAGCTTACGAAGCAATGTCGGCATTACGACAATCGTCCCCACGCCGCGGCGTTGTGAGCCGTGAACAAATAAAAACATCCCGGCTATGGCTCCCGGGGGACGCAGGGGCACCGGCCTACGGTCACATTCAGCACATTCTCTTAGTTATAGTGTTATGGGGTTCATTTATGGGATGGGGATTAGATAATAGGAGCGGAAACTATGAAGGTATTCGCGCGAATTTTACTGACAAAAAATAATAAAAAAGCGGCCAAGTGCGAGTCGGACTCGCCCATGAAGGGTTCCGTAGCAGCAAGTAACATAATATAAAAGTTCTTGAAGTTCGTTGTAACTTTGATCGAGGTAAATTGCGGTTTACGATTTATGACGTATTAAAAAAAACTACTTAATAGATCTCGTTCAAACCAATTTTCGTTGGAAGTTTGCATGGTAATGTACATCATATATTTTTTTTAGTTTTATCATTCTCTTATTTTAGAAGTTACGGGGGGGGGGACACACATTTTACCACTTTGGAAGTGTCTCTCGCGCAAACTATTCGGTTTAGAAAAAAATGATATTAGAAACCTCAATATCATTTTTGAAGACCTATTCATAGATACCCCACACGTATGGGTTTGATGAAAAAAAAATTTTTGAGTTTCAGTTCTAAGTATGGGGAACCCCCAAAATTTATTGTTTTTTTTTCTATTTTTATGTGAAAATCTTAATGCGGTTCACAGAATACATCTACTTACCAAGTTTCAACAGTATAGTTCCTATAGTTTCGGAAAAAAGTGGCTGTGACATACGGACGGACAGACAGACAGACAGACAGACAGACAGACAGACAGACAGACAGACAGACATGACGAATCTATAAGGGTTCCGTTTTTTGCCATTTGGCTACGGAACCCTAAAAATGTTGTAATTCTTAAGCAAAACTTAAACACAATTACTGATTTCATAATAATCTTTTAAAGAGAAGCAATTTTTGAAAAACGTATCGGTTAATAAGAGGCACAGTAATAAGGTAACAAACATTAATAAAACACCCAAAAAACAAAATTTGACATGACAACAACAACAAAATCCTCTTTATTGTACACCAAAATTATTTCTGGATAAATGTCATTGGCTATAATTAAATTGAGGCAAATACCAATTGGTATAGATAACTCCATCTATACCTCTATCGCATATATGTACGTACGTTTCGTTTAACACGATTGTATTTTATGTTTAAAAGCATCTCACTGCGACTGAAGCGGCCCTCATATGTACGTACAATATTCACTCATATCATATAGAATTTTATATCAAAGCTCTTAACGCGACATTCAACGAGCAGGTGTAAGCGGCGGGTAGTTCTAGATTTTTATTTTATGTGAAGCGGTAGAATGTGTGCAGCTGTGGCTGGAATGATACGTGACAATGTTATTTTACTTTCTGTTTACGTATCTACTATGAATATAGGATTTTGAGAATGTCAGACGGCGAGTCTGCGTCTCCCACGCCAAGTTCTGAATGGTATCGATACCATGATTTCATTGTAAATTAATTTTACTATTTATTTCGGTCTAGTGATATTAGTTCGGTTATTACATTTATGTTATCTCTTATAGAAGAAACAAAGGGCAAAATTTAATGCCTAATGGCATTGGAACTTTGGTTGGATGAAGAAATGGTTGATTATATGTGCTAAAACGTAAAAAAATCTACTTCTACTCTACATATATATACAGTATACACAATACTAATAATATTACAGTAGCTACAAAAGGTACTAATCATATTTTAGTCGTATTGGGGAGGCTTAGTATACTAACCCAAATCTCACGCTGGATGGGTGGCGTAAGAGGCGACTAAGTCCAGCCCGCTGGTAGTAGGGCCCCTCGGAGGGATTATATTGGTAATATTGAATTTAATTATTAATTAATACCATTACTTATTACTATTATTATTTCTCCATGGGGTTCACCTAGATAGCTACCACCCTTAAACATGAGCCAGCCGCCAAACGACTCGTCGTGTTCTGGCTGGGGGCTTGACAGTCAGTTCTTTCTTTCTTTTTCTTCACCCTTTCTTGGCCGACAACGCAGTAGTGGGGCCTTTGATGTTGCTGTTGTTCATGTACGAGGTAGCAACCTACCATCAGGTGGATCGTCAGCTCGTTTGCCGGTTATATACATAAAAAAGTCAAATGAAGATAATTTCCTTATAAATATAATACGTCTATGTATGAAATATATTTCTTCACATTTCGAAGTACAAAATGACTTACATTAATAAAAAAATTGTCACTAAATTATCTTATGGTATTAACGACAACATAATTGAACCTTAGATATACCTTATCCAAGTTAAAACTTAAAAGCCTTTTAAAAGCATTTATTCATAACATTAACTTGTAGATGAAGAAAGTGCTTGCAGTGCGCTCCTACCGAGTAAACTCCATTATTACTCATGTCGACGTAACGAAGCACACACATATATGTGAAGAGTGTAATACATGAGAAAATCGTTTTAAAATGCTTCCTCCGAGAGTTCTTCAAGCGCTAAGTGACGGCTTCATAGCCCCACGTTGGGCGCCATGATATATTTTTTTCTTTTATGCAATAAAAACTTATTGCTTTATCACGCAACGTCTATAATGCTTTTTCTTTGTATCGTGTCTTTCGTTTCGGTCGCGGTGTTTTGTTCGGTGTTGATCGTAAACTGTAATTTTTTACTGACATCGTCATACTGTATGGGATTTAGGTCTTAAAACCTTCACCACAGTGGCCTTGTCTGGATCGGCTTTACATGTTTTTGAGAATCTTATAAAAAACTGAATTAATTTGTTAGTACTTAAGCCATTTAATGTCATCGCATGGAAATTAAATTGGATTGGTTATTATTAAAGAAAAGTTTAGTTAAATTAATCAGTATGTAGAATTATTTAACTGCTGAAGATCACATAAAATATAAGATGTTAAAGAGAAATGTTGACGAGAAAAATAGCTTAAAACTCCCTCGAGAGCTCAACCGCTAAGCGATGGCTTTAGTCCCTCGTTGGGTACCATGTCGCTGTTTGACGTTGACTAGTTGACATTGTGTTGTTTTGAAGGATATTTTTTTGTTTTTGTTTGGATTTTCAGATTGTTTCAGTTTAATCGTTTTTTTTTTCAATGGACATTAGACAGTGGGACTGGGCACCATCTATAAAGATACATTGACAATCATGGTTTTTATTTATTTATTAATAATTGATAACATATAAATAGATATACATCAGTAACATCAGGAGTTTTACCGACACGTTACTGTAATAAAGTATTTTTTAACTGATTAGTTAACTGGATGTTTCATACTCTTAACAAAACTCATAAAACATCACGGCAGGTAGCCTCTTAGATAACTATCTTAGCAAAAGCATTGTTATTACTGATTCTTTGGGCTGTTACAGCAGTAACCACTTCACAATGGTTATTAACTTTGTTCAGATCATAACGCTATCTTCTCCGACGTAATAAAGTGTCAGAAGTTCTCAGTGAACTGGTCAAAGCAGTTTGTAGTAAGCCCTTAGGCGGATTAATCCGAACTTCCGTGGCTGGCAATAAGCCATTGTTTCGTTGCCCAAGTTCCGGTGGCACGGTGGAGATAATAGAGGTAGACATGGTTACGGACGATCACTTCTTAACAAAGACGTTGAACACCCCTTTATAAGGTGACGTTGTGAATGTTCGGTCAGAAGTGGGTACGGTTCAGCTCGTCTTATATCCATATTCATCTAATTGTGTATTAAGTAATGCTAGTGTATTTATGATTAATGTTTGTGAAATAGAAAAGTGCTCTCATTTTAAAGCAGTTGGTAATTTTATTCCCAGGATACGATTTATACCTATTGATCGAATGTGACTTTCGTCCATTACTCATGATTGATGACTGTGAGAGCACTAATATAGTCCGACCTGTACAATGACGCATTGATTATAAAATAATCTCATATTCAAATATGTTATCTGGAACAGCAAGCGAGGATGATTTAGTTTAATTGTAAGATAGATAGACACTGTATAATCAACTTAGATATTATGTACTTCAAAGTATAAACTCCCCACCAGACAAAGAGAACTGAAGATATCTCTTGGGAAAATAACAAACATTTCACTCAAAGCTCAAACACACGCGCTTGCCGCGTGGCGCCAATGTTAGTTTTTCTCTACTCCTTAAGCGATGTTGTAATGTATGTAACTATGCGATTATATTTTGAAAGTTATACTCCTTTTGGCGCGTTTAAAAAAAATATGAGAGTAAAGTTTTTACGATGGGCGCGCACACTGACAGCCAAACAGCAACATGATGAAGTTACCTGATAATTGATTACTTTTACAAAGAGTTGTGGCATGCCACATATGGGATGAAAAGAAGTATAACTTCTGACGTGTGTATCTGACGTATACACACACCTTTTTTTACCCGTTTGCATTCAAAATCTTTAGTGTCCGCAATGATATAACTTTAAAATCATAAGATTTTAGTTTTATAGAAACTCATTGTACTCCTTTATATTAAGGTTGATACAATAAATGATAAATAAATAAATAAAACTTCATTTATTTTTGGTAATTTCGTATTATTATTAACTGAACTCAGTTTTCACTGTTGTCTTTGATCTGTATGTTAATTCGACACATGTCACGATGACACAGTCCATTATTTCTGCGCTTATTATCAGCACTTAATTAAGTTATACTTTTTTTGTATCTTCATCTAACAAAATAATATATTCATCAAATTGTCAGGAAATCCGAAGAAGTGAAATCCAATAGAAAATGGTGGTGTCTTGCCCAGAATTGTGAACTTTAACCTAAATTCTTGTTGTGGGAGAAGACCCGAGCGCAATAATAGTCCATTTAAGTTGATGAGTAACAGCTGTATGAAATGCTGCAATATACAAATTCTATTAGTTTTTCTCCTAAGATCAAAGACAATAGATTTCTGTAAATGGTTAGTCTGTGGTGCTAACGTAACGTCTAGTCTAGTCACTAGAGCGAGGTTCAGATAATACAGTTAACGTGGTAAGCTATTCTGAGTTTTGCTAACTCCGCAAAACTGTATATGAAAATTTATCCGCAGTTAAAACTTAAGCGGCTTGCGAATTGGAACCTTATTTGGCGACTAGTAAAGTTAGAATTGCCTTGTCGGGTACGTTCAGCTTGAGCTTTGATATGGTTAGCACTTTTGAGTGAATTTGTACGATTTTATGCGGTTTTATCGTAGCAATGTCGATATGAACGATTAAACATAAAATGCAGTTTGATGTCCATTGCTAGTTTATGACGAAAGGGTGGCGAAGGGGGCTTGCGAGGAGGTAATGCACTTTTAAGTTTATAATTTAATCAAGATCATTAAATTATTTTATGATATGGTATTAAAGTAATAGTCCTTAATATTTTAAAATATAGCTACGGATCTACCATCGAAGTAGCGACAGCAAATTAATGAGGATAAAAAGGTAATAATTATCAAGGATAAAAATTATAAGCAGATTAATATACTAGTTACAGTTGAGTTTTTTTATTTTACTGCTCTTTTGGAAGGGTACTTTATCATTGAGGAGGAAAATGGGAAAAATAACACAGCGCATTTTTACAGAACTCTTTTACAGCATTACTCAGCAGATAATGACCTAATTGGAAAAGTATCATCGACATCAGCTTATAATGTAGCGATGACTTAACAGTCTACTATTCTCTCTTTACTCAATTACTTTAAAATTTACAAATACTTCGCTGAATTCGCGGCTCAATACAAAGATAAACGAACCTCACACAAGGCTCATACGCTCTCTTTACACTATTGAAACATTCACGTATAGAAACAATTACGAATGTGTCACATACGTATCCGTAATTATAAACTGTCAGCCAGATATTAAATCACGTGTCGCTCACAGCTCGACGGTGCCTCATCAACGATTCAACACGCAGCTGATACAAAGTCATAGGGTTCCTGAAATCGAGGTTACCGCCGAGATACAACTCACAAAGAAACAAATTCATTTAACGAATACCCAAAGGATTTTGTAAGGATACAGCGCGTAAGGAATTCCATTCATCGTTGGAAAAACCTTCCGTGCTAGTTGGCGTTTGTTGCTGTTAACATGCGAGGTGACGCCTATTATGGATAGCTAACAGTTTTCTTTGAATTGTATTTTGAAATTGGGACGCAATACAAAATCTTTTTGCAACTTATAATATGCATTACAAAACGATGCTTAATTACTTAGATATTTAGAAATACCAGTGAACATATAACACTACAAAGCACATGACGTAGCAAGATAGAAGCAAGAAATAGAAAAAATGCGAATAGATGCATTCAACACATTGTATACAAAAACCAAGATTTTTAGGGTTCCGAATGAAAAATTGAAAAACGGAACCCTTATAGGATCACTCGTGTGTCTGGGCGACCGCCCTTCACAGCCAATTTTCTCCGAAACTGCTGGATTAAATGAGTTGAAATTTGGTTCTCATGTGCTATTTTATGACCCAAAGACAAAGGTATAAAGAATCCAAATGAATATTGAATTTTTTTTAACGAAATCAAAATTAAAAAGAACTGTTTTGCAAACCGTATCGTACCCGTGTGGCATGTTAAATGAAAGGGCTTATTGTAAGGATCTCAAACATATTTTTGTAATAGTTCTACAATGGATACTTTTAAAATTATTCAAGAAAGAACGAAAATTGACAATTCCCCTCCCTTATCTCCGTAACTACTGAGGCTAGAATTTTGAGAAAAAATGGTTGTCTCTAAAGTCGGTTTACGGACTTTAGTTTAACGTGACAACGTCATGACAAAGCTCCGCTTCGCTATATTGCTACCGCAAAAGATCTTGTCTTAAAAATTCAAAATCTTTTTCAATGATTCTCAACTTCGATCAATAGGAGGATTTATAGATCGATGATTCTCAAACACAATTCCAGAGACAATTTATTTATGTCGAAAGTCAAGTCTCTTTACTAGATACAATAAAGGTGATAGAATTCACCCTGAATGACCCTGTTGAGTCCATTCCATTAAGTTTTCTCAATATCATGACGATTTCGCTCAATAGCGATACATTGACGCGGAATTTTCCTGGAGTCTTCTTGTATGAAAAAGCACTTTCGCATCATAAGTATAAAGCTTTAGGATATTGCTTTTGGAAATCACAAATTCTTTAATGTAGGGTTGCTAGGCGCTGACTTTCATTTATTTGGTTCTATTTTTACGGGTTTTTGTTCACATTCTTTTACATTTATAAGGTTCAGTGTCCTTCTGTTGCTCAATAACTACACTCAGACTTGTAAATAATTTGTTGCCGAAACTCCAGCATCGGGTTGAACAATCTTCGTAACGATTTTTATTATGTTAACAGCTAAATTCAAAAATACGCAATCTTGTAAATTTTACCATTGTGCCATCATTTTGGAAAGGAGAGTTATCTTACAGGGAAAATACGGCGAAACATTAAACAATTTAAATCAATTTAACTGATGGTTAATCCTCGCCTCCTATCAAATAAGTATACGTTGTTGCCAGCTAAGATGGGATCTTTTTGTTGACCACATATCAGTTTTTGAATATCTTTCGACATTCGACAAAAAGACATTCGAAATTGATACATGCCCTGTTCTATGGACCCAAAAACTGGGTGGTCCAAATCAAACCCAAAACTTTCTTTCTTCTATGTTGATGGATGTACCACTAAGAAACCTGCAATAGAATTGGACCCAATTGTAGAGGAAATCCCTTAAACCATATCGCATTTCCTTAGCGATTACAATGTAAATGACATTCTTCTTTTCTTTTTGGCGAAACCCTAATTCTTTATTCCAGGAAAAAGTGTTGATGCGTGGCTTGTGAGATCGTTCCCTTTTTTATCCCGGCCGTTACCGTTCCCAGTGGCTCCCGAAATGTGTATACAGATGTAACAAGAACACTTTCCTTCGAATGTGATTCGTGAGGAATTTCGAAGACGCGAACGTTTGGGATGACTGAATGCGATGTCTCGCTTCAATTACATTTTCTCGGAGTTCACGAATGTTTGTCGCGAGGTTGTAGACCTCCGAATACTTGTTTGACACTTGAAAATAATCTTCTTTCTTTTTTTTCACTCTTGGCCGGCAACGCATCAGTAATGCCTCTGGTGTTGCTGATGTCCACTGGCGACGATAGCTACTTACCATCAGGTGGATCATCAGCTCGTTTGCCGACTATTTCCATAAAAAATTACAAATCAGCATCCATTACTTGATGATAAGTGGTCATCGCAGCCAATGACCGTAAGGAACACCTTGGGAATCCTCGATATGATATGTTGCTGACCAAGAAAGTAAAGAATGAAAGGAATTAATTAATGGGGGTTTATTAAGGTTTCAGAATAGAATATTAACGACTTAACGTAGATGAATGTGACATGTCTGTTCAATAATCAGAAAATCAAACGTATCGTGAAGCAAATACATAAATTAAGATCCCCAAAGTTAATAAGGAAACACCCCAAGCCAATTACAGAGTGCACCCTACGACACGTGTGCTCTAACGAGGAATCGAACTGGCGACCCTCGCGGGAGGCTGGGGTCACCTTGGGCGGTGGATGTCGGGGGATTTTATTGCCTTTAAGATCCATTGTTTGATAGCAGGGTACCGCCGATGTAATAAGATGGGTTCGGAATTTTCAATCTAATATTATAAATGCGAAACTTTGTATGGATGTTTGTTTATCTTTTATGAAATTCAGCACACACTCAGACCATGACCTGGAATAACATATTATCCCGGAAAACGAAAGGCGAAGTGGTTAAAATTCAATTTTAGGTTTTAAAATGCATATTGACGACCCTATAACCTAGTTGGTAGCGACCATGCCTGCGAAGCGAGGGGTCCCGGGTTCGATTCCCAGCCAGGGCAGATATTTATGTGACGGATAAATATTTGTACTCGGGTGCAGGGTGTGATTGTGATGTGTTATATGTGTCGTCCATGCCGCCCGCGACACAGGTAATAACTTACTGCGGGGGTGTGAGTGTGTAAGCGTTTATTTATTTATTTATTCTTATTAGAAGTTTCACAGGAGGAAAAGTTTCCAGGAAAAAACCTACTAAGCAGGGAGTGACTGTTTCCAGCTATGACGTAGTTTTAGTAGGTAACTAGAAAAATGTTTGCAAACCCCATTGAACTAATACAAAAGGTACTTCAAAAAACCTAATTGAACAAAAGTTTTACATTCCAATTCAATTAGTAAATTGTACGGAACTCGAGTCATGAGCTGTCGCACTTGTCAGTACCAGGACGACAGAAATGAGGGTAAGTGTGCCACTGTGTTACCGCTGTACACCATCCTAATGGCCACTCGTTCTATAGGGTGCTTTACAACCTACAACATATTCAAATTACCACCGTACTCCAGACTAAGTAGAGTTGACATTCACTTGCCTGTTCATGTGTGTTAATTCGCAAATACCAACGGATTGTGAGGTTGTAAAGGATGATATATGATGTAATTTTCCCAACAAGTGAGAGTTTATTGTGCTTATAATTACGCCATACATGTGCCAGATGATTTTTTGTACGAGGATAGGAGATGTTACGTTGATGGTTATTGTTACTGAGTGATGTTGACTGATTGTTTATTGTTACAGGTAATGTCAACGACGCTGGCAACTGGGTAAAGTTGTTAACAGTTCAAGTTCATAGAATGTACCTTTACAAACTATTGTTATTTGTATATCTAAATAATTATGTGATGGGAGTTTTGCTTATGAGGTTTTACCAAAGGAAGATCTCTCAAGAGGTGGTAATATCTGGCGAGCGGCCGTACTCCAACTGTTCTCGTTGGGAAAGTTGATTATATGCAAGCGATGTAGAAAACTTCAATAGCGTGATTCAGGTTAATGAGCATGAAACCTTATGAACTAAATATTATAATTATTATCTTGTGACCATTATTATACTTACTTTAATGATTATAGAAACTAACGCTATCTCTCGATACTTTCGGAGTGTTGATTCTTTACTAGCCACCAAGCAATGTGAACCATTCTACGTACACCATTAGTTAAAATGTTTGGTACTGTCGCGTGACATCGTCGATCACGACATTCCAGTGCAGGCCAGGCCTCCGACAGACCTTGTCGACTAATCGGGTCAAAGTTTTCGCACATACCGAACGCACACCTTTCCACTACCCTTAGAAGCACAAATCCACAAGAAATTTCGTCAGTAGCATAGTCTTCCAATATTGATTGTAAGCCGCGCCGCGGCGCCGATCGCTGGGGGCCTATTAATATAATATTAGCAAAATATCGTAAGCGGAGTCACGACCCGAACGATAGGCTTCAGGCGTCCCCGCGGGGCAAGGTAGTGTCGTTAAATATTGAATAACCGATAATGGACCATAAATCTCCATTGCCAAGGTGTATATTTGAGTGGAGAGGCCGCGAGGGTCGCACCCTCGGGAGGGTTGTAGCTCGTGAGAAAAGAAAACGAACTGCAAGATGACTTTGGAAAACCTTTTAACGTTGGGATATTCTGTGGAATGCCTTAATAATTGCTGAGTGTACACACGGCAAAAGAGGTATACCTACAGGGTGCAGAGGTATAAAACGTTCCGTAGTGTTTAATATTACAGAATGTTTGTGTTATCAATGTTAATTGATATAACACAAATTCACACCATCTCTGATCTGAGATAGAAAGACTTGACTAACTTAAAGCTGAGCTACTGATTAATTTCTATCATCAGAGTCGCTAACGTTTACTTTAATCGCTCCTTAGTAAAGAATCGTCATGCAAATTCTGAACTAAAGAGCATTTTAAGTAACCGTTAGTGACTCTGAGTTGGGGCGTAAGAGTCACAATAATGGCCTTGAGAGCGTACTACCTACTCCATTCGATTTTTGAAATTAATGTCTTATGGGGCGTTTGCAAAAAAATATGAAAGTAAAATTTTTACGATGCGACAGCCAATAAATGACATGATGAAGTTGCGCGATACTATACTAAATGCGATTTGCAGCCGAAACAAATGTAAACAAACCATTAAAATCGTTTTAAAGGGTTTTTTGCCAACTGGCATGAATTTGTACACCAAATGCGTTTTATTTAGACAAACTACTCAATAAGGTATTTGTGAATTCTTAAATAAATACTGTATATAGATCGATAACAATCATAAAATCCGAGTAAATGTGGAAACAAACAAAATTAAATAACACTGTCATCATTCAAACACTTTGCAATGAAAATCTTATTTCCAAGAAGCGATTTCAAACTTTTAACATAAGTACTACTTTGTCTTAATGAGTAGTTTGTCTGAATAAAACGCATTTGGTGTACAAATTGAAGTCAGTTGGTGAAAACACTAGAAAACGATTTTAATGGTTTGTTTACATTTGTTTCGGCTGCAAATCGCATGGAGTATAGGCTGTACGAGGCGCTCGCGCTGCAGTGCGTGCGGTGGGTGCGAGCGAGAGGTACGTAGTTGAGTTGCTAGCTCTTTTATTTTAATGTTTGTTACCACTTACCTCAGCACTCCGTCATTTATCAACCGATTAGGAGGATTCTTTTTTTATTCGAAGAATTTCTTCGAGACTGGTGGCATTTTTTTCTGATGGGATCCATGTGGAATTAAGGGAACTCCGTAAAATAATTTCCTCATGTAAAGCTATAGCGATCCAGATATACATACATAAATATTTTTCGCTAGTTCTTTTATGTCGGTTATATTTAGAAATTTTGATCATAAAGTTCCACATACAAAACCGCAGAAGGCTAATCGTAAAACTGAAGCGTGGGAGTGGAAGTGGAAGTGGATGGAAGTGGACGTGTTGAAATCTGGCTCAACGACGCACTCCGACGTGGAGATCAGCTGTTAGCGTGAACACGAGGCGATGTCGCCTCTCGAGCTCGAGCCACATGCTCGAGCTCTCCACTCACCCGTCAGTCCGTCACCGGCGGATTCAGCTTATATCACTCTTACTTTTTGTGTCACCATTTAGAATTGACACTACTTGAATTTTTTAAATAGTAGGTAATAATAATATTGGTGGGAATGGAAATAAACCACGAAAATATATTAAGTAATAAACTCTTATTTCGCCTTTAACACCTTTAGACACCGTGTTATAACTTTCCACTTTCATCTCAAATCACGCCATCGTGCACCAAATCACTCACTTCCTTCGCTTCCTCAAATCATTCATCCTATCATGCATCAGTCTCACATTCCTTCGTTCAGAAACATAACACAAACAATCCTACATATAACGCTACATACTATAGCACACTAGGATTCCCAGTGTGCCCAGTTCCCGGACAACAGACAAAGAGAACAACTCGCATACAAATCAAGAACAGAAATCCAAATTCATCATTCAAATTTCCGCCTCGCTGGGAATCGAACTCAGGACTGTAGTGTACGCACACACCTCACCCGTACAATATAGACATATTTAGCATATAAGCACATCTATGTACCCTTTCTTTACTCTCATTAGTCAATAAACGTCAGTCATAACAATCACCCGTTTTTGTATTGTCGACGCTCCCTGGTCCCAACATCGCAGGACTCTCGGATGACGACGGTCTAACATAGGAACCACCACACGGGTTAAATTACCCATGTATGTACATATGTCGCCAGCAACAACAGTTTTTACTTTAGTTATATTATTGTACTTGTAGTAAAGAGTCAGTTCCTAGGTATGTGAGTGATCCCTATTTGTGATAAACTTATCGTTCAATAAAGACGATCTGTTTGTATCTCATGTTTATTTATAACCGTTTTATAATCAGACCCACATCAGACCTAACTAGGTCCTTAGTCAATCTTAGGATTCTTCCCGCATTTATAAACCGATATGTCCGATGTAAAGTATGCCAGATCGTATGTTAAAGTGACATTTGTGAGATCCGAAATCGTGCTCTTGAGCCGAGCCGACATCGGTTTATTAATATGTTCTTAGTGACATCTTAATTAGGAATCCTTAGAGGACAACTCGGATGTTGTTTGTAGTTTTATATCTACACTACATCTATTCGTCAGAGAATTTGTAGAAAAAAAAGTTTGTCCCATAAAATGGACCCATTTATTTGATGTCACATGACAAGACTGATTATTATGGATGTAATAATTTGTCGTATAATTGATCGTATACTCGTAAATTATGTTGTGTCTGTATGGGTAGAAGTATTCTATGTTGTTTAACACTTGACCCTATGTCAAGTAACATTCCTCCCACCCCGAGTGGACAAAGTCAAAAACGAAAGACGGAAGACAAAACTTAAAGGATCTTTCAGCGCAGTTGAATAAATAACGGAGTTCAGCAAGGCTATTCAGTTTTGTAACTTGACAGCGGAATCCGCGATGAGTTTCAAAATTGAAGTTCGAGTCCGAGATCTTGATATGTGATTCTCTAATCATCTGGCACGCACTTGCGAGGTGAAGGGAGTCTCGAACTCTTACTTCAATTTAGAAACTCATCGTGTATTCCGCTGTCAAGTTACAAAACAAAAGCGAACTTGCATCATATTGACATGTCATTATCTAATCATCTAGTACGCACTTGCGAAGTGAAGTGATCCTAGAACTCGAACGTCAATTTTGAAACTCCGCTGTTGTTACGAAAGTGAATAGCCTTCCTGAGGTAAAAATATTAAGTTGTGCGTATCAGTTCACTGTACACGTGTAATTGTACTTGCGCAATAAAACTTTCTGAAGTTATATTTCTTTTGGCGCGTTTGGGAAAAATTATGAGAGTATTTTTACGATGCGCGCGCCCATTGACAGCCAAAAGGCGACATGATGACGTTAGCTTATAACTGATTCCTTTTACAAACAAACAGTTGTGGCATACGGGATGAAATCTCTTATAAGTACACAGAAACATCTGCAAGCTCCGTCCGTGCCCCCGGGGACACACAACCATAGCACAGCACTCGGATGGTACTTTATTAACTTTTCGTGTTTTTTACGTCGGCAAAAATTTGAGATAGGTATATTTTATTATACTTTTTTGTGGTAAATAATAACATCCAAATCTGTAGATTCATTTGATTTACTAGGTAATCGATTTGACTAACAATCTTTATGTATTGAAAAGAAACAATCTGTACAACTTTATCGGTAACAATAGAGTAGGTATCTAAAGAACGAAGTCTGCAGGGAGTCGTATAAAATAAACCGCACTTCAGGTAAGTTCGTTTAACGTGAAAGTATTTTAATATTAAAATCATTACACAATATTACGAGGCAGTATTCTGGGAGCCGCAGCCGGCAGCCGGTATGACAGGGCTCTTGTGACCTCGTTGCCAACCTCCTCCGAGGATTTCTCATTAGCACACAGCACACTTTACTATTTTCTTATTTTATTTTGCCTGCCTCTAGCGTCGTCGCCTGCCTCCCAAGTCCCAACTAAAGACAGTAGTGTTGTAACTTATAACGTATCTAATACCGTTATTAATTAACGGTTATTTACATTCAAGGAATAAATAGTATTTGCAACTAGCTGATTCGATTGACATTGTCCTGAAACATGTTTTAACCCCCGTCGAAAAAGACGTCTGTCTGTGGCATCGTAGCTCCCAAACGGATGAACCGATTTTGACCTAGTTTTTTCGTTTCAAAGGTGACTTAATTGAGAGTGTTTTAGATATTTTTAGTGTTAATAAAACTGTCGGGGATTTTTTTAAATTTTAATTTAAGATTATACATATTAAACTATCACTTTTCATAATGAAATATAGCCTGTTAGGTACTAGGAAATAAAGTCTGGTGAAAGTATTTTTGAAATCGGTCCAATAGTTTTTGGATTTATCCATTACGAACAAACAAAAAGGTAAAACTTTCCTCTTTAATCTTTCCTTACGTGCGTGAAGCAAAAATTTTGTACTTCTTTTTACGGGAATTACGCGGACAGAGAGAGGAGTATGAAATTTGGCGCAGTTAAAGAAAATATAAAAAAAATATATATAAAATATATATAAATAATATATATAAATAACAAAGTAGACTAATACTAACTTAATAACAATGGATTTCCGCAAAGTAACGCCTGATACTATAAACTATAAAAAATATAAAATAAACATTACACACACTACCACGCATTAAACACATACACGCACGTAGGTTACATTTAAATGTCAATGTGAATTGTAATTGTCAATCTCAATTTGAGTTGAATTTGACACTTACGGTCGAATTTTGAACGTAGAACGGGTTTCTAGATCATTATTTTTCAGATATTTTCAGTTTGAGCAAAGCTTAAGCACATTTTATAGATTTCACCCTGTGTCGCAGAGCGACTCTCGAACCAGCCAACATTGCAAAAAATATAATATAATAACCAGTCATTTCTAATAAGCTTGCCCCAGTGACTTGCAACTCTTCGGTATAAAGGAAATGCTTCTAAATGGGTCATAACTACTTTTTATCAAAACGAGTGATTTACGATTGGAGAGTAAGTATAATTTACGAAGCTTTCGTAAACATGGACTTATGATAATCTTAGAGATACACATCTAACAATTTTTCTTTTATGTTTGTGATGATGTGGTTTTTACGAAGTTTAGCTCCTTTAGTTGAGCTCCATTATTTTCATATAATTATTATAATCCCGGGGTATGAAAATTTGTGGAGAGTAAAATCGGTGGATTTTTTCGCGCATCGCCAGTCTGTCTCACATCTGTGGTGGACGTGTAGCCTTAGCTCGCACTCATCAGAGACAGGTCGGACCAGTCCCGGCCAGCCCGCGGTCAGAGATGTTATCTTAATGTCTCTATAAACGGGCTAATTGATAGAACCGCCCCGCCCCGCCCCGCCAGCTTCCCCGCCGCGCTGCCCCGCCGGGCCCGGTGAACTGAGCTAGTTGCGAGGATGAATAGCTAGTAGCTTCTCTACCTGTTGCCATAATCTATCGTATTAATGGCGAAGTTCTGACTTACATAATATCATGGCTCATCACATACCTTTGGAGCTACCTTTCTAACTTCAGACGACCTGTGTGGTGCGATGCCGGTGCTATACCTAGCGGTGCTATAGCTATGCGGGTGTTGTTCTCTCTATGTATTTTCCGAGTTCTAGTGGAGTGCTATGAGTGATGTAGCGTTCATATTTTATTTTAACAGGGTGAAATTTTTCAGAGGTTTTATTGAGGCCGGAATTTACGGAATTCCCAAAACACATGGAAAAACTTTAAGAGCTTTATTTCTGCAACTACATTTATTGGAGACTTAAACTCTGGCATGTTAGTAGTAGATTTTAAAATTTTAAATCCAGTTTTAGAATTATTGACATTGCCCGAGATATGGAATATGCGGGATTTATTACGAGAATACTGAAGAAGAGACAGTTTACTATGATACTACTCGTAGACTAGGATACTGTTATATCAATAAAATGACACATAAAGCTACAAAAATTGTCAGACGAAAGTCCGTTGTCCGACGACGGATGAGACAGCGGACGGAGGAGACAAGACGGTCCGCAATAAACATGACACCATATATCTACAGCAGATACCATCTCAGCCGCTTTGATGTTTTGTTAATTCTCCTTTAAAACGGGGACGCACAACGTGACTTTAAAACAAGTTCATAGTATAGTTAAAAAAATTAATAAATGGTTTTATACCGTCAATGTAGTACTAAAGAAAAGGAAAAAATGAGATTGTGCTGTTAACCATTAATCTGTGTGTTTTATCAGGTCATGCTTATCACAACAATACATTGTCATCAGAACTTAAGCAATATGTAAAAGTTAACTCCTTAGGTTAAATGGAAGTACCTAGTCCTGATTAGGCTTGCAAGATTTTTTCCAAAGACAAAAACAACAAACAGGGTAAGAAACCGTTTAAATACCGGTATATGATAACATTATTGTATTCGTTTACGCTCACACTCATTGCCCCGCAGTTGGCAGATCTGTCAATAGTTTACAAGACATTCCACCTCCTGTCGATAGATGGCGCTGTACGGAATTCTGAATCACGCTAACGAATGTATCGCGGGGAAACCGTATAGTCGGCGAGTTGATACGTAACTCTTTGGATTATATTATTAAAAGTTATTAATATTATTACTGGAATTTTTGGTTGCCGTAGACACTTGTATAGTGTTTCTTCGGCTTATTTAGTTATTTGTATTTTGCCTAGCTAGAGTTGAGACTCGTTTTTAGCGTTCTGTTCTACAGTCAACTCTTCTGAACTCTGAAGTTACTTCAGTACTACTTCAGTGAAGTAGCTAAATTAAATGTAGCAAATAGCAATACTATACTAGCATTTAGAAATATGCATACGTAGCGTGGTTTTTCCCGTACGGGACGCGACGTGAAGTTTTGGAAACATCGTTTCATAGAAAATGTATACGATAATGCATACGCAGCGGAATCCCGTACGGAACGTGTCCCGTACGGGAAAAAGCCCGTTACGTATGCATTGATTGGGCTTAAGATGGATTGGCAATATTCAGACAGTGCCTGCGTTCACGGCGTCCGGTCAACCGTCAAATCACGGAAAATGTTGTTATATAGATGAAACTTGTCACACAGATCGTCCGTGTCTAGGAGAAGAAAATATTGTAGATTTTACCCCGGTTGTTGCCTTATACTAGGCTGGGATGTTTACCATAACTTCAGCTAAAATGAACACAATAACTACATGCAACGAGAAGTATTACGTTGCAGCAGAAAATATGACCTCAATACTGCGTCTAGACTTGATGCTCGATTTGCTACTGGCGCTTCGTGACGCCACAGAGGGTAGCGGGGGAGGGGAGGGGGGAAGGGGGGTGTCAATGGGCCCCGTTAGGAGTGGGATCTCGTTAGACGATGACATTGTGCTTGCAGCGCGTTTAATGTGTGAACTAGCTTGTTTTAATGTTTTTGTCACTAGCTGTGGTCACTAGAGAATCTATAGTAATAGGAAAAATACTTTTTTACGGCACTGGTTCATTTTTGAAATGAAAACTTCTTTAGTACGGGGGTGACTTGAAATTTTATGAAACGAAACTGTCCAGTGGAGACTAGAAGTGAGTTGAGTTGAGTTGAGTGGACTGGAGTGGACTGGAGTGGAGTGGAGTAGTAAAACCTACAATTATCATCTTCCCGAAATTTTACATTCGTCTTATTATCTTGAAAGCAAAATTTTTGAAGGTTTCACTTCTAACACGTGTGAATTCCACACATTTTAATTTTTTTATAGTAATAGCCGGCAAACGAGCTGACCATCCACCTGATAGTAAGTGGCTACCAAAGGCATCACTGATGCGTTGCCGGCCAAGAAAGAAAGAAAGAAAAAGAAAAAGAAAGAAATAACTGGCTCTCAAGCCCCCTTCGTCAACCTCAACGCAGAACCAATGCTGAGAGCTACGAGATTTGTAAATTAGCTTTGGAATTTTTGGGTTTTAGATATTTATTCTCTCTAGTAGATTTCGCTGATTTGTACCACAGATATACATCCGTACGTGATGGTTACTAGAAGTGGCATTTAATGTTAGACAAGTTAAGCTTCATTTAATGCATATGTCTGTGTAGACTTGTTAGGTGAAAAAACATTTTACAGTTGCGCGAGTGAGTCTGCATTGAGTTTAGAAGTCACTACCATTTTTTCATTTCTTTCACGCAAAAATTACTGAACGGATTTTCATGAAATCTAGCACACAGATAGACCAATCTGGAATGATAGAGGTGCAGCAATAGAATCCTACGCGATACATCACCTTGGGAATTTCCGGTTCGAAATCCTCACGTCCAACAATCCACTTGGGTGATTCTTAAAAAGGGAGGATAAAACGTGTCCAGTCCAAATACTTCTTCGTTATACAACCATAATCAATAGCAATAAGGTTTTAAGATACTTTAACTATCGGCACAACTATTTACACACCAAAAAAGAATATTAAATATAGTATAATTTGAAATTTAAGCCAAAATCTGCCTCAAACGTCATTATCTCGCATGTCCTATATGACTGCACGTGGATATTTCATCTAATAAAAAAATCAAACAAACCGAAACATTTTATTTGTAAATGCAAAATCGTCCTCAAATGATCAAAGTTTCTATAGGTGTACCAGCATCTCATGGCATTTTTGACAAGCAGAAAAATGGGTTTTTGATATGGCAATGAAAATTTTTAAAACTAACTATTGTCAAGCGGCTTGTCAAGTCAAAGAAAGAGTTGTATGGAAATTTTTTCTTTTTCTAAAATGTTGATTATTTTCGATTTACTGTCGAAAAGACCTTTACGATCACAAGCCACAAATATTATTTTCAATGTTTATTGAAAAACATGTGAGGAAAAAGTTGTATTTAAGCGACAATCTGCATTATTAATATCATTCATCTTGTAGGATTAACTCGTTTTGATACTTAGTTTTCGTGATTATATTTTCTTAATAAATAATCTACATATGATTTCTTTGTATGTAAGTAAGATTAGCAAATGATATTAAATTAATTGAAATAAATAATACAAACATTGTTACAAATTAAAGGTAGCAAAAATTTTGTGAATATGAAATGAAAAGTTACATGATACAAGTTCACGTAGGTAACTGAAACGGTGGAGGAGCAATTTATTATTATTAGGTATCTATTTTTTCTCTTCATAAAATGAATAAAAAATACTAGTATACGTATAGATGGCAAATTTTAAATTATAGTTGCATAAATTATTGATAGTCACTGTAATAATTAAATTATAATATAAAAAATATGTGCTTGTCTCAAAAATAGCTTTATTTTCATCTGAAGTTAATAAACCATACCTACATATTATATTGCCTATTATGAAACTAACACTCAAAAATATCAAGGATCAACAAGTTTTATTCTAGTTTTCCCAACACTGGGGAGTGTGTTGTCTCCAATTTTAATTTCCACATTTTGCCATCAGATTCTGGTATACCTATAATTACCGTAAATTATAGACATTTCATTCATTCTAATATAGGAAACCAATACGACGTATAGTTTGTTATGAAAAAAATCATTATCCGCAGCAAGGATTGATTCGAATTATTCTCTGTGGTTTTCCAATTCATGTTGAGTTTGAAGTATGCGGTACGCTTCTCGTACCTCCCCCAGTCGAGCTGCACGCTTTGAACGGACTGGACGTATCGTATTTGTCGACCAGGTAAGCTTACATTTCGTTCTTACAAATTTGTTATGAAAGAAATCATTACACTTTTGCCGTCTGTTGTTGCGATTAATTGTCACATCAATCACATTGTGTGCTATTATTATGTATTGAAAGTGAACTTATTTATATCCATGTGTTTTAAAGCAGAATTTATTCGGTTTTGACAAGTTACAACCTGTTTTCTTCAATTCGTCATTTTCATCATCATCATTAGCTTCAAAATGTGTGACTAGTTCTGAAAAAACAAGAAGAAACGACGCGCCCTACATTTGAGCCAATTGTATTAGAAGATGCAAAAGAGTCAAAAGACAAGATAGAGGGACAGACCAAGATAGAAAAGTTGCGTGATCCATTACGTGATCAATTTTCTCCTGCTATGAAAGCGGTGGTAAGAAGGATACGCTATAATCAGTATAAGAAGAGGTGTGTGTTGATAAATACTATTAATAAATATAAAAAGAAAATTGAAAGCCAAAAAAAAAACATACTACGATTAAATAAAAAACTTCAAGTGCAAGAAAATACTAACAAACATAGTCAAACAAACATCTCCAAGTTCGTAAAACAAGGTAAAACTAAATTATCATCTATAAGCATAATAGCAGATCACGTAGAAGAAGTTCATAAATTTTATAATGATGATTCTAATAGTTCAATAAGTGCTGGTAAAAAAGAGTTTGTGACGAAAAATAAAGTTTAGATGCAGAAACGGTATCTGAATGCTCCACTAAAGATACTTCATCAAAAATTTCTTAATGCCATTAGCATTAAAAGTTTTAAAATGAAAGATTTAAGATTTGATGATAAATGTTCCATCCATCCATCCATCAGCCTTTTGAGGTCCACTGCTGGACATAGGCCTCCCCTAATCTACGCCACTCAGACCGGTTCTGAGCCTTCTGAATCCAGCGGATACCCGCTGTCTTCTTTAGGTCGTCTGTCCACCTGGTCGGGGGGCGTCCTGTGCTCCTTTTACCGAGGCGTGGTCTCCATTCGAGGACCTTTCTTCCCCAACGGTTATCAGTCCTTCAAACTATGTGGCCAGCCCATTGCCACTTCAGCCTGCTAATTCTCTGAGCTATGTCGGTCACCCTCGTTCGTCTACGGTATTCATAATTTCTGATTCGATCGCGTAGAGAAATACCGAGCATAGCTCGTTCCATGGCCCGCTGGGCGACTCTAAGCTTATGCATTAGGCCAATAGTGAAGCACCACGTCTCGGATCCGTATGTCATCACTGGCAACACACACTGCTCGAACACCTTCGACTTCAGGCACTGAGGTAACTTTTTGGACGACAAGATATGACGTAGTTCCCTGAACGCAGCCCATCCGAGTTGGATTCTACGAGTGACTTCTTTCTCGAAGTTGGACTTACCCATTTGGATCACTTGTCCCAGGTAAATGTACTCGTCTACAACTTCGAGAGCAGCGCCGTCAACAACAACCGGTACGGGTGTGACATGGACATTCGACATGATTTTCGTCTTGTCCATGTTCATCTTAAGACCCACCCGTTGTGAAGCGCTGTTCAAGTCCGAGCATTGTACCAAGTTCCTCCAGGGATCCCGCCAAGAGGACTATATCATCGGCATATCGCAGGTGTGTGATGTGTTTGCCATTTATGTTTATGCCACGTCGTTTCCACTCCATCAGCTTGAACACGTCTTCCAACGCAGCGGTGAACAGTTTTGGGGTTATGACGTCCCCTTGCCTGACACCTCACTGCAGTTGGATGGGGTTCGTTGCTGTGTTGTGTACTCTGACGGTCATGGTGGCTGATGTGTATAAACATTTCAACACTTCGATATACCGGTAGTCCATCCGGCACCGCTGAAGAGAATTTAGTACTGCCCAGGTCTCAATAGAATCAAAGGCTTTCTCATAGTCCACATAGGCAACACATAGCGGCAGATTGTACTCCTCGGTCTTCTGTATAATCTGCCGCAGTGTGTGTATGTGGTCATATATGTTGTGTTTTAAATAGAAAATTAATAATATATTACTTAATATTAATCATCTAAAAATTATATTATTTTACATAATATGTTATATACGTTCCATCTGTGATTTTATGATTAAAATATGGTGTTGATTATTAATTGAGTTTTTTTATTTCATTATTTATGTAACTTTTAATTAATTTTTTTCATTATTCGTATCAGTCGTCATTTTTCCTCAGCACAAAATCATTAACTTCCACACGTTGTCATTATCTTCATCAGTATTTTGTTTTTAATCGGATTTATCTCAGAAAATATTAACTTCACAATGGTGCCTCTTTTATCAATTTCACTTATATCAATCAAGAAATCATTCTGGCATAAAATAATTGTTGTGCCACAAGGTTTAATTTTTTTCGATAAAATCTTCAAAAATATATTCCGGAATAAGAATCACCCACTTTCATTTGTCCACCATCAAAAGCATTGTAAAGAAACTGCAAGACTTTCCCGGCGCCGGTTTATGTAGGTTAAGCGATCTTTTGAACATCTAACAAAGATGTTAAAAGCATTTACACAATTGTAAGTCCAAGTAAAGCAGTTTGAAAGAGTTCTAACAAGTACGCCTCGTGTACTGCCGTTGAGCCGCGTCCTTCGACTCTAAGTGGTCGTTTCTGCCGACTGTTCTTTGAACAAAAGGTCTTTCAAGTCTTTCAAGTCTTAGCAGACTAGCAGCTTGCCAGCGGTTGTTCCCAGCTTGGATTAAAGCCGGAGGCTGTTTTAGAATAGCTAAGTGTCTAAGTGATGTTCTGTAAACCTATACGATTTCCTACATTTAGTCTCCATAATTCCCACAAAATCCTTACTACAAGACAAATTTATATATTAAACTGTATTTTAAAAACCCACCAGTGTCTATACTATACCCCTAGTATCATGTTAAAACGTAGAAACGCCAAGGTTTGCCAGATACCGTCTAATAAAACTAAATTCAAACAAAAACAATACTATACACAATCTTCTTCTATATACAATAAATTCAATAGCAGACTCAACATATATCCTATGACTAGAACTCAAGTAAAACGTGCTGTAACGCAGACATTATTTACCTTAGATTATGAGGCAACTGAAAACTTTATCTATTAGACTTTATTTATTACTTATTTACATGACTTAGAATACACGCACGCACGCACGCACGCACGCACGCACACACACACACACACACACACACACACACACACACACACTTCCACACTATTACACAACACATTTATACACACACCTCTCATTTATTTTGCTTGGTAAAGTGTTTATGTGATTCATCTTCATATATGATATTTTGTCATATATGATATTTTATCTTCGTGGATGAGCGGGGTACCCAGTAACACAGGTTTACACCTAGTACAGGGGCCCTTGCAACTATGTATAATGTAATCTGTGAATCAATAAAACATTTTCATTTTCATTTTTCATTTTCTAAGCTGTCTGCTGCAGAATACAGATAATTTCGTTGTAATGCATTTGAGTTTTACTTTGAACGGTTTGCAGGGTAGTTTAAAACTGCTTGCGAAGCTGTTTCTGATCTGAACTCTCCCCAGGCTATTCATAAGAAAATGTTACCATTTAATGAACTGATAATAATTTATTAATGAAAATGAAATAATATCTAAAGCATAAAGTTTCTCTCAAAATCTCCTTCCAAACGTAAGAACACGATGTTTCACATCATCAGAATAGGATGTACCAAGGTTTTTATTATCATTAAATGGCGTTGTTACTGATCAGCCATCTAACGCCATCTAGGTTATATGTTACGAATCACAAAATAACGCACAACGTAATAGAGAAAGTTTGATTTTACTCCCCATAAAATTTCATACCGCGGGCTTAAATATGAAAATAGATACTTAAGGAGTTAAACTCCAATAAGAGGCTAGTAGAAAGTGAGTAACCAAGTGGGTACAGTCAATACAAACATCGGTAACAGGTCAACAAAACGATTTGTCACTCCCAAGAAGTTTATGTGACCGCATTGGACGGACCGCAAGAGCCGCGAGTAACTCCGGAACACGCCGCGGCGCCGGAAGACGGAAATTGCCCGCATCGGAGTGCACCGTACAGCTGTTGACCAGACGACCCACATGTGGTTTGGACATTAGTTATGTCATTGTTACTGGTGTAAATAATTGTAGTATTAGCACAGAAGAAATAATTGGTATTAGTAGATACAGACAATTTATTGAACAGTTTTGATTGGCAAGTGATTGCTAACTTGTGGAATGTAATATTGTAGTCAATGTTTTAAGTGGAAGTGAGGGGGATATACTAGAAGCACACGACTTTACTTTTGAATGAATGAATGAATGAATGAAATGCATTTATTCGAGGGCAATTACAGCACAAACAAAGAAATGAGATAAGAAAAAAAAAATACATCTAACATTAATCCTAAATGGTGCCTGTGCTGCAGCGTGACCCCCGAACAGGCCCAGACTCAGCATGAGCTGTGCTGCATGACATAAGCCGTGGAAGCACAGCGCTGATATTTCAGTGTGGTCCTTTTTTTCTTTCGACTTGACTTCATATTAGTATTTGTTTTTTGGCAAAATGATCCAAATCAAAGGAGTATCCTTCTATAGTATGATCTCTCATCAGCAGGATCGTTTAACTACTTAACGAAAACAACGTAAGTTGACGGTACTTCACATTTAATAATAATAATAATAATACACTCATAGCCCCACACTAGGATTCCCTGTGTCGTGGGTGCCATGGACAACACACTAGACAAGGACATTCACACCCAGACCGAGAACAAAAATTCAAACTCATCATTCAAATTTCCGCCTCGCTGGGAATCGAACCCAGGACCCTCGGTGCGGCGATCCGGCATGGTAACCATTGCGCCACACGGGTCGTCATACACATTTATCCGACATACTGTTATAAGATATGACATCAGACGTCTGTGCGTTTCTCGGTGAGGTCGAAAGCGACACTCGTTACCACCCAAGTAGCACGCGGGGCTGTATAAGGGCTGTCTAAGGGTTCACATGTGAACTATAAGCGGTAAGTCAGCTGTATATGAGCTGTAGAGCACGCTTTACAGCCCTTATACGACTGATTTGGGCACAAGTTATACAGCCTTAAGTTCACATAGCTGCATAGTAGCAGTATAACAGCATTTAAATAGTAGTGGGTTAACATTACACTCTTATACAGACCTTAGCTGTATATTAGGTTAACATTACACTCTTATACAGACCTTAAACAGCTTTAAGCGTATTTTTCGCCTTTATACAGCTAATACATCACAGGTGAACTCATATAAGAGTGAATTAATGCTTTAAGTTCACTTGTACGCTAAATGTGAACTCTTATTCAGCCCCGCGTGCTACTTGGGCACCGAACACTCCGCCCGCCATTGTCTATCAATCATCCACTAGATGTCACTATTGTCTCGCCGATCGCGGTATTGAGAGCTCGACTCGACGTGACAACTACTGACATTCGGACGTCATGTGTCATTTGCAAGGGCGGTGTTGACAGATACTATAATTGCGAGTTCATATTTCAAAAGCGTTTTGATGTTTTAAAACCTTATTTATTCAATAGAATCCTTAGCAGAGATTTTATAAACTTTCCTCTGTTTGTCGGTTATATTTCAAATGGCTGTACCGTATTTGATATGGTTTTCAATTAAACTGACGATCTCTCAACATTCGCGCAGAAATATAAACTGAAACTGAAATTCAAAATTTTAAATTTTCAGAATTGGTTTTTATAAACTCTTCGATCGTATCACGTATCAAAGTCACATCTGTCGCCAACCCCAAAAACCTTTACGTGAATCGTCCAATATATTGTCTTCGGCTAAGTGTATCGTATCTTCGTTATTTTATTATTCAATACGTCCGTATTACGGTAATGCAGCATGGGGAGTACAGGGCAATAAATATTTGCTGGAATGTCCAAGCAAAATTATTATGATACTACTACGATATGATATCTATACTATAATAAAACTCAAAGGGCAAATTTACTGTACATTGAATATTTTTTAAAAATTTTGATTAGGGGGCACTTCAGTAACGTGTTAGAGCACAAAAATATTTTTTTTAGAATTATTGTCTGTCTGTCTGTCTGTCTGTCTGTTTGTCTGTCCGGGCATCACATGAAAACCCTTGAACGGATTTCGATGAAAATTGGTAAAGTTGTTACTAATACTCCGGGTCATATTTTAGGATACTTTTTATCCCGGAAAATTAAAAGGTTTCCCCGGGAAACGGGATGAAATTTTGTATGGAATATTTTTAAAACATCAACCGATTTGCTTCAAATTTGCATCAAATGTTCCTTGCTTAAATTTATGGAACACTTATTTTTCAGTTTTCCAAAATTTTGCAAAAAAAAAGAAAAAAATACAAATTAATGTGAATATTGCTTATTTTTCAAAACCCGCTCCTGGAGGAATCCTTTGTGATTCTACGTGGGTTTCAGTATATAAATTACTAAATATAAGTACTTCAATGTAAATTCACCGTTTTTTAAATTTCCTTCTACAAGAGGTACAAATAAGGTAAAACATAATTCCCGTATGCGAAGCTGCGGGCAACAGCTAGTACTTTACTACGAGTATAAACATCAAATTTGTATACATATACTACGTTTTTGTAAAAGCCTTCCACGTAGACACCTAGACATCAATCGCTTACAGATTTAGTATATGTATTGAAATTATTATAGGTACATGTAATGGTGAATACAGATTTAACATACCTCTGTATTTTCATAAAAGACTTATCTTTATCACTGACTAGTGGAAACCCGGCGCGTGCTACTACATGAATGGACCGAATGTGCCTAACGCATTGTTTTAGTGGTCTTGAACCATCTTTACATTATTTCCTTTCAAATAAAAAAAAATTGGCGCACATCGGTTATAGTTTCAAACATTTTTTGAGTTTATATCAGGGGATTTGATCAAATCTCACAGGATGGCAGAATGAAGACTCATAGGCATTCCAGGATTTCCTTCTCCACCTTTCAGTTCCATCAACAGAACCGTTCTGGTTCTAGTCTAGTTCTAGTCAGTAAACTGCCTTATTTTCCTAACAGCATAAGCAGCCCTACCGAGTTTAGTCGCGAGATTTGTTATATGTGGGCCCCACTGAAGTTTACTATCTAAGGTCACCCCTAAAAAGACCGTGGATTCCTCCATGTGCAATATTTCATTATTCAGTCTGAGAGATTTGTTAACTTTTTTGACATTAGGTAGTACAAACTCTATACATTTAGTTTTTTTTTGCATTTAAAAGCAAATTATTGATAGTGAACCAACGTGACACATGCGAAAGAGCACTATTTACGTCGTCAAAATTTACTTTATTCCTTTCACACTTAAATATTAATGATGTATCGTCAGCAAATAGTACAATATCCGCTTGGTTCTTTACATAATGTGGTAAATCGTTAATGTATACCAGAAAAAGAAACGGACCCAAGATCGAGCCCTGCGGTACACCCAACACAGCCGGTGACCCCGATGACTTAATATCTTTTATACTAACTTTTTTACAGCTAATAACAACGAGTATATAATGATTATAGTTCGACCCTGCCTTCTACAACACAGTGAAAACAGTTGAAGGCAGGGTCTCCAACCATATTTGTACCTGTGAATTGTGAAAGAAACAAGTGATTAAATGAAATGATAGTATAATGATTCCCTTTCAGTTTAACTCTTTTTCTATGGAAGGACGAAACTCTTTTACTCCGCTTCGCCGAGCTATTTCCCGCTCAAAACTCTTCCGCAGTGAAAGGCAGGCATTAGGAATTTGATCAAATCACGGATTCCTTCATTTCCCTGCAACAAAATTAAAAAAATAACATTGCAAGATTGAAAAGAAATCCTCATATTGTCTCTCTTAAGTAATTACTAACATCCATTCAGACAAAATTTGTTTTCAACATTGATGGAGTAGAAACAAAAACTTTACTCTTCAACAGTACAAGATACATTTACAACCAAAGGCTTAGTAAATAAGTCTTTAGTTAGTTCAGTAGCAAGCGCTAAAGTTTGTTCAGTAAATGAGTTCGCAAAGAGAATTTCATTAGAACAGACGAGGTTACGGCGCCCTCTGGTGACGAATCATTGAATACTGAACACTAACTGTGTTTATTTATGTATCAATAGTGTTGTGTTTTATGTAAATAGTAAATACCTGTCTAATTAGCAGTCGGCCACTTGATGGTTTTTTTATGGAAATAGCCGGCAAACGAGCTGACGATCCACCTGATGGTAAGTGGCTATCGTCGCCCATGGACATCAGCAACATCAAAGGCATCACTGATGCGTTGCCGGCCAAGAAAGAGAGAAGAAAAAGAAAGAAACAACTGGCTCTCAAGCCCCCAGCCGGAACACGAAGAGTCGTTTGTCGTCGTTTTTTAATTATATATTTTTCTAGCTGCCCGAACAGACTTCGTTCTGTCAAAAGTTTTTTTTTATTATTAAAACCTTCCGTGTGTCTTAACGGAGATGTAAGCTATCCTATCCTATCTTTCAAGTTGGACCACACTGCACACGGTGTACAAATTTGATTAAGATCGGTTAAGTAGTGTAGGAGTCCATCGCGGACAAACAACGTGACACGTAATTTATATATATATTAACTAGCTGCCCGGACAGACTTCGTTCTGTCAAAAGTTTTTATTTTGAGATGTAAATTATCCTATCTTTCAAGTTGGATCAAACTGCACACGGTGTGCAAACTTGATTAAAATCGGTTAAGTAGTGTAGGAGTCCATCGCGGACAAACAACGTGACACGTAATCTATATATATATCGCACCTTTGGTGGAACAAGGGCTCAACTGCACTTTTGTAATTTTACAGGAGAGCCATTTTAAAGTTTTTTTTTTTTTGCATTCCGAGTCGTATTATTCGTCTTTTTATTGCTTCAAAGTGTTTGTTCTTTGCATGAGATACGACCCATTTATTTTTGAATATGGTCATGTACTTTGCAGGTGTAAAATATTTTTTTGTTTAATTTTTGTCATTTTACGATTTTTTGTAAGATGTGCCCTTGTTCCACCAAAGGTGCGATATGTATTAAGATTTAGTGATGTAAACCAAGTAAGTTAGTGATGGTAAAACAGATACGGACTAGTTTAAAAAGCCATAAAACCCGCGGATACCTTTCCTGCTTAAACTTTCAAAATAGATTTCTAATTATTTCCTCATCAGTACGTTCGCTTTATTAAGAAATAGCTGCGGGTAATCTGCTAGTGGTGAGTTAATGATGTCCTTATCAGGGAAGGTGCGATTATATGGACGCCGAGATTTTCTCGACTCTACTTATTGATGAGACATTGGGTATTAGTGGTATTACCATAAGATTAGGTACTGATTTCTAAATTCTATTAATTATATATTGTACTAATAATATACTGATGTAATAAAATATTTTGTATGTTTGTTATATTTTCTTCCGTTAAGTGAGCCGTTTGTTCTTATTGTGAAATTAATAATTTTACTTTGAATGTGAACATTGTTATTGATGGGAATTTATTTCATGACCGTAAAGATTACAAACTACTTTTTCCAGCCATCTCCAAACCAAACAATTTATCTTTATAAACCAACCAAACAAATATGTTCAACTTCATATAATTTGTTGCTAGAATGTATCTGGTGTACAGACTACAGAGGTGGTAAAGTCCGATACATTGTACCACGTATCTAGACACGCGGAGCGTGTTAAGTCAATTTCTTAGCTAACAGAATTGACGAGCAGCACCGTGTGTAATATTACACGAACCATTTGGAGCCACTTTTGACCACCTCATAACTCAAAAACTATTCAACATAAACCTGTAAAATTTGGCTCATTTATTAAGACTTGCGAAATACATACGTCTTTTAAATTTCATAAACACATCTCAAACGGTTATTTAGATATTAACGTCCAAAAATCGAGAAATTTAACACTGACTGACCTATAGATCAAAACTATATCCAACTTCCAGGTGACCTAGAAAGTTAAAATTTGGCATGCAGATAGGTAGTCGGGTGAATACAAAGGAATAAATCTAAAAGTAGTAAATTTTTATCAATTTATGATAATTTTTCAAAAAATTGATTCTATTAGGAACACTTACTTAAAATGCCTGAAATTTAAGAGTAGCGATCAAAATTGATGACATCTGGTCATTATGTGGATTCCAAGGTGAATATATAACGAAACATATCAGTTTTAGTACTTTCTGAAGCTTTCAACGGGAGGAAGATGTTCAGTGTCCCAAGTGCCTGTGAGAAGTGCACAGCACATATACATTTACGTGAAGATCAGTGGTTCGTCAGGAGACATTATTTCCAGTGTATTACGTCGTTTTATTTTTAATGTGTGGAAAATTATTTTTCTCTAATCTACAAGATTACACCACAAAATTTTGTATTATTTCCGTAATTATACCAGTTTAAAGTAATTCGAAGTATTGTTTCAAAATTTATTGTTGCACGATGTCATCGAACATAAACAACTTATCTGTACTAATAGTATAAAGAGGAAAGATTTGATTGTTTGTTTGCATTGAATAGGCTCCGAAACTACTAAACCGATTTGAAAAATTCCTTCACTGTTGGAAAGCTACACTATCCCCGGGCGACATAGGCTATATTATATTTTCAATAAATTAGAGATCCTTAATAAAACTCCAATAACGTAACCCAAGGTGTAAAAATATAAGAAAACCAAAGCAAAGCGAGGGCGGTCACTCGTAACTAATAAGAGTATAGTCGACTTTCGTATTTATTACGATAGTATAATTGGGATTTAGTATTAATTATTATTTCAATATTTAGCGGACATCAATAGTGGAAGATCATTACTTATAAATAACTAGCTTTTGCCCGCAGCTTCGCCCGCGGTAGAGATCGATTCTTTACAAATCCTACTTACTTAAACTTAGTTAGATTTAGTTGCCTATGACTTAAGTAAACATGTATCATTTGATAGCGTGATTCAGTACTTGCAAATTAATTTTACTAATGCCATCTATTAACAACATCCGAAACTAAATATCTAGCAACTAATAAAATATCGATCTTCCCATGGCCTGCGGATGTTTTACCGCGGTAAAAAGTAGCCTACGTTACTCTCCACCCTCCTCACTATCTCCACACACAAAAACCATACCATATAACAGCTTCATTGCGACGTGAAAGGCGGACAAACAAACAAACACACTTTCACATTTATAATATTAGTATGGATGAAATAATAGGTACCGTATTTCGGACCACGGCGCACTAACTACAGATTTAGTTGAAGAGCACATGTATTAAATTAGTCATGTATTAAAATTAATCAGTAACGTTATGAATAAGTACTTACTAATAATTTCTATACAAAAAGTAATGATATCCCATCAAAAACATAAATGTAAAGTGAGAGTCAATTTCAAAAAAAAAGAATTGAGATCTAAATGGGTGCCAATTTCTGTGTAGAAAAGCCTAAAATTTTAGTCACAAGAACATGTAATTCAAGCTTTACATTTGACTTGGCTAGTTTTCTTTAGTTAGCAACCAACAAACCAAATTAGAGAAGATTATCATAAGCCATCAACCTAACAGATTTGACGAAGCTAATTACATAGATATAATATAGCCTAGGTAGGTACGTGAAAACTAACCAAGTCAAATGTGGAGCTTGAATTACATGTTCTTGTGACTAAAATTTTAGGCTTTTCTACACAGAAATTGGCACCCATTTAGATCTCAATTCTTTTTTTTTTGAAATTGACTCTCACTTTACATTTATGTTTTTGATGGGATTACATATTATACTATGCAATAATGTCAAAAATAAGGTCAAATATAGAAGTATGTAAGCATATTTTTCATTGTTTTGCAGTGGCCAAAGACATCAGTCGATCGTGCATCCCTCGCTATGAAAATTCTGGCTCGAAGGACCAAAACGAACATTCATATTAGGGGCTGTTTATACACATCCAAGCAACAGCTTAAGGCTAACCGCTCTTACACCACACAGCATTCCGTTCGCCTTATCAAACCAAAAATCTAACTTTTTACACGCCCATGTTTTATGAATAGGCAATTCATTAGGCAGTGTCGTCGTGTCATCACTAGCGCACGTTTTTCCATCGTTACCTGCGGGGTGCGGGGTGCGGGGGAGGGGGAGGGGGGGGGGGGGAGGGGTTGATCAACCCGCCGCGGTAACGATGACCATACTTATCCACCACAATTATAATGACCGGTGACTTAGCTACTGGTTTGAGCGGGTAGCCATAGAGTTAGCGGGTAGCAGAAGAGACGTTGTTAAAAAGTACGCCTTTAGATTATCACTAGAATTTTTAAAGTTTCTTAACGTTTAGCTTCGCCTGTGTTCGTCTGTCCTGTAGCAAACCTAGTCGATAATGAAATGACAACGAAGGAAATGAAAGGCCCAGCAGGCTCTATTACAACAGGACTGGAAATTGGAATAGATTTTTTGCCAATAGAAGCCACCCATCTAAATATCGGTTGCATAAGCATTCGCTTAACTCGAATAACAAGTCGTTTTGTGAGCGCTTGAATCATATATGAAACGGCCAACGCCAACGCTAAGGCCATACACTGGAGTGCTATTAATAATTGTTGTCTAGAAACGAGAAGCTGTCGTCAATAAGACGCGACGGGAATAAAGGTAAACAGAAAAAGTTAATAGCCATAGCTCGGGATGAACCCACAGCCCGGAGCCGGACAGCCGGGCCTTGCCACTCGCGTTTTTATCCGCGTAAATAGATCTTTTCCGTTCAAGTGGAATTTGAAGCCGATGACCTCGTTGATGTTGTACACATTTTTGCTTTAACCGCCATGTTGAAATAGTTATTTTAATTAATTAGGAGAAAACAAATGAAACATGTATTAGTTAATTCATATAATTATGTAGTTTAGTTTAAATATGTTGTGTTGTGTAAAACTCTTCAGCGTAACTTAACTAATATAAGTACTTAATTGATAACAATTTTAGAATATAATTCAAATTAATGTCGTCGTATTGTCCGTAACATTGATATACTCGCGTATACGTATTTTACGTACTAATATGCGTTTAAACATATATTTATAGATTTGGAAATAATTATTATTGTAACTTAATAGTTATCATACTAATAAATATCGTTAAGTAAGTAAGTAATAATTATGCGATAAGGTCGCCCATTGTGTTCCTTCCTTGTGCTCTTTATGTATATTATGTTTTGGTGTACAAACAATAAAGTGTTAAATAAATAAATAAATAAGTTTTATCAGTATCCATCCCAACGGAACACTTCCATATCCACAACCACTCTAGATCCACTCGCATATTCCCAACCCCCTGGCCCCTGGTGACCTGGTGTACGCAGTACACGCTCAATGTTTACACGTCTCGGAAACATTTACATAGCGAACGGCCCCTTTGAGCTCATGTCAACCGCGTAAACTGTGCGTTCGAACTACTGTACGTCCGGATAAGTCAAATAACAACGTTACGTTGAACTGATAGGAGAATTATCACAAACATAGAGAGGACTAAAGTTATCAAAATAATATTGGTCATTGTATTAGAGATAGAGGAGAAAAAAAAACAAATTCTGAATCCTTTACTATACTTTACATGAAAACAAATAATAAAATTGTAATTTGAAAACAAATAATAAATTCACGACCCGTGTGGCGCAATGATTACCATGCCGGATCACCGCACCAAGGGTCCTGGCTTCGATTCCCAGCGAGGCGGAAATTTGAATGATGAGTTTGAATTTCTATTCTCGGTCTGGGTGTGAATGTCCTTGTCTAGTATGCTGTCCATGGCACCCACGACACAGGGAATCCTAGTGTGGGGCTATGAATGTGAAGCGTTATTTAATTAAATGTTAATATACAACTTTTACAGAACATGACTTCAAGTTATTAATAAACGACATTTAATTACGACAGCAATGCCGTTTACAACAGAAGCACAAAGCTCGACAAGGAAGCGGCTCTACTCGCTAGTGCGAAAATATAATAACAACAGACAAGCAATAACGCGCTAAGTACCTCGAGTGGCGAAACAATGCCGGGAAGCTAAAGAGAATGTCTATTGAAAAAAGAATAATGCCGGCCGCTCCCCGGCAGGTTTAAAAACAGAAGCGGAAAACAATGGCGGATCTGTGTCAGTGAGACGAACAAATGTACGGGAACTACGGAACTACCATCGGCAATACGTTGTTAACGGACCAGTGAGTGTGAGTGGACCATGTTTTACCACTATTTCATGTAGTAAGGCCAATTTATGGCAAGCATGGATAATCTAAATTTTACTAACAAAAAATAACCGACTTCAAAGTCTCAAAAACTACATAGTTGTCAGATCTCGTTCAAATTTATGTGGGACCACATGACAGCCACCAGCTTTTGATTAAAAAAAGAATCATCAAAATCGGTTCGCGCAGTCCAAAGTTCTGAGGTAACAAACATAAAAAAAAAATACAGTCGAATTGAGAACCTCCTCCTTTTTTGAAGTCGGTTAAAAATAGAGGAGAAAGGACACATGAAAATCAAATTAGGAAGTATTAACCACAGATACCATAGGATTAGGTTCTGCTCATAATGAGAAATATTTTGTAACCACAGATATCATACCAGTTTTTTGCACAGATAATAATAACTTTACGAAATGAAATTAAAAGTATTGCATTACCTAGGTTTCTGAATTTCCTTCGTAATATCCTTCTACTTTTTCAAAAGCATTTTTCCAGTGTCATATAATATTATTCAGTCTTAGAAAATCAGAACAGGCAGCATTAAGGTCCAAGAATGGTAGGTGATTGAAAAAATAAACGAGGCTCACATTTTCCCGCGCGCACCATGATTGCAAAATGGCCGCCCGATGCCGCCCGAGCGAAGGATTTCAGTTATTCAGTAGCTGGGGATGATACACTTGTTGTACCAAAAACTACAAGCGAGGTGAGAACATAGCTTGCGTGAGCATATGGTAAGAGTATATTACTTATCAGTATAATACAATTTTACTATATTGTGAAGACTTCAGCCGAAGACTGAAAAAGCTCTTTTATAAGCCGTAATTCGGAAAATGTAATTTTTTATGTTTCTCACTTTTGTAGTCGAATTCCTGCTACCAACCTCTTAAAGGGAACCCGATCAAAAGCTTTTTCAAAATCTATCATATGTATTATGGTGTCTGTTGGCCAATGTTTATCCCAGTTTAAAGTCCATTTTTCGAAACAATTAAGAAGATTGGTGACAGTTTATCTCTTAAGTGCAAACCCGTGCTGCTCATCAATAATAATGTTCTCGGTTGCAATAAACTTCCTCAATTCTGCTGCAATAAATTTTTACATAGCTTTACAAACTATACTTGTGAGGCTAATTGGCCGGTAGTAAAGGGTCCGATATTAAACTCGTAATTCGATGCTTCCTATCAGTTCAATCAGAGTGAAATCGTCAAATCTATGTAAGATGCAACGACCTTCAATCAAGTGAAACATACAACAACTCTGAACAGTTAATCGGATATCGAGTATCGTCGACCTCCGGCGGTGCAACAACTGCATCTGTGGTAGAGGATTGCGGTTTTTTCTCGTTACGTGCGGCGCGACTTCTCTTGCACGTTTCATTACTTGTATACGTTGACTTATAGTTTTGAGTATTCGGCAGAGGACCGGAGGAAACTGGAGTTTCAATCGTGTGGAACTGTGGAGCAACCCTGCACGACTATGACCATGTGTGCCGTAAACCATGGGATAAGTATAATGAGGAATGACCCTGACTGCCGTCTCAATGGTTGCGGGTTCACGTCCCGATAATATTTAGGTGGCTGATGTTAATTCATTTCATTCATTCGTCTCATTTTTCTCTCTCTCTAAAGGCTTGGTGTAATTCTTTATGTTGTTTTTTTTTTAAAATTATAGTTTGTTTAATAGTCTGATAGCAGTGATAGCCTAGCGGTAGAACGTTGGTCTCCCGAACGAAGGGGCCTGAGTTCAAACCCTGGCACGCACCTCTGATTTTCAAATATTATGTGCGTATTACAAGTTAATTATCACTTGCTTCGGTGAAGGAAAACATCGTGAGGAAACCTGCACACCGGAGAGTTCTCCATAAAAGTTCTCGAAGGTGTGTGAAGTCTACCAATCCGCTCTTGGCCAGCGTGGTAGACTATGGCCTAACCCTCACTTTCTGAGAGGAGACCCCGAGCCCAGCAGTGGGACAATTATGGGTTGTTGCTTGCTTGCTAATAGTCTGATAATAGACAAATGGGGAAAGCAAATGCTGAAAAAGAGATTGTAGCATTGAGAAACTGCCCGTAGCGATTTCCAATTCAACCACATATTATTGTTAAACTGTCACAACTGACACAAGTCATTCGACTCGAAGGACCAGTTTAAATACGGGGAATTGATATCACACAATAGTTGCATGCAAGAGATTGTTGGAAATAAATATTTGTATTTATGAAGACTTTGCTAATGAATAAACGTTAATTTACTCATATGATCATGATTTAACATACAATTTATTAGGGCGCGTGGTGTGAAAAGTGCATAATAAAGCGAGTGTACGGTTGTACTGTGATTAGTTTACATCGTGAACGTAAACACAGACATATCCCTTGTTCAGTCATGTTGGAGATCACACCGGAGACAAACTTCGACTGTGAAACTAGTTGGTATGCATGGAATACCAAACTTCGGCGACCTTCACGGTAACATGAGTTAAGCGCCCTCTGATGGCTCTAGCCAGCATTCATTAGTAACGAACCAAATTGGAACAGTGATAACCTACGTTGAACGTCAGTTTTACACTCGAAGGACCAACTTTTCAAATCTTGTGTGTAATATTTATCCTACTCAGTATTATAAGTGTGAAATTTTGTGAAGATATTTGTTATTCTTTCACGCAATAATTATGGAACATAATCTTAAATTAAAATTTAAAAAACAACGGACAGTTTTATTTAAATTAAACATAGCCAAGAACACTCCATTAAGTCACCTTTCATACAAAAAAACTAGATCAAAATCGGTTCATCCGTTTGGGAGCTACGATGCCACAGACAGACACACAGATACACAGACACGTCAAACTTATAACACCCCCCTTTTTTCGTCAGGGGTTAAAAACTACTAAACGGATTTTGTTGACTTCGACGAACAATGATACCACGGTTGCAGTTTGAGCTCCATACCTCCAAGGTCCAGATTAACGACGGTTCTTGTTTGAATTATAAAATTTTTCTTGCTCAGTTAGCCTTAATTACTTAATTCTTTTTTTGTATAAAAAATTATCAAAACTTTCGGGAATTGAACCCGAAATCTCTCGGTCTGCATCAAAAGTTCTTACCCAAACACCTGAGTCGTGTTGCGTCCGGCTCTTTAGACTAGGTTGTTGATGCTTACTAACGATGATTTTTTTTCATCTCTGTTGGTCGGGACGCGCTACCTGAGATACACATCTGCCATCTTATTTGCAATGATAGGTAATGTTTACTGATTGGTCGTGTGTACCCGTCATAACATGTGCCCACGGTATTTGTTATCCATGCCCTGTCAATCTGAAGGATAAACTAGGTACTAAAAAGTTCCGTCGTAAACTATCATTCCTTCGATAGTAAAGACATTGGTTTTCCGAAGTAAAGGGTGAGCTACTTACTGTATTTAGTTTGTGTGTTTGGGTTTGAGTAACAAGAATGTCAGAACTTGTCAGAATAACTAATTCTGAATTATTTCACTATAACAACAACAAAAAAATTATAATTAAAAGACTGGTACACAGAACCTACCCTCATGGGAGACAATTGACATTAGACAAGTGACAAGTGACAGTATCCACATGGCAACGCGAACGGTGCGGCAAAGGTTAACGTTTACATTCAGCCAGCGACAACTTTACTTAAAACATTGTTTTATTACAACGTGATAGTAATAGGTCTTTGTGCTCTCAGTACATGTTCCCACGTCCCATTTCCACTGATATTAAAAGCTGTGTGTCCCACTTTACGGGACAGCAGCAACAAACAAACAGTCGGTAATCAGTGTGACCGACAAACAACTCGCTCTACGCCGTAATAAATTAAAACGATGACAATAAAAATGTCGGCTTCAATATGCAAAACTCACAGCTCATAGCTCACAGCTCACAGTAAACTATGTCAGTTGTATTCTCGCGAGAGAACCGTGTCGCGTTTTCAATTAGGAGAGTAAAATATAACAAAAATATTAAAACTAGTGAATCAGCGTCGCGTTGCTCTAGCTCTTTACTAAAACGAATATATCTTCGTAAAATCACCCAGACTTATATTTCTCGAGTTTAGAAAGAAACCTTTAAGTTTTAGGGTTCAAACAAAAGTTAACATTCCGATGTCATGTTTTCGTTGACGTTCACGCCATCTTCAACCACAAATCGTTGAAGTCAAATCTGATACTTCCTGACGAATTATTGAGGCAACTTAATACAACCGAATTTTGAAGTTAGTTAGAAATAAGGAGCTTCAGCTATCTTTGAGTCGACACCAACCCCCCGTTGCAGAGCGCATGCTATGGCGCCAGTTATCTACTGTTCTGAGACCCTGGTCTCATTTTCACTGTAGGTACCAAGTAAAAATGTAGTAGGTGAAATATCAATCATTCCTTATTTTCGTAATTTTAGGGGTAAAATTTTATTTCCAAATTTTAATGAGTAGAATCCAGTACAAAGTTATTGGGGTAGCGGGTAAAAATTCCGTGAGTGAACAATCAATCATCCCCTACCTTTAGGAATAAAATTTTCAAAAAAATATGGGACCTACTTACTTATAAGACATACCCCATCCATTAAAAAACGAATCATCAAAATCGGACCACCCTGTGCAGATTGCTGCGTGATCATACATGAAAAAAATTATACGTGTTGAATTGAGAACCTTCTCTTTATTTGTCGTCGGTTAAAAATGAACCATTCCCCCCCTTGTCTCCGAAACAACTGACGCCAGAATTTTGAAAAAAATACAGAGAATAGTTTCAAATCAAATCAAATCAACATAATTTATTATGGACAGTAGGTATACAAGATTTGGTACAGTGTTAACAGTTTTTTACTTAAATATTACAGGAAAATAACTAAAAAGTCTGTGTTCTTAAAGGAAAACTGTAAGAAACTTACATTTTCAATTACTTTATTTTTAATACTTACTACATTTTTATTTGTTTTTCAATCACTGTGTTAAAGTCGATTTAAAACAACAGGAAGTAGATAAATCAACGTAGGGAACCCTCTCCACTATACTTATAATCTTCCTTACTCTCTGCTTGACTTGCTATCTATCATTTTCCTTCTAGGACTGCAACCGTCAAAAAATTTTCCGGTCCACCTCTTCCGTTTTGAGGTGATACGTTTTGAGTTAGTGATATCACGTTTGTCCTTATTATTATCATATCAATCTATTCAGCTTTCTCAGTAACAGACAGTCAGTAATTTTTATATATCTTTATTTTAATTTCAACCAATGTAGGTTACAGTAAAAATTTTCATTAGTAGGGAAGTGAATGTTGATTAAAACGTTTTCGGTGATGGATCCCAGCAGGAACCAGCTCGCACCTCGCGGCCTCGGCCACATCAACTCTGGAATTAAAACATAACAGGTCACGTCACGGAGTCATTACAAAAATGTCAGCGAATAACGGCGCGCCTACGCGCTGGATTACATAATTAAAATCTTTATAAACGACATCTTTTGTGGGTGGCTGTTGACGGCTTCACTGATTGGGTCATATACGCGCGATATAGATACAATCTCGGTCGATTGACCCTTCCTGTATTGTATGTGGTATTTTGGATAAAGAAAGAAGGGATAAAGATAATACCTGGTTCAACTATTCCCGCGTTTAAGTTCACACGTGCTCTTGTTCTTCCAATATCCTTATCTTAATATACCTATATATACCTATAAATTACGTGTCACGTTGTTTGTCCGCGTTGGACTCCTAAACTACTGAACCGATTTTAATCTTTGCACACCGTGTGCAGTTTGATCCAACTTAAAAGATAGCTTACATCTCAAAATATATAAAACTTTTGACAGAAAGAAGTCTATGCTATGATGCTATGATGTTGTCATTACCATACTCCACTCGCACTAGAGCGCTGCACATCCTTTTAAGTAAGCTGAAAATTAGAAATTAAAGAAATTACTCAACTATATTTACGTTTAACCCAGCCCTAGCCGGCAAGTTCAGCGGGTTAATAAAAAGCCATTTATAAAAATAAACAAGGCAAAACGAGAAAAACATCCCCTAGCGGATGTCGTCGGGTTAACAGTGGGACCGAGGCCTCTCGAGAGGCCCTCGCCGACATCAAGGAAACACTAACACTTTTACTTAATTAGGGGCTCTGAGGGGTCCTGCCGCACTAACAACTCAGTGCGATAAGCTATGGATTTTTTATCGCTATATTTCTCTCATCGCTTTGAAAACAGTTCACATTTAATAACTACACTCTAATTATTTATATTAATACATCCTATTTTAACGTGTCTTTAAAATATTACAAGTCTTATAAATATTTTTCAGCTGCAATTTTAGTATTATTCAATTTAGTTACCAGTGTGCACTCGGATCTAAATACGAATCATTTTTTAATAAAATTGTTCTAAATGATCTTGTGGAGGAATGCTATCTTTCTTTCTTCTCACTTCTTTCTTGGGTGCCACGCAGGTAGATACCTTTTGTAATAATCCTGGTGTAGGATTTATTTCAGGAGAATACTATGAAGGCGTATTTATCTTTCCAGCATATATTAAAAATGACAATCGTTTAACATGACATAACTGACAAGCACTACTACTTAGAAATCGATCACTTAAGTTTTGTGCTGTTCGGTCTCAACACCTTCCCAACACATACCAATAACTTTGTTGGTTCAATTCTCATTAGATCCTCACCCTCTATTGTTTCCAGGCGGTGACGACGAGCTAGTCCAGCTGACAGCGGAACCCCCAGACCTGGTGGTGGCGGGCGGGGAGCGGGCTGCCCTGCCGTGCGGCGCCGCGCCCGGGGCCAGGGTCTCGTGGCGACATAGCGGCACTGCGCCCCCGACCAGGGACCATTCGTTGCCACCTGGGGATAGCTTCAGGTATGTTTGGAGATGATTGGAAAGAGCATGTTCGAAAAAAAAATACTACAAATTGCTACTAAAAATTGACGCGCAATGGGTAACCATGCCAGACCGCCGCCGCGCCGTGCGAAAGGTCCTGAGTCTGATTCCCAGCCAGCGAGGCGGATGAATTTGAATTTCTGTTCTTGGTCTGGGTATCTCCTTGTCTTCGTGTGTTGTCTATGGCATCTACACAGAGAATCCTAATGTGGGGCTATGAATGTGTAGCGTTAAAGCGTCATTCAAGTACCAGGCGAGCATGGTAAGTATGGATGGTAAGCATGTAAAAATGACATATATGTAGTTTCCACGGTCCATATGTCCCGGTTCCAAAGTACCAGGCGAGCATACTAGTGTGGGACTAATGAGTGTGCACCATTGGCGTATGGGAGCACTTTAAGTACCAGGTGACTATACTAGTGTGGAGGTATGAGAGCGTAGCGTTATTTGTAATGAATGTAATGACATAGTCCCGGTTCCACGTTATGAAAGTACCAGGCGTCCATACGAGTGTGGGGCTATAACGCCGGTATCCCCGGTGCGGTTGCAGGAAGCAGCTGGCGAACGGCACGCTGGTGATCGAGGCGATGTCGGCGGCGCTGGCGGGGCAGTACCAGTGCGTGGCGGCGCTGGACGGAGTGGGCACCGTCGTGTCCCGCGTCGCCACCGTCTTCCTGGCGCGTGAGTACACTGGCTAGTGGTTAGTGGCTCTGACTGGACTAGATCATTGAATGTGTCCACTGGCGTAGCTAGCCCTAAGTAATGGAGGCCATACACGATCAAGTATACTTGTCAAATTTGCAGTTTGACTTGACGCGCCATCCAGTGTGCATGAGACAAATACGAGTATATGGCAGATACATAGCTATACCGTGGCCATACACTATCAAGTATACTGGATGCCCCGTCAAGTCCGCTTGACGCTTCATCAAGTACACTTGATCGTGTATGGCCTCCCGAAGCTCTGCACCAAATTTAGCTGTCTTGGTTCGCCAACAATAGCGGCTTTCGGGTGGCTGGTGATCATCTTATTGGAGGAGCACTATCGTTTTGAAATGGTAGCAAAGTGAATTTCGCTTGGATTGTCACTACAGGGGCGCCATTTCTCCCCTTACGTATAATTGATGCAACTGATAAAGCGGTAGTATGCCCCTGAAAAACACAAATATCGAATAATAAAGAGAGAAAATTTTATTTTCATAAGAATCTATCATATTTTTTTTATGGAAATAGCCGGCAAACGAGCTGACGATCCACCTGATGGTAAGTGGCTATCGTCGCCCATGGACATCAGCTACACCAAAAAGGCATCACTGATGCGTTGCCGGCCAAGAAAGAGAGAAGAAAAAGAAAGAAAGAACTGGCTCTCAAGCCCCCAGCCGGAACACGACGAGTCGTTTCTATCTAATAATTATAAAAAATGTATCGATAATTTATTAATCTTGATGCGTATCCATTCCAGAGGTACCGGAGTTCACAGAAGTCCCCCGCGTGGTGCTGGGCGTGTCGGGGGCGGCGGCGCTGGTGCCGTGCGCGCTGCGGGCGCCCCCCCGCGTGGCGCTGCGCGTGCTGCCGCCCCCCGCCGCGCCCGCCGCCCCCGAGCGCAGGGTGTACGGCGCCGCGCGGCTGCACACTCCGCCGCCCGTCTTGAAGCTTAATGTAAGGAATAATATTATGATTAGATCTCAACTTAACAAATTCCTACACAAAACCTTGTGAATGTCCTTAATTTCTGCTCAGCATCATGAATATAACTTTGGATGTTTTTCTCATAAATAAAAACATAATGAATAATAACTCTAAATTTTAAAACTTAGAAAACCCCCGACAGTTTTATTTTCTCCAGACATAGCTTACCACGTCTAACAAGCTTTAACCATCTCCATCACGACAGCTTTCAAACAAATAATGACATCCTAACCGGTCCATGCGTCTGGAAGCTGTGACGCTACTGTAAGACACTGACGCGTCTCACTTACCTCGTGCGTGTAAACTGTGGAACAAACTTCCTGCATCGGTGTTCCCTCTAAGCTATGACGTAGGGTCCTTCAAGAAGCGGGTCTATCGTCGTCTTCTTGGCCGGCAACGCGTTGGTGACGCCTTCGGTGTTACTAATGTCCATGGGCGGCGGTGATCACTTACCATCAGGTGACCCGACCGCTCGTTTGCCTGCTAAAAGCACAAAAAAAACTTATAACACCCGTCTTTTTCGTCGGGGTTACAAACTTTTACTGACCACAAAAGGTACAAATTCAGCTTAGAAAATCCAGGGGAGGCTTTCTCTCCCCGCCCCTCGGTACGCCAACGTTTGTCCACATTTAACATAGTAATAACTAAGCCATCAAAAACATAACTTGTAAAAAAACCCAAGTCTCGCAACTCAGTTCTTCTACCGTAAAAACTTGTGAGATCCATGTAATACCAAGTCGGTTAATTTATTCAGTTCCTACTTAAGGTTCCTTCTGTCTTAAGTTATTACGTAATTAGCTAACCTAACAAGTAACAACATCTTATAGTGACCATATCAATATTGAAAATCTTTTATGTTTTAAATAAATAGATCGACTTGACCATCGCATGAAAACACAATGTATCTCACAAGTAATATCTACCTACATATTATATTTGTTTAATGCGATTGCCAAGTCAATCTATTTATTTAAAACATAAAAGATTTTCAATATTGATATGGTCACTATAAGATGTTGTTACTTGTTAGGTTAACTAATTACGTAATAACTTAAGACAGAAGGAACCTTAAGTAGGAACTGAATAAATTAACCGACTTGGTATTACATGGATCTCACAAGTTTTTACGGTAGAAGAACTGAGTTGCGAGACTTGGGTTTTTTTACAAGTTATGTTTTTGATGGCATCTCATTTCTTTTTGTAGATAGTCCTACTTTTTTCCTTTTACAAGTTATCTTTGAACATAATTATATCTAGGTACCTATCTACACCTATTATTCCATTATATCTAGGTACCTATCTACACATATTATATACATGTACACTGATTCATTCACTGCAAATGTAACTTTGTTATACAGGTACAGTGATTCATTAACTGCAAATGTAACTTTGTAATCCTATACCTTTATATAGGATTACAAAGTTAATTATGCAGTTGATATATCTAGAAAACTGGAGCGAAATTGCAAAATATTTTAGTTTTTCCTTGATCTATACACTAAACACTAATTGTGTTCCAAATGTGAAGCTTCTATGTCTGCTAGAAGTGCCTTAGAGTTTTGATGATCGGTCAGTCAGTGAGTGACGAAATTAAGCAACTTTGACTAGTTATAATTCTAAAACTACTGAATCAAATTGAATGAAATTTGAAATATAGCGTGTTTATACCATGACTGCTTGGTAGCTGAAAATTCAGACTTCTAGCTTTATCCACAAGGAAGTTATAGGGGGTCGAAAATGGCCTGAATTGCTTCGAGAAAAGGATGGTACGGCCGTGCCGCTTTTTTGCTCGACTTGGCGGGGGCACTGCCGTGCCCCCAGATAGTGACAACTCAACCCATCCGCAGGTGACCTGGCTGAAGAACGGCATCCCGGTGCGGCTGGAGGGGGCGCGCGCGTCGCTCACGGCGAGCGGGGCGCTCGAGCTGGACCCGCTGCGGCCGCACGACGCAGCCGCGTACCGCTGCCGCGTCGCGCTGGCCGCTGACCACAGGCAACACGCGTTAGTACAGCGGTTACAAGAATTTGTTACATTGTTTGGGTCACATCTTGCAAGCTAAAAGGACGCAAGCTGTTGACCTATGGAGGTGGAGCTGTGACGTAGTGTTACGCTCAGGATTGGCTCCAATGGGAAGTTGACATTACCACTACCCTGACTGACCAGGATCTCATAGGAATGACGAGGCATCTGCCTCTTCTGTTGTTCGGTAGGATGTACAAGCAGGCAAAGCTATAGATCTGTTCGGTCTTTGACATGGACATCACGGATGCGGGCTGTCAGTCGCTCATAATAACTTTTATAACTCTCGTATAACATCAGTTCATTCAGTTCAAAGTGTAATAAAGTTATTTACAAACATTTTACATTATTCCATCTGTTGTGAGATCTGGCTCGAAGGACCATAATATGTCGAAGGACTCCCCGCGGTCAGGAGCCTACCTAGTCTTCATCTCTGTATACCCTCGCTATCGTATATCATTCCAGAATGGGTCCAGAGATAGACCTGCGGGTGAACACCGAGCTAGCCAACCTGGAGTACGCGCCGCGGTTCATCACCACGCCGCAGCCGCTCACCGTCATGGAAGGTGATCAATTTCTTCATCACTACGCATTGTTAAGATGTGTTACTAAATACAAACTATAAGGTACAATAAGTAATCGATTGAATTTGAGATCTACTCAGAGGAAACCTACTGCATAAACGATAATATTCTTACAATTCAAGCCCAAATTGCTATTGCTACCGCTTAGAAAGCAGGTATTTGTTCATTTTCGCTCTTCTAAAGAGCTTAACAACTTTTACAATACAATACAATAACTTTTTATTCATCTCCACACAAAAAATTACAATCAAGATGTTCTTATTAATCTAAAATTACATAAAGTATATTTCGGCAATTTGTTTTGTGTGGAGATTGGTGTCCAAGCTTAGTCAAAGCCTGTATTTTGGTATACCAGTAATCCCCTTCACAAACGTGGAACATATATACAACCTACTAAAAGTGTCTACAGCGCGATTCAGTATTGATCTTATTAGCAACATCTAGTTTTATCTATACAAATGAGGTATATTTTGTATTGTATTGAATATTCCATTCAACTCTCCCGTTAATGTTCGCAGGGGCCTCCGTGACATTCGACTGCGCGGCCGTGGGGAACCCCAAGCCCGAGATGGTCTGGCTCAACAACGGAGTGGCCATCGATCTCAAGTACGTTCCACACATGACTATACTATTATTATTTCTCCATGGGGTTGCCTGGATAGCTACCACCCTTGAGCATGAGTCAGCCGCCAAACGACTCGTCGTGTTCCGGCTGGGGGCTTGAGAGCAAGTTCTTTCTGTATTTCTTTTTCTTCTTTCTTGGCCGGCAACTCGTTAATGATGCCTTTGGTGTTGCTGATGTCCATGGGCGCCGATAGCCACTTACCATCAGGTGGATCATCAGCTCGTTTGCCGGCTATTTCCATAAAAAAATACTCACCCGTTCTTATTTTCAAGTAGCCTCTGCAGGTCTACCGTTTCTGAAATAGTTACTACTATCTTTGCATTTCAAAGGATTCACATACATAGATTAATAGGCCTACACAACAAGCAGACACGACAGAATTCTTTAAAATTTATCCGACACTATTCTTGAGATTCTTTTACAAAATTCTAAGATAAATCAAAGGTCTACCAACAACAAAACACTCGGCCGACATAGTAGATCTTTACTCTTCTGTCTGTTGAGTATGTAGCTCTTGTAACGACACAGCGTAGAAACAATACAGTGGACAAACGCCCTTGATACTGGCAGAACATGAAAACACTGCACAGCAGAAGTACTCGTGATTGCTGCTGTTCCTGTGTTACCATTACCTGTATAATGCATGTACCTACCTTGTCCTGTTTACACGGCTTCGTTTAACGACTGTATAATAACTGTGGTGATGTGTCCGTTCCAGCGACCTAGACTCCCGGTTCTACCTGGTGGGCGCGGGCTCTCTGCGCGTGCAGTCCGCTCGCGCGCTCGACGCCGGCGCCTACACCTGCCGCGCCACCAACCGGCTCGACTCCGCCGACCACTCCACTCAGCTCACCGTCATGGTGAGGCTCAGCTTTCATTGTACCGTGGCGCCATCTGTTATCGAAAACCAAAGTTATTGTTGCACGTGAACCCGCAATCTCGTGTTTGAGGTGCAGTGCCTTACAGCTTACGTCGGGCGCGTGTGAACAGTTGTATTAAGTGTAATATTAATTTGGACTACTACCATTTTTGTTTATTATATTTTACCGCTAACGACTAATTGCATTAATTACGAAATAATTGGGGCTTTATAATAAGCTTGAGATAACTGGGATGTATTTCCACTGAATACTTAAATCGAAAACTTTTTAGTAAAAAGTATAAGACTCATTTAAAGATGGGATGTTCGTAACTTGATAGAGAATTGTCTCCTTCCAGACACCGCCCCGAATCACCCTGCCATCGGGTCGTTCAGTGGTAGCCCGAACGAAGGGAGACGTGACGCTGCGATGCAACGCGCGCGGCAAGCCGCAGCCGCACACCACTTGGCTCAAGGATGGCGAGCCGCTGACCCCTAACCACCACGATATCGCCCTCGTTGATGGGTATGTAAGCACACACGCACACATAAACATACACATGGCAGGTAATAGTCAGAATTGTTCATAAAGTGGGTTCTTTGATAATTATGTTGTCCACATGACTACGAAATAGGTATTATTGAGGTAAGTGAATATACGTCTTTTTTATAAAAAGCAAAGCAAAGCAAAGCAACAACCCATAATTGTCCCACTGCTGGGCTCGGGGTCTCCTCTCACAATGTGAGGGGTATAGGCCATAGTCTACCACGCTGGCCAAGTATGGATTGGTAGACTTCACACACCTTTGAGAACTTTATGGAGAACTCTCCGGTGTGCAAGTTTCGTCACGATGTTTTCCTTCACCGAAGCAAGTGATAATTAACTTATAATACGCACATAATATTTGAATATCAGAGGTGCGTGCCAGGATTTGAACTCGGGCCCCTTGGTTCGGGAGACCTACGTTCTACCGCTAGACTATCACTGCTTCTTATTGAGGTAAGTGAATCTGAATAAGGTAAGTGAATATATGTCTTTTTTATAACAATGTTTAACTCGTGTTGTCGACAGCACATCGCTCCGTATCCAGGGAGTGTTGTCGGTGGACGCGGGGGTGTTCCAGTGTGCCGGGAGCTCGCCGGCAGGGAGCGCCACCGCCGCGCTGAGACTGGTGGTGCTTCCACCGGGGGAAGGTAAGATTTGTGGATCATGATGTTCCAGAACATACTTAATTATTCACATATTTTTCAGGTGTATTTAGTAAGTAGACCATACAAGTAATTTGACTATGTTCTAGTTCTAAACTTTTAGCTTATTAACCCTTCCGAAACACTAATAATTGCATAGTGGTTGAAATGCACTTGCACACTTGCACATGCACTTTAGGTGTAGCTGTAGGGAAGGTAAAAAAATGTCTTTCACCGTCTTATATTATTTTTCTAATTTTATTATTTAAACTTTCAATAACTAACTTTCACTGTTTTTTAACACTATTCCCTAAAGGGAACCTGTTTGTGTTTTCGTTACCTTTTTAACATTATTATTTTTTTACTTTTTTGTTTTAGTTTTTTTTTTTTGTTTTATGTTTTAGTTATTTTTTGTTTTTTGATCCCGTCCACAGATGCTAGCAACGCCACGCACGCAAAAACCCTTCCCAACCCGTCCCTAACAAATTCCACGCACGATATATTCAACAGTCTAATCTCAATGGAAGACTCATCCTTAGACCCGACGCCAGAGGATCTAGACTTCCTTGGCGAGACCTCGTCAGCGTACACCTCGGAGTCAGACTATGATTATAATAACGTTGACTATTCCTTTCACGCTGCCGATGATCTCGATTACGTAGACGATCTCAAGACGGGTAACGCGAGTGTGGTCTCTGCGCCGAAGGACTTAAAGGCGGTTATCGTGAAGCATCGCTTCGTCACACTGAGCTGGGAGGAGCCGGAACACAAGATGGAAGACATCACAGGATACGCTGTCATTTATAGAGTCAAGGGGAGTGAACGGTGAGAATTTTTGAGTTTAGTTAGGTAGTTTTATGATTTGATAATGTGGAATGAAACTTTAAATTCCTACTTTGTTTTAATTTAACTAGCTAGTTAATGATGTTAATATGAAGGCACCATACTGTCAGCTGATCTACGGAAAAATGTCCTAAAATAAAAGTATTGTAACACATATTTCTTTGTACAGTGAACGGATAGTCCGCGGCGAGTCCCGCCGGCACGAGATGAACGTGGCCTCCCTGCAGCCCAACACCACGTACCAGTTCAGCGCCGTGGCCTACACCAGGCACGCCGCTTCGCCGCCCACAGAGGTATGTACCACTAACTTTCACCGAATTTTGTGGCGTTTCTGAATCGCCGGATCGCTCTGCGGGAAAAGACGTGACAGTTACGAACCTTCACCTTTGCATGTAGGTATGTGGTTCGACCGGAGGATATTTTAGTGCGACTAACACTTTTTTTGTGAAGTAACGGCAACGTAACAAATGATATATTTACTAGTGAGTATTCAATACCATTCATACATAACCATGACAGTCGTCGTCTCCGACGATTGTCGACCAAATAGGGAGCTGGAAATCAACTCAATTCTTACTCTGCAAAACAATACATAATTATTGTATTGTAGAAAATTGGTACTTAGCCAAGCAGGTAAAACCCTACAACCAACTACAAGTACTGATATAATCTTGGTGGCACATAGCACTCTCGAACAAGAGGACGTTCCGTGAGTCATGTTCTTTTTCGGCAGGACCACAACTTAGTAGTGGAGATTGTGGGCTCAAAGATAAATGTAACCTTTATTGTTATCATATTATTCGTGCCTCCAGACAGTAGAAGTAACAACTCCAGAAGAGGAGCTGACGTACGGGCCGCCGCTGGACGTGCGCGTGGAGCCGCTGGGTGCGCACGCGCTGCGCGTGTCGTGGGCGCCGCCGCTGCTGCCCGCGCACTCCGCGCCGCCCACTAGATACGCTGTGTTTTATACCGAGGTTTGTTTGCTTGCTTAGTATGCTGTTAGAGCGGTTGACGTAGTTTGGTAAATAAAATACGTGTTTTCACCAAGTTTAATCCTCAACTAGCCAACTAGTATAAATTACACAAGCCATAGATTATTCATGACTCAGAATAGCGACTGGAAATTACACAGAGAAGTACATTTTAAGACTATGTGATATTTACATTATTATGTATTTGTTCTTATGATTTCATATCATCATCTATAATGTGTGATTTTGTGTAATGTGAAAACAGTCTTTTTATAACTTCGATATAGATAAATATTCACTGCAATTCACTACTTTAAAATTGTAGACATAGATCTGAAGAATCAAGATCTGAATGTACTTAATGCAGAATTTGTATATAACCAACCAAGCAATGTAGAAAACTTCGAAAGCGTGACTTACAAATACGGCAACACTGGCTATATCCCGATATGTTAATCAACCGTTTACATGTCTACAGGCGGAATCGAACCGCGAGCAGACCCAGTTCTCGGACGCGCTGGTGGCGGAGGTGGGCGGGCTGCGCGCGGCGAGCTCGTACCGCGTGCGCGTGGCGGCGGTGGGCGGCGCGGCGTCCGCCGAGCGCGTCGCCGCCACGCCGTCGGACGTGCCCGCCGCGCCGCCGGTCAACGTGTCCGCGCAGCCTGCTAGTGATACTGTATGTTGTTTACTGTTTCCTTATCAGTTGCAGGAGAGTTTGGAGATCTAGAACACTTAAAACTCCTGTCCCTTACCTATTAAGTTATTTATTGCATACTAGCTAACCTGAGAGACGTTGTTCTGCAACCTATTTAATACCGTAATCTAACCGTAAAAGAAAAAAAAATTAAGCATTCTCAAATATCTTCACAGTACCTAACGACTTCTGGCTCCTGTTATTTTTACTAGAAGTTAAAATTAAAGGTTAAAATTACTCCGTAACAACTAACAATAAACTTCAAGTGAAGTACCGTCCACAGTCAATCCTAGTCCGTTGGGAAGCGCCCCCAGCCCGCACGCACCGCGGGCCGCTCACAGGCTACAAGCTGCGCTACCGCGCGGTGGGCCCTGCGCAGGGCTCCACCCCCGTGGCCGCAGCGCCGCGCCGCCGGGCGGAGTCGCTCACCACGCCCGCGGACGCTAGACGCGCGGAGTTGCGGGGACTGGACATTGCTACTAGCTATCAGGTTTGATGAAGCTTTAATTTAATGTGTGATGAACTAAACTGATGATTCATTTTAAGAGAGTCTGATATTTGATATCGTTGAAAAATCAACGGAAGAAATGTGCAGCCAGCTAAATTGGTTCACACGAACGTCATATACAATTGAGAAAATGAATTGCAGTCAAACGAACGCAGGTTGAGAATCTTTAATTAAAACTTGACCCTCAAACCATCTACAACTTTAACAGTTTTCAACGTTGCTTTGATCACAAAATGTACCGTCTTATAGCCCGCAATAACAATAATTGAACATACTGAAAGACAGGCAATTATCATCGCTACTGTAGTTTGTGCTTGTAACTAGTGATGATTTGTTCCAGATCCGCGTGTGCGCGATCAACGCGAACGGCTCGGGCCCGTTCAGCGAGTGGGTGACGGCCGCCACGCTGGGCCGCGAGCGCGGCGAGGCCGCCGTGCCCGCCGCGCCACCGCCGCTCGTCAGTGAGTACTATACCTTACCACCTTAAGATTCGGCTCGAAGGACCAAGTTTTGTTATTGGATCTACGCCCCAACTCAGAGTCACTTACTATCTGGTCTGACGTTTTGAGTATAATTAATTATGAGCAACAAGAGTTTGATCAAATAAAGAGTTTAAACTTTGTTTAACTTGAAAACGAGTCACTTTTTAACTTGAAAAAAGTTTCTTACTACTTCTACTTCCGGGACTACTCATGATCGTTTAAATAATAACGATATCAATGCGATCTTTTATCTCTATCAGTCAATAAACACAAGTGTTGTTTCCAGCGCGCGCCGGCCGCGACTGGATCTCAGTGTGGTGGGGGGGCGAGGGGGAGGAGCAGGGCGCGCGCGTGCGCGGCTACTGGCTCGGCTGGGGGCTCGGCGTGCCCGACGAGCACTCGCGCGAGCTGCCCGCGCATCTACACTCGCATGTCGTGAGGGGGCTTGGTGAGTGGCTCGAAGGACCAAGTTTACTTATTAAGCTTTATCTTTAGCTTTATGAAGGTGTAAGCTAGAGGCTACCAGAGGTCAAGTGTGTTAGAAATGCTCCATGTAAAGTATGATATTTTTTCTGGTTAATATTATACTAATATATTTAGTGTAAATGATAAATAAAACACACGTTTTTTCATGCCTTTTTGCTCCTCGAACTCACCATCAAACATAACATTATAGTTTGCTTTGTAATACAAACAAGTATTCACGATTTTCGTATCCTACACAATACTACGTCGTGGGTCAAAATATCGGTATAAAATATAAAAATCGGGTATACCCGTTTGCACGCAAAATTAGTGTCCGAGATGATATAAGTTTAAAATCATATTAAAAACTATCTATCTATTATAGAATATCGTCGCCCATACATATATTCGAGTATTATCGCTTACCGAATTCGTTTACGTAATCTCTCCCCGAACATTCTAGAATCCAACTCGGAGTACGTAATCTCCCTCCGAGCAAGCAATGCCCTAGGCCTGGGCCCGGCGGTGTACGCCACGGTGCGGACACGAGACGCGGACTCCGAGGACGCGGACGCTGATGAACCGGAGGAGAATGATCCGGATGACGAGGAAGAGGAGGATGATACGCCGCCGCTCATACCGCCCGTTGGACTCAAGGTGATGCTACACACTCATAGCCACACACACATTTATTTAAAACTAGCAGTTGCCCTCGCTTCGCTTCGGCTAAAATAGTAGGTACTTTAGTTAACTTACAGAACATACAAGCAGCATGATTGATCATTAGAACCGCATTACAATGAAAGGTCAATACACGACATAACGTTTCGATATTTTTAGGGTTCCTTACCTCAAAAGAAAAAACACGGTTCCCATAAGATCACTTACTCCATTGTTTAAAATAATTTGATGACTGTGCTGTTTAGTCACTACGTTCAGTCGAACCTCCTTGTCGCTCATGATGTCTTAGTACTCCTTAAAAAATTTTGTGGGATTAAAATTAAATTGAAAGGTCGTTCCAAAAAATGCGAACTATTCAGTGAATACGTTCAGTCGAACCTCCTCGTCACACATGATGTCCTGATACTCCTAGTACAAATTCATTAAAAAAAATGAAAATATACAGAGGTGTCGGTAACGGTGTCGCGAATTGAATGGATTTTTCCTATCTCAATATTGCCCAACGCGCCAAAGAAGTTTTCGCTTCAAAAATCTCGTATACCAAAAATTCTTCCGTTATTAGCGATACTATCGAATCCTGTAATACAGCAATAACAATCCAGTTTTAGTTTTCGTCAAAATCGGCCCCGAGACTGATTTGATCACTTTTCGCTATTTCTCATAGTTTCGGATTTGGCAGTCCAAGCTCAATTGAAAAATTCACCCTATTTATTCAATATTTCAAAGATTCATGCATTGGTTCAGGTCGTGTTTTGTCTGTTACAGACACTGTGAGCGTTTTATTAAATAAATAATGTTCTGTTGCAGGTCATAATGCTGAGCGGAACGACCGCGGTCGTATACTGGACGGACCCTACGCTCCCCAAGGGACAGGTATGGCACCTTGACGTACCTTGTTATATTGGATGTGTAAAATTAATCCATTTATCACTATAAACATTGTAGTGGTCAATTAACTAACATTAAAGTAGCACTAGTTTTCAGATGAGTCATCTCTTTTGTTACATCCGAAAGTTACTAATGCGAATTGCAAATGTGTTAAAAATGGCATACACAATAATTTTGTCACTTATGCTTGTAACCAAGTAGGCAGGGCCCTGTCTAGGGAAACAGAGGTTGTGGGTTTTATTTCCGATGGGCTATGGGACATCTCGTCTGTTATATTGTCTTACTAATATTGTAATTCTGAAAGTTTGTTTGCATGTTTGTTACTCCTTCACGCAAAAATTACTTAACGTATTTTCATGTTTAGTACATAGATAGTCCATAATCTGGAACACATCGACATATTATCTTGGAAAACGCGGACAAAGCCGCACGCAGAGTGCTAGTTAAGGTATAAAACTCGTGAACAGTGTGTTAACGTTGTACTGTGTGCAGACAGCGACGGACGGGCGGCGCTACGTGGTCCGCTGGGCGGCGGCGGGCGGCCGCGCGCGCACCTACAACGCCACCGACCTCAACTGCATGCTGGACGACCTGCGCCCCTTCACGCACTACGAGTTCGCCGTCAAACTTATCAAGGGTGAATATTAATTAACTATTTTGTTTTTTTTCTTCTCCTTAGTTAAGATTGACAACGATCAGCAGCTTATCTCTTGGCCTTACAAAATAGCTACAACTAAAGAGCCAATACAGTATCTGATGCTCTTTTATAAGTCTCTGTTATACGAGACTGTACATTTCAGATAATTCTCAACGCATACCGTTACTTATTTTACTATGATAACTCACAATATTTATTTGGCACACCTATATTTCGATCTAAATGCATGGATTGTGTTCACGGCTGAACTGGTTACAGTTGTGTTCGATCCACGATGAGTTTAAAATAATGCATACTGTTATTATTAATGAATATGTTTTCAATACAAAACTCAACCGCCAGGCGGTCGCGAGTCCGCGTGGTCGATGATCGCGAGCAACACGACGCTGGAGGCGGCGCCGGCCTCCGCCCCCCGCGAGCTGCGCGCCTCGGCCTCCGCCCCGCGCGCGCGCGCCGTTGACCTCACGTGGGCGCCGCCGCAGCGGCCCAATGGCGTTATCACTGGTAACTATCATTATATCGATTCTGTTTTATTGTCTTTAATCTAGAAAAAGGGTTTGACATAAATTACCAACGTTAATTTTACGTGTCCGTGTATATCTGTGGCATCGTTGTTTCTAAACGAATGGACCGATTCTGATGCAGTTTTTTTTTGTTTGAAAGCCGACTTGATCAAGCTATATGTATTATGTGAAAAGAAAACTATTGGATTGCTTTTTATTTTTAAATGTATAAAAGATGCATTTTAACTATGATATAAAGTAGTGATGTGCTCCTGCAGGCTACGTGATAATGTACGCGGTGCAGCGGGCGGGCGGGGCGGGCGCGGCGGGCGGGGCGGAGGAGTGGACGGCCGTGGCGGTGGTGGGCGAGCGGGCGCGCGCGCGCGTGGACCGCCTGCGCCCGCGCACCACCTACCTGTTCAAGATACAGGCGCGGAACAGCAAGGGGCTGGGGCCGTTCAGCGCGCCCATCTCCTATACTACTGCTATGGGTGAGTTTTGGATTCATTTTAAGTAAATGGAATGATTGATTTTTTATTCGATTTTTTGTCAGATGTTTTTGTCATTGCATCAACAAATGTAAAAATATTGTTTCAACTCAATATAATGAAAAACATTTACGTTACAATCAAATGTTCACTTTCCGGTTGTGGAGGTTTAACCTGAGGGCCACGGGCGCTACTGCATTGGAACTATAAACATAAATCGTTAACAACATGTGTTCGACTTTAAGACCACGAAATTGCTCTGCAACTTTTAGCTATATTATTGGAATTTGTGTATGTATCAGCTTGTTGTGATCCCTGTAGCGGGGAGCATGTATAATGTTACACCCGTGTCGGACAGAGTCGGGCGAGGGCGGCGGGCTGGCGGGCGCCACGTCGGCGTGGCTGTGGGCGAGCGCGGGCGGCGCGTGCGCGGTGCTGGCGCTGGCCGCCGCGCTCGCGCTGTCGCTGTGCTGCCGCCGCGCGCACGCGCCGCTCAGCCCGCACACCAGGTACCACCCCCCCCCCCCCCCCCCCACACCATTCCCACACACACACCATTCAGTTTTATACGAATGTCATTAAAAAAGATGATAATCATTTATAAAAAGTTTTTGTTTTAGTATTTCGCATCATGTATAATCTAAATTTTAGTAACAAAAAATAACCGACTTCAAATTCTCAAAAACCACTTGTCAGATCTCGTTCAAATTTATGTGGGACCACATGACAAGCACCAGCTTTCTATTAAAAAAAGAATCATCGAAATCGGTTGACGTGATATTGAGTTATTCGTCAATTTGTCGCGCACATCTTAACACAAATTTACGACTTATGTAGTTTTCTCATGGATGCCATTGTCAGATCTCAATAAAATTTATGTGGGACCACATGACAGCCATCAGCTTTCGATTAAAAAAAGAATCATCAAAATCGGTTCGCCCAGTCCAAAGTTCTGAGGTAACAAACATAAAAAAAAAAAAAAAAAAAAAAAAAAAAATACAGTCGAATTGAGAACCTCCTCCTTTTTTTGAAGTCGGTTAAAAATAGAATTTAAATTATTTAAATCTATGACGTAAATCTATGACGTACCTATGACGTAAGCACTTGAAGAAATAGGATTCTATCTTCTTTTTAGAAGTAACAAAGAATTATGTTTAGTCTATTACAATTGTACTACACAGACTCTTCTTTCGTATTTCTTTTGGTGTTCAAGATATTCAATCAACAATCACTTATTAAGTTACATGCTGATGGTCAGCTTCTACCATAACAAAGTTAGCTAATTAGTTGAACCCTGAGATTAGCGCGTTGAACCAAATAAACGAAGTTTTTAATATTACTTTTTTATAATAATTACTAGATTTTGCCCGCGACTCTGCCCGCGGTAGACATTGATTTTTTACAAATCCCACAGGAACCCTGAACTTTTCCGGGATAAAACGTAGCCTATGTTTTAATCCAGGAAATAGGCTATCTCCATTCCAAATTTCAGCCAAATCGGTTAAGTATTTTTCGCGTGAAAGCGTAACAAACAAACTTACATTCACATTTATAATATTAAGTATGATTAGCATAGATATCGATGAATTCGTACGTATGTATTTACCGGTACATGAGCGTGCTGTCGCCTGTCGCTATACACGCACAGTTTGTTGGACAGCACGTACCAGAAGGCGTCGGCGTCGGCCGCCATCAAGCCGCCCGACCTGTGGATCCACCACGACCAGATGGAGCTCAAGCACATCGACAAGAGCCTGCACAGCTCCGCCAGCAAGAGTGAGTCGACACCTCACCTCTCACCTGCCAGTGTTGCCACCACACTAACACAACACACTATACAAATGTTTATCCATAGTTTATCGGAAAAATGTGAACACTTGTCAAATTTTAATAAACTTTTTATAATCAGATCAACTTTTAATAACACATAATAATACTTTAATATGACATAATATGTTATAAGACATTAGCAGTAGTTTTTCTATTCGTCTTATCTGTCCTATTTCGCCCCGACTTATATTTCTTTTAAAAAAAAAATTGATATTGTATTCATTTTTCATCTACACATCGAAATAACACTGTTATTTTCGGTTATGTCTTACGGTACAACTAAGGCCATCTGTTGATTAATTCTGAAAAATAATTGGAATCATTATAAACAACTGAACAGAACAATTTGAACATGTCACTGACCGCGTAGTTTCAGCGGGCAGCGTGGACGGCCCCAGCGCGCTCGTGTCGTCCACACTGACGCTAGCGCGCGCGCCGCCCGTGGAGTACGAGCCGGCGAGACACGCGCCGCTCGCGCCGCACGCGCCGCCGCACCTGCACTCGCTGGACCGCCGCATGGTGCCCACCTATGTCGGTGAGTTTGCGGGGTCCGATTACAGATGGCGCTTGGAAGGTTGTTATTTCACTTGAGAATTATGTATCAGTAATAGTGTTCATTAGTGTTTTTTATTGACCTGCAAATTGTATATATAGGCAGATAGTTTCTTCTTGTACGGATGATGTGAATACAAACACATATGTGCTCTGAAAGCATTGCAGAGGAATTAATTTCAAGTTACGCCTAAGACGCACAAATTGTATTTATGTGTAAATAATGCCTCATTTATACATTTCATTCCATCCATATCGCTGCGAAAAGTAGCCATATTTAGCAAGAAGGTTGGCGTAAGATAATATAAAAATCAATATTTTAGTTTGATGTAAAAATCAATATTTTAGTTTATTTAATTGTAGACTGTGTTGTTGTGTATATAAACGAGCAGACCTTTGACGCTCGGTCCCGAATGGTGTTTGACATCCGGGGAACACGTCCCGCCCCGCGCGCCTCGCATGGTCAACCTACAGCGCTGTCCATACGCCAGTTGTATAATGCAGGCTTTCCCAAATTTCTAATTGCGGACTACCTAGTGCCACCTAGGTGTGTTTTATTTTTATAAAAGCAATGCACTGCAAAAATGTAGTGCACAGGTTTTATGGTTAGCTTAACTTTAAATTAACTTTTAACATCCGCACATTGTTTCGTAATTTTAACTTAAAATTTTCGTTTTATCGGACCTCGGATTGGGAAAGGCCGAGTACGGCAATAAAAGGGTAGTGGGTTCATTGTTGCGCATAACATGGGGTTGGCTTGGCCTGGAATTCGACTGCAAGCTGTAAATGGTTGGTATCCAATCATAACTAATTTCGAAACTAGATCGGGGTACGCACGGGGACCATAGATTGCAACCGACGCTATTAATCTAATGTAACTGACCAAATCGATTGACGAATTCAGTTAAATTGTACCGGGTTACACAAACGATCACCGAACTGATATAAACACGCCAACACTATGTATATGTTATTATGTGTGAGCTTGTGGACTTCATTAGTTGATGTAGTGTCGCTAGATGTCGCTAGTGGTACTAGTTGCCGCTGGTGTCGCTAGTTGCCGCTAGATGTCGTTAGTGACGTGTTGGTTGGTGTCAGAGTCGCGGCGCTCGCCGTCGTGCGCCACGGCCGGCAGCGGCAGTGACGACATGACGTGCCGACGATGCGAGCGACAGGACCGACTCGACCGACACGAGTACCGCTCCGAATACTTAGGTTTTTGTTTTTTTATTTACGCTCTTTGTTTCTTTGCTACTGGATTGCGGATTAGTGACTGAACTAGATTTATACGAGGTGATAATAGCACGATGAAAGATTTTCCCTTGGTAAAAAAGTGTCCTTATTAAATTCACAGAATAAAGAAACAATCGCCCCAACGCAGAGTCACTAACGGTTACTTTAATCGCACCTTAGTAAAGAATCACCATACAAATTCTGTACTAAGGGTGATTTAAGTAACCGTTAGTGACTCTGAGTTGGGGCGATTGTTTCTTTATTTTGTGGTGTAAATCATGCCCTTTTGAGAATGAAACCTTGACCGATGGACTTGTTTGACTAGAGCCGAGAGCCACTTATCTAATACTAACAAATAATAAGCGCTATTTCTGTTGTCTAGTTCAGTTTTATTACTCCGTGATATTTTAATTTTCGCACTAATTTTTTTATAATTTTTTTTTGCTTAATTTTCCCATTCCTTTATTAGCTTGAAAATGTAGTTTCTGGGTAGTCGGGGATCATAAAATTACGACATGTAATGGAAATAAGAACAGAGGTTACAAATAACATGAAGTGCTCCTTCCATACATGTCACCGCAGAATCAGCTTAGAAATATCTGAATGAATGAATTATAAGTAAAATATTTTATCGAAGGGAACACATTAAAAAAATCTTTTATAAAGATAATCTGTTACAATACTAATAGAGTAGTTTTATGATCCCCTAATATTTTATACATCTTCATTCAAATCGCGAGTCATACCTACCGCCGCTCAGATGGGGTGAGTTGTGACGATGTCAACTGAATGTCCTTGTTGCAGCGATGACGGGCATGGGCGTGGGCGTGGGCGTGGGCTGCGCGTCCACCTGTGAGCGGAGGAGGCACATGCCTGATCAGGTATCACCCTCATTCACACTCTGTTTGCGTTTATACACTGTTAAATGATCTTAGGTCGTGGATGTGTGAAATTTTTGATGTGAAAACTTCTTTAAGCGCGTTGGACATTTTTTGATATGGGATGAAACCACACAGTTCGCGACACCGTCATTTTAATCAATACCTGTGGCGCCATCTCTGAGAGAAATACAGAACTATAGTTACTTAATTTACAGCTCGTATTAATATCAAGATTTTACTTTACATATACTTTACGAGGCGTTGGCAGCCATTCACTAAAAATGTAATGAATAAAAAACACTTCATTTAAAAGTATTTCCTGCACAATAAAATATTTTCTAACGATTCAAAATATACACGTAATTGTTCAAGTTTTCACTTCTGTCGGTACTCCCGGAGTAGCTTTTTTCTTTTTTTCATACTTTTCTTTTTGTTTCTTAAGCAAATACGAGCTTGAATCTTGATGTTATTAACCAAATTCAAGAAAGGGGAGGTTCTCAATTTGATTGTATTTTTTTAAGTGTTTGTTACCATGATTTTTCAACCAAATTGGAAAATTCTCTTATTAATTATCAAAATTATTGAGAAGATGAACTGAGGGAACTCCTCAAATTATTATATAATATGTTTATAAATAATTTCAGTGATCCTTATCGAACGCTGCACAATGTGTTAAGAACCTCGATTTTGTTTCACTTTGTTTTTATTCGAAAATATTATAGTCAATATCATTATAAACGTCAGAGTAAAACTCCCAGTGCGATACAGCTTTTAGTTTTTTTGGAACACCGCTTCAAAGTTGGCCTATATCCGGGTCTAAAAATTTACAAAATATTTTTTTGCAGAAAAACCAAATTGGATACTGTAAAATTGATTATGCCATTTAATTGTGCAGTTATAACTATACTACCCTAAAAACATTTGTCCATTTACTGTGGTCAAATAAGGCGGAAAATGTATTTTTATCATTTTCGGTCTTATTTTTTTTTTCTCAGATATAATGCCGTATTAGATGACGATTTTACATGTATCGATAGCTTACATAATTGACTATTATCTGTATTAAAATCATGTTCTAATTCCTTGTTATTCAAAAGATAAATGACATTTAAAAAATTTATTCAGGGTTGGCACTTTCAAATCCGGGTAATAATAATATTTGGTATCTGGATTTAAAAAAATATAATAAAATATATTGTTTTATCTTTCAAATCTTAATTGATTTTTAAGAGTCATCAGTCGTTTTGTCATGATTCTAACGAGGCAGTGCAATAGGCAATGAGATATAGAAAAATATCATATATCCCTTTACAACTGGGTAAAAAGTTTCAATATTACGTAATTTATGTTATAGAATATATTTATAGGGGTGTAAGGTACCCCAAAAAAATAGTGAAAAAATTCGATAACACCAGAATTAACATTATTTATTTTTAAAAAGATAGGATATTAATCAGTTTCCATAATAATATCAAAAAATCTACTACCATTTTCCAGTGTATTTAGAAATAATCAACACTCACTTTTTGTCTCACCTTCCGTTGGCAATATTTTTAATATTCGAATACAATTTCCCGCAAATGAATTACTTACCTATTTTATGTGGAAGTAAAAGGAACATAGTTAGCATATTATTATTTATTAATTTTAAATTATTGTTATCACTATTTTAATGATTTATATTTATGTCATCCCAAACTAAGATGCCTAATTTGTCGTTTGCCATCACAGTGATATAAGAGATGTACAAAAAAATCGGTGCACGAAAGAAACCAATTTTTGCAACAAATCGATTCAAAATTGTAAGACCTTCTACTCGATTCGATAATTAAATTGTAAACTAAAAATCTTAATATTTAGGTACCTACCTACTACCTCGATTGAGCTATCTCATACCGCGTATTCTTAATATGTATTTACGACGTCAATAAAATATTATTTTATTGTTTCTTCCTAACAACTGATGCTGCTAGGTATGCATGGAAATAGCCGAGCCGGCAAACGAGCTAACAATCCACCTGATGGTAAGTGTCTGTCGTCGCCCATGAACATCAGCAACACCAAAAGCATTACTAGTACGTTGTTGGCCAAGAAAGAGAGAAGAAAAAGAAAAAAAAAATTGACCATGATAGAATGAAAGGCATCCGCTTAGTTTCATAATAATATTTTGACATAATAATATTATGAGCGTCAGGGAAAAAACTACGGTGCATAAATTCTTGTTTATTTCGTAAGACACGTCATTCATGTATACATAATTATTATTTTGTTGAAAAAAAAATGTTTACAGCAACCTTAAATACATAATTACATATAATATATTATCTGCAGTTACTGTCCGTGGATGGCAAAGTGCCCATACATAAGGGAAAATGTACTTTGTTATCATCCAATTCGTCGTAGTATTCTTGGGTACCTAATTTTGAATTCAAATGCAAGTAAATCATTTTTAACAATGTAATTAAATTAATCAATTTTCATTTTAAAATTTCGATTTTTTTTTTATCTAAGCCTTTTTTAATAAATTAAAATTAAAAATCTAGATTATAACGTTAAATATGATTTCTAATCAACGCCAATGAAAATGAGTAGGGATTTTTAACAAATTTTGGCGTAAGTATCCAACTATTCATGTCAAGTAAATGATTATTCCATTTTGCTCTAAGACGCCCATACAAGGTTTGTTCATATTAATAAATGGCAGCTATCGTTATGAGCATCTTAGATAATTTTTAAGTATAGTTTATTATTACTGAACTTTAGTCCTCGGTGGATAGAATTAAATTTTCACTCTCTTCAACTTCCGAAACTTGCTGTGGAAACTCGGTGGATTTTAACTATGTAGTATATTGTATTTCTACAAATTATGTAAAACGTCATTGAAATAAAAGGTTAAGGAACATTAAAAAATGTATACCGGATGTAATAAATATTATCTTGATGTGACAACCCTAAGCACAAAAAATCCGGATATAACTTTAATTAGTTATTACTTCTGAATAACACGGAATTAGAACATGATTTTAATACAGATAATAGTCAATTATGTAAGCTATTGATACATGTAAAATCGTCATCTAATACGGCATTATATCTGAGAAAAAAAAATAAGACCGAAAATGATAAAAATACATTTTCCGCCTTATTTGACCACAGTAAATGGACAAATGTTTTTAGGGTAGTATAGTTATATCTGCACAATTAAATGGCATAATCAATTTTATAGTATCCAATTTGGTTTTTCTGCAAAAAAATATTTTGTAAATTTTTAGGCCCGAAAAAGGCAAACTTTGAAACGGTTTTGGAAAAAAACTAAAAGCTGTATCGCACTGGGAGTTTTACTCTGACGTTTGTAATGATATGGACTATAGTATTTTTGAATAAAAACAAAGTGAAACAAAATCGAGGTTTATAACACACTGTGCGCTGTTTCGTTGAAGTCGGTTATTGTTATTTGATAACATTTTGATTCGTATTGTATACTTTGCATACGTTACCACTACACGGTGTCTGTATGTGTGTGTGTGTCTGTGCCCCGCAGAGCACGCCGCTGCTGGCGGGCGTGGCGCCGCTCGGCTCCCCGCAGTCCTCGCTGGCCTCGCTGCACGCGCCGCTGCCGCCGCCCGCGCCCTGTGAGACACCACCCCCACCACACCCCCACCACACTCTACCCTGAGCCAACGCCAGGGCCAATAGTTTTGCTAATATTGTTTAAGCGTTAAAGATGTTCTCAGCTTGTGCTCGTTTGGGAGAAAACGCCGTGAAGGAATGATAGTTTAATTGCAGCTGTTTTTTTATTACATAGCAGTGGCGTAGCTAGCCCTAAGGAGGCCCCATATCAATATTTGTTATGGGGCCTCCTCGACGTCAGCTGTCAAATATATATAAAAGGAGTACCAACTGTAGCGGTTGTAGGCCGCTGGCGAGCTTTTTTTGGGAGTGTTAGTGAGGGCCCCTGTACGCTGGGGGCCCCGTATAATTGATACGGCGGTAGCTACGCCCCTGTTACATAGACATGTGTACTGTATAACTAATGTACATGTAGGTGATGAATGAACTTGATTAGCACAGACTGAACTGCAACTATTTATTTGAAAAATCTCTGAAGCAGCTCTCGTAAGGAATTATACTAATGTTTCCTTCCTCACTAACCCCTCCACCAACCCGCACTGGAGCAGCGTGGTGGAGTATCTAGGCCTGCTCAAGAGGAGAGACCCGTGCCCAGTAGTGGGCCGTAAATGGGTTGAAACCAGCCATCCTTACTTATTACTTTGCCTTAACATTTTACTTCTTTAGCCGCATTATGAAATAAATGAAAAAAAATATAAGAGTGAAATGAGATTTGTGACACAAAAGGTGACGAAAAACGTCACAGGTGATTTTTTAACGCGCGTTCTTAGCGCGTTGTGAAAAAAATATTATTATTATTATATTGTTTTTTTTAATACATTTTTTGAATATTGTTTTTTTATATTGTTGTTTAGAAATGTTTTTTTTTATTTCTTTGTATTTTTTAATTTTTTTCATTGAATTTTTTTTTTCATTTTTCAAATCCAACTGTTAGAGGGTTAATTTCAGTATCAATAGTATAACAACCTTGTATTGTATCCAGGTGGCAGCGGCTCCTGTCCGCTGGGCTCGGCGTGCTCCGCGCCGGGCGGCGGGGCGCCGGCGGCGGCGGGCGGGGCGCCGGGCGCGCCGGGCGGGGACGTGTACGCGTGCGCGTCCCGCGAGCGCGAGCGCGGACACTATGTGGCGTACGAGCCGCTGGGACACTACACGCAGTGAGTACATCCTGCTATTAGTTGTTTCTGGTTTGATATTGACATTCATTAAAACGAATAGAGGTTAATAATAATATGTTTGAGTCAAATCGTGGTTTAGTATATTATTATTATGTGTCATCTCACTGTATCACTAAAAGTAAACGTTGCCTTTGTGTGTTGAGGAATGCTAGTGGGGATTATGAGTGGGTTGCTTTTATTTTATATTTTAATTGAACACATAAACGCTGGTCCTTCGAAACTTATTTTAAATTTTTATTCACTTTTTACTGCGTAACCAAAACAATTATAGACACCTATATTTGCACTTCAAAATGGTTTTCTTATTTCTCTTTATTTGGTCCTTCGAATCAAGACTCTTCACTATCTAAATTTGGTCCTTCGAGCCATATTATTAATCCGGTCTCCCCGCAGCCGCGACTCCCTAAGCAGCGACACGGGCGCCCCGGGTGGCCCGGCAGGCGGGACGGGGGCGGGGGCGGCCGGGGCAGGGGGCGCGGCGGGCTCGCTGCCCCGGCGCTGCGCCCCGCTGCACAGCTTCGCGCTAGATGGCGCTGATCACTGTACGCCGGCGCATAAAGGTACGAGTACTTGAATGACGTTCTAACTTAAGCATAATATCTTACGCGCGTTTAGTGCGTTTCACATAAGTTTGCACTTCGCTATATGTTGGTAGCATTGAAGTTGATGTTTTTATAATTTCAAAAAATGTAATTACCAATACCTTGGGAGATTATCTTATCATCAGGTGGCTTAGCACTGCTTGTTCAATCAAAACAAAATGGGGTATTAAATATCGTTACAAACTCGTGTATTTAGAAAGTGTGTGTAATAAAATATTTATAATATGTATAATATAAATGTGTGTGTGTGTGTGTGTGTGTGCAGCGGGCAGCGTGCGAGAGACGTCCCCGTACAAGAAGAGCAACAACTCGTCGCCGGGACACCTGCCCAACAGGCTGCAACTCGGTGAGGATTTATAAACATAATATTGTCGTTATATCGGTACTTTACGAGTTTTTTTGTGGGCACTTACTAAAAAGCCCTGTAATGTTTGAGTATCGTACGGTATTCAGGGACACTGTGACACGGCTGGCAGATACACAACTACCCTATCTAGTCGTGTATATGAGAGATATAATTTATCTTATTTTGTGATAAAGGTTATAACTACTATTTAAATTACAAAGGAATACAATATTCGAAATTATGCACTTTTAGAAATTTTGAAAGAGTCGTCATGGTTTTAGAGATTGCATTTCACATAAACTCAAACTCACAACATAAAATATAAACCTTAGGCCCCAACTCAGAGTCACTAACGGTTACTTAAATAGCCCCTTAGTATAGAATTTATTCTTTACTAAAGAGCGATTAAAGTAACCGTTAGTGACTCAGAGTTGGGGCGTTAGTCATAGAACAAAAATTGTTGGTAATGCAGTCAATAAGACCGCCCTATAAGAGATTAATGCTTAAGGCGCGGTGTGATCTCAATATTAACAAAACTGGGTTTCTTTGAAGCTCGAGACCGAGGAAACCCAATGAAAATATCGCACGCAAAAAATACAGAGCATAGAAAAAGATCTAAAGAATAATTTTAACCGAATAGAATATTAAATAGTTATTTAATATTTCCAATAAAAAATCGTAATTTGCTATACAAAAATAAACTTTAGCGTCGCAGTTCTCTGTATTTTCAGCGGTAACAACATATTTTTTTTTGAGAATTTAATAGGTATATGGTTTTATTAAAACTTGAACCGGACAGATATTGAATTTAATGTGTATATTCTGAATAATCTAAGGAAAACCCTCAAATTAAATGTTTATTCGCAGTCTAGTTACATTGTTAGCAAAAATGTGCTTTGCAATTTTGAGCCCTATTCAGCGTCACGTAAATGTAACATTACATTAGCGCAGAGATGCGGTTGTGTGCGTGAAATCAACGTTTTTAAATCGTAGTCATACCGCGCCTTAACAAATAATGGGATTGCCCATTACAGGTGGTGGGGTCTCCGGCGTCCCCCACTGCCCCTCCGAGCTGGAGCCCCTGACCCCCTCGCGCTCCACGGAGCGGCTGCACCGCGAGATGCAGAACCTGGAGGGGCTCATGAAGGACCTGTCCGCCATCACGCAGCAGCAGTTTCACTGCTAGCCCACGCTTCCGCCTGCACCGACCTCGCCTGGGTACGAGATTCACTTCTGATATGGTGGTGAATAGGATGCTTTATATCGTATCGTACCGGTCAGTGAATGGTAACCTTTACATGGTAGGTTACATTGGTAGCGTGTATGGATGTGACGATGTAGGCAGTGACGGCGCAAGTGGGCGATCGGCTGATGACAGGACAGTGAATAGTACGCTTTAAATGTACTCGTATTATGAAAATTAAAGTGAGGCCTACGTATCTCGCCTTGTTTCAACGAATATGATATGTTTAAGCTTTTATCCAAATTGAACTAATCGTTTTTGATGAATATTACGAATTAAATATAAAATTTTTAAAGTTACGAGTTTCGACTTGCGACGTTTTTCTTGCTACTTTACATGGCACCTTTTGAATTTCTCGTCAACTTTGTCACTAATTCGACTGTTAATTAAATACGATTGTGTAAATTATATTATTATAAAGATGTAAGAAAAAATGTACACATGTACCGTTAGTACGATGTTACCGGTACAAATAGTACCGGTTGTACACGTTCACGCCGGGGCCGATTTTCATTAGTTTTTCTGTGAGGCGGCGCTCGAATTAGTGATGCGCTTCATCTGGCGGCGCGCGATTTTTGCCTGTTCAGACCTGCAAACGCGCTGTATGTTTGCTCAGTAGTACCACAGTAAGGAATGTAGTACAATGAGTGCTTGTGGTACAGGTCGTGTAATACGTGCTGTTTTTTTCATCCTGACCACAGATTTCTGCTAGTGTATAACTAGAAATGTGGTTAAAATGTTTTTTTTTTTAATATTTGCCCTTTATTAGACAAAAAATAAATAAATAATGATGCGTAGAATTCGTACCACCGGTGGTACGCTCTACCCGATGAGACAATCTAGTGCGGGCCACCGGTAGTACGCGCCGCCCGATGGGACAGTCTAGTGCGGACCACCGGTGGCCCGCGCCGGCGTGAATGTCACTTTCCTAATTACTAATTGATTTTAGCTTTAAAATATCATACATACATCGACTTTTCCGCGACAATATCGTTGGAATCTCCTCCGATAACCGGTATACAAATGAATACCGGTATTTGTATGAGGCATGAAAATCTTAATACATACAAGCCCACTTTAATACATGCATTAACAAGTTTAAATATATCATGGACGAATTCTAAACATTTTTATTGTGATACCGGTATTTACGATTATTGACCTACTTGCATAGATCATTAAACGAGTATATCTTATCATCGTGGGTACCCGTATCATTGCAAAATGTGCTAAATATACGAGGAATTCAAGCTTTACGGATATTGGAGTATTTGAAACTTAACTCATATGTGAAATACATGAAATAAAAGACATAATACATGTAAATCTTGCAATCCGATTTACAATCTGTGGTATTGAATTTTATACTGTATAAATGTAACATAAGGTTGCGTTTCCATCGAACTTGTAAGGAGCTAGTCAAACAGCCAGTAGACACGTTGAACCTCATCGACACCCGTCGACCGTGGCGATAACGACGTTTTATTTCACAATAACTGTATATTTTATATCCGAGTTTTTTTTTTATAGTCAGTATACTTTAAGAACGCTCTAATATACAATTCCTAAGGACTCTTCACCGTTCGTGCATTTTTTATTCAAAAATAAATAGTTCAAGTATCATCAAATCGAGGCAAATCATATCAATTTTAGACATCACGTCTCCAAAATCAAAGCAACTTAGAATAAACAAAATTCTTTGTTGTTTATGTTGTGATATGTTCAGTTTTCTCATTATTTATTGCGTACTTTAAAGTATTTTCGAGAGCAGAGGAACGTTATAATATTTGTGTTTATAGTTTTACAGTATTCTCCAGAAAAAATCATACTAAGTCATATTTTGACCGGTTTCCTCAATTTTTGATAAAAAATGTACGACTTCAACTTCGACTTTCAAGTGTACTCTGTCCAGAGTAACCTACCCACATTGACTCGCATCCTGCTCGAAGGACCAATTTTGATACCATTCCTTGTACATGTACACACACTCAAACACATACACGAACACATCGTCACGCGCCTCATCACACAGACGTGATAGGTTTTGTAACATATTAATTAATTGATTAATATTATTAGTCATTTACGAAGTAATTTTATACGCCCTAGTGTTTTGTACTGTACAGTACGTCGGTGCGGCGATGCGGCTTGCGGCTGCGGCTCTGCGACTTGTTGATACTTTATAGTGATACATATGAATATATTATATCATTTACTTAATTAATTCTTACTTGTATTTATCGTGCAGTAATTTAAAATACATCCACGTAGTTACTGTTAATATTTTATTTTATTTATTTACACATGGGTATACCTATGTATAGTAAATTTATAGGTATAAATGAGTACGTGGTGTAAATTGAAAAATAATTAAAGACAATGAATATGAAAAATCTTTATTGGTCCTTCGAGCCATCTTAAGCTCGAAGGACCAATTAAGTTTTTAAAACACGATTAAAGAAACTTAACTGTGTTAAGTGTTCTAAGTTTCTGTGCTGCTCTTGACTGGTATAAGAGAATAACCGTTAAGTATCAGATAAAGAAAACAGATAATATGTATGTTTATTCATTTATCTTTGTATAAGGTTTAACTGATAATAAAAGTCGCAAAGCCGTTGCGTTCGCATCGCCGCCTCTAGTTGTAAAACGCACTCAATCACTGTAAATATTTTGTATCTTAACGCGCTAGACATAAGGCTCAGTATCGACCACACGGTTTTTGATATATTGTTGTTTATGATATTCTGTATAGCAGCAGGGATATGTATGGAAGTAAATCTGTTCTTAATGAAAATAACTATAATGTAGAAGTAACATACAGAATAGCAATCTATTCACTAAGTTATTTATATCAAGAATGGATCAGCAGTTTTGAAGTTGTAGTCGAACATACATACAAATCTACCTACACGAGTGTTATAATAATAATAAATCTTTATTTCGGATATCAAAGATCCGGTTATACTCGTAAGATGTTATGCAATGTAAGAGCGTGATTTACTTCCTTATGTACTGTATACGTGCCATGTAGTTCTGTTGTCGCGGTGGGAAGTGGTCCGCATCATAATCTGCCTAATATAAGGCCTACACATACAGACATTATCTAATATAAGGCCCCGCACATACAGACATTATCCAAGTTATGATAGTTATGCAATGAGTCCGTTAATCACGATCAGAAAACGCCACGAATCAATTTCAACGAGTATAATTTGCAAAAAAAAAATTACGAATTACGTGGGATGCCTAAAAGTAATTGGTCCATATTAATTTAATCTTACATCATCTGGCGGCCTATTATGAACTCGTTTCAGTGTAAAAGTCAAATTCGTATTACCAAAGCGGTCACGTGACACTTTTTAGCCAATCATACGTCGTTCAAAGCCCGATAAATGAATTGCCTGGAACATGAATGGTTTTTTTTAAGTTCTTATTAGGCCCGCTTGGCACTAAACATTTTGTACACAAATAGGTGATCACGTTTTTTCTATTTTACACCGATGTTTTCACCCACAAAAATCATGAGCATGTGCAGTTAATAAGAGTTCAACAATTCAATAGTTCTCTTACCAACTCAGTTCGGATGTGTGGAATGTTGAGAAGTTGAGTCCCTTCTGGCCGCGACAAGAAACTGACGTCACAGTCCCATGTAAATATACCGTTTACCGTTTAATATTTTTCTATTAATTATTATATTCATCTAATTAGTGTAAGATGCCATGAAATGCTGGAATTGCGCAAGAATTGATTCAAATAGTTATTTATGTATTTGTTTGTGCGCCTTAGAGCATTTATCAATGAGATGTCAAAGGTACATCTATAAAAAATGACGTATATCTGATATAAAGTCCATTTGACAGCTTTATAACCGTTTTCTAAAATCTATCTAAGTATCTGAATCTGGATATGTTAGTAGGTAAAGAAATAGGAATTGAACACTGTAATGTTGTTTTTGACAGTTGCTAGGCAACGGCTTGAGGATTATAGATAGTTAGGATATTGAGAACGCCCGAGAGACAAACACAACAAAAGAGAATTAGAAATAATTTATATCAAATAATGTCATCCCCTTTCTGATAAATGCTCTATGGTTTTTGACTTATTTTAACTTTGGACATCAACAATATTCTCATACAACCGTCTACTTCCATTCCTCATGTTAACACACAGATTATATGTAACTGCTTCTGTAATATTTAAGTGATATTTACGATATACGACAACGTGTTCATGTTGTGAATTATCTGTGTCGACCGCCATTTGTAATAGTTTTAAAATTCAGGCTGTAAATGATAATGTAGCCTTAAAGTCGGGACACGAAGCAGGAAGAAATTCGTACATTGACTTGTTATTACCTGTCTCTATCACTCCCGCGTAAATATAATGCGTCTCGTTACCTACATTGGTTTTGAAATGTATTGTATTCAACGTAGATTGGACTATTCATGTATACAAAGATATTTATTCTGTTTATTGAATGTTGTTTTTGCTGGATAGGTCATGATTTTGTACTTATTTGGAGACGCGCAATGTTGTCGCTGACTATCGTCTGTGATACAAATTACCTATACGTTAAGTAAACCGTTATTTAATTCCTTTCCGCTATGTGAAGTTGATGGCTAAAAAAGTTTCAATTTGTAGGAAACATTCTATCTTTGTAGAAATACGAAGTTTAAAATTCTATTTCAAGTTGACCATTTTACTGTGGTTTTTAATGCCAACTCCTCCAACTCCTTATAAATTAATGCAAGATGGTTTCAACCCATATATGGCCCACTACTGAGCTCCTCTTGATGAGGTCTAGAGCATCCTCCGCCACGCTGCTCCAGTGCGGTTCGGTGGAGAATGCAAGATGCCATATAATTTAATGTAATAAATCAAAACGAATATTTCCTACAGTATCATTTACACCCTGCAAGATAATGCCATAGTTTATATGTAATGTCCGCTAGAGCCTCTCCCAGAAATTGGCCAGTCGCATGAAAATGGCGGTATTGAAATTATTTGTATTATTATTAGTTAATAAGAGAAACTATTAGACTGATTTTTGTATGTTTTAGTATTTTTAATTGATGTTACGTGTGTCGGCGACCGGCGATGACGCGATCATGTTAAATAACTCGAGTAGTTGTTCGATGAATGCTTTAGATATCGACAAATGTATAATTTTGAATCAAAATGAAATGCTTCGTGCAATATACATAGCGTCTTTAGCTTCGTACGCTTATTAATTTGTCTCACAAACAAATCTAATTTAAAATGTGTTGTTTTTGGATGGAAATGGAAGTGAAATTGAAGTTGTATCAATACAATACCTACCAACAGCTTTAATTACGCACATATGTGCTATGTAGACAAAATGTTGAGGATTAGTCGCAAAAGGACAGATAGCTCTTCCATTTGCATGTGGAAGAGCACAATTTATACGAAGCTAGATTCGGATCTCATTATTATAAAACTTAAGCTCTTCCAAGCTTGGCTTTTTGAGGGTAGTTGAAGAGAAACAGACTAAGTTCTACTCTAACCAGTGTACTTAGTATGAAAATTGTTACGATGCAAGTTTCCTACACATAGAATATATAGAAACGCATTGTATTTTCTACGTGTACTGTAAGAGTTGAGCCGTAACACGACGGAATAAGGCTCACATTGCCGCCGCCGGTCGCCAGCATGCTGCCCGCTAGGTTATGTTCCCACCAACAAGAGACTGGATATATTTATTCCAAATTTTCACTTATTGTAATTATATTATTTTAATTTTGTACGTAATCATTGAATACCTTTCGACGTGGTTTTGTAATTAGAGTGTATAGCGGCCGCGCCACCGGCCACCGGCCACCGTGTACAACTAGGATCAATAAACTTGTATTATTTATTAACTATACGTATATTTTCATTTCGTATCCATTTGGCAGCTTAGTTCTTCATTGGACGACACGATAAAGATACGATTTTATGAACTACGAGTAACCGCCCTCGCTTTGCTTCGGTTTTCTTATTTTTTACACCTTGGGTTACATTATTGGAGTTTTATTAAGGATCCCTAATTTTTTTGAGAATATAATATAGCCTTTGTTACCCGGGGATAGAGTAGCTTCCCGACAGTGAAAGAATTTTAAGACCTTTTTTGTGCTTGCGGCAAACTCACGGCTTCCCAAAGTCTACTTGTCTCCGGCTGTAGTTTATATCGAATGGTAAGCGGCCACCAAACACCGTAACACCAAATGTAATAACCGATACATTACTGACCAATTCATATAACTTGATTGCGTCGTACTTGAAGGGTAGAATCTAATGTGTTAGCATAAATGATACCAAATCATCGGGATCTCAATCTGTTAGGGGTGTACCTCAGGGTTCGAATCTGGGCCCCTTCCTTTTTCTATTATACATTAATGATCTGCCGTATTATATTAAGAAATATGCAGACATTGTCCTGTTTGCTGATGATACTTTTTTATGGAAACAGCCGGCAAACGAGCTGACGATCCACCTGATGGTAAGTGGCTATCGTCGCCCATGGACATCAGCGAATCCAAAGGCATCACTGATGCTTTGTCAGCCAAGAAAGAGAAAAAAAGAAAAACTGTCTCTCAAGCCCCCAGCCAGAACACGACGAGTCGTTTGGCGGCTGCCTCATGCTCAAGGGTGGTAGCTATCCAGGCGAACCCCATGGAGAAATAATAATAGTAATAATGTTATTAATTAACAGTGACAATCAATATTACCAATATAATCCCTCGAGGGGCCCTACCACCAACGGGCCGGATTTAGTCGCCTCTTACGACACTTATCTAGCGTAGTTGGTATTAATATTCTAAGCCGCCCCAATACGGCGAAATACTTCTCTTATATTTAAGACGAATAGAAACAAAATGAATGTTGACGATAAAAACAGTGCTCTGCCTCGTTTATCACACTGGTTTACTACAAATAATTTGCTGCTTAGTGCTAAAAAAACTAAGTGTGTTGAATTTTCACTTCCTAATGCACGGAATGTCCCAAGTAGCACGCGGGGTTGTATAAGGGCTGTCTAAGGGTTCACATGTGAACTATAAGCGGTAAGTCAGCTGTTTAAGAGCTGTAGAGCACGCTTTACAGCCCTCATACGACTGATTTGGGCACAAGTTATACAGCCTTAAGTTCACATAGCTGTACAGTAGCAGTATAACAGCATTTAAATAGTAGTAGGTTAACATTACACTCTTATACAGACCTTAAACAGCTTTAAGCGTATTTTTCGCCTTTATACAGCTAATAAATCACAGGTGAACTCATATAAGAGTGAATTAATGCTTTAAGTTCACTTGTACGCTAAATGTGAACTCTTATTCAGCCCCGCGTGCTACTTGGGGTTAGTGAATACCACTGAAAAATACTCATCTAATGTAATCCATCTTCAATATGAAGTTTAAGAGTCCAGTTATAATACAAAGTTCTTGGTTATAACTTAAATAGGCCTTTATAATCTATGGTTTATTGGTTTAAAACGTCAACATGACATATATAGCCTATATTAAACAAAAATATTAAAAAATATTACGCCGTTTTTAATTGAGATTAAAATTTAACGCAAAATAAACATGAGTTACAACAATCCATATGATGGCTGTGCTGTTCTAGGTTGTAGTAGTACTAGAGATCACACACCGGAAAAGTTGTGGATTCAAGTGCCATTTGAAACAAAAAAGCGGGAAACTTGGTTAAAACTTGGGAGAAGCAACCCTAAGTTTTTGTCCCAAACAACCCCTCTATGCTTTTGTGAAGATCACTTCGATGTAAGTTAACAATCCATTATCTAAAACACCTACCACTAGAATAAAGCCCTGCATACCTATCTCATAAGCTCACTGTACATTTGTAATCTGTTCACAGTTTGATCTAATGCTATTACATTTCAGTTGGAAAACGTCATGGAAAACTCAGTAGAAAGATTTAGAATAAAGCCGGGTTCCTTACCATCCAGATTTGATTGGAGGCACACACAAAAGCCTCGGTGGGAAGCCTCAGCCTTTAACAAATCTATTCTTACTTCAGCTGAAAAGCTAATAATACCGATACCTAAAAAGTTGAAAGATCTTACTGAAAGAGATGATGTCAGGGCATCCTTATCTTCCAGTGAAGGTAATCAATTAAACGACCGTAAAGATACACAAGCAGTACAAAGCCAGGAGAATAAACAAATCCAGGTTTGTCCTTTTTATTTTTGCAAATATGTTTTGTTCTTTTTATTTTGGTAATTCTAATGTGTGGTAATAAACGGTTTATTATTATTAGAAGTAGTGGCTTCAATTCATTCATGGTACTAAGCATGGGGCCCTCCTCTTGAGGAGACCTAGAAGATAATCCACTGCAGTACTCCGGTGCAATGTGAAGGGGTTAGTGATAAACCCAAGTGTTGAAGTATTGTCATTGTCCGAGCAACGGAAGGACGGCTTCATGTGGCTTCTAAAGCATGGAAGCGCCAAAGAATTTTTGCCACAAGCAGTCTCTCAGCCAACTACAGAACGTGCTGATATTGTTTTACTTGTTCAATTACTATGAATACACAGAAGCTGCAGCTCAAACTTCTACATCACCTCTGGAAACATCAATAGAAATTGTTGCCAAAGTGTCTACGTCATGGAAACACGTATTATGGAAACCATATTTCATTAAATAAAACTATGATGGTGATACATCATGTGCACCATCTTTAGCAGGATCAACTGCTGCTCATAGGACTCTCCAGGAGGTATCCAGTCTTTAAAAGATAACTTCAGACATTAGCTCACAAGAGGAATATAAAAAATTTGATCATCAAAATTGAGATCAAGCACAGAGTACTTAATCACTATGGCCACAGAGTACACTATGGCTGCAAGCACCAGCTGTTGAATATAAAAAGAAATTCAAAATCGGTACTTGTACCCACCCAGTAAAAAGTTATGGGGTAACACCATGGATATAATAATCTAACTGAATTGCAATCTTCGTAGAGATTCCTAAAGACGTGACTTCACAATTGAATGACCATTTTCGACCAATCACGGGCCATGGTTCTTCTAAATGTTTCACTATTGATAATTTTTCTGGTGGTAAAAAATTATAATAGTGAAATAACACATTTTATTATAATTTCTTTAAAATTTTCTAGATGTCATGAAAACTGATGTTTTTGATTAATTATTTTTGTTTAAGGTGATAATAAAATAATACGATAATGAAATAATACAATATTATTTAATACGGTACATTTCTATTATTACAAGTACACTGCACTTATAAAAATATTTGAACACAATCGAATGATAATATCCTCGGACTATAGATAACATGGACACAATAGAAAAATGGTCATTCAATTGTGACCACCATCTTCAGGTACCTCTACGAAAATTGTAATCCAGTTAGTACTATTATATCCATAGGATCCATGAAGCATAGACAAAATAATTTAATCTATGGCTGTATGCGTTAAGTAGCAAAAACGTCACACTTCTGTCAAAGTCAGTTAACAACACAAATAGGCTGCGTTCCAGTAGTAGCTCACATCGCTCACAACGATCAAAACGTGTTCCACATGGCGACCACGGTCGTCATGGTCGCGGCGAATACGTCATTGATGACGTCATTAATTTCGCTCACGGCACGCTCAAAACAACCCACCTCACGGGGTGGGTCGAAGTGGTCGAATTGCAGTGTTGCCAGATACGACGAAGTTACTCTCGCCAGTTTTTAGACTTGGCAACACTGGGTAGAAATGGATGGTGATAGAAATTTGGCGCAATTTTATAAAAGTTAAGGATGGTGATGGAAAAAATAACTTTATACGATTCGACAAGAAATACTTTAGTGGAACTAGTAGTTTCTCCAACAGATGCTCGACGTGGGGTCACAAGTTGATAGAAATATGTTAAATTATGTAAATAATTTTAATATTTTTAATGTTTAATTCACTATACATATAGCCATGTATACATTTTTCCTCGTCGGTCAATATCATTAACATAATTATTATGCAATTTTTTATTATATTAATTTGTCTTTTCATAAAAAAATTTTTTGTTTGTAGATATACTTTTTTGCTAGTGTAAAAATAAAATTGATAATTAATTATGTAACGTTTATTTATAGCTTAAAAATTATAACATAACCTCTAATCTAAGTTTCAGACTTGTCTTATTCTCAACATCATAGAGTACATTTTGTATCATCGGCTAAAACGTGTAAATACTCTGTGGCTTGAACGCTCACGTCCGCGTCGCTCACAATACCGTTCCACTTGGGTGTATGATTGTAACGCTCACAAGCTAGTGGAACGGCAAAATCGCGGTCGTGAGCGTGGTCGTTGTGATCGTCTACTGGAACGTAGGGATAAAACGTAGTGATTAAGTACTCTGTGACACAAATCTATATAGAACGTCAACAATGTGAAATAGAAATAGTAAAATTACTAAATAATATCTGCTTTTTGCTGTAATTTTCACTAAGTCATCATATTTGATTTGATTGCAAGCAATGTTATTATAAAACACGCTTACTTGCAATGAATGCAACAATTTTCCCTGAAATTCTCATCACTATGGACAAGTATTAATACGGGTAAAACACTTGCGTTATTCGATCCTAAAACTGCTTTTATTTCTATATGCAACGTTTTTGTAGTTTTAAAATTCGTCGATTTAAAGTGCTGTAATATATGGAACATTGCTACATTAAGAATAGAAACATTGACATTGCCTGAAGGTAACAAGATTGTTACAGACTTGTATGTTATTCAGTTTCGTAGTCGCGAGTAGAAAACAAAAACAATAGTGATGTATCTATCGCGGAAGTATTAGATACAAGCTTACAGCCATCTTCTCAATATGTAAGGAGTCCAAAGATTAATTTAAACCAACCATGTTCAATACGTTTCACTTCCTGTGTTTGTTTAAACTATAAATAATCAGTCGACAATTACCCAGTATTAAAGTGATGTGAAGGAACTGTTCTTAAGTATTAATAGAATCAAGTAATTGAGGAGAAGTATATTAAATTCTATTTAAATACAGTGGACCCCCGGTAATCCGGCCCCTGTCTAATCCTGCGCCCCCAGTAATCCGACACGCCTATCGCTGTTGATTGTACATAAAAATTCAATTCATAAAAGTTCAAATTGATTCTTTAATTCTAAATGTCGGATTACAAGGTACTCTTATTCAAAAAATTCCGGATTATAGAGGGTCTTAGGCAGTAATAGTAGGCAGTACTTTATAATCCGACAAATTCGATAATCCGACATCGCCCTGCAAAATGTTTGTCGGATTACCGCGGGTCTACTGTACTACAATATAATATGCTTTTATTAGGTTACTTTTCTTTACAGTCCACGACAAGGCCACACAGTCCACTTACAATAAGGTGGAATTGTTGTAAACCATTTCCTTATGATTTATAAAAAAAACTTACCACCTATTGGACTGAATAACTATATTGACTACACTATTACCTAGTTAGAGCTTTGTTAAATTTCTATAATATAATGGATTATTTTAGCGACCAGCAATGGCATTTGAAACATGGAGAGCAGCGGACAAGTTCGTGGAGTCGTACGCTACAGAGTACATCATTAACGAGACCTCCATCAGGACTCAGGTGTTCTCCAAGCCTAATGTATGTACTGCTTTGTTACTTTGTTTTTTTTGGAAATAGCCGACAAACGAGCCGACGATCCACCTGATGGTAACTGGCTGTCGCCGCGCATGGACATCAACACTACAGGCATCACTGATACGTTGCCGGCCAAGAGAGAAGTAAAGAAAGAACTGGCTCTTCAAATGTTTTTATAATAATTCTTATATAGCCATTGAGCATGGTAACACAAATAACACTGACATTCAAGTGTTAACAAACATAAATTTCTGACAACTCCAGGTGGATAGTTACTTATACAACAGTGATGTTATTTCAGAGCAATGGCAAGTCGAAGGAGTCTCAACCGGAGGAGTGGCGGCGATTCCGACGTGTTTTGTTTGACCAGGTTGGTACTTGTACCGGTAGCTATTACCACACGCGTTACTCACTCATAGCCCCACATTAGTATGGTTGCCTGGTACTTTCGTCAAGTTCTTACTGCTACATATTCAACATTTTTTCTTTTTATAAGTGTAGTGTAAGATATTATATTGCCTATTTGTACTGCAGTGTTAACTTGAAGAAATAAATTCTATTCTATTCTACTTTAAGATGTTCCCATACGCCAAAGACCCTTGAGAACAATGCTTTAGCTGCACACTCATAGCCCCATACTAGTATGCTCGCCTGGTACTTTCGGAACGCTGTAACGCTACACTCATAGCCCACACTAGGGTTCCCTGTGTCGTGGGTGCCATGGACAACACACACCCAGACCGAGAAAAGAAATTCAAACTCATCATTCAAATTTCCGACCCGAACCCAGGACCCTTGGGGCGGCGATCCGGCATGGCAACCATTGCGCCACACAGGTCGTCGACACAATACTGTTTCAGAAAGCTGAACTCGCTTACTAAAAGAATTGCTTATTAGCCGTATTAGGGCGGTTTAGAATACTAACCACAATCCCGCGCCGGATGGATGTCGAAAGAAGCGACTATTGGAAATTTAATATTCCAATTTTACTTCGGAACCCTAAAAAAGGCCGACGTTGCGTTGCTGATGCCCTTGTTACTAACCAATGTTACCCGCAGGTTAGGAGGCGTCTACGTCGCTGTATAGACTCGGGCGGGTGCCCCGACGATGCTCTGAAGAGCGCGCCGCCCGCCGTCGCCAAGCTCGCGCTGAGATACAACCTGATCAAGTTGGCTGTGCAGGTAGGTGTGCTCACCTGAGTGCGAGTGAGCGCGCAATATGCTTCGCCCTGCTCGCACTTTAGCGAGCGAGATAGTGCGACGATTGCAGTTATGGGCCCCATTGACGATGCGATCGATCGGTGCGATCCGTCGTTGCCGACCGATCGCAACGACGGATCGGTAGTGTATGTTGTGATCGTGAACGATTTGCTTGATCGCAGACGATATCGGCGATCGCAACAAAAATCTATGCAATCTTGAATATCGCACCGATGAATCGACAGTGTGTGGACCTTTGCGATCACCGATGCGATTTTTGTCTCATTCTGATGCCGGCCGCCACACCGCACGCATCGCATGCCTTCAATGCCTTGGCTAGTGCGTTACGTACTTGTTACGTAGGTACTACGTACCTATCAACATTCGATGGACGAAACAAATATTTTTTTTGCCGTATTGGGGCGGCTTTAGAATACTAAACCCAAACCCACGCTGGATGGGTGTCGTAAGAGGCGACTAAATCCGGCCCGCTGGTGATAGGCCCTCGGAGGGATTATATTGGTAATATTGATTTTAATTGTTAATTAATACCATTATTACTATGTATTGTTATTACTTCATGGGGTTCGCTTTTACTTTTACTTTTCGCTTTTAGGTACCTCTGGTGTTGCTAATGTTCATGGGCGACGATAGCCACTTACCATCAGGTAGATCGTCAGCTCGATTGTCGGCTATTTCCATAAAAAAAACTTCGTGGACTTATCGAGGACCGATGCCGCGATGACAATTCAATATTAAAAAAAAGAAAGAAAGAAAGAAAAACCTAGTTAAACGCTTTATATTAGCTTTAAACAGTTAGACTAAGACTAAGTTTGGAAGACCAAACTTCGTAGACCTATCGAGGACCGATGATAATTCAATATTTAAAGAAAAAAGAAAGAAAGAAAGAAAAAAATGTTCGGTTATGTTCGGTTTACACGTATTAAGTAGTTAACTAAATTTTAAGTAAATTAATACGTGTAAACGGATAATTTAGTAGTTTTGTAATCAAGTAGAGTTTTATTTTTTTCTTTTGTAGCCGAATCAAAGTTACTGCCACATAGCTAAGGAAAAGAAGTTCATTTTCCATTTTGTAGGGCACGTATTGAATTATTTGAGCACGTCTTTATCCTTCCGTGTCAAACAAGTAAATGTTTGATAGCGATCGATCGTTGCGATCGATCGTTGCGACCGATCGTTCGTGTATGAGTGGCACTTTTGAACCGATCGATCGCATGTCAATGGCGCCCATTAGACAGTGACAGTCCTGTATACCAAACTTCAACTGTTTACGTAGTCCAAATTCTCCTGTTTGTTACCGTGGCATCATCTAATTTAACAGAGAGACATTTTTTCACAATAGAGTTATTCCTTCTTACATCTATACTCCATGCATACGTTATGCAACGCGTTAGGAAACTGCGTGCGCATGTGCTATAACCCATTTTTAGGCGAGTCTTATTTGATAAATCAATCTTGGCAGTTTTTATTGCAATGTTATTAAATTATTATTATTTTCTGTCTGCCTTATTTTTAACCAACGGCAAAATCAGGGTGTTTTAAGTTTGACGTGTGTGTGTGTGTGTGTGTCTTTGACATGTTCTTAAACGAGTCGGCCGATTATGATAGGATTTTCATTTTAAAACTGACTTGATTTAGATTGTTTTACCTATGTTTAGTGTTAATAAAGGTGTTTCAAATTTCATTTATAGTTATTAGACTTGTCATCTTATTCACGTATCCTTAAGCTGGCCATACAGTTTGCATAACATAGATAGCCATACACTGTAAAATTTACTGGATACAGCATCAAGTCATCAGTCCAAAAAATTGCCAAGACGTAATGTACGAGCTAACTCTTGCATATCAGCAATTATTGCAATGCATTGTTTAGTGCAATTAAAGGTATCTTACGGGACAGTCGCGTTTTTCATTGACATTAACACAGCCTGGCTTGTAACTGACCCGTACATTTTTGGTCCTTCGAGCCGGATTTGAACCAGCGACCTATGGACTGTAACCGTACACGTAAACTTAATCATGTATGGCCAGCATTATACAAGTCCATTGACGACCTATCCGTAGGCCGAGGCGTCCGACCCTAGCAGCGTGGTATCGGACTGGGTGGTCTCCCGGCTGGTGTCCCAGCTGGCGCGCGTGGCGGGGGAGCAGTGCCGCACGTCCCGCCTCCCCCCGCGCGCGCTGCCCCCCCGCCTGCTCGCGCCCGCCGTGGCCAAGCTGCAGCGGGAGGGGGTGACGGTGCGGTGCACGAAGGCCGAGCTGGAGGATGTGTGGTGAGTGCTGCTAGCGACATCTAGCGACACTGCATGAACTAATGAGGTCTAAGTGCTTGTTCACACTGAACTCGCGGGCGTGGTCGCGGTAAACGCTACATACACCGCGTGCGCGTTTAGATGTGAACACTTTCATAGTACGTCATATGTTTGATATTTCTCGACCGCGCCCGCGCCCGCGAGTTCAGTGTGAACAAGCACTTACTCACATATATACAGTTATAGCAAAGAGAGGTTATGTTCGGCTTACACGTATTAAGTAGTTAACTAAATTTTAAGTGAATAATTTTTAGTGTGCGTCCACACGTAATAATTTAGTAAATCTCTTAGTTCATACAATTCTACTTAATTACTTAAGCATTTTACTAAATTTTAACTAAAAAGTGCCTGTCCAAATGTGTTAATTGATAAGCCCCACCCAACTACTTAACAGAAAAAAAGAAACATTTCTAAATTACTTGTCTAATTGATTACTAAAGTACTAAATTACTAGACTACTAAATTGTCCGTTTACACATATTAATTTACTTATACAGGGTGGTCATGCAATCGTAGGAGATATTTCAGGGGGTGGTTCGCCTCGCGATTCTCTGCCCGAATAAACAAAGAAATAATAAAAACATCCATAAATCACAAAGATAATAATATCAAACTAAATACGAAAAATCTCAAAACGTGTGGACACCTTAGCAGCGCGTTGAACTCGCGTTATCAGGTCACTAGGTGAATGACCTGTTACGATTATTTGACGTTTGCGGAGTGTCTTTGCGACGTGCCGACAAAGCGGTGCGGCGGCGGTGCGACTTTTAGGGTCCGTTCACACAGACCGGCTCGGAGAGCATCGGCCTGCTTTTTTCTTTTCAACAGACCGGATCGTATACGCTTGTAATTGGCCGGAACGGAGCCGCCAACTATTTCACATAGACCGGCTGGAAGAGATCTGAAAGCGGATGCGGTCGGATGTGCTCGGAGCCGGTCAGATGCGCTCGGAGACGGGTGGATACACTACAAAGGCAGTATCAGTATTCCGCGCAGTCCAAGTTTTGTTTTCGGTGTGTTCATGTGCACGAAATCGAAGCCGACAGGCTGCGCGAGCGAGAAAGAGCACGCAATCGGAGCCGACAAGCTGCACGATCGAGAAAGAGCACACAATTTTTATTTCACACGAAGGGCGTTCAAGCATTCTTGATGACAAAAAAGGTGCACATGCAAAAATAAACTTTACTAAAATTCAAAACTCTGTTTCCAACGTGATAAAAATCTGCTCTCCTCTCCGAGCTGGTCTGTGTGAACGGACCCTTAGGCGGCATGATTCAATGGAAAAAAGCGAGCGTTTGCGGCGCGGCGTGCCTTTGTGGTGTGCCGACAGAGCGGCGGTGTTCTTTTGCAATATGTGGGTTACTAGGTCACCGCTTTCTCGAGCGCAGTGTCTATGATTAATGTATTTTAAAGGATAATTTGGGTAAAAATTAAGGTCAGATTTTTTTTACGTATTCGGGCAGAGAATCGCGAGGTGAAGCGGGGGGTGAAATATCTCCTACGATTGCATGACCACCCCGTATAGTTAACTACTTAGCTTAGCTACTTAATACGTGTTAACCGAACATTACATCCGCAATTGCCACAACAATCCAGTGTTATCACCCACCAGGCACCGTCTCTGCTCACTGAAGTCCTGGCAGCTGTACAGCGCGACGCGGCGCGGCGACGTGGTGTGCCCAGCGCCGCGCGACAAGCAGCTTGCCGTGCAGCGCGCCGAGCAGCTCGCCGAGCGGCGCGCCGAGCGGATCGCCGCGCACGACTGGCGGCTGCTCGACACGCTGCTGCTGTACGATCCCAAGGAAGAGATACGGGTTGTTACACCGGTCAGTGGGCTTTTGAGAGTATGTACAGTAAGCTAGAGAAATAGGTGTGCAGCACATGATTATAAAACCTTTTGTAATGTGCAATATCGTTACGTCATGATATAATTGTTCAAAATTGGCTTTAACCCATTAATGGCCCACTACTGGGCACGGGTCTCTCCTCTTGAGGAGGCCTAGAGCATACTCCACCACGCTGCTCCAGTGCAGATTGGTGAAGGGGTTAGTGGCCAACCCGAGTCGGAAGTTTTTATGCCGCCTGAGGGCCTCCGACATGGCTTAACAAATTTTATCTTACGACTAGCTGACCCGGCGAACTTTGTATCGCCTAAGAATGTCACAAATCAGAAATCATTAAAATCGGTACAGCCGTTCTTAGCCGTTATAGTTTCCGTGTCCTCCCTCTCCCGCTCCCGCTCCCTCTCCCTCTCCCTCCCCCTCTCCCCTCCCCTCCCCCTCTCCCTCTCCCTCTCCCTCTCCCTCTCCCTCTCCCTCTCCCTCTCCCCCTCCCTTTTCCTCTCCCTCTCCCGCTCCCGCTCCCACTCCCGCTCCCACTCCACTCCCCTCCCCTTCCCTTCCCTTCCCTTCCCTCCCCTCCCCTCCCTTCCCCGTGTTACATAATCGGGATCCGCAGAACATGCGCGAGCTGTCCGGCCGCGGGGCCGGTGAACCGGTGATGATTGTTGCTACTCGTACAATCACGTTGTCACGTAGTTTCTTTACTACGTAATATCTTCTGAATGGAATGTCCGATTTGAGTAATTCAAAAAGTTATCTGTAGGTATTGAAACAGTTTTGAATATGAAATTATTTATTTGGATAAGGATTAATACGAAGGTATGGTTTTCATGATCTGATTTTGGTCATCATTTTTATTAACTTTTAAAATGTAAAAAGTGGTTATAGTGACATAACGACAATAGTTGGACATATACTATCGCGAGGTTTTTTGTAGATATTGATATGTTCTATAATATTGTAGAACATTTTTTTGTTCTATCATCAATAGTTTCCGCAGCGTATGCGATGAAAGAAATTTTTAAGCAAATTTTTTCACACTTTGGTTCACGTTACTGATGTTTTAGCAAGGATCCCTAATTTTTTCTAGTAAAAAATATAGCCTATGTTATTCATGAATGATGTAGCATTCTAATGGTGAAAGAATTTTTAAAATCGGTTCAGTAGTTTTTGAGTTTATTCGTTTTTTACAAAAATACAAAGCTTTCCTCTTTATAATATTAGTATAGATAACCGTGACCAATGACTTAAGGTGCCCTCTGGAACACGGAAACGCTCAAGCAAATTTTGCCACTAGTGGTCAGAAATCCAACTACTGACCGCCCGCTGTTTATATTATTAGAATCTACTGTTTATATTATTAGAGTTTAATCACTGAATCCTATTGTATTGTTTGTTTTTAATTTATATGTTTTACATTGTATTATTCTGATTTTAATTAGGTTTTAATTTGGTTTTATTTTAATGATATTCATATTTTAATGAGGATGTCTAAAGAATAGATATTACCACTTCTGTTACATTTTTATTGTCACTCTCGTACTCTCTTACTTTTAGTGTCTCTCTTTTTTATGCATGTAGCAGTCTCCACCTTTAAGTATAATGACACTAACCTATCAACTTGTGCTATATCTGTATTTGACTGGTGTACATTATGTTGGTGTTCTAAATAAATAAATACAGTATTTTGCAAAGAAAATAGTGTAATAAAATGTTTGGAGCTGGCAACACTGGTTACAACTGTATACTGATGTACGTTGTCTCTCGGTCCAGTCATCGCTCCAGTCGGTGGAGAGCTACCGCTCGCTGGCGCTGCTGGTGTCGCTGCTGGCGCGCACCATGCCCGCCGCGCGGTCCGCCGGGCCCGGCGCGCGGTCCGCCGGGCCCGCCGGCCGCGCGGGCCGCGCGCGCCGCCCCAACGCACACCACTGGGCGCTCGTGCACCACCGGTACACGCTCACGTGAGTACCACTAGTAGTAACACGCCGCTAGTCAACTATACACGCCGCTAGTCAACTATACACGCCGCTAGTCAACTGTACACGCCGCTAGTCAACTGTACACGCTGCTAGTCAACTGTACACGCCGCTAGTCAACTATACACGCTGCTAGTCAACTATACACGCCGCTAGTGAACTATACACGCCGCTAGTCAACTATACACGCCGCTAGTCAACTGTACACGCCGCTTGTCAACTATACACGCCGCTAGTGAACTGTACACGCCGCTAGTGAACTATACACGCCGCTAGTCAACTATACACGCCGCTAGTCAACTATACACGCCGCTAGTCAACTGTACACGCCGCTAGTCAACTGTACACGCCGCTAGTCAACTATACACGCCGCTAGTCAACTATACACGCCGCTAGTCAACTGTACACGCCGCTAGTCAACTATACACGCCGCTAGTCAACTATACACGCCGCTAGTCAACTATACACGCCGCTAGTCAACTATACACGCCGCTAGTCAACTGTACACGCCGCTAGTCAACTGTACACGCCGATAGTCAACTGTACACGCCGCTAGTCAACTATACACGCCGCTAGTCAACTGTACACGCCGCTAGTCAACTGTACACGCCGCTAGTCAACTGTACACGCCGCTAGTCAACTATACACGCCGCTAGTCAACTGTACACGCCGCTAGTCAACTGTACACGCCGCTAGTCAACTATACACGCCGCTAGTCAACTGTACACGCCGCTAGTCAACTGTACACGCCGCTAGTCAACTGTACACGCCGCTAGTCAACTATACACGCCGCTAGTCAACTGTACACGCCGCTAGTCAACTGTACACGCCGCTAGTCAACTATACACGCCGCTAGTCAACTATACACGCCGCTAGTCAACTGTACACGCCGCTAGTCAACTATGCACGCCGCTAGTCAACTATACACGCCGCTAGTCAACTGTACACGCCGCTAGTCAACTATACACGCCGCTAGTCAACTGTACACGCCGCTAGTCAACTGTACACGCCGCTAGTCAACTATGCACGCCGCTAGTCAACTATACACGCCGCTAGTCAACTGTACACGCCGCTAGTCAACTGTACACGCCGCTAGTCAACTATACCATAGAAGACAATAGTACATTCACCTGCAGAGAAAAGTAACTTCTGTTTACAACGCAACAGGCAATGGAAACGTTGCTGTTCGTGTATTTATAAACAGATGGGTTACTTTTCTCTGCAGGTGACTGTACCTATTGGTACAGACTACAAAATAGTCACTCTGCAAAATCATATTTCTATAACTAAATGAATTTAAATCTTTTTTATATTTATACAATAATATTTTCTGTTGCTATGAATGTAGTCGTCACTTATAATTGTACTGGCGCTTAGAATATGTTTAACTGTATAATGCCTCGAATTGTTTGTAATGGTGTACAGTATGTTAGTGAGCTATAAATAAAATAAATAAATCATTTAAATACTAGCGACTCTTACTCCGAGGTAATAAAGTGTAATTCAGCTCGCACAGCGCTAACCATCAACAAACATTGTCTCTCTTTCTAATCATAACTCATTCTCTCTGGCAACGTCAGGGTTGTCTCTGTTTTGTGATGACATGTGTGATAGATTACGAATGTATGAAACAGCGTGGCAGCCCTTCTGAAATTGGCCCGACACGTCGAACGCGTCACGTACTTGTAACATACTACCAAAAGTGCATAGTGCGCCAGGCCTGGCTATATATTTACTCCGGTGCTTCAATTCCATCCTTACGCATAGTGAAAGACGAAGCAACACGCGTCGTCCTGGATATTGATTGACTGTTTGTTGCAGCGGCCGCTCGGCGTCGATAGTGCTGCTGCAGCGACGATGGTACCACCTGCAGACGATGGCGCGGGCGGCTCAAGACAGGGGAGGGGGAGATATACATCCCTTGCTGCAACTTATATTGAGGGAGTGAGTATTTGTAGGGTAGATACCGTGCCATGACCGTGCTATAAACGTATAAGAAAGGGGCCATCCATAAAGTAGAGGATAGGGAGGCAAACAAATGTGATATTGTGTGACAAGAAACTTTGGAAATAGTGCTCCTTAATAGGGTCTTGGACTGTATTGTTAAAATGATGTGATATTTCGTCTAAAGCTAGTTTATGGGCCTAAAATACATAATTAATATGAATTAGTAATAAATAATTAGGATTTTATTTTATTTTAAGCTTTTAAAATATTTATTTTGTACGTCAAAATCACGTGACCACAAACGCCAGTCACGACGCGTGACGTCATCTTCCACTGTCAGTCTATCACAGTTCTTCTTAGTAGTCTGTGGGTTCTGCTACAAGCAGTGTGTATGACAGTGGAAAGTGACGTCATGCACATCAATGACAGGACAGTAGCGTTTTAGCGCGAAATCCAAAAGTGTAAAATATTTTTGCTTTTATTTCCATAAAAACCGATTAATTTTTGCGGGAAAACATATTTTACAGACATTCTATTATCTAATCAACACGCTTATACACTTTCGACAAAACAGTCCAAGACCCTATTGCTACTAAATGTTACATTTAAAAATATGTGACATCATACCAGTGGAGGGTTTTCATAAGGACGAAGGGGGGGGGGGGGGGGTATTTATAGGTGGCCCCAACGCAACACGAAACTTTTTACTATGCACACTGACAAGAATCGAAGCAAAGAACAAAACTTTATTGTCCTTACACATAAAATACAATACAAAAAAATTGTAACCAAGAAGTTTATATAGAGAAAGGTTCGGGTACCTCTTCGAAGCTTGGACTCCAATTGTACATAATACTAGCTGTTCACTGCGGTTTCACCCGCGTTAATTTGTGGATAAACTAACTACCAAAATATAATGTTATATAGCCTATAGCCTTCCTCGATAAATGGACTATCAAACACAAAAAGAATTTTCCAATTCGAACCAGTAGTTCCTGAGATTAGCGCATTCAACCAAACAAACTCTTCAGCTTTATAATATCAGTACAGATAAGCCTGGTAGTAACTGTCCGTCCTTGTCAGGTTCGAGGCGATGGTGCGGGACACCAGGAGGTCATGGATCGACGTGGTGTACAGGGGACTGTACGTGGCTGAGGTCAGCGAGAGCATCAGCAAGGAGGTCAGTGATAATACAGATAATATAACCCATTGAAGTATAATGTATGTCTAATGTACAGTCACCTACAGAGAAAAGTAACCCATCTGTATACAACGCAACAGGCAACGGAAACGTTGCTGTTCGTGTATTTATAAACAGTTGCTGTTCGTATATTTATAATAATAATTATGTAGAATCATATTATAGAATAATTGTAATCAATTTTGTACGCCAATTATTGGCAGAGTAAGAGAGCTATTTATTAATGTTACCATCCTTATATACCTTATTTCACAAATAAAATATTTGATTGATTGATTGATGGGTTACTTTTCTCTGCAGGTGACTGTACTAAAGTACCAGAACACACATCGCGAACAAAATGTGTCGCGCTATTTTCAAATCGAGCCCCCCCCCCCCCTTTCTCTTTTTAAAATCGACTGAATCCGCTGAAAACTGTAGCCAATTGGCTATACTTCAGCGTGAACATCGGGTTCGCGGTATTCCGGTGTCAGTCCTATACGCTAGTAATAATAGTTTAATGTTATAACCCTCTTTTATTTTCAAGCTTTTAAAATGTTTAGTATTTGTTGTTGTAGCGACAGTAAACAGTCGTGTACAGACGGAGAGACAGACAGACAGAGAGACGTGGGGATAGCGGAGCTTTATATATAATGTCCTGTTAGCACCCTTTAGGTACGGAATGCTATAAATGTTAAAAGTTGTTTTGTAATAGGCATGTGTAACTTCCAGCTATGGCGATACGGCGAGAAGCGAAGACACTGGTTAGTTATGGACTACAAGAGGCTCGGTCAGTACATAAATTAACATTACAGACAAACAATACACGTTTTTTTTATTTATTTTTTATTTTTTTATTTTTAATTTGAGAAACACAATGTTCATAGTATAAAACTTAAAATTCATAATTTACAAAACATAAATAAGTTTCCGCTTGTCACTAGTACATTTAGAAGCAGTTAAAAATTAAAAGTAATTAGATAAAAAAAAATTAAAAACAAGTATACAGGTTTAATCAATCGCCTGCAACGTCTGTTTGAATTTCCGCTTGTAAGCGCTGATTGGGCTGTTAAATATATGCAAATCACAAATCACAATTTTACAAGCTCTTATTTAACTTGCTTTGTTCATTCGATTCTTTTTAACCCCTGGCGCAAGGGGTGTTACAAGTGTGACGTGTCTATCCCTGGCAGCGTTGTTCCTAAACGAATGGCCCATTTTGATGCGGTTTTTTTTAAAGCCGACACGATCGAGATAGTTCTTAGCATTAATTTATAAAGATCTGTTCAGGTGTTTCAAGGTCTTCAGTTATATCAGGGTTTTTTTTTATGGAAATAGGCGGTAAACGAGCTGACGATCCACCTGATGGTAAGTGGCTATCGTCGCCCATGGACATCAGCAACACCAAAGGCATCACCGATGCATTGCCGGCCAAGAAAGAGAGAAGAAAAAGAAAGAACTGGCTCTCAAGCCCCCAGCCGGAACACGACGAGTCGTTTGGCAGCTGACTCATGCTCAAGGGTGGTAGCTATCCAGGCGGACCCCATGGAGAAATAATAATAGTAATAATGTAATAGTAATTATTTTAAGATTTACAGTTATATTTTTGACTTTTTGGTGTACAGTCGGCCGCAGAAGTAGCTTAACATTATAGTCCTTTGTAATAGTAACTGTTTCGACGGTTTCCTAGCAACATCTATGACAAATTCAAGAAATGTAATTTGACAAGGTACTAAAATGTTAAGCTACTTCTGCGGCCGACTGTACAATAAAGTGTTTGCATTGAATGTCATAGTATTGTAAACAGGCAGCCATACATACACAAATGTCAACACATTCATACCTGAAGGTCAGCTACTGAAATAATGAGTAGTCTGATATTAATATTTTAGTTCTCTCTTCTATTATAAAATTGCAATGCACTGAATGACACTTTAATTAATAATTTTAATTAAAATCTTATACTTATTACTTTATAGTAAAAATATATTACATCTCTGATACATTTACAGAAAAATTAGAAACGGTTGAGGAAATTGACGAATATTTAAAGAAGAGATTAAATGATTGTGAGAAAAACATGTGTAATGAAGCTTTGGAACCTTGCGTCGACGATAAAAATTGTAATACAAATATGACTACAAATAACTTAGACGTAATGGATGATAAAGCTGCCGATGAGAGCAACGATACAGATAATACATGTGGTATCTTAAATAATACAAGCAAAGATAAACAAGACGATGCCAGAAATAAGGTAGATGATACGTTAAAAGAAAATAATACAGGCGCAGCACCGATAGTAGAAGCTTTAAAAAGAATCGATCCGAATGTCGCTCAAGTAACTGTTGTATTCGAAAGTGATTCCGATGACGATGCATTAAATTTATTCGATGATAAACTCAAGGCAGAAGAAAAGGAAATACAAGATTCAGACACTGACAAAGATGTAGATATAGAGACAGAAGAAAATAAACAGAGCGTGTCAATAGATATGTCTGATGTTAAAGAGGAATCCAACGAATTAAAAACTAGTAAAACTAAATTATTTGAAGTAGAAGATAAGGCACGATGGATACATCATACACTCGGGAAACACTTCGGTACTGTCATCTACCAGTCACCTCCCTTGAAAATTATAGGCAGAGAACAGAAAGAAGACAATACAGAAACAATGAAAGTAATAGAAAAAGATGATTCCAGTGAGATCCGTGATTTTAATATATCTAAACCTATTGAATGTACAGATGATACCGAAGTAGAGCCATGTAAGTATGATTGAGAGAAAACAAAAGTGATTTTATAATATCAGTTAGCAAACGTCGAACTTAAAACCGCGATTCATTTAATTAACAGAACCAGTATAGATTCAATATTATCTTTGATAAACGGTAGACACTTCCGAGAGATTAATATTTGTTCTTAAAATGCAGTTATAGCTAATCAGAATCTTTTAATCGTCAGTAAGGAATAGATAGGTTATAAAAACCGTCTGTTTATTCGTTTACACATGATGTTTTTATTATTTTATTTTCAGCTATCGACAATAAGTTGTTATGCATGACATCGGTTAAATTGACTCGTATCGATGAAAACCCAGCCTGGGTTAAACATGCTTATAATAATAGTATAGACGTTAAATGGGTAGACTTACATGAATACAGGGTCTCTAACAAGTTACTCCACCCTGTCAAAGACATTAAAATGGAAGACGCTTCCAACTCAGATACTTATAATACTAGTGAAAATGTTGATGAGATAAGAATTTACAAATTTAATGACTTAAAACTGAAACCAGAGCTCGATGGGGTCTCACAAGGCGTTTTGAGTACAAACGAGATTTTGCTGTCGTTGTGTAAACCGGTGTGTGTGAAGATGACCAAGTTGCAAGAGAGTGAGATCCCGCGGCGCGGGAGAGCGGTGAAGAGAGTGGAGTTGCCAGACATTGATGAAGTGCGCAGGATCAACAAGAACATACTGACGGCGGAAGTCAAGCCTATATCACTTCAAGAACAGAATCAGGATTCGGTGAGTTACTTAACCAAGTAGGAGTAAAATTACTGTTCGTTCTATATGTTAAACCTGATAAAATTATGTTCACACACGCATGATTCCGTCATTTTGGTAGCTGCAACTCCGAACTCAAACAAATAAACTTTATTACAATTGTATTATTTAACGTTGTTGCTATCCTTATGATGGAATAAATGTTCTTTCTTTCTTTCTTTCATGACATAACCCTGTACTAATTCACAGTCATAAACTCGCACGACCCTAAATAAAGTTTTGATTTTTTGTTTGTTTGTAACAGATAAACTCAAAAACTACTGGATCGATTTCAAAAATTATTTCACCATTAGGATGTTCTCAGACATGTATGATGTTCTATTGTTTCTGAGGAACATGGGCTATATTTATTTAATCTCCGCTCAAATTATCTTGGAACCTAAATAGGCATGATGACTAATTTTGAAATACTGTTCTATATTGTTGGGAAATATATTATAATTACAACGTATATCATATTTCCGCAAAAAAATAAGGTTTAGTATAAAATAAATACATTTCAATTTATAAGTTTAAAATTCGCACCAAAACGCTTCAAAGTGTCAGGGCGTGGTAGTGACGTCAGTTATCAGGAAAACAAAAGACAATCCGTCAATATTAGTATAGTGATATTCATTTGTTTTGAGATGCGTGACGTAATTCGCGCTAATTGAGACTGACTGGCGTTTTAGCTAAGATGGCGGCTTGCCGTATTTTGTAGTTTTATTTTATCAAAAATATAATTAATCTGGCTAATAACAATACGATAAATGCGTGTTTTGTAATCCATTAAAAGGGTTTCATTATATAAATATATAGTTTTAGTGATTTTTTACTTACTGTCATCATGCCTATTAGTGTAGCTCGACTAATTCAGTAAAATTGTAATGTCAATTAACTTTTAACGTTGATACAGACTGATGAAGATGATAAGAGAACTTCAACAAGAGATAGGTACAAGAATCTATCGGAAGAACTGGAAATGTTGGATCAAGACATTAAGAGGATGTTTCAGATGTCCTCCGTAGAGCTTGAAGCAGTGGTATGAATACCTCTTATTATGTATATGTATCTATGTAGCTGACAAACAGACGAGCCACCTGATGGCAAGTGGTCACAGTCTTCCATAGATAATAACACAACAGAGACATTATAAGTCAATAAGGAATTGCAAGGCCTGCTTTAATACTGGCTGGCTTGAATAACAGAAAAAAACATTACACGAAAAACATTAAAAAGTGAACTGTATCATATGCTCTGTTTTGTTATAATAAATATATCGACGGTTAAGAACCAGTAACGTCTATCTCAAAAAAGTCAACTTTGCAAGAGATGAAACAAAAATATATTTTACTGTTCAATGGTAAGGTTAATGAAAAGTGTATAATGCATAAATAACAATTTAAAAATTCTCTTTATTTACATATTATAAACTTTTTCAGTAACCTTACCATTCAACAGTAAAATATATTTGGTTCATCTCTTGTAATGTTGACTTTTTTGAGATAGACATTATCTATTCTTAACCATCGATATCTTTGGTTAACAAACAGTTACACCATTATTAAAATTACCTAGTTACCATTATCTTTACACTTGTAACATTCACCCTTATAGATTGTAGTTTCACAAATAACCAGGAAAATTGCTTGATCCTGTTAATAATTTAGATTCGAATATCAAACATTCAAATCAATTACAGATAAACGAAGCTGTGAACACAGATGATCCAAATCTGATTACAACACATGTGATAACTTCATCTAATGTCTTCTTAGACCAGGATGACGAAGATGAAGACGAAACGATAGACATATATATAGACAGCGATGACGATAGCAAAGCTAAGAAACCACAGAAGGAATCAACACGAAAACGTAAGAGAAAGTCAGCAAGAGAACGTAATAAGAAAGAAGGCAAGGAGAGAAAAAAGAAGGAATTTCTTGATACTCCTATACCTATCGAAGAGCCGAAACTAGACGCATATGAGGAATGGCAACGACAGAAAAATATGACGAAAAAATATTTCAATCTTGGTAATGGTAATGGTAATCTTGGTAAAACGACGAATGAATATGAAAGTAAAAAGAGGAAAATAGACGCCACTGAAACCAAAGAACCAAACAACGAACAAGGACTAGAAGTGACTAACACTGAATTTATTCGTCAAAACCAACCGTGCCCGCCACTATCAATGTTCACTAATGTTGATGAAAACTCGCAAGGGTCACTAATTGACAATATCTTAACTAAGTTACTAAATGCACCGTCCAGAGTGCCAAATTTCTCAACGACGAATGAATCAGAAAGTATAAAAAGTAAAATAGACGCTATTGGAACCAAAGAACCTGATACCGAACTAGAAGTGACTAACACTGATGTAAATACTGAATTAAATCCTCAAAACCAACCGCGCCCGCCTATATCAATGGTCACTAAGTTTGATGCAAATTTACAAGGATTACTAAATGATAGTTACTTGGCTAAGTTACTAAACGCACCATCCAGAGAGCCAAATCTCTCAAGTTTGAAGTATATATTGTCGAATTCTAAGGAGACGAATAATGTGGTGGTGATTGATGATGATGAAGAAGATTCATCACCACGGGAGGAAGTGACGCCCACGATAGCCGCGGTGTGCTCTCTGGCCGACACACAGACCATTGATGATGCAGCTGATGATGATATTACTGATGGTTCAGGTAAGTTGGATAGTGATCATTGAGAAAAATTGAGATTTATTTATACTGTTTTTTTATTTACTTTTTGAAATGGTTTTTTTGAATATTTTTTTCATGCCAAAGAAGTATAACTTCTCACGCGCGTACATAAGTACACGTTTATGTTTTGTGTTGGATAATTCATTTATCGAGGCTTTAGGCTATCGGATTTTTGGAAATTCACCCCCTAAAAGGTAAAATACGGGTTGGAAGTCACTTTCATACAAACCAACTTTGTCACTTTTAGAGTTATAAACATGAATTTTTTATGTATGTTTATAATTATTAACAAAAAATAATTTTAACACATTTTTTGGAAAATCATCCCTTCAAGGGTTAATTTAGGGGATGGAACTTAGTACGCAACTTCGTCAGTTTTGAAGTAAAAGGGGTGAAAATTTGTATACATATAAGCTTATAGTTAAACAGGGGGAACTTGCTCGAGGGTGCTAGCTATCAAGGAAACCCCATGGAGAAATAATAATAATAATAGTATTAATTGGCAATTCAAATCAATATTACCAATACAATCCCTCGAGGGGCCCTACCACCAGCGGGCCGGATTTAGTCGCCTCTTACGACACCTATCCGGCTTGGGATTTCGCAAAAAATGGGACACGGTTAAAAATATATTAATACAATGACAATTATATGATAACGGACTAACATAATGCTCTGATAATTCACGATATTCTTCAATTCGTGTTAGTATCCTTCTAAAAACAAATTAACTGTTACAGGAATTGTGAATCTCGGCTCCTCAGCTGTAGAAAATGGCGATAAACCTCTCAAGATGTATTATCACATAACACCTGAGCGTGAAGAGGTCACCATTACAACGAGCACTGGAGACTGCCAAAAGATTGCCATAACCAAAAATGTTCTCAAAGTCAAGGTTTCGTCAAAGACACAGGCAACAAACAAAGAGAAAGGTGAGTGTTGACTTGTAACACTAATATAGAGAGCTAGCGTGCTTCCCGCGACTTTGCCCGCGTTTTTCGGGAAAATAAATAACCTTTATGCTATTCCAGAAGATGGTCTATCTGTGTGCTAAATTTCATTAATTTCTGTTCAGTACTTTTTGCGTGAAAGAGTAGCAAATATGAATACAAACTTTCATATTTATAATATTAATAGGTAGTAGCCCATTTCCGATTTCTAAACTAAAATTCCCTATCAAGTAGCAACTGTCAAAATATATGTGGGATTGACTTGAAACAATAATACTTGGAGTAAATACTGCGCTTTTTATTTTCAAAATCTTCCTCAACATTTAACCAACAATCTTTCGTCTTTAGCTCCTTGACAATGACAACTCCTTTGACATTTGACATTCATAGATAACTTAAGTTATGGGGCGCGTTCCACTAGACGCTCAAAACGCTCACAACTGTCAAATTTGTATGATATTTTGATCGTTGTGAGCGTTATGAGCGTCTAGTGGATCGCGGCCATAATGATAAGTACGCACAGATAACAAAAACTATCAATTCTTACGATAGACAAAATAAACAAAAAAAAGACTCTAAATTAATTAATTAAATTAACTCACATATATATGCAACCGATGTAGAAAACTTCCATAGCGTGATTCAGTTCGCCGTGACGTCATAATTGATATAATTAATAGATACAATTTTTAAATAGAAATGTTTTTATTCAAAATTTTATATTTTAACAGATAATGCACAATCACCCGCTGTTATCGAGCCAAAGAAAAAGAAGCGTAAGTGTTTTTTTTTTATTATTATTTACCAACATCTTACAAGAAATCATTTGCTTTTAACACATTTACATCAACGATCCTAATACTTTTCTGATTTGTTTTCGATACGATATTCTGTCATCCACTTGACATTTGACAGCTGTCACTTGTCACCCACTATCGCCATCTACACCAGGGTTTGGGTCCCGGGACGTCTCGTGTCTCGAAGCTCCAGGATTTTCTGTAATTTTAGTTGTCTCGAGTCCCGGGACTTTCGGGTCGAGACTCGAGACAAGACAAGATTGTCGAATTTGTAAGGCGCAATATTCTTTGTATTTATGATTGTTTATGATTACGATGCCTATTGCTTCGTCATTTATTATACGTACTGCGCAGGTTACCTTTTTACTAAGGCAGTGCGTCTTACCACCCAAGTCTACATCGCCACTTACCATCAGTGGGATTTCAGCCAGTTCATGTCATGTCATCAGTCCAGCATTATGTTATTATTTATTAAAATTAATATACTATATACTACTTGCAGGTAGAAAACGCGTGAGTCGTAGACGGAAACAGAGTAAGTGGTTCTTTATGTAGACAGGTTTTTATATGGACTGCTGTCCATGGTCGGTCACCGCTAACAAAAATTACTCGTTTGCCGGAGTATGTACTTGAAAATATAATTATGTATGTCACAAAATTTGATTTTTAACTCATTCTGTTATTAGCTGCTAAGTCGAAATGGGCATGGGAAACGATAATCTCTTTATGCTCAGTTCCTCATCTAAACCATGGTTGAACCTTTTTTTTGTCACCGATAGCACTCTGTAATGCCTCATGAAAAGCTCCGAATGGGTGCTACTCCATTGTTACATAAGTTAATTTTTTACAATTTAATTTATTACCTCCAATTGACTAGCTACTAGCCTCACTTATCAAATCACCTATCATTTTGCTCATCTCTGGATCCCGCAACTAAAGACGGCGCACGAAGCAGGAAGAAATTCGTACATTGACTTGTTATTACCTGTCTCTGTCACTCCCGCGTAAATATAATGCGTCTCGCTCGCATAGAACGGCGGCCATTGCACTATGCGAGCGAGCACGCATTATATTTACGCGGGAGTGACAGAGACACGTACTAACAAGTTAATGTACGAATTTCTTCGTGCTTCGTGCGCCGACTTTACCATCTATAATAATGTAAATCAATTTACACATTTTTCACAGAAAATATATTTCCAATACCCGCGCAGCCATCCGCAGAGACGACACCCCAAGAATACATACGAACAGACTATCGGACCATAATGACAGTACTGAAGTTAGACACGTGGGACGCAGTGTGGACTATCAACAACAAATACATTATAGTTACTGAGGAATACTTACCCAGTTCTCTACAGTACGACCACTACTGGACTGTTGGTAGATATCCCGCCGCGCCGTGCCAACTCCTTATCTGGAATGAAGACGATAAGGAAGTAGAGAGTAATGAAAAGGATTTACAGTTTGGTAGTGGAAATGATGCTGATAAAAGTATGGAAATAAATATTAATGACGAGGCTTTGAAGCCGTTTGACAGTCAACACATGGTTGATCCACCTGGTTCTCAAAAGATCAGTAAAAGTGAAACTAATAAAAGTGACGTTGATGAGTTAACAGTGAAAAATTCTGATAGATTAAGCGTTAATGAAAGAGATAATGAATTAGTTATCGATGAAAGTAATGAAGAATTTAATGCAAATAAAATTAAAAATGATGATGGGATTAATATGGAAGTAGACAATGAGTTAACAGTGAAAAATGCTGATAGATTAAGCGTTAATGAAAGAGATAATGAATTAGTTATCGATAAAAGTAATGAAGAATTTAATGCAAATAAAATTAAAAATGATGATGGGATTAATATGGAAGTAGACGATGAGTTAACAGTGAAAAATGCTGATAGATTAAGCGTTAATGAAAGAGATAATGAATTAGTTATCGATGAAAGTAATGAAGAATTTAATGCAAATAAAATTAAAAATGATGATGGGATTAATATGGAAGTAGACTCAAATCAAACCAATAGACAGATATTGGGAATAGTTGCAAATGATCACGATTATTTCAACAGTCGTTTATATGACGAAAATGATCCTGATAGCGATTCTGAATGCAATAGATTGCAAATAGTTGAAAGTGAAGAATTGACAGATGAGTTCCCTGACATCGAAGTCGCTAACGAACTAACGGTAGGGGCTGAATCTAATGATTTTGACAACGTTAATACACAAGATACTGCCAGTAATAAAGTTGATTATAAACTCACAGATCATACATACTCTAAATCTAAAGATACAGAGAAAAAAAACAAAAAAAAGAGTATGATTAAAGTGAAATCTTTCGCCAGCGTCAGTCGCATGCACGCGCTAGCGGTTATAGCACAACCTAAAGTATATCCAGATATAAAACTAGAGGACAACAAAGTCTATAAGAAACTTGTGGATAAACCTATTCCCACCTACGCTTTGGTAAGTTAAAGTGAAATAAAGTAAGGAAATGTATATAAAACACGCGTATAGTATATTTTTGACAAATCTTATTTGAAACAATCTTACAGTCATTTGATCGCTATGCTAGGGAGTCGCAAAATGAGAAGATTTTTTATGTTTCTGTTTCCTATTCATTTGAATGAGTCTGAATTTCTGTTCTCGGTCTGGATGTGTTGTCCATGGTAGATGGCACCCACGGGTCATGACTCAGGGAATCCTAGTGTGGAGCTATGAGTGTGTAGCGTTATTTATTATTATTTATTAATTTATTTATTATAGGACGTTTACTACAATGTTTCGTATAATAGGCATGATGACATTAAGTAAAAATCACTAAAATTATGTATTTATTTAATGAAACCCTATTAATGGATTACAAAACATGCATTTATCGTATTATTATGAGCGAGATTAACAATGTTTTTGATAAAATAAACCTACAAAATACGGCAAGCCGCCATGTTAGCTTGAACGCCAATCAGTCTCAATTATCGCGAATTACGTCACACTTCTTAAAACAAAGCAGTGATAGCCTAGCGGTAGAACGTTGGTCGCCCGAACGAAGGGGCCCGAGTTCAAATCCTGGCACGCACCTCTGATTTTCAAATATTATCTATGTGCGTATTACAAGTTAATTATCACTTGCTTCGGTGAAGGAAAACATCGTGAGGAAACCTGCACACCGGAGAGTTCTCCATAAAAGTTCTCGAAGGTGTGTGAAGTCTACCAATCCGCACTTGGCCAGTGTGGTAGACTATGGCCTAACCCTCGCTTTCTGAGAGGAGCCCCGAGCCCAGCAGTGGGACAATTATGGGTTGTTGCTTTGCTTTTTTGCTTTGCTTCTTAAAACAAATGAATATCACCATACTAATAATGACGTCTTGTCTATTGTTTTCCTGAAGAGTGACGTCACAAGCGACGCCCTGACACTTTGAAGCGTTTTGGTGCGAACTTATAAATTAAAACTAGCTTTTGCCCGCAGCTTCACCCGCGGTAGAAATCGATTTTTTACAAATCCTACTTATTTTTACTTAGTTAGATTTAGTTGCCTATGACTTATGTAATTTACATGTATTGTATCATTTGATAGCGTGATTCAGAACTTGCAAATGAATTTTACTAACGCCATCTATTAACAACTTCTGGGACTAAATATCTAGCAAGTAACAAAATATCGATCTTCCCATGGGGATGTTTTACCGCGGTAAAAAGTAGCCTACGTTACTCTCCACCCTCCTCACTATCTCCAACACAAAAACCATACCATATAACAGCTTCGTTGCGACGTGAAAGACGGACAAACAAACAAACAAACACACTTTCACATTTATAATATTAGTATAGTAAGTAAGTAAGTATGGATTTCCCAACAATATAGAACAGTATTTCAAAATTTGTCATCATGCCTATTCACGCACATATTTAGTTGTACCTCCCATTCCCAGCTTTAGGTATTACTTTCATGAATGTTGTTCCCAGATACTGTCGGTAGTACCAAGCGTGTCGGAGTGCGATCGTCTCCTCCGCGCGGGGGCGCCGCTACGAGTGTGCGAGCAGCGCACTGGGGCCCTGAAGCGGCTGGGCGCGGTCCGCGTCCCCCGGGGTCCCGCAGACCCCATCCAGCGGGGTCCCAGCGACCCCATCCGCCTGTCTCACAGCGACCCCGCCTTCCTTGCTGAGCTAGTGGAGACACTGAATACGTATAATAACGCACGTCCCAGCGAGGAGTCTGTTTCGTATTTCTTTTGAGTGTGCGCGTGCCGCGATCATCAAGAACTTTATTGTATACGGACGTGGTGGCTGTGTGTTACGCTTCCCGCCCACGTCCGATAATCGGTGACCGATTTTTTGTAGGATAATAGAACGTACTGATAGCAATAGTGCAACGCACACGTCCTACAAAAAGTCGGTCAGTAATAATATGGGAGGAAAAATTGCCCCGATTATCTCGTACAAAAAGTTGGACGTGGGTGGAAACCGTTAGTGTGTGTGGACGAGTTGGGTAAGAAGTTTATAGATACATGTGAAGACCAAGCTTGGAAGAGGTACCACGGATCACGTGACATTGAATGAACAATTTCGACCAATCACCGGCCTGACTGACGTTGACCTCTCGCAGCCACTCGTACAGTGCTCTTCAACTAAATCTGCACTTGGACATAATGTTGGTAGCATTGAATTTTTTTTTTATTATTATTTATTTATTTACTCCAAAGATACATTTTACATAATTATCCATACCTATTAATAAATTTAAAATCCTATGCCGAAATATATTAATAAAATTATACAAATATCAAAATGTCAGATAATAATGAATTAATTTAATAACAAATTACAAGCAATGTCAATAAATGATACAAAATTTAAATAATTAAAAATAAGTACATAATAATAATAAATCAAATCAAATTACATTAGTCCAATTATATTCAATACATACCAAATTCAATAACATTGGAGACCGTCTTTGTGAACTCGTTCATAGGAGTATAAAATCAATTACTGTTATAATAACTGTAATGTTTTATATTGTCTTGTAATATAATCGCTATTATCTTTGATGAACTTAATGACAACTCTATTAATGTCCAAAAAATGGTTTTTGAAATATATAAGAGTTATTTTAATGCTACCAACATTACGCCCAAGTGCAGATTTTGTTGAAGAGAACTGTAAGTGTTGGTGGGGAGAACGTATATTTGACCTCTTTGCGTTTAAATGTTAAACATGTTGATTGTAAGAGGATAGTATAGTGACGTGTAGTTTATCAATACAGTCCATATTCCATACCGTCGATGATGGATTTGCCGAAGAGGCGTAATACTAATTAGGACATTAAGTGAAGTCGTGTGTGTGTTTATTTTATCTTCTATGGCCACAAAAACAGACTGAGTAATAACCTCAAAAAATCAGTTTGTGACTACTAAAGCAATGCATTAGGTACATTTATTTTTTTATAAATGCTAAAACTACTGGTTGTTGAATACTTAATGATATTCAACCATTACTTGGTTAGTTATTTGTAAAATGCACAAGTGACGAATGTAATATTGTTTTATCTAATTTGTAAGGAAACTTCATTAGTAATAAGATTTATTTGTGTATTTCGTGTGTAAACGAAAGGATGTAATGATATTTGTTTATTTATAGTACTGTCCATTGGGTGTATGTTTTGGATCCGAGTAGACATAATATTGGGTTAATTGACGACCCTATAGCCTGGTAGCGAACCTGCCTGCGAAGCGACGGGTCTCGGGTTCGATTCCCGGCCGAGGCAGATATTCATGTGACAGATAAATAATTATACTCGGGTCATGTGATTGTGATGTGTTATATGTGTCGTCCATGTCACCCGCGACACAGGTAAAAACCTACTGCGGGGGTGTGAGTGTGTTAGCGTTTATATTTATAATTAATGTGAATATCAAATGAATCAATGTTTATAATGTAGTTTATTGTCGATAATAATATTATTATACATTAAGTTGGGCCGTTACCCGCACCCACCTATTTATTGGAACGAAGTTCGTTATCGCGCGTTGCGAAAGGGGGCTAGGCGGAAAATTTGATAAAGACACTTTTTGCCGTCGTAGTTTTTTTTACATAGGAAGCAAGCCAGAGTACTAGGATAGCAAAAACATGCAAGCGAGAAATTTCTCACGAAATTTAATACCTTAGATTTGTTTTGGCACACTTGCTGCATGTTTTTGCTATCCTAGTACTGACTGCAAGGAACTTCGTTCCATCCGGGTGTCCCTTGACACCTCTCAAGTTTTTTTATTTACCCCTTTTTAAATACAATGTACCTACGCTCGCTGTGTAGTGTAGAGCTGTAGTCATTTTAAACTTACAATTAGTTTTAAACTTATGTAGATTAGTGATGTTGACCGCTCGAGGATGGGTAGTGTAGTGACGTGACCACCCTGCCCCTAGTGGCGAAACGAAATAAGCCAGGTTTTTTATGACTGTTCTTTTGAAGTTTGTATTTTTTTTATTTAAATTATGTTATCAATTATCATCAATCATAGAAACCTCGTACCTCAAATATTTTAAATATTGCGATTATCACTATAATAAAGATCAACTGTAGTGTATATTTTAAGTGTAAATAAACGAATTTGTATTAGAAAAAATACTTATTAAAGATGTCGTAAACTTTTGTTTTTTGTTTCCTTTAAGATACTTCTCAACCTTTCCTTAGCACGAGTCTTTCCTCTTGAGGAGGCCTAGATCATTCTCCACACTGTTCCAATACTTCCAATGCTGATTGGTGAAGAGGTCAGTGGCGGCAAACCCAGTGTCGGAAATTACCATACCGCGTGAAGGCTTCCGACATGACTTGACGACTGTCACCTCCAAAAACAACCGGGGCTGTACGTGCCCTCCGAAGCACGGAAACGTTCAAGAAATGTTTGCCAGTAGCGGTCACCCATCCAAATACCGCCTGCTATTGCGCTTCACTTGGTCAGTTAGTTCAGTTACTGTTACACAAGGGTCGACACACGCCGGCGTGATACGCGCCTACGGGAAATATTGGGTAGGATTTAATATAATTGTGTTTTAACATGGAGTCAAACAATAAATGTTTAATTTGTTACTTAAAAAAATAAAATCATTAAAAAAAATCGTTTTCGTTCTTGGCGTGCGAAATCATAATTATTATTATTCCTTCTCTATATACCTATGTATCTTTACCTACCAGCCTTTACTATTATTTATGTGTGAGTGTGTATTATGTCATACGTGGCTCGAGCGGGGGCGGAGATGCGGAGAGGGGGGTCCCATTCCTACGTGTCAAGCTATAATAGTCCAAAAGTGCATCTTAATTTGGTAGCTTTATATTTCCCGTGTTCACTGAATGTGATGGGTTCGTTTTGGATGTAATTAGCCACTATTGGCTATCTATTTATTTACACTCACAAGCCTTAGTTTATAAAATATCTCCCCAGTCCCCATAATACCCATTAAAAGTTTGTTGAGTACATTATTACACCTTAAAATTGAAACATACGTACTCAAATAAAACAATATTTGATTTAAAAACATCTCTATATTTTTTGTTGCATTTACATTTGGTCGGGTTTTAACAACATGGCTGTCTGTATCTGACATGTCTTCCTAGGGAGGGGCATAATAGTAAAATATCGACAAATTTTTTAAACATTTGTTTTAAACGTTAAATTTTAAATTAATATTATCTACATCCGGTTTATTAAATTGTTAACTCGAATATACATTTATTACAATCATTAAGTATATTTTTAAAAACAATGAAACATAACACCAGTTCATAAAACAAACGTAAAAAACAGTATTGTTATAATTGAAAATTACTCCGTACTTAAATAAGATTACACTCTACGTCCGTACGTGTCTTAAGAGGTAATCAGTTATCGTAGAAATTGTGTTGTTGTGGCGGATATGTAATTAAATCTTACATTATATGTGACCGCCTCATCTATTTCTGCTGTGTAACAATTACCTTAAAAGTTGTTTTCCATTGCGTTCCGGTTAGGAGGGTGTAGGTTCCCGGGTACACTTACACGACCTGCAAACCGACTACAGTCCCTTCTAAAGGGCGTTTTAACTGAATCTGCAGTTGTTTGTAATGTTGGTAGTATTGAAATAAATTTCTTGAATGGACATAATATAGGGCTGTTATCAAGTTCATCAAAGGAAATAACGATATATTACGAGATAATGATATAAAACATTACATTTAAATTTTTATACTCCTATTTCAATGCTACCAACATTATAGCCAGCTGCAGATTTAGGTAAAACGCACTATACTGTACCTAGTCTTATTTGAAGTATGTCACACTCACAGATGCTCATAGGCAGTAGGAGTTGGAGGCATTGTAAGCTCATTTGCACATTACTTAAAAATAACGTACAAAATAAAAATATAATTATAATACAAAAAAAAACATCTTTCTTGATTGACAACGCATCGGTGACCACTTACCACAGGTTAGTCTGTTCTATTGTTGTATATTTACATAAAAAACACACAAATACAATAATTTGTGTATCAATATACAATCTACGGCAATTAATTGAAAAGTACTAAAAAATTAGAAGATTCACAAAATTTACATATCGATAAGTAAAATAATATTATTGCACTTCACTAGTTTCACTTTCTCGGGTCGAGTCGATGTATGTACCACGGTGGTACATCCCTAGTGAATTTGTTTCCGTATCTAACAAAACAAACACGGTTTTAGTTTAGTAAGCATGACTGATTGATTGAGTGTTAAAACTATTGTGAACTAATCAATTGTGATTTATTGTAGAGGTATAGTGACGTGATAACGGATTCCACTAAAATATGGTGGTTTGTTGTGTGCTCGGCTGTTTAAGCAAAACGGGCCCCAGCTGCACTAACAGCCAAAATGCAACTTTTCACGAGTACGTATGATATCACCTTTCTCATTAAAGCATTAAATACAATACCATTGCATTGCAATCGATAAATATTAAATTTAAGCCTTTTACTAAATGTAAAATTGTAAATGCAACCAAAATGTTTTGTTTAATGTAACCCACTCAAATTACGAAGGTACTGTAAATGTGAATTGACTTACTATCTTCGCTCACATTCAATTTAGCCGTATTGTTGTTAAATTGGGTTGCCAGCTTGTTTAGAAATAATTACCCCAATTGAGGGAAACTTTATTTGTTATTATAAACCGTTTTTTTTTTGTAATTTAGATAACCTCAATGTAAAAATGTCTTGAGCTTAGTGTTTTCCACACTTTTATTTAAATTATGTAAAGGCATGTCGGAATATTTACAAATGACATGTTAATAACAGTATAAAATATACTTATCATTCATTAAAACGCGTAATTGAGATGTTGACCATTTTAAGACAATGTTTAAAACGATGCAAAGTGCATCTTTGCATCATACCTATTACAGTTCAAAATGACATTTAAACACGACACATTAAATTCTAATTAGCAGGCTATGACTGTATGTTTTATTTTAAATTACATTACATAGAAGAACTTCTCAGCAGCATTGCTATAACATGCATGCTTTTCGTTTATACTTAGATTATTATTAATATGCATTTTTTATTTTTAGCACAAAACACAGTGTATGAAGTTTTGGATGTATTTACCGTTAAAAGATTGTATCGAAACCATTTCTGTAGTATATTTAAATCATCTTGAGCATGTTTCATAACTTCATTTACCTAGTCTGGCCATAAATACTGTTACATAAAAACTTTTCTTTTTTCAGCTTTTAAATTATTTTGAATTTGGAACACGTATATTATTTTAAAAACTTCTTTCGATTTCGCGCCATTTCACATACTTTTTCGTGTTCATTATCAAATTACAATATGGAATGGGGTGTTAAAGAAAATAGGATTGCAGTGATCGCCTTGCACAAAGTGGGTATGGAGCCGTCGGTCATATTCCAGACACTTCAAAATCTTGCTATCAGCCGTATGTTCGTATATCGTACAATCAACAGATACAACAACACTTCGTCTGTCGAAGACCAGAAAAGATCGGACGGACGCGTGCTGTTAGAACTACAAAGGCTGTTAATGCTGTTAAAGCCAGAATTCGTCGAAACCCCATTAGGAAGCAAAAAATCTTATCGCGAGAAATGAAGATTACCGCTAGGACTCTGTCGCGTATTATAAAACAAGACCTGAAGCTCGGTGCTTATCGTCGATATACAGGACATGCCCTAAATAAATCTTTACAATTAAAGAGAGTGGATTGATCAAAACGCCTTCTGTCGCGATACGCAGGTGAAAGGCACAGAAATATCCTCTTTACCGATGAAAAAATTTTCACGATTGAAGAACACTACAATAAGCAAAATGATAAAGTGTACGCTCACAGTTCTAAAGAAGCTGCTCAAGTGGTCGGGAAGGTACAACGTGGTCATCATCCTGCGTCAGTGATGGTTTGGTGGGGCGTGTCTTATCAAGGAGTCACAAAACTGCATTTTTGTGAAAAAGGAGTGAAAACTTCAGCCAAAGTGTATCAAGATACAGTCTTGGATCATGTTGTGAAACCTCTCAGCAATACTCTTTTTAAAAATATACCGTGGACTTTCCAACAGGACTCTGCACCTGGTCACAAGGCACGAACTACCCAAGTCTGGCTTGAAACCAATGTTCCGGACTTTATAAGAGCTGAAGACTGGCCCTCATCTAGCCCAGACCTCAACCCTTTAGACTTCAAATTATGGTCAGTTTTAGAGGACATGGCCTGCTCTAAACGACACGGCGACATTGAGTCTCTTAAAAAATCTTTGGAGCAAGCAGTGGCGAAATTTCCTTTGGAAACAGTGCGTAAATCCATAGATTCGTGGCCAAACAGATTAAACGCCTGTATAAAAGCCAAAGGTGGCCATTTCGAATTGATTTTTTTTTTTTTTTGCTGAGACTTTAATAAATAAAATATGTAGGTATAAATTTTATTAATATTACATTTCTTCATTTAAAAAAAAGCATTTTCATTAGTAACAGAACTTATGGCTGGACTAGTTATTATTATGGCCAAAATAAAATAAACATGTATCGTCGGCATAAAGTGTGAGGTGTGATTAAGGAATGGAATTACGAGAATTTGATTTGGAACTCTAAAGGATAACTACTAAGCCAAACTAACCAATATATTGAAATCCTACCATGGCAAAAATGATTCAATGTGATAATATACTAAACGAAAGTTTTTTTTTAATTTTAATTTAGACAGGACAATATCGGGACAACTAATACTACTTATTATTAAATACATTGATTTATTTATAACATATTTTTCAGATTCCCAAATGATATCAATATACGTAAAGTCTGGATACAGTTCACTGGACGAGAGAATTGGGAGCCTAGTGAATCCTCCCGGATGTGTTCCAAACATTTTAATACAAATCTTATCCGTCTTGGTTGTCTATATCCCATGGCAGTTCCATCATTATTCAGTCACACTTATGTAAGTAAATTTTAATTATGATAATGATGGATCGATACTTTGCTCAAGAGTAGTTTAAACAATTATGTGTCCAAAATTTCTTATTTCCAACAATTCCAACGCAATAAGGATATCAAATTTCAACTCTTAATTAAAGGAAGTAGTTCTAAATCATTTTGTAATATTTGACTCATATATACTTAATAACTAACCAACTAGCTAAAGAGGAAAGCAAGGTAAATGAAAGCTTGTACTATTTTTATTATGTCATTTTTTATGGAAATAGCTGGCAAACGAGCTGACAATCCATCTGATGATAAGTGGTTAGCGTTGCCCATTGACATCGACAACACCAAAGGCATCACTGATGTATTGCTGGCTGAGGAAGAAAAAAGAAAAATAAAGAAAGAACTTACTCTCAAATCCCCAAGAGTTGTTTGGTGGCAGATTCAAGCTAGAGCGTGTTAGCTATTCAGGTCAACATCACGCAGAGATAATATTGATGAACGATTAAAATAATTATTACCAATATACCAACTTGCGGGCTTTTTTAGATAACCGACAAACGAGCAGACGAGCCACTTGATGGTATCAAGCTCTCTCGTGTTCAAAATTAAATATCCTTAAATATGTCTAATAGAATAAGAATAAGAATAGAATTACTATTGATTTTAATAAAAAATATTATTATTTTAGACAACCTTAGATTCATCAGAGCTCGACGAACTACAAAAGTCGAATATTTTAGCTGAAGATGGCAAAAAATATCTTGCTAAGCTCAAACGACCGCCCAACCTTGTAAGTATGAGATTTACGATTTGTTCTCGGTACGAAATAAACAAATTATGATAACAAATTTAATATGAACTGTTGGCACTGTTGCTTACGGTATCTCGGCGTAATCCAACTGTTATTAGGTTTTAAAATCCTAATGGTAAGATGTGGCGATGAAGTCGAGGTGTACCATACACGTACTAACAAAAGCCTACACTCTGTTCATAATGCATTGGTGCAGATTAAATTTTTTAACTGACGGAAAAAAGGAGGAGGTTCTCAATTCGACACGTATTTTTTTTTAATGTATGATCACGCAGCAATCGGCACAGGGTGGTCCGATTTTGATGATTCTTTTTTTAATGGATAGTGTTTGTCTTGAAGTTGGTCCCATATTTTTTTGAAAATTTTACTCCCACCCTAAAGGTACGAAAATAGGGGATGATTGATTATTCACCCACGGAATTTTTACCCGTTAACCCCAATTAACCCCAATAACTTTGTACTAGATGATCCGATTTCGATGATTCTTTTTTTATTGAATAGTGTATTCCTTGAAGTTACTCCTGTTTAAATTTCGAAACAAAATTTTACCCCTAAAGGTACGAAAATAGGGGATGATTGATATTTCACCTACTACATTTTTACCTGGTAACTGAATCTACCACCAATAATTTATTATTAATTATAAGTATTATAGCAACTAAAAATTAAAAAATAATTACTTTTTAACAAAAAATAAAACCAACGAAAAAAAAAACTGAAAAGCAAAAAATGAAATAAACCATTAGTATTATAACCTAAGATCCAAAATTAACAGTAAATAAATAATTTTGAGGCGGTGCCAAACCAATGAAAAAACAAACGGTGAAAAGATGTGCGCCGCGCTGCAGGCTGCTGCCGTGTGCATCGCATGCCGCTGCCCTCATAAAATGAACTTTATGTAATTAATTTTGGTTGTTTGTTTGGCACGGTCTCAAAATTATTTGTTTACTGTTAATAATTTTGGATCTTAATTTATGGTTTTTTTTTTAATTTTTTGCTTTGCAGTTTTTTTTTTCGTTGGTTTTAGTTTTTGTTAAAAAGTAATTATTAATTTATCTTTTCTTTGGACATCGGATTAATTCAAAGAGCAATGATTAAAATGTTTGCAAATAATAAGCAACTTAAAAGACAGTCTGCTTAAAAGAACCTCTAAAATTTTATCGCTGAAGCTATATTAAAGTCGCCGTATTATATTTTGAAGAATTGCCTCGATCCCATCATCAGAACAAAATTGTGATTTGGAAATTTCAATTTATTTAATTGGTAACACTGGTTCACGCACATTGCGTCGTCCACAGATTCAAAAGACTGCTATCTGACATCTTGCTTCAGCAGTCAGCTGTCAAAAATGTCAATTTCACAGGGCTCAGATAACGTCAACTGTCAAGTTCATATTTGTTTGTAGTGTTATTCTGAATTATGTTTAATTACACAATTATCTTTATTTTGATTAGTTTAAAACTTAATATGAATTCGGGGGCATTAGACTATAACCACCCTGTGAAGTTTCGTAAATTGAAACTGAACTGGCAAGCACCATTTGTTGTAATTTGAAACATACTGCTTCTTTAAGTGCAAGTTATTAAACATAGTAGTTTCTACTCCTGAAGTAGTCTTTAGTATTCTGAATACTTCTGAAGCCGAGAAACACAGAACGTGGATGTTCCAGAAAAAACCATATTACGGTGACTGGCACCCAAATGCAGCTAAAAACAGCAATTCAATAGTACGATATTTTCCCGCCTGAAAAATGAAAGTGGTAAGAAAGAACAAGACAGAAACAGTGTCAGAATAGCAATTAGCTTAGCTAAATAAAGTTATCATTACCACGGTAATGATGTATATACATACAAATAATACGGCAAAGTACTGCATATAGTATATATACATAGTACCTGCGAGTATTCATATCATACCAAAAAATGTAATGAAATACAATATCTTTTCTTATGTAAATTTGGTAATGACCCTGCTTGTCGTTGTAACGCTACACACATACCCAACTAGGATTCCCAGCGTCGCGGGTGGCATGGATGACACATATAACACATCACAATCACACCCATGACCAGAGCTCCAGAGCACAAATATTTATGTGTTACATAAATATCTGCCCCGGCCGGGAATCCAACCTGGGACCCCTTACTTCGCAGGCAAGCGCACTATAAACTCGGCTATGAGGTTGTTAAAAGTTATTGTCAGCCACTGTCAATTTCAGTGCCAAGGGAGGGCAATCTCAGCAGTAGAGCGAAGCATATATTTGACGACCCGTGTGGCGCGATGGTTACCATGCCGGATCGCCGCGCCAGGGGTCCTGGATTCGATTCCCAGTGAAGCGGTTTGAATGATGAGTTTGAATTTCTGTGCTCGGTCTGGGTGTGTGTTGCCCATGGCATCCACGACACGGAATCCTAGTGTGCTATGAGTGTAGCGTTAAAGCGTTACGAAAGTACCAGGCGACCATACAATTGTGGGGCTATGAGTGTGAAGCTTTATTTATTGAAGTGAAAACTTCTTTAGTACGGGGGTGACTTGAAATTTTATGAAACGAAACTGTCCAGTGGAGACTAGAAATGAGTGGAGACTGACTTGAGTTGAGTTGAGTGGAGTGGAGTGGAGTGGATCATCTTCCCGAAATTTTACATTCGTCTCATTGTCTTGAAAACAAAATTTTTGAAGGTTTCACTTCTAACACGTGAATTGCACACATTTTAATTTATTTATTTTTATTGTGCCCAAGTGCGAGTGAGCGCGCAATAGTGCAACCAAATACTGTGAGTACTACTGTACATAATATGTTGTGTGTGTACAGCTAGAAGCTATGAAAGACGAGGATTGGTCGGTGCAGCGACTGGAGACGTTCGCCGCCGCGTACGTCCAGCACGAGATCCTCTACGGGAAACAGTCGAGTATTAAATTAAAAAAAGATAATCCTATGTATGAAGTAAGTATGCCATGGGTGATGGGTATTTGTCATGGAGGATAGAGTAGAAGGAGAGCCATCCCTGTGTATGAAAAGTGTCCGTAAAAACAGATAACAGATGGTGCTGCGGTGCGCTAAATATTTGTATTGTATTGAATATACTGGCATTATGGAGGGTACAAAAACGAAATTTTTTAAATATTTGAACCCAGCAAACTTCACTCCGTCTACAACAGCTATGTTCATATCGCTATTTCTCAGACACTAGCGCCATTCTGAAATGGCCATTATTGGAACCTCTATTTTCAGTAAACAGCTGGACACTTTTTCAACTTTCCTCTCATATCGACGGTCCCTACGTACATAACCCTAACTACAAAACACAAATTTTACAGGAGAGCACTTTGAAGTTTCAAACATGTGTATTAACATGTTCTACTTAACGTAAAGTCATGAAATTTGGTATGAAGGTTTAATATGTGATATATTTTATAATTAACTAGCTGCCCGGACAGACTTTGTTCTGTCAAAAGTTTTTTTTAGATGTAAGCTATCCTATCTTTCAAGTTGGATCAAACTGCACACTGTGTGCAAATTTGATTAAAATCGGTTCAGTAGTTTAGGAGTCCATCGCGGACAAACAACGTGACACGTAATTTATATATATTAAGATAAAAAGATAGGCCATAAAGATCACTTTTTGTGTATTATTTGCGACTTACTTACTTACACATCGGAATCATCTCTACTGCACATAGCTTAAGTGGTTACATACTGGATTTTACGTGGTAGTCTCTGAAGTAATCAGAGTCGTAATTGGCATTTATGAAATTGTACGTGGGAAACAGGGGAAAAAAATATTGTAAGCAGTTATGTACGTACATGATGCATTTGCAAACCAGATTTTTTTTGTAACTGTTTTTTCTTGCATTTCACGGTTGCGTATTACGATATTGTGTAGTACTTGCCCTTTGAGGCATTTTTTACCTATAATTAATTGACATTAACCGTCTCCTACACCAGTGCGCGTGTATGTCCCGCAAATGGCAGTTGCGGGAGAGGCGCCGCGGGAGTGCGATGAATAGTCCAACGTAAAATTACTGAATTACCACTACTGTTGTTTTAAGTCGGAAATTTTACTTAATTTTGTAGTTATGGGATATGTCGTGTACGGATTTAACGTTCATTTTGCCAACTATTACTTATTTTTATTAAACTAAACGATAGTTTAGGGTGCCCTGAAGGTTATGATAGCAAAAAGTGCAAATCACGTATCTACCACTTACGGGAATGTACGTAGGGACCGTCGATATGAGATGGCCCTCCTTCTACTCTATCCTCTATGGTATTTGTTATCTATATCGAATAAGTTTGTGTGGGCTAACTGAATGCTTACCGAAGCAAAGCGGGGGCGTTCACTAGTGAAAAACTAAGATATTTGTATGATGAATGAGTGACAATCTGTCGGTCTGATTTTTATGTAAAAGCAAAGCAAAGCAACAACCCATAATTGTCCCACTGCTGGGCTCGAGGTCTCCTCTCAGAAAGTGAGGGTTAGGCCATAGTCTACCACGCTGGCCAAGTGCGGATTGGTAGACTTCACACACCTTCGAGAACTTTATGGAGAACTCTCCGGTGTGCAGGTTTCCTCACGATGTTTTCCTTCACCGAAGCAAGTGATAATTAACTTGTAATACGCACATAATATTTGAAAATTAGAGGTGCGTGCCAGGATTTGAACTCGAGCCCCTTCGTTCTGGAGACCAACGTTCTACCGCTAGGCTACCACTGCTTACTGCTGATTTTTGTGTAAAGAAAATAAAAATGAACGTGGTTCCCCCCAGTCCGATGTGGTGGAGTTCCAGCCGCAGATATCGCGCGAGTTCGCGCTGGGCCGGCTGGCTGGCACGCTCGGGCTGCCCAACGACCATCGGCTGGCCGCGCGCTGCACGCACTTCCGGTACCAGCTGCTAAGACATGTGAGTCATATGCACTCTCTCTTTCTCTCTCTCTTTCCCTCTCTCTTTCTCTCTCTCTTTCTCTATCTCTCTTTCTCTCTCGCTCTCTCGTTCCGCTACCAGCTGCTTAGATATGTGAGTCTCTTGTAGCGCGCTCTCTCTGTCTCGCAGGCGATGGAGGTGATTGTAGATGGAGGTAGGTGCCACGGGTGTTGCTCAGATATGCGAAACACCAGTATCGCGCTGTCTCTCTCTCGCAGGTGTTGGTAGATAGAGATCTGTGATAGAGAGAGGTGCTTGTAGAAAGTTTTTTTCCAACACAATTTATAAATGTGAACGGAACCCTTATAGTTTCGATTATATTATAGTTTTAAATAAGACAACACTAACATTAACTCTTTACACTTAGTTAACATCTTCTCACCAACTTTCAGGGTTAACTGGGAGAGAATGCCATCAGGCATTAAGTCCGCCCATTGTAGGTACTCCTTAGTATTTAAGGTTGCAATAAATACACAGTGTCACAATCATTAACCTCATAATTATACGTATCATCTATCCCTCTCCCACCATGTTATCCTCGTATCTTGTTGTCCGTCAGATCCGCGCGTGCGTCCGCTCGTGCGCGCGCCGCGGGGAGCACTACTCCCGTGCGCTGGCGGACGCGCCGCCGCACGTGGCGCGCCTGGCCGGGGAACTGAACCTGCTGCGGGTTGTCGTGCAGGTTGGTGTTCATGGATTTATAATAACAGTCATTTCATTTATTTACAAAATCCACTGCTTTTAACAGTTTATATAAAAACTTAACTTAATTACACGCTTAATATTAGCTTCACCTGTATGTTTGTTTGTTTGTAACTTGTAACCTTTGGACTTGATTTTAACCCACTTCAAATGGTCAGATTTCTTTCAAACTTCGTAGACTTATCGGGGACCGATGACAATTCAATATTTAAGGAAAAAAAAAGAAAAAAAACCCTAAATTTCATTTAAAAAAAAATTAAACTAAAAATGAAAAAATAAATAATAGTTAAAAAAAAAACTAAAAAACACGCTTTTATACAATATAAATTCCAACTAAAAAACACGCTTTTATAGAAAATCCAACTAAAAATTCTTAATTCAAATTTATTTTCTATTTTTTTAGTTGGATTTTCTATAAAAGCGTGTTTTTTTTACTATTATTTTTTATTGGTTAGATATTTGTGTGTGACCAGGTTCGTACGTGTTATATTACTTGCAGACTCACATCAGACAGTTAATCATTTCTAATAAATAATTAATTTGAATCAATTACACAGTATTTTACTAGGCCTTGATTCTTGTCTTCAACCCACTGAAGCTGCACTACTCCACTACCAGTCACCCGGTATATCACGCTTGCAGGCAGAGTTATCGACCGTGGGCAGTCCGGTCCGGCGCTGGGCGGCGAGGGCGTTGGTAGCAGGGCTCTCCCGCGCGGTCTGCCACGGCCGCTGGTGGTTCACGCCGGACCCCCAGGGCCTCGCGCCCGTCTTCCCGTCGGAAGCCGCGCTTGCCGCAGCCTCCGACGCTGTGTTTAAGGGCGCTAAGCCCGTGCCTAGGAATCTTTGGTGAGTGAATGTTGTATCCATTGACTTATTTGGTAAAGACAGAGGACATGCTCAGAACGGACACATTATAGGTCCTTTTTAGGGTTCCGTACGAAAAAAACAATAAAATGTACCCTTATAGGATCACTAGTGTGTCACACACACACACACACACACACACACACACACACACACACACACACACGTCAAACTTATAACACCCCTCTTTCGTCGGGGATTAAGTTCAGACTTAATCCATTAACAGATCAGTCTGTTTATTTATTTATAGCCATAAACGTGTGATGATTTTACAAGATCTTTTAAATGGACATAGTGTAGATACGACCCAGGCTGGGCACGGCAGAAAACATACATAATATATGTGTAATGTATAATTATATATAATGTCCACGTGAGCAGGTGTCGCCTCTGGCGGCTACGGAGCAAGCAGTTCCTGAAGCTGTCCCTGGACGGCGACCGCGCGCCGCGGCCCGGGGAGGCGCTGCGCGGCGCCGACTGGTTCCTCGTGGACGCGCTGCTGCTGCACGAGCGGGATGGCGAGGCTGAGAGTGAGATGGAGGTATTGCTGTGTTGTGTATACAGGGTGACTTGCAAGTCTTGCAACTAAGTAGCGATAATTTAAGGGATCTTAATTTTTTTATGACATTTGTAACTTGAAAGTTTATTCGATCTTCTTTCTATTTGTATATTTTTTTCACATATATGGGATCTTTAAGTACTGGGAAATCGAAATTTATCGGTAGACATCTAACATAATAAAAAAATGGTGGCCGTTCCCAAAGGAAGAGCACTAGACCCCCACATGTGGGTATTTTAGTCGATATAATTAGGTATATTTTATGCCCTTAGAGTTCGATTGTTAGTTGCAAGACACCCTGTATATATTCGGTTTGGTTTCGTTTTAACTTCACTGTGCCTCCACTGTCCCACAGATGCTGCTTCACTGGTGCGAGTCGCTCCGCGCCCTGGTGGTGCTGGTGCACCTGCTGGCGCCCGCGACGCGCCCCCTGCCCCCCGCGCACCTCGAGGTCCCCGCGCCCGCGCCCCCCGCGCCCGCCCCGCCCCCCGCGCCCGCACACCCGCCGCCCTGCCCGGGCGTCACGTTCTGGCGAGCGGTGTGCGCTGCGTACATTTCCACGTATGTAACTACGAGTAACCGTCCTCGCTTTGCTTAGGTTTTTTTATTTTTTTACACCTTGGGTTACATTATTAGAGTTTTATTAAGGATCCCTAATTTTTTTGAAAATATAATATAGCCTATGTCACCCGGGGATAGTGTAGCTTCCCGACAGTGAAAGGATTTTTCAAATCGGTTCAGTAGTTTCGGAGCCTATTCAATGCAAACAATCAAATCTTTTCTCTTTATAATATTAGTATAGATAATCATAGCTCCACACTGGTATGATCGCCTGGTACTTCAAGGTGCTTCTATACGCTAATGACATAGAAACGCTTTCATAGCCCCACACTAGTATGCTCGCCTGGTACTTACGTTCCTGGAAGGCTATTCAGTTTTGTAACTTAACAGCGGAGTTTCAAAATTGACGTTCGAGTTCTAGGATCACTTCACTTCGCAAGTGCGTACTAGGTGATTAGATAATGACATGTCAATATGATGCAAGTTCGCTTTTGTTTTGTAACTTGACAGCGGAATACACGATGAGTTTCTAAATTGAAGTTAGAGTTCGAGACTCCCTTCACCTCGCAAGTGCGTACCAAATGATTCGAGAATCACATATCAAGATCTCGGACTCGAACTTCAATTTTGACACTCATCGCGGATTCCGCTGTCAAGTTACAAACCTGAATAGCCCTGCTGTAGCCTAGTTGGTAGCGACCCTGCCTGCGGAGCGAGCGGTCCCGGGTTCGATTCCCGGCCGGGGCAGATGTTTATGTGACAGATAAATATTTGTACTTGGGTCATGGGTGTGATTCTGATGTATATAATTAAGACATTGTTACATTCGTCTTGATAACCCAAGTTTTCTTAGATAAGTGAAATTAAAAAAAAATATGGTAGCTATGAGATGCCATTGTTTGAAGTATTAAAAAATATAAATAAATTGAATAATGCAAAATGGGTATCAAATTAAAGAGCTCACCATAAGGATTTCAAAAAGGTAGGTATATCATAGCTTTTTTGATAGCAGGCGGGTTTTTATTTTTATTTTTAACCGACTTCAAAAAAGGAGGAGGTTCTCAATTCGACTGTATTTTTTTTATGTTTGTTACCTCAGAACTTTCCACTGGGTGAACCGATTTTGATGATTCTTTTTTTAATAGAAAGCAGGTGCTTGTCATGTGGTCCCACTTGAATAGGGAAGATGCAAATATAATATTTATGAAAATTTTATGATTAAAATGTTAAAAAAATATAAAAGAAGGGCTACTGCAACGTTTTTATTTTGCATAACGTTGTTTTTTAACAATAATTACGAATTAAAATTACGTGAAACGAAACGTATTTTGAAACACCAATCAGCGTTCATTAACAGGAGTGACGTTGTTATGACCATGGATATACTCTAGCTGGATCGACGATTTTGTAGAGGTACCTGACGTTCGATGACTTCATACCATTTTATAATGATATAAAAACATCTAAGATGAATACTAAAGGTACAGTAATTGTGTGGTAGTTTGCAACACTGCGCCAAAAAATCAATGCAATTTTTCAGAGTGGCGATTATGGTCATCGGGGATTTGTGAAGATTGTGGTCGTCGTAGATACTCGTCGTTATTGTTTCTGTTGCATAAAACATGGTGTTGTACTGTTGTCGATAATCAGTGATAGTAGTGTTAATATCCTTTCCTAACTGAATAATTCCCAGTCCCTTCCCGAGTCTTGTTTAAAGGTAATCAATATTATCATGGGCAGCAGAGGATCGGTGGGTTTGCTATCGTAAATCTAAAAAAAATGGTTGTCTGTAAAGTCGGTTTAAAGTTATAACATTATACATGTTAAACGCGGATTGTTGCAAAGTAGACTAATACTAACTTAATAGCAATACATATTTCAAATTCGGTAATTTTGAAAAAAAATTAATAAAACGAATTATTAAAATATAATTTTTACCTATAGAAAAATTACCTGCAGAAAACATTTTGAAGAACCATATCAAAATAGGACATAATCTTTCTAAGTATGTAAGTGTGGTTACCCTATAATTATGAAGGACAACCTCAATCCGGCCGGTTCGAATGGTTCATTAGGATATGACGTCATCTATGACGTTTTATCGAAATCGAACGTCAGGTACCTCTACAAAGTCGTCGATCCAGCTAGAGTATATATCCATGGTTATGACAACTTATTTGAGTTGAGGTTATGTCGTAAAAGTGAATAATAATATAAGTGAATATTAATTGAATTTTTTTAATAAAAATGGAAGTTGGGTTTATCAAAGCAGACTCCAGGAATTTACCAAGAGCTAGTGTTGATATGGTTGTAACTTTTTTTTTTGTCGAAAGTGCAGAGTTTTCAAGTGTCGAAAAATGAAAGGGACTAACGTGTTTTTACGTACACGCAGCAAGTAAATTCGCCGACATTATTCCTCTTCGCAGCTTGAAACCAATTTTTTCTCAGTTTTGAGTCAGAAGGTCCAGGCAAAAACAATTTATTTGGAAATTTTGTTAAAGTAAATGGACACACTGGCAGCACAAAACATGAGTCAACACGGCTTTTTTCGGAGTATTAGTGGTATTGTTATGATCATCTGATGTTGATGGATAGTTTTACATAAAAATATCTCGAAAGCCGAAAAAATATGCAAAGTATAAAAGGCAACGACGAACAAGATGACCAGTGATCGACAGGAATGACGTCATCAGAACCATAGGTCCGTTTTCGCGCGAAAATTTAAACTGTCAATTTAAACTCGCATTTTCTCTGATAAATTACAATGTTTTAAGTTTTTAATATATTTGTGGTCTATTCTATGTGGAATTCTTTAAAATGAAAACAAAAATAAAAATATTGCATCTTCCCTATTAGAGCGAGATCAGACAAGTAGCTTTTAAGTAATTTTGAAGTCGGTTATTTTTTGTTAGTAAAATTTAGTTTATTATAATAATTTATTATAATAATTTTAATTTTATTTTAAGTCAATTTATTTTATTTTATTTTAATATAATTGGATTAATTGTGATTTTAAATTTTAATTTGACATGATGATTTTTAATGTTTTAATGTTTTTAATTTATCTGTACTTTTAATTGTATTTAATTAATTTTCATTTAAGTTTTATTTGTTTTAATTTTGTTTTAATTTATTGAAATTGGATTTAATTATATGAATGTTTAGAACGAGATTTTATTTTATTAATTTGATGTAGCTTTTTGACTTTTAATTTTGTTAAACATTTTATTTTCAAATATCAAGTGTAACAAATTACTAATATGGAATATTTTTCTGAAATAAAAATTATTATTATATTATTATTATTATTATAATACTGGTAATATGTACTTATTGTATGTATTGTATGTACGGCAGCGGCCGCCGCACCTCCCCCGTGGTACTGCAGCACCGCTGGCAGCGGCTGCTGCGGCTGGCCCGGGCCGCAAGCCGCGCGCCGCAGCCGCAGCCGCCGCATCCGTTGGTCGAGCTGATCACTGTCAGGTTGGTACTTGGTAGTGTTGGTGCTTCGTACTTCCTACTATCTATATACATACTAGCTTTTGCCCGCAGCTTCGCCCGCGGTAGAGATCGATTTTTTTATAAATCCTACTTACTTTTACGTAGTTAGATTTAGTTGCCTATGACTTAAGTAATTTACATTTTGATAGCGTGATTCAGAACTTGCAAATGAATTTTTTCTAATGCCATCTATTAACAAAATCCGGAACTAAATATCTAGCAAGTAACAAAATATCGATCTCCCCATGGGGATGTTTTACCGCGGTAAAAAGTAGCCTACGTTACTCTCCACCCTCCTCACTATCTCCACACACAAAAACCATACCATATAACAGCTTCGTTGCGACGTGAAAGACGGACAAACAAACAAACAAACACACATAGGGATAAAAAGCATAAAAAATGTTTGTACGGATATCCTTTAACTCTGAAACCATCAGCCGATATGCCTCAAAATAGATCCATTTGAAAGGCATTGAGACTACTAAAACAATGCATTAGGCACATTCGGTTCCTTGATGAAGTCGATTTTCCATTTTTCCCGTACAACCATTTGAAAATAATATCGGTCACCTAGTAATATAATGGCACATCTGCAAAAAATGCGAAATTTACTTTATATAACACGTATAGGTGTTTAAAAGTGCATAATCTACATAGTGGTAAATATGTATTAATGTCTATACTAGAAATCAAACCCATACCTTCTGTAAAAAACGTAAAAAGAACCCATAAATTAATTTTAAACATTTTAAAAAAATCGTTGAACTTCGTTTCTGTAAAATATGCCAAATGTAGATGTGCCGTTATATTACTAGGTGAGCGATATGTAAAGATGGCGCATAACTAGACTGTCAACACAAAAACACTGATCTGTCATTATCAATGTGAAAGTTCGTGAGAATGTGTGTAGAATATGACGTGTAAAAGCATATTGCGTGCTCACTCGCGCTTGGGTCTTCGGTATAAGTGCGAGTGAGTGCGCAATATGCTTCGCTCTGCTCGCACTTTCAGTCGACGAGTACAGCGAGACACTGCGACGGTAACTACAACTATAGTTCAACTTCTCTTGACAATCATTGATGCAGTCTCGTCATTCATGGTGTCCTAGTACTCCTATTACAAATTTCTTACAATTCGTGTTCAATATTGAAGAAAATTTGTATTTGAATCAACGTTACCATTATTTCAGCTTCCCGCGAATCGTACGGAGGCCTGGCCATTCGTGGGAGTCGCTGGTCCGCAACAGGATGGTCGCTACCTCCGAAGAGATCGCTAGTTTAAAAACGGAAATTGTAAGTCATATCGACATATCTTTATATTTACAAGTTCACAATAGATAATAAATTTTAAAATTTAAAATAAGCAGATGACTTCATAAAATTGTAGCTAAGAACATTCTTGATCATGTAGCTTTAAATAAGACAAAATCTTATGATATTCGGTCCATTCGTGTTGGAGCTATGATGCCACAGACAGACTCACAGATACGTCAAACTTATAACATCCCTCTTTTTGCGTCGGGGTTTAAAATACGACATATGCCCCAACTCAAGAGTTACTAACGGTTACTTAAATCTACTTATTTACTTAATTCTACTTAGTTACAGAATTTGTATGGTGTTTCTTTACTAAGGAGCGATTTAAGTAAGCGTTAGTGACTTTGAGTTGGGCGTAAGTCTTAAAAATACGAACATAATTAGGAACTGTCATATATTCAACCATTTGACTCAAGTATGTGAACTTCCATTCGTCTTCAACGAACCGTCTACGACCAATGTATGAACCGTAAAGTACATTTTGATAAGCCGTACAATGTATCAACTATCCTTTTTATATTTCAGAAACCCAAATTAAGTACCGATTTTTCATGGCTAGGTAAGTCATTAATAAAGTCAACTTTCCAACTTTGTGGCGTAATGTTTACCGTGCTGGATCGTCGCACCAAGGATCCTGGGTTCGATTCCCAGCGAGGCGGAAATTCGAATGAGTTTGAATTTCTATTCTCGGTCTGGGTGTGTGTTGTCCATGGCGCCCACGACACTGGGAACCTTAGTGTGGGCTATGAGTGTAGCGTTAAAGCGTTACGAAAGTACCAGGCGACCATACTAGTGTGGGGGCTATGATTGTGAAGCTTTATTATTATTTTTTCATATTGAAGGTACTAAATACAGGGAGGAATTAGCAATATTTTTTTACTTTCAGAAAGATGTAGTTCAACTCACAGTATACTAGAGTACATTGAGAATAGAATAGAGAGCATGTATGCCTCGAGTCATAATAGAACCACACAAATTTCCGATACAGATTTCGACGATTGCATTGATCCACAGATTGACGATACTGATGAAAGCCCGACTGTAAATAGTTCAGATGAGAGAGATGTAGAAAATGCAATCAATATTAATCACACGGTCACTCTAGAAAGCGATTTTGAAATTGTTAATGAAATAAATGTAAAACCAGAGAAATTAGAGGAAACCACAGAAAATGGTCCAGATCTTGTTGAAATAGAAATAGACACGTCTAAATATTATATGTCAGATGTGCTAATGGAGGAGGAGAGTTTAAAAACTTTGGATGATATTGATGAAAAAAGATTAGAACATCGTGATGGTTTAAAAACCTTTAAAGTTGTAAAAGAAAAGGCATATAAGCTCGATGTTAAGTTTGTAGATGATTATGGAAACGAACATCGTATCACAACTTCAAAGGCAGGAGAATTAATCTTTGATCCACCGTTGCCTGGACGTGAGTATGACTATAATAAACCTTACAATAGACTTGGACTGTTAACGCCTATAGACCTTTGTCCTATCTTATAGTAGGACGTTTTTGGATTAATTTTGATAATCATAATTCTTGTCTATTGTTTATTTCTGTTCATACGCATTTTGGTTGCTTTTGGTCAAAGATATCGGTGATTCCTTTGATTTCACTCACTCCTGTACTGATCCTTTACTTCCACTTACCATCAGAAGGCTTTTCTGCTCTAATAGTTTATACTATTATGTACATTAAAAATACATTGCGCTAAATAATTAATTTATATTTCTTTACTTGTTCATCGACTAAAAACTAAGATAATACAAACTATCTTAAACCTTTAAATTACTTTCAATATTTTATTTAGATTTTTACTGATCAAAATCTCGTCGTTTTATAGCGTTAGATCCGAAATTGATGAGTATACCGCGTGTGAAAATAAAACGTATGGAAGAAACACAATATTGGCAACAGAAATTCGCTCAAAATAATGCAATAGATGATAATGACTCTGATTTAGTTGAAATAAAAGGCGATTCAGTAGATGATAAAGATTCTGATGTAGTCGAAATAGCAGACAGCCCGGCACCAAACATTACATCAGAGGAAATTAATGAAGTCACATACATCTCTGATTCAGATGAAAAAGATGATGTAAAAGATGAAAAAGATGATACTATAAAAGATGAAAAAGTTGAAACTGGCAACTATTCTGAAGCTTTGAGAAGCATATACTCAGAAGCCAACTCAGAACGCGTATTGTTGTGTGAAAACGAGAGGTTGTTAAATAAGTGTAAGCCGGTGTCAATAAAGATGACCAAGTTGCAAGAGAGTGAGATCCCGCGGCGCGGGAGAGCCGTGAAGAGAGTGGAGTTGGCAGACATTGATGAAGTGCGCAGGATCAACAAGAACATACTGACGGCGGAAGTCGAGCCTACTTACATCCAGAAGAAACAGTACAGAATGGTAAGTAAAACTTCAAAGTAATGCTAGAGATGTGGTTTCCAGTCGAAATTCAACGTCGATTGATCGTCGTTTTTGTGCTAAAAGATAGAGATACAGTCATAGTAAATTATTGTATTATAAAAAAATATAGTGTATCGATTAAATGTGTGATTGTGACTGTCTAATTAACTTTGGTGTCTATGGTAGGGCGCAATGTGATGGACAGTGTTATGAAACCCACAATATTTATTATAAAGACAACAAACAGTCGAAACGTATTGAATTCAAATTCAAATTCTTTATTTGCGCAAATAAGGTTACAATAGTTGGTCATTATAAACATACAATCCTCTTATTTTACCTCGTCGGCATGCAAGCTGTACATATAAATTATATTTTAGATCTTAGACTTATGTCAACTAACTCTAACTAACTTAAATTGAATGTTAATAATAAAATTAATAAATTATAATAGTCAATCCAAATTTGTTAAAATAAGAAAAATTATATATGTCAGACAGAATAATAATAATCACAATAAATTAAGGCTCCATGTCAGCAAAGAATTCATTTAAGTTATAGTAAACTTTTCGGATAAGCCATTGTTTTAATGTATTTTTAAACTTACTGTTACATAGAATTTTAAATTCAGTTGGCAGTTTGTTGTATATACGAATGGCAGAAATATACGCAGATTTTTGATAGATCATGCATTTTATCATGGGTGAAGTGTCCTGCGTTACGTACCTACGTGTTCTACTTCAAATACATTTCGACTGCTTGTTGTTTTCGCGTTCGCATCTCGCGTAGGACGCAGCGTAAACATCTTAGGCCGCAATACTGACTAATGTATAGTAATACATTCACATAAGTAACTTACGTAATCAACTAAGTGTGCAATTGTAAACACTCGTTGTAAAAATCTTATCTTAATTTCTTTACTTGTGTATACTTACAAAAATTGCTTACGTAAATTTTACGAAAGAAACATAAAAGTGTAAGTTCATCGTATTGAATCGCGGACACTGAACATTTTAAATGCAACGGGCGCTCACGATTCGTATCTTCGTACTCTGCCGTTAGTATAGTGTATCGAGATGTGAAAGGAAAACGATCGAGACGTAATGTAGACAGGCTTATCTAACATTACAGTCAAGTGTCACCTGTCAAGAGTTTCCAGGGAGGATCCATGAAACTGGGTCCCAAATATCACTTTATAAAATACGAGTAACCGCCCTCGCTTTGCTTCGGTTTTCTTATTTTTTACACATTGGGTTACATTATTGGAGTTTTATTAAGGATCCCTAATTTTTTTGAAAATATAATATAGCCTATGTCTCCCGGGGATAGTGTAGCTTCCCAACAGTGAAAGAATTTTTCAAATCGGTTCAGTAGTTTCGGAGCTTATTCAATGGAAACAAATCTTTCCTCTTTATAATATTAGTATAGATGAATTGTGAGTACCCGTTGCATTTAAAATTATTTAACAGCAACGTCGAAAGGAACGCCAGAAGTATTGCGGCCGTCGTATCTCGCAACTAGAACGCAAAGCGCAAGACGTCACCAAGACACCCCTGGACAAAGACATCGCGAGCGTGGACGCTGAACTGCAGGATCTATTCGCTACGTCGCGGTTCAACGTTGACATGATGGTGAGTTTATGAAGATATACTTGTAGGGCGTTTGGAAAAAATTTGGGAGAAATTTTTTACGATGCGACAGCCATATAGCGACATGATGAAGGTGCGTACTAAGTTAAGATACTAGGCGCACAGAATTCGCTGGAGTTGTTTTGGATTGCTAGCGCGGGTCGTGGGTGCGAGCGAGAGATACATTAACCCCACGGGACATCAACATCCAACCCACCAAATAATAATAATAATGTTATAAGTCTGTAAAAAAGGAAATAATTAAATATAGTATAAAATAAAGCTGCAAACATACTATCAGCCGCGGCTGACCGGGCGCGGCTGATAGTGTGCACAGTCTTTGAGACGTGGCTTCCGGACGCGTTCCAACGCCTATTCCACAGAGTACTATCACGCCTATTCCACAAAGAACTGTAGACGAAGAAACATGTCGAGTAGTGAAAGTGAGGACGATTTTCTCGAATAATTGTCTACCCAGTATATGTTATCCACTCAGAAAGAAAATAAAAAAGAAGCGTTTGGGTCCATGACATAAATAAAGAAAGGATATTTTAGCTATTTCCTCTCAAACTTCTTGTTTTTTGAAGAATGTTTGTTATCTTTTAATTTATAATTATACAGTAATTCCCTGTTGCGAACATACTCAATAATTCGTTCGTCCATTTTTAATAGATACGTACGTTCTTCCTTCTGACACAGAGTACTAATGCCTTCTGACGCATGGACGCGTCCCGCACCCCGTGCTTACTATGAAATACCGTCCGCGGACGTTTTCGGCTGACAAAAACATCCAGCGCGCCAGATAGCTCTCGGACGTCAGAACGCCTCAAGGTCACGTCCGCGACTTACCTCCGATAGTTTGCACAGCTCAGTGTACATTCATTATCTAGATACCTATTACGTCACATCCTTCAGCCGCGTCCGTAAGCCGCGGCTGATAGTATGTTTTCAACTTAATATTTGTACGCCGTGATAACGGCATAGTATAGTAGTTGCACCAATTGAACCTATGTAAGACCTTATACACAATGTACCTATACTATTACAAATAAACTCATTCATTCATTCACGCCTCAATCCAATTCCAGATAATAGCAGTTGTATACGACGAGGACGCGGCAAGTCGGGACATCACTACTGAGTACTGCAGGTTGGGTAACGGCTTGTGGGAGGAGGAGGGGGAGGGGGAGAGCAAGCGTCCTCGCCGCCCGCGGCACCCTGACAGAACGGAGGGTAAGTGTTTAGAGGTGAACTGGTTCCTCTTTGGAAATAATAGATGGCGCTAGTTAATTCAAACCTGAATCACCGTATCGACTGTACGCCGCAGCTTCTATAAGACGGACGAGTTTACATGTGTGGGTCAACTCTTTGCTTGTGGTTATTTGTATTGGTGTGTGTGAGCGCAATAAAACCAGTGAAGCAGTTGATGTCTTGTTTGTTTTGGACCCTAATCAGTAGGTTTTTGAGGGGTTTAAATCGTAGAAATGGTGGAATAATCATTGCAACACTTTTTTGTAACGTTTTACCGTCACGACGTAAATCGCCGTTTCTTTTGATCTTTGATCCATTTCTTGGTTATTGTAATCAAAACTATTTTGTGTTACAAAAGTAGTAGTCTATTTCTGTTACGTAAGGTCGGTTGATTAGTTTAAAATGACATGTATTCTCTCATTCTCAGACCGCAACCACAAGAAGATAGTAACGAAAAAACGCTTCGAGGTAGAGGCGCGGAAAAACGACATCAAAGTGGATGACGGTGGCGACCTTGACGACCTGTTAAGTTGCACCATCATAAAGAAGCCATCACCAGACTCTGACACGTTGGAGACCGACGTCGCTACACAGCCCTTCTTTGTGAATTCCAATGAGGATTTATTAAATAACTCTCAATACTCGCCAGTTATAACCGGAGTCTGTTCCTTAGCGAATAACGCGCCGAAGTTGCTTAGAAAACAGTTGATGAGTCCCGTGACCAATATGAATCCCATGGCCAAGATGAATCCGGTGACCAACCGGTTGGACCCGTTGCAAGAAGCAGTTAGGAGGTTGAATCCGGTGATGGGTCGTGCTGGTGTTGGCCAGAAGAGGGCGTATGAGAGTGATTCAATGGCCCCGGTCAGTTCAGCGGTGAGCGTCAGTGGGAATTGTACAATCTTCAACGTTACAGCGGGAGATACGAAGAAAGATGGTGAGTAGCATTGCAGTGATTGTAAAATAATAACTTTATTTGTCCCAATACATAGTTATTATATTACGTATAATTATGTATAAGTATGCAATTAGTCTATCTATCTATACTATAATAGAACTCAAAGGGCAAATTTTCTGTACATGGAATATTTTTTCAAAATTTGAATTAGGAGGCACTTCAGTAACATGTAAAAAAAGATATTTTTTAGAATTATTGTCTGTCTGTCTGTCTTTTTAAAATTGATAAAGTTGTTACTAATACTCTGGGTGATATTTTCGAAATATATATTTTCATCCCGGAAAATCAAAAGGTTGCCCTGGGAAACAGGATAAAAGTTTGTATGGAAAATTTTTAAAACATCAATCGATTTCCTTTTTTGCACAAAACGTTCCTTCCTTAAACTGATGGAATACATATCAAACTAAGAAAGAAAGAAAGGTTTATTTTTCCTCTCTTTCCAGTTGCTACTGGAGCAACTTCACAAGACTCAACCGCAACGAAACAGTTCGACGCCGGAACACCCGTCCTCCTCCGCGACGCGCACACATCGACGATCACTCTCGTGCCCACAACGTACACACCCACACAGACGTACACCAGCCCGCAGTACGTCGTCATAACGTCACCGGGGGACCTGGCCGCGTCGCCGTTGCCTAGCAACACGCTGCTGCTGACGTCACCGGTGACACAGAATGTGGGGACGACGTTGACGCTAGCGCCGGGCTTCGTGACGTCACAGATGACGTCGAACCTGGGTACGTCATCGTTGCCTAGCAACACGCTGCTGCTGACGTCACCGGTGACGACACAGCCTACGTTGACGCTAGCGCCGGGCTTCGCGACGTCACAGATTACGTCACAGGTGACCCCAGCGCCCATGCGAATGCTGATCCCAATGTCTTCCAATGTGAATGTGATTGGGCTCAAGGACGGACCTGGCGGTGGAAGTGTTTTGAAAGGCAAGTTATACTCAAACTCTGATTATTTATTTCGTCATTTTTCGTCAGGAAGAAACGACTCAGTTAACGAAAGTCAAAAGTAACAAAATTCTAACTACCCACATAATTATTAAACAATACATTAACAGTACATTAGATTATTTATGACATTATGTTATACTACCTGATCTAGAAATCAGTAGCTAAGCGTATGGTAATGCCTGATGTCTCGACTCGGAACGTTAGGAAAGTTAGAAAATAAAAATAAAACAATGGTAACTTAACATAAAATGAAGAGTAAAATGAGCAGCTAGCGCCATCTATCTAGCAATAAAACGAATTTTCTATCTTGTTCCCCGCGCCATCTATGAATACAACTTAGCACTTTTCAAAGTAACACAAGAGAACCACGAACATAAGAAATATGTATAATGCTATTTTCTCTCACGTTAAATCTTATGAATTTATGTGTCTGTCTCTTTTTACTGTCGCTTTTTTGTTTCATTGACTTTCAAATCACAACCATGCTAAAGAAGTTTTCACTTCAAAAAACATAAGTAAATGAGAATTTTTTTGAAGTTACAGGTTCAGAACAGTGGATAGAACCAGGTCGAACGATTCCACCAACATTTTTGACCTTCCGCCCGGTCATCTTTCCTAAAGATTACATAGCCGAGCGTGGATCAGACCTCCCTATCATCAGGCTGGACAAAGCCAAGCCTCTATGGGCGATTGCTGGGGAATACTTGATTCTCACCGAAAAGATGTTACCCTGCAAAGAGCCTAGTTATTGGACGCTTGGTTCTCCAAAGGAGTGTACTAGACTGGCCTTGGATTCCTTGGAATCGAGCCCTGAACCCCCAGCGATCGTTATCGGCGATGTCGTTGGCAACTACCCAGGTTCCACCATAGATGTGAATGACTCAGATGAGGATGTGCAGATCAGTGGTCAAAGTAAACGGTCGAAGCCACTAAAGGTTAAGTCGTTCGCGAATTATGGACGGATGGAAAGTAATGTGCTGACACAGAATCACCCCGATGTATTGGTCCAGTTTAACAGTTACTTCAAGAAGATGACTGAAACGCCGCTCTGTTACTCTCGGGTAAGTAAATAAACAACGCTACACACTCTTAGCCTCACACAAGGATTCTATGTGTCATGGGTGCCATGGACAACAGACAGACAAGGATTGGTAATGTCACGGTACAGGTATAGGTTTCGTAGCTTAAGCACTAAAGAATCAAATTAAATCAAATGTTATGTCAAAATCTCTTTAAAATCATTTAATAGTTTGGTAGCAACTAGTAAAAGGATTTCGCTCATTGCAGTTGCAGCAACTCGATTTAAATTTAATACAGACTTGGCTCTAAAGAAAGTCGAAGAAAAGAAGAAAGTCAAGATTGTCAAAGTAATAAAAGTCATCTAAAAACGGTCTATAACCGATGGTGTAGTTTGAATTTCGTTTAGTAGTTTTCGTTAGTTTGAATGTGTTTGTTAAAAAAAAATAACCAAAACTATGACATAACCTTATCTTTCCAGATACTAACAGTAGTATCAAGCACGGATGAATGCGACAACCTGCTCCGCGAACGTGCGCCTCTCCACGTATGGAACCGTCGCACCGGCCACCTGAGCGCCATGGACGTGGCGCTCGCCACACGAGAACCCGTCCTTACCGACCCCGTCTCCTCCACCTTCCCCCTATCGCTACCCCCTGCCTTGCTCATCAGACATCCCGACTCCAGTTTCCTGAATGACATGGCAGGAAAGTTGCAACTCCTGAACTCGGAGAATGCGCTGGTAAGAGAGAACCAAGTGTATGTGTTCGTGCCGAAGACTGGCACGCTTCTAGTGGCACCGTCTGATTGAGGTGGCATCTGGGAAGGGGCAAGTTTGGGAGTGAAAATTGGGAAGTGGGTAGTTGGGAGATATTGGAGCAATTACGGGTTCCCTGTTATTGGACAAAGTGGACAAACGAAAGTGAAGGATTATAGTGACAAGTGAATAAGATTATGTGTGGAATGTTCAAAGTACAAATTCTTATGAACTGTTTGAAAAAAACAGTTTGTTGCAGACTAGCATTAATTTAATTTTATACAGTGCTCACACCTATGCAATGTTTTTTTTTAGAGTATAAATCGCGGACGAGTTCAAAAAAAAACATCACACTATATTTAGTAGTATTGTCAAAAACTAAACAAAAACAATATCTTTCACTCATAAGATGGCCGAGTGCGAGAGAGACAGATCAATTTGTATCACTACACAATCACTACTCTACGCGCGCTCACGGCGCTACGATACGCCGATCGTAGCCGATAGTGCCTCTCTCTCGCTTTTGCCGCTCTCTCGCTCGCGGAACGCGACATTTTTTCATAGATGCGCCCGGTGCTCATCGTTATAATAGACGTTATGACGTCAAAAAGGAAAGACACAAATATTTAAGTATTTCCTAATCGTAAACATGGTATTATTTAGGATGTATAATTTATGTATGAGTAAAGATTCGAATACTTATTAAAAATAAGACGTGTAACGAAAACTGAAAAATAAAGTAGTTTATTTTTATGATTAAAAAACTGTCAATATTTGAGTTTACGTTTTTACACCAGAAAAATGTATAACTGATCTCCCTTCCACAAAGTATACTTAGGTGTATTTTAACTTCATATTACTAAAGTTAATAGTATCAGGCGTTACTTTGCGGAAATCCATTGTTATTAAGTTAGTATTAGTCTACTTTGCAACAATCCGCGTTTAACATGTATGATGGTATATACTTTAAAACATGCGTGGCACCTCCCTCCCTCCCACAACGGAAACATGCACTACAATAATTAAACGTATATACCAACATACATACCAGCACCAACACGTGTTTCGCCCCGAAACGGAGCATCATCAGGGTAAGTTGACTCTACGATGGTTAGTCGGAAAGTGAGCATCGTTCTCTGAGCGTGGCGTATTTATACCCAACTCGCCCACTGATTATCTAATGATGTTGTAATAATTAGTGATTAGTAATTAATTAATTATTCAATCAATTAATTAATCAATTAGTGATTCACGCCGGCAGGAACCGGGTCTGACGTAATCTGGTGATGTGTACTGTTGAAAATCCTCAGTAAAGGCATATTACTGTTATAAGTATAGCATATTGAAGAACATTATTTAATGTCATATTCATTACGTTTATTTTGTTGATTTGTTCGTAGTGAAGAACCATTTTTGTTGTTATGTTTTAAGTTTAAATTGTTTATATAAGCACAGAAGAAATAATAGATTTAAGTAACATGACATATAGTAGAATCCATAATTCGATGGACCATTTTGACAGATAAGAGTGTTGCTATCTATTGCAGAAAATGAATGGTGAGGGGTAATCGTCGATATCTTAGTGTCGACACTTGATTCACCGTTATAGCGTTGAAAAAAACGTTTTGTTTAGGCGAACAATGGAAAACCTTTAGTTGTTAAAATAGTGTTCTATGAATGTGCTCGCATTTCAATTAAAATACCTTCCGTTTCATGATTCGATGCCAGCTTAAATCAATAAAGATATAAAATCATTAAAGTGTTTAATTTAAACAAAATTCAGTTATATTTTACTTAGAAAAGTGCATTAAGATAGAGTTAATTTGATTTTCAAAGTCACGCAAAATATCGATAAAACATTTTCATAATATCGACTAGAACAGCAATATGTGCTGGCAACATTAGTCCTTTTGAATTGTCAAAGTGGTCCGTCGAATATAGGCTTGTTATACGCAAGCTATTGGTTAATTTTAATAATACCGTTTCACACTCATTGGTTAAATGCATGTTTTTGGTAAATATATAATTATATATTTAACGTATCCTACCTACGTGAACCTATTCATAATAAAATAATAATATGGTGACTATATTGTTTTTTTTATAATCCCATTTTTACATATACTAGTCCGACGGTAGAACTAGTGAGAAAAAAATTCCCACTAGTTCTACGATAGAAATAACGAGTAGAAATAGTGAGAATTATCCTATACGAATAGGTAATACCTACCTACTCCCGCAGAGTATAAAATACAGGGGCTGGTTTGTAGCACAGATTAATTAATCCCACTGGTATTTTCATTGTGATATTTCAGTAGTTTCACCCCACTACCCTTTCTTCTTGAGCCCTAGAAGCAGTGACGGATTAACCCTTAATCAAATTAAGCAATTGCCTAGGGTGTCCTAGGGCCCTAGGGCATCACGTCTGGGGGCACCAGAAGAAGCACAAAAAGCACAAAAAACCATGTTGACATACGGATAGAGGGGCCCACAGGCGTGGATTGCTTAGGGCATCAAGTAGTCTTAATCCGTCACTGCCTAGAAGCCTCGATAGAGCATACTCCTCCACGCTGCTCCAGTGCGGATTGGTGGAGGGGCTAGTGGCCAACCCAAGTCGGAAGTTTTCATGCCTTTGATATAGCTTAATGACTAGTTATAACAACCGGGTTCGACAGCTTTACTTGCCCTCCGGGGTACGGAAACGTTCAAGAAATGTTGCCACTAGTGGTCACCCATCCAACTACCGACTGCGCTCGGCCACATATTGATTACACTTTGTGGATTTGGACTATAAGAGCCCTTTTAAAATTCTATATATGTACTACTACTATGTACTAGCTGTAATAAAGTCGTAGAGATCGATTTTTACAAATCCCGCGGGATCCCTGAATTTTTCCGCGATAAAAAGTAGCCTATGTTTTAATCCAGGGTATAGGATACCTCCATTCCAAATCGGTTAAGTAGTTTTCGCGTGAAATGGTAACAAACTTACATTCACATTATAATATTAGTGTGTTGGCACGCCAGCACAAATACACGGCTTTCTGTCGTCGACAACGCGTCGGTGATGACTGTTGACCACTACCACTTATAATCAGGTGGCTTTGTCTAACTACATCAAGCTACTTTAGGCTACAATGATCTAATTACATTTCTATAAATGTCTTGTGAATGAACGAATGGTCAGCGAGTCGCCAGACGCGGTAATTGTGATGGATGTTGCTGACGGCTAACAGAACGTTATTTAGTATTTATTTATAAGCTTTGCTCTTGAAGATAATAACGTTATGCTGTGATGACCGCTAGCGCAGAGTTGCGACACCTGTGCGCTATATTGTCGATGTAAGAAGAAAAATTATATTGTGTAATACCGACTTTTATCCCATGTTGGCTTCTCTTAAAGGAATAGGTACACGCTAATACACTCATACCCCCGCAGTAGGTTTTACCTGTGTCGCTGGTGGCATGGACGACACATATAACACATCACAATAACACCCTGCACCCGAGTACAAATATTTATCTCTCACATAAATATCTGCCGCGGCCGGGAATCGAACCCGAAACCCCTCGCATCGCAGGCAGGGTCGCTACCAACTAGGCTACAGGGTCGTCTAAGGATAAGGATTATAATATGTAGTAATATTATTAGTTTTATTATAATAATTCCGTAAAGCCTGCTTGTCTATCTACCAAGCTTGAGTCAGCCGCCAAAAGACGTGTTCACGCTGGTCACTTGAGCGCCAGGTCTTTCCTTCATTCTTGTCTCTTATCTTAGCCGGCAACGCATCATTGATTATTTGGTATCGCTGATGTCCATGGGCGACTATAGCCACTTTACCATCAGGTGGATCGTCAGAGACGTCAGTTCGTTTGTCGACAGCCGATAAAACCTATCATGGCATCTACTCATATCAAATTGAACAGTTCTCCATAGCTCACTGAAGCAAAACTTAAGCGTCGTGTAATTAGGTCATTATCGATTTACAAAGGACGTGCTGTGAATGCTGTTTATTTATACTGATATACTTATTAAAGCTGAAGTTATTTTTGACGTGATAACTTCTATTAAAACGATGAGCGCCGGGCGCATCTATGAAAAAATGTCGCGTTCCGCGAGCGAGAGAGAGGCACTATCGGTTACGATAGTTGAGTGGAGCGGAGCAGAGCGGGGCGGAGCGGAGCTTTGTCATGACGTTGTCACGTTAAACTACCGTCCGTAAACCGACTTTACAGGCAACCATTTTTTTGTTTGTTTGAACACGCTAATCTGGGGGGGGGGGGGGGGGGGTTTAAGAGGACAAGGGACGTACCCAAAGTGAAACGAGCGTGGATAGTCGTCAATGGAACAGTTGGAAATGACAACGGCAACTGCTGAAGTCTGCGACAGTAAGAAATGCACTGGCAGCGACCGAGTGTCTTCTTCAGACAGCTTCCTTTAGCCTCCGTGCTCTTTCGGTGACTGTGACGTGGGATTTGCGGGTCTCACTTAAATACCTACTATATGTGAATGCGAAAGTTTGTACGGATTATTTTTTTTCTCTTTCACGATAAAACTATTGAATGGATTTTCATGTTTAGCACACAGGGAGACCATAATCTGAAATAGGACATGGGGTACTAATTAACCCCAAAAAAGCGAACAGAACGCTAGTAAGTACGTAATAATTTAGCAAAAAAAACATGCAATGCCCATTGCTCAATTTTCACGCACAAAAGTTCCATTTAAAAACGTATTAAGCACGGCGAATTTGCCATTACAAGCATCCAAACGCTGATTTCCCTTCAAAAATAGATAAATATTTTATTAGAGGGCACTCGAGCCATCGCCAGCGGGGGCGGACGGTAACGAATTAAACATTTTGTTGCTTTAAGATTGAGTTGGAGCGACTTGTAGCGCCCCAAATAGACCTATTATTGTTTTACGCGACAATACAGCCTCCGGGCGTTGCGGCCGCGTATTACACCGATTGGTAATGTCGATGATGCGTTTACAAGAACTTTATACGACTATACATACATCTGGACACCAATTACGGCTGAAAGCCAAAGTACGGTTGTACCTTGTTTTAGCCGGCTAAATGTAGGTGTCTGGTAACAGATGGTAAAATTTAGATCTATCCTAGTTAACTTCGGTTAGAACTTACATCATACCGTGCCTTCATCATATCGGCTAGAACTAGGTGCAGCCACGTACGTGGATGCATATGGTACATTGGATAAACTTAGGTGTACCCTATTTATCTTCGGCTGGAGTTTGTTTTTAGTTCAGTTTAGCAGATTGGTTTTGTTTTAAGATTCCTATCTTCCGTTTCCCAGTTGATTCAAATTTCGTATTGCCCTCGTATACACTCACAACAAGCCGTGTCGGTCCGAAACGGTCCTATGCTACAAGTCGGTGTGACAGGCGCCCCAGCGGATGTATGCGCAACCCGGCGGCGAACAAACACTCGATGTTTCCACCGTAGCGAGCAGTACCCAGTACCTTACCTGTGTACCTCCGTTATGTATTGTTTGTATGTTTGTCTTATTGCTGTGACTATTGACTCGTTGTATTGACCATTGCCAGGTGCCAACTGATTTATTATTAATTATTTTATTGTGTAAATCTCGAGTATTTACTGTGTACCCTAGTAATATTTCTTAAATCTGCCCTTTTTAATGTTAAAGCACCAAGACCCTTATTACTAGAAAGCTGTAATTTGGCATGGATATATACATATTTATGAAAATTCCAGAATCGTAAAATAAAATATTGATTTTTTTTTCAGGGTACTTCCCATACAGTTAACGTGAGGATGAATTATTATTCTTCGCGTAGGGTACCTACGATATATTGTGGGACATCGTTGAAAAAGTCTTTCAAAAATATTGCGGGTCTCTCATGACTATTTTTGGATTTAGGGGTTCGTTTGCGAAATAGTGCAAATTTTGGTTAAAGTCAAGTGTCCCCCCCTCCCCTGGCTAATTAATTCTCAAAAATAGGTTATAAGTATGATGAATTTACAAGGAAAACTATCACGGATATGTTAACATGAGTAGATAATGAGTAATAGTCGATAAACTTACTACTTCGGAACTCTACATTGCGCGTGGCCTGACACGCACTTGCCCGATTTTATTATCATTTATATGCCATATTTAATCCTTATTATTTTCATATATTTTCAGTACAAAACAAAATGATTTCAATGAATCACATCAATCGCAATCACATGTGCCAGAATTATGCGGCTCTCATTTTATTTATCAAAACATTCTAAGCTAATATTTAAGATAATGTGTTAAGTAATGTACCAGGTGACAACCTTAACGAAAGGACGCAATGTCCAGACCAATCTGTCTCCAATTGAGCGATAATTCCTCTTTGGAAGCCTTCAGAGTGCCAATAGAAAGCCGTGAAAATAACTGATTGAGTGCCGCCGAACAACTCCTCTTGTTCCAGCTGGGAGCTCTTTTTTTATATCTTTTCTTGGTCGGCAACGCATTGGTGATACTTTTGGTGTTACTGATGGCTCTAGGCGATGGTAGCCACTTACCTTTAGGTGGATCGTCAGCTATCGACTAAAAATGTTGTTCAGTAATTTTAAAATCGTGGAAGGTCCAAAAAGTGTACAGTATTTTTACCCTACTGCCAAAGAAGGGTTATGTTTTTCGCTCGTATCTTGTATGTATGTATACATGTAATATTATTTATTACGTAATATGTTCCAAACCAATGGACCGATTTATTTAATTAAACTATCGTTAGCCCAAGTGTTCTTAGATTAGTGAAATTAGAAAAAACGAAAGTATCTAATAGATAGTGGCTGTGAGTTCCCATTGTTTGAAGTTTCAAAAAGTAAAAATTAATCGAATAACGCAATATTATTTATCAAATTAAATAGCTCATCATAAGGATTTCAAAACGGTATATCATGTCTTTTGCAGTCGGGTTTTGGATTCTTTAATTTATATTTCAGCATAATATAGTTCCAACTTTCAGATGGAATTAATTCCATCTGAGTTCTAACTATACAATATACTAGCTAGCCGAACAGACTTCGTTCTGTCAAAAGTTTTTTTTTGAGATGTAAGCTATCCTATCTTTCAAGTTGGATCAAACTGCACACGGTGTGCAAATTTGATTAAAATCGTTTAAGTAGTTTAGGAGTCCATCGCGGACAAACAACGTGACACGTAATTTATATATATTAAGATGTACATAAGTATGTAACCTTCTACATCATAAATTTCGTTGCTTCATTGTGCTCATTTCAAATTCAGTATTTTTTTTCTTTTTGGCAAGTGTAAGCTCACTTGGCGAAAAGATTGACCAAGTAGTTAGTTATTTGAAAATATGGTTGCTTAATGCAGATTGTAAAATAGTATTCCTAAACAAAGTTATTTATATAGCTATATGTGTAACTGTGCGTATTATAGTTTAGGTAAGGGGTGCTTATAATGAAGTACGACAAAGTTCCGAAGAATCGTTTAATCAAACTTTCACAGTGCACTGGTTATGTATATGAATAACATATATACTAGACACGCCCTATACCCTACTATCTACCGCCGTGCCCGGGTGACGACTGGCGCTACCTCATTACGCCTCGTCCGTCTAGTTACAAAACTGCATTGTGTGCAATTCTCTGCTACAATAGAATGAAAATTATCACGAAATTACTTGCTTACTTAAAAGTTGTGTGTAATCTGCCAACCCACACTTGGCCAGCGTGGTGAACCATGGCCTATAGGCAGTGACGGATTAAGACTACTTGATGCCCTAAGCAATCCACGCCTGTGCTGTGGGCCCCCCTATCCGTATGTCAACGTGGGTTTTTGTGCTTTTTTGTGCTTCTTCTGGTGCCCCCCACCCAGACGTGATGCCCTAGGCAATTGCTTAATTTGATTAAGGGTTAATCCGTCACTGCCTATAGGTACAATGTGAGAGGAGACCAGAGCCCAACAGTGAGACTTATGGGCGTTGAAGATAACGATGGAACTTTTAGTATTTATTGAGCAATTTAATGTTGAAAGAGAGCGCTCCAAACAATTTCATTCTCAAAGCGAGCTTGGTATCTCAATTTAGGATTCGATGGTCTTAATTATATCGACGACTTTCTTTAAGTCATTGTAAAGGTACGGAAAACAAATAAAATCAAAAAACTATTCGGAATATAACCCATTTATTGTTATAATCTCATAATAATACATCCTTGCGACATTAAACATTTAACTAACAGTTCAAAAACATTTACATCACTATATGAGATAGACTTGGCGATAGCACTACGTTTATAATATTGTGAATATTAAAAAGGTTAAGACAACGGCGCTGCGTAGTGCGAGAGCCAAGTCCGGCCTGACTCGAACCCCCAGCCAATAATTCGATCAGGGCAACACGGTACACCAGTCACAGACTTGTAATTACATACGAAGTATATAAATATACGAATATTTTTCCAAATAGAAAACTTTGTGATCAACTGATTTACTTAAATATAAACTTTTAAATTAAAAATAACTTAATATATAAGTGTCCATATGTATTGCAATAAGTAAAAAAATATAATTTCATAGTAAACTTGTATTAGGTAACCATATTCGATTGTAGAACCACTTGAACTTTTGAATAATTTAGTTACCAAACTATTATTATCCAAGTCTGCGAGAGGTCACCACACATATTTAAATCTAAAATACTCCTGCCCAGATACCCGTCACCTTCTAGAGTTAAATAATAATAGGAAAAAAGCATGAACTGATACATTATTATTCATCAGAAACAACTTGGTATTATCAAGAATCAACGGGATTTTATTTGAAGTGTTTAGTAACTAAACTTTAGGTAAACTAAATCTCAGTTTAGGTAAATAATTTTTAGGTACGCTCAATCTTAACCTAAACTAAGTTAGTTTAGATAAACTAAAGTTAAATGCATTTGTCAATCTATAGCTTAGTTACGTTAAAAAGGTTAGTGCGTTGCAATAGTTAATGTGAGACTGCTGCGTGTCAAATCAGTCTTCAGTAGAAACTCGCTCGGGTGCTCCCATCCTCCTGTAAATTTAATCAAATTAGTTTTAGTTACTTGTTTTTGTATGTAACATGAATACTTAATTGTAATCCCTAGTTACAAAGGAGATCAACTTTAATGCCTATTGGGCAAAGGCACATACTTCCGCGGTATTTTCACCTAACTAGAAAGAACATTAAAAATTAAGTATTTATCAAACCTGTCTGTAGACTTGGCTATTTTTATCAGAAATGTTATTTATCTTAAAAATGTTTAATTATTTAAAAACGTTAAAATGTCAGAACCACCTAATTCCGAAGTAAAAATCCTAATTCCGTGGTATTTGGTTCCTAATTCCAAGTGTACAGAATACAAAGGAAAAGAGATGGGGAGCATGATACATAATGTTCAAAAATCAAGTCTATTTATTGAATGTTGTCTATCTAAACGTATTCAAAAGTAGTTATTAATGGTAAGGGGTCCCCAGGACCACACTTTACCATGGGAGTGCCCCAAGAATCAATATTAGGACCGCTGTTATTTTTAATACATATCAATGATCTTCCTTATTTCACAATGGACGCATAAGCGAAACTTTAATCTGATATCAAATTTTTAAAATCTCATTGGCAAATTGAATCTTCCCCCCGCGTGTAGAAGGCTGTACCTCCGCCATGACTCTACCTTTGTCTTACAATTACCGTTTGTATATAGAGTTGGTTTGCCGGTAGTGGTCACAGTCGCACGCTCCCCGCCACACCGCATCCCCTGCCCCTCCCCCTCCCCCACCCCCGCCCACACCCACGCCCACGCCAAGCTCGGAGCGCTTGCCGTACCGGGTACCCATGAAGAACCTGGGAAAACTTTACTTTATTATTGTTTTCTCCATGTGTGTGAAGATGAACAGCCTACGGATGAGCAGCCGTACAGACACCCACGGACATCAATAACTATAAAATCATCATCAATGCGATCAAGTTAATAAAGTGTTTCTTTTTCTTCTCTCTTTCTTGGCCGGCAACGCATCAGTGATGCCTTTGGTGTTGCTGATGTCCATGGGCGACGATAGCTCATCAGGTGGATCGTCAGCTCATTTGCCGGCTGTTTCCATAAAAAAAATCAAACTCCAAAATATAATTCTTTAAAAAAAATACCGACTTTACTGCGATTTCGACTACAATTCAAAAAGTGGGACTACATGACAAGCACCAGTTTTCGAATAAAAAAAAACTTGAGAGGTGTCAAGGGACACTTTATATTTTTTTTTTAAGTTCCTTGCAGTCAGTACTAGGATAGCAAAAACATGCAAGCGAGTGTGCCAAAACAAATCTAAGGTATTAAATTTCGTGAGAAATTATAATTTTAAAATCCTAGTACTCTGCCTTGCTTTCTATGTAAAAAAAAAAAACTATGACGGCAAAAAGTGTCGTTACCAAATTTTCCGCCTAGCCCCCTTTCGCAACGCGCGATAAGGAACTTTGTTCCAAAAAGAATTATCAAAATTGGCTGCATCCGAGCCACCCGCAACCTGCATGCGCAGTGAAACAAAATGGATGTGAATGACAGCGATGACGTAAGCGTGATGATGAGAACGAATGTGGTGAAGAATGCGTACAACTCTGACCGGTCGCTACGAGGCATCATCATCCGCGACGGTGATCGGCCGTACCGCGAGCTCAGGACGAAGGGCACTGGAGAAACTGTGAACAGATCATCATCCTGGAACACTACTCCAACTGCCATTCATCATCATCAGCTAAACGACCGGCTGGGGGCTTGAGAGCCTTACTTTCTTTGTCTTCTTACTTTCTTACCCGGCAATGCATCAGTGATGCCTTTGCTGTCGCTAATTTCCATGGGCGATTTATCATCGGATGGATCGTCAGCTCTTTTTTCAGCTATTTCTATAAAATACTTTCTTGACGAATGAGTAGACAAGCCACAATAATACCAAAGGGATTATCGATGCGTGTCTAGCAAGAAAGAAAAGAGAAGGAAGCTCTCAAGCCCCCAGCAGAATCAGAGCGAGTCAGTTGGCGGCTGACTGAAGTAGTGGCTAGCCACGATGGACAATGCCATTAATATATCACACCTCAATCCATTACTTCCCACTGCTGGGCTCACATTGTGAGGCGTTCCACATTGTCAGTCCAGTCCATAGTAGTCTGGCCAAGTGCGAATCTAGAATGCATATAACCTTACCTCAAATCTACTAATTTATCTCGATGTTATGGCTAGATATGTGAAAACGCTGTAAAAACCTAGTTAGATCTTTAAAAACATTCTTAAAATGTATTCCATCTTTCAGCATTTAAACTTGAGAAGTCCATTATAAACTCTTACGGACTAAGGTGCACTACCTCACCGAGACGCCATGGCGACGTCACCGGCTACGTATCCAAACAGTTAATATTGAAATGTATGGCAGCTACCTCACTTGGCGACGGTTTGGCAACATGACATTTCAATATAAACTGTTTGGATACGTAGCCGGCGACGTCACCATGGCGTCTCGGTGAGGAAGTGCACTAACAAAGACAGCATTCTAATGATATTAGTAGTGCTTAGCCTGGCAGTACCAGGGTAACATAAGCACCAAGCATCACTAATGTCCAGACAGAATCCAGAAGATTGCAACAGTTGTTTGCCAGTAAGTACCAGGGCACCAGAAACACTCACTCTCAGCTCGCTTCATCGCGCTGCAGCGGAGCATTGCAGCGCAGAGTATGGTGAGCACGCACGCGCAGCGCCACATGGCTGCCAGCGACCAGCGCCGCCCACTGCCCGCCACCATGGACCACTGCACCACTGGTTCCAGTATTATCACTGTACAAGAGTACAGACACGCCGCTGTGGGAATAAAGTTTCATTTAGGAAGTTTAGAGGTCCATCAACTGAAAGGTATAAAGACTTCAGTCTTTACATAGAATACAATTACATAAATACATACTATTATATACATGCATAGAATTATATTACATTAATATATTAACATAGTAAAATATGTACCACTTTATAATAACCATTGTAGTTATAAAAATAATATATATGTACTTGGAAGTAAAGTAATCCACGAGAACTACTGCTGACAAAGTGGCAAGCCGAAAACAGCCAAGTGACGAACAAATAGACTGAAAAATTCTAGATGTTTCGCCGGCTCTCAAGCCAGTTAAATAAGAACTCAATTCATTACAGCTACTATAACTTAGTATTCGTCTGTAAAAACGTCGCGCCATACGCCACGCCCTTACCCTGCTAAAATTACAAATATATCGGCTCCAATGCTGTCAGTTTCCCACCGCGAGTAGATACTTCGTCCAAACAAATTATCATATCTAAATAAAACCAAACGACCCCTCATTAGCATATAATCCAAACGTGGCCAAACTTTACAAAAACTCATAATTAATTAATAAATGTATTATTACGCCGCGAGATATTTCTTAACTTTTTAAACAACAATATTACCATACGGCCGCGCCGCCCCGGATTTAATTCCGCTGAGTACCTTATTAATATTTGTGTATTTAAAACTCGTGTGAATACACAAATTGTCAAAACAGATCAAATTATTTATTTTCTAGAATTCGCTATTTTGATACCGAATTAGTTCATCTATCTATCATTTGGAATTCCACTGGTCCAATGGAGATCACTTCTCGCAAAAATTTTACTAACAAAAAATAACCGACTTCAAAATTACTCAAAAACTACTTGTCAGGTCTCGCTCAAATTTATGTGGAACCACATGACAAGCACCTGCTTTCGTTTTAAAAGAATCATCATAATCGGTTCACCCAGTCGAAAGTTATGAGGTAACAAACATAAAAAATACAGTCGAATTGGGAAGCTCCTTCTTTTTTTGAAGACAGTTAAAAAGGAGTATAGGACACCCCCTGACCAGGTGGACTGACGACCTGAGGAAGAGAGCGGGCATCCGCTGGATTCAGAATTCAGAAGGCTACAATATGTCCAGTAGTGGATTTATAAAGGGAAAGGATGGATGGAATAGGTTCATTACACTCCAGAATTGACAGGCTACAAGCTACGACGCTACGAGCTACGTAGCTGCTGTCTACGAAGCTACGTTAAGCTACGAATCCGAATAAATAAATAGTAAATAGAATAAATAAATAAATGCATACACACTCACACCCCCGCAGTAGGTTTTTACCTGTGTCGCGGGTGGCATGGACGACACATATAACACATCACAATAACACCCTGCACCCGAGTACTAATATTTATCTGTCACATAAATATCTCCCCCGGCCGGTAATCGAACCCGGGACTTCGCTTCGCAGGCAAGGCCGCTACCAACTAGGCTACAGGGACGTCAATATAATAAAAATAATGGTTTAAAATCAACCTTAACGTTAGCCGTTTTATATTATTTTTAATTTTTTAATTTTTTATTATTTAAATTTCCGAAGTAAAATCGGAACCCTTATAGTTTTGTCATGTTCGTCCGTCCGTCTGTCTGTCCGTTTGTCTGTCCAAAGCAAAGCATCGAGACCCTTAGTACTAGAAAGCTGTAATTTGGCATGGATATTCATATGTATTAAAACTCCAAAATCGTAGAATAAAATATTGAAAAGTATATTTTTTTCAGGGTATCTCTCCTACAATAAGCGTGAGGATTAAATGTTTTTCGTCACGTATTCCATAGTGCGGGGTATCGTTGAAAAGGTCTTTAAAAAATATTATAGGCCTCCTGTTACCTTTTTTGGATTTAAGGGTAAATATCTTTCTTTCTTTCTTTCTAATTTTGGTTAGAGTCAAGTGCCCCCCTCCCCCCCAGCTGGCTAAACGGTTGGAGTTGGACAAGTGAAAAATCTCAAAAATAGGTTAAGTTTTATGATGAATTTACAAGGAAAACTATCACGACTATGTTAGCATAAGGGGGCGTCCATAAATTACGTGAGGTGTTTAAGGGGGGGGGGGGGGGAGGGGGTCGAGTCAAATCTCATCTAATCTTACGTTAATTTAATCTTAAGCGTAATCGTAATACGATTAAGATCATTCACTAAATAAAAACACGAAGCAATTTTTTGTTCTTTTTACAATAACAATCCAATGCGTTTACGTAAGAAACCCACATTTTGAAAAATCTCACGTGAGATTGGGGGATGGGGGAGGGGGTTGAATAAAATCTCACGACATCTCACCAGGGGGGGAGGGAGGGACAGAAAATTTACACCTCACGTAATTTATGGACGCCCCCTAAGCAGTTAATGAGTAATAGTCGATAAACTTACTACTTCGGAACCCTACATTGCGCGTGGCCTGCCACGCACTTGCCGGTTTTTTTACTCCAAAATAACTCAGAATTACTCGTCAGATCTAGCTCAAAAAGTGGCACTACATGAAAAGAACCAGCTTTCGATTAAAAGAATCATCAAAATCGGTTCACCCAGTCGAAAGTTCTGCGGTAACACACATAAAAAAAATATAAAAAAAATACAGTCGAATTGAATACCTCCTCCTTTTTTGAAGTCGATTAATTAAAACGAAATAATTTACTGATACTAATCAACTTGTCAAACATATTTAAATAATACAAAATTGTCCAGTAACACATTTAAATAAAAAACTTAGTCAAAATTAGATAAACTACATACATAGTTATTAACTTATATCTAATGACTAACCTGCCTGACTCCGTGCTGCCCTCTGCCGTCGTCTGCCGTGCAATGCCGTGCCCAAGCCCCCTCGCGTCCTTATATACCTCCCCTGACCCCCTAGGGGGCCAGCCCTAGCCACCCGCCGCCAACATCCCACACCATTCTTGACACAGGTGTCCACGTCAGGGAAACTGGAAGAGATTCCTCGTAGCTTCGTCAATTTATAATTGTTTGATTTGATTTTGATTGAAACCGTCGTGTTCCGGCTGGGGACTTCTAAGCCAGCCTGGTTCCTTCTTTTTTTTGGCCAGCAACGCATGGTTATGTCTTTGGTGTCGCTGATGTCCATGGACGGCCACTTACCTTAGGCTCGATAGCCACTTACCGTAAGGTGGAACTGGATTGTCAGTTCGTTTTTCAGCTATTTCCATAAAAAAAGAACACAAAATGACGCGTATTGCGTGGGCCGCTCACTCTTGGCATGTAATTCCAAACTGATTAATTATAATCACAACAGCTTCTGTGATTTACACTTGTTTCCGCGCTGGAGCGTGGCTGATAGCTCGTCCTGATAGCTGGACGCGTTGGAGCGTGGCGCAACGTCGTACCATCAGGGAGTTAACGCATGGCTTTTTATCTTTTATCTTTTGCTATTGATTTGGCATCAGGCCCGACCAAATCCCAGCCGCACATGTCGCTGCCCGAACATTATTTATAAGTAACGAGTAATTACCCTCGCTTTGCTACGGTTTTCTTATTTTTTTACACCTTGGGTTACATTATTGGAGTTTTGTTAAGGATTCCTAATTTTTTTGAAAATATAATACAGCCTATGTCACCCGGGGATAGTGTTGCTTCCCGATAGTGAAAGAATTTTTCAAATCGGTTCAGTAGTTTCGGAGCCTATTCAATGCAAACAATCAAATCTTTCCTCTTTATAATATTATAAGTATAGATGATCTGGCCGCGGTTTTTCCCGCGTTTTCCGGGATAATAAGTATACCATGTCTTATTCCAGGTCATGGTCTATCTGAGTGCTAAGTTTCATCAAAATCTGTTCAGTAGTTTTTGCGTGAAAGAGGGACAAACATAAACAAACTTTTCCCATTTATAATATTAGTAGGAAGTATGATTAGCGGAAGTATTGTTTTTAAAAGATATAAGGTAACGGCTCCAGTAATGGACGAGGCTCCAGTAATGGACGAAAAAAAAAGAAATCATCTAGAATATGGTTACTAACCGGTTTTTTTATATTGGCAACACTGTTTCATATACTATAGTCATCGGACTGCCTATGTTTGATATTTTATTCAATTCGGTCTGTTAGAACACAAGTTAGCGCGAACTATAAATTGTTCGTCATTGTAAATTTATATTACCGGCTTTTCTTAAGGAAATTGTTAGTGCGGTAAGTAAAAAGTTTCATCTGTAAATTTGTATTGCTTTTTTTAAATCAAAATATGTTTTGTTTGTTTGGTTAACCATGAAATTAAGTCTACAACACAGAGTGTTGTTACTCCAGAGAAGTTATATTTGTTGATATTTTGTTGGTGTTCATTACTGGTGCACTATAATTGTATAGCTCCAGTAATGGACATAATTTTATTGAAGTTTATCTTTGCTATTGTGTATCCAGAATTTGAACTAATTTTACTCCTAGTATTATTTTTTACTATGAGCTAGCTGCAAATTATGAAAATGTTGCTATTATTGGGTATTTTACAGATATCAGTAATGACACTGATATAAAATGATAGAATATACTGAATTATTATTACTAGCGTATAGGACCGATACCGCGAACCCGAAATTTGCGCAATGAACTGTAGCCAACGGGCAATTGTTTTCAGTGGATCCTGTCGATTTTGAAAAGAGAACGAGGGCTCAATTTTGAAAATAAAACCTCCCGGTGCGACACAAATTTTACAGTGTAAAAGAAATGAAAAATACTCCATTTTTGCTATTTAAATTGTTACCTAGTGTTTTAAACATATTTTAAGCTATTGCATAGCTTTTATCGCGGGCTTGACGACCGAATCAAGAAATTTCCGTAACGAAATAAAAGGTGACAAAGCCCACTTGCAGTCAGTACGCAGTACTAGGATAGCAAAAACATGCAAGCGAGTGTGCCAAAACAAAGCTGGGGAATTAAATTTCTCATCGGATTTGTTCACCTAGTAGCAATTAATTAAAGAGAGTACTAGGCGACCAGAAATCTTCGAGAATGCGACATCAGTGATACTGTACATTGATAGTATGTGGCTGTCTTATTTACTCTTCGGTATTTAGCATAGGTACAACAGGGATATCTATATTACGATAGTAATAATAGATAATATTTGACACGGGTGTCAGAGCGCTCTGACAAGGTGTCAGAGTGGCAGTGAAGGATTTGTTTTTTTTATGTTAACGACGGGCAAACAGGCATACGGCCCACCTGATGGTAAGTGTTCACCGTTGCCTATGGACACGTGCAGCATCAAGGGAGCTGCAAGTGCGTTGCCGGCCTTGAAGGATACGATATACACTCTTCTTAAAGAACCCCATATCATAGCGCGCAGGGAATGCCTCAGAGGGAAGTTTGTTCCAAAGCTCGCAGGTTCGTGGCAGGAAGGAGCGCGAGAAACGAGCGGTAGACGACTGCCACGAGTCGAGGTGATGCGAGTGGAACCGTAACCTTTTGCGGGTGGTGCGATAAAGGAAGGTGGTTGGAGGCACCAGGTTGAAAAGTTCTTCGGAACATTCACCGTAGTAGAGATGGTAACGGTTGTTCTATCACTGTCGCTCTTCCGCATATTGATTGGCATGACGGGAGAAATGGCAATAATAGCTTAATGTGCATGATCGTGATATGGACGTCCCTGTTGTGCTTATGCTAAATACCAAAGAGTGAATAAGATATTACATACTGTGTCATGTACGGTGTCACTGATGTCGCATCTTCGAAGACTTCTGTGTGCCTAGTACCTACTCGCTTTAATTAATTGCTACTAATGGTGAACAAATCCGATGAGAAATTCCCCAGCTTTGTTTTGGCACACTTGCTTGCATGTTTTTGCTATCCTAGTACTGAATGCAAGTGGGGGGTGTCCGGTTTTATTTCGCAACAAATATTATTCTAAGGCTATGCAATAGCTTTACCGCGGCAGTCCCCGAGTGCCACACGTTTTTTTTTTGACGTCTCGGGTATCGTCGGGGTTTATCATCACGAAAGGTAAAATAATCTGGGTACTTTTTTACAAAATTACACGCGTCTAATATATAGATGGTCATGTCAATGTCAACAAATTATTATTAAAAAAAAAACATGTGACACTCGGGGACTGCCGCGGTAAAGCTATTGCATAGCCTTAGAATAATATTTGTTGCGAAATAAACCAGAAGTCTTCGATGTTGTGAAATCTGTGATACTGTACAACTACAGTATGTGGCTGTCTTATTTACCCTTCGGTATTTAGCATAGGCACAACAGGGATATCTATATTACGATCATGCACATTAAGTTATTATTGCTATTTCTCTTGTCATGCCAATAAATATGCGGAAGAGCGACAGGGATAGAATAAATCTATCACAGTAGCTCTGACACCTTATCAGAGCGCTTTGACACGGGTCAGAGCGCTCTGAGAAGGTATCAGAGTGGCAGTGAAGGATTCGTTCTATCACTGTTTGTCAGGCCAAGCACAATGTAGGGTTCTGAAGTAGTAAGTTTACCGACTATTATTCATTGACTACATAAATTAACATACCCGGAATAGTTTTTCTTGTAAATTCATCATATAACCTATTTTTCACAATTGTTTCACTTGTCCAACTCTAACTGTTTAGCCAGCAGGGCACCCCTACTTGACTCTAACCAAAATTAGCCCTTTAAAGCCAAATATTTTGCAAACGAACCCCTAATTCCAAAAATGGTCTTTGAAGAACCATAATATTTTTGGAATTCCTTTTTTACGATACCCCACACTATAGGGTACACGAAGAATAAAAAAATCATCCTCACGTTACCTGTAGGGGAGGTACCCTGAAAAAAAAGAAGTTTTTCAGTATTTTATTCCACTGTTCTGGAGTTTTAATAAATAGGTATATTCATGTCAAATTACAGCTTTCTAGCACTATCGGTCTTGGCGCTTTGCTTCGGACAGACGGACGAACTGACGAAACTATAAGGGTTCCGATTTTACTTCGGAACCCTAGAAACATATTAATAATTATTATTCTTTTGGATTTTCATCATAGATTAGTCGATAACTAGCCTAACTAGTTTTATATGATTCGTGTCCATTACTGGGTGTCCATGACTGGGGTATGTCCATTACTGGGTGTCCATGACTGGGTTTTTGCTGTCCATAACTGGGTAAAAAAATGATAATTTTTATTTGTTAATTAAATTTAAACCAATTACAATATCTCACTCGTGACACAGCAGAAATGTTGAATAAGAACAGGACTTTACACTTTATGTACTTTCAGGTTCTGAACTTTCAAAATATAGGTAAAATTTTCACAAATACCACAAATTTGCTGTTAAACCGTCCATAATTGGGGTGTTTATACCTTATGCTGAGGAGTTTATTTTGCCATTTCTCCCCTTTAATAAGGTATCTTGCTGAAACGGTGGTAGATTTAAAAGATTTTTCGTGTATTGATTGTTAGTATAGTAGTTACGGCTAAAAGTCGAACTGTTACGCCTAGTTTTAGCCGGCTAGAACTAGGTGTAGCCGATAAAGGGTGGTTAACTTAGATCTATCCTAATTATTTTCGATTAGAACTAGGTTTAGCCTTCATCACACCCGCTAGAAGTAGGTGCAGCCACGCACCATTGATTGAACTTAGGTGTATCACATAATTCACATACTGTCATAATATCTTCGGCTAGTTAAAGTTAGTTTTTAGTTCAGTAGAGCATTTTGGTTTTGTTTTAAGGTTATCTTATCTTGCGTTTCCCAATCGATTCTAATTTTGTATTATCCCCGTACAATATTATCACCAGTGCGGGTATTTTGTCGTTTGTCATAATCTATATATATAAAATTGAAAAGAGATACACTGATTAAACAAAAAATCTGAGAAACTACCGAACCGATCATGATGAAATTTGGCAGGGAGATAGCTTAAGCTAAGGAGATGTCAGCTAAGAACGGATTTTTGGAATTTCATCCCCTAAGGATTAAAAATCCGCGATGGAGGTCATTTTCATACAAACCAACCTCATCAGTTTTAGAGTTATAAATATGAAATTTTTTATGTAACTTTATAGTAATAAACAAAAGTTAACTTTAACACATTTTTTTGGAAATCATCCCCTAAAGGGTTAATTTAATGGATGGTACGTAGTAGGCAACTTCGTCATTTTTGAAGTTAAAAACATGAAAGTTTACATATTAGCTTTAAATTAGAAACAAAATTTGGAAGTATTGTTTTTTTGGAAAATCATAAAGGGTTAAGTAAGAGGGCGCAAGTTAGTATGGCAACTCCGTCAGTTTGAAGTAAGAAGGGTGAAAATTTGTATATAAGCTTATAGTTAGACACAAAAAATAACTGTATCACTTTTTTCTCGAAATTCATCCCCTAAAAAAAGTAAAGTCATTTACGTATAAATCAGCTTCGTCACATTTAGAGTTTTAAGTATGAAAATTTTTATGTAAGTTTATAGCTGTGAACAAAAGTTAATTTTAACACGTTGTTTTTTGGAAAATCATCCCATAAACGGTTAATTTAGAGCATGGAACTTAGTCCGCAACTTCGTCAGTTTTGAAGTAAGAAGGGTGAAAATTTGTTTAAAAGCTTAAAGTTAGACACAAATAATAACTGTATCACTGTTCTCTTGAAATTCATCCTCTTAAGGGGTTAAACTAAGGGGTTGTAAATATTTAAGAAATTACGTAATTTTTGAACTCAGTAATGTGAAAATTAATATGTAAGCTTATAGTGAGAAACAAAAATTTAGTGTAGAGAACTTTACGGACGGGAGGGGGAGAGGAGAGGGACTGAGATCAGGAGAGGAAGTAGGAGAGGGAGCGGAAGAGGGAGAGGGAGAGGGGCAGGGAGCAGGAGAGGGAGTGATAGCGGGACAGAAAGCAGTAGAGGGACCGGGTGCGGGCGGGAGAAGGATTGAGAGTGGGAGATGGAGAGGGACATGAAGCGGGAGAAGGACCTCGAGCGGGAGAGGGAGAGGGATAGGGAGCAGGAGTAGGAGAGAGAGTGGGACAGGAAGAGGGAAAGGGACAGGGAGCGGGAGAGGAAGAGGCAGAAGGAGACGGAGATGGCGAGGGAAAGGGTAAGGGGAGGGAGAGAGAGTATATGTAACTGTTTTTAAATTTTCTTCTGTAAGGGGTACAAATATGATAAGCATAATTTCCGCGTGCGAAGCTGCGGGCAACAGCTAGTTTGTTATAAAATTAGGTATACCTATTTCATGCCCATAAATAAATCGCTAGTTGGTCGCTGGACACACTGTTTAATCTGATATAAATATAATTGATAATCTGTGATTATGATTTTGACAGAATTGTCAGTGATAATTGATTTGACAAGTGACAAAACTGACATTGACAATATTGACGTCAAAGTTTGACATGCATCGGATTCGGAAAAGCGATAAATAAAATTGCTTACATTACATTTTGTATTTGTAATTTGGTTTCTTTCTACTTTCTAATAATAAATTGTGGTATTATTTAATATGAGCAACTCCGAAGCTGCACATTGTCGACTATGTGCTGATCTGAAGCCGTACAGCAACCTCGTGAATCTTCAAACCGATAATGATAGGCGGGGAAAAGTTGTGGAGAAACTTGTACGCCTTTCTTTACAAGTAAATTTGCACTGCTCAGAGGACGGGCTCTTCAAAACTGTATGCTTAACGTGTATGGATTCACTAGATATGGCATTTGATTTTGTTATGAAGGTGGAGGCATCTCAGAGTAAGCTAAACACAATTACAACAGAAAACCTAAAGCAAGAAGTAATCGACAATGAACAAATATGTGATGATGAAGAAAATTACGACATTATCGTGAAAGAGGAAATCGATACTAGCGACCTAGAATTAACGAATAGACCTCTAAATGATAACATTTCAAAAATTCAGCATGAAACACTATCTTTTGATACTAGTGACCTAGAAGTAACGAATAGATCTCTGAATGAAAATAATTCAAAAATTCAGCATGAATCACTATCTTGGAAAGACTACAGCTGGCGGTGTGCGCACTGTGATACAATGTTTCCTAATATCCAGGAGCTGAAGCAGCATTCCATGGAACTCCACGGTCGCTGCAACCCTTACCAATGCACCGACTGCTACCATAGAACATGGAACTTGGACAAATTCGTTAAGCATGTGAAACGCCACAGACAACATCTAAAGCTGTCCTGCTATATATGCCATAAAACATTTCCTAAACAACATGACATGGTTAGACATAAAAAAGAGCACCTAGCGAGTCCAGCTACCAATTTCTGTTGTCCGGGTTGCAACGAAACTTTTCCAACACTTGAAGAGTCAATTGAACACATGAATTCATACAATAAAAAAGTTCCCGACAAACCTATTGAGGCTATTAAATACATACCTGATGATTTCACCTGTGTATTTTGTTCCAAAAAATTCAGAAAAAAAAGAGGTCTTACAAAGCATCTGCTGATACATACCGAAAGAAAACGTGACCATACATGTGAAGAATGTGGGAAATGCTTTCTTAGTAAAAATTATCTTGCTAGCCACATGATGTCGCATGATGGTATTCGACCGCATCAATGTGAAATATGCAAACAGCGGTTCAGTAAACTCCCTACTTTACGTAAACATCTTAGTATACACGAAGGAAAGAAGCCATTCTCCTGTGATCAGTGCGGGCGGCTCTTTAGACTCCGAAGCCAACTCAACTCTCACGTCATTGTCCACACCGATTCGCTACCTTTCGTTTGTTCGTACTGCCAAAAGAGCTTTAGATTCAAAACCCTCTTGACCCAACATGTCCTTCAACACACTGGGTTGAAGCCGTATAAGTGTGAAATTTGCCATCATGACTTCACATACTGGTCGAATTACAACAGACATATGAAGAGACGGCACGACATGAACATGGCAAAGAGGAAACGGACTCCAGGAGGTATGCTACCCATCAATCCGGATACAGGTGATGTTGACTTAGAACCAGAAACAAAGAAGACTGCGGAATGGAAGAAGAAAATTTTGGACAACTCTAATCGTCCAGGCAGGCCCAAGGAGATTAGAAAAAAACGATAAAAATAAAAAAATTATTCAGTTTTCATGTATTATGAGATGGAATTCTATTTTGTGGGTAATGCAGTTCTAGCTGATGGTGATTGGAAACTGCAATGTACAGACACCTGGACATACTAGATATCTAGATTTATTTTTAGACGACAATCTATTTGAACTTTTATGAATTGAATTTTTATGTACAATCAACAGTGATAGGCGTGTCGGATTACAGGGGGCGCCGGATTAAACAGGTTCCGGATTACCGCGGGTCTAGTGTAGTTTCTTATCTTTCTTATACTTGGATGTTGTTTTAAAGAGCAGTTGTCAGAAAAGAAAACATTCGCTCTTAATGTTACCAACTGAAAAGCGAGCTGACGATCCACCTAATGGCAAGTGGCCAACATCCCATGGACATTACTGCGACAGACAGACTTCATTACCAATTTGCTTCAGTCACTTAGAATTATTATGATAATTACATTCATCTCTTTCCTGTGTATTAAAACTATTTTATTTTTGTCAAATAAAAATGTATCTTCATTAAAAAAAATACTTGTTTGTTATTAATTAATACCATTATTACTACATATTATTATTTCTCCATGGGGTTCGCCTGGATAGCTACCACCCTTGAGCATGAGTCAGCCGCCAAACGACTCGTCGTGTTCCGGCTGGGGGCTTGAGCCAGTTCTTTCTTTCTTTTTGTTCTCTGTTTCTTGGCGGGCAACGCATCAGTGATGCCTTTGGTGTTGCTGATGTCCATGGGTGATGTAAAAAACTATGTCACTTTGTTAATTTGTGTAATAATATAATAGTGACTTCTTGGTCCCTAAAAAATACATGTTTCATATTTTAATGTAGGTATCAATTATTCACATCAGAATTGATTTGTCACACTATTTATTTTTCGTCAAAACCTGATCACACTGTAAATGTCAAGGACGTCAAGGTCCAGTGGATAACTGGTATTCAAGTATAAAATATAGGTGTTAAAATAAACATAAATATTGCACGTATATTTCTTTAATGGAAGCATAGGAAATAGTAGAGCTATAGTGATGATTACAAATATAACAATATATAATATTTATTTATTAGCTTTCACTTAATGTTTTATTTTCATTAGATGGAATTATTTTCTTAATGCTTTTAACAATTTTCGGTCTGCCTCGTTTTTTAGGAACCAACATTTCACTCTGCTTCGGCAGATCAGCGAGTCCTCCGTCCAATTTATTTGAATCCATCAAAGAACCCTCTGAAGGCAACTTACTTTTCGCCATGCTTGATCCATGACGCCGCTTCATGTGTTTATTATAATTTGGCCAATTCGTAAACTCTCTAGGACAATGGTGACATTTGTATGGTTTCTCACCAGTATGTAGACGTCTGTGTTGAATAATATTTGACCTGTATTTGAAACCTTTTTTACAGTACGAGCAGACGTAAGGGAATTCATCCCTGTGAGAAATACTGTGGCTTGTGAGTTGTTTTTTAGTCCTGAAACGTTTATCACATTCGTCACAAGCAAATGGCTTGTTGTCATCGTGAGTGCTTATATGGTTCTTCAGATGTGATTGTTGGCGAAAGGAATGATTGCAGATCTCACACGTGTAAGGTCTAGCCTCGCTATGTGTCAGCAAATGATTATCTAAATTGCTTTTATTCGCGAAGCATTTTCCACACTTCTCGCACGTATGATCCCATTTCTTATCTCTATGCTGAGTCAGGAGATGCGTGACGAGACCACCTTTTGTGGTTAATTTTTTGTTACAAAATACACATTTGAGATCCTTTGTCAAATGCTCGGGGGGTACTTCGCGGATTGACTTGTCCTTGTTATATGAAGTGCAGTGGTTCACATACAGCTCCTGTGTTTCAAAGTTTCCATTACACCCTGTACATCGAAACGGTGTAACAAAATGTTCTTTTTTGTGCATAATAGTATCGTAATATCTATCGAATATCTTGTGGCATTTGTAACAAGATAACTTCAGATTTTTACTATGTAAGTAAACATGTTTTAAATATTTATCCAGCCGGAGCTTTCTACTTTTGCAGTCTGGGCATCGGTATGGGTTGCAGCAACCGTGGGACTCCATGGAATGGTGTTTTAGCTCGTCAATGCTCGGGAACATTGAGTCACAGTAAGCACAGAGCCAGCTGTAGTCTTTCCATGATGCATAAGGATCTGTTAATGAGGTTTTTGCTACACTATTTTTGACCGTTTGTTCTTCTTTATTAACATTATCTTCTTTCGGTGTTTCCTTAATATCGTCTGATTCAGAATCATGTCTTACTTCGTGACTATTTGCTTCAGAATTATGTAATACTTCTTCAATTCTTTCAAATTCTATTTTCACAGTTAGTTCTTCAGGTATTTCTTCGTCAGAACTACTAACTTCTTCTTCTTGTTTAACGTTTAGTAAACATAGAGCGTCTAATTCATTCTGAGACGCCTCGACGTTTAATACGAATTCAAATGCTTTGTCCAATGATTCCATGCACGGAAAGCAAACAGTTTTAGGTAAGGCATCGTGAGGTGAATCTAAATTTGCTACTTCTAAAGAAAGACGTAACAGTTTCTCGACGATTTTCTGTCTTCTATTTCCATCCGTTTGAAGGTTCACAAGCTTTCCGTAAGGCTTACATTTTGCACATAATCTACAGTACGCCATGTCGGTTTCACTCATTTTTGTTATTATTGCACCAAAGTTACTGATTTTGTTTAGTAATTTTCATTTTTGCATTCGACGAATACAACAGAATGGATTCCAATACGATCACACAATCACATCTGACATCACTGACAAGTGACAGATGACCACAGAATACTCATACCTTAGGAGGCAGATGATATATGACAGACAGACCTGACCAAGGAACGTATTGGACCTGACAGTGAGTCAGTGAGTGACTGTGAGTACTGTGACACTCGTATATGAATGGCGATTGACAAAGAATAATCAAGGGGTAACTTTCATTACATTTACAAAACATTACACTTATCAAACAATCCGTATTTGTGATCCATCCATACGATAACTGATATGGATGGACCAAGATCAAGAAATTCAAGACAATTTTATTACAAGGTGAAAACTTTGTATAGGCTACGCTGTGATTGTTATACACTCAGTACACTCTGTCTGAGTCTGTGGTAGATATGTAAAATTTCAATTTTCATCTGTGCAGGTAAAAATAAAAAAAATATTATTGACATAATTGACATTTCGTTTTATAATTAGAGTTGTTTTACATTTTGTCCATTTACAAATTGAGATAGCATTGAAAAATAAAAATGTTATTTTGAAGAAATAAAATGGAACTCGACAAGAACACCTACTGCCGTCTTTGCGCGGAACCTAAAGCTCCAGAGAAGGTGCTGAACCTCACAATGGACGAGAAAAAATGCGAGGAAATAATGTATAAGCTTGCCTTTTTAAACGCGATTTATGTCGAAGTAAAAACCGATAAAAACTTGCCAAAAACGATTTGTTTTGTATGCTACGAATCTTTAAATAAAGCCTACGAGTTCCTGGATAAAGTGAAGAGGTCTCAGGAAGTATTGTTGCACTTATTTAACTCTACGGAGGAGTCGAAATACGATGCTTCGGATGATGATAGAGGATACGAAGATTTCTTGAGTCCTGATGTTGATAATACTCCCGTAAAGCAGGAGGATTCCAATGTGAACGCTGATCAGGTAGACACGTGTACTTCTGAGGTTAAATTAAAAAAAGAGCCAAAAGAAGAACTCGAACCTAACATCGACTACACCTTATCAGCAGATTTCGATCAAACGCTAAACGTTCAAGATATACTCGACGCTGCGATGTGTAAAATGCCGTTTTCTGAAGATGTAGAGATATATGCTAAAGAAGTTTCTAGTATTGATAAAAAAACCATTTCTCTATGGAAAGACTACCCGTGGGTATGTTCGTTTTGTAACATCGAATTTTTAGATATGGGCACGTTGAGATCTCATTCTAAAATTACACATGGGAAGTGCCATGCGTTCTCATGCATTGATTGCAAGAATTACGGGAAGAGTGACTTTGATTCGTTTATCAAACATGTGAGACGACACAGGAGAAAATTAAGGTTTGTATCAATCAATCAAAATAAAAATTATTTTTTTAATAAAACATTTTAAATACAAGATTGCCTCTAGGTAACAGAATTGAATGGGAAATGTAGTTTCTTAATAGACTATACACTTTACTACCTAACTATCAATATACTTTTTTTATTTACATAGTAGTACCTGTTTATTTACATAGATAATTTTTAATTACAGAAAAAGATGTCACTACTGTGATAAAATAATCACCGAGGAAAGCTCTAGATCTCATCTCCAAGACCATTTACAAAAGAATGAAGTATTCTGTCAGCTGTGCGGAGAAGTCTTGAGAAACGACGAGGCCTTACAGAAGCATTTAGGAGAATATAACTTGACAAAACCGAAACGGAAACCCAGAAGAAAACGTGGTACACCCATCACGGAAGCCGACTTAACTTGTGAGCTCTGTAAAAAGGTGTACAAGAACCCAAACAGTTTACGAGACCACATGAAAATACATATAGACAACCGTAAAAGAAATTTCACATGTGATCGGTGTGGAAAAATGTTCTACAATAAAGGCACGCTAACATCACACATAATGTCCCACGATAAAATACGTCCTCACACGTGTATTATATGCAATAAGTCATTCCTATTCCCCAATATGTTACGACGGCACGTCGAAATGCATTCCGGTGTGAAACCGTATTCTTGTGAGCAGTGTGGACGATGTTTCAGACTTCAGTACCAATTAAATGCTCATAAGATAATTCATACAGACGCAATGCCTCATGTTTGCCAATACTGCAATAAAGCTTTTCGCTTCAAGCAGATCCTTAAGAATCACGAACGACAACACACCGGTGCCAAGCCTTACTCTTGTCAGTATTGTGGTATGGAATTCACGAATTGGTCCAACTATAACAAGCACATGAAACGAAGGCATAACACTGATACTTCTAAAAAGAAAATAACTCCTGATGGAGTATTTCCTGTTAATCCACTGACAGGACAGATATTTCACCAGGATCCTGGCACTGAGGAATGGAAGACCAAGATTATGGTGCCGGCTAAGAGAGGGAAGAAGAGAGTTATTAAGAAAGAAGGTGTGAGTTAACAGAAAATTAATTGACGATTATTTTTCATTACTCGCAGATAATGTAAATAGTGAATACACAAACGCGTAAACACACATACACACAAAAATTTTGGGATGTGTAGTACTCCACGATGGTGGACGAAGCTAGGACGAATGGTCTCTTAGAGGTCAGTGCTATGAAAGGTAAGCAAGCAAGTAAACACCTGGCTTGCTAAATCTCCTTATATCTACTCTACTGACACATGAAGAACTTCAATATCTGATGAGAGCTAGTAATAATGAAACCCTGATGATGCTTTCACTGCGGCAACGCTTCTGTGATGTCAACAATATGTTTCTTCGTGAGACACCTATAAATATTTGTTTTGAGTTGTGGGTGTTAGTGATGATATCAATGGGTTTTTCTATGTAAATGTCAGGTGAGCCGCCTTCAGATACCTTTTCGAAGCTTGCCCTTCACTTAGTATAATCCTCTTGCCTCCAACCAATCATCTTTACATCGTTACTTGATTAAAGACAACGCATATTGCGTACCAGATTTAAATAAATCAGTAAAAAATATTTTTGTTAGTAATAAGAGGCCTCATAGATAACATTTTTCCAAGCATGTATGTTTGATGGAATTTTCTGACAATGATGCCAACACTATATGAATGGAGGAATGCTTATTTATGTACAGTACGGCCGACGTATCTTGGCGCGTCTGAACTTTGCACAGAAGACTACGCAGTAACACAATTCGGCGATGCTCGGTACGCGGTGTATTATGTCTCAGACACACGTTAGCATCATGTCACTATCTCTGCGTTACATGCGCTAAAGTTCGCAGAGCCTATGTTCAGGCGTGCCAAGATACGTCGGCCGTACTGTACTATTATGTCTTCTGTACTCCAACAGAAGTCTGAAGTCTGATGTTATTGCTATATGTTAGTCAGTGGGGTTCATAACACAGGCCAAGTTAGCTTGCACTCAAGGATAGATGAAATATTTTAGACCTATCTATTTTAATCCTTGGTCATATTTGGTAAACAATCTTGGTTTTTTATCGTAATTAAATTTACTTTTTAATTTAATTTGAATATGAAATTAATTTAAAAACAGATTGTTAATTTATGTTTACTATTAATATATTTTTTTGTAGTTTAACTCCTTATCTATTGATTTTCAGCCTGCGGTATGAAATGTTATGGGTAGTAAAATCAAACTTTCTCCGTTACGTCATGCATTGTTTGTGATTCGTAACACAGAATCTAGATGGCGTTGGATGGCTGATCAGTAACAACGCCATCTAATGATAATAATAATCTTGGTACATCCTATTCTATATATTCTACACATACATAATATATTCATCATCATCATGCGTTGTTACTGATTTGACGATTGCATACTAGATGGCGTTAAACTCCAGTGGTGCGTCGGAACTGACATTCAATTTTTTTACTTAAATTTTACTTTCGATTGTTTACCAAATAAAACTTGTCTAAAAATGGATTAGAAAAGACGCGTATATTGTAAATTGTGCCATACACTACACATACTGACACATCACATTATAATAGAGTATTTAATTTTATGTTTACAAAGGAGTATTAGTTAATTTTGTATTATTATAAAATTGACGACCCTGTAGCCTAGTTGGTAGCGACGCTGCCTGCGTAGCGAGGGGTCCCGGGTTCGATTCCCGGCCGGGGCAGATATTTGACAGATAAATATTTGTACTCGGGTGCAGGGTGTTATTGTGTGTTATATGTGTCGTCCATGCCACCCGCGACACAGGTAAAAACCTACTGCGGGGGTGTGAGTGTGAAGCGTTTATTATTATTAATTAATTATGCATTATAATTTTATTGCAACTATGTAATTAACAGTATTTTGTACAGAAAAATATATTTTTATTATAATGATAACAATGTTTTGTTTACTTTATATATTGGCATCACCATTGCGTAGCCCGGCGGCGGTTCGCGAGTGATTGACAAAGTTTAAGCAACAGCGGGCGATCGGTAGTTGGATGGGTGACCGCTAGTGGCAAACATTTCGCGTTTCCGTGCTTCGGAGGGCACATAAAGCCGTCGTTCGTGGTTGTTATCGTAAGACGTTGTTAAGCCACGTTGGAGGCCCTCGGGAGGCATGAAAACTTCCGACATTCGGGTTGGCCACTAACCCCTCCACCAATCCGCACTGGAGCAGCGTGGTGAAGTATGCTCTAGGTCTCTTCAAGAGGAGACACCCGTGCTCAATAGTGGGCCGTTAATGAGTTGAAGCAGCCATTTGCAACTTGTATTAGACGCGTTCTTTTGCCGATTCTTCGTTCGTTTGCCGATTATTAAAAATGTGAGAAATGAAAGAAATAAGTTCTTAGTCACAAACTTGGAAATAATTTTAATCCATTACAAGTTCATTTATACACAAATACTTTAATTACATCTCCCATACAATAATATGCATCTCATATATTTTTTAATCATCTGTCTATCATCGTAGTTCGGTGTGCATCTGAACTGAGGGCCCACTTTTTTTTTCTTGGCGTAGCGAATTAAAATTTATAGAGGATTTAGTTAAAAATAGTAAAAACTTAAAGCAAACACTCATAAATTTCTTAAACGTGAATTAAAGATGTTATGGGCAAATGTTTTGGGCCCTCAGTTCAGATGCCTACAGAAAGTGGCATGGTATAAATCTCAGAAAGTACTACCTCTGTGTCAATAATTATTATTTTAGAATTTAGTTAAGAATTTCTTAAAACGATTGATATCATTCTCAACTGGCTAGAAAATAACATTACAGACTTATCGCAGTTTTACTTGGGCCCTCAATCCAGACGTTTATGAACTGAGAGCCCAGGCGAAACATAGGTTTAAAGGAAGAAAAGCATAAATGTACATTGGAAACCTCTTAGATAACATCCCTATGAATTAGTTAAAAAAAGAAATAGTGATAAAAAAGTAACGGCTGAATGGTAAAACGGCTTCGAATTTTCGGATAACCTCTAATCTGAGGGCCCAATACTTTCGGCTTTATCGACTAGGTGCAACCTCTTAGTTTGAAATAAATTAGCTGAAAAGTTTTTACTAATTTTTAACTAAAATTTTACATTCGGTTTTTTGTTCAAAATGCCATACTTCACGAGAAAATTAACTTTTCATTTTTAGTAGGAACAAATTTTGTAGGGTAACCATGATTGCAGAATAGGAAAATAATTAACTCAGTTTTGTAAATTGAGAAAGTCTTATTTATTACACTTCTGTACTAATACAGGGTTCTGTTAATATACATAAATTTTCATTTATTTCCTTCACTAGGAAAATACAATAAACTATGTGTATTCAATTAACAAAACAAAATTAAACAAAGTAAGTAATGTTAGAGATCTTGGCATTCTTATGGATTCCAAATTAACATTTTCAGACCATGTAGATTCAATTGCCAATAAAGCGTACAAAAATCTTGGATTTGTGTTATAGGTTATTAATTAATTATTTTCTTATTCTGCAATCATGGTTACCCTACAAAATTTGTTCCTACTAAAAATGAAAAGTTAATTTTCTAGTAAAGTATGGCATTTTGAACAAAAAACCGAATGTAAAATTTTAGTTAAAAATTAGTAAAAACTTTTCAGCTAATTTATTTCAAACTAAGAGGTTGCACCTAGTCGATAAAGCCGAAAGTATTGGGCCCTCAGATTAGAGGTTATCCGAAAATTCGAAGCCGTTTTACCATTCAGCCGTTACTTTTTTATCACTATTTCTTTTTTTAACTAATTCATAGGGATGTTATCTAAGAGGTTTCCAATGTACATTTATGCTTTTCTTCCTTTAAATCTATGTTTCGCCTGGGCTCTCAGTTCATAAACGTCTGGATTGAGGGCCCAAGTAAAACTGCGATAAGTCTGTAATGTTATTCTCTAGCCAGTTGAGAATGATATCAATCGTTTTAAGAAATTCTTAACTAAATTCTAAAATAATAATTATTGACACAGAGGTAGTACTTTCTGAGATTTATACCATGCCACTTTCTGTAGGCATCTGAACTGAGGGCCCAAAACATTTGCCCATAACATCTTTAATTCACGTTTAAGAAATTTATGAGTGTTTGCTTTAAGTTTTAACTATTTTTAACTAAATCCTCTATAAATTTCAATTCGCTACGCCAAGAAAAAAAAAGTGGGCCCTCAGTTCAGATGCACACCGTAGTTCGCTGTTTAGTAACATCCTTCTCGTCTCCTTATCTCGCGACTACTCACCCCATCTCACGTCATCTCACCGCTTACTGCTTCTCTCGATTATTTTTAATGTGGATGTAAAAACCCACGACAAACGAAATGTTTCTTTCTAAAAGATAATCTGGATAACACTTAAGAATTGGCTTTCAAACTAACAATAAGAATTTTGAGCAAAGCTTCACATGAATATGGTTTTTCTCTTGAATGTATCGTAATGTGATTCATAAAATACCATTCTTCAAATGATTTATTCTGACTAGAGTGGTTTCACAAACATTATGTACGTCCTAATCATCCCATGGGAACATATAACTTTAATATCTCAACATATGGTCTGTATGTGTACTATGTTTCCTTAATCCGTGTAGCGGTTCACAAACATCCAAACGTTCACAAAAAAAACTTTCAACATGCTTTTTTGTTGAATGCATTCTGATGTGGTTAGCAACTTTTTGGTCTGATATTTTTAAAATGTCTTATCACAAGAAAATGGTTTTTCTCCTGAATGTGTCCTCACATGTTTAAGATACCATTTTACACTTTTGGCAACATTGCACGAAACGTCACACGGTGACTTCAAGCCCAACATTAAGCTTATTATTTACAACGTTCGAGTCTGGATCAACACGCCTGGTGAGAGATATAGCATTGCTAAACACTAATTGAACTCTTTCCAAGACTTTTTCTTCACACGACAATTACTTTGCTCCCGAATATACATTCTTATAATTATATATTCATAATTTAACCACTAGTTTTCTCTGAATGTAACCTTGAAATATGGCTGACAAGATACCGTTTTTCTTTAAATTTTTTCTCACAAAAATCGCAGGAATATGGTGTTTCACCTGAATGTGTTCTCATATGGACTGCAAGATTACCTTTTGCACTAAACGGTTTGAGGCACACTTTACACGAAAATGGTTTTTCCCCTGAATGCATCCTAATGTGGTCTACCAGATGCCATTTTAAATTAAATGCCTTGTTACAAATAGTGCACGCAAATGGTTTTTCCGCTGAATGTGTCCGCATATGGGTTTTAAGATTACCTTTCACACTAAACTCTTTGAGGCAGACTTCACATGAAAATGGTTTTTCTCCTGAATGCATCCTAACGTGTTCTACAAGATAACATTTTCTTATAAAAGCCTTGTCGCACATATTACACGGAAATGGTTTATTATCTGAATGTTTTCTCGTAACATGGCTATCAAGATACCTTTTTTCTTTGAATACCTTGCCACAAGCATCACATCGAAATGATATTTCTTCTGAGTGTAACCTCATATGGATTAAAAGGTATCTTTTTTCTTTAAATGGCTTGTCACAAATATCACAGGAAAACGGTTTTTCACCTGAATGTGTCCTCATATGGGTTGTTAGATTGCCCTTTACACTAAATGCTTTAAGGCACACAACACACGAAAATGGTTTCTCTCCTGAATGCAACTTAATGTGCTGAACTAGATGCCACTTTTCTTTGAATGTCTTGTCACATATATAGCACGAAACTCTTGAATCTGAATGCGTCCTTGTAATGTGGTTAGCGAGATACCTTTTTTCTTTAAAATTTTTGGAGCAAACATGACAGGAAAATGGTTTTTCTCCTACAAGTACCTGCGACATTTCCATTCCTGTGCCTCTCATCTCAGCGTTCTGCATTACTGCACCTGAAGCCGTGCCTTCATCTGAAGAGTAATCTTCGCCTGTGATCAAAATTTCATAACATTTTATCTATGTTTCTATGAATATGTATGTTGAAACCCTAAAATTAAATATACTTTTCTTCTATGAACATTTTTTTCATGGAAATAGCTGAAATCTGACAATCCATCTAGTAATAAGTGGCTAATATCACCCATGGGCATCAGCAATACCAAAGGCATCACTGATGAGTTGCAGCCAAGAAATAGAGAAGAAAAGAAAGAAACTATTATCTTCTAATATTGTCACCTAAGTCTAATTCCTTGTAACCAAGTCATTTCCACTTACCAACTATCTCTTTCTCTATGTTCCCTTCTTTCTTTTTATCTCCACATTCTACAGAATTCGTTGAATCAGTACTACCCTCGTTCTTCACACAGCTTTCAGTCTTAAAGCTTCCACCAGGAAATTCAGACGCGGTAGATGTACCCATGTTATAATTTACTGTGAATTCAGTTTTAACAACATCGCCATCAATGGCATCACGATTTTCAGTACTAACGCTTTTAAAAGCAACATTATTGACTGTTTTATCTTCAGCGCTATTTAATTCAAAGTCATTATTCTCAGGTTTAATTTCAACAGTGTATTTGGGTAATCCATAAGCAGTTTCTTCAGCTTTAGTCATATCCTCGTTGATATCATATTCACTTTTGATATTAACTGCATACTTTTTAGGCAAGATTGTACTCCCAACTGTACCACTGATTTCATCACCAGTATTGATCATTTTCTCTTCGGTTACATCACCTTGTTCTATTTTGATAGTTACATATTTAATCCTGTTATCTTCTAGGTCACTGTTTTCATCCTTAACATTGAGATCATGTATAGCATCTCTGGATGCGAGCGGTGTTAAATGATTACTGGCTGCTTTTTCATTTGCATGTACACTTCTTCTTCTTTCACTATGGGTTAGCTCTGCCATGTTTTTGGTGATATAATTTTTACAATACCTGATTTAAGGTTGGTTTTTATTTAATATTTTCACAGCTTGAGTCACCTGAAAAGACAGATATTTCAAATATCTCATCATACACATAATAATATTTTTATTAATCTACCGCCATTTCGGAAAGGAGCTTTGTCATTGAGGACAAGAAATGGCGAAATAAACTCCTCAGTCTTGTAGACTACTGACATACATTTGTTAAACTAAATGCTTAAAATTATAAAAACTATTTATTTTATACAATATTAATTGACAATATTTACTATATTAATTGAAATCACTTAGCAAATCAGATATTATTTTTGATAGAGATTTTAAAAATAAAAATGTTTACTGTGACTTATCGTTAAAAGATAAATATATGCCGTTGCTTATGGAACAATTCAGCGATACATTATTTTCATAAACTATTAACACAGCACAAGCCATAGTGGCTCGCAAGACTCTTCCTAGTGGTGACAAATATCATCATTACTTAGCTAATTTATACTTAAATGCATAACATATAGCATTAAGTAATTCCAAGTATATTTCAAATTGGTGTCATGGTTCTGTCTGGAAATCACTTTGCACAAAGTTGTGTTCACAGAATTTGACTTGTCTCTTTATAATTAGTATAGATAAGTTTAGCAGTGGTAGCCTAGCGGTAGAACGTTGGTCTCCCGAACGAAGGGGCCCGAGTTCAAACCCTGGCACGCACCTCTAATTTTCAAATATTATGTGCGTATTACAAGTTAATTCTCACTTGCTTCGGTGAAGGAAAACATCGTGAGGAAACCTGCACACCGGAGAGTTCTCTATAAAGTTCTCGAAGGTGTGTGAAGTCTACCAATCCGCACTCGGCCAGCGTGGTAGACTATGGCCTAATACCCCTCACATTGTGAGAGGAGACCCCGAGCCCAGCAGTGGGACAATTATGGGTTGTTGCTTTTGCTTTGCTTATAGATAAGTTTTATTGTCTAAAATCCCAATCGTTATAGTTTGTAAACAATAAAACATACTAAAAAACATAACCCAAAGGGTTTTTCACTAAGAAATTGATCCAGGATTTGATTTTTTAAAAACTTAATTGAATTATTCTTGTTGGCGATGCGTATAGTGTTTCTGATCAACCGGTGTCGATGATCGAGTGTCTCGGTAACCACTTACCATCAGGTGGTTCATGTGTTAGTTTGCCGGCTTTTTACTTAAAAACATTAAACCATTACCTAAAATGTTAGTTGGTCACATCTGCCCATTTGTGATAGATACGTATTTTCTGCTCTTAGTTATTCTTATGGTGTTTGTAAAATCTCTTGTCTATCCATCTCCCCATCACAGGACTCGCATGTCAACAAACTCAAATCTTTAAAAACAAGCCTTTTATTTAAAAAAGTCTTTGCTTTAAAATGTGAATAAATAAACCTAGACCTATTTACCACAGCTTCAACACTATAATAACTAATCTAATATATGATAATTTCAGATTATGTGATTAATAAAAAATAATAACAACGAAGTACGATAGTTTATCAGCGACTGACAATAGGAGTGACACTGACTGACACTGACGCTTGACAGCAATCATAAATTCCGACCACAGAGTGCTTACACTAGCCATTAGACATGGGTAACTCAACCAAAACGCGTGAGCTGCAAAACAGGTCCTGATTCACAAAGGTGATCCGGAGCTGTGAAGCGGTTCGTGAATCAGCTCAAGGACCTGAAAGATTCATAAGAGCCGACAAGACATTTCAAATTTCAACCTTATTACTATTATCATTAGGGTATATTATCTTAGTCGACGCGAACATTTCAGGTCCAGGTACGGCTCGCAGGTCGCGGGATCTGCTTCACTCTTTAGGTGCGACATTCAAATTTCAACCTTATTACTATTATCATTAGGGTATATTATCTTAATCGACGCGAACATTTCAGGTCCAGGTACGGCTCGCAGGTCGCGGGATCTGCTTCACTCTTTAGGTGCGACATTCAAATTTCAACCTTATTACTATTAACATTAGGGTATATTATCTTAATCGACGCAAACATTTCAGGTCCAGGTACGGCTCGCAGGTCGCGGGATCTGCTTCACTCTTTAGGTGCGACATTCAAATTTCAACCTTATTACTATTATCATTAGGGTATATTATCTTAATCGATGCGAACATTTCAGGTCCAGGTACGGCTCGCAGGTCGCGGGATCTGCTTCACTCTTTAGGTGCGACATTCAAATTTCAACCTTATTACTATTATCATTAGGGTATATTATCTTAGTCGACGCGTACAGTTCAGGTCCTTTGAGCTGAATTGAGACCTGGTGGATCTGTTTTTGAGCTGCAGGTTAACAGGTCACTTTCGTGGGACCTGAATCTTTGAATCAGATCAGATCTGAGTTACACACCTTTACTAGCCATTGTAAAACGTAGTGATTAAGTACTCTGTGCGCCATTCATCATCGCCATTTCACAATGATCGTCATGTCCGTCTGTCACATCAAAGAATTTGCGTGAAATAAAATGGCGCGAAATTTAAAATTGAATTTAAAATTTTGAATTTCTCTAATTTTGAGTAGAAATAGAAATAAAGATTGTTTATGGATACTAAAGAACATTATCTTTAGCTGCTATAGCTTACATAATTTTATTATTTGGTATTAAAAAGTATCTGACAAGGAGACGGCAAGGGTGTGGGGTTCTCAAATCGAACTGTGGTTCCGCGTGTATGTAGTACTCAGTAAGCACGGACCTGAAAAAAAGACGGACATAATCTCAAGAACAAATTCAGTGAAGCACCCATCGGAATTCTAACTCTCTATTCGTACAAGTAAACACCCACACATTGACACAATCGGTGTCATTCCGTTTCCGGCGCCGGACCGCACTCGAGTCATACCCGTATATACAAAGTTACTCTATGAGTCATACGGACAACGGGAGTTGATAAAGAATATTAAAAATGCCTTTGTGTGCTGTTAAAAGTTGCAAGAACAATAGTAGTTCAGTTAAAAAACATAGAGGGATCACCTTGCATAAGTAAGCTTGTCATTTAATCACTGATTTCTTTTATTTTTCCGTAAGTTATTAACAAAACAAACTAAAAAAATTTGTAACCACAAAATCAGCCAGTGTTGCCAACAATATTGCTTAAGCAAATACCCAGAATGTGTGGGAAAATTATAGTATGTATAATGCTCGAGTTTCTTACTTTAGTTTAAAAGTATATATTTTTGGGGTTTCGTACTAAATGACAAGGAACCCTTACCTATAAGTTTGCCATGTCTGTCCGTCTGTCCGCGGCATTGCTTACAAACAAACAATATTAGAAAGCTGAAATTTGGTACCGATCAATGTAAGTATGTATATTAATTACGTTAAGATAATGGTAGAACAAAATTGGAGAAATTTTAGGTACCTCCCCTATAAGTGAAGTGGGAAAACCAGTGTATTTAATCTGTCGTCAATTAATAAAATGCATTAATCTTATCAAATATAATTGCATTTATTGAATGTGGATTTGACTTTTTTATACAAAATTATAATTTCATGGACGTTTTGAGAGTTTTTATGAGTAGCTGAAAGATAGATAAATGTATATTTAAAAAATCTGTTCTAATATTATAAATGCGAAAATGACCGTATCTGTTTGTAACGTATATAATATAATAAAAAATGATGTATGCTACTAAGTATATTATTGCTGTTTTGTTTATGTTTTGTAGATTTCCTTCAGCAAACGAACCGTGGAAAAATGATTGGATTGAAATAATAAGGGAATCTCGGAATGAAAGGAACTGGAATCCATCCAAATTAAGCGCTATATGTAGTATACATTTTGAGGCCAGTGATCTATACACTACTAAATGTGGAATTCTGCGTGTTGTTACATACGCTGTGCCAAAAAAGGTTAAAATTTAACTTATCCTTTTGTACAATCATAAAGTACCTAGACTACTTCCATGCTACTGCAATGACTACGATTTTAGCGTGCCAATTATAAAAATACTAGCTATTACCCGCGGCTTCGCCCGCGTATTCAAAAATAAGAAACAATGAGTTGTTTAACATACATGACACATTCATGGTGCAAGAATAAATAAGTAACAGTTCCAAAATTTAAAAGGTACTAAGAGGAACCAAAATATATCAATAAATTTATATCAATCCATAGATCCTTTACGAACTTATAGCAGAACCAACACATTGTTACTTATAATATGGAGTGATTCAAATACATAATGGATTTTCCCATTGGAATAAGATATTTTACCGCGGTAAAAAGTAGCCTATGTTACTCTCCAGCCTCATAACTACAATATCTCCACCAAAAATTCATACCATAATATCGCTCCGTTACGACGTAAAAGAGGGACAAATAAACAAACACACTTTCGCATTTATAATATTAGTATGGATATACTTATAAAATATCAGTTTGTAGCGCAGGTGCGTAAATAATTTTGAAATTTTCGGCTTTTCTTCTCCTCCATGACAAAGCACCTTTCCGAAAAGCTGGTAAATTAAAAAAATGACGTGCATAAGTGTATCAATTATACCTACATGAATAAATGATTTTGAATTTGAATTTGAAACAATAAAACAATTATAAAAACAGTTGAGAGCGTTTTATTTTCATTTTCATAAATACCAAGATACTTAGGTATATGTTTTTTATCAAAAGAGGCAACCTTGGTCTAATAGCTTTTACTTCAAGGTTACAATGCCGGGCGGAGCTGTGAAGTTAAAACAACCTTATTGTCCGTTTACCATATTAATTTACTTAAAATTTAGTTATTTACTTAACTACTTAATACGTGTAAACCGAACATTACCGAATAAACTATTCAGTAAGTAATACATTTTGTGTTTGAATTTACTACTAGGTACATAAACAAAAAATGGGGAAAATGTTCATATTGTGGTAACCCCAAAATTACGCACACGTACCCTACGTTCCAGTAGACGATCACAACGACCACGCTCACGACCGCGATTTTGCCGTTCCACTAGCTTGTGAGCGTTACAATCATACACCCAAGTGGAACGGTATAGTGAGCGACGCGGACGTGAGCGTTCAAGCCACAGAGTATTTACACGTTTTAGCCGTTGATACAAAATGTACTCTATGATGTTGAGAATAAGACAAGTCTGAAACTTAGATTAGAGGTTATGTTATAATTTTTAAGCTATAAATAAACGTTACTTAATTAATTATCAATTTTATTTTTACACTAGCAAAAAAGTATATCTACAAACAAAAATTTTTTTTATGAAAAGACAAATTAATATAATAAAAAATTGCATAATAATTATGTTAATGATATTGACCGACGAGGAAAAATGTATACATGGCTATATGTATAGTGAATTAAACATTAAAAATATTAAAATTATTTACATAATTTAACATATTTCTATCAACTTGTGACCCCACGTCGAGCATCTGTTGGAGAAACTACTAGTTCCACTAAAGTATTTCTTGTCGAATCGTATAAAGTAATTTTTTCCATCACCATCCTTAACTTTTATAAAATTGCGCCAAATTTCTATCACCATCCATTTCTACCCAGTGTCGCCAAGTCTAAAAACTGGCGAGAGTAACTTCGTCATATCTGGCAACACTGCAATTCGACCACTTCGACCCACCCCGTGAGGTGGGTTGTTTTGAGCGTGCCGTGAGCGAAATTAATGACGTCATCAATGACGTATTCGCCGCGACCATGACGACCGTGGTCGCCATGTGGAACACGTTTTGATCGTTGTGAGCGATGTGAGCTACTACTGGAACGCAGCCGTAGTAAGCGGTCGGCCATTTCTATGCTTCACTCTCGGTTACACAAGGTTACGTCTGTATTTTTTTTAGGTCCGTGTCAGTAAGTGTATCCAATATCCATATCCTCAATCCGTAGAGCGCACTACTCGGTCATTGCCGAGAAAAAAAATCCTAAAGTATGAAAATATTTTTTTAATAAAATTCAATAAGTCATTATAAACAATTTCTTTTCGACTTTTATACATTATTGAACCGTGAATTGAGTAATTTATAACTTTTTAATAATTAGAACTTATAAAGAAATACAAAAAGCCAAAGTTCATCAAAGTTCAAGTTCTAAGTTATAATTTTTTTAAAGCAGTATATCATTAAATACAATAAATTATTGATAAATATGATTAATAAATACAGTGAATATTTGTGATAAAATATTTAAACCACATTTTTTTTCAATCATTAATCTTAAGGAAAACACCAACCTGGATGATATTTATCATTGAAGAATAATTATTGTTATTTTGTAAATTCTTCATATTATGTATGGTATATTAAATTTCATTTAATAATACCTAATCACATGCGAATTTTAAATTTTCATGTGTTTAATGTTTAAAGAGTTATAAATTATTGAATTCTCCGCTCAATACTGTATAAAAGTCAAAAAGAAATTGTTTATAGCGAGTTATTGAATTTTAATAAAAAAAATATTTTCATACTTTAGGATTTTTTTTCTCGGCAATGACCGAGTAGTGCGCTCTACGGATTGAGGATACGAATACACTTACTGAGTACTACATACACGCGGAACCACAGTTCGATTTGAGAACCCCACACCCTTGCCGTCTCCTTGTGAGTTTAATAGCTATTATTAAATAAACAGACAGGTAATAGATATCTACTCAATCAGGTTTATAGTAATTTTCTCGCAAACAAATAGGTAAACGTATTATATGGTGGGGTTTAACTCTGTTATTAAAACGAATGACTTAAAATGTTACAATATAATGCAACTGACCTGTATTTTAAAGCCGTGGGTTTAACTCAAAAATACAACCTCAAAATGTAATGTAGTTTTCTATTAATCTATCAATAGAACATTATAATAAATTTTTCGTGTCCCGTCATTAACTGATGCCGTCTTCGATCACATATAAAAATAACTATTTAAGAATATGTTATGAATACTTAAAAAAGTTCTTTTAAATGAAGTGATCGAAGGACGAAGGATCATGCTGTACAAAAATAGCTATATCAATGTTTGACGTACATATGGATTATTTAAGTGTATCTCTTTCCGTCACGCGCGGACGTGCGTAAGTTAATAGAGTACCGCTATAGAGAAAACATTCAATTTATTGCTACTCCAGGTTGACGCCTCTTGCGGCCCTTTTGTCAACTTTCCTCCCTCTTAAAAAGCTCGCCGCAATATCTAAGCACCGTCCGGGCGCCCTAGAGCCGTTACAATAAATTATAATATTTAATTATAATGGTTAGGTAAATAGGTATGGAAATTATTTTAGTGATAATAATTATTCATATTTTTACATCGAGATTAAAATCTTGATTTGATAAGGGAGAAGCGAATCAAGCGATATCATAGTAAACGTAGAAGATTATTTTAATTTCAAGTTTTAAAGAACCAAAAGGGAGTCACAACTTCTACACCAGTGGGTTTGGAGGTCCGAAGAACCTCCGTCACGCGTCAGAGCAAGCTCTGTCAACGGTTATCGGGCCGCAAGGACCCGGACTTGGCTACGTCTTGCGACGAGGGCATTCTCGCAAGCAACGCCGCGCAGGGCTCCAGGCTCGCTGCGGCATCACTCGGGGATAGCAGGTGGTCCTGGAAGAGCCACCTGGAATCGGACTTCGCCGTCTCACCGACGTCGCTGACCGCGAGCGCCCGTACCCAGCATTAGGCGTGGCGAGTCAAAGCGACATGTCGAGGCGAGACGAGGTTGGGACGGCTTAGCGCAGTTCCGTCCCACAACTGCCTCACTGTGTAGAAACGGACTCCCCGTTTGTTAAAGCGCGTCGGTTGTATTTATGCAACGATTTCAAAGAACTTTGATAGCGTGATTTAGGTTTTTTCCTTTTTTCGCTGTTTTCTGACCTTTTTCTTTCAATTTTTTGAAGGAAAAATGTTTTAAAAGTATATTGAAGCATGATAAAACTTTTCCATTTAGTTTTGTTACAGTAATTCGATTTTAAAGTAAAAATATTACGTTTTTACAGATATGACCGAGACAACAATAGTGGGGACACTCTTTACTCATTGTAAGAATTTCAAGCTCTGCTTTTGCGGACCGCTACCTGCTAACCTGTTATGCTATTGCTCTTTATAATGGTCAATGAAATATGAATCCACCGACCACCACGCTGCGATGGCTATGAGCTGATTGGCATACTTCTTAAGCTATTGAGAACCTCAATGAGAACTCAGATTTTCTAAAAATATTTTCTTTCATCGAAGCAACTGATAGTTTTTTCATTTTAATAAAATAGAAAAAATTAGGCGCGGGCAGGATTCGATCTCGGGTGCAGACTGCAGAGCGGGACCCGGGTGCTTGGGAAGTGAGTGGCGAGTCGACCGATCGATATCAAGGCTTTCAGATGGCTTTCATTGTCCTAGTGAAGTTACGCTTCCCGCCGACGTCAGACTTTTTGTAAGACCGATTTTTCCTCCCATATTATTTCTGACCGACTTTTTGTAAGACGTGTGCGTTGCACTATTGCTATCAGTAGGTACGTTCTATTTTTCTCCTACAAAAAATCGGTCACCGATTATCGGTCGTGGGCGAATAGCCTCTATTATAGTTGTTCGGTAATATACATACATAATTATACATATCTTGTTTTTATTCAAATGTCAAGTTTCAGAAGAAAATTAAGAGTTGTTACTATGTAAGTATAATAGCTTGCTTTTATCCGACTGCCAAGGAAGGGTTGTTTTTTGCGCGTATCTTGTGTGTTATATATTCTTCAAGTAAATAATATCCCTACGGTGCCGCGGCGTACCATCAAGTTATTAGAACACTGCCTCCGGTCAGTGGCGTAGCGTAGGGGAAATTTTATTAAAAATACTAGCAGCCAAATTTTGATAGGAAACCTGGTAATAGGGATGTTGACACTATCAGTAAATTAAAATAAATTTATGTTTAAAGTATCAAGGACTACATTTATAAACCTAAAATATTATTCTTTTGTCGAAATCAATCACAACAAATTAAATATAATTATTTTAAAATGTTAAAAATAGTACACACTGTCACGTGACCTCAAACGCCATTTAGAGCTTATGACGTCATTGTTCCTATTTTTTAAGGAAGTGCAACTAACTTCAGTCGACAGATAGTATTGAATATCGGCTTATGACGTCATGTGACGTTTTTGGCGGGAAATTTGAAAATGATTTTTATTTATCAATTTTTGTTTTTAAATTGAAGATAATTATTTTTATAATATTTTTTTCGTGAATCTTAAGGTTCTATCTATTAAATCAAATTGAATCCTAAAATTAGTCAACATCGCTATTCTCCTAATTATAAATACATATACATAAAAATTTGGTCTTTAGCAAAAAACAGATGAGCGCACTAATCCTGCAGCCGGATCTTAGACTACCACTGCCTCCGGTCTAACTACTTTCTATACGTGTTCCGGCTGGGGGCTTGAGAGCCAGTTCTTTTTTTCTTCTCTCTTTCTTGTCCAGCAACGCATCAGTGATGCCTTTGGTGTTGCTGATGTCTAGGGGCGACAATAGCCACTTACCATCAGGTGGATCGTCAGCTCGTTTGTCGGCTATTTGCATTAAAAAAAAAACAATGGCAATTATTTTCTTCAAACGGACAGCGTCGAGTCGTCTGCGTCTCAATGGGCAATCCCGTCGTCGCCCCGGTAGTTGCAAATATCTGGATGGAATCATAATCATAATCATTTATTTGTTATAAATGTGGTAGTACAATGGTGGTATTTTAATACAATATGGTTTTCACACATTTAGCTTTTCCAAGCATGCAAATATTTAAAATATTTCGAATATTTCGAGAAGGCCTACCGGGCCAGATAGTATAATAGTTTGGAGAAGATGTAAAAATAATAATAATAAATAATAAATTTATTTATTTCAGGCAATTTTAGCCCATAGAGTTAGTAACAGTTTTCTTATAAACTATGTTAGTACAATTCAATTTCATTTAAAATACGTATATAAACGAAGTAACGTAGATGATGTTTTTGCTATAGTAAAAGGAGGACCGGATGAGGTAGAAACTTATTTGACGCAATTAGAGCCTTTGCACACAGTACAAGACAAGGCGGGACTTTTTTGTTCTCACGGGACGTATGGTCATTCCCCGATTTTTTGGATTCCCCGCGCTAAGCATCAGATCCCCGTTAATCGGGGATTTTTCCATTGACGTAATACTACTAAACTAGACAAGCGGGCCTTCTTTGCGTCACGCTATTAGAAAGAGACCAAGGAGACTCGCGTAACTCGTAAGTAAGACAAGGATAGGTTTACCTCCTGCCTTTCTTCGCAGCGTGACGGTTTCACTTACATAAGCTCGGATACCTTGCCTAGTCTAGTAGTATTATGTCTATGGATTTTTCCCGCAATTGGCTGAATTGGCAGCGCTGGATGTATTATTGTCAAACTTCATCCGACATCCGGCTTCTGACATCCGTCATAGACTAATCAACGTCGTTTGTCAATCTGTCAAGAGTTTCTCCGCGCCACCGCATTCTATTCTAGTATTTCACTGTATTTCTATTTTCTAGTCGTGCAACTGGGTCGAAATATCGGCATATATAGTACAAAAATACATATTGCATGAGTTCAATCGCCGCTCCCTAGGCAACCCGCCTGGTAGGAGATCTCCCTATGCTCAAGATACAACCCCATTCATTCACATAACTATATTGACTAACTTTATAACGAAAAAGCATCTTGTTTCTGATTCTTATTTAATATACTAGCTGTTGCCCGCAGCTTCGCATACGGAAATTATGTTTTACCTTATTTGTACCTCTTGTAGAAGGAAATTTAAAAAACGGTGAATTTATATTGAAGTACTTATATTTAGTAATTTATATACTGAAACCTACGATAAATTCACAAAGGATTCCTCCAGGAGCGGGTTTTGAAAAATAAGCAATATTCACATTAATTTGTATTTTTTTCTTTTTCTTTGCAAAATTTTGAAAAATTTAAAAATATGTGTTCCATAAATTTAAGCAAGGAATATTTGATGCGAATTTGAAGCAAATCGGTTGATGTTTTAAAAATATTCCATACAAACTTTCATCCCGTTTCCCAGGGAAACCTTTTAATTTTCCGGGATAAAAAGTATTCTAAAATATAACCCGGAGTATTAGTAACAACTTTAGCAATTTTCATCGAAATCCGTTCAAGGGTTTTCATGTGATGCCCGGACAGACAGACAATAATTCTAAAAAAAATATTTTTGTACTCTAACATGTTATTGTAGTGCGGAGTGCCCCTTAATCAAAATTTTTAAAAAATATTCAATGTACAGTAAATTTGCCCTTTGAGTTTTATTATAGTATAGATTAACATTTATTCCACAATAAGTAGTCAATCTTAAACTAATCAGTACTTCCATTAGAATGGCTCTTTCCACCCGCAGAAGAGTTTTAAAACGAAATTACAAACATTTAAAACATCCAAATCATCCCAAGCAAATGGGATAAAATGTTTCATGTTAATCGGAGCAGCGCGTTATGAAAACAAACATTTATACACTATACAAGTATAAAATACGTCAATAAAAGTTAAATTTTAGTCGCAATCAACGACAAACATTTAGGCGATATATTCTCGTTTACAACTTTTTTGTAATGGCAACTTTCAACGCCTTGTTCTTTTAAATATACAAGTCTATCATAGAGAATAAAGTTTTCGAAAATTGGCGTCAAATGATTTTGGAAAGAGATGTACAGTGCCGCATCTGTGAATGTCGTTTTTGGTATATTATCCCACATGGACTTCAGTTCATCTAGGTTGAATGGGATTTCTTTTCCCTCATCACTAAGTTCAGTATTGGCCAGTTCTGGGACTGGTATTAATCTAAAGCCTTTACTAGCAGCTTGTTCGGCGTATTTCGCGAAATCTTTTTTCGGGAGGTTGACAGGTTTTCGCCTCTTTTTCTGCAATACACAGTTGTCTGAAACAGATTAAATAGACAGATGAGTAAGTTAAACAAATGTAAAAAAAATATATTCATAGTTGATGACTATGGGTGACCGCAAGTAGAAAAAAATTCTTGAGCATTTCCGTACTTCGGAGGGTTGTTTATCGTAAGATCGTCGCTAAGACATATTGGAGGCTCTTGGGCGGCAAGAAAACTTCTGACACTTGGATTGGCCACTGACCCCTCCACCAATCCGCACTGGAACCTCAATAGCCGCTTAGTAGTAAGCCATTAATGTTGATTTATTATAACAAATAATTACCTATTGCCTCTTTACAGCATTATACAGCATATTACAGCTTTACAGCAACATACAACAAGACACGGACCGAATATAGTACAATTCATACCATTGAAGTATAATGTCATAGAAGAGACATCTCGAACAAAATGTGTGTTCCCGCCGGGAAGTTCTATTTTCAAAATTGAACGAATCCATTGGAAATGCAGCCGCGCGGCTTCAATTCATTGGAACATACATTGTGTTCGCAGTGTCTGTTCTATACGCTAGTAATAATACTTCAATGATTCATACTTACATTTTTTTGCATACACCTTCAGCAACGCTCTAGCAAGTAAATAAAACACACGGTTTTCTATATTTTCGTTCCTCACGTGCGCTGGCTGTGCAGCTACCCTCAAAAAGGGTATGCTTAAAAAAGTATGTGCTTCATTTTTTCTATAAATCTCCTTCAACATTTCACTCAACGGAAAGTTTTTGAATCCGTTTAAATTGTTTAACTCAGGCGCCATTTTGTGGTAGCAACATGGCGTCACGACCAAAGCGCGGGAATCCGCCATTTTTAAAAATAACTTCATCGCAGATACTGTCAAATCACCGCAAGCGTGAAGTCCCATGAAACAAAATCCTTTCTCTTCATTCGGAAACTTCTCTTTTAAATATGAACCAATATTTGTATCGGAGATTTCTGATACCAAATGGCGAATGTATTTAACTTTGTCCAAAGAATCTCTATGATGTTTTCGCTGATGTTCCTTGGCGTTCACGTACAATGATTCATTGCCTTCCAGGCCTAAAACGTTGAATCTAGTTTCCAAAAATATTTGATAGTCTATGTATCCCTGAAAAGGTAAAAAAATCAAAATAATTTATATTGATACTATCACTGCAACGATCATCATTCATTGTTCATTCGGTAGGTAGGTAAACTGGTAAATATGTATGAGCGAGCCGGAGTGTCACAAGATACATTATGCATTGCAAACTTGTGAACTTGGCCGGTTTTCTTAAAATACAACACGATATTAGATAGCTAGAAACAGTGGTTGAAATATGAAGCTACCTAATGTCAACCAATGCGAATGATACTTACAAATTAAGTACAACATACTACATTTATTATGTCAATATAGTAGATTAGATTATTCGGGTAGGTACATTGTATTTGATTTGAACTTTAAGAAAACTAATAGTGGACTGACAACTTTTTGTTATATCTTATAAGTTAATTAGACTACTTACAATCCCACCTGATGGTAAGTAGCGATGTAGTCATGGGTGGTAAAACGCATTAACTTAGTAAAAGCCTTTTCACTCTTGCCTTGAAGACACTTTAATCTAGCTTGAAGTTACTTTAATCGCTCCTTAGTAAAGAATCACCACACAAATTCTACTAAGGAGCTAAATTCACTAAGGAGCGATTTAAGTAACCGTTAGTGACTTTGAGTTGGGGCGTTAGGTAGGTAGGTACATTATAATCGAGTGGAAACACCGACGCTTCCGGTACCCACTTCCGGACCGAACTTCATGGTAAGGGGTCACTGTCGTCCGAAGTCTTTTTAACCGACTTCAAAAAAAGGAGGAGGTTCTCAATTCGACTGTATTTTTTTTTATGTTTGTTACCTCAGAACTTTGGACTGGGCGAACCGATTTTGATGATTCTTTTTTTAATCGCAAGCTGATGGCTGTCATGTGGTCCCACATAAATTTTATTGAGATCTGACAATGGCATCCATGAGAAAACTACATAAGTCGTAAAGAACAAGGCCCAAAAATTATTTTTATTTTTTGTAGCGTCTTAAAACGTCAGTTATACCGAAGCAATTCAATATTTTTTTTACGTATTTTAATATTAATACCTGTACCCGTATTACCCAGGGTAAAATAATTTTATTAATAAGTGATGAAATGACTATAATAATAACAATGATGTCGTTATTGTCCATTTTCATTCGGTAAAAATGTTACCATTTCATACTTTTGTACTCTAATAGTAGAAAATATATTTTGATAGTCGTACGTATTTTCTGATTTTAATTATTTCAACTTGTGTAAAGTGAGTAATTTGGGCAATCTTTATTAAATAAATAACATTCTGCTTGAACTTTTTTTATTTTTATATTTAAAAATATTACCTTTCTCCATGTTCATGAAATTCTTATATGTAATTTAATCTTTCAGTAGTAGAAAAATGGCAACTTTTGAATCGTTTTTAAAATTGACGTTGACGTTTAGTGATCACATCGTGACATTCGTGACATCAAATACTCTTCCGGCATCGTTGTTTTGTTGTGTACCAGCTACTCTATGGATAATACTTCTATGGTTATAAAACATTCAATATCAAAATACTTTGGTTCTGGGGTGTGCCTGCTGAAAATTTTTATATATCTAAGCTCAGAAATTAATGCTGCATTTTTTAGAATATTTTTTATTTTAAGACGCGCAAGTTGAAAATGAAATAAAACCATGTATGGCAGTTTGGCATTGTTCTTTGTGTTAAGATGTGCGCGACAAATTGACGAATAACTCAATATCACGTCAACCGATTTCGATGATTCTTTTTTTAATAGAAAGCTGGTGCTTGTCATGTGATCCCACATAAATTTGAACGAGATCTGACAAGTAGTTTTTGAGAATTTGAAGTCGGTTATTTTTTGTTAGTAAAATTTATTTTGTGTGTGACGTTAGTATGGAATTTCGTAACACTAGAGACACTGACTAACATCAGCAGGACCTACCACTATTCCACTTAATTCAAACGTACTTTCATCCCCCATTTCGGTTTTTTTTGGATTTTGTAATCCAAAATAACTTACCAACCCAGCCCCAAGATCGACCACTGTCCCACAATCCGCAATTCGGCACACATTCTTTATCTCTTCTGTCAAGTGAACAACTTCATGCGCTTTCTTCTTACTCATTCGTGTTTGTACATGGGACTGTTCAGTGTCTTCACTCCCATTAGACGAGAAACTTTCATAATACGGCGATAATCTAGCCAGATCTTTGAAGAATCTCTGTGAAAAGGTATTCAGGCAGTTTTCTGAACTGTCCATGGCATCATGATTGCTCAATTGTACGTGAAAATCCAGGCTTTCAGTCAAAACATCTGTGTTGGAGCGGCAGTACAAATCGCGGTAATTCGATAAGAAAGACATACAGTCTTCGAAATATTCTTCAGAGGTGGAATATTCCGGCGGTAAGGACATGCTGGGTCTGCAACAAAAGCTTCTGTAAGTCACAATCTCACTTGATGGTGAGTAGAGAAGCAGTTAAAGTTAACCTAGCCGTGATAGTTTTCCTTGTAAATATCTATCCCATCAAAAACATAAATGTAAAGTGAGAGTCAATTTAAAAAAAAAAAAGAATTGAGATCTAAATGGGTGCCAATTTCTGTGTAGAAAAGCCTAAAATTTTAGTCACAAGAACATGGAGTGGTTACGTTATTGGAGTTTTATTAAGGATCCCTAATTTATTGAAAATATAATATAGCCTATGTCACCCGGGGATAGTGTAGCTTTCCAAGAGTGAAGGAATTTTTCAAATCGGTTTAGTAGTTTCGGAGCCTATTCAATGCAAACAAACAATCAAATCTTTCCTCTTTATACTATTAGTACAGATAAGTTGTTTATGTTCGATGACATCGTGCAACAATAAATTTTGAAACAATACGTCGAATTACTTTAAACTGGTATAATTACGGAAATAATACAAAATTTTGTGGTGTAATCTTGTAGATTAGAGAAAAATAATTTTCCACACATTAAAAATAAAACGACGTAATACACTGGAAATAACGTCTCCTGACGAACCACTGATCTTCACGTAAATGTATATGTGCTGTGCACTTCTCACAGGCACTTGGGACACTGAACATCTTCCTCCCGTTGAAAGCTTCAGAAAGTACTAAAACTGATATGTTTCGTTATATATTCACCTTGGAATCCACATAATGACCAGATGTCATAAATTTTGATCGCTACTCTTAAATTTCAGGCATTTTAAGTAAGTGTTCCTAATAGAATCAATTTTTTGAAAAATTATCATAAATTGATAAAAATTTACTACTTTCAGATTTATTCCTTTGTATTCACCCGACTACCTATCTGCATGCCAAATTTTAACTTTCTAGGTCACCTGGAAGTTGGATATAGTTTTGATCTATAGGTCAGTCAGTGTTAAATTTCTCGATTTTTGGACGTTAATATCTAAATAACCGTTTGAGATGTGTTTATGAAATTTGAAAGACGTATGTATTTCGCAAGTCTTAATAAATGAGCCAAATTTGACAGGTTTATGTTGAATAGTTTTTGAGTTATGAGGTGGTCAAAAGTGGCTCCAAATGGTTCGTGTAATATTACACACGGTGCTGCTCGTCAATTCTGTTAGCTAAGAAATTGACTTGACACGCTCCGCGTGTCTAGATCTTCCTATCTTGTGAATTTTTCACTACATAGTCCATCTCCAACAGTCTAGCTGGCAGAGGGGAGGGACACTCGACTCTAACCAAATGCACTTTGAATTGAAGCTGAATATTTCGCAAACGGACCCTTGAATCGAAAAGAAATTCTTTGCAGACCCATATTTTTGAAATACAATATTTTCAACGATACTCCATACTATGGGATAGACAAGGAAAATATATTCATCCCCCTTCATTGTTGGGGAGAATTTTTAAAGATTATATTCGGGTGTTTCCCAGTGGTCAGATTGATGGTCAGACTAGTCTGGCCAGCGGGATTTTTTTTTCCCGTTGGCCAGATTTATTTGACAGCTGGAAAAGACATTCTACCACTTTGTAGTTTTAATAATAGCACTAAAGGTACTTTCTGCGTTTTTACAGACGAAGGGACGGACGGATGGTCATGACATAGCGAAACCATGGGTTCCGGTTTTTACAGAACAAGCTTCAATAAAACACACAAGATTCAGAATAAAATATTTATTAACAGTCTCACAGTCTCAACGTTTTACACTGCCATCAGATCGCTTATACTTTGTAACATAAGTTTACTGGCAACACTGGCACTGGCTTGTTACTAAAATACCCACATATTTGAATTTTTTCCACCATACATATTCTCATTTTTTTAAAGTATTTTTCGAATAACGAGCAAAATAAGCTTACACAGATTAATATTGTTTTTAAATAAATATCCTTTATTATTTGTCAATCTATATAAGTACGGCATTAAATGCAATTAAATTCATAGGCAATTTTTTAAATGCCGTCTATCAGAAAGCACTAATGTTTACATTTCTATAATTGCTCCACTAGGTTCGTCTAATGCATATGTAACGGGTTTTTTCCCGTACAGGACGGGAAAAACATCGTCGGAGACGATGACACGTGCACGTGCCGTACGGGTTTCCACTTTCCGCTGCGTATGCACTATCGTATACATTTTCTATGAAACGATGTTTCCAAAACTTCAAGTCCCGCTCCGTACCGAAAAAAACCCGTTACGTATGCATTGAGCTTTAATGCTCTTGAATTTATATGTTCCTATTATTCGCATTCCACAAATCAATTTTTGATCGTGTTATGCTACAAACCTCAGAAACTTCTGCAGGTAGTTTGATAGGATTTAGAGACAATCCTATTGTTGAGGTCCACTTATTTTCTCCCAAACTTCATTGTCCTTTCGTAACTGTTGGGACGCTCCATCCCCAATCACGCATTTCCCAGCCCATTTTGTCCTCGGTAAATACTTCTGGCACACTTCAATTAGGTCCTCCTTCTTAACAGCAAGTACCCTCTCTCTTTGAGTTTGCCAAATATCGTAAGACAATCCATACAGAAATAAGTCTACACCCTTCATGAATTCGGCGATCGGTTGATCCATTTGCTGCAAGATGGAAAGTTTTGCTTCGAAAAGATTCTGATCGTCAACAAGACTTGTGTTCTTTGCCATCCAATCTGTAGTTTCATCGAAGACATCCATAGTTACTCTCGAGTTAGGGTCTCTGTATGAGTAGAAGTTGAATAAACCATCCATGGTCAGCATTGCGCCACCTCCGTATGCCCCATTCTGCTCCCTAACTATCGGATGCAAGTACTTCGATGTTAAAAATCTAGTGAGCACTCTTAATTTAGGATAGTCTGGATCTGAGTAAGTTACTGTTGGAATTACTTTAGCACAGAAATTGACTGGAATATTCATCGATATATGGACTCCACGATTCTCTTTCGGCATGTTCTTACAATCGGTCCAATTGATTCGGTTGTGTTCGTCTTTGTATTCAACGTCTTTGCACAAATGTGTGCAGAATTTGTCGATTTCTTCATGAATGTGTGTATTTGTGTTGCAATAATGGAAAGCCGCCCTTAAATTGTCACCCTTTAGAATGTTTTTGGCAATACTGTCCACCAGTGCTTGGACATCTTCTATCTTGTATTTCTTCTGTAAGTCCTGCATGTTCATTACATGACGTAATCCCAAAAGATTTTCCTTGCATTCATCTACAGAGGAGACTAAAGCGCGTGCCGCTTGCATGGCGTAAGTATGACCGCTGTCGATAATTCCATTCGTCAGAGACGAGCAGTAGCTAGTTAATAGCATGGTCATTCTCTCACTATTCTTAAAATTGGGTTTGCTAAAGATCTCTGTCCAAATGTCCAGCATTTTTGGCAAATTCTCGTCAAGGCAGTGACTGTTTACAAGCACACCCTGTTCATATTGACCAGGCTGATCAACATGCTCAGTGATATGTGTAATAAACGACAATCCTGATGTTGACTTGCTGACAAATTTGTCAAAATCTCTGTAATTGTACGATTTTGTGTCAAATTTGTCAATGATGTAATTGAAAAATGGTAGCATCTGCCTTTGCTCATCTTTTAAATTGTCCGTTCCAAGGACACCTTTAAAGTATGTAACACCATTTGTGTTAGCTTCACAAAGCTGAAGAGGAATATTTCCTGATATTGTGTGTTTCAGTGGTGGAGCGGTCTTGTTAAGAGTGATGTCATCAATCTTCAGGCAGGGTAGTAGATCAAGGTTTTGTACTTTTTTCTGAGCTCTAGATAATTCTATTCCTTCCTTATAAATATTTTCTTTTTCTGCTTCAGTTAGAGCATCCACCTTAGTTTTCAGCAGTTTTGTTTCTGCTTCATTAAATATATCATCGAATTTCGGGTCTGGCTGCATTGTCATTATTAGTTTATGGTTATTCAAAATAAAGTACTTTTCTATCACATCCTTAACATATCTTGGGTTCATTAGATTGGTTTTTAATTGATCCAATAACTGATTAACCTTCAAAGCATTTAGGACAGGGCCATTATGATTCCACAAAGGCATGAGATTGAACAGAACATTTAGACCAAATTTTGGTGATTGATGTTTAATTGATAGCTCGAAACCATGCAAGACACTTTCAATATGTTCCTTTTCAAATCCTTTAGTGAATATTTCCTCTATTGTATTGTTTGCAATCTTTTCAACCTGTTCAAAGTTTGTTTTTTCAACATCTCTTAACCCAACTACAAACAGTGTATCCCGGATTTGATTATCATAACCAGTCAATGAGTTATACCCCCCAGATATGTTTTTCTCAATCAAACTTTTATAAAATGCCGAATTTGGTCCAATTATCATCAATTCAGCTAGGGCAGTCATCATAAAAGTTTCATATACATTAGTAATGTCCGACATAACATACCCAATGGCAATTTGATTTTGTTTATCAATTGGACCACCATATTGATCAACTCTACATGGAATATTTGACCTTTTCATGGTTTTCCATCTCATTTGAGGGGATACTACACTGTTTTTGGGGTCAAGGTATTTGTATCTATTCAAGTATGTCTCATTTAGAAACTTTAAATTATGTTCTAAAGGAAAATTGCCATAGGAGTATATCCTGGCATTACTTGGATGATAGTAAGTAGCATGGAAGTTTCTTAAATGCTCATGTGTAAGTTCCGGAATGCACAAGGGGTCACCACCGGACACATAGCCATAAGTGCCATTGGGCAGTATTGTGTTAATAAACTTTTGGCCAAATAATGAGCTGGTTTCAGAGAAAGCTCCCTTCATTTCATTATAAACGACACCCTTAAATACCAACTGCGAGGATTTGTCTTCCAAATTTGAATGCTCTAATCGCCATCCTTCTTGGAGAAAATCTAATCTTTCCAAATTGGGTCTGAACACAGCATCCAAATAAACTTTCTGTAGATTCCTATAGTCAATTTCATTTTGCGATGAGAATGGGTAAAATGTATAATCAGGGCCTGTTAACGCATTCATAAATGTTGCGAGTGATCTGTTTAACATTTTGAAGAATGGGTCCCTGACAGGGTATTTCTCTGATCCACACAAGACAGTGTGTTCTAATATATGAGGAGTGCCCATCGAGTCTTGGGGTGTTGTTCGGAAGCCCACAGAAAATACATTATTGGAGTCATCTCTCTCTAAATGCAAATATTCAGTCTTTGTTTTTTCATGTGTTAAAAAGTAAGCTGTCATGTTATATTCTTTGACCGCTTCAACTTCAGTGCAGAGGAATCCATGGTATACTTTCCCTGGTTGCAAGCTGTTTGCAATGGATTCCTTTTTCTTCAAAATAGTGCTGCTGTATTGACTTTTTCTTTGATTGGATGAAGCCAATCGATTGTGAAGACCGGTCCATCCATATCTTGATATTCTCGAATACATGGTGAAAATTTTCTTTCTTCAATATCCTGCAAAAATAAATCACCACTCACTTTTCTTTACCACTGAATGCAAACTCAAAATTATACAACTATTAACTACGCAGCGACATTTTTTTATTGATAAAGTTATTTTTTTGAAAGCTTTGCTAGCAATAATTTTGAATTTTTTTATTTTTGCACATACAATATAATCTACATTTTGGAACATTCCCTTATACACTATACCGTACTAAAACGGAGACTCGTATCAATATACCAGACTATTTTTTTTACTTCACAGTAAGTTTTCATCGAAAGACAAACAAAAATACTTGTCAAATTTTGTATACTTGTTTGGACGCTTTACAGTTCTACGTATCGACTTGATGGCCTCATACTTTTAAAATTAGTTCAAAAGCCAATGTTTTATATCTAATTACCTAATATTTCTTCAGCTTTTTGGAAACCTGACAGAGGACTCCGGTTCCCGAAACAAATGAATATGACGCAATTTTACACTTACTTTACAAGTTTGCTTCGAAGATGGAAGGTCACGTAACTTGTACTTTAAGCTGATCCTGACAATTTCCTCTATAATTTACGCAAACTGCATATTAATACATCATTTTCTTTATTTTACACGAAACTTTAACCTCTTCAACAGTAAGACCGATTCCTTTTTGATGACAATAAATGACATTGTCATATTTGTCATGTCAATTTGATATTTGACAAATTCAGTAATGTTACCATGCTATCTATTCATTACGATTCACTAAAACAGAAAAAATGTAAAATGATGGCTTCCACAAATAATTTAAATTAAATTTTCTGTGGAAGGTATTTTATTTTTCACAATTTACATAATATTTCAGATTTAGGTTTTTTTTTACAATTATATTTACATTAAAATTGAGCCATTTGAGTCTTGTCCAAAGCTTGGTCTTGTCTTGTCAATGTCAAAATTGAACGGGACAGACAAAAAAGTAAAAAAAAATCAATCTATCGGCTATCCTTCTCTTTTGGTGTTCAACACGTGTTTACGTGTTGAGCCCAAAAAAGTAGTTATTTGCTAATAAATAACTACAAAAACAACCAAAATGAGTTTATACAACTTTAAAAAGATCGCCGTGGTCCCCACGGCTAAGGTAAGTAAAGACTATTGTACAATTTCATGTTCCTACAACTTTAATATTGAATCGCAAACTTATAACCTCTTTAAAATGTTGTTTTCAGGACTTCATCGATATAATATTATCAAAAACACAAAGAAAAACCCCTACAGTAGTGCACAAACATTACAAAATAACTCGCATACGTGCGTTTTATATGAGAAAAGTGAAGTATACCCAGCAAAACTTTCACGACCGATTATCCAGGATAATTCAGGTAAACACTTATTAATTCTTTTAATCATGTCACGGGATTATTAAAGGCAATTCTTAGTAGCAATTCCAGTTGACAACAAGGTGATATATTCAGGGATTTACTCGTTGCTTCAGTTGCTATGAAACATCTGTTTCATAACCAGACGCATTCGCAAACCGATTATAGAATATAGGCTGCTTAATACAGTCCATTGTATATAAGTACAACTGTACCCTGTGACTGAATAAGCCAGAGTATAATGGATAAACTGGAAGAGATATATTTCACGACTTTTTGACTCCTTCCCCATCCTCGTCAAATTTGTGAGACCTCCCTCCCCTCAGTGTGACGTCACATTATGAAATTTTATACCTAGAAATTATTAAATTAAAACAGCAGTTCCAAAATAAGTTTTATTTCCATTATTTTTTAATATTTACCTATACGTATCAATTATTCGATTTTGAAATGTGACGTCACGAAATTTAGGACCCCTCCCATCCCCCGGATGGCCGCTAACGTTGTTTGATTTATGATGTGAAAGTTATTTAAAGCGTTTCTTGGTCAGCTAGTGTAGGTAGAGGTGCTAGATGATTATTTGTGTTCCAATATTCTTTTTTCCAACGTCTTACCCTTATACCAAAGTTTGACCCTAATGAACAGAAATCAAATAAATCTTAATACCACAACTTTTCTTTAAAGTTCAAAATAATATAGATAATACTGAATACTGAAGTACTACAATATATTGCATTTCTCCTGAAATATGAGAAATGTCTTCTTTAATATACAAATTGTACAACGTTTCAAAATGTATTAACTTAACACAAAGATCCTCCTCTTACTTTTTCCTGTGTTATTTAATATGTGTAACCTTCCTCGCTTTGCTTCGGTTTTCTTATTTTTTTTACACCTTGCATTACATTATTGGAGTTTTATTAAGGATCCCTAATTTTTTTGAAAATATAATATAGCCTATGTCACCCGGGGATAGTGTAGCTTCCCAACAGTGAAAGAATTTTTCAAATCGGTTCAGTAGTTTCGGAGCCTATTCAATGCAAATAAACAATCAAATCTTTCCTCTTTATAATATTAGTATAGATTTATTTACTTTTACCCAATCATCATAATCCTTATTCATATTGCAGGAGTTTCCAAAACTGGATGACGTGCATCCATTCTACGCTGATCTAATGAACGTGCTGTACGACAAGGATCACTACAAGCTCGGTCTCGGTCAACTCAACACAGCCAGACATTTGATTGACAAGTAAGTTGTATTTACTGCAACTAGTAACTACCCAAGCTTTCGTTTTCATACAGATCCCTATTTTTTGTCTGATTGCCAAGGAAAGGTTATGTTTTATATGCGTATCTTGTATGTATGTGTGCATGTAATATTCTTTATTACCTCGTATTTTCCAAACTGCTGGACCAATTTATATATATTGACTAGCTGACTCTGCAAACGTTGTTCTGCCAAAAATTTAGGGGTGGACAACCCTTAACATTTAGGGGGATGAAAAATAGATGTTGTCCGATTCTCCACCCTAGCCGATATGCATGCTAAGATTCACGAAAATCGGTCAAGCCGTTTCGGAGGAGTTCAACTTCTAACACCGTGACACGAGAATTTTATATATTGATTGTATAACAATATACTTTATCGGTTGACCAATTACAAGTGTTTTGACAATCACAATCCTCACCCAACTTTCGTTCCCAGTGTGGCCAAAGACTACGTCCGGCTGCTCAAGTTCGGAGACTCGCTGTACCGCTGCAAGCAGCTCAAGCGGGCCGCGCTGGGCCGCATGGCCACCATCATGAAACGACAGGCTGCTAACCTCACTTATTTGGAACAGGTAACATTAACAATGTTTAAGAACATATAATTTATAAATTTTTTTTTTGTTCTAAATAAATCTTTAAATTCAAATTGGTTTATTCATATAGATACACTTATGCATTATTTTTTTGATTATACAATCTTTTCGGAAAGGAGCTTTGTTTGGAGAGAAAGAAGTGGCGAAAGGAACTCCTCAGCAAATTGTAAAAAAAATACATAATAATTTAAAAAAAAAAAAACAAATCTAAGCGGAACTGATTGCAGAGCTGGTCATTTCCATGTGTTTATTTATGACCGACAACGGTAGTGATTAGTAATTTATTTATGAGCTGGTGAATGTGACTTGGTCCATGGATATATTATTTACAAACTACAATAAAACCACTTATTTCTGAAAATTCTTTCTTAATGCTTCTCTAAACGACATAAGGAACCACTGTGTCAAGTTTTACGCGTTTTATTATGTACTAGCTGTTGCCCGCAGCTTGCATACGGAAATTATGTTTTACGCGTTTTATTATGTACTAGCTGTTGCCCGCAGCTTGCATACGGAAATTATGTTTTACCTTATTTTACCTCTTGCAGAAGGAAATTTAAAAAACGGTGAATTTATATTGAACTACTTATATTTAGTAATTTATATACTGAAACCCGCGATAAAATCACAAAGGATTCCTCCAGGAGAGGGTTTTGAAAAATAAGCAATATTCACATTAATTTGTATTTTTTTTCTTTTTTTTGCAAAATTTTGAAAAACTGAAAAATACGTGTTCCATAAATATAAGCAAGGAACATTTGTTGCAAATTTGAAGCAAATCGGTTGATGTTTTAAAAATATTCCATACAAACTTTCATCCCGTTTCCCAGGGAAAACTTTTAATTTTCCGGGATAAAAGGTATCCTAAAATATGACCCGGAGTATTATTAACAACTTTACCAATTTTCATCGAAATCCGTTCCAAGGGTTTTCATGTGATGCCCGGACAGACAAACAGACAGACAGACAGACAATAATTCTAAAAAAAATATTTTTGTGCTCTAACACGTTATTGAAGTGCCCCCTAATCAAAATTTTTAAAAAATATTCAATGTACAGAAAATTTGCCCTTTGAGTTTTATTATAGTATAGATGATGATGATCAGGAGACACAATAGTGTCTATGCACAAGTACACTACACACACACACACACACACATACACACACACACACACACACACACACACACACACACACACACACACACACACACATACACACACACACACACCTACACTCTCAACATTATAGAAGTATATTTGCAGGTGCGACAACATCTAGCCCGCCTGCCGTCCATCGACCCGTACACGCGAACCATCATCATCTGCGGCTTCCCCAACGTCGGGAAGTCCAGCTTCATTAATAAGGTAAGTTGTATCCGTCTCTCACAGACTCACTATGGTGTGGCAAGTCGCCACGTCACATTGAGAGATGACGTCGAGGTAAGTGCATTGTCTTAAGAGACCGGTCGGTGATCCACCTGTTGATCAACTGTGACTTTGTGACGTAGCTGCGATCTATTGGTAGTTTGGTTTAGCGAGTAATATCGCTGTAGTGTAGACAAGGCTAATCATCGAGATATTCGCAATGTAACTCGAGCGCAATAAATGTATTCTCTTACCGTTCCTGTTGCGTTTTATTCTATATTCTAAAGGAGTAATAGGCCAAAGCCGCATCGTGAAGAAGCTAGACGAAATTGTATGCAGTTGTCACAATTATATTGCTTCAAAACCAAAAACTATTATAGTACACGTTTCATCTCGGTATGTCACTTAGAAATAAGAAGTGGATATTTCGAGTTAGTTACATAAGAAACGTTTTCGTACTTAGCATTTAACGTCCCAACTCAGGGTCACTAACGGTTACTTTTATTGCTCCTCAGTAAAGAATCACTGTACAAATACTAAGGAGCGATTTAAGTAACCGTTAGTGACTGAGTTGGGGCGTTAGTGTACCAAATGTTAAGCAGTGCAAAATATGTTTCAGATAACTCGTGCCGATGTGGAAGTGCAGCCATATGCGTTTACAACGAAGAGCTTGTACGTGGGACACATGGACTACAAGTATCTGAGGTGGCAGGTGAGTGTCAACTGTAGCGTCTATACATATATTTAGCAGTAAAAATAAAAATTAAAGTATTGAAGTACTGCTTCTCAGGGTGAGGTTTGCTTAAACTTAAAATTATCTGAGCTACAATAATAATCCTAAGTCAACCTGAACATTACTTGTTTCATGACTTTTAAATTTTTTCTTTTTGAATATTGGAACAGAATGAATGGTCCTAAATCAACCTTAATATTGGCTGTTTTACATCACTTTAATTTTTTCATAGTAACAAAATGTCAGTCGTCTAGTTAATTTGACTGTTTTCTAAGCTGGAGTTTGCTTTGTTTAAGTGCCCTTTATATACATATCTCACCCTAAGTTTTTGCAATATGTACTACTATATAAATAAATAACGCTTCACACTCATAGCCCCACACTAGGGTTCCGTGTGTCGTGGGTGCCATGGACAACATACTAGACAAGGACATTCACACCCAGACCGAGAACAGAAATTCAAACTCATCATTCAAATTTCCGCTGGGAATCCAACCCAGGACCCTTGGCGCAGCAAATGGTAACCATTGCGCCACACGGGTCGTCAAACTAAATTGTTTTTTTTCTCAATATTGTACACACCCACCACTTTTTGCCGTCGTAGTTTTTTTTTACATAGAAAGCAAGCCAGAGAGAGTACTAGGGTAGCAAAAACATGCAAGCGAGTGTGCCAAAACAAATCTGCGGTATTAAATTTCTCATCGGCTTTGTTCTTCTAGTAGCTATCTTTTTGCCGTCGTAGTTTTTTTACATAGAAAGCAAGCCAGAGTACTAGGATAGCAAAAACATGCAAGCGAGTGTGCCTAATACCTTAGATTTGTTGCACACTTGCTGCATGTTTTTCCTATCCTAGTACTGACTGCAAGGAAATTCGTTCCATCCGGGTGTCCCTTGACACCTCTCAAGTTTTTTTTCCTCAATATTGTACACACTCACCACTCCCCACTCCCCAGGTGATCGACACGCCGGGCATCCTGGACCACCCGCTGGAGGAGCGCAACGTGATCGAGATGCAGGCGGTGACGGCGCTGGCGCACATCCGCGCCGCCGTGCTCTACTTCATCGACCCCTCCGAGCAGTGCGGACACACCATCGAGGAACAGGTACTGTGCCACACACGTTACAGCCCAAACTAACCACCAGTAGGCCTATAGCAAGCAACGACCCATAATTGTCCCACTGCTGGGCTCGGGGTCTCCTCTCACAATGTGAGGGGTACAGGCCATAGTCTACCATGCTGGCCAAGTGCGGATTGGTAGACTTCACACACCTTTGAGAACTTTATGGAGAACTCTCCGGCGTGCAGGTTTCCTCACGATGTTTTCCTTCACCGAAGCAAGTGATAATTAACTTCTAATACGCACATAATATTTGAAAATCAGAGGTGCGTGCCAGGATTTGAACTCGGGCCCCACCGTTCGAGCGACCAACGTTCTAACCGCTAGGCTATCACTGCTGTAGGCCTATTATGAACTTTTATAAAACCAATAGCTTTCGCCCGCAGCTCCGCCCGCGGTAGAGATCGATTCTTTACAAATCCTACTTACTTTTACTTAGTTAGATTTAGTTGCCTATGACTTAAGTAAACATGTATCATTTGATAGCGTGATTCAGAACTTGCAAATGAATTTTACTAACGCCATCTATTAACAACACCCGGAACTAAATATCTAGCAACTAACAAAATATCGATCTTCCCATGGGGATGTTTTACCGCGGTAAAAAGTAGCCTACGTTACTCTCCACCATCCTCACTACCACCTCCTACTCCCACACTGATAAATCGTATAAGATTTTTTCCTTCTAATCTTCAAAATAAAAAAGTCTTGACAACGATCAAGTAAACCCCCATTTAACATTGTAATACCTATATGATACCTTATTAATTTTAAATGATTTTTAACCCCCCAGATATCGCTATTCGACAGCATCAGACCGCTGTTCAGCAACAAGCCGTTAATCGTGGTGCTGAACAAGATAGATGTGGTGGCACCGGAAGACCTGGCTCCGGACAAACGAGCTCTCATCGAGGAGTTGGAAGCTTCGTGTGCAAAGGGAAACCTTGTCAAGTGAGTGGGGCTTGTGGTGCTACTGGATTAGTTATCAGCGTTTTTGTGCCTTAGAGGGCACGTTAAGTTGTTGGTAGCTGTACATTGTGTTGTGTGGTAAAAACTTAAATTCTGTTTTGTATTCCCATGGAGTAATTTGATGCAAAAATATTCTTTTTTCGTACAGATTTTTCTAAGATTTCATATAATATGTAGATTTCAAGATTTCAGATATTTATAACAACATTTATTTTGTAGTAATATTTTATGTAATTCAAGATTAAGTATTAAATATGTGTATTCCGAAAAAATGCTTCATCTGAATTTATCGAGAAAATAATTATTTATTATTTATTAACTGTAAATTTTATTTTATTTTTTACACTTATTTTCACCAGCTATTGATTTTAAAATGCCTTAACAGACCTTCATAAATTGTAGCTAAAAACCGCATGTCTGTTTTCAAACATAAAAAATCGCATCATAATCGGTTCATTCGTTTAGGAGGTACGATGCCATAAACAAACAGACAGACATACAGTCATTTTTATAACACCATGTATAATGTGTGATATCGTTGTGACCGCAGCGCGGACTCGAACTCGGAGCTGCGCACGGTGCCCGTGATGCGCATGTCGACCCTCACGGAGGAGGGCGTGCAGGAGGTGAAGATGGAGGCGTGCGAGCGGCTGCTGGGGCACCGGGTCACCGAGAAGATGCGGACCAAGAAGGTATGGCCACTGTAGGGTACTAACATGATGGAAGGGTCTAGAGGGCGAGGGGGTTTCTTACAATGTCTATATGCCATATCTTGGTGGGCGGTGGGGTAAAGCCATACTTACATAATATTTTTACATTTTATTTTTTATTTTTAAGCCAAAATACTAATTACAAAGACAAAATCTTCAATTGTCAAATAATGAATTTTAACTTTGTGGCGTTTAGACAATCTCCCAGTTCGGCTAAGGGTTCGGATTGAAATGAGTACACCAGAATTCACAAGTTTTCATGCAGTCGAGCGAGATAAGCTGCTGTCCGTGCCGCCTTGCCAGTGACGTGCGTCTCGCTTGACAGACAGTGTCACCGAGAACCGTCACTGTCAATACGTCACAAGCAAATTTTTTCTTTTTCTAAAAAATAGGTTAAATCTTAAGTATGAAGGGAGGGAGGTCTGCGAAAGCTTATGTTCTCTAACATGAGGGTAAGGGGAGTAAAAATGGCTAAAATTGTCCTTATTAAGTACTTAATGGCCCTGATGGGGTAGGATTTTGATGATTTTCTAGTATACTATAATGTTTTAATAGCTCAATTAGCTGGCGGCTGTAGACGGGTGACCTGATGGTATGTGGTCACCGTCGCCTGTGGACTGACAGCACCAGACAAGTTGCCAATGCTTCCCTGGCCTTGAGGAAAAGCTCTTTTTACAACTTCCTTAAAGATTAAGAAACGTCATGTTATGTTATAGCACTTCAGGGAAACTGAAGGAAAAGTTCATTCCACAATAGGGATGTTGACTAATTTTAGGATTCAATTTGATTTAATAGATAAAACCTTATGAAAAAAATATTATAAAAATAATAATCTTCAATTTAAAAACAAAAATTGATAAATAAAAATCATTTTCAAATTTCCCGCCAAAAACGTCACGTGACGTCACTAGCCGATATTCAATACTATCTGTCGACTGAAGTTAGTTGCACTTACATAAAAAATAGGAACAATGACGTCATAAGCTCTAAATGGCGTTTGAGGTCACGTGCCAGTGAGTACTATTTTTAACATTTTAAAATAATTATATTTAATTTGTTCTGATTGATTTCGACAAAAGAATAATATTTTAGATTTTTAAATGTTACCCTTGATACTTTAAACATAAATTTATTTTAATTTACTGATAGTGTTAACATCCCTATTGGGAATTACGTGACAGAAGTCGACAAAATAATAATAAAGCAACACTAAATAAAAATTAAAATGAAATGAAATAAAATAAGTTTTATTTCCAGTAGGTTTGTTACAAATACTTTTTGAAAGTCACTCAACGCCATCGCTTCAACAAATCCTACCGTGAGTGGTCCCGGGAGAAGAAGCGGGATTATTTTTTTCCTACTCACAATTACAGACAGCACTTGATACTACTTATTGCAATATTTAATATGATAAAAAAAACTCATGTCCAAGCAGTCTTGTCATTTCTGTTAATTCTAACGGGATTTTATTACAGCACAGTATATACACAAGGCATTAACACAAGACATGTTAATGAAAAAAATTGTCTAATCACGAATTTAACCCACAACTAACAAATTTATTTATTTATTTATTTATACCAATACTATACAATACACCAATCATTCATTGAATCACTCCCCCCAGGTGGAAGGCATCCTAAACCGGCTGCACGTGGCGGTCCCGGCCCCGCGCGACGGCAAGGCCAGGCCTCCCGTGGCCCCGCCGGCCGCGGTCGCCGCCAAGGCCGCCAAGGAGGCGCGCAAACGGAAGCTCGAGAGGGAGATTGAGTTGGAGATGGGAGATGATTATATGTTGGGTGAGTGGGATGAAGTTGGGATACTACAATGCTAATATCACATTTATTAGACGTTGACGGTGCTCTAATATTTATTACTTTGACCGGTCTTGAGCCTTTTTTGATGGAAACAGCCGGTAAACGAGCTGACGATCCATTATGGTACGTGGCTATCGTCGCCCATGGACATCAGTAACACCAAAGGCATCACTGATGGCATCACCGGCCAAGAAAAAGAAAGAAAGAACTAGCTCTCAAGCCAAAAATTCTTTCTTTGAAATCCAGATACCTGCTTTGTTCTTTAGGTCATCAGTCTACTTGTAGTATACTGATAGATACAAAAGGATAACTCCATAGAAGTCTGTGGAACAATGTCCTCATACATCTCATTCAGTTTCATTTGCTCTTAAATTTTATCTACTATGCGATCAAACTCTGAATAGGGAAGTCAATGACCTCTAATTTTGAAGCGTCCTTCTGATAAAGAGATCACATATCACATACAACCACTAATGAAAAATCAACATACTATCTGCCACAGAAATGTGTTTTTCAAGGTTACCAACTTTAGGAGTTTATAAGATCATTCAACGACGATCTGACGACCCTGTAGCCTAGTTGGTAGCGACCCTGTCTGCGAAGCGAGTGGTCCCGGGTTTAATTCCTCACCGGGGCAGATATTTATGTGACAGATAAATATTTGTACTTGGGTGCAGGGTGTGATTGTGATGTGTTATATGTGTCGTCCATGCCACCAGCGACACAGGTAATAACCTACTGCGGGGGTGTGAGTGTGTAAGCGTTTATTTATTATTTATTGGATGTGGTAATGACAGATAGTGCTCGGAATGTAATAATGTTCATGGTGAATGGTTCAGATCTCCAGAAGAACTACAGCGAGATCCCGGAGGAGGAGCGCCACGACCCCATCCCGGAGTTCTGGGAGGGACACAACATCGCAGACTACATCGACCCGGACATCTTCGAGGTTAGCGTGAAAGAGTAACATACATACATACAAACTTCCTTATTTATGATATTAATAGGATAGGTTTTAAAAAAATTATCCCACCAGGCAAGCGTCATCTGAGACACCCTGGTCTGTTAGTAGTCGACAGGATTGAGGAGTTTCTTTCACCATTTCTTCTCGTAAAAAAATCTTTCCGAAATGCTGGTAGATTAAAAAAATGTGCGTATTTATGTACCCGCGTAAGAAGTTATACTTACCTCTTATAAGTACCTCTCACTCCACCCACGACCCGCGCTAGCAATCCAAAACAACTCCAGCGAATGCTGTGCGCCTAGTATCTTATCTTAGTACGCACCTTCATTATGTCGTTTTTTGGCTGTCGCATCGTAAAACTTTTACTCTGATATTTAAAAAAAATCTTTAAAAAATGCATGCTTAAGTGTATCAGTGATGTCTTTAAGATTTTGACTTACATAACTAGATATATTTGTTTGTTTGTTCTGCAGAAACTAGCGGAACTGGAGAGAGACGAGGAGCTGAGAGAAGAGGGCGGCATGTACGCCGTGCCCAAGATAGAGGTGGACGAGACCATGCGGGAGATCCGCGAACTGGCGCGGCAGATACGGTGAGTTGTGTGGATACATTGAGAACAGAGTCACAGAATCCAAGGATTAACACCTTTTTATCATGATTTATAGGCAAAATACTAAAGTTATTGAAATTATACTTCTTTGGGCGCGTTATGAAATAAATGGAAAAATGATGAGAGTGAAATTTTATGATTTGTAACACGGACGGTGACACAAAAACGACGGTCACGAAAAACGTCACGCGCGTTTTTAAAAACGCTCGTTTTGAAAAAACATAATAATTTGTGTATGTTTAAAACAAAATATCTTTGTTGATGTTGTGGAAAAGGGGTATCAAAAAAAATGTGACGCATTTTGTGGAACATTTTTGATAAAACGTTTTATGTCCATAGTAGCCTCAGTACAACGCCACAGAATAATCAAAGTGAAAAATCTAATTTAATACAATAAAAAAAAAACCATTGTCTTTAAAATTTTTGTTTTTTTAAATATTCAGCTCACATTTTTCTTGTTTTCTACTGTTGTTGTTAGATAGTGAAATAGACATAACTATTAACATACAACATCCATAAACGATCCGTCGTACACATACATATGTTTGGCCACTATCGAAGCTGTGCGTCCCAGTGTGGGACGTGGCAGTCAAACCGTGGCCTACAGTACAGTTGACATTTGGTCGCGGGTCGAGATGCACTGGTCGGCGCGCATTACCCATGTCAACGACATTTTATATACGGTGTGGCTTAAAATTTTGTTGTTACCTAAATATGATTGACATGTTAATTAGTGTGAGTTATAAATTCGTTCTAATCAACGATAAATACATAAATTAAGTGGTTTAAACGTTATGGAGTGTATGTACATAATTTTTGGTCTTGTTATTCAAAGTTAACCCATAATTTTATGGAAGACATCAGCTAGGCCGCACCAAGTTAGCAATACAAAATAAGTTTGTAATTAATTTAAATTTAATCTAAATTAATGTAAATTTACGTGCCTACGCTCATACTTTTTTTAAATTCCACATTTTTTTTTTTTAATTCCCACTCAGCGTTTTGCCGTAGCATTCGCCACGGCGCTGAATCAGATCCATGAACATTGAGTCATAGTATCGTGTATTTGTTTTTTTTCTCATTTATTTAGGTCAACGAACAGTAACACAACAGAATAAGTAATACAATTTAGTTCTAAATTAATATTAGGCTGTGAACCAGTACCGTTAACCACAGATTACTCTTAATATTATAAGTTGAAAGTGAAACAGCAATAAATTCAACCAAAAGAAAATTAAACTTTAAATTTACACTTAATTAATGCAATATTAATAATTTGTTATGGAATAAATATGTTTCCTTTCCATCTTTTTTTTTTAATTTAACTTAAATATCTTTGTCGTCTGTAGCAACAAGAAGGCGGTGTTGAAGGACGAGTCGCGGCTCACGAAGCAGTCCACGAAGCCGGTGATGCCGCGCAACACTCGAGCGCGCGCCCGGGACCGCTCCGCGGGGAAACTGAGGGGCGAGATGGAGAAACTGGGTGAGGAGTGAGGACAGTTATACTGCTTATTTGTTCATTTAAACTTTTGAACCATACTGAAAGTAATAGGGTACAAAGGCGGAATTAATGCTAAAAGCATTCTGTCTTTTGATTGACGGAGAATTCTCGAAAATCATTGATGAAACTCATAATGAGTTCTTGATATTGATGATATTCTCCAACTTTGGTGAAAGTGAGGGTAGATTACATTGGATTTGGGTGACAATGATTTTCTTCTATTTTGGAGAAATTGGGTAATGATCGACTTCTTCAAATTATGATCTCATATGGATCTCAATATTAACTGGCATGAATGTGATTTTGACATTATGTGTAATTATTCTGACATAGGACTAAATGATTCATCTTAAAATAATGATTAAATATTTTTTTTAATTGCTTGCACTGTAAAGTTAGTGTAAGTTGGTACTAAATTAATGATGAGCTATTGAAGCTATTGATGACATATTCCAAATTGGGGTGATCACTTTCTCCAACTTTGATGAAACTGAGTATTTTAACGGTTATATTCTTCCAGTAACAATGAACTTGAGTAACAATGATATTCTCCACTTACACGTTTACAAATATCCCGTTCATTTATCACTAAACCTTACCAAACCAACGCCCACCCCCAGGCGTGGACATGTCAGACACGAAGAAGGCGCACTTCACGCGCACCCGCTCCCGCTCCCGCTCCGCGAGCGCGGTGCCCGCTAAACGCGCCCGTTTGGACGCGTCCCGCGGCCGCTCCGTCAGCGCCGCGCCCCGCGACACGCAGGGGGTCAAGGATGTCGCTGTGAGTGCACCACCTTGTACTGTCACCATCGTGTATATCGTATCAATAAATGCCATTGACAGGTTCATGTGGAATCGTTTTGGAACGAAGTTCCTTATCGCGCGTTGCGAAAGGGCTAGACGGAAAAAATTAAGACGAAAAGTTGTAACGACACTTTTTGCCGTCGTTACAACTCGTGTGGCGTGCGCATGTTTCTCTGTCTGTCTCTCTCTCTCTCTCTCTCTCTCTCTCTCTCTCTCTCTCTCTCTTATAGAAAGCAAGCCAGATATTTTCGTTTCGTCTTTTTATTTCTCTTATTTATAATCTCTCCATTATTGTGTATTTAGCAAGTGCATATTACAATTCCTTCAATAATTAATCGAAAGGAACTTCGTTCCATCCGGGTGTCCCTTGACACTTGCATTTTTTTGAGTTATGAGGTGGTCAAAAGTGGCTCCAATTGGTTCATGTAATATTACACACGGTGCTGCTCGCCAGTTTTGTTAGCTTGAAATTGGCTTCACACGCTACCGCATGTCTAGATAGACCAGTTTAGACGAGTACTATTTGGTAAATAATGTTCGAGGTCTTTTTATAATTGATTGTAACTTAAAAATAAGATTGATGACTGTACGTGTTTGTAAGCTCTCCTGTCTGTCTGCGTGAAGCTGTTAATGGCCAAAGGGTCAAAAACAACTGTGTAGTGTGTGTGTGTGTGACAATGATACTGTTTGAGATACAAAGAGAGAAAGCGCGCCCGTCTGGACACTACAGCTGAATGTTAAAGTGTCCTTTTATCGTAATTTGTAATTTAAAAATATGACACAAACTGAAAATAATTTGAAAACGCGCGTGTCTGTGTGTGTATGTGTGTGACTGAGCCTTTCTAAGCTCGCGACTCTGTTCGCGTGAAGATGTAAAGGCAGCTAGGGGTCAAAAGCAAGCGTCTTCGAAATGCGTGTTAGTGATTATGAGAAAGAGAGTGCGTATGGGAAAAAAACAAGAGAACATAGAGTACTTAAATTAGAGTACTTAAGTAGCTGCTAATATAGTCGCAGCGTTACGGAAAGAAACCTTCATTTTCGTCAATATTCATGCAATTACCGGTATAAAATACAATAATAATTGTGCGTACGTTACGAAAGTTCGCACTATCATTCCATTGTACTTGTATTCCAGTGGCCACTATCGAAGCTGTGTGTCCCACTATGGGACGTGGCAGTCAAACCGTGGCCTACATTAGTGTTGACATTTGGTCGCGGGTCGAGATATACTGGTCGGCGCGCATTACCCATGTCAACGACATTAAATACACGATGACTTTAAACGAAACTGCTATAATTGTTTAGAAGGATATGAGGTTTGGGTCATTTTGACCCAAACGCTTATAGGAACAACCCAATCGTCACAAGTGTAGTTGCGTCGAAATACATTGTTTTGCTGTTTGTTTTTGTGATTGTATTTCGTACTTCAAAAGTATAGTCTTTCAAATTGATTAAACTAAAATTGTATGTGTTACACAAGATCCCTTACTATAATATGCACGACTTGACCACTTATATTTATTATAGAAAATAAGATTTAGACTTTTCACGGGTGTACCAATGTGTACACTAGCTTGTGAACTTAATAGCGCGCCAACTTCTAATCACTTTTAAAGTTGTTAGAAATTCATACTTTTTCCTTATTTCGTTAATAACTAACGGATTTAACATTATTCTCCATTCCAGATGCAAAAGCGAGCGAAGAAGATGGCGCACGTGGCCATCGCGAAGAAAACGAAGAAGATGGGTCTCAAGGGAGAAGCAGATCGCTTCATCGGCACCAAGATGCCCAAGCATCTGTTCTCCGGCAAGCGAGGCGCCGGCAAGACGGACAGACGATAATACTGTGCTTATACTATATATTATTAGATTTATTTATTCAAGTTGTTCAAAATAATCAAATATTTTCATTATATGAGACACTTATAAAAGACATGTCAGGATTGGGTATTTTTGAGCCAGAGATAAAATGTAATTTTCTGTTAACACTGGTTCTAAGGCAAGTTGTTTGTTTTGGACCTGGATTGTATTATTAATAAAAATATGGATTTTTTTATACATTTTGAACATGTTCATGGATTTTTTTTAGTCAGACAGGAAAAATTACACAGAAATAGGGAGAACTCTTGAGAGTAATGCCTGGCTCAGGATTTCAAGAGATAGGTTTGCATTTTGTATCTTAAGTTTGGGAATAAGTAGTTGCATTCAGTTTTGGGTCAGAGTGACCCATAATACCAACATAGTGTCGAGTACACATTTTATTTTTGACTTTGTACCACAGTTGCCTTCCGTCATTGTAATTATAATAAAGATAATATGTACAAACTATAGTCAAACTTTTTATTTATCAACCTTTTTATGGAAATAACCTACTATTAGTAGTGAAGAGAAAACAAACTTCTATACCTTTATGAGATCACCACCTAGCGATTAAGATTCAATATTGCAAAAAAATAAACATTCGTGTGATAATTTAATAATTATCAAATAACTTAGAACTTATTGGCCGATCCGTTAACAGATTTTCTTCATTCAACATATTGCGTCTGCTGCTGTTGTCAGATGAACTTTCTTCTGTAAGGTTCCTGACTTGGTGTTGGCCATCAGATTCAATCGTAGTAATTCTGTTACTTGTTTGGTCTGTTTTTGTGCCATTTATAAGGATATTTTCTATTCTATCTAAATAAAAATAATCGTATAGCTTCTTTTCACTTTCATTTGTTGTAGTTTCATTTGTGTATTGAAAAATCGTATCATTTTGGTCGGTTTCATTCGTTTTATTGACTTTATTCGTTGCGCCAGAACTTGTGTTATTTTTAAGGATGTTTTCTATCCTATCTGAATAAAAGTAGTCATCTAGTTTCATTTCGTTCGTTCTATTTAATTCGTATGAAACCACGTCATCTATTTGTTTGGTATAAACTGGGTTTATTTCTGTTTTCGTATAAGACCCGATTGTATCTACGAGTAAGCTTTGCGATTTAAGCCCCTTTGAAACGGTTTTAGTAAACTTATCTTTCCTAAAAATACTGCATAGTATGTCAGTGTCGAAATTCTCAAGGAAATCTTCAAGTAAATATGTGTAAAGCAAAACTACGAAAAGTAATAATATTACAACTATAATAAGGGTTCCCCCACAGCTAGAGTAATGCGTAGGATGGCATCCAGAGCTGCATATATTGGTGCAGTAGTACTGCTTGACGCAGCAATACGCGAAGCACACAGGCAGCAGAGCGAAGCATTGGAAGCAAGTCGAAATGTAAGCGTGGACTGTATGTATGACCAGACGGATCAAATCTTCGATAGCAAAAAGGGTTGTTAGAATGACTCTCGATATCATTTGTAGGGTGCAAGTCACGGTAACGTACACAGTATCACATAGTTGACACATTTTTCTTTGTTATTTTATATTTTTTTGAGCATTACTTCAGTTTACAATTTTTTTGTTACATATTTTTACAATTTTATCAGTTTATTTTCGTATATAGTGACAGAAATGTCTTCGTTTCTGGTCTTTGTCATTGTCTATAATTAGCACAGATACTTGCGATGAATTCTTGCAGAGACAAGCTTTAAAAGTTAACCTTATTTTTGGGACTAAACTCAGACTCGACCAAAGTACGCAAGTAGATTTTTGTAGGAGCTTCCAAAACATACAGGTATTACTCATTTGCAAAATACTGTACTGAATTCACGATCTTAAAAAAACTCGATGCCTTGTGATTATTATGTACATGGTTCAGTAGAAAAGTTCCTTAAAATACTAAAATTTATTAATTTCTTCAAACTGTTGTAGAGGTAACATAATGGTTTAACTAAAATGCTCCCAAGCCCCGATTGCTATCGGGAAAGGCATACCACTATTCCAGCTATTCATGTCGTGTAGCTTCCATCCGAGGCAACAATTTTGTCCACACTTTACACAATCCTACTTATTATTACAAATATGGAAGTTCGGGAGGACGTTTGTTACTCGTTCACACAAAAACTACCTGGAATAAGACGTAAGATACTTTTTGTCCCGGGAAACGCGCGCAAAGCGCTAGTCGACCATCATATAAACGTACTAGCTGCCCGGACAGACTTCGTTCTGTCAAAAGTTTTTTATTATTATTTTGAGATGTAAGCTATCCTATCTTTCAAGTTGTATCAAACTGCACACGGTGTGCAAATTTGATTAAAATCGGTTGAGTAGTTTAGGAGTCCATCGCGGACAAACAACGTGACACGTAATTTATATATATTAAGACTAGCTGCCCGGACAGACTTCGTTCTGTCAAGTTTTTTTTTATTTTGAGATATAAGCTATCCTATCTTTCAAGTTGGATCAAACTGCACACGGTGTGCAAATTTGATTAAAATCGGTTCAGTAGTTTATGAGTTCATCGCGGACAAACAACGTGACACGTAATTTATATATATTAAGATAATCAGCATGAACAAGGAAAAATAAAACACAAAGTTAGCAAAATGAATGGCACATTTATATTTAATTAATATTATCCATTTTTATAATTAGAGCTTTCTTGTAATCATATTTAAACTATTATTTGAACAGAATGAACATGTGTGGGCGCGCGGGCGCTCGGCGCCGACATCGTTCACTGCAAGCCTCAGTCCCACACACCACCAATATGAGGAGGACAATAAATTATACTTTACTGGTACGACACCGATCCTGAATCATACAAAAAAACTTAAATAACACTACAATGGAAGAAATGAACTAAGCTAACGAAGGTCCAAGCTTACAACTAAATATACTAAAAAAATATTTTTGAACGAATCTCGACTTTATTTCGGTCGGTCAACGCTAGGTGCCTTCCCAGTTCGCAGTCAAACGAAAATCAACCCTAAATCTATATAATACAGGGTTCAACGAACCAAACTAATGTTAGTGGAGACAACTGCCAATGCTGTACTTTACTCATAATCCGACGACTACTATTCAGTACAAATTGTAATTGTCCCATAAAGCTCCACGCACGGTCGGACGCACCGGTTCACGTTGCAAAAATTATTTGTTACCGTACTAAATTATGCATATTGTCCAATTATCCGAATGACTTCGTATATCGTCTTCGTTTTTATTATGTTCAAATTGATGTCTAATACCCTTTAAACGAGAAATTCTTGTATATATATAATCAGAGTCTTGGAAACGGCTCCAACGATTTTCATGAAATTTCGTATGTGAAATTTCGGGGGCGATAAATCCATCTAGCTAGGATTAATTTTTTAGAAAATGTCGTTTAATGTCGTCAGGCAATGAAACACTGCTACAATATACTCTTCCTGGCATCTATTGGCGAGTAGCAACACTAAAGCTACTTCAGTAGATGGCGTTGTTAAGCAACACTAAGCCAATGATTTGGAAAAATCGTGTTTTTTTTACCAAAAAATTAAAAACCGAATAGTAGAATAGTCATCCGGGTGCTTAATATGCAAGCTGCCCGGACAGACTTCGTTCTGTCTAAAGTTTTTTTTATTAAAACCTGTGTGCCGGAACATTGTAAGCTATCTATCTTTCAAGTTGGATCAAACTGCACACGGTGTGCAAATTTGATTAAAATCGGTTCAGTTTTTTAGGACCCCATCGCAGACAAACAACGTGACACGTAATTTATATATATTAAGATTATTAAAACATCACATAGAAACGGCATTTTCGCTCGTAGTTTTCCTGTTGTCTGCACTGGTTTTTTATAAATTTATATATAAGTATATTTTATTTTGGAATACATAATGTTTATAATTTTATTCTGCTGTTATGTTGGTGGGTAGATGCACAAATAAATAACATTGACAATTATACAACATATACATACATAAATGGATATTTTGCAAATACATCCGGCGCGACCCGACCGTGCATCGAGCTTAACAAATTATAGAGAGAACAAATCTTTCATATAATAACTGTCATGAAATAACGCATACAAAATTATATAAAAATAATTTAAGCAAGCAGCATCCACGATTAAATTGATAATTTTTCAAATGCACAAAGAAATAAAATCATTGAGCTTTTACTATCGAATATAATTTATAATTATTTACATAAAATACATAAATGTATGTCATGATTTCAGCGTCATATATATTTATGTAATAACACAATAAAAATAACATTGTATAGCGAGTTGCATTACTCAATACAATGAGTTTAAATTTTATTTAAAAATGTACAGATGTGTTAAGTGACAAAAAAATTTAATGAAATATTAATGAAGTACATTTATATCCAAACAGATTTTTCGAACGTAGATTTGAATGTTTACACAATATAATTTAGGATGGAAATTGTTTAAATTATAAATTGATTTAATGTACATAATAATATTTTCTATTAATACATAAAAATGGAATTCCTGAATGCTGTTTAGGGATATTAGGTAGGGGTCAAAAGTGGCTCCAAATGGTTCGTGTAATATTACACAGGGTGCTGCTCGCTAATTCTGTTAGCTTGAACTTGGCTTGACACGCTACCGCGTGTTTAGATCATTATAGAAAATATTTTGTTATTAATTTAAAACAATTTATATTTGTAACACAACTCGCTTAAACAATACTAATACATGATTTTCATACAGCATTTACAAGTTTCCCCGATAAATAATAAAAAAAACATTTCTCGTGTTAAGTAGTCATCGAAAAAAGATAATTATTTACTCTTTATATTACATAATTTCACTGAAATATATAATTTAATGTAGTCACTGACGTATGAATACAAAATTAGTTTTTTTTATTCATGTACAAAATCATAATTCCTCTCTGTCATACAAAAATTCAATTCTCACGTTACATACATATATAAAAAATAATATAAGTACGAATCGAATACAATCGATTTTTTAAACAACAAAATAGCTACCAATTGTAAAAATAGGTATACATAAACATTATAATCGCATTAAAAAAAAACAAATATAAAAAAGGCACGAAAAACGTGCATTTTAAAGTCTAAACAAAAAATCAGCAAAAGTCCCGTTTCACTGGAGTTTTGGTACAAAACAAATAATAAGACAAAATCATACCTTAAGTACGTCTGTATATAGCAGCCATCTTGTATTTCATCTGAGTTCATATTTTTCGTACATTTTTGCGACGATGCTAAAGTATTTTACATTCATATTAACAATGCATAGAAAATGCATATTATATACAGCATTATAGAAAATGCTCTATATACAGCAAATTTAAACACAGACAAGCGATAAATGTATTTCCACTTTGCTTCCAATCACTCGATTAATTTTAAGCAATTTATAAAGCTAATGAGATACATAAAAAATTAAGTAGCGATTTTAAAATTAAGTACTGATGACAAAGACAAAAATTTACAAAAAATATGAACCCAAACACAATTCATAGTAAATTCCGATCAAACGATTTTCGACCATAACACTCGATATTAAGACTCCGAATCGATTACAATTTTATTAGGCATATGGAGTCTCGAGAATCGATCGATAGATGGCAATAATCGTTTAAAACATCGATTTAACGGTCAACGTGTTTAAATTGATATCTTAATAATAAAACACATTCCGAAGTCCACTTCAGAGCTATTATTGTCAAGCTTCAGGGTGACCAGTAACCAAAATACGACAGGACGGTGAGCGCGGTGTTGCCAGTCACAAAAACAAAAATAAAAATATGGCGGACCTCGAAAATGGACTCCACTTAAAACCTACGCTTATGGCAGCGAACGAAAAAGAATCATTTAAAATCGTAATTAAAAATATCTTTTCTCATAGATTTATCAATTATACTAACTCCTATACATTATACGTTAATTTATACTATACAAGTTCTGTTTTCCAATCGTCTTTGGAATAAGACATTTTTTTCATACTTTCTTTTGTTTGTCAAAAAACAAATTCACCGATTTCGGTTCCGCGAGCCAGTTCTTACTTTAAAACTATTCTCCTATAACTATAATATACACACTTACAATCTATAAATTGTCCGGGTTTGTGTCACTACGCGCTGCTCGTATCCGTGAAGTTCCGTGATCGACCAATTTTCCATAAAAAATATAAAATATGTTCTCGAGATCAAGTCTTTATTGCGAAAATATGACGCGACGCAAAGACATGATCTTTAAAAAATCAAAAATGACACGTTGCAATATTTGTCATACGGCATATATGCCTCAGGAAATGATAGTTAATAGCCTATCATTAAGTCACTTGCTTTACGCCATCGCAAAGAATTAACAGTTCCACTTAAAGCTGTATTCAATAGAAAACAAATCGATGGATACGTATAGTATTATGAATCTAATTCATTCAATGCAATGGCATAATTCACACACAATAAAGCAAAAATCATGTATTCGTGTCGCGGCATATTTGTCTAGTGGCATTGCAATAAAACCGATCATGCCACAATGCAAGCACCCGAATTAAATCTCTTATACATTGCGGCCAGACAGATTCTATAAACATTAGTTTCAGACTTTGCTCGTCAATTATCACTGGGTTTGTATATTTAATTCAGCGTTTAAACTAGCTGTGTCCTGTTGCTTTCGGTGACAAATAAAATAGTAAAAAAAGTAAAATATGCTATGATGCTGTTGAGATAAAAATTTAAATAAAATGATTTAAAATTGACTAAACACCATCGATAATTCGATTTGGTCAAAGTGTAAAAAAAATCGTACTAGTATTGTACGTAATATGTTATACTCAAAGTATTTAAATTCAAAAAAAGTGGCTTTGAAACGACATTTATTTAAAAATAAATAAAAACTGGAAAAATAACACAAACACATAGAAAAATTTTCGAGAAAAGAAAAAAATGAGTTATTACAGATAGAAAGGGAATTTAGTTACAATTAAAATTTAAAATTGTCAGTAAAAAAAATATCGTTCAAAAGCTACTTATCGATAATTACAATTTCATAAAACATTTAATAAAATCTCGACAGCATTCTACATTGCATTTATTGCAATAACTTTTAAAAATGCATAACACTTGTATAGCGACATACTGTGCTATGTCTATCTCTATCACTTGATTTGAGATGACAGAGACACGACCAGGTAACCAAATACTGGAACAAATTTCACTGGTGTCTGTCTTCAAAACATAATGTAAAAAATGTTTCAAACTAATCAAATAGCATAACATATTTGCATCACTAATAATATATAGCTAAAAACCTACACAGCGACAGGACACGCTAGCCTAGCGTGTGTACCCCCAGGTCCGGCTGGGGGTCGGGGGGTCAGCGGGGGTTCAGGAGGAGCGCGCAGTCGCGGGGGCTTCGCTATTGGGGCGGCGGACCCGTCGGCGGCTGCCCCGGCATCTGGCCTAAGCCCTGCGAATGAGATGATAATAATAATTAGTAGTATGCTGAGGAGATCAAAACCTAATTGCACAAATTAACTTAAATTTAAAAACACCGATAGTTGTATTTATATTAAACATAGTTAAGAACACTCTCGATTAAGTCACCTTTCAAAACCTGATCAATTTTATCAAAATCGGTTAATTCGTTTGTGAGCTACGATGCAATAGACAAACACAGATCCACAGATCCAAAGGTTGATGGATGGATGGATGGATGGGCCGGTGTCCGTGCCCTGCAGGGTACAGTGGGAGCTACTCACGGGCATGGGCTGGTAGTGCTGCAGGGGGGCGGCGAGCAGCTTGGGCGCCTCCTCGGCCTTCTCCTCCTCGCGCCGCTTGAGGCACGCCGCTTTGGGGTTCAGGTTGCGTTCTGGGGACAATACATCCACAATTAGATATTAACAAAAACATAATTCAATTCAACTCATATATATTCTTGTATTTTTTAATATACTTTTGAACGTATTTTTTTTAATCTGCCGCCACTATCGGAAAGCTTTGTCAAGGAGGAGAAGAAATGGCGAGAGAATCTTTTCAACAGATCACACACACAGTACATTTAAATTGGTAAAAAATATTGCAATTTAATAACGTGTATCAGTTTTAATTATCTTTCAAAAACTATTTTTGTACTAAATAAAAATAAAACAGTGGTAACTAACGCCATCTCTTAACATAATATGAAGAGTACATTGAGTAGCTAGCGCCATCTATCCATAAGTTAACGCAACAGTGCAGCGTTAAACGTTAAACCTAGTTGGACGCCGCATAGGAAGTATAACTTCAATAAATAAATAAACGATGATGATGGTGATGTTGGTGATGAGTGATGTTGACTGACCTCGGACCTGCTGCTCCAGCGTCATGATGACCTCGACGGCCATGTTGAGGATGCCGAGCTTGGTCTGCGGCTTGTCGCTCTTCAGGTGCGTCATGCACATGCGGCCCAGCTCCTTCAGCGCCTCGTTGATGTCGCGGATCCTTATTCTGGAACATTCCATACCGGACCAACCGTTCACAACGGAAACACAACAACATAATGCTTCACACTCATATGCCCGCCTGGTACTTTAGTAACGCCACAGAAGAAATAATAGTACCTACTTATAATGTAACGCTGCACTCATAGCTCCCACACTAGTATGCTCGCCTGGTACTTTCAACGCTACACTCATAGCCCCACTGGGGTTCCCTGTGTCGTGGGTGCCATGGACAAAACACACACACACACACACACACACACAACCAGATCGAGAACAGAAATTCAAACTCATCATTCAAATTTCCGCCTCGCTGGGAATCGAACCCAGGACCCGTGACGCGTCAAATGGTAACCATTGCGCCACACTGGTCGTCAAAATTAACTCTTTCGCTGCCTGTACTTTTTTGTCATATTGTATGACTTTTTATATTGCCTAGGATTTTTCCACATATTACAGACATAAAAACAAAAATTCGCCGGACGGCATTACCTTTCTTTGGTATAAAGTTACGTTTACATATTAAACGACATATTCATTAATATACATAATTGATATTAATAAATAATTTACCAAATTAATTAAAAATCAACATGAGCGACTTAATTATTACTATTATTATCCTTGAATACATGTAAACCAAATTTTGGATCACAGAGTGTACCTGTATGGGACCAATTTAAAACAACACCACCGCATAAATACATTGAAATAAACATTTCTACAGCAGTATTTAAAAATACAAAATACTTCAACCGAGACTAAATAAATATTCTACACATGCATATAGTATAAATTGTAGAAATGAAAAATCTACATTTTAAATCTGTCTCTGAGATATTTTCAAACATAATTTAATTAATTATGCATATGTACTTCAATTCAATACACATACTGGCCCCGGTTACATACAATAATGATTATTTTCGCTGCTATGTTGAAAACTTCTACTTCAAGTGCAGACTTCTACTTCTGTGAAACCCACTACAGCCCGGGTCAGAAATGTTACTGACATCCATCGGAATCCCGTCATAATTTGAAGGATTGTTGATTGACAATCATTGTTGTGCGTGTAAACTGCGCCAGTAATATAAAAAGCAAGCTCCAGCTAACTAGCGCCACCTAGCAGCAAACTATTGGCAAACTTTTACTATTCATCAAATTATTCATTCACGTAAATATTATAGTTATGTTTTGGTACAGCATGTCTCAATTTTGATTTTACGGTCAATATTTTTTTACACAAATAAGTTAACACTTGACTTTGATAATTTAATGTTTACAGCGAGACGCGAGTATTTCTAAGTGACAATCATATTTAAACCTTATTGACTGCATCAAAAGGTATATAGTTCAAGGATAACTAAATGGCGTCAAGCATGTCAAAATACGCCTCGTTGCGCCTTGTAACACCGACGCGGGCTATCGCTATCTCCCTCTCTCCCCCCAACTCACCTCTCCCTGGCATTATTCGCCTGCCGCCTCTCCTTCTCCCGGAGCGCCTTGGCGAGCGGGTCGCAGTCGTCGTCGGCCTCGTCCGCGGACGAGCAGCTGCCGTCAAACATCGACCTTAACTCGATAACTATAGCGTGTCTATTGCCGCGGCACGGTACCGGTGGCTTCCAATGCGGCTTGGGAACATCCAAAATATTGTCTCGAAGTTTTTGTGTCTAATGTCGTTTTTTAACCGTCTTCAAAAAAGGAGGAGGTATTCAATTGTTCGACTGTATTTTTTTATGTTTGTTACCTCAGAACTTTCGACTAGGTGAACCGATTTTGATGATTCTCTTTTAATCGAAAGCTGATGCTTTTCATGAGGTCTCAGTTAAATTTGAGCGAGTTCTGACGAGTAGTTTTTAAGTTATCCTTAATTTTAAAGTTGGTTATTTTTTGTCAAGAATTATTTTAATTCTTTGTCGAATATAACGTCATTTGAAAGCTTATGTTCACTTCTATATGTTAAAAACGTAGTTATGATAGTTTAAGTTTCCGTTAAAAGTATATCTTTAAAAAGCTATTAATCTTGGCACTACTTTGTACTGAAATATTAATTTGTATTCGTTTAAAGTCGATGATAAACAGAAATTAGTTTTAGCATTTAATTATTGTTTACTTTCATTTATACATAAAGCTACGATAAAAATAACCCTAAGATTTTTAAATATATACAACGTGGCTAAAAACTGACTTCATACATAATGAATGATCGAATGTATAACCGTAAAGAGATGTTGTAATTAAATTTTATCCTTTTTCTACCTCATATAAGTTAATCGTTGACAATAATACCACTTAACAGCATTAGAAGTGTAAGTCTAGAGTACTTCATGAATGTTATTTCCCTTAACCATTTTAACTCAAAAGTTTACGTTCACGAGAAAAAGTTATAAAAAGATGTCGCTAATGTGCTTCAAATATGTGCTATTTTTAACGAATAATTTAATACAGAATACAAATTTCGTATCAATCCTGTATAATGTACCTGTTGCCTTACCCGAGCATCGAAGACGGCGAGAGAGAGCATTCGGGGCCCCTACACTACATCCCCTACACCGCTACACACACATGCACACACTCAATTAAACACAGTGCTCTTTACATTTAATATACACAAGTGTAACTACCCACAATTAAATTTAAAATGAGGGTAGTTTTATATTCAGAGTATTTGTGGGTGTAAGACCTGCCACGCTTACAAATCACATATTACACTATCTCTGTTATTAGAAGTAGTAATACATCTGACTTCGAATAGGATCGTAGTCTATTAGAATAATCTCGTAGTACCCTAAACTAATATTACATAAAGCAAAGTTTTTGTTTGTCTGTAACGGATAATCTCAAAGACTACTAGACCTATTTCAAAAAGTCTTTCACCGACAGGATACTCTAATATTTTCTGAGTACAGTGCCACCAACTTATCTGTGAAATGGCGAAAATTTTAACTAATGACGCGTCATTCATAAGTTCGAATTGCGTCCAATGATTGGTCCAATGCGTCCGACAGCGCCCTCCTTCAATTCAAAGATAAGTTGGTTTAAACCACTTTAAAACAAATCTATACGAAAACCAAAGTAAAGCGAAGGTGGTTACTAGTATTCGAATAAAATCGGACTTCTATTTGAATAGATTAGATATTATACTAGAAATAGAAAAGCTCTGGACTGTAGTTCCAAAATAATGTCATACTGAGCTGCATTCAAAGTCAGTCATTTTCATATTAAAAAAAATATCCCATAGTGGCATAAAACGCTTGTCTCTTGGTTGCGGCGACTATAATCAATTTGGTTCATCGTGAGTACCTATGACATGGAAAAACTGGGCTAAACCTCTATTTGGGGTCAGTTGCCGATGTATTTCTACTTCTGAGCTATAATTGATTTGTAAGCGTCGCTGTCAACACATTACCATCGTCTTATTAAAACAATAATGGTCAGCTACTTTAGAAAATTAAATAACAAAATACCATTGTAAAAAGCACTGTATTGACCTGAAATAAAAGCCACAATAGAACGACAGTGAAAGCTGAAGATATAAGCGAGTGATGATAGATAAATAAAAACACATTCAATAAAAATCTAACTACAGAGGTTAACCAAGGTATAAAGTAAAGGTGAGGTCATATCAGAATGAAATGTCAAATAACAAATTGTCAATTTCGTATATTGTCATCATTCATAGGCTGCGTTCCAGTAGACGCTCACATCGCTCACAACGATCAAAACGCGTTCCACATGGCGACCACGGTCGTCATGGTCGCGGTGAAAACGTCATTGATGACGTCATTAATTTCGCTCACGGCAGTTCACGGCACGCTCAAAACAACCCACCTCACGGGGTGGGTCGTAGTGCCCGTTCCACTTGGGTGTATGATTGTAACGCTCACAAGCTAGTGGAACAGGAAAAACCGCGGTCGTGAGCGTGGTCTTTGTGATCGTCTAGTGGAACGTAGGGATAGACTCCAATAACAAAGGCGATAAGTCAAAATTTGTTTACAATCCAAAAAAATCTGCCAGATGTCATTTAAACCAATGTTTTGACGCAGTTATTTGTACAAATCACTCAGCCAATGACTGTAATGAATATTTATGTACCTACCATTTACCATTATTTCCACAGATTAAAAACAGTTTCAAAATATTTTTTTAAACGACAGCACCTTTACACCATCACCATATTACTTAAGTTAGAGAGTTAATCCACTTACCTGCGAACCTAAGGACACAACACAGATAATACATTTAAAATGACACGTATGACCTAGCAATAAAGTCCACAATCGGATAAACCGACATCGTACACTCTGTGACCCAACTTGTTAGCATGATGGAAAAGCTTCTGAAACTATAAATATACAAATGACATGTTAGTATTATTATTCACAGTTGACGAATATTGACTCTTATTATGTAAGGGGGACGGTTTTAAAATCGTTTGGGGAGTAGGATGAATAATAAAGTGGTTAAAAGGGTCGGTTTGTGGATTTGAAGAGCTGCACACATGTAAAAAATTATCCCATGCTTAGCCTCTGTATTTTATGTTAACTATCAATAAATTGACTCCCACACGTTGTTTTTTTGTCATATACATAAAGGTGATTCTATGCACATTTAGCTTTTCCGAACATTTAAAGAATAACCTTATCAATAGTAAAATGTATCTATTGAATACTCCATATAATATTACAATACAAATAATATGACCCAAAGAATATCTAATCGATCGTTGGTTAATTACCAACCATGGAACATACTACAGTGAAGAAAAGCAGCATTAACACTAAGAATCGAATCAAATTAGTAAGCCGACCGTATTAAAATCAGTTAAAATCTCATTCGCCCCAATATTGAAGTGGGATTCAGTGGCAGCGGTGGGATAATTGGAAGCTATAGGATCAGTGGCAGCGGTGGGATCAGTGGCAGCGGTGGGATACACAAAGTGTGAGCGGGATCGCAACATGTCCCACCTCTCTCTAACGTTGTTGGCTTGCCGCCGCTCTCTCTCACGCGCCGCCTTCGTGTCGGGATCAGCGTCCTCCTCGTCCGCCGACGAACAACTGTACATTGGGTTTGTATTATTAATATTATTATAGTTACAAAATACAAACAGACAGATTAATGTGTGTACTACACAAAATAATATAACAGTCGAGTGATGTAAAAAAAATATTGTGTGTATATACGATTTTAAACTTACATCATGTAGAAAGGAACGTAATATGTTCAATGTAATAGATGAGACAAAAACATGTGACGTAGTCTATTGCCCTCTCTCTCTCTCTCTGTCATGGCGGTGCACAGTTAAGTTACTTGTACTTGTAAAGTGTCTCCTCAGTTAAATAAAGCTTATTATACATTATTATTGCGTACTATAATTACCAAACCTACATCAGGTTATGGGCCCAGGCTCGTAATGAAAGAGCATAAGTACATGTACGCAAGAAGAGATTGAAAACCGGCAAATTATTAACAACGTGACGCGGCAAGCGCCGCGTGTTCGCATCGTTGAGGTTACAAAATTGTCGGGAAAAAACTGGTTCTTGGGTTGAAGTCGTGTACAGGACAGGAGCCAGGAAGGTCAGGACAATGGATCCTATGATGAACGGGCAGGGGACACTAATATTGGAGGGTTCCAAAAACTGGAATACCTGGAAATTCCAGACTACGGTTTTGCTGCGAGGCCAAGGTTTATACGATATTGTGAATGGCAAGACAGCAAAACCGGAAAGTGAGTACACTCGATGGGTAACGCAGGATGCGAAAGCTCAGTCGTTGCTGGTTACAAGGATTTCGCAAGATGTAATGGTACATATTTTATCATGTGAAACCTCGGCTGAGATGTGGCGAAAGTTACTAAGTATTTACGAACAAAAATCAGAGACAAGCGTTCATATTGTCCAGCAAAGATTCTTCCAATTTAAATACGAAGAAGGTTCAGAAATGTCTGCATTTTTATCAAAAGTGCAAGAAATGCAGAATCAATTAAAGCAGCTCGGCGAAACTATATCTGACAAGTTGGTGATAACAAAGGTGTTAATGTCGTTACCGGATTAATACAAACATTTCGTGTCTGCATGGGAGTCTGCGCCTGATGATAAGCAGACTTATGATAATCTAGTGGCCAGGTTGCTGATAGAAGAAGAAAGATTGAAGGAGAAAAGCGGTGGTGAAAATTCGCTATCATCTGCATTCGTTGCTAAGAAAAACTTCAATAAAAAATCGGTGAAGTGCTTCAAGTGTAATAAAAAGGGACATTTCCAAAGTGAATGTAGATCTAATATAAATGCAAGTTCGAACAATCACAATCATCGTAACTACAAAGACGGTCGAATGGAACAAAGGTGTTTTTATTGCAATAAAGTTGGACATTTCAAAAATCAATGTCGTTATAAGAAAACTAAAGAAAACAATGCATTTATTGTTGACAGTGCAATCGGCGAAAATTTTCACAAAACTAAGTGGTTAGTAGACTCGGGTGCGAGCGAACATATGTGTTGCGATCGTAACCTTTTTTCAACATATTCGAAAGTTATAAACAAGCTAGTGACCGTAGGTAACGGGACGCAAATTAGTGTCGAAGGATGCGGGCAGGTGACGCTAGAAGTCTGGAACGGGAGCGAATGGACTCATACGACCATAGACAATGTTTTATATGTACCTGAACTTAAAATGAACCTGTTGTCTGTCAATCGTGTCACTAGTAGAGGTTATATTTTGATAACAAAAGAGAATTGTTGCGAGTTTTATAACAAATGTAAACAAATAGTGGCAGTTGCTCAGCGAAGCGGCAATATGTATGTTTTGGACTGCCGATTCTATGCTGATTGCTCAGTTAACACTGCAGAAGTTACTGCAGGAGATTTACTTGTGTGGCATGAGAGGTTAGCGCACCAAAACATGAAGTTTGTGCAGGATGTTTTAAAGAAAAACAAAGTTGATGTAAATAAATCTCATATGCTCGATATTAACAAGTGCGAGAGTTGCTTGAAAGGCAAGATTCATCGTTTACCCTACCCTGTTAGTGACAATGTGACCAAGAAAACTTGTGAAATAATTCATGTAGACACTTGTGGACCTATGGAAGTTACGTCAGTTGGAGGTTCAAGATATTTTGTTATCTTCAAGGATGACTATTCGAAGTATAGAGTGGTGTACTTTGTAAAAAATAAGGATGAAATTAAAAAGTGTTTGAGAAACTTTATTGCTCAAGTGGAAAATGAAACAGGAAATAGCATTAAAATAATCCGAAGCGACAATGGGACAGAATTTACTAACAAGGAGGTCCAGGAAATGCTCCAAATTAAAGGTATCATTCACCAAACAACAGTTCCCTATACTCCGGAGCAAAATGGTAGTGCCGAAAGAGAGAATAGGACACTTGTAGAGGCTGCGAGGACAATGCTGTGTGCTAAAAACCTACCAAAAATATTGTGGGCGGAGGCAGTCAACACTGCAGCTTACGTGATAAATAGAACAGGCAAAAGCAGTATTAAAGGAAAAACTCCCTATGAATTGTGGTTCAACAAAACATATGATATAAATAACTTAAAAATATTTGGATCTACCGTTATTGCCCACATACCGAAAGAAAAAAGGAAGAAGTGGGACCCAAAAGGAGAAAAAGGGTTTATGGTTGGATATGGGGAGACAACAAAAGGATACCGAGTATATTTCCCATATAAAAATAATGTTGAAATAAGAAGAGATATCATTTTCCTAGAAGATAATCATAGTGAAACTGGAAAGCTTGGCTGTAAGTCCAATTATCCACTAACTGCACAGTTATCTGCCAGTGACGTCATTCCAGAACAAGAGCAAAGTGGAGAACAGTGCGTCAATACTCCAGAGGTTAGTGATCAAAGTAGTAGTACAGAGACTACAGAGACTGATAGTGATGATAGTTTGTATGAACCAAGTGACAGTTACGACTCCAGTGGATTAAGTGGTGATGTAGAACCCATAAGAAGGCTACGCACTCGTGTGAAGAAACAGACCTCGTTTTATGACTGTAACAATGTTTCAGTGGCTGATAGTGAGCCTAAGACATTTGAGGATGCCATGAGTAGTCCGGATTCTTGTAAGTGGAAAGAGGCAATACAAAAGGAACTGCAGACCCTTAAGGACAATAATACTTGGAGTACTTGTAAGTTACCAAACAATACTAAAGTAGTTAGTAGTAAGTGGGTATTCAAGGTTAAGAACAGTAATGGCATCTTGCAATATAAAGCTAGGTTAGTAGCCCGGGGGTTCGAGCAAAATGATGTATTAGACTTAAATGAAATTTATGCACCTGTAGCAAAATTATCTACATTCAGATTGTTTTTAGCGATAGCAACAAAACTAAATTTACCAGTGTTTCAAATGGACGTGACAGGGGCTTTTTTGTATGGGGATATAGAAGAAGATGTTTATGTAAGCTTACCTGAAGGGGCATATAATAATGGTGAAAATATAGTAAAACTAAATAAGGCATTGTATGGGCTTAAGAAATCTCCAAAATATTGGAATGTTAAGTTTAATTCTGTTATGATTAGAGAAGGTTTTAAAAGATCTCAGTGTGATTCATGTCTATACTCAAAATGTAATGATAAACAACAAATATATGTAATAATTTATGTCGATGATCTGTTGATTTTTGGAACTGATGATAGCCAAATATGTGAGCTTAAATTAATGCTGAGTAGAGAGTTTAAAATGAAAGATTTGGGTTTGGTTTCAGATTTTTTGGGGATAAATGTTAGACAAAACTTAGATATCGGGGTAACAGAATTATGTCAAAAAACTTACTTGGAAAATGTTTTGAAAAGATTTAATATGTACAACTGTAAGCCCATAAGTACTCCTATGGATCAAAACTTTAATACTATAATACTTGAGAATAAATGTGTAGTTGATAAAAATACTGAGAAACTGTGCAGACAGATTATTGGATGTTTAATGTACGCAGTATCAGGCACAAGACCTGATCTTTGTGTTGCAGTATCAATATTGAGTAGGTTTCAAGACTGTGCAAGTGAAATGTTATTAGTAGCTTTAAAGAGAGTTCTGCGATACATAAAACATACAATAAATTATAAGCTGGTATATAAGTGTAATGATAATAAATTATTGGGATACTGTGATGCTGATTGGGGGGGTGATCTCAGAGACAGGAAGTCCACGACTGGTTACTGTTTTATTTTTTCAAATTGTTTGATTTCTTGGTGTTCTAAAAGGCAAAGTACTGTGAGCATTTCATCTACTGAGGCAGAATATGTAGCAATGAGTATGGCAAGTAGTGAATGTTGTTGGCTCATAAATATGCTCAATGATTTTAATATTCCAAATGTAACTCCAGTTACAATATTATGTGACAACCAGTCTGCCATAATGGTAGCAAATACTAATAGTGTTAAAAGATTAAAGCATATAGACATCAAATATCATTTTGTAAGAGAATTGATATTGCATGGAAAAATTAATATTAAATATATAAGTTCTAATGAACAAATTGCAGATATGTTTACAAAATCCTTAAAAAGAGAGTTATTACTTAAATTTGTTGAAAAGTGTGGCATTCAGTAGTAAGACTCATAAGTTACCTATATGTTATGTGTTAAGTATTTACCTTAATATAGTATATATATACTTTAGTAAAGTAGTTCAAAACATTATATAAAGTTGCATAAAGTAAAATTTATTTAAAGCACCTTTCCGAAAAGCTGGTAAATTAGGAAAATGACGTGCATAAGTGAATTATTTATGATAAAGAAATGTAAAGTCTCATCTATTACATTGAGGGGGGGTGTAGAAAGGAACGTAATATGTTCAATGTAATAGATGAGACAAAAACATGTGACGTAGTCTATTGCCCTCTCTCTCTCTCTGTGTCATGGCGGTGCACAGTTAAGTTACTTGTACTTGTAAAGTGTCTCCTCAGTTAAATAAAGCTTATTATACATTATTATTGCGTACTATAATTACCAAACCTACATCACATCATCGCGGGCAATGAACGTTTTAAATCCAACGGGCACTCACGATTCGTATTTCGTAAAACCGATATTTCCATAAGTTACGTGGATTGCGGTTACGGTGAGAGTAACAGGGAATATCCATTATACCCGTTGCATTTAAATTTGTGTATATATTTTATGTTACCTGAAGGAAGTTATTTGCATATGTAATATAATGTAAATTCTGGAATAATAAACGATTTTTTTTTGATTTGCAATTTGTTAAAAATGTAAATGAGCGCATTTCGTATTACTGTATTTTTGTTTGTGAATGTTTTATTATAATGAATTTATTTTTGTTACATTACAAATATTTAACTTATTAAAGTAAGTAATCTTAACAAATAAAATTGTGTAATATAAAGTTTAAATTTTGTTCTTGGATTCGAACTTGGGGGAACCGACAAAGTAGTTCGGAATGACGATTGAATTAATGTATCACATCAGGAAGGTGTTTCATAAGAAAAAACAAATAATCGTGTCAATTGGCTATATGACAGTTATCACGGTAAAATATGAAATGTGATAAATATGGTTGCATAATGGTTAACAATAATTATACAATACGTTTCTTGCATGAAAATAAATTGTAAATATTTTTACTTTTGAAAAATAGATTTGAGTTTTTTTACCTGTGGATACGAGAACCGAAACGCGGGCGACCATGATTGAGCATGTTATGACGTCACAATTCAAAAAATAAAGCGTCGTGTACTACTAACTATATCGTGTGCACTGTGCAATTTACTGAGAAAATTAATAAGATATATTTTGATTTCTGCTTTTGAGAGGTTTTGTAAAATGGAGTCAGGCTATACAAAAGCTGACAGTGCGAATTTGCCTCAAGTTGATTCATTTATGGTCGCAAAGGTCGCAAATTTCTTTGCGTGCTTTGCCCTGACTTTTGCTCTACCGAGTTTCGGAATGCAAAAACCTCCTTGTAAGTACTGAAATTAATAAAGTAAAATTCAGTCTTGCTAAGTGGTCACAGGGGGATTTTCTTCTAAGTTTTTCCTCAACGTCCCCTTAACGACACCCTATTACTAATGATTTTAAATTACTTACCTATAGGTTATGTTTATGAACAATATTAGGTTAGGTTTAATTTGTGTTTTTAGTAAATCAGAGGCTAAGTTGATTTCTTTTAAATACTTACATCAAAGTGGTCCTCACAAAAGAATATTGCTGATATAACAGATGTTAACTCTGGGTCTCGACGTGCTAATTGTAACCACTGCTTTTGACGTTGAGGGCATTTAGAAACGTGTAGGTATAAACAATTTGTCAGGTTTAATTGTAGTACTTCTACACATAGGCACTGCACACGTCTTGTAGCTTGTCATTTTCACAATTTCAGTGAAAAAGGTGTAAGTTTTTCACTTAAAATATCTACAGAGTTAGAGCGTAAACTTTTGACTTTTGTTAATTGAAATATGACGTCACAGCCAGCAAGTGACAGATGGCGGACTATTTTCGCGCGAATTTAAAATTAATGGATTAAAAGTTATTTTTTTCCTACTAAATAACACTTTTATGAGAAAGATAAATATTGTAAGAGGTATAAAATAAAACTACGAAAATTTTAAAATATTTTTCCAAAAATTGTCTAATAGCCAATTCTCAACACACAATACAGATTAACACGAATTATCAGCCGCATTGGAAGCCACGTATCGTGAATAAAATATTACAAAAACACAATTAAAAAAGTGAAACAAATCAAATATCAATACTAAAGATACGTTTATGATAAACTCTGACACAGCTAAGTTGTAAGTGTTCTAAAAATATACGACATAAAATTTATTAAGACCAAACATTAATTCATCACAAGCAAATCTCAACCGGGAATCGAACCCGGACACCCGTGAAGTATCATGGTAGCAGTGATATCTCAGTGGTTAGAAAGTGGGTCTTGTTTCAGTACTGGTGAAAAATATGTCAATGTTACAAATTAATTCATATTGTTTAAGTTTATCCCAAGCACTGTAGTTTCACACTTATCGTAAAACATTTCCATGAAAAAATGTCAGATGTAAATGATTTTTTAAATCTGACATCTTTTTGATGGTCATCAAAATAGATATGCAGGGCATAATACAAAAATGTTTAATTTAATAGAATGCTTGAGTTATTATCAATATCAAATTCCACATAATTACACGTAAGGTTTTAATTTAATGTTGATAACAACACCAACATGCTGTAATATAAAATTTTTATAAATTTAATATATCGAAAAATCCGACTGCATCAAAAAAAAAACAATAAAAAAACGATCATGAATATTTGTTTTTTCCTAATTTCACTTATCTAAGACGCATCTAACGACTACTTAATTATATAAATTGGTCCAGCGGTTTGGAAGATATGAGGTAAAAAATAATATTACAAACAAACATACATACATACAAGATACGCGGGACATAATACAACCTTACCTTGCAGTCGGGTAAAAATACGGAACGTTTTCATATAATGCCATGCATACCTCATTTGCGTAGTGTAAATATCCACTATAACATAATCTATCAGCGTGTGTGTGTGTGCGTGTGTGTGTGTGTGTGTGTGTGTGTGTGTGTGTGACGCAGGGTACTCACTATCGTCGCGAGCGCTTGCCGCCGGACTTGCCGGCGAGCGCGTCCGCGGAGCCCGACGAGGACGGCTTCGAGTCCAGCCCGGAGTCCGGCGGCTCTTTGCGTTTCTCTGTGGACGGACAGGGCGAGGGGCGCGCGTCAACACACTGTAATACTAGCGCTCTACCTATGGTCAGGGGCGTAGCTACCGCCGTATCAGCCGTATCAATTATACGGGGCCCCCAGCGTATAGGGGCCCCCACAAAAACTCGCTCTAACAAAAGCTCGCCAGCAGCCTACGACCGCTACAGTTGACACTCCGTTTATATTTGACAGTTAACGTCGAGGGGGCCCCACAAAAAATATTGATATGGGGCCTCCTTAGGGCTAGCTACGCCACTGCCTATGATCTACCTGTGTGCTAGATTTCATGGAAATCCGTTCAGTAGTTTTGCGTGAAAGAGTAACATACATACATACATCCTCACAAACTTTCACATGTATAATATTAGAAGGATACGCATTAAAATTAACATGAAATTAACAAACCAATCACCTTTTTATAAGATGTTATTTTTTATCTAGTCTTAATCAAATTAATAATTAATTTTATTTCATTTCTAATATTCTAAATCGTTATGTTTTCAAAATTCCCTTTCACAATGTATGCAAGACTAAAATCTCAAACTGTGGCACTGATTTCGAAAATGATTACTCATCATCTTGATGAAACTTAAAATCATCATAAATCGCCATCTCGTCTAGAATAATATCCATCCATCTCTCTCCCCCCAGTACAGTTAAAGCGAGAGGTGTACATGATCAACTCACTCGTGTTCGGTAGTAAATGCCGCTCCATTTTGACGGGGGGTTCCGTGTGCAGGTGGGGGGGTAGCGCCCCCTGCGCCGCCAGTCGACTCACTGGAAGGGGGGGAAACGGAATATTGAATGAAATGAGACAAAAATATATAAATACTAGCTTTTCCCCGCGGCTTCACCCGCGGTACAGATCGATTTTTTACAAATCCCACGGGAGCACTGAATTTTTCTGGGATAAAAAGTATCCTTTGTTACTTCTAATACCTCCAACAAACACAAAGTTTCATGATGATCGGTTAAGTAGTTTTCGCGTGAAAGCGTAACAAACAAACTTACATTCACATTTATAATATTAGTAGGGATAGAGTAGCAGCAAAGCGTTCGCACATGAACCAACCAACAATATTGTTTGTAAACTGACGCACAGAATATCTGAAGGCTGTCACTATATGTCTGCATTCCATAATATTGGATGGATAACCACTAGTGGCCAACATTTCTTGAGCTTTAAGCCATATCGAAAGCTTTCAAGCGAAACTTCCGGCACTCGGATTGGCAAGTAATTAATCAATCCGCACTGGAGCAGCGTGGTGGAGTATGCTCTAGGCTTCCTCAAAGGGAGAGACTCGGTATCATGTAATTATGACCGACTAAACATGTTTCCATTCTTTGTTAATAAACAAATGCTAACACACTACCCCCGCACTAGGATTCCCTGACGCAGGTGGCATGGACAACAAAACACATCACTGACACTCAACCGAGAAAAAACAGCCATACATCTCACACATAAATAAATGAATCGAACATGCTGCTTCACTTTAGCACAATTTTCTGGTGTTGCTCATGTCCATAGGCGAAGGTAACCACTTACCATCAGGTGGCCCGTAAGCTTTTTCGTCTGCCCTTCAGGCTATAAAAAAAAGCCACCGATTCCCTTCTGGAAAACAGCGCATATCTTATACTTCAACTACACTACACATAACTACACAATAGACTGCCCACGTCGGTGTTTCCATTATATTATAATGTGTGTCTTCAAGGCAAGAGTGAATAGGCATTTACTAGGTTACTGCGTCTTACCACCCAAGACTACATCGCCACTTACATCAGGTGGGATTGCATTAACTTAAAAGGCACTGGGTCACAATAACCCACACCGGGTCATAATGACCCACACCGAATCACATCTACCAACACCGTGTCACAATGACCCGGTATATGTCAGCTCACGCTGGGTCACAACGACCCCACACCTGGTCACACCACGTTACCTGGCGCCGCCTGGTGGGGATGGTGCACGTCCTGCGGGTACAGGTCCGGCGCCTCCGCGTGGTTGCGCAGCACGTTGATCGCGTCGTCCAACCTCTCCTCCATTCTCGCGCCCTGGTACAACCGACACGTATTACATACATATTACATACTTTATACTAGTTTTATAAAAATATCTATGCTGGTAAAGTGCACCACCACTTCTATGATCCACCAGCCACCACTGGTTACAATAGCACAAAATACATACATAAATAGGTATACCCACACATACTATATGTCTACTTTATATTATTATAATCAGAGTAAACACATGTAAATACTTTGATAAAGTGTAGCCATTGAATAGGAGAGGCAGACATTATTTAGTTCGTATTTTGTACTTGTATCTTAATGTATGTAATCTTTGTTTTAAATATATTGTAAACTATAATAACACGCTTATATCTGGGAAATAAACAGAGTTACTACATAAAGTTAAAAGTGATTCATTACAGAATCAGGGCTGGCAATTAACATTCTAGATACGTACTACTATTACTAATCTAGTAAGGAGCTATAGTATAACGAGAGTATAACATGGAATAATATTACAGCAAGCAAAAACAACTCCATGCCACGCTACATATGAACAGTTTAAGAATCACTATTGCATCACTATTGCATGCCAAGTGTCAAAAATTACCCAATAGGTTGAATTCGACGTCATATTATGTATTTAATGTCACAATAGTATAAAGCTTTATTATGAACAAAAGACGTATTCTAGAAGGAGTCAGTAATTTATAATGTTTTAGATAAAGGAGGTGGCCAATATTTACCCCGGAAATGGTTAAAATACGTTTTTTTGTACAAGGTTTTAGTCCTCTGAAAAGACATATTTTCCATTTATTATAACATAACTAGAATTTTAATTTTCTTCTGAACTCCGCCGTGAGTAGTTATAATAAATTAACAATAATAATAAGTTCTATTGTATACAAATATACTTTTACTACCTCCATTGCTATCACCCCGGTCACTCACATGCGCGCAAATGTTTGACATTTTTACGAATGTTTGCACATATGTGAAGGGCGGTCAGGCATGGGTTCGCATATGAGTATACAAACCCATTTCCGCTTTCTCCTACACTTTGTTCACGAATGTTCAATCTTGCTGTTGGTATTATGTTGTGGTCATTCAAATCCATTTTCAATACAGAAAATAAATGGTAGTACGATTAGACGCCACGAACCACGAAAAATTAGGAGATACATCACCTTTTTAGTCGTGTGCGCAACTGGTCGCACGAATGTGTGGGAGACTGACTACACGAAGGTTCGAGGTTCGCGCGCTTTGATGTGCGACAAAAAACCGACACAGCTTGGAAAACCCCGAATGCCTCCAAAACTTCGCATAATCATTCGCGAAGGTCGTCCCACACTTGTGGGTTCGCGTATTCGCGCGAATGTGAGTGACCGGCATCACGGGAGTTTGACAATTGGCTGACAGAAGTGCGAATGTCTACTATATTGTCATTTGCCAAAATAATATTTTTCAGTTTCATTTCTGCAAAATATTAATTGTATTTGATTTTTTGCCATGAGGTGCATTAATTGCGCGGTTGATATTGAGCGCATGGCACGTCACTCCATATCTTCCTTAGCAAGAAACCTGCAATCCATATTGGTAGAATGGATCACTGCAGTACAGGTATACCATTTTTCTTTACTATTAAGTAGTGATTACTACGACTTGGTTCACGCGGCAATGTACAATATTCCTGGTTTTTTTGCAATACGTTTAGAAAATAAGTTCTATTTTATAATAGGCTCCTAACATTTTTTCTTTCAACTTTTAGGCAAAGGCTACTACTATACTGTAGATGAGTACATAAATGACAAAGACGCATGGAAATGACCAGCTCTGCAACCAGTTCTGTACAAGCTGTATATTTTTTTGTAATAAATATATCAATGTATTTTTATTTTTAAAAGATGTGTTGAGGAGATTTTTTACAGCTTTTCTTGTCCGCCATGACAAAGCACCTTTGTGAAAAGCTGGTTGATTAAAAAATTATGTGCATAAGTGTATCAATGATACCTAAACAAATAAATGATTTTGAATTTGAAAAAAAATTTAATGCATCACCTTATTTGCCTTATTTGGTACTATTGTTATATTTTATTCCTTAATTTTTACATATGTGTACCTAAATGTTTATAATGAAACTCTTAATAATATCAATATGCAGTTTTATTTATATTACGTTTGCTTGTGAATATTTACAGATAGGTAGGTGACAAGTTAATACGTATATTTTATTTAGTACTGCTGGTACTTCTTTTTGTAGGAATAAGGTCATAAAGTCATAATTAAAGTAAAAGACATATGTTAATTAATTATCCAAAAGATAAATAGTATTTATTTAATACAAAAATCGCTCTATAAAACACTTTTTCACGATTACATATGTTTCGCAGAATGTCAAACTACAAAAGCTAAAACTGCCCGTAAAAGGAGAATCCCGAGTTCTAGAGATTTTTATTGATAAAATTATCAAAGTAGATATTGTAAGCTTTAATGTAAGGTAAAACTAATATGTGTACATTATACTTCACAAATGGGGCAAATGCCCATACAGATGTTGGCCACCTCCTTTGTTTTATTAAGATGAAATAAAATTATTTTGTTTGTTTGTTTTGAATTATGCGTAATGAAGGTCTAACATCTAGAAAACGCAACAAAAAAAATTTAAATATTTTATAACAAGCTTATATCGGAGTACCCGAAAGTCTTTAACCTTTCAATGTTGAGTAAATTTACAATACCTACAATAACAATTTAATTCTGATAGTACGCATCCTAAAAACTCCAGTGCGTTTCACAATTGTATTCCGAGTGTACCGAAAACGTTTAACCCTTCAATAACAGGGGGCGGTACTTACCCCGACGTCGCTGTGTTCCCGCAGAAACACCATGGCCTCATCTAGCTGCCGCTGCTCGGCAGGCGCCCCCTACGCGTTGCATTGTGTTACCGCGGCCAGTTGGAGCCAGGGGTCTTTTTGATCTGGGGTCTTTTTGACCTGGGGTCTTATTGACCTGGGGTCTTATTGACCTGGGGTCTTATTGACCCAATGGATTTTATGAATTCAAGAAGTCCTATAGAATCGTTGCCTAATTTGACCCATAGATACATGGGTTGTATCTTTTATAACATCGATTATGTTTTTGATAAGGTTCAATTGTTTAGCGCTTAAGTGTAAGTAATGTTTTTGTTATACTTACACCCTATTTAAAAATTATCTACCTATAGAAATGCAATGCTAATGCATTATGAAAGTATATCCCCAAAAATCTAACTTCCTATCCAAAGAAAAGATGGCCAAAATAACACTAGCCCACAATCATTTAACAATGAGTTATAACTGCAATCACTATGCATCCAAATGAAGAAATCTAAAAAACAATGACAGCAACTCCTACATGGAAGTTAGCGTAATCATGTTAGGCACACGATGTTAGAAATTATGATATGGAAAGAAAAATCACTCAAAAAAAAACTACACACAAAAACTATCTACATTCAGATTATACAAAAGAAAATTTTAATTACATATTAATGTCGAACCACTAGCTCCATACTGGTCGCGTATTAAAAAACACAAAAAAAAATATACAAAAGATTAAACGTGGGATAATGTTGTGTATAATATTAAACAAACTGTATAATTAAACAAGTTATATGGACTGTATAGTATAGAACATTATTCCACATTTTCGATTAATAAAGTAGATCAAAATTAAACAAAAGTAAATTAAATAGGAAATCCAAAGCTTCGGTATTCAAATTACTAATAAGTTAACATATATATTTGGCATTCAGTACATACCTACTTACTTGGACGACAACAAGTAAGACAATACATTATTATTATACAAGTTGTTGAAAATATGCAGAAAATATGATTTTAATAATTTCTTTACGTTTTTAATTAAACTAAACAATATCTACTTAATGTCTAATGCCAAATGTATATGTATTGCAAAGTAAATCACGATATTTAAAATGTTATAAATTATACAGTCCAAACAATCCCTTAAGATAGTTTACAACAAAAATTTTGATGGACGAATATGTTAATTTTTATATTCATTTCAAAAAGGGATACATGGACTGTTTAACTTATCGAATAATGAAAGGAAAGTGCAATCTTAGTACATATTATAAATGTTACTTTGTGACTTAAGAATTATAGGCAAAATGTAACAAGTACAAACAAGAAAAATTTGCCGAGAACAAAGAGTAATATAAATTGTACTATGATACGCACTCCAACTAAAATATCGTTATAAAAGTACATGCAAGTATGCATGCGAAAATGATTTTAAAAATTTAAAAATCTATCAAAATTTCAAGTACGTATTTACAAGTGTAAACAACAGGTAGAAGGTGATCTTAGAAATTACTTTTATATTTTAACTGCACTCCCCTTTTCTATAACAGTTTATTTGTGGTTTAATCTAAACTAAATAAAAAAGAAAAAGCTTTGATTTTTTGTTTGTCTGTCTGTTTGTGAGGGATAAACTCAAAACCTATTTGATTTTGACAGATATCAAATATTCTGAGTAACAATACGCCTTTTTATATTAGAGATCTATACGAAAACCGAAGCAAAGCGAGGGCGGTTACTAGTGATATCATACAATCGTAATAAACATCCAATTTAACCTAAGGCAACGTCTACAATCCCAATCCCTCCTTCTACTAATCGCTTTACCCCCCCCCCCCCCCCATGACGACGGAACAGTTTAATGTCATGTCACCCTCCCCCCCTAGTGCCCCCCACTCACCATGACAGCGGGCGGGAACACCCCCACGTGCTGATGTCCGTTCGGTATGACCGCGGCGGGCAGCGGCGCGTGCGGCGTGGACGCGCTCGGCGGCGACGACACGCCCGTTGACACCCAGCTCTGTTGCTGGAACGATTGAGGACCACACCGTTACTATGTGATACAAATCTTGATGATCGTGACGTGATCTTTTTGACGTTATACTTCTTTTGGCGCGTTTGGAAAACCGACAGTCAAATAGTGACATGATGAAGTTAGCTGATAATTTTTTTTTCTATCGGAAATGAGAAACAGTAATACTTAATTTAAACGTATGAATTTTGCTTTATCTGTACTATATTTATATTGATACATTTTTGTTCTTTTGCCAATTCTTCTTCTTTACAAAGCATCTTTTCCAAATGGTGGTAGAGTAAAAAAAATACGTTTACAAGTGTATGGCAAAAATTACCTTCATGAATGATTTTGACTGATTCATTCATTGGCATAGGTTACACGTACAATCAATAATTGTGATTTTTTAATCGCAGGTCATATATTTTGCAATACGTAGGTCATATATGCATAGTGCAGTCTCATAATTCTGCACATCGCTCCTACTAAACTCCTACTTCAATGCTACCAACATAAACCTGAGCCATTGATACTGTACAAATATAATATGAACGCAGCCCTTGCTACTCTGTACTACATTTTGAATTGAACGTATCTTTATCAATTATATTGTGTCTGTGATACTCTGTACTCTCTGATCTCTCTCCATTAAAATGTACTGTCTGTCAGATCACGCTCGGTCTTCTTATTTAATTTTCCCTAGTTTAGCTCTCTGAATCTCTTAATTAATACAAGTTTTCATCAGATATAGATATCTACATGTGTCTGTATCAGTACCTGTCCATTATGATGGTGCGTGTGCGCGGGATGCGCGGGGTGGGCGGGGTGTGCGGGGTGGGCGGGGTGCGCGGCGTGCGGCGCGTGCGGCGAGTGCTTGAGCGGGGGGTAGAGGCGCGCGTGCAGCGGCGGCGGGGAGTGCACCGGGGTGGAGGGGGACGAGCCGTACGAGGAGAGCGAGCCCGCCTCGCCGCCCGCGCCCGCGCCCGGCGTGCTCGCCGCGCCGCCGTACATCTGACGAGGTGAGACGAGATGAGATGAGATTAACATAATTGTATGTCTAGTTTTGTTCAATAATTGTTATTAGCGAATAATGGAGGATTGTTGACGTGAATACATGATGATCATAACGATTTTAAACTGATATACTCGTAATAGCGGGAAACTGAACATTTTAAATGCGTGAGACCACGAGTGGTCAGGTTTTGAGTGAGTTGAGTTGAGTTGAGCCTCACCGTGACCACGATGCATGTAACTAGGTTGAAATATCGGTGTTATTTTATTTTGGACACAGACAGTCATATAAGATTTTATATACTACAAAAAAAACTATGTGTAGTTACAGACATTGAGTGCCAACACTTATTTATATAATACTGTTTTTTATGTAATCTTGATAGACAAGTGATTCTTCGAATTTAAGTAACCTTAGGTTATGAAATACAAATTCTGAGTACTCGCTGCATTTAAAATGACTGATCGTGTATTCATGATTCAATATGATTATGTATGTATGTAGTCGAATCAATTTTTTTGACCCGGGGAGTAGGGCAGACATCTCCATATCACTTCTTCAATGTTTCTTTCAAATCTTCTGCCGTCTCACAATACTCACAGGCTGCATAGGCGGTTTGGCGACGATCATGGGGTCGGTGGGGGAGTGCACGGGCGCCGCCGCGCGGAACGAGGACATCGGGGGCAGGGGGAGCTCCGCGCCCCCCGCGCCGCCCGCGCCGCCCGCCTCGCCCGTCGGCGCGCCCGCTATACCTGCAACACAAGACAGGACATGATTATATTGACGGTTGTATGCTCGCCTGGTACTTCAAGGTGCTCCCATACGCCAATGACATAGAAACGCTTTAATGCTGCACACTCATAGCCCCACACTAGTATGCTCGCCTGGTACTTACATTCCTGTAGCCTAGTTGGTAACGACCCTGCCTGCGAAGCGAGCGGTCCCGGGTTCGATTCCCGGCCGGGGCAGATATTTATGTGACAGATAGATATTTTAGCCCAGTGCCGATAGCTCTAAAAACGGTAAAAAGTGGAAGAAAATTATAGTAGAATGAAACCTATTGCAAAAGGAAGAGAATATAACGAAGATTATAGAAAAAATAAATTACGGGCGATCTGAGGTCGGGAAGGGGGGGGGGGGGAGGGGGGGGTTTAAGGGAAAAAAATGGTTTATCTCGATTTCCGGAAAAACTACAAGTCCTATTGAAAAAAGTTGAATGGCAAAGTTGTAGGCAATAAAAAGATCTACAACTTTTGTATTTACACTCTTTTACATAACCTCAAAATTTATGTAAAAAATTCAAAAAACCACGTTTTTGGTTTTTTATTTTTATCTTTTACAAAAAATATTTTTTTTTCACGAAATTTGGTGAAAACTTACCTTTGTATGTCCTTAACATACTGTAATTTTTTTGATTCAAAAAAATATTTTTTTCCACCTTATTTTGACCTTAAATCAAAAAAACAACCTTATTTTCAGTCGAAAAATCTCACGTCAAAATATCAGATTTTTTTAAAAAGTCGGTAGTCCTTTTGTTCGTTGGAATCTCTACTTTCTAATGGTATATAAAAACTTATACACTACTATGGTAAATGTTCTCAGAAAATGCAATGAAACGACAACTATTTTCGCAAAAAAAATTCGGATTCCATTGATTGCATATAAGATTGCAAAAAACATGCGAAAATAGTAGTCTTTTCATTGCATTTTCTGAGAACATGTACCATATGAGTGTATAGGTTTTTATATACCATTAGAAAGTAGAGATTTTCACAAAAAAAAATCGGATTTCATTGATTGCATATGAGATGGCAAAAAACATGCGAAAATAGTAGTCGTTTCATTGCATTTTCTGAGAACATTTACCATAGTAGTGTATAAGTTTTTATATACCATTAGAAAGTAGAGATTCCAACGAACAAAAGGACTACCGACTTTTTAAAAAAATCAGATATTTTGACGTGAGATTTTTCGACTGAAAATAAGGTTGTTTTTTTGATTTAAGGTCAAAATAAGGTGGAAAAAAATATTTTTTGAATCAAAAAAATTACAGTATGTTAAGGACATACAAAGGTAAGTTTTCACCAAATTTCGTGAAAAAAAAATATTTTTTGTAAAAGATAAAAATAAAAAACCAAAAACGTGGTTTTTTGAATTTTTCACATAAATTTTGAGGTTATGTAAAAGAGTGTAAATACAAAAGTTGTAGATCTTTTTATTGCCTACAACTTTGCCATTCAACTTTTTTCAATAGGACTTGTAGTTTTTCCGGAAATCGAGATAAACCATTTTTTTCCCTTAAACGTCCCCTCCCCCCCCTTCCCGACCTCAGATCGCCCGTAATTTATTTTTCCTATAATCCTCGTTATATTCTCTTCCTTTTGCAATAGGTTTCATTCTACTATAATTTTTTTTCGTTTCAAAAATTATCGGCACTGGACTATTGTACTCGGGTCATGGGTGTTATTGTGATGTGTTATATGTGTCCATGCCACCCGTGACACAGGTAAAAACCTACTTGGGTATGAGTGTGTAAGCGTTTATTATTGTTTTATTTATCTTAATATATATAAATTACGTGTCACGTTGTTTGTCCACGATGGACTCCTAAACTACTAAACCGATTTTAATCAAATTTGCACACCGTGTGCAGTTTGATCCAACTTGAAAGATAGAATAGCTTACATCTCAATTTATAAAAAACTTTTGACAGAACGAAGTCTGACCGGGCAGCTAGTATTCTATATACTACTAGAGTCGCGATGGGACAACTGGCATTCTAGTGCGTATGACTCAAGTGACACAAATATTCTCTGCTATCATGGATGATTTTGGTGTTTCTGATGTTTTTTTTATACAAATAGCCGGCAAACGAGCTGACGATCCACCTGATGGTAAGTGGCTATCGTCGCCCATGGACATCAGCAAGGCATCACTGATGCGTTGCCGGCCAAGAAAGAGAGAAGAAAAAGAAAGAAAGATGTAGACGACGGTGACCACTTACAAACTGATGGCTCGTTTAGAAGCACTATAACAATTAAACGCTAGCAGATTCCAAGCCAAAGAAAATTTACTAAAAAATATAACTCCTCAAATTACTCTTCTCTTTTTCCTATCTTTAATCCTTAAAAATTACAGAAGCTTTAGGGCCAGAGATCACTGGATCGTTTTGCCATTTTGTCTCTTGGTGAACGAGTTCAACTTCAAGCTTGTTGTGGACGGTATACTCTATAGTCTTAAGGCGATATTAGGGACCACAAACAGTTGGAACCCCGCTGAACAACGGATGAGGCAATAAGATAACTCCACTGTTCGCTGAGATGACTGAGCTCTGTAGACTGTAGGTGTTTTCGGTCGACAACGCGACGGCTTAATCTTTGGTGTTACTAGAGTTCATTGACGACCACTTCCCATTAGTAGCTTGTCTACTTATCGTCACATTGTGTACTCATAAATAAGTTTATTCTAAAAATCTTGATATTTTACACTATCACTGTTTCACCAATAATCCGCACTGAAGTAGTGTCATGGAGTATGATCTAGCACTCCTCACATCTGGATACGTCCTCTGTACTATAGGTACCATGTACATATGTGTATGATAGCGTACGGTACGTCACCGGTTGGAACTTCAACCTTCGGCGACTGATCCGATAGAGCAAGACGTGTGGCACCACCACAGCTGCACAATCTGCACATACCTGGCGACGTAGCGTACGGGTCGTGGTGGTATGGCGGCGGCGGCTGATAGTACCCTGCGGGCCACTCGCCGCCGTAGTACGGCTCCTGGTACGCCGCGCCCGCGCCCGCGCCCTTCGGCGACGCGTACCGGCTCGGTGAGTCGTGACCGAACTCATCGCTGCCGTACTGAAAGGTGGAAAGATATATTTGTTAGATATGAGGTGAAGACCATGCGTTGCGTTTCGCAATCGGCGTTCGGTGTATCGGTATTTGATGTATCAGTATTTTACCGGTATTGGGTATAGACTGTATTTTACGCACCGGTATACAAACCGGTATATATATTTTTTACAACCTGAACGTTTCTATCGTCTGATTGATTTTAAGCACAAATCATTTTGAATGTATTCATACACTTGCATACACTATAACGGACTGAGCAGAAATTCAAACTGCATTAAAATTTTGAATCGAACCCAAAACCCTCCAAATGGAGTCCGTTTTTTAAAGAAATCCCTTTGTAGCTTACAATAGACATAACCTAAATAACCCCGATAGCAGGTCACAGTCAACCAACAACGAACCCAACACAATTGCGCCACCTACCGACCACTTTCTAGACTAGACGCGAGCATTACATTACTCTAAACAGATCGCTTAGTCATCAACTGTGCAATACCACCGGTGCTCCTGCAATGGGCATGTAATGTTTAAATCGGGTATTAGTTTCAACGCGAATGGTACCACTTACTTATTTGTCAACGGTCACTTTGACACCTAATTAATTTATATGCAACTGGGCGGCAAACTTCAAAGAGGTACCTGAAGACTGATCAGATGTCATTGGATGAACAATTTCCACCAATCACAGGCCTGATTGACGTTGACCTCAGACTCGTAAGATGTCGATGTGTAACTTCGACCAATCACAGGGCGCAGATATTTATGCGCCCTATCAAATTTCACGTAATCCGTCTTCTGGTACCTTTTCGAAGATTGGCGTCCAGGTGTTTATACTAGCAAAAAAGCGGTGCTTTATGAGGGCTCGCGAAGTTTTCTATCTAGTAATTTTGAAAGCAGTTGTTTAAAGTGAATGTGTATGGACTATTAACATCGCCTTCTGTAAATAATTCATAAGATAAATGGTTTTCATTCATTTTTATTTCATCCAAACAAAAATAACATTAACAATCTATAAAACTAACAAACACACGTAAAAACACACGTTTACTAAAATTTGTATGAGACCGAAGATTTCTTTTCACTGCCGCTAGATGGCTCTGCTTCCCCTTCCCATACAAATTTTAATTTACATGGGTTTACTTTACGGCGCCGTTATCTCAAATAAAACTCGTACTAAGCACATTGTATTATTATCCTGAAAAGAAAATCCTACGATAAAACAACACTGAACAAATGTAATTAGAGCTTTCTACGATTTCAGAAGGGAAATTTACATGAAATGGAAGTTACATAAAAGTAATTTTTTTAGTTTTCCTACAGATGGCGTTAGTAATACAATAAAAATCTAATTAATGAAAAATCTATTTTTTAATGGATGAAATAATATTTTTATGATTGGTAACACATCTAGAGACATGAATAGACAATACTATGTCAAAGCCCAAACCTGTAAATGTGATAGTTTCTCAGTAAAGTGTATAACAAGAATGCATAGATTGTGGAATAGTATTAGTTCTTGGGCAGGCACTGGTGCTTCTACGTGAGATCCCGGATCAATGGCTACTGAGGGGGGTTTAATGGGTAGGAAACGCACATAACCCACAAGTTGTAGGTAGGTTTTAGGAATAAGGCCTCCTCATTTATGTTAAACTCACAGTTGACAGCTAGTGAGGTCAAATTATTACATTACAAAGATTACGAAAAACATTTTATAAATTCAACAAGCATAGAACAGTGTATGGACTCAGTCGAATAATCTTATTATATTAGCGAATGATGCCCCATTGTTCGCTAAATTAGGCAACTGCAAGTTGTTGACACATTGACGGAGCTTGTCTTGTGAAAATCACTGTCAATATGTTGACTAAATAAAAAAAGTAAAAAAAAATACACGGATTTAATAGTATCAGTAAATATAGGTACGAAAGAAAACAAAATTTTGACGGTGCTGTTATTAACCGTTAAAGAGTTTCTTCACCTATGTGTAGTATTAGGCACGGTTGGCTTCGGTTGGTGAATAGTAAAAAACAACAAGTTGGGTTAAGTTTTTTTTTTATGGAGATAGCCGGCAAACGAGCTGACGATCCACCTGATGGTAAGTGGCTATCGCCGCCCATGGACATCGGCGACACCAAAGGCATCACTGATGCGTCTCCGGCCAAGAAAGAGAAAAGAAAAGTTAACCTTAACTTTAAACCTCATACACCTCACTTCATTTCTAGTCGTCCATTCACATATCCACAATTCATTCATCTGATTTCAGTCAGATCTGATAATCGCACTCACAAGACGTGCGCGCGAGGCTTCTCACGTGTTGTCGACTGCACGTCTATAAATAGTCGTATGAATCACAACCCCCTCCCCTCCCCCTCCCCGCATCCCGCGGCATCCCGGATCCCGCCACGTCACGTTCAAGCATTTCCTGTTGTCTTCCAGCTAATATCAACTTGATAGACTCGTATCGGAGTATCCCACGCTCTTAGACTTTAGGAAGTGGCGATCAATCATTAATCTTTTTTTAGGGTTCCGTACCTAAAGGGTGGAAACGGTACCCTATTACTACTCCGCTGTCCGTATGTCTGTCTGTCTGTCTGTCTGTCACCAGGCTGCATCTCATGAACCGTGATAGCTAGACAGTTGAAATTATCACAGATGATGTATTTCTGTTGCCGCTATAACAACAAATACTAAAAACTGAATAAAATAAATATTGAAATGGGGCTCCCATAAAACAAACGTGAATTTAAGCCTTCATACATCACTAATCCAAATATTATCTCACACAACCTTTCACACAATCGTAGAACTCAACAGATCGATATTCGATACATACACTAAGGGTACAATTAGCAGGTGACCCTTAAATCTCTAGCGTGGAGTGAGCCCTCATCCGTCCCGTACCGGCGTCGTACCGGGGTCGTACGGGGGTCGTGACGATGTCGTCTGGTGTCACGTTACAGAATCCATTAGGGTGCAGACGACGCCCGGTATCGGCTATCAGATGTCGAATTGTATGAGAGAGGGAAAAATGGAGATTTCATGAATGTAACTGTTATGGAAGTGGGGCACTGTTATAACTTGCCCTAATTACATTTTGTGGTACGATCACATAATTTAACTGATATCACCGGGACTTACGGCTTTACGTGCAGTACCGAAGCACGGAAACGTTCAAGAAATGAATGCCACTAGCGGCCATCCATCCACCTACTAAACACCAGGAGTTACTTCAATCAGTCGACCACTTAGGATCAACAGAAACCGACGGACTACGGCAGCTTCAAGTTGAATAGCAGCGTTTAAAAGTCACAATCACACTTTTGTGACAAATGTGATACGGAGTTCTTCAAAAAGGGTGGAAAAGAGTTCTCCGTCAGAGCCAACGTTGCATCGGCGATTCCTCTGGTATTGCTCATGTCCATAGGCGACGGTGACCACACGTTACTCGTCTGCTTTTTCATCAGCCCTTCAGACTATGAAAAAAACATCTACGCAAACAAACAACGCCAATAATATGACTTTATATTTGGAGCCGTTTTCTGTATACTTCCTCAAGCAATCGTCGATCAAAAGGGCCACAAACATCATGAATCATGAATATAATACATCGCAATAAACAACCTCCACCAAATAAAACTGTAACATTATTGTTTTATATAATTAATCCGACGTTCGTTCCGCGGCGAGACTATTTCTGTAGCGGGTATTTACAAGCCGCGGTAATATAATTAGCGGTACTAATTCCGTGTCCGTGGGCGGCGCTGGGCAGCGCTGACCACCGCTTACCAGTTCTATAACAACCGAATTTACGGTTCGTCGTTTTATTGATGTTTGCGGAGAGGCGGCTGCGACGCCAAGTTCAGTAAGGGTAAGATCTACGAAGCGAACTTACTGCAGCACTCAACGGTTACTTAAATCGCTCCTTAACACAGAATTACAATACAAATTCTATACTAACCGTGACACTGAGTTGGACTTTGCTCAGACAACAGTCAAATGAATAAAAGAACCAAAAAACACGTTTAAAGATAAAAAATTAGATGTAGAAAATAGTGCCTGTAAAGCGATCCTGCCTGCAAAGTCCCTAGAATCGATTCCTAGCCGGGGCGGATATTTCCAGGTAGTTGTGTCTGTACCATCTGCGACATACAGACTTGACAGAACCTACCCGAAAACAAAGTACGCTTCCATCTGTCACATTGTACTGACCGAATATCGAATCCGGGCCACGCTATAAGTGCAAGGTCACCACAAACGGAGCTAAGTACATCTATTGGGAAGCATCTGTCACCACCACGCTACCTGCCAAAATCGCCAAGTGTAAACGACTCTCGGCTGTCAATCAACAGGTATATTAACTAATGGTTTAACTACGTGATGGATGACAAACTGAATATTGCCAAATCGTTAATTTTAAACATTCACCGTCAAAACACTATGCGATAAAACTTCTTAGTTCTAGTATGCTCTCATAGGCCCATAGGGCTATTTTTAACAAATTTTGAAAACTAAAATCAGAACATTTCTGTTTAAAAAACAAGACGTAGATCATGACGATCAGTAGGTACATATATAATTGTGCGGGAAATTGAAAAAAAAAAATATCCGCAGCGACGTCAATAGCTCATTAAAAGCTGTTTAAAATACATCATAAAGCTACACAGACCAATGAACAAATACAAAATCTTTAAATATAATTATTACCAGACGAGATATAACATGTCTCCAAGTGTCCCAACTCACCCCGCTTTCCTGCGACGTGGCACCAGGCGGCTGCAGGCCCAACTCCTGGTTGTACCGTCTCCTCGCCCGATGCCGCAGCAGCGCTGACGCGTCGGGCTGGCCAAATTGAAATATCTGCTCATCTCGTCCACTCATAAACACTTTCTCACTAAACTCACTGAACTGTCCACTGTGTCCATTGTCCTGGCTCTCCTTACACTTGGAGATGAAGTCCGTGCTCACATACTCCCCGTTCCCGCCGTCCAAAATCTCCGACGTGAGTCGAAGGGAGTCTGAAGTCTGACGTAGATTAATGTCGGACTCTGAACGATAGTTCTCGCATATCTGGTTGAAGGTGTTGAAGTACTCGGTCGCCAGGTCCGACTTAGGCTGGTAGACCTCCGTGAGCGGCGGGGGGTCCGCGGGGAGGAAGCTCGAGTCCATGACGTCATGCCGCAGCGCCATCGTCTGTGCGCTTGAACTTGAAACCTTTACACTTGGAACGCATCACTCCAGCATCGGTCGCTCCTCCATTGCAACACTGAATCACTAACCTATTAGGGATTCGTTGTTTCAAATTGTGTTTACGTTTCGTTTGATTATTTTGATATAGCAGCGGTTAAATTTTATTAATCTACTACTGTCGTACAAAACGACAATGATAATATTTACGTTGCTGAAGATGAATAGTTTAATATTATGAACACTAGAGCCGGGAATTTAGAAAACAAAAACGAAGATACAGAAACAAACGAAGCTATACAAAACAAACTTCGAGATGAAATACGCCGACGAATAACGATTGAGATCAAAAGCAGACAAATCTGTGAAGACAAACGAAAATAATCTAAGCAGCATAGACCACCGGACGAGTCGGTGGAGAATATAAGAAATGAGAAATGAATTATGGGAATGGACCATTCCTAATCCGGTAGACACCTTTCGTCCTGAGGGAGAGTAATGCCTGAACTTAACGGGGAACCGAACCCGGACAATGAAGACCCAGGTAGTCGGGTCGATGTTCGATCTCGAAAATGTATTGTTAAAGATGACGGATTACGTTTTACAAAACTGTTGCCGATCGCGAATATTGTGTTACATTTATGATTAAACTAATAAATGTACACTGATTTGATGTTTCGCATCTTTTGTGTTTGGTTGACGTGTTCTAAAACTTAGCACTTGGTAATGTTTTCTCACGAAATAATATCGCTTTTATTTTATTATATTTACAACAAATATACTAACGCATGATAACATTCGCATCTGATGGTAACAGATGATGAAATACAAGATGATGATCGCACTAACTTAGTTTAATACTGATACAAAAATAACATTTTGCTCATCTCATACCTATATAAACATTTTGAGTCAGTGGTTAGAAGTATTCTTCAAAATAATAATAATAATAATCCATTACCCCATAACTCTTAAAACTGAAACTTGAAAAGGTAAACAAAACTTGTAAAAAAGAAAAAAATTTGGATCGAATTACAAAGTACAAAAAAAGTCATGTCACCGCTCCCCAAATGACTGCGTATATTTTTTTGAACAAGCGATTCGCTGTCTAAGGCTTCCTATAGAACCAGAGACGGCAGAGACCCGTATTTAAGCAACCACTCAGACAGCGTGTAGAGTTACACGCATCTCTGGGGAATACTTACGACCGATATCGTTCGCTGTTTTCGGCGTTCTTGGAATGTGCATTTTTTGGGGAAAGAGATACGAACAACGTGTAATCATTAACATCGATTAATACAAAGCAAATGGGACCATCTTTCACAGTTCACTGTTACATTAGTAATTTAACAGGGTTATCATCAATTTATGAGCGATAAGCTGGAAACATTATTATTATAGTTATCTGTAACATTTCTCAATCTGTTCTGTAGCCAGTTGAGCTAGTTATGTCTCTTCTCTTTAAAGGTCCGCAGCGACATGTCTTCATTTAATTTCTTCATTAAGAATATTTACGATTAAAATCTCACATTCATGTAAATAATTAAATATGATTACTAGCAAGGAGATGAGAACCTCGGTTCGTTTTCAAATACAGTAATAGGACTGTAGTTATATCATATGAAAATCTTTTCTGTACGAAGATAAACTATGTATAGCTTATTTCAGTTAGGATTTGATAGCATTCAACCAGGTTAAGAATAAGTCGTTTTATTAAATAATTAGGTAATCTGTATACCTATTCTGATTCTGATAACCTGCCATGGAGTATATCTATACTCCACGTACCTGCATACAAATAAATTGACTCTTAATGATACTAGAATAGACAATAGACATAATCGTAATTCCGGTGAGTACCTAATTAAAAAGGACGGCTTAAGAAAGAAAAGATCCTACAAGGTAAATATAATATAATATAAATAAATAAATAAACGCTAACACACTCATACCCCCGCGGTAGGTTAAACCTGTGTCGCGGGTGGCATGGACGACACATATAACACAATCACAATCCATAACCCGAGTACAAATATTTATCTGTCACATAAATATCTGCCCCGGCCGGGAATCAAATCCGGGACCCCTCGCTTCGCAGGTAGGGTCGCTACCAACTAGGCTACAGGGTCGTCAATCAATTTATATGATGAAATTATTGCACTGGTGCTCTCATCACATCAGTGTACAAAGTACCCAAAATTGGTAAAAACACTTCACACACCACTGTAGCAGTGTTATGACAATCACACACGTGAACAATAATTGGTAAATACTGTTAATATTAAAATTTCAATCTGGCATACTTCAAGGGATAACATTATGTCATCAGCTTATCTTTAGGTATACCTGATTGTTACGAAACAAGTGTTAAACGATCCAACTGTATCGTGTTATATATTGAATAACTTCATAATATTATTATGAGAGTGACGTAGCTTTTGTACCTCAGTACCAAGAATAAAACTTTAACAGCCACTGTCTATCACCAAAAGTATCAGTAATAGTTACGCGGAAGTACTTTTAACAACTTATAGGGCTATATTTTCTAAATATTATGTTAAAGTATTACAGTACTTCTAACCAGCCACGTTATTTCTTTATTAAGAATCAAAATTCCAAAACCAATTATCACAGTATTTTTCACTTAAAAAAACCGTAATTTCAAACAACCTTTCAATCGCTATCCTTGTCTTTTTCAGAACCGAACAGTTCTCACTCACGACCTCAAAGACTTTCTCCCCAAGTTCAAAGGCCCGTACAATAAGGTCACCGATCAGACGAGTTGGTCGACCTTCTCATCCCATCCCCGGTCCTCAAGATACCACCATGGAAGCGACCACCGGCGTAGCGCAACCCGACACCACTCAGCCCCTCAGCTGATCACACGCTATGGGAACATTGTTTAACATCCCCCCCCCCTCCCCCTCCCCCATGCTGACGTGTAGTCACGCGAATCACGATCATCGAGAGTGCGTTCACATATTCAATGATCCGACTTATATAAATATTAAATAACTTGCAGTCGAGTTCATGTTAACGGTATTTAAATAGCGCTATTCGTAACGATATCGGTATAAGATACGAATTTTGATTTAAAATCTTATGATGACATTTATCTTTTCACCATTGCATTTCATGCAGCTTTGTTTATCAGCATCCATCTATCCATTCTATTAGCCGTATCAATCTAATGCTGGAAATAGTAGGACTCTTAAATTGCTCGCGGATATCCGTCAGAGGGGATGGGGGGTGGGTGACCAAGGAACTAGAAAGGTCTGTCCAGAAACTTGTCCTATCTTCTCGTCCTCAAATACGACGAGAGGAGGGACTGTTGTCAGTAGGTAGGTGTCAATAAGAATATCAGTTAGTTATTATTCGTCAGGAAATAGAACTACACTAAAGTCTGCTTTTTAATTCCGCGATAAAAATTGACATTTCGAGAGTTGCAAGTTTTTGGTGTTTCTTAAATAGCGTTGTGGTACAATCGGTGAAATCAATCGTGATCAATATTTTCCGATTTTTGTGTTAAAAACCAATATCGAGGTAATTAAAATTCAAACACAAATTATTTCACACACCCAGAAATTGAAAATTAACCATATCGCTACTAATTTGTATCCAGTATTTTTTCGATTAACTTAGTATCAATATTTATCGTATCAGAAAAGTCCGCTATTCTACAAGTCTGCCTTTTACGTCTCGTTACATAGTAGTTTGTGAATATTTTTAAATCAAAGAGAGACGGAGCATAATAGACGTATAATTAGTGACGTACCAAACAGTAGTAACAGTCAGTAGTAACAAATTAGTAAGGTCGATCTCAAGCAGCTGCCATCCCAGACACACCTTGCCGATGAGGCCTCGGATAACATTCGCCGACATAAACTCAGAGAGACGTCGACTCAATAAAACAATTTTATTGTCAATACGACATCATAAAATTAAAACTTTGTTTTTATTACCAGTTCTTTGAATGTCTCTGTCTGGTTCACCGCGACAACATCAAAAATTATTGCTCGGAATTTTGGACTAATAGATTAGTTCATAAAATTAATAAATAAACAATTGCACACTCATACCTACTTCCGCAGTAGGTCCTAATACTCCTAATGGTCCGATTATAATGCGCTTTTTTATTTGAAAGCTGACGTGATTGTTCTTAGCTTGTTTAGTGTAAAACAAAAATAACGCACACTCATAGCCCAACACTTGGATTCCCTGTGTCGTGGGTGCCATGGGCAACACACACCCAGACCGAGAACAGAAATTCAAACTCATCATTCAAATTTCCGCCTCGCTGGGAATCGAACCCAGGACCCTTGACAGGGCGATCCGCTAAGGTCGCCACTCGGGTCGTGAAAATAAGCCCATAATCCCGCTGTAGGATTCCGTGTTCCTGCTCGACTGTTCACACCATTGACGTAAATTATATAGACAGGCTGTTCAGTACTTACATTTTGTTCACCTGTGTTGACCCCAACTGGGGCCAACTCAGTTTAGTACTATAATCGGCTGCGAGCAAGTGCTGTCACCATAGCTGTCACTTTCGTAAAACTCCGACTGTTCAAGAACACTTATTATTCTGTATTGTGCACAGTTAAAACTTTCTCATTATTTACGTTTGAACTTTATTTCACTTTATTTAATCATAATCGGTAAGTAACTATATTTTTATTTACAGTCTTAAAAATTATTTAGTGTCAAATATTTATTACCGACATCTTGAACCAAACTTGACAGAACGAACACAGAGTACTTAATCACTACGGAACAGGGTTGCCAGACGTCGCGGAGTGAGAGAACAAAAGGACAAAGATGCGGAAATTGTGGTAGAAACTAGAAAGTGATTTCAATACGTGACTTTTATATGAAATTGACTTACTTTATTTGTTTTAGATATTATATGTACCTATTGAATTAACGAAAATGCCAACTTGTACATTGCGGTATTGCAAAAATTATGAGCAAAAAACGAAAACATTACCTGAAAGGATAACTTTCCACAGGTAAGTTTTAACGCTTTATATTACTTCACCTGTATGTTTGTTTGTTGGTTTGTTTGTTTGTAACTTCTCTTTGGACTTGATTTTGGCTCACTTGAAACGCTCAGATTTCTTTCAAACTTCGTGGACTTATTGAGGACCAATGACAATTTAATATTTAAAGAAAAAAAAAAGAAAGAAAGAAAGAAAGAAAGAAATTACCTACATTTCATTTAAAAAAATCAACCTAAAAAATTAATAAATAAATAATAGTTTAAAAAAACTAAAAAAACACACTTATAGAAAATCCAAGTGCATGGTATTAATGGTAGAAGGTATAATATCATTATTATTATTATTATTTAAACTTAATTTTTAAGTTAAAGCTCGTCCTCTTGGGACGGTATTTAGGAACCTAGCATGGGCCTAAACCAAATGACTAGGTAACTTAATATTATTATTATTTTAGGTTCCCTCGGCCTATAAGGTGAAGTACTTAATGTGATTATATATGACAATCAGTCGGGATTTAAAGAATTGATAATAAACTACGTGTTGCTCTGAAAAACAAAGTTTTATTTAAGCTTATCATACATTATGAGTTACACTAAATACAACCTAAATCACACAAACCTACCTGGAAAACAAAGAAACGACAATTAAAGTATTTAAATTGCCAATTCCTCTTTTTGATGTTTCTACAAAAATACACTATAATATTTCAATGAGGCTACAGTGTAATTTATTAAGATACATTTCTTTTATTTTAAATGCACAACACACATAAAAATATTTTAACACAATCGAATGATATATCCTGGGACTATAGATAACACAAGTTTTATATACTTAAATGGAAAGATCCCACGCATATTGTAATAAAATGTAAATTCTGGAATAAGAAACGATTTTTTGATTTTTTTTTGATGAATGGATGAACACTACAAAAATGGTCATTCCGTTATGACGTAATTAATCCTCAGGTACCTCTACAATGTAATCCAGACAGAGTAATATATCCATGGTATATGTCCAGTTATAGTAATGTATCCATGATCTCTTTCGGAGTAGGGTGTTGGCAACACTGGGCGCATAGTGACTCTGTGATTGAGTTCTCTGTGGCACGAAAGTGTGACACGAAATTTCTTAGAAAGAGCGCGTCTATATAATTTACGTCAATGGTTCACACATAATAATTGACGTGTAGAGAATGTTGTTTAGCATCAAGTCCGCCTTTTGTACCACTTATTTGTTAAGGGTCAATATAACTTAAATAAATAAATAATAATGCTCATTGGAAATATAAGGATAAGGTAGCAATCCTAAAAGATGGATAACCGTTAAGCGTAATGTTCATTTAAACAGTCAACGCAGACGAAGTGTTAACTACTCAATATCTGTGCAGTAAATATTATGTATTAAACATATTATACTCATCTGAAATTCAATAAGCCACGTTACTTTTTTACGGATGAAGTAGTAGGTACAGTATTACGACATTATACTATACTAGCTACTTTTTTTTTAAATGACGGCCTTACGCGATATTTCCGCTTTCGTTTGGCACTTAAACTTAAAGCAATGTGACCATAGAAGAGATTTGAGTAAAATTGAGAAATATGTAATGAAGGAAAAAAAACGATATGTTAATAATTCAAAATCAAATGTAGGTAACATCGTCTAAACCCATAATACTGTCACCAGACTCATCTGACATTGATAATAATTAAGTCTTAGTGCTTGTTCACACTGAACTCGTGCGCGCGCGCGTTTTGGTGTGAACACTTTCATAGTAAAGCAAAGCAAAGCAAAGCAACAACCCATAATTGTCCCACTGCTGGGCTCGGGGTCTCCTCTCACAATGTGAGGGGTATTAGGCCATAGTCTACCACGCTGACCAAGTGCGGATTGGTAGACTTCACACACCTTCGAGAACTTTATGGAGAACTCTCCGGTGTGCAGGTTTCCTCACGATGTTTTCCTTCACCGAAGCAAGTGATAATTTACTTGTAATACGCACATAATATTTGAAAATTAGAGGTGCGTGCCAGGGTTTGAACTCGGGCCCCTTCGTTCGGGAGACCAACGTTCTACCGCTAGGCTATCACTGCATTATCACTGCTTTCATAGTAGCTCATATGCAATGAACTAATATATTCACTGCTCATATGTTTGATATTTCGCGACCGCGCCCGCGCCCACGAGTTCAGTGTGAACAAGCACTTACACATGCAAACACAGGTTGTATAGACAACACAAAAAAACAATACCAAAACACACCCGACATTCATTGTACTCGTATGTCCCGACCGAGATTCGAACCCGATTCCCATCGTTTTTACAGTCGCTACCAACTCCATCAGTCATATTACGTCATACAGGGACGTAAAAGCGTTCTTTTACTCCGAAAATTATTTTAACAGCAGTCCATCGAGACTTCAATACAAAATTTATAAACGCTGCAGATTTGCAAACGCAAAGGCGTGCAATAATTATCTCCGTTTAAGTGGTGGTGCCGACCAGATCCGACCAGATCCGACCACTGACCTACATATCGTCGAAAGCTCAAGAAAGCGCCACAACACCGCTTTATAAATACATTTTGGTTAATTCGTTAAGGATCATTGTATTGCACATGCAGTGTCGACATACCTTAATTGGACTTCGAGTTCGAATACTGTGCAATGCGACGTACAAAGAAATGTACCTACATATTGTGTAACGTGTCTGAAGCTCAGCGTGTAAAGGGTTGTGGGTTCGATTCATATTTTCACCCCATCACATATTGCATCAAGCAACAACGATAAAAAAACAAAAAATATCTGTCAGATAAACATGTGCTCCGGCCGGGAATCAAATCCGAGATCCTATGGTACATCTCAGCTTAGCTACAAAAGATTCCTTTTCCCGTACACCCGGAGCAATTCGCGTCCAAACCGAATTGCGCAAGCCACCACACCAAAACTCCACCAGGTGTACATCGGACAGGTGAGCACGTGACCCACAAACTGTACTTAAAAACAAACGTTTTCACATATTAGAATTTAAATGATCTCGGGCACCTGTCGCCTGGCGCGCCAACGCCAACGGTTGCCTTTTGACCGGTTTCCGTGCGCGCGTGTCTCGCTATGACCCGGATTTTGGACATTCGCGACCGAACTGGACTACACGGTGTAAGCCGACTACATAATAGTAAGTAAATATCTGTTCGTTGTGGGAGAGCTTCAGTTGCCTATACAGGTTTCCCACCCAGTTTAGGCAACTGAAGATCCTTATTTACTATAATGTCCTTATTATAATACTTTTGGGACCCTGGTGTACTACGTTATAGGCCGAGACTTAGTTTAGACACCAGATCTCCTACAGATACCTTAGTATCCCATTTCTTTCATATTAAGTATTATCGAGGTTACGCAGAATGCTCTACTCAACTATCAATAGGCGAACCATCGTCATCGTCTAGTACCAGGGAGCCAACTTCACCCTGCATCACAAGCAGGGGAAATCGCTTTTAGATTGTATCCTGTATAGATAGCATGGATGCCCTTTATTTTTCCATGATGTAGAGCAATCCGAGCAATTTATGCCACTCCTTCAACCATCGAATCCCTTAAAGGACATCTTGTCCCGTATACTCATTCAAACCCAAGCGTCACTAGAACAGTTTCCATGCGAGTACGACACCCTCTAAACTCCAGGTGTCTCTATCACAGTTTCCACGTGGGTTCCAGTTGCACGTGTTGCTATTTGAACGCGCGATAAGCCACCAGCGCTCAAGGCAATCATCTGACAGGTGGCAGGACATCTGTGTGGGGGTCAAGGACGGAGCGGCTCCCGGTCTGTTGACACGGAAGTAGCATAACCATCTGGTCTAGTTGATGCAGTCAATTGGAAGAGAAGTATTTTCCAAAAATATTGAGTGATCCATGAAAGGCATCAAGAACTAAGAAAGAAGAGAAAAACATTAGACATCTTAATAGTACCCAAACCTGAAATCTGTCTCCTGCGCTATTTCAGTGTCAGCACTAACTAAACCCCGATGTAAATAGAGGGTTGTTATAAGTTTGACGTGTCTGTTTGTGGCATCGTAGCCCCTAAACGAATGGACTGATTATAAAGCGTCTTTTTTTTGTTTGCAATTAGACTTGATAGAGATTGTTCCTAGCTAAAATTTACGAAGATATGTTCAGGCATTACAAGGTCATCAGAAACTGTCGGCGGTTTTTAACCGACTTCAAAAAAAGGAGGAGGTTCTCAATTCGACTGTATTTTTTTTTTTTTAATGTTTGTTACCTCAGAACTTTGGACTGCGTGAACCGATTTTGATGATTCTTTTTTTAATCGAAAGCTGGTGGCTGTCATGTGGTCCCATATAAATTTTATTGAGATCTGACAATGGCATCCACGACAAAACCACATAAGTCGTAAATTTGTGTTAAGATGTGCGCGACAAATTGACGAATAACTCAATATCACGCCAACCGATTTCGATGATTCTTTTTTTAATCGAAAGCAGGTGTTTGTCATGTGGTCCCACATAAATTTGAATGAGATCTGACAAGTAGTTTTTGAGACTTTGAAGTCGGTTATTTTTTGTTAGTAAAATTTAGATTATATAAATAAAATGTACAGTTATTTGTTCGGTGTCTTGGCGGAAACTAAGCGCAGATGCGATTTGCCAGTTGTTTACACACGCCGATGGGGGAGGAACCACGTGGTGGGTGCCATCTGACAGGTGGTCACACCGTCACCGAGCACAGGACATCTGTAGCGGGTCAAGGTCGCAGGTTCTGTTGCTGGGACTGGCAATTTAAATAAATGCGATTGTCTTCCTTTGGGGGAAGTTGCACCTTCTAATATTAGAGGAGGCCCTACATTCGTTCTTTCTTAGATCTTTCTTCAATTCGACGCGCAATTAAACGTACTACATTTAGTGTCCATGCCATTCGCGACCAGGTAAGTCTAGTACGGGTGCGTATAAGCGTTTATTTATCAACAGTAACGGATAGATAAAGCTGATAAAGAAACCGACCGAGGAACGACACAGAGTTTACTTGACGTAATATAATTTGAGCATTTGAGCGTCTGACAAACAGGTTATATCTTTAAGTTATCGTTATCATTTCCAAATCTCAGTTATTAAGCACGTTGATCAGGTAATTAAGCCTCACCGTCGGATGGTGGACCGTCGGTTGTCGGCGGCTCAAACACCATCCATCCATAGTTTATTGGTGAACGGCGGCAGGTGCGAACCGTTGGTTATGTTAAATGGTTACATTTAACTGCGTTTTGTAACTACCAATCAATCTATATTTGACTATGACTTGACTGTCGACATTGTATAGATTTTTAACCGACTTCAAAAAAGGAGGAAATATTCAATTCGACTGTAATTTTTTTTATGGACATTGGATGAACAAGTTCGACCAATCACAGGCCTGATTGACGTTGACCACAGACTCGTAGCCACTCGTTGGGTTTCGGTGTGTAACTTCAACCAATCATAGGGCGCAGATATTCATCCATTGTCACCATCATCGAAGCTTGATCTCCAGATGTACATATACCTAAGTTTCTTGGGTACCACCGATGCGTTGACGTCCACGTCCAATTGAAAAGAATGAAAGAAAGTACTGGCTCTGAAACCCTTTCGTTTGGCGGTTGACTCAAACAAAAGTACCTAACTTTCCAAACATAGATGACCTAGGTATATAATAGATATTATTGAAAATGGCATTTTACCGTACTAGCGAGATATAGCCCTATCACCGATCCAAACACAAAGCCATCCCATCCCTTCGCTTGTACACTATTATAATGGCCATTATCATTTACATAACACTCACACTTCGGACCGATATGCTTGTGTGCGTAACTGTGTGCTGTGTGAACGCGACTAATATAGGCCACGCGAGATACTTTAACGCGTAGGATATATTTCTAAAGGATTTTTAAAGGAAATTGCATTACCTAATATTATATTTGAATTAACACAAACCCTAAATTTTATCTCAAGCTAACAAAACATTAGTGAAAACCGAATCAAATTAGGTTCGACCGTTACCGAGTTTATCTCGAATATTTTTTTAGATAATACCCCTTTATTATACCTTTCAATATGTTTTAGTACGAAACCCCTACTAATATAATAGTTTATCTCAAATAACTTCCACTACCACTCTGCCCGCGGCTTTGGCTATATCATGTTATACCAGATCATGGTCTAGCTGTGTGAAAAATTTCATGAAAATCCGTTCAGTACTTTTTGCGTGAAAGAGAAGCACAATCCTCACAAACATTCACATTTATAATCTATACAAATAAATAAAATTGGGTCTGTTTGTTAATAACCGCATTTTACTAAGTGCATCTGGATGCATACACGGTACATATACCAAAACAATATTTTTTTACAATTTTTGTCTGTCTATCTGTTTGTTTCGGCTAATCTCTGAAATGGCTGGACCGATTTTGACGGGAATTTCACTAGCCGATAGCTGATGTAACAAAGAGAAACAGGCTACTTTTATTTTAGAAAAAAAAAACAGTTTAAAACATTGAAGTATTATTACTAGCGTATAGAAGAGACACCGCGAACACAATGTATGTTCCAATAATAATATCGTTTATTATTAATAATAATAATAATAATATCGTTTATTTGCTCTCACAAGAAGGTCTTAATCTAAGTCTTAATTTAGTTACATGGATAGTAATATTCTATAACCCTTCTTAGCAAGAGCCTGGTGCCTGTTGTAGGCTTTTTCAAGCCTGTGATACAAGTCACCAGTGCCCTCCCAAGGACAGATTATACAGGGTGACTGGTAAGACACTTGTGATATTGATAGGGCATAATCAGTACTCGATTCTCGATCCAAATACGTAATTAAAAAGGGTGCTTAAAATTTGACCTAATTATCCATTAAAAACAAAAAGTGTGGACACTCGGAACGCACGCGGTTAATAAATAATATTACATCAAAAACGTGGTGAAACACAAATACTACCGGCTGTGCTACCAGTGTTTGTAATTTTGCCGCTTCCGACAAAAGTCGGCGCGCTCAAAGACCGCGGTGTCTTTGAGCATCGATGCCGCCGCCGCCGACTCCGCCTGCCAAAATCTACGCCAAACCTACTTACTACCTCAGTTCTGTTTACGCGCACGCGCTGATCAGGTCTAAGATCATAACATCAATTAATTAACAAAGTAATACCTCCAATAAATCACAGTTTAAGAGCTTACCTTTGTATTTTTGCCTGTTACAAGCTAGGAAAAGTATTAAGAGAAAAGTAATCATATGTTGGCCTTATCAAAGGTCATTGACCCCACCGGCTGATCGCGCGGCACCGCGGCGTGGCGACGTTAGACCGAGGCGTTTCGAGCGTGTGTACACGGTGTCCACGCTTCCGGAGTATTTTGAGATTAATTTGATTAAAGTTAATTTACGGGCTGTGAGGATAATTTTGATTTTGATTTTTTTAATCATTAACTATGACCATGTACTATCATGTCCTTGAGTATCTAAAGTCTTTTACCAGTCACACTGTATAATTAAGGACCCAGAACTATTGCTGCGTAAACAATACCTTTACATATTGTACTTAAGTTTAAATTATATTATAGTTAAAGGCTTATTCTAATAAGAAGAATGTTTTACGCGTGTATGTGGATGACTTTGCGTGTGTATTCGCGTGTGTTGTATGTGTATATATTATATATATATATGTGTTTGTATGTGTGTGTGTGTGTGTGTGTGTGCAACTCAGTAAACAAGTGGACTAACAGTAGAATTTGAAAAGGCAAGGATTAATGATTTTGATAAACTCATTTTAAAATTTGTAGTAGGTTTTCTGATTGTATATAGTTAAGGGTTTTTAAAAAGTTGGAGACCTTAAGTTTGCAAGAATGTTTATCGAGGGGATATATTAAGTTTTATATTTATTTTGTTATATAAAAAGTTACCTAGGTGGTCAAAAAATTTATGCGAAAGCGATAAATTATAGGATTTCGTTTGGCATACACTTCTGTTCCTTCTCTTGTCTCTCTCTCCAATGAATTGACGCCGCGCGGCTTCAATGCCCAATGGATTCGTTCGATTTTGAAAGGAGAACAGGGGCTCAATTTTGAAAATAGAACCTCCCGGCGGGGACACACATTTTGTTTGAGATGTCTACTCTATGTATATACCTCAATGGTTTAAAAGAACTTTTTTGTTAAATACCATGCGGACGAAGTCGCAAGTAACAGCTAGTTTATAATATTGGCAGAAAGTAGCACAGAATAGAAATAAGTAGGATAGGAAGTATGATCGATCAGTAACTGGTTATTAAATGTATGGTAATTACTATTATTATGGTCACACTGTCACAAATCACCGCGCGGTATATTATCATAGTTGCGTGTGTGTGTATGTGATGCATTCAACTAGAGGTCTGGAGAGTACTCGAGAGCTTGCGATGACCTATGGCCGTTAACTATCGCAGTTAATACTTGTAATTAATGTTTATTGTACTGATTGCGCATTTAACGATACCCTACATAATAACATGTGTGTATAATTTACACTATTATGTTACATTACAGAATAATTTACAATACATTAAATAAAAAAGTATTCGGCTAAGTAGCCGGGGATGTCGCTATGGCTTTCCACCATGAGGTAGGCTTTGAGCGAAACATTGATACAGAGAAAAATAAATTCTTTCATTAAATACAGACTGATCAATGGCGGAGCTTTTCCCTGGCAGTTGTATCGATATGTTGAGGGGACCCCGTTCCGACGGGGTTCCTATAATATTCTGAAATTTCAAATACCTATGTGTTTTCATTGATAAGATTGAGACTGGTCTTTGCTATCAAACAAGTTCATTTTAAATGTCAACGTAAACCCCAGTTAAGTTTTCCAATTATCTGTTTTCTAAAACCAATAAATTTTTTTAATAAAATGTATAAATATATCACACTATAGGAGCAGTATTACGTATGTGTAGCTCTGTGTGATATCCATCCATCCATCCATCCGCAAGCCTACCGAGCCGGTAAAACTAGTCGACCGCCGCGCGTGGTACCAGGCGATCATGTTACCAGAGAGCAGCACTACTAATACGACGCGACAGACAGCGAGCCGCCGAGGTGCCGTCACCGATGCCTCTTGTATTTCATACGCGATCGCCAACACGGAAACATTACGATGGATTACGAATACAAAACAGTTCTATACTGTATTATAACTAAATCAGACTGCCGAGATTTAATTTCACATTATGTACTCTGCCTCCCTGATGGAGTGTTGTCTCGGGTTTGATTCCCGGCAGACATTTATGTGACAGTTTCTCTGATCGAAAGTGTATATCCACGCCATAACTACATCCAAACGCATTATTATCGCGTTAAGAGCCACATTACGCAGGTCGCAGAGTTGACTAAATCTAAATAGTTAGCACAGTAAAAGAGTCGCGGTGAGACGTGTTCTTCAACACATCAACGGATTTTAATATTCTTAATATTTTTGGACCGTTTGGAAGCATCTGCGTCCTAACACGCTAAGTAAGGCGCATTCCGCCGAAGATGTAGCAAGTGCTGTAGGATTGTAATTTTGTTGTCCAAGCCACCCGCGAAACAGGGCATGGCGACCATAGCGTGGAAGGTGTCATAAATGAGAGATTATGTCTTTCTTTGTTATCTGTTCCACTACTAAATAAACAATTCCTTTACAATAAACAACCGAGTCATCAATAACGAAGTACCAGGCTATCATATCCGCAAGGAGGTCCGAGCGGTCACACGACAGACAGCGGGCCGCCCGCGTCTTACGTTACACACAACCACACACACAAGACACACAACACACACAAGCACAGTATCGTTGGCATTCTATGCATGTGGGCGTGCTACATTCCTGCATTAATATCCAGTGACCAACGCGTGTAGCCGAAGCGATTCAAGAGGCTTGAGGTTTTAATTAATCTAATCTAATGGTAAGTGGAAATCTTTCTATCCGCTTCATTGTTCCCGTTAACTAATGCTTAGCATTGAAGTCAAGAAAGTTACGGGGTTATTTTATACCTCAAGTAAAAACAGCAGAGATGAGCAGTAAATGGCATGAGGTGCAGTGAGATGAGGTAAAGTTAGGTAAGATAAGCCGTGAGATGAGATGAGTCGTGTGGTGAGGAGAGGAGAGAAAAGATACGAGGTGCGGTGCGGCTGCAGAGTCATAGATAGAAGACAATCGAAGAGGGAGAGGATATTGTCAATAATAGTGTCATTGAATAAAATTATTGCAAAAAGTGTGAGCGTATGTAAGTGACCTACAATATGTCACTTCTTGCTCTTTCGTCAATAGGGGTATGTCTTAAAAAGGGCTTTATAGAATAGCTATTCAGCTGAATACAGCTTACATAACTTGCGTAGTAGAAGTAAGAAATCTGTCCACGTGTGTCTATGTTTCATTATGTAACTTGCATGCAATCGTCAAATGAAGCGCCGTGCCGTGTACAGTAGGCCTAAATAAAATAAGAAAACAACACATCACAAACACCTTCGACCTGGTATTCCTGGTAATAACGATGAAATGAATCAAACCCGGGACCCTAAGGCTATTCGCCCACGACCGATAATCGGTGACCGATTTTTTGTAGGAGAAAAATAGGACGTACTGATAGCAATAGTGCAACGCATATATCCTACAAAAAGTCGGTCAGAAATAATATGGGAGCAAAAATCGGCCCGAATATCTGTCCTACAAAAAGTCTGACGTGGGCGGGAAGCGTAACTCCGCGAACGCACAGTACCAAGGAGAGAAAATAAAATCAAAATAAATCAAGGCTGCCGACACACCTCACGCAAGTCAAATCACGGCCGGATGTCAACCGGAAGCTGTCAAGCCGGTGTCGGGTGTCACCGGGGATCGAACCCGACACCTTGTGAACGAGGGCTGTCGACGATCAAGTAATCAATCGATGGGATTGAAGGATGTCAATATATTTACACTTACACTATTTACGCTTTACGTATCCTGTGATAATAAGGGTTGTTTACACACCTTCCGATCTAGTATCCGGCTATCCGGTTTTCTAAAGTCGAGTCATTTACAGTCGACGAAGTGTCTATCATTTTTAGGGTTCCGAAGTAAAATCGGAACCCTTATAGTTTCGTCATGTCCGTCCGTTCGTGTGTCTGTCCGAAGCAAAGCGCCGAGACCCTTAGTGCTAGTAAGCTGTAATTTGGCATGGATATTGGATATTGGACATATTTATTAAATCATAGAATAAAATATTGAAAAGTTTTTTTTTTTTCAGGGTACCTCCCCTACAGGTATCGGATGAAGTTTTTTATTCGTTGCGTACCCTATAGTGTGGGGTATCGTTGAAAAGGTCTTTCAAAAATTTAATAGGTTTCTACGACCATTTTTGGAATCAGGGGTCCGTTTGCGAAATATTTGGCTTCAAAATACAAATTTTTGTTAGATTCAAGTGTCCCCCCGTGGTTCCCCCCTGCCCCCGCTGGCTAAACGGTTGGAGTTATTTATCATTCCAATCGGTACTTGTGGCGCAACGGTTTAATCACCATACGGGACCGCCATTCAAAAAGTCCTGGATTCGATTCCCAGCGAGGCAGAAATTAGAATGATTAGTTAAAATTTCTGTTCTGTCTGGTCACATACACATATGTTGTCTATAGCACCCACGACACAGGGAATCCTAGTGTGAGGGTATGAGTGTGCAGTTTGTGTAAAATAGAAGTCTGTTAATAAAAACGCTAGACACTACAGTTACACATAATTTAATCCTTAATAAACCCGGTACATGTCATTATTTAACGACACCAATTCGACCGATGCAGATGCCCACAAACCACCTCTCGTCAACCCTTTGTTTACGTTAATGTAAGCCCACGTAATACCCCACGCTGTCACCATGCACCGTTCCCAACTCCTGCCCATCAAGACCTGTCATTATGTGTTTATTATCCCCGTTCATCGTGCGTGACCGACACACACACACACACACACACACACACACACACACACGCACGCACACACAGTGTAGTGTGTTTCACATAATAGTTCCCTTGGGATGTATATTTTATGCTCAGGCATTGATCAGTTTTAAAAATTATCCGGACTAAACTACCGTTATTATTGAATTGCTTGGATCCTACCCGGGACTTTTTTCGTTTGACAGAGTCAGTTACGCAGTAAAATAATAAATCACTATAAATCTATGTACAAATAGTGGGATTACGATCTATTATAAAAATTATAATAATAGTCTGGTCAGGTATACAATTATTATTTCTGTTCTCCAATAAAATAAATAATACCGATTATGATAATGTATGCCTGTATAATGGTAATAACGACAATTTGTTGTTTTTTATGCAAACGAGTAGTCGGACCAGATGGTGTATGGTCACCTTCGCATTACAGAATCGTTGACTTTCAAAGAGGACAATGGGTTAGAAAAATAGAGAATCTGCGCTTTGACGACCCTGTAGCCTAGTTGGTAGCGACCCTGCCTGCGAAGCGAGGGGTCCCGGGTTCGATTCCCGGCCGGGGCAGATATTTATGTGACAGATAAATATTTGTACTCGGGTGCAGGGTGTGATTGTGATATGTGTCGTCCATGCCGCCCGCGACACAGGTATAAACCTACTGCGGGGGTATGAGTGTGAAGCGTTTATTTATTTATTTATTCAATTATCCTATTTCCTTACCTCCTATCCTACTGTCCTATTAACCCTACAAATATTACAAACCAGTGCTCTGCTCGCGTTTTGCGGGATAATAAGTATCCCGTATGTTATTACAGATCATGGTCTACCTGTCTGATACATTTCATGTAAAGTACAGTACGGCCGACGTACCTTGGCGCGTCTGAACTTCGCGCGGAAGGCTGCGCAGTAACACAATTCTCATTCAATTATGTCTCAGTCACACGTCAGCATGTTCGTGTCGCTATCTCTGTCTTACATGCGCTAAAGTTCGCAGAGCCTATGTTCAGACGCGCCAAGATGTCGGCCGTACTGTAGTACAGTAGTTTTTGCGTCAAAGAGTAACACACATCCACTGAGTGTGTCTGTATGTTTTGTGAGTACTCCGACTGTCGAGTCAATGGTATGTGGGTTAAACAATGCTAAGGATGTCGGGTCCCCACTCCCCACCCACACAGAGCTACTGGTGTTTAAAAAAACTATAATAATACATAGATGATGCAATTAGGATTAAAAAAATAATAATCTACAACCGCATTCGTCAAGACTGGTTGACTTGACAATGACACCAGAAACTTGCTTTAAAGGTGGATGCGATGGCACAATTCATAATTATGTATATTATTTACAAGTGATCGCAATTAATTGTAATGAAATAGCGAACTACAGAAAATAACATTTAAGCCCAATGCATACGTAACGGGTTTTTTCCCGTTCGGGACGAGACGTGAAGTTTTGGAAACATCGTTTCATAGAAAATGTATACGATAGTGCATACGCAGCGGAATCCCGTTACGTATGCATTGGGCTTTAAACAAGACAATAAAATCACCGTTTTAAATAAATTAAAAGTTCAGTATGTTTACAGGTCACCAATAAAAACTACCTTACATTTTGGACTTTACACACTGTACTTGTAAATTATAATCAGTTTTCTTTAACATACAGTTTACTCAATGATAACGGCAGCAAAGTACCTTGTACGCAATATAATATGTACTTTGATTGTTGTTCCCGGGAACGCCCCCACAACACTTTTCGTGTGCCGTATTCCATCACGCGCACGATAAACCGATTCATTACTAGAATGCGAACAAACGAAGAGCCAACTAAAATAAACAACCGCGCGTATACCGTGTAGCTAACTTCACTAAAATTACTAAAAATAGTACGTTTACATGTAAATAATAACGCGCTTTACCCTTTATAGACTTTGAATGAGCATTTGGCGCAAGCGAGAAATTGGGATTTGAAAAACTAATTCATTACCAGTAATCAGAAGTGGGATATGGCTCGAAGGACCAATTACTGCTATGGACGGAATAGCCTCAAAAACAACTCCATCGTATGAGGAATATCGCACGTCTAAACTATATGATCATTCGATGCTCCAAAAACAAGATTTATTATATTTATAAGACTAGCAATCTGCCCACGGCTTTGCTCGCGTTTTAAAATTACCCGCCATAAAATTTACCCTATTTTTAGGTCTAGACATGGTCTGACTGTGTGCTGTTTCCAAACATCTTCACAAACTTTCGCTTTTAAACATCAGTAGGCTAGCAGGAAGAAAGATATCAATAAACCGCATAATGATACGACAATTAAGCATCAAAGCGACATCGATACTTTATTCGCAATGTGCTCATAAACTATTCACCAGCCCTGAGTGCTGACGTGGCGGTCGTGGTGCGCCGTGGTGGGAGGAGCCCATTGATTGCCGGCTACGACGTGGCCCGTAGCCAGTTAGTAAGTTATAAGTGGGTAGAAGTTGGAAATAATTGCCTTACAAGGATACTATAACAGTGACGTGGAGTTATTTTATTGAATTACGACCCGGTCACACATGTTACTCAAAATCCCCAAATTATAAGTAAACCCAAAACTTTTTTTTTAATACTACTGTGTTTAAACATTCCAAAAAATCCTATAAAAGTTTACTTTTCCAACTTTTCTTTGTTACTACCATTACCACAAAAAACAAAATTACGATAGACAATGAAAAGAAAAGTACCATACCATGCCAAAGTTCCCTTTCGTACTTTTTAATCAAACCCCCATGATCTCCTAATCTTCCCTGATCATGATCTCCAAATCCCCTCCCATCTCCGAATAGAACAAACAGCTGACCAGAACGACACGTCACCAGTAGTGGCACCAACAGCATCATCACACTACCTGGCTGCCTGCCCGAGACGCGACACACGAGACAAGATGATATATCTCTACATGGTTGAATAAAGCTTGGATGTGCAATCGAAGCCCTTTGCATAACGTTGCAGTTTCGATTTGGATTATTCTCGGAGCTAAAGTCCGATTTGACCTCCAGAATTTGGCTAAAGTATCTCCGAGTCTGATTGTAATTGATTCAAGAGCTAATTAAATTGGTAATGATGGTGAATATTCAACAGTTATTGCCAGTATTTTTCTAATTGTAATAGGACATGATGATAATACGATTGACAATCAAGAATTTGATCCTAAAATTCTTATGATTAAAGATATATGTATAACTAGAAAAATAATAAATTTGCAAATACTAATCTCAATCATAAAACAGGATACTTAGAAAGCGAATATAGCAGATATGATATAATTAGAATATCTAATAAATAATCTTATCGTTACAAATTATGTGTACTGAACCTGAAGCAATTGTCAAGTTGGAAACAAATCGGCAAATACGAGATTATGATGCAAAAGACTGCGACGTACAAGATAATACATTATACTTAGTCATCGATAACGAAGATTAGCTAGTCAGGTGTCGTGTCTTCGTTTGTTAGATCAAACGTTTTTATACTCTTGCACGATTTGTGTTTCGTCAAATATGGTTTAAAATTTATTATGTATGGAATTAAGAAACAGTCATAGGTTTCCATCAGTTAGATCTGATGATACTGAGGAAAATAGTTCAGGACAGATGCGTCTGAAATTATGTACAAAAAAGGTAGTCTTGATGATTCAAAGAACTCCATAAGAAGAAAATACGTGATTTCTTCCGCGTATGTATATTAATATAATTAGAAATATTTTTAAATCATCCTTCGTCTACAGACCAGGCACATTGATACAAATGACAAGCGTTATATAAGGAGATACAATAATGTCTGTGACGTCACTTCCACCGGAGTTTACAATAAAGGGCGGATTAAATAGAGCGTGCCCGATTGTTTCTTAAATGTTATTGCGTAACGTTATGAAGCATGGTTGAACTGGGCTTGCTCTGCTCCCTGTCTCTCATCCTTGAAGATTTAGAGAGTAAGAGATGTTATAAGAGAGTTAGAGATGACCTGTGTGGCGCGATGGTTACCTTGCCGGATTGCCACTCCAAGGGTCCTGGATTTGATTCTCAACGAGGCAGAAATTTGAATGATGAGTTTGAATTTCTGTTCTCGGTCTGGGTGTGAATGTCCTTGTCTAGTGTGTTGTCCATGGCACCCACGACACAGGGAATCCTCGTGTGGAGCTGAGTGTGAAGCGTTATTTATTTATTATTACGAGTATTAAGAAATCCATTGCCTTCATCTATGAAGGCCTCGGCTTAATGCTTCAGCAGATGCCTGTTTACTTCAGGTCATCAGTTTTCTCTAGGTATCATTAATTTTTACTGACTATGGTGAAAGTATACTCTCTCTCAGAGGTGTATGAGGTGTACCAATCCGGACTTGGCCAATTGGAACACTGAAGAGTATCAGTTATGAAGTAAGAAATAGGTGAATAGATGAATGAACTCTCAAACTTTGTTTTCATATTTGCAATTCTCGTTCTTAACACTTGAGAAATCAGTCAGACAACAAAAATCTGCTGAAATCAGGTGGATTCAATACTTCATATTTCTAAGCTTGCTTTTTTGCAAGAAAGAAGATAACACAAAAAAAATCTAACAAAAATTGTGTTGATATTGCATATCTAAGAGAAGATATTGATATAATTGAAGAGATTTTTACGCTATTTACAAAATGATGATAAAATGAAAAAAAAGATCAGGTGCAAATAGGACATCGAAAATATATCTAACCGTAATACGTAACAAAAGTCTAGAAAAGTAATTTTTCATAGACACTAATTAAAATATTATTAAAGGCAGTCGCTACAACTAAGTTTCGCGAGCAAGAGGGTGCGGCGGGGCGCGCGGGCGGGAGGGGACGCGAGACACGATTTACGGCCTAACTCTGGCGGTTATCTCCAAGGATTTTTGTTTCCAGGCCATAAAGAGATTATTAAAATAGCTACCATGTTTTATAGACACTTATTAGTTCTTCTATTATATTAGGAAGTCCTTTTATATCTATCACCACCTATAAAATTAAGTCTCAGTTAAAATGTTGCATGGATTTTCATGCGCTTTCACCAATAGAGAAAGAATCACGAGATAGGTTTTTAAAGTAATTAATGTGAAAAATTTCATACAATATTATATACACAACAATCGGCTAGTTATCACCTACTAATAATAGTGAACAAGTTTTAAGTGCGCAGACCATCTTAAACTTCTTCGTCATTCAACAGCATGGGATATTGGGATGGTTGCAAAGCATTACCATAAATCAATAAAAAAAATTGACATCATTAAACATGATCATCAACAGACACCCCAACAATATTTTGTCTACGTATAAAGATTTTTGTATCATTCTATCTAGAATCATCAGTTTTTCTATAATGCTAAGATATTGGTCTATCTAGAATCATCAGTTTTTCTATAATGCTAAGATATTGGCACTTCGTGAATTCACTTCTTTCTTCTTGGGAATAATGATGTCTATCACGAACCTATTCAACTATCTAGCATGTGTTTCTTCTACACGTATGTTTGGCTACTTGTTTGGTAGAATTATTTTTTTCTTGTTAGCATCTTCTCTTAGTTTATCAAGATACCTCACCCTAGAATCATCAACCATGATATTTTTATTTGTTTCGGTTGCAACGTCCGAGCCAGAAATTTTGCAGTTTCTTTTTGGGCGCCAACGCGTTGTTGTTGATGTTATATTAATTGAAGAAGTGACCATTAACATCAAGTGGCTCTTCAGCTCGTTTAGCGACTATAACAAAAAAGCGAATGATAAAAGATCAGTGAGAGAAGCTATTAAAACAGATCTTTCTTGCACAAACAACAACAGCACATTGCACACATTGTTATGCACATAACGACGCTCGTGGTATGTATGTGTTATCTACATGATTGACATGCAAGACACAGCACACTTCCACTTTTAAAGGAAGACGAGAAGACACGCTATGAATATGCCGAACATGAGAAACTTGCGGATACCAGCTTAGCAGATCCTGCTGCAAGGCTAGATGTAGCTGAGTAGATCACGGTGAATCTAACATACGTATAAGTTTCAAGAATCTATAGAGGGATTACAGATATCCAATTCCCGTAAACAAACGTTTGTTTCCGTCGGAATTCGCAACAAAGAAGTTTACCTCTAGCATTCCTAATTTAGAGAACATAATTAATATCTTTAGAGAATAACATTAAGATCATATCAATAAGACATAATTCTAATTATTATTATATATTTTAGTTACTTATGAATGAACCTTTCTAAAGTAACTAAGACAAAAGTTTCATTTGTTTTTATTCATACGGATGTTGCAAATGAGCATACAGACTATGTAGAGTTACATGAAAATTTTAATAGATTTAAGGTTAAAATAACCAGTAACCAGTGATTGAATCGAAATTTCCAATCCTGCACGCACTTCTAATCAAAGGTATCAGAAAAAAAATATCAAAGCAAGTTTTCGGAAAAGGAAAATATGGGGATAAACCTGAGGCTGAAGTACATGTTTAGAGAAAATTTAATTTAAGATTTTCAACGTTTATCAGTGATATTTATCATTTATAATGAAAATTTATCACTACAATAATTTCCACTTTCAGTAAAAGGCATCTGAGAGCAACGTGTGTATACTTACTGTATAAATAAATATGATATACACTGCTTGGATATATTCGTCAAACCTGTATTAGTTAATTTAATAAAACTTGTAGCCAAACAAACAAAGAAACTCGTCAATATTAATAAGTTTATATAGTGTCTCCACAATATTGCGAGTTATAGTTTAGAAATCAAATTATGTTTTATCTCATGAAAATGATATTGAAAATTTAATACATTTTCTGCATATCTGAAAATTTTGAACATCAACTGATGAAATAATTAAAAGTTAAAAACTTTCCTGTTAAAGTAAATTGTTTCTTCAGTTTTTTTTTCTACATCATATAAGAAGATTTTGAAATTTGTCGATGATAAGACAATAATGTTAAAATAAAATACACTTGTAAAACCTAAACAAAAGAGTTCATATGAGCAACAAAATAAGTTAAAGAAATAGAAATCCAGGACCAAAACTCAACAAGACTCGTCACTCGAATCCACCAGAAGCAAAAGACATAATTATGTGATGGTGAAAAAATCCAACATCACTCCCGACTTCCCGAGTTCGAACCCAAACTCCAAGCCGCCCGCGTACGCACTTCCCATTCAACCGAGCACTACAAAGAGTTAAAAAGCACCGCTCTTATCTTACCGAAACAATGGCAAACGATACGTAAACACAGAGCACAATGATTTGTAACACGTTTCCGATAACACTGCACCAGAGAGTGGAACTGTTGAAGATGTAGAGACTCGACTGGCGCACACTGACACAAAACTTTCAGGACGGAGTGCAACACGACGCGCGAGGTACGACGCGCTGGCGACTACTGGCTCCGCCATGGCCGACCGCCACTCACTTTGGCCGGTGGGTTGCCAGCCGTGGCGTTATTGCCGCCCCGACTTGGGAGAATTTCAACGATACTTCGCTTATATTTAAAGGCCATAAAAAAGCTTTTTGAGCTCATTTTGACATTGATACGGATAAGAAGTTGAGTAATATATGAAAATTTCCATGACAGTAAAAGATTAGCGGATAGTGTTTGGAAAATCCTTTGGAAAAAAGATTGGTCAATAATGTAGCCTTTTTATGTGCTATCTCAGATTTTCCGAAAGTCATAAAATTATTACCAAAACTACTTAACCGATCTTTTAGGAATAATAAAAAAATACATCAAAATATTAAATGAACAACAAAAGTATATAAATTAATGTGGTCCACACGCTTTCCTTTAACTTCCTTTAACCATTTATTAAATTCTTTATTGATAACTAATAAACAAATCCAACGATTTAAAAGAAAAAACTGAATGCAGACCATTGAATAAATTATGGGTCCCAGCGTTCTCGCCTGGCAGACCCCAAACTTCCCTACACCGTCAGCAACAAAAGCTCCCCCGCAAAGGGCAACCCAGAAAGCGACGTTGCCGCTCCGATTCGCGCGGTCTCAACGGCGCGCACGTAACAGTAATGAGGTTAAAGTTTTTGAACACAAACTTTTTTCTTCTCAATTTTCAGTACTGTACTGAGCTTATAGACGCGCCTGCTCCAACCAAAATGTAATTAGCCGTTTTAAACGGGAGTTTTTTCATGGGATTGATGCTCCGCGTAGTCATTGTAAAGGGTTAGGAGTATTACTACTACTGTACTTTTGTAAACTTTCGCTGCGTAGTTTCGTTCGTTGATCTATCTCGGCGTTTAGATTATTCTACTATGTAAATACAATATGTTTATTCATAAACTTTATTCTTTTTCTGACTTATCGTATTCTGCTTTGAAACAATCACATTCTAAAAGTTCTAACTTTACAAAACCACTTTTCTCTGTTTTCACATTAAAACGCTTCAGTTAATACCAAATGAAATTAACAATTTTAAACCGTGAAGTAATTTCAATTGACTTCTAGCGGAAAGTAATAGCCCTTTGTTTAATTTCACGGAGTTGTTTAGCTTTATTCTCTTCTATTGTACTTTCAAGTAATCACTAAGCGTGGTGTGATAAGTAAAGTGGTACCTTACAATAACTGTGGATTGTTAGGGATTACATATATTGAATATTTCAGGAGATTTTTGACTTTAAATTTTATTTCTTAGTGGTCACCAACACTCATCATAAAACAAAGTTATCTCTTAGTTATTAAAAATCTGTTAGAATCTGTTAATTACTAAAAGATGGCAGAAGCAAAAAATGTCCAAAGGTTTATTGAAAAATACCTACATGACTAAATTATTTTGGGTTTCAAGTTACTTTGTGCACAATAATCTCAAAAACTATAATATAGTAAGGATCTACTAGATACTTAGTAATCTGTCCTTATCGACTCTTATAATATAACTTGGCCATTGCCACTTCAGCTAATTTTTAGTTAAAAAGTCCAAAATGTATGATTAATAAAAACGAGATAATTATTCTCGTTAACATATTAGCTTCAAAACCTACTTATTATGTTAAAAAATTGACATTTAAATAACAAAACATCAGTCTCTTGCACAGCATCAACGACCAAGATTTTTCGACACGTAACATCCAAAAAAATTATGTCAAACGTCATTCATTGATCAAATGACACCTGAACATCACATTAACATTAATCTACGACATTTACACCTTGCCGCCATCATCGTTTTTGTGGTGTTGCAAAATATTAAGCACGAATTCATGTTTTGTACCAAATAAAGCTTTTAAATGAAATGGTTGAAACCTGTTTTATGTGCGTTTCCCTACCTTTGGATATACCAAGACCCAGACCTGGCAGGATTTTGAAACATCGTTACAAGCTGTTATCACGTTTATCTACTCAATAAAACGCTAACTATTACTGACAGAGCTAGAAGCATGAAACTATTGTGCGGGGGAGCACTTAGGATTTTTGAAAAATGTTCAAGAAGTTCCCCTTTTATGAGGGGTAAAAGTTTGCATTAGAATAAAAATAATCGTCTCAGTTACTTGTAACTTAGAGTTTACCCTTCTCAATTGAATTAATATAGAACGTATAAAATATTTTTCTGTAAATTCTGAAAACCCTAAAGAGGTAAAAAGTCATCGAAGTCGGGGGCACAGCTGGTATAACGCAGCTAAATTATTTTTATCATATTAAGATTTTAACGTTATTGAACAACAAAAGTCTCAAACGTAGAAAGATTTTGATTCAAAAGTGTAACATCAGCACCAATCAACCAATAACAGCAAGTTGAATCTTGAGTGAAATTCATAAACATATTACTCATCACAATGCCTACAATCTCAACCTCCCCTGACATACGTGCGAAAACGCCACAAACAAATACAGATAACAAGTAATACAACGGTCAAATAGAACAGAGAAACCACTAACGTGACCGTCGGTGAGGTTCCTAATCGGGAACACAACGACAACGACACACCACCATACAATGGCGATATATTTGGTGAGGTTGGTAAATTAATGCGCAATTCACTAACCAACCGATAAGCAGATTTCGATAGTGAATTGTGAAAATAAGCTTGTAATTAGAAGTTTGCCTAAGCTATAAAAGGAATCACGGGCTGGTGACTTAACAAAGTTGGGACTGTTAGGCAGTCTAAAGCACTCAGGATAAGAAGTTATGAAGATTTGTGCGTAAATGAAGTTTATAGATAATCTACTTAACAGAATTCACATTGAAGTTGAAGATAGATTTTCCAATCACCACAAAAATCCGGAATCCATAATCCGCATTGTTACATTCAAATATATTATTAAAACTTTTAATATCAGTGAATCTTCCAAAAGCATATAATATTTTCTTGACAACATCAAAGAAATCTCCTAAAATATGAACGTACTCAAGGATAGACATTAAAACATGTACAACATAAAGCAATAAAAAACCATAAGACCATAACGTATACCATTCCCCACATAGGCTCAGGTCTCCTCCATAATGAGAGAGCAATCTTCACATCAGAGAGTTTTCCATGTTCTCAAAACCGAGTTAAGTCTGCAAATCTGCACTTGACCATCCTATACATTATCCTGAACATCTCCTCTCGATGTAAGAGAAGACCCAATCTTAGCAGAAGAGTTTCAGGCTGCGACAATGTTGCCACCTACCATGTTTCTGGAAAAACTATTAATCACAGCCAAGCAAAGATAGAAGATACATGACGCAACAACAAAGAACATTTCAAATTCAGACGTATCTATTGCATTACGCAAGAGACGTGCCGCTATCGTGAATATTTAACGCCGGAGTCGGGAAACAAAGAAAAGCTAATTTGTTGGTACAAGATTTTTTTTTTGCTTTTGGTTTTGCTCCTTGATAGTGGTATTATTTTATTTTTATCAGTAAATTCCAAACAAGTTTTCAAGTTCCAAACAAGTTAAAATGGTAAACTTATAATTAATTTTATGTTAATAAAAGTAGGTACATATAATTTTTATGTCTGTTTGATTGAACGCGATACTTTCAAAAATACAATTTGAATTTTTATGTGGTTTTTACAGTAACACAGAGATTAGTAAGTAAGTTAACGTAAGTGTACGGGACTTATCATAAAAGATGTTTGAATAACGCCTGATAAACCATGTAGCAATTGGGGTAGTGATAAAGCTTAATTCATATACGTATTTCTTTTAATTATTCACTTACACGGATACTTCGACGTGTTTACCGTGATAACCAAGTTGAAAAAATTTACATTTGTAACAAATTAAAATTTATTGGGTAATAGTTTATATCTAGGTCCATTATCATTTTGAAAAACAACTTCTCCATTATTTGAACATCAAACATTGGTTTGCAGCACTGCCAAAATAAACAAATATTTGGCGCTTCGAGCTTTCGCAATGTCAATAAAACTTTTATGGGGATTCAAACGTATCACAGTCATTCAGTTTGACGCTCATCAATAAAATAAAAAAGTATTTGTTATGCGAGTAAAGCCATTTGATGGTAAGCAGTCAACGCTATTCATATCACACAAGAATTAACCATTACCAATGAAGAGGCCAGTTAAAGGGCAATAATTTTGAGAAAATACAACTGAAACACCTTAAAACATTTTACACTTGATTACAGAAGGATAAAAGCCTGGTATGAATAACTTTACCACAATGCGAATACTTTTCTCTTGTTCAACAGTATTATTTCACTTACAAAAGAAACTAGACAACAAATAGTGTTGAACAACAGCAAACAAAACAAAACAACAACTACAGAAGTGATGAATCAAAACAAATATTTGTTATCAACGCTTTTCTTATTTATTTCGTAACTAGCTATCAATGGCTGTGACAGAGCGATTATCTGTTACGTGTTTGATACGTAACGGCCTAACGGCGTCAAAAACAACGAAACAATCCGGCTTGAAGGACCAAAAACATTTGCATATCAAGGCATAGAAGTAACTTGTCAATTACACACATTACTTAGGATGAGCGAATTCTAAAAACTAATTATGTCCATTTCCAAGCATATTCATGAAAATTTTGTAACTTCAAATTCTATTATTATAATAAAGTGTGTGTAGTAAGGAATTTTATCAGCTCTGCTCGCGTTTTCCGGGATAATAAGTATTCTATATACTACCTGTCTACATGTGTGCTAAATTTCATGAAAATCTGTTCAGTAGTTTATGCGTAAAAGAGTAACAAACACCCATAAATCCTCACAAACTTTCACATTCATAATATTAGTAGGAAATAAATGCGTCTTGAATTCTTGATACACTTCCTGATAGAGACACATCTTATCCGGATCGATGCTTGATACGTACAAATCTAATTGTCTTCCAAAGCCAGCCCAGACTTTCAGCCTCCAAGGTCCGAGTGATCGGTTGACGGTACTGTACGGTACCCGCGACCACTCGGGCCACGGTCCAAGTTATAACGAGCGCCATAACTCGCGCCCTAATGAAACAACTTGCCGCCCCTTCCCCTCTCCCGCTGACACACGGCAGCGCCCCGTTTATTGTTGCGGATCACTTATCGATACTAATTCTTATCTCGTAACAGTTTCCCTACGACTAAGATGCAGCACGGTGAAAATATTACCGTCTACTAGTTTTTTCGCGAGTACTTTCTGAAAATCTTCAATTTTCATCGTATTTTAGTTGTCAGCGTTTGCGTTTCTTGTGGCAATCAACTGCGGGACATCAGTGTTCTTAGTAGTCAGTTGCATTTGGTGTAGAAGTGGACATGGATTAACGGTCTTATAGGTTACATAAAAGTTCGTTTATTAATTTAATGTCCTGTCGAGAATTTCTTTACTGAAGCTATTAGAGGAACGATTAGCAAAGATAGCCTAGATAGAATTAGAAAGGAAACAACTCTAGCACGAGTTATCAATCACCCAATGGCTAGAAAATGATATTGTTTTCCACGTTGCGTAACTTGCGTACAAATATTCATATCTTCCAGCAACCATTATAAAACGCAGCAGTTTAATAAATCGATCTAAAAATGAGTTTGAAGAACTAACTTAGCGATTTGCTTTGACGATTTGCAATAATACACGTTCATTTGAGGTAGCTCTAGCAGACATGATTACAGGGCAGACGATGATAACCACCGGTGCTGACGGTAGCAGACAATGAAAAATAGACGGTGGATTATAATTCTTTAAATCGATACAGGGTGACCTGGAAGCCCATGGAGTTGTATCATGTTAGGATTAACCACACACAATTGGCCACCAATTGGAACATCACCAACATCTACGTTGGTGACTAATCAGCGTTTTCGATGGACAAAAATTCTTGACAGCAAATAACCGACTTCAAAATTAGGGATAACTCAAAAACTACTAGTCATATCTCGCTCAAAAAGCGGCACCACATGACAAGCACCAGCTTTCGATTAAAAAAAGAATTATCAAAATCGAATCGGTTCACCCAGTCGAAAGTTTCTGAGGTAACAAACATAAAAAATACAGTCGAATTGAATACCTCCTCATTTTTTGAAGTCTGTTAGAAAGAAAGAAAGAAAGTCTGTAAGAAAGAAAGAAAGAAAGAAAAACATTTATTTCGCTCACAGGGCACTGAAACAGATACAACAAGTTTAATTATTAGAAGCACTGTATCGGCCCACTGCAGCACTGATCACTAATGCAAACGTCTTGATTGGAGCGATCAGGCTTCAGGAAAGTTTTTTGGGTCACGTATTAATTTTAAAGCTGTAATTGGTATGATTGGTTTTGGAATTTGGAATCGATTGTGGAAATGTCAAATGTGGTGTTATGATGCCTTGATACATTTATTATTTTTTCGTGTAGAAAGGTTAGTGTTCTATAATGTTCACTGTTCTGTGACCGTCTGACCTAAAATATTTTTCTTTTTAAGCAGCATTGGTATTTTATAGTTTTGGTAACTTAAACATAGGTATTTAGTACGTGACTGTGTACATGATAATGTAATGTGTAGTACATTTTTTTACACAAATAAGTTAATGCTTGACCACAATCCCAGCTGACGGTAAGTGGAGATGTGGACGGCCGGCGGCGAGCACATTGACTTAGTAAAAGCATATTCGCTCTTTTCTTAAAAAAAATACAGTCCAATTAAATACCTCTTCCTTATATTTTGAAGACGGTTAAAAACATCCACGTAATAGCACAGAAGAAATAATAGTACTTATAAATAAGTAGTCGTAGGCAGGCGGGAACTCCGACGCAGGCAAGTTATTCCAGTCCTTCGAGGTGCGTATAACGAATGACGAGGCAAACCGCGTCGTCCGTACCGGCGGAATGTTCACGACAAAAGGATGGATATCAACCGTGCGTCTTGTGGTTCGATGGAGAGACGGAGATGGGGGAATTATCTCAAACAATTCCTGTGCACACTCTCCGTTTGTCTCCCGAAATATTTATGTATGTGTGGAAGAAGGTATTATATGGTACTCCAGTTCTAACGTTCACATCATTAACAATCTCTACCACTCCGTCATCAAAATCCAAATCCCCTAGAATGTCCCACACGTATATTCCCAATAGACTGACATATTTCTTATTCTAAATGTTTAGTTTTTCTCCATAATTTCTTGTATAACAGTATCTTGTATCGACCGATCATTGTAGAACCAAAGAGGTTGCTCCCCGATATATGCATGTTAATTTACTAATTTGGTTGAATTAGAAAATAACTTTCCGCCTCATTTTCCGTAAAAGAAAACACTACGTTCTCGTTGAAAAACATAAAGCCGCGTCCACAAGAAAACCTTATCCAAAACTGCCCCGAGTCCCTTCCCAACTCCCAGTGGTCATCGACTCTGATGTAAATAAACATCATTCCCTCACACGCTCACTTATCTACCCCTCGTCGCACCCTGCAGTCCTGAACACCTGCGCAAATCTCTATACACAACTACACTACCTGTCCACTACTATCCACTGCTTGCTGTACCTCGTAACCCTCAACCAACTATCGAAACTAACTCGCAATGTACAGTGAAAGGTGGATTCAACTCTACGGAACTCGTTTCCTTTGAAAAAGCTCGGGCACTGGTAATAATACGAGAAACGCACGCGCCGACCGACAGATGTTTGCGTTCGGGTGTACTCGGCACGCGTCGGGTATGCTCGGGCGATCGAATTCGAAAATCTAATACCGCGGTCACATTGGTTCAACTTATGTTAAGGGATCTTTCGCCATTTCTTCGCCATGGTGATAGAGTACACAAATGACGTCAGAAGTTTCTGAGTGATACCTGATTAAATGAATTGAATTGAATTTGTTCTTCATAATAACATTAGAGGAATTTTAACTTCAGCTGAAGAGAATGTTAACTTCCGTTTATATCGTGTTTATACCTAATCCTTGCTGACGGTTTTATTAAGTTCAACAAACGAGGAAACAAGCCACCAGATAAGTGGCCATCGTCAAAACGGGAAACTGATGAAGACTGAGAGAGCGATAAAAAAGTTTTTGACTTTGTATTTATATTTTGCATTGCAGTGTGTGAATATATCATTCACATTGTATTTAAAAGTAAAACAGTACAGAAGTATTTATTATCACATCCATCCAGCCGGGTAATAAAAACAAAAAAATATCTGTTAAACAAACATCAAGTTAATAATTTTGTAGCTGAAAAATACCGCTGTTCCTTGAATAAAGCTTTTTGACTTTTATTTCATTGAATGCACGAAGTCAAAACCTGACAAGTGAAATTTTAACATTTTATAAAATTGTATTGAAATTAAATGTCTTTGGACAGGACCTTACAGGCTCGTATCCATAAAAGCGGCGCGGCGGGGCAAAAGCGGCCAAGTACAAAACAACATGTTTTTTATACGACTGTGCACGCGCACAATCTATTATGCTTTTGTGTTCTTTGTAAGAAATCTCGATTCTCGACAATCTCAACATGCCATAGAATTTTATATTATAGACCTTACATTATGTCGTATATAGTAATTCAAGAGTATTAAGTCTGTACAAAGAGCGCTCGCCATCTTGGCCTATATCTCCACTTACTATCAGGTTGGTTAATAGTCAACTATCTTAACTTCGTAAGTAAAAAATTACGTGGCTTCCTAACGTCAAAATTATACGTATACAGATTATAAAATTTCCTTTTATAACAATTTTTTACCGTATCATCCATCAGTTATGTATTTATTACACTTTATTAATATGTTTCTTATCTAATACAAGTCAGCTGATTCAATCTCCATTTATTCCCATACGAAGAAAAGTTAAAAAAATACATTTACCATCTAATTTCGCAAAAAATATATCGAATCAAATTCAAAGTATCATTACTGGTCAATATTAACTATTACTAAACTACCATTCGCAACTTAGTAACAAATATCCAAAGCCCTTGATTCGCCATACCGCGGACCCCAGCCCTTAGCTCACTAGCCTTTTAGCGAGCGGTCGTTCAACTTGCCCTTTTGATGGGATAAAATACTTAGCGAGCTTTGGGGTTCGGTTCAGTTTGCACTTGTGTTTATCATAGGTGTTTTATTGTCGGTATGATTTTAGTTAATTTGATAAAGTAAAATTAGATTCCATCCATCCATCAGCCCTTGGACCACTGCTGGACATCGGCCTCCCCTAACTTGCACCACTCTGACCGGTCCTAAGCCTTCTGAATCCAGCGGATGCCCGCTGTCTTCTTCAGGTCGTCAGTCCAACTGGTCAGGGGACGTCCTGTGCTCCGTTTTCCGAGACGTAGGCGCCATTCAAGGACCTTTCTTATATATCCTTCTAATGCCGCTATAGAAATTTTACTTCAATATCTTTTCGAATTTCGCAAGAATTAACTACACTTCCCAAACAATATTAGGTAAGTATTTTTTTCTAAATATGCAAAAACGTAAGGTAACAATATAGAAGATTATCACCGACTTGCCATAAAGCTGAAATCTGATTTAACATTATATTTATACCGGCCATACATATTTTTTACCATGACTTGTAAAACGAATAATCGATTTCAAATTTAAAAAAATCCAATTCAACCGATTCATTTACTATACACGCTCCAAATCGATTTAATCCTCGAACTTATTTTTTATAAAATCTCTAGTTACGCCTCTTTGGCGCTGGGCCGGATATAAAAAGGGTGAATCGTACCAAGCAATAATTTTATGTTAGCCGGTATTAAATTAAACATTGCATTTAAAACTCGACTTTAAATTCCACTGCATACAGTTGAACGTCGCCTGCGCTCAATAATATATCATTCGTCTTTAATTTTCTTTGTCCGTCCATTCATTTACGAGTGAATTTAAATATGAATGCTCGCATTAGCTTTATACTGGTTAGGTTTGCGTGTTAAGTGAAAAGATTTACGGCTCCAATCTATTTTAGCTCTTACGCAATTTGTATTAGGAACGGTTGTGTCACGAATCGAAGGGTATGGCGTGATTTATTTGGACAACTCTTGAGTATCATGCAATGTAGATACTGCTTGTTGCTTCGCCCAGCAGTGGGCTGCAGTCTTCTCTCCCTCTCTATCACTGTCTTAGACGAGTATTTCTATCTCTCTCACTCTCTTTCACTGTCAGTTTCAGAGAAAGCCTACTTAGACGTAGTGGCTAAAGGATTGGGAAGCGACTTAGAACCTTTGCAGGTTGTATGACTATGTGCCACGATGGTTACCATACCGGATCGCCGCGTCAAAGGTCCTGGGTTCGATTCCCAGCGTGGCGGAAATTTGAATGATGAGTTTGAATTTCTATGCTCGGTCTGGGTGTGAAAGTTCTTGTCTCTGTGTGTTGTCCTTGGCACCCACGACACAGGGAATCCTAGTGTGATAATTAACACTTCTTATTACGTTACTGCCACATACGTGGAAACTATGGTATGATTGCCTTTTTGTGGTTTCTTCATGAAAGGCGTAAAAAGAATCTTTCAAAACTTGCCAGGTTTCTGGTGTTGCTCATGTCCATAGGCGACGGTGCTACTTACCACCAGGTGGTGCCAGTGGTGTGTCGACTTTATCATCAGTAAATATTAGATTAGGCTTATTTCGTCATATTTTTATTCACAACGCAACCGTGTGATAATCACTTTCTGATATCCTTGTTATTTCCAGTTGCTGCTATCTACTGATTATCTTGTTGCTTTAGCAGGAAGTTATGGCTTCTCAAATACCTATTTAATTATATCTACATATTTACTATTGCTATTTGAGATAGCAAAAAATTAGTCATAAGGTCACGTAAAATCAATGGATTTTTCACGTCTTCTGAAATTTGTTAATTTGACCTTAATTTTTTATTTATAACGAACTCGAATGTGCTCTCTTCTCTCATTCTCTTGCGGGTTTCCTGCTTCCATTTTGGTTGGTTTTCCACTCCTTCCACTTAGCAAGTTTGTTGAGGTTGTAAGAATGTATAGATGTTTGTTCAGAGCGCTGGTTATCTATATAAACCGGGTACCCGCTATTCGTTCACGCCTTACGCCGCTCCTGCTAGCGGAGCTCTCGCGCCTGCCTCGTGCTCCTTCCTCCGACCTCGCTGTCCGTCAGACACTCCGCAATGTCCACTGTGTCACTTGGACCCGTCATGGACAATAAGTGGTGCCTTAAGTAGCTTCGACAGACAAAAATATTTGTCCCAGCGAACAAAATCATAGTCTTTATTTCGGAAACGAAAATGACTACAAATTTTAAGATTTAAAAAAGCCCCAACAATTTTATTTTTATCAATCATAACTAAAAAACTCGATCACGTCAGCTTTCAAACAAAACAAACCGCATCAAAATCAGTCTATTCGATAAGGAGCTACGTACGATGCCACAGACAGGTCTGGGACAGATTGACACGTCAAACTTATAACAGTCCTATATTGAATCGTGGGTTAATAAAAGAGGTGCCATAAATAGTGAGCTTCGACAGACAAAAAATATTTTTCCCAGCGAACAAAATCATAGTCAAATTGTTTATTTTATGAGCCACAGTCGCCAATGCGAGCCCTGGAAGAGAGCCTTTTTACAGCTTCTCTAAAGAAGCGCACGTCGTCTCTAGGAATCCCTCAGAATGAAGCTCATTCCACAGTTCCTAGAATAAATATCGCCTGTCACATACACGTCTGGCTCCGGGAATCGAAACCCTAGTGAAGTAAAGACACTACCAATTGGGCTACTGTTAATTTACGAGCTTGTCAAAGACAAGCAAGGTTAAGTTTATTACTTAACAAAAAATTGTTTACCGGAGCAACAGATTAGCAAGCAAACCCTGAGAACTTCCATGAAGGTAAAGTCAATGACTGATTTTAGATCATCGCCAATTCTGTCCGAATCAATTCTAGATGCGATAGAATCTCCTGCTTATTTATTTCATTTACATCACAAATATGTAACACCTAATTTAGAGAATCTCGTCTAAACTTCGATTGGGGGCACCTAGCATAGGTTTTCTGGAGCAGAGCTAAAGCGATTACTAGTATGTATGCCATATAAATAATTAACGCTACACATTCATAGCCCCACATAATTATTCAGTGTCGTGGATGCCATGGGTAACACACAAAGATAACAAAGCACACCCAGACCGAGAACAGAAATTCAAACTCATCATTCAAATGCCCTTGGACGCCACAAGGGTCATCAATCCCAACTCCCGTCCAAAGCAGTCCATACCAAAGCTCCTAGACTCAATCACCGAAACCTCACCCAAATCCTCTAGCCTTTCAATCAATCGTCAATCCCCTCGAACCAACTACCGAACCTCGTGACCGGTCCTCAGATAATGGCGACCAGTCAGCGGGGCCTCCGCAGGGGTCAATCAAAAGTCAATAATCTATGCGCACCTGGCCGCCCTATTTGCATACACCGCCGTCGATACCAATGTTTGTCGATCCGATAGAGAGCGCAGCTCGATCGTCAATTGGTGTCAGATTTCGAACGTCACAGTAACAGCTTTTATAATAAAGATGTGCGGAAGCATCGTCAGAGGATATCAAAAGAAGCTATGATTTGCAGCAGCTATCCTATGGCAAGGTTAGTTCTGCGGAAACAGCTTTTAACAGGATCCCGTAAAAAGGACTGCCCTTTTTATGGCATGTTTACAAACTTTACACACAGTAGTTTGCGTGGTAGAGCAGTTGAGTTGGGATCATTACTTCAGATGCGAACTCTTGTGACACTGTTGTATTGAGGCTGAACAACGGGATTGTTGTAATGACAAAACGGAATGGCAATACATATTAGGTCGCATCGGCTTATTACCTGATCCTGTAAAAATGTCCTCGTATCTACCACCTGCATTGTATGTACCATCTTTATTTACTACATGATTAATTGATTATTAGCAATATATAATTTGAATTTGATGTTAAATCAAGTCGACATGACTTGAAGTCGACTCCAAGTTCGAGAACCATCAGTAAGGCGCGCTTCTAGTCCACCAGTCCGGGCGACACATTAACCGGTGTAATGCGCACATTTGTATGCGGCACCGCCTCTGACGTCACCAGAGTCTGCGTATCAACTTACACGGAGAATTAATTGGGCTCGTCCGAAACGTAACACTACTAGTGGAACCACTAATACTACTAATATGCTGTTCACATCGTTAATTAGTAATTTAGTATTTTGTGACGGACGATTCGTCTGTTGCAAAGATTGAGGAGAAAGTCAATGAATAATCCAATCCGCACTGGAGCAGCGCACAGTATGCTTTAGACCAGCACAGTTATAAGAGCCCCATGTCTAATCAAGAGAGTCAGGTGAGTAATGGAAGCCATACAAGACAAAGTGTACTTGTCATGTCTGCAGTAAACTTGATCGAGGATCTGGCCATGTAACTATCTCATGCACACTGGATGGCGCATCAAGTCAAGCTGCAAAGACAAGTCAAACTGCAGACTTGACAAGTACACTAATTGATCGTGTATGGCCTCCATAAGCTGAGTAAGATGTTGTACTACCACCAACACGGGCGTATCGATATTCGGTCTAACACGTTGATATTAATTACTTTGTATCATCGTCATCATCAATACAATAAAATTGCTAACCTGGTAAATCCTGTAAGAGTATCTCCTTTCCCTACTATATAAAAACTGCTCACACACATTGTATGTGTAAAGTTATCTCTGAGTGCCCACGTGCTGTTTACATACTAAATGTTAGAGCAATTACAAAATATTTTATTGAACTCAATTTTTATCATTATATTTATCTTGGATGGGTTATTCTGTCATTTTCTATCCATATATTATTTTTTTTAAATAATTATTACACGGAATAATCTACTAATATTATAAATGTGAGTGTTTGTGTTGAGTAAACGGATTCACGAAATTTAGCACACAGGTAGTCCATAATCTAGTATTCTAGACCAAGCTATAGGGTACTTATTATCCCGAAAAACGACGACTATCCCGCGGGAAACATAATCTGAAGCTGTAACTACTATCTAGTGTTACTACATCCTAAGCTAATAAGAAATGGTCGGCAATCTTTGTTTGTTTATAACAATAGGTAATATAACGATAACGATACAATTCAGCATCACACTTGTCTTGTCCCAAAACCGTTCGACTCCCATTCAACTGTTGAACCCTTTTTTATACTTTAGGGACACCTTTCGTTGACCACTGGTTAGAGAATAGAGTTTATCTAATATATAAAATTCTCGTGTCACGGTGTTAGAAGTTGAACTCCTCCGAAACGGCTCGACCGATTTTCGTGAATCTTTGCGTGCATATCGGCTAGGGTGGAGAATTGGACATCTATTTTTCATCCCCCTCCACCCCTAAATTTTTGGCAGAACAACGTTTGCCGAGTCAGCTAGTAACATTATAAGAGAATAACCCAATCGTCGGCGCCACTATCTAATTCTACAGAGTACCTACATACCCTAGCACACTATCTACATACCTAACTCTTTTGCTGACTATACATGTACAAACAGTAGATACCCTGGCGAAGATCGCGCTTTCCACACTGTACAGTATACACCACAAGTAATATGACTCATATCTCATACCCACGTGGCGTGATAACATTCATACTCGACAGTCGATACCGACTGATGACCTTTAGCGATCTTTTCTCGATCATTCCATCGATTAAAAATTATCAGTATCAATCGTTTTAAAAATTGACACGACTTTAAATAAACGTCAATGTCACTTTCAAAAATTCATTATTAACAAAGTGCTCAACAGATTTCATTTATGAAAATAGCCGGCAAACGAGCTGACGATCTACCTGATGGTAAGCGACAATCGCGCCCATGGACCGATCAGCGACAACAAAATCACTGTTGCGTTGCCGGCCACGAAAGAACTGGCTTTCAATCCCCCAGCAGTCGCCAGATTCGCAACGAGTGGAATGCGGTCACCCATTGAACTCCTGACCACGTTCGTAAGCCGTAAAACTAAAAGCGCATCTCAGTAGTTTCGATATATTTCGGTAGCAGTCTATTCGCACCAAGAACTTTAAACATACACCTAGACCGCAAGCTTCGAAGATGTACCTGAAGACTAATCACGTGACATTAGGAGAACAATTTAGAGTAATCATAGGCCTGATTGACGTTGACTTTAAGACTCAACACCTCGTAGGGTTTCGGTCGGTGTCACTTCGTCCAATTCAATGTCACGTGATTCGTCTTCGAAGCTTGTCTTCAAGATGTTCATTTGTATAAAGTTCTTGATGTGCGAATCAAGATATAGGTATGGTATACGATACGCACGCCTCGCATCGGAACTATCGGATGGCACAAGTCAACCGCCCCCTAGCGAAGGAGTTCCATAGACATATTACTACTAGACTAGACAAGCGGGCCTTCTTTGCGTCACGCTATTAGAAAGAAAAAAGAGACCAAGGAGACTCGCGTAACTCGTAAGTAAGACAAGGATAGGTTTACCTCCTGCCTTTCTTCGCAGCGTGACGGTTTCACTTACATATGCTCAGATCTTGCCTAGTCTAGTAGTATTATGTCTATGAGGAGTTCACAGTTCACACGGTCGCACTAGCCCACCGTACCGATCATATCTGATGGTGAGTACAGTACCACCCGCATGACGGTGGAATATTACATTTCATAGAAGTTGAGGTTGGCGACCCTGTAACGTCTAGCTGAGGCGGTTACAGATTCATGGTGGCCACCCATCTATACGTCTTGTCAGTATAGGATAAGATAGAATTTTGCTCTAATCTGTAGCCAAAGTGTCAAACTGACGTTGACAAAGATGACGCGCGCGGGAAATTAAAAATTTGTATGTAAGTACATACACTTAAACTAGTAAATTATAAATATCCATTAAATTTCTAAATATCTACTAGGGACCGTCAATGGACAGTTCTTTTACAATAAGAACAATTATAATTTATAAATTAATTATTATATTATAATTATTACATATAATAATTATTATTTACATTTAACTATTTCTTCACTTTTTAATACAGTTATATACGAGTAGAACGTTTTGGAGTATGTATCGTTTTTCGTTGTTCATTTGATAAAAAATATTCCAAAGAAAGTTAAGGAGACTATTTTTTTACATTACAAAAAAAATATTTATATGGAACACACGTATACATACTTGGGATTTTCGGCGAATCCTTATACAGGTGCTAGGTACCCTTTCAATGCAAGATACTTGGAAATACACTTACCTGAAAAAGAAAAATAATCACATTAGAATTTGGTTGTAGGTAGGTACTTTGCATAAATCACTCCTTTTACAAATCTCACTATACTCTCTTCTCAGATAAAGATTATTTTTATTCATAATAGTTACATCTTTTATACAGGACCTACTCGAATAATTAGAATTTATCTTTATAAAACAGATCAAAGGATCTGTTGATCTCAAAATATGTTGAAAATACGGAAGGCCGAAGGACCTATTCCAATCTCACTAACAATAGTAACATCTTAATTCTAATAAGTAATTTACATAATATTTACGATTTTTATTGTGGTGGTGTTTGTAAATAAAAGATGATTGCTTGGATTGACACTGATTGTATTTTAAGACTTTTTGATACAGTGACAGACACAGTAGCAGACGACGACATTTAGTTAGAAGTGAGAACAGTGAGAGAAACCGGATGTCAGGCAGAGACTACATGACACAGATAACATAACTTACACAGACTATATTCATAACACGATTTTACTGAAAATTCCTGTCAAGGATTCATCGAACATTTAAAAAGTAAAGCTATCACCATTCTCCATGCGTACGCGCCGATCTCGTAATAGCACGAAACCTACCTGTATAACCACCATATGCCTCGAGATCCTCCATTGTTTGGGCCCGAAACGAAACGACGACGAAAAAATAAAATAAACGGCGATCTTTCGAACATCTGGCGTCACCACCCCCTTACACCCCCGTAGAGCGGGACAGCGATATACGCTCTCGTGTGGAGAGGCAGAGACGAAAGTATACACCCTTGAGAGCGAGCAAAAAATCGTAAATTGGATGCGCGCACGCATATACCGTGTTCCGTTTCCGAATTTGAATTCTGTAATAAAACGATTTTTTTGTGTGTTTGCCGTACGGAGATTATAAGATTTTTAATCTATAGTTGCTTTTGTTTTTTTAATGTTCGGCTATAGAGAATAGCTTCGTAATCTTTAAAATTCGTGTACAAATTGGTGCAGCTTTACAAGAGATGACGAGAACTACATAAAGATACAGGCTATAGTCTACACACCTTTGAGCACGGCGCTGACCCAAAAATCAGAAGCTTGGTTTGATGACTTCGATCATGCCTTTGAGAATGTTATGGAGAATTTTAAGATGTGCAAGTTTGCTCACAAGAAATTTAAAGTGACGTATTTGAACTCCAAGAAGCTCTTGCAGGAAGCAGCATACATGCGTTGAAACCAGTTGAAATGAAGTTAAATGTTTTATTCAAAATTGGTTTGGTTACCAAACCTTTTTTGAAATTCAAACAAATTCAACGTCCTACAAGAGCAAGTACTTTCTGGCTATGCCAGTAAAGCATCTTTGATGCCTTTGGTGTTACTGATTTCCATGAGCGTAGGTAACTATTACCGTCAGCTGGCTTTACATCAAAAAAATCTTTAGGAATACTACGATTTGGGATCCATACATCCCTGGTTTTAAGATGTTAAAACTTGGTGTCCAGCGATTTAATATTGAAAAAATCTCAGAAAAATCTCAGATCAATTACTTCCACCATCAATTAAAACATTCTCACGGTTACACCAACACAATAACATAATTTAGCAACTAGGAGCCCTTGCACCGACATCACAATATCCCTCGGCGCCTCGTAAAACATCTGTTTGCAATAACCACGCTATCCTGACACGCATCCAACAGGTCCGGAATAGTATTTGCGGGTCCATATTATTCGGTCGATTCAAAGGTGGTTGACTTTGTCTTAGGAAAATTTTAATAGATCGTTGAAGAAATACTGTAAGTAGGTAGGTATACTGTCCAAATATTTCATGTTAGTATTTGTGAATACATTAATTATGCATGTCATTTATACCACCGTTTCGAAATAGGGATTCTTCTTAGAGAAAAAGAAAAGGAGAAAGATACTCCTCAGGAAATCATAAATTATCAGACCTAGCCCTAACCTACGCGGATGGCAGAACTCGATGGGGCATTATTATTTTCAGGTGTATTTCTTCTTCTAAGTTGTTTTTTTTTTTTGTAATAACTGAATAGTTCGGTTCCTGCACTTCCTATCACGTCTATGGGCGACGTTGACCACTTACCATCAGGTGTCTTGCCTGATTGAAATCTTTTATGCATTAAAAAGTTTCATAATTAAATATAAATTGAAGATTGATCAAACCAATGATATCTGCGATCAGTGCATTGACAGTTTTTTTCTATCTATGGGAACCCCACACATATGCACTTGCTATAAACCGTATTCACACTCATGAACAAGTTTTACCTGACCGTACAGTGGGTGGGAACGAGACGGCAACGCTCTTACTACCAGAGAGCGAAACGAACGGGCGCGCAATGGGACAGATGTTCGAAATATGAAAGTATGCGGGCGTATTTTTTTCTTTTTCAAATTGCCAAAGGTAGCTTAGGGTTGTCTGTTGGCGCTTCCTGGCTGTAGGCGTGGGAATCCGTTGCCGATTTTATTGGCCGATTCTAAATTTAAATTGTATGTGTTGTGGTGCCAACGTGGTTTTAGAAAATGTTTATTTAATTTGTATTTTTTCCATCTCAATTTAAGTTATGTTTATAACTTGACGCATGCGAACGGTAAAATGTATAGTCTGATGCTGATACTGAGCACGGGTCTCTCCTCTTGAGGAGGCCTAGAGCATACTCCACCACGCTGCTTCAGTGCGATCTGATGGAGGGGATGAGAGGCCAACCCACCTATTCTGTCTTCACTTGAAGACACCCGTATTAAAATCGAACGTAAACACCCACGCCACGCGCGTAATTTATTCCAGGCCTTCGCGGTACGCAATATAAAAGATGAAGCAAAGAGCGTCGTCCGTACCGGTTGGATGTTGAGGGCGAAGGGAAGAATATCTGCTAGACGTCAGGATGTTCAGTGGTGGAATAATGTATGTTTCCGACCGAAGCACGGAAACACTCAAGATTTTATTCGCCACTAGCAGTGACCCACCCTCCTACACTCCTATCACTTAGGATCGACACACTACCGGGCTATGAGCGCTCCAACAGTCTATATACATCAGAAATCCCTTCATCATATCACCCCGCCTCCCGCGACCCTACCTGCCACATCCCTCCACACCCGCTACGTGAGCGAGGGTCGCGCGCGCACCCTTCAAGTCTCTATGCGCACTTGTGTGTCCGACCTTCGGATTCGGATATCATCGGACTGTATGTATGTACATTTTTTTTTTAAGTGAAAACTTCTTTAGTACGGGGGTGACTTGAAATTTTCCAGTAAAAAGCTGTCCAGTAAAAAGAGACAAACACATAAATTCTAAAGTGAGATAGGAAGCATTGTACAGGGGTAGGGTAGGGGAGTGAGGGGTAGGGGAGTGAGGGGTAGGGGAGCGGAGCGGAGCGGAGTGGGGCGGAGCGGAGCGGAGTGAAGTAGATTAGTGAAACCTACATTTATCATCTTCCCGAAATTTTACATTCGTCTCATTATCTTGAAAACAAACATTCTGAAGGTTTCACTTCTACCACGTGTGAATTGCACACATTTTAATTTATTTTGTTACTACGAGTAATAAATAATCCTATTAATATACGTAATATAGATATGAAAGTTCGTGAAGATGTTTGGATGTTTGTTCCTCAATCACGCCACAACTAATTAAGTAATTAATGAAATTTGTAATGGAGATAGCCTATACCCTGGATTAACACATAGGCTTATCCAGGCATAGACTTTTTATCGCGGAAAAGTTTAACGTTTCCGCGGGATTTGTAAAAAATCGATTCACGCGCGCGAAGCCACAGGCATAATCTAATATCTAATATTATTATGTATCCTAATCCATCATTCTACTTATAGGTGCACTTTACTTTTATGTGATTCTATAAATCTAAATTAATTACTTAAAAATTTCGAAACCGGCGCAGGCGCGGGCAAAAGCTAGTAATTATTATAAATGTGAAAGTTTGTACGGATGTTTGTCACCCTTTCACGCAAAAACTACTGAACGGATTTTCATGAAATTTAGCACACAGATAGACCATGACCTGGAATAGGATATAGGGTACTTAATATCCTGGAATACGAGGGCAAAGCCGCGGGCAGAGCATTAGTAACTTATTATTTTTAATTTAATAACAAACGTTTCTCAACAAGCCAATATAATATTAAACTCTATCTGATCACATCACGATCAAGACCTGTTCTCACCCCTCACCCCTCCCCCTCCCCCACAGTACCCGGTCGGTGACGCGAGGGGCGCCCGCGCACCCCATCGTTACAATTTTTTACACCGACTCGCTATGTTGGGGTCGTATTTGTAAACGTTGTACAAGACGGCGCGCGATTTGGAACGAAAACGCGCAGTTTTTCCGCTTCTTCGATCTTTCGAAATTATTTCAAAACTCGTCGACGATAAGGTATACAATTAAACTTAAAATTTCTTCGAGTTGCAAAGTTATTAAGTTCTTATAAATTTTAAGGGTAACTTCCAAATCTCTCTGAATTTAATTTATAACGTCATTGTTTCATAGTAAATACAATTTTTAGTAACCTATCGTCAAAATTGTCATAAATAAAGTGTTTATTACTCAAATGGAAAGCAGTCGCAACTCATCAAACTAAGCTGAATAAACAATGCTATTACGTTCATTGTTCGAACTAATTACGCAGTTTTAGATTGGAACAACAACTCATTTACTCATGTTTAAATATTAAATTAATTTGCCAATTCATTTTACGCAACATCAAATGGCTAGTTTACAACAAAACGATCTACAGCACGATCGGAAATATGCACTGTATGGTGCAAAACTGCAAACCAGGGTGTCACATGAAACGTCAGAAGCCAGAACGCTTGGTGGCAGGGCTATTATTATAATATTATTTCATTATTTTTATCTCTCCGTGAAGCCTGCCTGGTTAGCTTCCACCAATATACCTGAGTCTTCCGTCACACGACCCATCGTCTCGTGTCGAGTGGGGCCCTGAGAGCCAGTTCCTTCTCTCTTTACTGTCTTTACTTCCTTGGCCAGTACTCACTACTCATCAATGATGCCTTTGGCTATAGTCGTTCATGTGCGACGGAGACCACTGACTTCCAGACTCATCCGCTAGTTTCTTGGCTTTATACATAAAGAGTACTTCGACGGCGTAAAAACCGTCCGTTCCGCTCCAAACGCAGCGTTCCAACCGCCGACAGTCTGTACCATCCTATCTTCCGTCCCTGTCGCACGCTCCACACGGAATTGGGGTCATATTGAAACTATTACAATACCGAATATTGGAATTTAGTTGGGCGAGGGTGACGTATGAATATGAAGCGAATATTTAATTAAAAATATGTGACACACCGCGTAAATGTAACCTCTAGACAACCTTATATAAAACAAACTTACGCTCTGTGTTAATTAATTTCTGTTTTATATAGGTAATTATGTATGAGATGTAGGAACTTATTATGATACGTTTTCCTTTTACGCTCCAATTCTATATGTACATTACAATTTTACTAAGAATATTTTTATCAACCTATGTATAACGAATTGGATTTAGGTATTAGTTGACATGTAATGATGTAACATCAAAATCGTAATCGATTTATTTTCTGGAAATAGTTTTCAAACTTCAAGAGGATAGAAGAAGTCACATGTCCAGGGGACGGTGGCAATGTACTGTAAGTGTTTGCTGTCCTTATCACATACAAATAAAAGACTATTTCCCGTTAAAGTTCTACCATCATCATTACAAGTTACAACCCATAAGTAACTGTTCCACTGCTAGACTCGAACCTCTTACAATGTTACAACTTTAATGGTATATGTCCACACTGCTCAAGTGCAGATTGGCAGACTTCCCCTATCCCTGAGAACATCATAGAGAACTCTCAGGTGTGCAGATTTCCTCAGGACCCTTAACTTTATTCACGGAAGCAAATAATTAGCAAGAAGATAATTATTATCTAATACTCCAAATATCTAAGATTCCAACTTTGATAATTAGACTGTACTCAAGGGGCCATTCATTAATGACGTAAGGGGAAGGGCGTATCCTCAAAATCTCTACAAGCCCTTTTATTGGACGGGACGGGACGGGACGGGACGGGGGGGGGTTAAAGTCAAAATACGAATAAAGAATCTTTGATTGATGTTGATGAGTTTAATCTTACACAAGAAGGGGTAGAGAGCGATGATAAAAATTTAATTCATATATTCCGAAATCCGATCCCAGATCCTAAACGTTGAACCAACACAACATCCACCACTAAACCATCAAGCTATCAAAAACAACAACCCCATTCATCCAACTTTCTCGAGCGCCAAAACCAAAAAGCCTCCGCGCGTTGTGAGTGTTGTAACTAAAAACGAAAATAAAGCAGGTCAGTACCCGCTGGTCAAAGGCCCGACCAACCGGACTACCAGCCGAACAGCTGTTCCGAGCGTCGCGCCGGTGACAAGGAGAGAAACAAAAAGAAACGAGACGAGGCTACCCTGCGCACGAGTCGCCAGATTACTACCTTGATAGCGATGGCTGTACACTGACGTAGCTCTGCGAATGTTCGCGGTGCACGGACGTTGACGATCGTTGGTCTATATCTATCAAAAATCAATGACGTCGCTGTAATGCTTTGTTTGTAGTCAGGTAGATAGATTTTTTTTTAAATGAAAATAGCCAGCAAACAAGCTTATACGATCCACCTGATGGAAGTGGCTAGCGTCTCTCATGATCATTAGCGACAACAAAGGCATCATTGATGTATTGCCAGCTAAAAGAAAAGAAAGAGAGAGCTGGCTCTCAAGCCTCGAGTCGGAACATGATGAGTCGTTTTGCGGCTGACTCAGGCAAGAGGATTTTAGCTATCCACCTATTTACCTATATCGCTTAACCCACGGAGAAATAATTATCGGATCAGAATCCGCAAAAGACATCCATATTATCTGCCCTCCTGTAGATATCAGGACTCGGGAGTCTTTGGAATTTCATCGATACTCCTGATCCGAAATGGTCTGTACATGTTACCGGACTCCTTTGCATTAAATGCCCATCTGTGTAAGAGCTACGCAGAGGTCATTTGCCACCAAATTAAACCCTTTTTGTTTTAAACAATAACAGAAGAACATTCCTTTTAAAATCTCACAAAACGCTACCCCTGGTTCGCATCGCTAACGAGTAACGACTGTGTGCGAATGACGATGTTCGCGCGCGCTCGCGACGTGAATGTACAACCAGCGGTCAGACGTACCATAATGTTAAGTATTTAATCTGCCCAGAGTACATGCGGATACATTATTGCATGAAATCGTTTTTGTTGAAACTGCATATCGGTTAAATTATTTGCACTTATGAATAAATAAACAAAAAGGACAAAGAAAGCGGCTTCCCCGGTTCCTTATAGTCGGAAACGTGTTGTAGTTGACAACGCGTTTGTAGTATTTGAGTACCTTTGTGTGTTGTACGTGACCTCTTTTATCTAATACCAAAATGGTACACTCAGTAACTGAGTAAAAACTAATAACTCTTACCATAAAGTGGTTTATTTATTTATTTACTTTCATGAAACGATGACAAAGAGAGTTCACATTCTTGGATCTTGGATCTTGCCCGCGAACTATTTGATATTGTCGTTTGTAGGTATTAAATATGTCCACGAGTTATCTGATGGTGGTCACTGGTGGTAATACGAGGTAACACCGGTGCATTGCGTGCCAGTCTCTCTCTCTCTGTTTCTCTTATGTATGGCTCTCCGACAGGCGTCCGAAACCTCGAACAGTAGACTTCTGTCATCATTACAGGTCATCATAGCTTGTGGTCCGTTGCTCGGTACCACGAGGAGGAGAGCGTGGCTTAGATTCAAGATGGTAGGAGCCTTACATCGCAAACGTGGGCCAGGTGGGCCTAGTAAAGAAACCCACCGACAAAGTTAATACGTGATTTGCCAGTGGAATTGTTTAAGAAACATGTAAAATCTCAACTTTTAGGCAAAGGCTACTACTATACTGTAGATGAGTACATAAATGACAAAGACGCATGGTAATGACCAGATCTGCAACCAGTTCTGTACAGGTAGTGATACTTTTTTGTAAGAAATATACCAATGTATTTTATTTTTAAAAGATGTGCTGAGGAGTTTCTTTCAGCTTTTCTTCTCCTCCACGACAAAGCACCTTTGCGAAAAGCTGGTTCATTAAAAAAATGACGTGCATAAGTGTATCAATGATACCTACATGAATAAATGATTTTGAATTTGACAGACGACTTAACTATACGCAGTTTCCACTGAAAATCAGTGACCGTTGGTTCGACTGAACGCAGTCTTTTTTCATTGGTTCTTTTGCTGCAATTCGATATAGGTTCAGTATTTTATAATAGCCTTATCTTTTGCAGCAATTATCTCATGTAATAATTTTACTTACTACTACCACGTAAGTAAGACTTGAATGAAAAACCAAGCAATCTTCTTACAAGAACTTACCTATACACATGACAAAAAATCTCAACAGCGTGATTTTCCATCAAAAGCAACTCCATCTAGTGTAACTATTCCGCACTGCCATCCCATCCCATATCATTCAATGACAACTTTTCAAATATCGTAAAGCAACGTGCCATCGCACACACGGTCCGAACCGGCCTCTAGCACCTGCCGGCGCGCGAGCCAATCGCCAGCAAGCGATCACTTTAACGTATAGTTATGCTGACGGGACCATGGGTTTACTGCCTGCGTAGTTTATAAACGATGGGGATGTAGGAACAAAAAAGAGGACCTGAATACCCAATGATCCAGCTAAGAATCTTGCGCTAATATTAGGATGATGGCTCTAAGCTGAAACATTTATTCCGTTGGAAGTAGACTAAAGAAGAGTCTTACTTCCGCGAAGGAAATGATAAAATCATTACCTCCACTACGCACGTAAATTGAGATATTCAAGATGCGGGATAGGAATCGTTTGAATTCGGTTTTATCATCCTCATACAACTCATGAATATCAAACCTCACCACTTTGTGACGACTGACGACACACAAACACGGTGACGTCACGCCAGACTTGAATCACGCTATCAAAATTTTGGTGAAGCTTGAATCACGCTGTCGGAGCTAGACCGCCGCTCCCCAACCAAAATCTCCTAGCGTACACGGAAATCTGCTCTTTGCAAACGGTAATGCGAACGGTAAAGGGTCCAACGATCTTAAGGGATCAACTACATGACCATTGGCTTAAATGTACAATTCGGTCATCGACTGACAAACCAAGACACACTCTAACAAGAATCCTTTTCTTAATGGACAGTTGCTGTTGGCTTTAGCGGCTTTTGCAGCTTCCTGCGAACAGATTAACGAACAGACGAGATGAGGCCTAACTTTGTTACGAAACGAAGAGTTTGCAAACGACCAAAGTGCACCCTTGTGAGTTCGGACCTTGGCTTAAGACGTTGCTCGCCTTGTGGTGGAGAAAATCGAGTCGTGAGAGACGTAGTCATTAATTATTTTGTATTTTGAATTAGAATGGAATAGGAGCCCCTGACCATCTTATACGTATGCTACTACTGAACGAAAATATTACGAACGAGTCAGCCAGGTATTACACTTTTTTTATTTTTATGGAAATAGCCGGCATTTAGGACCCTGTAATGGCCCTCCATGAGGTCTCTACCTCATCAAGGGCCTCGTCAAGGGGACATTTATGTGGCAGACAAATATTCAGTATTAATAAGTCTTAATGCATGGCATGTCCAAGCCACCATTGTCACCTGCGACACGGAATTCAGAAGTAGAGTGTATGAATTTATTATAGTGTTTATTATTAATTTAACGACGACCCGTGTGGCGCAATGGTTACCTTGCCGGTTCGCCGCGCCAAGCAAGGGTCCTGGGTTCGACCCCAGCGTAACGAAAATTTGAATGAGTTTGAATTTCTGTTCTCGGTCTGGCTATGTGTTGTCTAGTGTGTTGTCCATGGCAACTACGACAAAGGGCATCCTAGTGTGGGGCAATGAGTGTGTGGCGTTAATTATTTTATTATTACTATCATCAGTAAATTAAGGTCTTGTCCAGTTCAGTCACACTTCCGCAACAGATAAGCCAACCACCCAACACCTAATACGTGCTATCGCAGGTATCACAACATTGGCTATCGTCACTCGCTGCGCCCGCGCCGTCCAACGGCCGTACGTGACACCACAGACTGCTGCCAGTCAACGACCCCTGGCTAACATTGCAAGGTCACGTTGTTCCGGTAGACCTTCGGTGATAAGCCGCGGTTAATTACTGATACTGTTTTGTGAGTCTGTGACATAGTATCCATAGGTGTCGCACGTTGCACTGTATTAGGAATGGAACAGATACCTTGCCCTTAAATTCATAACCTGGCCATCGTGGAAATGTAAATTAGAAAAATATATATGTAAAAATCTAATCGCACCTATACTATCAAAGGAACAATTCTAAAATACGTGATCGATTCCTAGAAGGTTATTTCCATGAAGGTTGCAAAATGTTTTTTTTTGATGCAAGGACTCGATTGATCATGAATTCACAAGAATTCATTTGAATACAAGGTGCCATCTGTTAATTTTAAAGTACAACACAAACAGTACATAGATTTTAGAATAAGCGCCATCTGTGATCTGAGCTTTGTACCTACTATCTCAAATTTAATAAGGTAGGTATGTGTTGAATTGCCTCCTAGCACTGCTACCGATTAATTACCAAGCAAAACTAGATAGACATACACTTCCATGTACAGAAATGGAAGATATTTGTTTTTTAACTGCAATCAGGGGGATATATAATATTGTTTTTTTTTTGTTTTGTCTCTCCTTTTTTCCCATTAATCTCAAATGCGGCTTAAGCGACTTTCATGCGATTTTCACTGATATATTGCCGTAAGCTTGGGATTAAATTGATTCACAACCATAACGACAATATAATTATGGAGTTTCTTAATGTTTAATTATTGGTTGGAAACTTGGAACAGCACGCACAGAACAGAAATGGGATTAACTGGCATTTATAGTTGATTACATTTAATTAAAGGTAATTAATGAATCAGTTGGTGGTAAATTCAGTTTGAAATGTCAGGAAATGTAAATATTGGTTTTTTTTATTGGCTGCTACTTTGTTTTCTTCTCGCGACGCTGAAATACTCCCAATTGTTTGAAACGATGTTTCCAACCCTTCCGTCCCGTTTCGTCCCCGTCCCGTTTCGTTCCCGTCCCGTCCACGTTACGTATGCATCGACCTTCAGTTTCTCTAGTTGCTTTGCTAACATATGAAGATATTTAGCTCTTGATGCTGTTTATAGATGGCGTTAGTAAAATTCATTAGCAAGTTCACGCTATCGAATGTTATACGTAAACTGAAGTCAAAGACAATTAATATACCTAGTCTTGCTATAAATACTAAAACAAAGAAAAAAATTATTTTTTCTATTTCAAATAACATTTATTACTTTTACAGTGTGTTAGTTTAATACATAAATATTAAACGATTTAAAAATAAAAAGCTTATTCGAAATGGTCTCCATTGGCTGCAATACAATCCTTTAAACGTTGAGGCCAGTTATCAATTGAAGCACGCACTCTTTCCATGGGAAAATTCTTCACTGCCAATCGTATGGATTGTTTTAGGGACTCCAAATTATCATGGCGTTTAGAGCAAGCCGTACTCTCTAAAACTGACCATAAATCATAATCTAGCGGATTAAGATCGGGACTAGACGACGGCCAGTCTTCAGCTCTGATGAAGTCCGAAACGTTCGTTTCCAACCACGACTGCGTAGACCGAGCTTTATGATCCGGTGCCAAGTCTTGCTGGAAGGACCATTCTTGGTTATTGAACATGGTGTTGTTAAGGGGCTTCACTACCTTCTCAAGAATGGTATCTTGATACACTTGTGCCGATGTTTTGATACCTTTTTCACAAAAGTATGGCTCAGTCACTCCTTCATAGCTAATACCCCACCAAACCATCACTGAAGTCGGATAGTGCCCACGTTGCACTCTGTCGACTAATTGGGAAGCTTCCTTAGAGCTTTGAGCATAAATACGGTCATTTTGTTTGTTAAAATGTTGCTCAATTGTAAAAATTTTCTCATCCGTAAACAAAATTTTTCTGTGACCTCCCTTGGCGTACCGCTTCAGTAGTTGTTTCGATTTTACCACCCTATTCTTTTTTAAATTATCAGTTAAGAAATGACCAGTACGTCTCTTATAGGCTGCAAGTCCTAAGTCATCTTTTAAAATACGCGACATGGTTCTAGGTGCTATCTTCATATCCCGAGATAAAATCTTTTGCTTTCGGACAGGATTTCTTCGAATTCTTTCCCTCACTGCTTTGACCACCTTTTTCGTACGAACACTACGTGGACGGCCAGATCTTTTTCTGTCACAAACAGAGGAGGTCTCATTGTACCTATTAATAGCCCGGTATACAAAGATTTTACTAATACCAAGCGTATGGAGTTTTAAAAACTGCATTTGGCTCCATACCTACTTTGTGTAATGCAATCACAGCGATTCGGTTCTCTTTATCACCCCACTCCATTTTAATATCGCAAAGTATTGTACAATGTATTGGCGCCAAAATGAGAAAACTCAATGAACAATCATATAAAAATGATAGATTCCAAATTCAAATGTAATATTTTGTTTATTTTTAATTGTAACAGTATTTATGGCCAGACTAAGTATTTTTTAAATTCGCACCGATTACTATTATTTCCTTTTCTACGTGCGTTGGTACATTTGTACAAGATCTTCTACCGTTCAGAAGGGATAAATATTGTCATTGGTTTATTCAGGGTGCACTGCAAGTAGAGGAAGTTGGCCTGGATTGAGGGATGGTTGGTTTTCCTCACACCTACCTCCTGTCCTCGGGGGAGCAACACACCGACCAACTTTGAGTGGGACAAATACTGACGATTGCTCTCATGGCATGGCTTGTGTCGATGCCAAGTAATTGACCGGGTAAAAGCAACAGCGGTCGTTCGGTAATTGGGTGGGACGGCACTAGTGGTAAAAATATTGAGCGCTTCCGTGCTTCGGAGAGCACGTTGAGCCCTCAGTCCCAGTTGTTTTCTTGAAATAACTTACAGTTCGAATATAATATTGATATTTCGACCGAGTTACATGGATTGGTGCGTTTAAAATGTTTCGTGTCCGCAATGATTTGGCAATAATGATATTTTTTCGAACATATCCAAAGGTCATATTCGACGATGTACAATTTTTTTACAACTAAAATGAGGGTGCTGAATACACAAAAATACACGCGGTGCGACAAAAACACAACAGCAACAAAATACTAAGCCACGACACTTTACTGGAATCTACTGGGATCTCTCACATAATAAAATTGAAGAACACAATTATTGTGGTGATGATAAATTGAGGTGTATTATAAATGTTACTTACGTAAATAACACATCGGTTGGAATATTTAAAATTATTAAAATTGACACTGAACACTGAAAACAACATTGAATAACAATTAGTCTACTACATATATTACAGCGAAAACACTACGAAATTAAAAAAATGAAAATCCACTTACCTACACTAAATACTAACCTGTAACCACACAAAGCGAATAGTGCTTCAAAAATACAGAACAATACAAAAAGTGTGTCATCTAACAATACACAAAACAACATAGAAGCCACGACACATTTACGCTAGCCGCTCACCTATTGTGGGGGGCACGTCCGCGTGCTGATAATGACGGTGAGTGCTTCGAAAATACACAATAATACAAAAAGTGCGTCATCTAACTATACACAAAACAACACAGAAGCCACGGCACATCTACGGTAGCCGCTCACGGTAAGTGCTTCAAAAATACACAACAATACAAAAAGTGCGTCATCTACTCAACAACAATACACAACACAACACAGAAGCCACGACACATAACGCTCTACGCTCTGCTCACCCATTGTGGGGGCACGTCCGCGTGCTGGTGGTGATGGTGATGGTGGTGGTGGTGGCGGCGGTCCGGCTGCTGGTGGCCGTTGGCCGCCGCGCACGACGTCGCCGCCACGCCGTACTGGCGTGACAAAAGTGCTACGAGTTACGGTATTGTATTGGATAAATGTGCGTCTGTATACATTTAGTGCATTAAAATACATTTGGTGCGTTATTAGCATACATTTGGCGCCAATGTGTAGTTTGTCATGTGAGTGACAATGACACATAGTGATTATGAATGGTGGCAGTTGATGATTTCAGTGGTATCATTAAGTGAAAATACAAACAATACATTTGGGGTAAATAAAGTGTTCTGAATACATTTGAATCGGTACAAATAAAATTATAACACACTTGTTACCTACGACAGTCCACGTGTAGCTATAAAGCCCAGTAGGGCCAACATCAACTTATCATTAAAAAAAAAACCGTGAAGCAAGTTGTTTGATTTTTTTGTATCTCGGTTAAAATGGAAATAGACCTAGCAACCCCTTTACCCCTAGGGGATGAATTTTCTAAAAATCCCTACGACACTGCATAAGGAATGTTGTACCAAGTTTCATGCTAATCCACTGTCTAGTCAGTCATCGTTAGCATCTGTAGCGTTTTATCAAATAAAATACATATTTCTGTTAGGTCTTCTGTCCAGGTAACACGCACGCTATCGTCAAATTGTCGCTTGCTTGCATCTGCGTAGTAAAAGTACTAAATCTGTCGTCATGGTCGCGTTTGCCTATTGCCTATGTCTCGTTGTGCAGATTGCAAGCACTCGTCAATGCGCTGTGGACAGTAGCCCTTAGTACCTCGGATAGCTGGTAGCACTGTCAAAGTTTTATTTCGCTAACAAAGCATCTAAAGACAGAGGGTCCTTAACTATAGCGTTACTGCTTTACGGGGGCATCTAGTCGTATAAAACGGCACTTAAACGAGGGTCACGGGCGAGGGGGCTAGCGGGTGTAAGGGGGGTGGGGGTAAGAGAGGGGCGTCTGGAAATAAAGAGACACTACTCACTACTAATGTATTGACCTTTTAGTTTTGGGACTTTATTTATTCGAGTTGGTGGATGTTTCGCTAGGTGCGCAACTTGTATCTTTGTATGGTTCGCTTCGCAATAAAGTGTAACTCCTGGAGGGGATAAGGTTGCTGCCGTTTTGCTGCTACTGATGATAAATTAAGTCTTATAATTATATCATGCAACAGTTCCAGACCTTTCCTAGTCCAATGGTGTTTCTTAAAGCTTCTACTGTCAAGCTTTCTACCTCTAGAGTTAGGAGCTTGGTTCTTCATGAGATCTGATAACTATTTAACAACGATAACTAAGAACCTGAATCTTGGCAACCTATTATGGTAATACGTTGCTCCTACAAGGGTTTAAGAGGCTTCATTCCTCTAAATCTGTGACAATCTCCCCTGCTCTTGGTGCAGCCATCAATGATTGGTGTTACTGGTGTCCATAACACCAAAGGCATAGGCGACCTTACTTCACTTACACACTCACACTTCCGCACTACCATTCTCTGTCACAACTCACAACAAACAACCACTACCCGACCGAAACCATCCCTTTGCATTCCTAGTGTAGATGCTTGTCAGTATATCTATACATATAAACACCCCACCTGTTATATATCAGTCAAATTATCTATGTAACAACATCACAGTATAACAATACGCGGTACTAAGTTCAGCGCGCCCCCGTTGCCTTTACGACCGGCGGGATGCTGCGTACTGACGGCGAGACAAGTGTTTAAGCCATTGTTTAAAATTACAAGTCACTTGCTGGAAATATACGCCAACGTTGTATTCGTCATTGCCGGTCAAGAAGGAAACGGGGGATGCGCTTATACTTTTCTTTTTCTTCTCTCCTTCTTGGACGGCAACGTATCAGTTAAGCCTTTGGTTTTTGGTGGCTGATGTCCATGGCCTACGATAGCCACTTACCATCATGTGGATCGTCAGCTCGTTTACCGGCTATTTCTATAAAAAATTAAAATGTGTGCAATTCACACGTGTTAGAAGTGAAACCTTCAAAAATTTTGTTTTCAAGATAATGAGACGAATGTAAAATTTCGGGAAGATGATAATTGTAGGTTTTACTACTTACTTCACTCAACTCCACTCCACTCTACTCTACTCCACTCCACTCAACTCAACTCAACTCAAGTCAATCTCCACTCATTTGTAGTCTCCACTGGACAGTTTCGTTTCATAAAATTTCAAGTCACCCCCGTACTAAAGAAGTTTTCACTTCAAAAACTGTTCTAGTAAGGTGGTTACTAACGGCTCCGGCTGGATGATAATGTAAAAATAATGCCACGGGAATAAATTACGTGGTCATCTTTTGATTCTAGAAAAAAACCTAACCCACGCGTAAAAAATTAACCACCACAGCATTTAACTATTTAATAGCTCGCTAGCTCCAACATCAGGATGTAGTGGACTGTTGCCATAGCTTCTTCTGTTCAGCAAGGTGGACCACAAAGGTCGGTGTGGTCTCCAGGAGGGATAGGATACTCAGGAGAGTCGGGAGTCAGGAGATTCCACGCGACTGTACCACTGATTCGGCTGAGAGCTCGCCGCGAATTAAGAGCGAAACCTCCCTACCCCCGCTACCCCCTGTTACCTCTCGGGGAGACGGGGCTACTTACACTTACTTCCAATGTTACTTTGCTTCAATATAATTAAAGGTTCAATTACAAGTTAGGTTTGTCTTGGTTGTGTGGTTTACAAACCACGGGGGTTTTTGTTCCCCAAACACAGTCAAAGGTATTTGCAATCTATTTAATAGAATTTTAACTGCTACTGACTGACGGACAACATACTTTAACTGGGGACCTACATTCTTGTATCTTGTGAAGGGGTCATTTACATGGTGTGGAAGAGCACTCATAAAATATTTTTGAAAATATCCCCTAAAGGGGTAAAATAGACAGTAAAAGTTTATATGAAAAAAAATCGGTAATCTTATAATTAATAAAAAAAAATATTTAAAAATCCATCCCCTAAAAGGGATTTTTTCGTGTATCGTAAAAACAGACTTCAAGTTGGTTGCACACATCTAGTAATCTACACGGTCATCTTCTACCTTACTTACTAACTTAGTCCCTAACATCTATGATACTTTAACCACACACTACCGCACACTACCACAGACTGCCCCACACAACTCCACACTACCTGTGGAGTGGACTGTGACGAACTTGCCTATTTCAACGTGCCTGGGTGCGACGAACCGAACCTGTCAATCCACGTGCCAATCCTGACAAGGTCGGGTTTGAACATAGTCCAAAATAGAAAACACAAAGAACGGTCGATTTGTTAACGGTTGCTACTCGTATTAAAATTAGCGGTCCTTTTGACGTCTGTACATGAAAGATATTTGAGAAAAATGTATAGCTGGGGTAGTTATTAGTTATTACTAGTATATTATGGGATATTTATTACTAGCTCCATAAACTCTGAACGCTTACACACTCATACGTCCGCAGTAGGTTTCACCTGTGTCGCGGGTGGCATGGACTACACATATAACACATCACAATAACACCCTGCACCCGAGTACAAATATCTATCTGTCACATAAATATTTTCCCCAGCCGGGAATCGAACCCGGGACCCCTTCCCTACACAGGCAGGGTCGCTAGGTCGCTACCAATTAGGCTACAGGGTCGTCTATGATTTATAACAATAATTTCAAGAATTTTTGTATATAAACACATCAACACGGTCTAGGGATATTTTATTCTTAATTAAATATCTTAAAAATTACTGGCCGTATTAAAAACTTTTTTACACCAAATTGTTCGTCATTTGTCTCGGAGTAATTCCAAATTCAAATTTTTGAAAAAATCTTTTTTTTCTGTGGCACAAGTTGTCTTGATGTGGAAGAGAGCGAGGTTTTATACGTGTATGATTTCGTAAAAAATCAAATTACCTTAAATAAAAGTCTTTTTTTCGTTTGGAAACTTCAAGATAAAGCGCCAATTGACCTGCTTTAGCCATGCAACGTCAACATTTGACTAGGGAGGAAATGTTACGACCTGTAGGAATGCTGGAAGCTGGGTCTATTCAACGTGATGTCGGTGATGCTATAGGGACCCACCAAAACGTAATTTCCAGATTGTGGACACGCTATCGTGCCACAGGTGAAGTAGCGGAAAGGCATCGAGGGCCCAGTCGTATCACAACCCCGAGACAAGATCGATTTTTACAAATTGCTGCAAGAACTCAATCAAACGTGACGGCGACTCAATTGGTCCAAAGGCTGCAGGTGGAACACCAAGTGCTTGTGAGTGACCAAACTGTGAGGAGGAGACTGCACGAAGCCAATCTACGCTCTCATAGACCACTCCGGGTCCAACCCTTACGGAGAGGCAATCGTGGACGGCGATTGGAATGGGTTCGGAACCACGTGAACTGGGGTCTTCACCAATGGTCGAATGTGATGTTCACGGATGAATCCAGGTTCGGCTTCCATCCTGATTCAAGAAGGACGCGTGTTTGGAGAGTTTCTGGGCGATGAAGCCGACTCCAGGACCCCCAGGAAGTCCACCCATACCAAGGAGGCACAATCATGGTTTGGGCAAGAATTCGCCTTGGAGGACGGACGGACCTCGTTTGGGTGTAGGGCAATATGACGGCAGAAAGGTATCGCCAACAGGTGCTAGAACCCATAATCTTGCCCCACAGGACACAAATGGGTCAAGATTTTCTGCTCATGCACGACAATGCCCGGCCACATACGGCTAGAACGGTAGCGACTTGGTTGCAAGATCACAATGTTAGGGCCTTAGACTAGCCTGCGCAATCACCTGACCTAAATCCCATTGAGCACGCGTGGGATATGCTTCAAAGAAGATCTCTGAGGGAAGCCCCCGAAAATCTGGTTACAGAATCCCAACTTTTTGCGCATCTTCGAAGGACCTGGGACACTATTCCACAGGAAGATATACACAACCTGGTTTTAAGCATGCCGAATCGTTGCAGATGCGTTATCAACGTTATGGGAGCTTTCTCAGATTATTAAATTAAACTTTATACGAACCAATAACATTTTTTTCTTTTTTTTTCTTTTTATCGCATTAAATAAAATTTTATTCAGATTCATTTTTTACCCATTTTTCATCTTTTTACGATAAAATCTTTAAATTTTAATGTAAGTAATTTTTTATTTTAAAAATTTAAACACTAATAAGTAACGTTTCTTTTGATATATAGATGTCATATAAAATTAATGTCACTTTAATAGTAATTCACATTTTTAAAAATATCCCTAGACCGTGTTGATGTGTGTATATGAAATACAAGTATCCACTTCGTTTCGGGAACCTATCTCTTACTCCCCACATAAAAACTCATTTACACAGGATTATTTAAATTGACATAACTTTATTAACCCTCCATGCAATGTGTGCGTATCACCGTAGCTCCTAAACGAATGGACCGATTTTGATGCGGTTTATTTTGGTTGAAAGCTGACGTGATCGAGATAGTTGTTGTTAGCTATGTTTGGTAAAAATACTGTTAGGAGTTTTATAATTTTTTCCTTATTATGCGTGAGCCGATTGAAATAAAGCAAACACTAAATCTTACCCCAAGCTTACTAATTTCAATAAAGCAGCGAACTGCATCGAAATCAGTCAAGCCGTTTCTCAGCCGGAACAATCAGGCTTGTTACACTCATTACGTTTATTTTACAAGTATTATCCTATACCTATAAATAATCAAGATGATGATAGCTATAGGTACCCTCTGGACCCTCTGTCACTATCTACACCATGCCAGAGTCAATAGAAGGAAAACCCGTCGCCGCGCACGCCGTGCGTCGCTCGCCGAACCGCACGCCGTGCGTCCCGCGACGGAATGCGCACCGACGGGCAGATGTTCTCCGCTTTATATATAATATATAAATATAACATATACACGCATTAGCTATGTTACTACTCACTATGCTCGAGTCACTTTGTTATTGCAATCAATTGACATAATAATATGTCAATTAAAATAATTCCGATAATTTTTTTTTAGAATGTTGGAATGAAAGCATAGGTTTCCCGAAGAATAGTGGTGGTTATAATAAGCCAATGAGGTACCTATGTAGGGTGGCTGAGGAGACATAAATAGCCGTGAAAGCCTATTGTTACGGATCGCATCCTGCACCTCTAAATTAATAATTACTTTTTAACAAAAAATAAAACCAACGAAACAAAAACTTAAAAGCAAAAAATAAAATAAACCATTTAGTATTATAAATTAAGATCCAAAATTAACAGTAAATAAATAATTTTGAGACCGTGCCAAACAAAAAACCAAAATTAATTACATAAAGTTAATTTTATGAGGTCAGCGGCATGCGATGCACACGGCAGCAGCAGCGCGGCGCATATCTTTTCACCGTTTGTTTTTCATTGGTTTGGCACCGCCTCAAAATTATTTATTTACTGTTAATTTTGGATCTTAATTTATAATACTAAATGGTTTATTTTATTTTTTGCTTTTCAGTTTTTTTTTCGTTGGTTTTATTTTTTGTTAAAAAGTAATTAAGTATTTTTTAATTTTTAGTTGCTATAATATGTATTTATAATTAATAATAAATTATTGGTGGTAGATTCAGTTACCAGGTAAAAATGTAGTAGGCGAAATATCAATCATCCCCTATTTTCGTACCTTTAGGGGTAAAATTTTGTTTTGAAATTTGAACAAGAGTAACTTCAAGGTATACACTATTCAATAAAAAAAGAATCATCGACATCGGATCATCCAGTACAAAGTTATTGGGGTTAACGGGTAAAAATTCCGTGGGTGAATAATCCCCTATTTTCGTACCTTTAGGGTAGGAATAAAATTTTCAAAAAAATATGGGACCAACTTCAAGACATACCCTATCCATTAAAAAAAGAATCATCAAAATCGGACCACCCTGTGCCGATTGCTGAGTGATCATATATAAAAAAAATAGAACGTGTCGAATTGAGAACCTCCTCCTTTTTTTTCGTCGGTTAAAAATATACGTGTTTAAGAGTTTAATTTATCACTTGCTTGACGACACCTATGTTGTAATGGTACTAATTGTATCACCTATAGTCCACAATAAATTGATTGATTGATTGAATTTATTTTCTCGTTGTTATGAAACCTTTATTACCCATATTCACGCAACCGTGACGCTAAAACGCTACAATCAAACGCTGCGCTACTGTCACCCCTCTCCATCCACATCCAAGTACACTTCTAAGTTGCCCCAAGCAAACATACTATAATCATTCAACCGCAGCCCCGGCCCAATCAATCCGGACTGGAGCAGCGTGGCCAAGTACATTCCACGCACGTTTTTACCACCAGGTTACCACAAACCAACAGGTTCCCTAAACACGTTCCCTTACCACTACCCATTGTCAAGTTGTTGTACGCCGCCATTCATGAGAACACTTGATAAAAACTTACCTTAAACGATTAAGTTAATTGCGATACAATAAGTTCATTATATTTATATTGCTGCACTATGTTTAGCGCGCGACTGCGTTTATTGTTTTCCGAATCTGTGGTTGACTCTTTTACTAGGAGCCATACATATACATTTTAAAATTTAAATATCCCCCGACAGTTTTATTTACAACAGAGTTAAGAACCATTTCGATCGCGTCAGCTTTTAAACAGAACAACCGCATCATATTTGGTCCATTCGTTTAGGAGCTACGAATGCTACGATGCCATAGACAGACATACATATACACAAAAGAGGGGTGTCATAAGTTTGACACCCCTCTTTTTGAGTCGGGGGTTGAAAACTGATTGACGGGACAAGTAACCTTTATAATTTAACCACACATTAACGCTTCCCGCCCACGTCAGATAATCGGTGACCGATTTTTTGTAGGAGAAAAATAGAACGTACTACTAGCAATAGTGCAACGCACACGTCCTACAAAAAGTCGGTCAGAAATAATATGGGAGGAAAAATCGGCCCGATTATCTGTCCTACAAAAAGTCTGACGTGGGCGGGAAACGTAATCCAAACATCTTTAATCGTCCAGCGATCCACAATTTCATATACACACAATTACACAGTACTTAATACAGTTGTATATCGAACAAAAAACTAGTGTGGCCATCTGTCCGTTGAGCATGCACCAATTATATCGAACCTGACAAACGTGTCGCACCGAACCTGGGTATTACTGGTCACTGGTGACTGGTGACATGTCTATTAGAGGTTGGGAAGAGGCTGCCAGGAGCAAACAACCCGACCGACCAATCTATATTTATAAATAGCGCTCTGCGATAAAAGTACCATATGCCTTATTGCTTATGCTTAAGCCAGATCATGGTCTAAATGTGTGGTATTTTTTTATGGAAATAGCCGGCAAACAAGCTGACGATCCACCAGATGGTAAGGCTATCGTCGCCCATGGACATCAGCAACACCAAAGGCGTCACTGATGTGTTGCCGGCCAAGAAAGAGGGAAGAAAAAGAAAGAAAATTCATTAAAATCCGTTCAGTAGTTTTTACGTGAAGAGTAATAAGTAATAACCTCACGAACTTTCCCCGCAGCTTTCCCCTCGGAAGAATGGGTTCACAAACGAAATCACTCGTATAAATAAACGTCTTCACAATCATTGACATTCATGATATTACGATACTGGGAAATACGATTAGAGTTTCCTATTGCCCTGGAGTCCACCGTGTGATGCTGATGATAACCCTGCTTAGTCGAATCACTAATCCACTGGACCAATTTGACAGAAACTAATGGCTCTTCTTGATCTAGTCTAGTGTAGCTGGTTGGTAGCGACCCTGCCTGCGAAGCGAGGGGTCTCGGGTTCGATTCCGGCCGGGGCAGATATTTATATGACGGATAAATATTTGTATTCGGGTCATGAGTGTTATTGTGATGTGTTATAATTATGTGTCGTCCATGCCACCCGCGACACAGGTAAAAACCTACTGCGGGGGTGTGAGTGTGTAAGCGTTTATATACATATTTATCCGTCAAAAACTTTAACACTTTATCCAGTGGTTTGGTTTGGGAGTGTCGCCAGTTCTTCCTGTCACTCCTCTAGTACACTAAGCACATAGAAAATTAAAGATGTGCGAACGATTTGAATCCGGACCGTTTAGGAGAAAATGTTGAAACCGCTAATCACGGATTATAACAACACATCTTAAACATTGTTTCGGAAGACAAAAACGTGTAAAAATACAGCCTCGATGTAGTGATACAAAAACATAAGTTTTTGCACAAATAAAAGACGGGGTTGATTTATAAGGGTAGGCAGGGTGCGGTGCGGTGCGGGGAGGGTCGGCACTCGGGACCGTCCCAATACGCTGATACACTACACCAACCTTTCTTTTTGATATGTTAGCAATACTATGCGATGTATCCTATATTTGGAGATCCCCATACAGAAGAACCTTATTACCTTACTATATAGGTTATGCTGCGCATTTGTAAAACCTTATTTTCTTTTTAGTATTTTTAATGTAGACTATTATGTTAATTTATATACACTTAATTATATCAAGTTGAGAAAATTTATACTAAATGAATAAAAAAATAAAGTGAATAAAAGATGGTTTGGACGTAATCACTTATTTAATAATTACATAATATTTTTATTACCTTTTGTCGACCCGACAAATCATAAATATAAAATATAAATTCTCGTTTTTTTCCGTTTATTCATTTTAATTTATTTAATTCTGTTTTTATTCACTATATTTCTGTGCCTCCTGTGATAAGTGATCTAAGTCAAGTTGTACCCTTTTTGTGATTTTAACATAGAAATTTATAAGAAAAAATTACGATTTTTTTGGTCTAACTCACGTTCTTCTATCTGCTATAGTTTTGGAGATAATTCTGTGCTAACTGATATAACTGCACAGGTTTTGATAAAACCGTGAATATAGATATATATATCTAAAGTTGTAACATATATTATATCGTGAATATAGATATATCTAAAGTTGTATCACTTAGCACAGGAGGCATAGATTAAATTTTTGACTTATAGCTGAGAAAATTAAAAGAAATTCTCAACTTGGTAGATGTATCAAACTTCGGATAGCTTTAGATACAAAGTTTACACAGTTTTCACTTAGTATGTTTCGCGTGTGCGTTACAGGATAGACTACACTTCAAGTGTGTGTGTGTGTAATTTTAAGTCGTATTTGGCCCCTGTTTGTTAATGTATACTGCCACATACAAATCACTTTACACGTTTCAAAGAGAAGCAATTATTTAAAAAAAAAAATTAAAACATGATATGGTCAAAAAATGTTGAGCAAATCTGACGTAAAATCATAGTCTACTTAAACACTTTAATTTTAAAGTGAAACTGTGTTACCATATCCAAACAGAAAATTGTAACTGACCTCAAAAGAAAGTACAAAAAGACAGTAAAAAGTGGAAAAATACTAATTGAAATGCATTCATGAAGCAAGAAGACTCAAGAAGTCAATCTAATTGAAGTCGGTTAAAATTATGGTTAAAAAAAAATTAAAAACTCACCATTCCATTATCCATGCCGCCATATGGTGACTGGTATCCAGCCTTATCTGTGACTACAAAACAAATGCAACATTAATACATAACGCACTTCACTTCACAAATCACTTCATTGATCACACAACACCGAACCGAATCGCGTCCCTCAAACTGCATGTCACCGTGTGTTTGCGTTATGCCATTTTATCTTCAATTACCATTGATATACTTTAGTGTCCTACAGGAATCATAATATTTTCGGTTCGTTCTTTACATTTACTACCTAACTTAGAAGTATAATCTAAATTTTACTAACAAAAAATAACCGACTTCAAAGTTACTCAAAACTACTTGTCAGATCTCGTTCAAAATGTGGGACCACATGACAAGCACCAGCTTTCGATTAAAAAAAGAATCATCAAAATCGTTTCACCCACTCGAAAGTTCTGAGGTAACAAACAAAAAAAATACAGTCGATTTGAATACCTCCTCCTTTTTTGAAGTCAGTAAAAAAATACATACAGCCGAATTGAGAGCCTTCTCTTTTTTTTTTATTTGGTTAAAAATACCCATGATCTGCTTAATATTCCTATTCGCTCTTATTCTTCTCTATTTTGTGATGACGGTGAAGTGGTGGTACATATAAAAACGGTGGCAACAACCACCCCGTGATTACAAAACAGACAGTCAAGTTAATGCCGACATTAGCGACGACCGGGACGCCACCTCGCGCCATTACGAGACAATAGGTAATTAACTGTTCAGCTTTATAAACTAATTTGAATCATTTCCTTGCAACGGAATAACCTACTACCGGCGATTAAATATAAGCTAAACCCGCCCACGCTATAATTCAAACGCTTGGAATTTCAAATTCTCGTGGAATTTCGGAATTAGTTTTACTTACAATATGTATTTCTAATAAAATATGTCAAAGGATACGAAACATCAAAAGGACAAACAGAGGAAAAATAGTTATGTATTTGCAATATAAGAGTATTAAGTCCTATTAAAAAACTCTTAGTTCTTAAGAGTAATCAGCTGTTATCACTCAGCTAAATTCATCGTGTCGCTTCTTTGGCTGTCGCATCGTAAAAATTTTACTGTCATAATTTTTTTCCAAACGCGCCAAAAGTATAACTTTAATATAACACTTCTTGTTAATTTAAAAGATGTGCTGAGGATTTCCTTTCGCCATTTCTTTTCCTTCATGACAAAGATTCTTTCCTTTGTGGAAGAGTTATTTCACAAACATATCAACGTCCAAATCATCCCACGGGAATGTATAACCGGGATAATAAGTACCCAATTTTTTAAGTCTGAATATGGTCTGTTTGGTGCTAAGTTTCATTTTAATCCGTACGACAGGTAGCGCCTGATGCTAAACCAAACATCCGAACGTCTTCACAAACTTTCGCGCTTATAATATCTGGCAATAGACCTACCTCCAGAAATAAAGTTGACCCAATTAAAATCTCTTATCGCTTCTCAACGGGGATAAAACAAGTGCCTTAAGTAATCCATTGTAGTAGCTTCATGTTATTTATTATGTTATTTTCGTTATGAACCGCGAGTTATTCTGTTAATGATGATAATTGGTAATCGTGAAGACAAGTATGAAAGCTGTCGGCATTTCAACTAATTTTGTACAGGCGGTACTGAGTACCAAGGGTCTGGTTCGGGTTCGATTCTGAGTCGAATTTTTGCATTGTTTCCTGTATTGTGAGTTGTTATCATTATGTGTGATTATATTGTGTTATTTTCAAAGTTGACAAACACTATGGAATCGAAAATAAAGAAACATCCCTAATTTTGATACCCTAGGGATATGTCTTTTGAAATCAAAACGTGTGTTTTTAAGATTTTAGGCTCCTTACATGATTTAAGAAATGGTTTTTACTATATTTAGGATATTTTGAATTCAGGCGGTTTGTAGGAGGAATGACGGGGTATAAGAGGAATGCTATTTAATCTATCCTACTTGCCACTAACACAAGCCGATGCGCGAAGTAGGAACGATTCGATGGAGGTGATATGATTGTGGTATAGTTGATAGTACCAACTTGAAACTTCGATACAAGAACGGTAGTAATTAGGGCTTTCATCGAATATTCGAATATTCGAATAATTCGAATAATAAATTCGCTGAAATACAAGGACCGAATATTCGAATATTCGATCAATTTGTACAAAACCTAACTCGACAGCAAATTCGGATTCCAATGTGCACAAAATAGTCAAAATACAATTTTAAAGTTAACGCCGTGGCGCGTGACCTTCAAAATGTCGTTTTGGGCGGTGAGAGTGCGCAATTCTTCAAAATATGGGAGTGTTCGGACTTCGGAAATACCCGGGACGTCGGTCGGCGTCGCGTTGCGTTTATAACCAGCATTGGCGTGTTACATCACTTGCATAGCAAAGCAAAGCAAAGCAACAACCCATAATTGTCCCACTGCTGGGCTCGGGGTCTCCTCTCACAATGTGAGGGGTATTAGGCCATAGTCTACCACGCTGGCCAAGTGCGGATTGGTAGACTTCACACACCTTCGAGAACTTTATGGAGAACTCTCCGGTGTGCAGGTTTCCTCACGATGTTTTCCTTCACCGAAGCAAGTGATAATTAACTTGTAATACGCACATAATATTTGAAAAATTAGAGGTGCGTGCCAGGGTTTGAACTCGGGCCCCTTCGTTCGGGAGACCAACGTTCTACCGCTAGGCTATCTTGCATAGAGTAACTTTGTATATACGGGAATAGAGGTCTATCTCAGCGCGAATTATGAGAACATGGAAAGAGTCGCCCTCTGGAAACATGATTCAGAACTTCGTAAATACTCAAAGCTATTACATGTAGGTAAACCTCCGCATGTTAGTCACGAATGAGCCTCGGCCCCCGGTCCCCGGCAGCCCCGCTATTCGTAGTTACGGTAGCGGCTATGGTAACGGCGGGGCAGGGGGTGCTAAGAATCGCCGGCAGAGATCGGGCTACCAATCCAAACAACGACTTCTGCACCTGGCAACATACAACACCAGGACACTGAGGACCGACGACAAGGTAAAAGAGCTGGAAGAAGAGATAGACAAGTTAAACTGGAGTATTGTGGGTTTATCTGAAGTCCGAAGACAGGGGGAGGACACGATAATACTCAAATCCGGAAACTTGTTCTATCACCGGGAGGGCGAACACCTGTCCCAAGGTGGTGTCGGGTTTCTCGTTCACAAGTCTCTCCAGCGGTGCCGGATCGACTACCGCTATATCGAGGTGTTGAAGTGTTTATACTGATCTGCCACCATGTCCGTCAGAGTACAAGACACAGCAACGAACCCCATCCAACTGCAGAGAGGTGTCAGACAAGGGGATGTCATATCCCCAAAACTGTTCACCGCTGCATTGGAAGACGTGTTCAAGCTGATGGAGTGGAAACGACGTGGCATCAACATCAATGGCGAATACATCACACACCTGCGATATGCCGATGATATAGTTATCCTGGCGGGTTCCCTGGAAAAACTTGGTACAATGCTCGGGGACTTGAACAGCGTCACACCACGGATGGGTCTTAAGATGAACATGGACAAGACGAAAATCATGTCGAATGTCCATGTCACACGGTCACACCCATACCGGTTGATGTTGACGGCGCTGCTCTCGAAGTTGTAGACGAATACATTAACCTGGGACAAGTGATCCAGTCCATCTTCGAGAAAGAAGTCACTCGTAGAATCCAACTCGGATGGGCTGCGTTCGGGAAACTGCGTCATATCTTGTCGTCCAAAACACTACCTCAGTGCCTGAAGTCGAAGGTGTTCGAGCAGTGTGTGTTGCCAGTGATGACATACGGATCCGAGACGTGGTGCTTCAATATTGGCTTAATCCACAGGCTCAGAGTAGCGCAGCGAGCTATGGAGAGGGCTATGCTCGGTATTTCTCTACGTGATCGAATTAGAAATGAGGAGATCCGTAGGCGAACAAAGGTAACCGACATAGCTCAAAGCATTAGCCGGCTGAAGTGGCAATGAGCTGGCCACATAGTACGAAGGACCGATAATCGTTGGGGAAGAAAGGTCCTCGGATGGCGCCCACGTCTCGGAAAAAGGAGCATAGGACGCCCTTCGACCAGGTGGACTGACGACCTGAAGAAGACAGTGGGCATCCGCTGGATTCAGAAGGCTCAGGACCGGCCAGAGTGGCACAAGTTAGGGGAGGCTTATGTCCAGCAGTGGACCTATATATACCCTGTTCACAAATCTTAGAGACTAAAATGACAACCACTAATGTCAAAGTTCGAAATAATGATACCAGCTAAATTTGTGCGATCTACTTTCCGGTTTTTTGAATCGTAAACTATGTCGTAAAAATAGTGACATATTAGTAGCGACACTCATACCTACCTAGATATTTAGTATTCGGCTAAATAGTATAAAATTAGCTGTATACCGAATGTAACCATAACCAAATACTCGTTCTTGTAAGCAAAATAACTTATAAATTTAGTAAGTAAGGGCAAATATATTATGGATATATGAATGATAATGGTTGCTTAAACTTGTTTTTATACTAGTTTTAGGGACTCTTCAATAATCACACAAATAGTCGACCTTCCATAAAAGCTGTGAAATTTTTTCCGATTTACTTTTCGGTTTATGATCATCACTATTTAATTTGCACCCGAAACTGGTCACCCATGAAACGTCAATTTAGTCTCTAAGATTTGTGAACGGATTATACAAAGGCTGATGGATGGATGATGACACGTAGGTGACGTAATGAGTAGTGATTAAGTACTCTCTGGCTATGGCTGGCTACCTTGGTATACTTGAAAATTCACAAAAAATTCATAAAGTTAGATAAATTAACGATATCATCAAACTTGGTATTTTTATTTTCCTTAAAAACCATGGATTTTCAGAGACAACCAACTATTTATTTATGGAAACTACAACATACATTCTTTCATTTAACACGAACAAAATCAAAATATTGTATGTACTTGCAAATTACTCCTAAGTTTAATAAACACGTGATTATTAAAGTTTTTTTTGATCGAATAATATTCGAATATTCGAATAGTTCCCAAAAAATATTCGAATATTCGAATATAAATTTTATCGAATATTTGGAAGCCCTAGTAGTAATACAATATTTCTGACCTACACAAAATATTATTGGCACCTAAATGAGAGAGCAGTTTTTCTATTAACGTTTATTCTCCCAATATCCCATCGTTTATCGCTAGGGCTGGCAGATATGCAAAAAAAACTTCATTGTCATGATTACAAAATTTTCGAAACTGCGAGTTTGTCGGCTAATAAAATTATAAATGTCATGATATAAAATGTTAGTTAATACTTTTGCAACAGCCATACTAAACTAAAGAAGTTATGCTTTTACGGATTTTTACACACCGCGTGTGTTTACTATGCAATAAAAAAACACATGATTGTCGTGTTACCAAAACTTGTTTTTTGTTCATTAGGTACATTACATACTAACCTAATAGTTATGTTAGAATTACTGAATTATAATGTTTTTGATGTTGGCAATAACGATTAAAATAAAAAATACTGAATGTTGGTAGAAAAAATCTCTCGACGACTATTTACTTAATTGAGAAAGGCGTCCAAGTATCATGTTGTGTTTTCTTTCAGTTAGAACTGGTCCGAATTAAACTTTCTCGACTAAATACAATAATATTTTTTTATACGAGAATCCAGTGTGGCAACCCTACTTACTACCCTTACTCCCATAACCTTCCCCTGTCACGGTAGATCCCAGCTCAAGCTCTTTCGCCGTCAATCCACCGTGAAACTGCCGTTGATTTATGGGTTCGACATACTTCATGGTAAGGGCGAGTATTCGTTCATCCATTGGTCCCTAAAGGGGATTAGTTTAACAATTAGGAGGGTAGATCGCAGATAACAATAACCGGATTGAACCGGTTATTGCTTGTTAGTTGGATTGGTTATGATTAGAATCTTTGGTACTGTGTTACATTATAATGTAGTTAGAGTTTTTAATAAACTTTACGTATTTCTGTGTGCAACTGTACAAGTTAATCGCACAGAGCGGTGGAGAAGCGGTCCCAGATTACTAACAGCGATCGGGGACAAGCGTATTGAGGGTCACCGCTTTGTAAAATTATACACTAACGTTGGAAAAAATTGAAAAGAATCAATATTTTTGATACAGTATAATTTTATAGTGTCAAATCTAGACTAGAAGTTGATTTTTCAACGGATAGGCTGGTCAGATATATGGGAAATCCGAGAATATACCCAAAGGTTATTGTTGGAGGTTGTATATATTATAAACTAAAATAATGTAATCTGACGGATGTGTGAAAAAGGAATAAGAGAGTTTGAAATAAACGTCTAAAACGAAAAGTCGTTTCCCTATATTATATCTACAAAAACCCTGTATATAATGTAGGAGCAGCCCCATTTTCCTACATTCACTCAAAAAAAAAAAACAAGTAAGTAACAAAATCGGATTCCAGTTAAATAACTATTCTAAAATTTTTATTACCAAGGCCATAGTATACGTATCGACGTATGTATTTAGCAACCCTACCAACCACACGCCAAATAGTCATGTCCTGTGAAAACATGACGATTGGCAACCCTAGCAACCAGAAGACGACAGACGCCACAACAAGGAAACAATGATTTAAAAAAACAATCCAACCACCACCACGTGCCGGCCACGCGCCTCCTGAAGGACGGTAGACGGTAGAGGGTGGCAATGGCCGTTAACAGTACAATTAACAGTTGTCAGTGTAACTAATAAGTGGATTGGATTAACTGCGCTCGGGCGAGCGAAACTGGTAGGGGTCAGAGGCAAAAAGTGAAACCCACTTGGGCATCTGTGCTTTGATACACTATTTTACATCAATCCTTCCGTAACGATAGTATCTGATCCTACAAATATAAATAATAAATATGTCATTAAATAATTCTTGACAAAATATAACCGACTTCAAAATTAGGGATAACTCAAAAGCTACTCGTCAAATTTAAGTGGAACCACATGACAAGCACCAGCTTTCGATTAAAAAAAGAATCATCAAAATCGATTCACCCTGTCGAAAATTCTGAAGTAAACATAAAAAAACACAGTCAAATAGAATACCTCCTCCTTTTTTGAGGTCGGTTAAAAATAAACAACGCTACACTCATAGCCCCACACTAGGATTCCCTGTGTCGTGGGTGCCACGGACAACACACTAGACAAGGACATTCACAAGTCACACTCAGACCGAGAACAGAAATTCAAAGTTCAAACACAAATTCAAATTTCCGCCACGCTGGGAATCGAACCCAGGACCCTTGGTACGGCGATCCGACATCGTAACCTGCGCCACTCAGGTCGTAATACGTAAATGTGATAGTTTGCGAAGATAGCTGGATGGTTGTCTTTTCATCACCCGCTCCGTTATACACCGACACCCTACGAGTGGCGATGAGTCTTAAGGTCCATGCAGGCCTATGATTGGTCAAAATTAAATAAAATTAAAATGTGTGCAATTCACACAGTTAGAAGTGAAACCTTCAAAAATTTTGTTTTCAAGATAATGAGACGAATGTAAAATTTCGGGAAGATGATAATTGTAGGTTTTACTATTCCACTCCACTCCACTCCACTTCACTCCAACTCAACTCAACTCAACTCAAGTCCACTCATTTCTAGTCTCCACTGAACAGTTTCGTTTCATAAAATATCAAGTCACCCCCGTACTAAAGAAGTTTTCACTTCAAAAAAACGCTTACACACTCACACCCCCGCAGTAGGTTTTTACCTGTGTCGCGGGCGGCATGGACGACACATATAACACATCACAATCACACGCTGCACCCGAGTACAAATATTTATCTGTCACATAAATATCTGCCCCGGCCGGGAATCGAACCCGGAACCCATCGCTACGCAGGCAGGGCCACTACCAACTAGGCTATAGGGTCGTCAAATTTTTCATCTAATTTCACTTGATCTTCAGGTACCTCTTCGAAAAACCCTCTATAAGTATATTAAACTTCTTGGTCATCACAATTACGAGTGCAAATTATACAGCAAACACTCAATACGTCCCATATTTTTACTCGTAATTCCCCGTTTGTCCCGCGTTTCCTTCAAAACAGCAACAGTGGGTTAAAAAACTAATCCCATGACGCATTTATTATACCATCGACAACAACACCCTCGTACACTCCACCCCATGTACAGTCGCGGAGGGTTCGCGAGCGGTGTCCCATTAAATTGTCAGATTTATCATTCGACTGTACACCGTATAGGGGTGAAGTTATAGTTGACAATTTTACGTGCTGTATGAAATATTAATTTAATTTAATGTAATATTAACATAATTAATCAGACGTAATACGATATTTAAACTTGTTTTTTAATTAGATTCGGGTATCAATATTCAATAGCTGCAAAAATATCATTGTACATTTTTTCTTTGTTGTTTCTATATGTACCTATTGTTAAAACACTGGCTAAAATATTTTTGGTTGTTTATGCCTCTGTAGGAAATAGGAATCGTGGCTGAACGTCTTGAATTACTCTTGATAGAGCCGTTAATATTGCAGAACAATTTCTTACAAATAAACCAGTTTAGAACCTGAGAGTTCGGCATAATGTTTTCTCAAAGATGTGTGAAGTCTGCCAATCCGCTCTTGGTCAGCGTGGTGGACCGTGGACTGTACCCCTCACAGGAGGAGATCCGAGCCTAGCACTTGGACAAGTATGGGTTATAACTTATAAGCGATGACTATCTAATCAAACAATCCACCAATAACTCAAAGCAATCTATAATCAAATCCATCTACACTATGAATACGGCCCCCCGTAACCCTCCAAAATCACTCCAGTTCACGACAATACTTGTTACAATTCAACCATGCAACCATCTCTTTCCCTCCGATCACAAATATTATGCACGCGAGCGAGAGGACCATATAGGGACAAATCCAGAGCGTGCGATTAGTGAATGAGCGTGAATTAATGTACTTGGAGTGAGTAATTTTTATTAGTTGGGGACATGGAGTCAGTGAGAGCGTAAATGATTGTCAATGTCCCTTTTACGGTACTTTTGATTGCTCACTGCACGTGTGTAGTATATAATACGTAAAATTAGGGTTCCGAACGAAAAAAATGAAAAACGGAACCTTTATAACATCATTCGTGTCTGGGCGACCGCCCTTCACAAACCACTGGACCAAATGAGTTGAAAGGTACTCATGTGTGTTTTTGTGACGCAAAGACAAAGGTATACAGAAAACAAATGAAATTTGAAAAAATATTTTTTAACGAAATCAAAATTAAAAATAAAACTGTTTTGCAAACCGTATCGTGTGGCATGTTAAATAAAAGGGCTCATTGTAAGGATCTCAAATATGTTTTTGTTATAGTTTTACAATGTACAGTTTTAAAACTATTCAGGAAAGAACGAAAACTGAATACACGTGTGGCGCAATGGTTTAACCATGTCGGACTACCGTACCAGGGGTCGTGGGTTCGATTCCTAGCGAATTCATTATGAGTTTGAATTTCTGTTCCTCGGTCTAGGCGAGTGTGATGTCCACGGCACCCATGACACAGGGAATCCTAGTGAGGGACTATGAGTATAGCATTATAGCGTTAGTAAAGTACCAGGCGAGCATACTAGTGTTGGGCTGAGTGTGTAGCATTATTATTTCAGCGGGCAGAACACTAGTATAATTAAAAATAAATGTGACATTGTGACCTCTTACAACGTAGACTGCCAAATCAAAAGTTGGATAAATTATGCCGTTAAGACAACCCTAAAAAGCTAAAGCTGTTGAAATCCCGTTTCTTAATTAAACAAAATCAATGGTAAACATTTAACCCTAAAGCGTTCAGTGTTTGTCTTCAAACAACGCTTAGCGGTCTCCCCGACCCCGGTGTTACCCACTGTTTGCGCTCCTAAACAAATACGGGGTCATTCAGACCCAACTGGATAGATAGCCTACTGACTCCGTTAGGTATTGCCCAATGTTTTGAATTTATTAGGCACCCCTTTTGTTTCTTTTATAAGTTACAGTAAAGCCCAATGTATACGTAACGGGTTTTTTCCCATACGGGACGGGACGTGAAGTTTTGGAAACATCGTTTCATAGAAAATGTATACAATACTGCATACGCAGCGGAATCCCGTACGGGAAAAAACCCGTTACGTATGCATTGGGCTTTAGTATTTGAGTTTTGGACCATTCCATAAGAGTGTTTTTTTCAAGGGGGCGTTTGCCAAATCCGTAATTATAAGGAGTAGCGAAATGTGCTCAAAGAAATCACGGGGACGATTTTGATGAAAACTCTATGCATTATTAGATTTTGAAAAATCAATATTACTAGCCAGGAATCGAACCCACTGTTTTAAAACAAAAACATGCCCTTTATTTAAGTACATAAAATATCTTGAATTGTCTTTAGATTGATCATTTAAATTACATGAACTCTCTCGATTCTATCCAGTTACAGTTTTTTACTATCCTGTTTGAGAAAAGGGAAACTAAATTAAAACATTATTTTAAAAATATAAAAAAATAAAAGACTGCATTGACAAAAAAAACTATCTAAGTAATTAGTAATTTTAAATCATCTTTCTGTTTTTCTGCACTAACATCTAACGAATGCCTAGTATTTCTAACGAATCTGGCAAAACTGAGTGACATACTTCGTCCTGGTAAGCACTTGCTCAGCAGGACATTAAAGCTGACCGGACAACAGCCCATTAATACTCTAACCCGCTGAGCTGTCCTGTAACATTCAAAAATCACCAACACCATATACATACGCTAAGCATCTCGCTTGCCCCATTAATATATAAACAAAACAAATATGGTCAAATTACCCGCGGAGATAATCAACATTTGAAATTATGTGAAAAAAAACACGAATTGATCGCCCACGACCATTTACGGGTTAGGGACATGATACGTGGAAAATTATACCTTATGGGGTTGAATCAAGATTGATTATTGCGCTTTAATAGTCGATTTAAGATTCCATGGATTGAACGACAAGTATAATCGTTGTGCGTGTAAGATGCGCTAAAAAAACAGTTCGTTTTGCATCTGTCTTTCTAAATGTCAGTCATTTTAATTTAATTAGCTTGTTTCGCTTAGGATAATGGAATCTCTATGTACCATACATATATGAATATATTTTATATCAGATAGGGTATGCCAAACGAGCATACTTATGATACATGTCGTATATGTATATCGAGATAAAAGGCAGGTCACAAGCCATTGTGCGTCACACGTCAAATTGATATTGAAATTAATCATAGTTCTCCAATCGCTCAGTCTTTCCGATAAAAGTTAAATTAAAAGTATTTTTTTATTTATTTATTTAGCTTTTTGCACCATACAATTTGTATAATAGCAAAGGCGGACTTAATGCTAATAGCATTCTCTCCCAGTCAACCTTCGGATAGTGAGAACCCAACGATATAACGATAAGTATATGTATAAACCACAGATACTTAATGCGTTAAATAAACATAATATATATCCACTAAAATTTTATATAACTACGTATTTAATAACATAGTTAGAAGTTTATTGTAAACTAAGAAGTAAATGCCCTTAGTTCGGTTCGGTAAACCTTTCGGTAAGCCCACTCGAATAAATTAATGGACAGTATTTTTAACTTAACATTACTTTTTTTAAATTATGAACCGATTGAAATAAAACAAATACTAAATGTTGACCCAAGCTCACTACAATAGATGAGTGAAAACCGTATTTAAATACATTAAGCCGTTCCTGAGAGTAGCCGGAATAAACGCACAGACAAACAGACATTTACAGTTTTATTATATTGTGTTGATGTCGTTATTGTAAAAACTGACGGAAGTGCAATGTAAACGAGAGTAAAATCAATAAATACAACAAACTATTGCTAACAAATTACGGATATTATTCCTTTAAAGAATTTGAAAATTTTATTAAAGTAACTCAATTTTCCGATAAAATATGTTAAAAATATCGTAAATTCGTCTCAATCTACAAACATGTGTGAGTGCTTTTGAAACGCTTACGCGCAACTATGTGTGTCTCTCTCTCTGTGTTGGTGACCGATCGCTTCACGTACTATCGAAAACAAAATACGTATAGTTTATCATATTGGAACGCAAAATGACGTCAGCTGAGCTATCGTATTACAGTAATTACAATGTCACCACAATGATTTAATTACGTTATCTGTACCGTTCAAAATACTTATAAAAACAATATTATCGTATTTAGGATATACGTACCTATTGGAATTAGTAATACCATTGCTGAATGCAAGCTTTTCTAATTCAAAAGTAAAGTACGTACTAGCGCGACTCTGCTGGCGTTTTGCGGGATACAAAGTACCCCGTGTGTTATTCCAGGCCATGGTCTACCCGTGTGCTAAATTTCATGAAAATCTGTTCAGTAGTTTTCGTAACATATCTACCTCTTTTTAACCGACTTCAAAAAAGGAGGAGGTTCTCAATTCGACTGTATTTTTTTTATGTTTGTTACTTCAGAACTTTGGACTGGGCGACCCGATTTTGATGATTCTTTTTTTAATCGAAAGCTGGTGGCTGTCATGTGGTTCCACATAAATTTTATTGAGATCTGACAATGGCATCCATGAGAAAATCACATAAGTCGTAAATTTGTGTTAAGATGTGCGCGACAAAACGAATAACTCAATATCACGCCAACCGATTTCGATGATTCTTTTTTTAATCGAAAGCAGGTGCTTATCATGTGGTCCCACATAAATTTGAACGAGATCTGACAAGTAGTTTTTGAGACTTTGAAGTCGTTTATTTTATGTTAGTAAAATTTAGATTATTTAAATTATACTCGTAATATCAATGCCATGATCAAGTATCGTGAGATTCGTGAGGAATGCTTTCCTCAAAGGTGTGCTCACCTGAGAGTTCTCCATATGTTCTCAAATGAGAGTCTATCAACACTTCCAGCTTGTTGGATTATGGCCACATATTGCGAAAGGAGACCCGAGCCCAGCAGTGGGACAGATGAGTTATGACGAGTCGATGTTAAATAGATAATAATGAGTACTAGTTTCTTACAAAACCCCATATACTTTGGTACTGCATTATTTGTTCAGGTGTAAAGTTTTGGACAACATGGCGGACTTCATTTTAAATTCGAATTAGTTTTTAATATCGAATATGGTATTTCAAATCAATCGTTCGTTCATGTATTTTAATTTAAACATAATTTTGTTATTTCAATTCCGTAACATAAGGCCTACTGACCACGGCGCTTCATTCGACAATCAATACAGGCAACAGGCAAACGCGATGATATACGTATATCGTACTTTTACTACGCAAGATGCTAGTAAGTTGCTAGCAAGCGATAGCCGACAACCCTACATCCTATTATAATGTTATAAAACTTATAAATGTGATTTGTGAAGATGTTAGGATTTTTGTTCCACAATCACGCCACAACTACTTAACCCATTTGGCTGAAGTTTTTATGGAGATAGCCTATACCCTGGATTAATACATCGGCTACTGTTTATCCCGGAAAATTTCAGGGATCCCGCGGGATTTGTAAAAAATCGAAGGCATAATCTATTATTATGTATCTTATCCTAATCCATCATTCTACTTATAGGTGCACTTTATTTTTATTTGTTTCTATAAAACTAAATTAATTAACTAAAAATTTCGTTTCGAAACCACTCTACCACTTTCGTTTCGAAGCCACGGGCCAAAGCTAGTATCTTATAAAATATGAATTTCACAATAAACAGATACGTACAGAAACGAATTCGAACCTAAACTCGACCGCGAAATGAACTCCAATCACTCCACTACCCACTCAATCTACGCACTGTCTATCCCTTATCACTACTAACTAACGAGGTCTATCAATTTAATTAAACATGTGTACTACACGACCGATAACCCCTGGGTTACTACGCCTCATCACCGCGGGTCAGCCGACGCAGGTCAGTCATACTACACCGAGAGGTCACTGGTGTTAGTTGACCTGCGTTGTACACAACTTACAAGGGAATTCGCGATTTTATTTACAACGAGTAACCGCCCTCACTTTGCTTCGGTTTTATTATTTTTTTACACCTTGGGTTACATGTTTTATTAAGGATCCCTAATTTTTTGAAATACTATGTAGTGTAGCTTCCCAACAGTGAAAGAATTTTTCAAATCGGTTCAGTAGTTTCGGAGCCTATTCAATGCAAACAAACAATCAAATCTTTCCTCTTTATAATATTAGTATAGATTACCATCTGTATTTGTAAACGTCTGACAGACGGATAGATGACGGATATTGTGCTTTCTAGCTGGTACATTGTTTTTTTTATTTAATTTAAATTTTAAACATTAGATACTTATCAGCCAGCCTCCTTGATGCATTGATACTGCACCACCCCGTTTAATTTCAATGGTATTCAGTTAGTACTTAAGAAAAATGTCACCGAATTATTTCTAGAATCAGGCTCAAAACCTTAAAAGGTGTAAAATGTATCTTATTTCGTCTACATTCTAGAATTCAACAGGTAGAATTCACGTCGCAATGTCTGCTTCCCGCGGCATATTTGATTTAATAAAGATATAAATCATCGTTTGCAATTATCATCGAATGGCGACCGACCTCGGCCGACTTCTGTAACCGATACCGAGTGATTGACGTCCTACACGCAGCGGATAACGTTGATATCTGTACAATGAATCAATAAATACTGCCGCTTGAGGATAAAACACGATTTTATTGCTGACATTAGTTAAGTAATGATCGTGGTTAGATTGAAAAGTATCGGCCCGAGAATGCTGCCTTGGTGTATGCCGTTTTCCTAATGACATAAAATGTTATATCAATTGGTCACTAGTAATAGGGCGTGGGACTGGTATTATAATTCAAATGTTCTGAAGCATGGAGAAAGCTACTCCAGTGTAAAATTTCAATCAATCCGCCTTATAGGGCCTAGCCCGAGTTTAGGTACTTAGTAAGGCCTTCGACAAAGACAATCAAGTGGATCTAAAGGAACATTTCACTATACAATAAGAGATGAGGCTACCGTAGTCCTGAATCAAGCTAACGACGTTTACTATACGGACATAGAACGATCACAGGCTGTGATTCACAGCACGACCATTCTTCGAAGTGCTATCATTTCTTGATACCATCTTTTCGAAACGATTATAGACATTTACCTAACATTTATCCTTCTAATATTATAAATGTTCAGAAACATTGAAACATGAAACCGGATGGATGTATTTAATGTTTGTTGATTTTTCACGCAAGAAGTACTTAACAGATTTTCTTTAGCACACACACAGATAGACCATGAACCATGTTCTAGAATAAAGTAATAAGAAGTATTAATTTACTATCCCGAAAACGCGAGCAAAGCCGCAGAGCGCTAGTAAATAAATACTTATAATAGGCATTTTTAACAGACATTAAAAAAACGAGGAGGTTCTCAATTCGACTGCATTTTACTCGGGGTACCGATTTTTATGATTCTTTTTATGGTGTGATTTTTGTTATGGTGCTTATCATGGGGTCCCGTTTAAATTTGAGCGAGATCTGACGAGTAGTTTTTCAGCTATCCCTAATTTTGAGTTTGATTATTTTTTGTCAAAAATTATTCAGCATCACAAAAAGTCTCAATCAGGCCATTAATAAACAATAAATATTGCATAAACATACTTTAAACTTTGCTACATAGGACATGGCATATCATTCAATTATCATATGTCATTCATAATGTAACCAAACGTGAATACAAGTCGCTAATGCAAACTGTCCATGTTGTGCGATGTAAAAGGAAGCCAGTCGAAGAAATTACTGGTCAAGCACGAATCGCGTATCATGTTAAGAGTTCTGTAGCTTTAGGCGCGCAATAATAAACCGATTTCAAGATCTCTGCGATACCAAGATTCGGTTTGAGGTGCTGAAATATAGTAATAGTATCAGGCGTTACTTTGCGGAAATTCATTGTTATTAAGTTAGTATAGGACGCCCCCCGACCAGGTGGACTGACGACCTGAAGAAGACTGCGGGCATCCGCTGGATTCAGAAGGCTCAGGACCGGTCAGAGTGGCACAAGTTAGGAGAGGCCTATGTCCAGCAGTGGACCTACAAAGGCTGATGGATGGATGGATGGATGAAGTTAGTATTAGTCTTTCTTTTTCTTCTCTCTTTCTCGGCCAGCAACGCATCAGTGATGTCTTTGGTGTCGCTGATGTCCATGGGCGACGACAACCACTTACCATCAGGTGGATCGTCAGCTCTTGTACACTGACGGCGGAACCCCATGCACATATCATGTCGCTCCAACCAAGTTATTAAGGGCAGAATATGATTACAAGCGTGTAATGGACAGAACATCTTGTAGTGACAAAAAAATCATACTTGTAACACTTTCGGTCAAACGTGACGAGCTGTATATGGCTGTTATACATGGTGTTGGTTTGCATAGTGTTGTTTATTTTTAACCGGTTTCGTCAATATGATCTATACTATAGGTTATTGACGTTGAGAGTTTACAGTTCATACTACAGACACTACAGTACTAGTAATCGTCTTTTGTGTTATATTAAATCAACAAAGAGAACATTTGTAATTTGTAATGTAATAACAATGGATACCAATATATTTCTATCCATTCCGTTACGGAGGTCTACCGTTTCAAGAGTCTAAAGTGATACAAAATACAAAAAAAGATACGAATCGTTGACCGCAATAAGGGATGGATAGGCTATAAGAACTAATAAATTTAAATGTGTGCAATATAGTAAATCCAATAGAACATGTATTAAAAAAATACTATTATTAGTCAGATCCCGTAAAATCAGAATTCAGTCAAGTCAAAAAAACAAATGCAATATTACTAAAAACAAACTTTTACCAACATCCTGTATACATGTAGATCATTAATTCATAGGCGCTGGGAACTTGTCAATGCATTGTAAAATGTAGGTGCAAGTAACAAGCGGACGACGATATAGCGTAGCTCGATAGAACATTGTTAAAGCGTTTCTTTCGCAATTTGAAAACAAAGATATTTTTCTAGCAGTCAAATGTCTTATAGTCCCCGTGAACTAAGATGCCCAATTTGTCGTTTGCAATCACAGTGACACTAGAGATGTACAAAAAAATCGGTTCACGAAAGAAACCAATTTTTGTAACAAATCGATTCAAAATTGTAAGACCTTCTAATCGATTCGATAATTAAACTGTAAACTAAAAACCGTAACATTTAGATACCTCCCAACTACCTCAATTGAGCTACATATCTCGTACCACGTATTCTCAATATTATGTATTTACGACTCCAGTAAAATATTCTTTTGTTTCTTCCTAACAACTCATGCTGCTAGATATGCATGGAAATATCCGAGCCGGCAAACAAGCTGACGATCCACCTGATGGTAAGTGGCTGTCGTCGCTCATGAACATCAGCAACACCAAAAGGTGCGTTGCCGGCTAAGAAAGAGAAGAAAAAGAAAGAAAGATAGATCATGATAGAATGAACTCTTCCGCTCAGTTTCATAATAATATTTTGAGGTAATATTATGAGCGTCAGGGAAAAAACTACAGTGAATTTAATTCTTGTTTATTTCGTAACACACATTCATGTATACATAATTATTATGTTTATTGTTATTATGTTTATTGTTAGTATTATTGTTGAAAAAAAAAAGAATACCGCAAAAAGCTAAGCTACATAATTACATATAATATATTATCTGCAGTTTACTGTCCATGGATGGCGAAGTGCCCATACATAATGGAAAATGTCCTTTGTTTGCATCCAATTCATCGTGGTATTCTTGGGTACCTAATTTTAAATTCAAATGCAAGTATATCATTTTTAACAAAGTAATTAAAGTAATCAATTTTCATTTTTAAATTCCGATTATAGTAATGTATCGATTATGATTGGTTTTAGAAACGGTTTCAGGCCGTCACATCACTTTGCGTCAGTTTTGTTTTAGGCCTCTTCATCTATCATTGTTTCGACGTCAAATATTTTTAGTAAATTTTGCATAAATTATGATGTGATGGGATTTTTACTAGATTATAACGTTTACTATGATTTATAATCAACGCCAATGAAAGTGAGTAAGGATTTTTAACAAATTTTGGTAAAATCCTTCGTCCGTAAGTATTCAACTATTCATGTCAAGTAAATGATTATTCCATTTCGCTCGAAGACGCCCATACAATGTTAGTTCATATTAATAAATGGCAGCTATCATTATGGGCATCTTAGATAATTTTGACTATAATGAAGTTGCTACACCTGACTAAATTCGCCTGTCTTCATTTCCGCGCCCTCTTGGCATATATACCTCTTTTTATTCATATAATAATGATTGTTTGAAACCAATTAACTCATCATGGAATAAACACTCGTGATTGTGAGTGTCAGTATCATAGTAAAACGTTTTTTTTTCTACTGATCTACTCCCCTCTCTCTTGGTCGGCATCAGTGATACCTTAGAGTCGACAACCTGTTACAATCAAGAGGCGCGTTTGCTCATCTGTCGGCTATTTACATAAAGGAGGTTCAAGTTATTTAAAAAAATATTTGTTTTGAGATGTCATCGGGAGAAGTCGGTACTTGAGAAGAATAAAATAACAATATTTGAGAAAATCTACGTTAATTGAGGCGTTTTTTGCGCATTACAAGGAGTTACATAATTTTTATCTGTCTGTTTGTTGCCTAATTTCAGAAATGGTTTAACCGATTTGGATGCGATTTTCGAAACGTAGATTCATAAAGATTCAAAAGATGTACCTAATTTGTTTCAATCGGTTCACGAATAAAAAAAATGATATAACACATTTTCGAGTGTGACTAACTACTAAGGCATAGGTTTACAGAAGCGAGGGCGGTTTCTGTCTCCCCGCTCCTCGCCAGCCGCTCATGACTCAACCCACGGTCCACAATCACGCATTACACTGTACACAAAGCACACGAATTCTATAAATGGCGTCGAATGGCGAATCAGGGACACTACCGATACGAACATCGTTCGCATGTGGCAACACCTTAATGATAAACGTTTGTGAAGCCTCAGCGCAGATGGCTCAGTAGTTTGAAGTTTAGAGAACCTATATGCACATGGATATTAACAACACCAAAGGCATCAGATACATTGTGGACCACACTTACCATCAGGTGGGATCGTGGTCAAGCATTAACTAATTTGTGTAAAAAAAAAAGTGTGGGTTGTGGCGTTGTGGGGCAAGAACATAACAAGGGAAAAATTAGAATAGGTACCGTAAATTTGGAGTTATTAAAAAAATATGTTCGCATTTGTAGTCTGTTGATAAATTGACCGCGATTTATGTCGAAGTACGGCACGACGACAGTTTTCCAACAGCAAAGATAAGTTTGTTATATTTTTTCTAACAGTAATTTTCGGTATTTAAGCTTCTACAGAGCCCCTTGTAGGCTTGTACTCCCCTTGTACCTTGATTCGGGAGGCCATTCGCACTTGGCCGGTATTTTCAGAAGCCCCACTATTAAAGGCTTTGTTTATTTTTATAGTAGTGATTTCAGGAAAAAATCTGTAAGATTAGGATTTTTTTTTGTATGAATATTTTTTCAGATTGGTCCCATATTAGCCAAATTTAGATCTGATCATGGGTTCCATATGATTTTGAGGAAAAACAAACGTGGTAAACAGGTTCTAAAAGGTATACCTGTACTGGGGCGATTTTTATATAGGATGGATTATGTATATAGGTCCTTATCAAACGCTTTTTAGTGGATGTTTTTTTTTGGTAAAATTTTGATTATAATTATTTACGTTATTATTTAATGTTTCTGAAAAATTTTGGTATACAATAAAGAAGATTTGTATTGCATTGTAATTTGTACTCAACAAAATTTAAAATCTTCGTAAATTGACATAAACAAGGAAGACTGAAATTGAATCCAGAAGTTACTCCTTTATAAATATATAATTAACGACGCTCCACTCTCCCAGCCTCTCCGTAGACACCGTAAATCAAATTTACGCGCTCACGTTAAACGCTCGGCGATTAGTCGACGACTCTGAGGCAAGCAGGCGTTGACGCGTTGTCGAATCGATAGCGAAACAATACGAACGCGAAAAAGGAATCGCCTTTTTCAATAATAAACGGAAAAAAGTATAGGACGCAACTCAATCAGATCAGAAGACGTTTTGGAAAATGGAGAATAAAATCCGGTCAGAGTGGCCAAAGTTAGGAGAGTTCCAGCAGGAAACGTCATACACTAGGATTTCCTGTATCAAGAATGGCTTTAACAGATTCATACAGAACAGAACATAACAGAAAATTCAAAACTTCGTAAATAAAATAAATGTAAATGTAAATGTAGAATGTATGTCTTTTAATCACGAGCTAACGAGCACAGATAGTCCACGTCCAGGACAAGAAAATAGGTCATATCTGCCCCTGGAATGATTGGGATGTTTATGATGTTTGTGATACGACTTCCGTCCCACTGTCCCGGGAAATCGTATTCTGATTTTTTTCAATGTCAATGACACAGGGAAATCTAATGCGGAGGTATGAGTGTGTAAGCGTTTAGCTTACTTGATGATGCCTCAAATTCGATATTGGCTAGGTACAGATATGCTACAGGGCTTATTGTAAATCGAAACATAAATAAAAACGGGAGGGGGATTTACGCGGGAAAAGCTCCCACGCGATCGTTCGTAACAGATTGAAAGTTTATAAATTGTTGTCTGAAAACGAGCAGATTGCATTCTGTTGGGATATAAATTTCAAAGATCTTAAACGTCTGAAAGATAATCACGATATCGCTAACGTAAAATCGTCTCGCCCCATCACCTCACACGCTCGCCCGTACTAGTATCTCACAGATGTAGGTTAGCACGCCCACCGTTTTGTTTATGTGTTTAATTGACAGTATAATGAATCATTTAGTCTCGGGAAATATAAAATTCCACTTATTTAGATCAGGTCCTTAAATAGAAAATGATTTGGACGCCACGTACGTGGGATATGCGGTATACGATATACCGACTCTTTGTAGGTACTGTATCGACACACTAAAACCAAAGAATAGGTGAAGTACAGAATGTTGTCTACATTTTGAATGATAATGTTATTATTAAATTATTAATCCACGGCGCAAAAAGCGGTGTGTTATAAGTTTGAAGTATCTGTGTCTGTCTGTGATTAAACGAATGGACCGATTATGATGCGGTTTTTTTTTGTTTGAAAGCTGACGTGATCTAGATGGTTCTTAGCTATGGTTAGTCACAGAATACATAATAGCACCTAAAAGTACAGAAGTCATAGTCGTAAAAGTATACAAGTACTAAAAGTAGAAATAATAAGTCTCAACTCAGTCTTTAAGAAATAACTGTATAACCAATGTTTGTGTTACTTAAATAAATTTATATGAAAATCTTTTTAAAATAACTATATATAGGTACTAAGTAATCCTGAACAGAATTGTGCAGCCTTACTCCGCATTACATTTTACTCCAAACATAAGCCTCCAAGCAGTGAATATGTAAATATCATTCCTTGTCTTACCAACATGCATTGCGTAAAAAATTTACAAGAATATACTAGTCACTGACTAGGATAAAGTAATGCTGAAACTGATACGAAAGAACCAACTTCTTCAATGTAAACTATACTGAATATATCCAAATTCAATAACTGTTTACACAACTGGCCGCATGCAAACAACTTCTTTAGTCATAGTACAGCGTATTTGAACTACACTCTTGCTCATTTGCCCCATATTGGGAGCAAAATTATTGTATAAAAATAAGGTAAAGAAAAAGAAACTACCTAGTAAATATTATGTGATGAAGTCGCTGTAACAGACCGACTTCATTTAATTGAAGCGTTATAGAAATACTAGATTGTAATTATCTCAATGTGAGTCACATTTTAAAAGCCTAATTCGAAACATTGTGACCAAATATACCTAAAAACTCCAAAATGTACGACCAAATATTCCACCCAGCGGGACACCAAACAATGCAAAGTACGATCACAAGTGATCAATGTTCGAATGGAGTAATAAATATGACGTTTAATAGATTCCATTCAAGCCAATAAACATAGCCTTGATCTAAATGTATGGCACAGAGACAAATGGGAGTTATGAGCTCCTATGTGTTAGTATTGATAGTTTGTAGTTTTTTAACATGATTTTGATGCAAAATAGTAATAGTTAGGTGTAAAAAGAGTTCTCCTTCAGGGCCGGCGTCGCATTGACGATTCCTCTGGTATTGCTCATGTCTATAGGCGACAGTGACCACTTACCATCTAGTGGCCCGTATGCTTTTTCGTCTGCTTTCAGGCTATAAAAAAAAATATCAGATATGTATGTAACATTATCTGAGTTATTATGAACTGTAACAACCGGCCAGAATGAGTTATTACAATTCAAAAGTGATTTAAAAATTGAAAAACTGATTTTTTTAAAGCCAGTAAGAGAGCAGATGAGACAAACCAAAAATGAACAAGGTAACACCAAAGGCCTCATCGATGCTTGTGGCCAAGAAAGGAAAGTCCCGGGTTTGATTCCCGGCCGGGGCGGATATTTATGTGACAGATAAATATTTGTACTCGGGTGCAGGGTGTTAAAGTGGTGTGTTATATGTGTCGTCCATGCCGCCCGCGACACAGATAAATAAGGGGTATGAGTATGTAAGTGTTTATTTTTGTTTATTATTATTTATTTGGAGGCTGAATCAAAAACTCCAGTATCACATGCAGTATGAAAATACATAAAACATCACATAAAAATTAACATTCTCCCATCTGAAAGCTCAATATGAACCCTCTACCATGCAACAAGAGACTATTCTCATATATTGTAATTTTACAGACAGATTTTATTTAATCTCCAGTAAATTTTTATATAGTATTGTGTGTGTGTGTGTGTGTGTGTGTGTGTGTGTGTGTGTGTGTGTGTGTAATTTAATTCAAGTAAGTCAAGCTACAGAAATCTCTCAGTGAGCATGTCTGAAAATATGAATAGATACTTGAATAGTTTCTAAAAAAAGCATTAAGGCTTCTGTCCACTCTCAGTGAAACATGCAGTTGAAGTAAAATCATTTAAGGTTCAAAATTCAAAATGAACTATGAATGACTATATACTTCATGATGCAGCGAAATATGTTCAAAATGTGTATATGTTATGATGAGTTTGATTCAGAGATTATCAAAATAATGATTACAAAATAGATATGCATTATTCAAACCAAAATGAAGTTTTTGATACAGTGACTAATTAAACCTATGCGCAATTTTAAGAAAATCATTCAAGGATTCTACATAGGTAGATATAAATAAACTTTTGCTATTTATTCATCCTATTCTCATTATATCACATTATTCAGGGTAAATTCAGCAGAACCATGTTGTTATTAATCCTACATGAATCAACAGGTGCTAGGTTTATGGTCCCAGGTTCAATCCCATGTGTTTTTATGTTATTAATCAACAAATGAAACACAGGTCACTTGCAGGGCAGTGGCTTCAACACTACACTATTAGTTAGCTTAATTAGTGAAACTCATTACACAATGCAATGCATTATAAAAAATAACAACAAATATGAGAAATTATCAGATCTGTAACATATGTTTAAATTTTCAGTATTCTATGTACTTTAAGCTTGCAGTTTATGTACAGCAATGTGAGTACATTATTTATTAGTAAAAATTACACTGTTTGTTGTACCAGAAAAGGATGGAACATAGTCTTTATATGTTAGTTCAAGTTAGGGCATTCAAGGATGAATTAGTAACGAAGTATACATTGAATGGACGTATAGGCGATCGCCTGTACCAAGATCACGCCTCCCCTGTGTAAATAAACACGTTCAAATTGTAAACAGACGCGTAAAGAGAACATAAAAACGGCAATTCGCGATCTAAATCGGCGCACGCGATGGAGCGTTCGACAAACGAACCTTATACCCGTGAACCCGTGAACAAAGATGCACTCAATGCATTCAGTTGAAAACTTTGTGCCGCAAAACGAACGGCGAATCCCATTTTACCTGTTTGGACCTTACAGCTGTTGCAAATGCAGATACATCCAGAAACGATTCAACTTGAACACAAATTCAGCAAACACAATGGGTTGATCACATTTGACAATTTCATGTAGGACCAAAACATAGCCTCTGAGGCAGCTTCCAACGATAATACATTCACGTTTACTAATGAAACACTCGCGTTAACTATCTAGCAAAGATCCGAAATGTGTTTTTGAGCGAAAGAAAGCTACGTTTGGACGCATTCACCGAAAATGCTGTACGAATGGTTTACTGAAAATGGCATAACACGCAAACAGTTCGTCTGAATTTCACAATGAAACACTTCACTTTTACACGGCAGTTTGTTTGAGGGACGCGAGACGGGCCACGGTATGCATTTTTTCACTCACCTTGTTGTTTATTTGCTATTTTATTAAAACAGTTTTGAAAAACTTCATATAAATGCATAGGCTCGTCATCGCTCGTCGCCATTTTGGAATTTACTGTCCAAATAAACCATAGACACAACAGAGCGCAGTTAGAGAAATCGTTCCATTCTACCAAACAACTATCTAAAGAAATATATTATTCTTTATTTTGTTTAAAATTAATGAAATGATTTTGTTTTTTAATAGAGGTAAATACTAGTAAAAATTGAAACATGTTTTAAACAATGCTTTAGTCTTTGATTGAGTTATTTTGGAATTAAAAAAACTCTTTTTGAACCTCAATTTAGTTGAAAATACTCATGGCACTTCCTACAAACATTCTTCTTATTTCTTTTTTAAATAGAAGTTTTGGAAATGTAAAATATTTTTTGCTTATGATTTTCAATACATTAAACGATATGCAAATCATATGTTTTATTTTCATGTAAATACCGGCATAATAATATTAGTCCATAGCGTGACCCATAGAGGTCATAAAAAAAGTAGATATTCGCCATGTTTTGCTACGAATTGACGTAAGAAAAGTCTACCTACAAAATTTTCGAGTGCACTTTTAAAAAAATAGAAACACTCAGGTCATCTACATGTAACATGTTCTCACTGAATTCTATAAACAGTCAAAATCAAGTGAGTTCCGCATAATGTAAATAGACAGTGATTATACAAGGTTTAAAACATTATTGTTTGTCATCACCTTACGTTTAACCTGTTTTGTTGCAGATTCTTATTAGTTTTAGCCAGCTATCCTCTCGTTACGCTAGTGTTTTCAAACAAAGGAAGCAGAGTAGCATTAAAAACAAACATGTGAAGAGTAATGAAGGTGCGACGACGGTGTATGATGCAACTTTTTGCTCGGACAGCTTAGAAGAGTCCCTTCGCAACTTCGATAAGGATGTTCTAGCTGAGATGCGTAGCGTGGACGTCCGAGCCGTTGCGTCGCTCGCCGGGGGTCGAAATGCTCTTAGAAATATAGCAAATATTACATCAGCAAAGAAAATATCTCATGTTTCATCAAATTCTTTTGAGCAAAACAAAAATGGGTGGTCACGGCCCACAGTGACGGTAGATCTTCGTGGAGGGAACACTAAATTCAGTTTTACAGATAACTTCGTCGGTCTCCTAGCAAAAAGTGTATATGGGAATCAGTTTAGCTACAATATACATGTACGGGGGTTTAAAACAGAGAGGAGTATCCACGCAGATTTGAAGAGGAACCCCAATCTTATCAATAGACTCCGTAAGTTCTTGGGTCAGTATGCTTAGCTGCTAATACGTGATGTTATGTTTTTGCAAGCAAGTTGTGCTTTTGTGTTTTTCGCATTATCAGCTGCCAGACAAAAGGTTATTCTAGTTTAGTATAGTTTAAATGCTTGTTATTACTGTAGAGGCCATTATCAAGTTCACTGCTACTGGATGATAACAGTAGAGATCAATGGCTTACGGCCGGTCTCAATAATGTACTAACAGATGGATTTTTGCATCTGAAAAATTGACAAATATGACAGATGATATACTAATGGTAGCCCGCCCTATCCACAGTCTTCCATCTCATAATCTGATTTTTACCAAGAAAAAATAACCAACTTCAAAATAACTCAAAAACTGCTCGTCAGATCTAACTCAAATTTAAGTGGGACCACATGACAAGCACCAGCTTTCGATAAAAAAAAGAATCATTAAAATCGGTTCACCCAGTCGAAAGTCCTGAGGTAACAAACATAAAAAAATGTAGTCGAATTGAATATTTCCTCCTTTTATGAAGTCTGTTAAAAATTTAATTGACATGGAAACAAGAAATTCTGATATGATAGTAATTTATGGTGGATATTGTACACACAGCATCGATAAGATCTAAAATCACTTTATCTCTCATCACATTTGCTTTCTCATTCTGCCATTACTTGCAGAATATTGTGCTTGGCAAATAGTTGAATTAAACATAAAATGTTAATCCTTAAAATTTTAAGAATTAGTACTCTACTAAAGTGTTATGAAATATGATGTAACTTAAATATGCAAAAAGCATAATAATTTGCATCAAATGTTCCTTTGTCAAATTAATGGAATATGTACCAGTTTCCCAATTTTTCAATAATTTGGAAGAAAGAAAAAAGCTTTATGTGGGCAGTAATTTTTTTCAAAAATTGCTTTTATTGAACCAAAGCGTGGCTGGTTTTGCTGTGATTACATAAATATAGTATGTTAATGAAAGAGTTGTTGACTTCAGTGTTACTTTATTATGAATATGAATCTATTCATTATGTAAATACCTCTCAAATATCTTATCAGTGTCAATACATTTTGAGATAAAGTATTTTTCAACTACTTTTCCCAGTACTTTGAACCAAATATTTTAAATACATAATAATTAGTGAGTACCCCTCTGTCTTGGATAGTAATGCCTTTGATCAGGGGCTTAGCTATCGCTGTATCAGCCATGTTAATTATATGGGACCCAGAATTAACACCTTATTAGCACCCTTTTATTGACATACTCAAAATGTTGCACCCCCAAAAAAGCCAATGTCACGTGATCCATCTTCACATACTTTCTCGAAGCTTACCTTCCACATGTACAACTCCTGGCATAATATCAACAGCATTTTGTGTTTTGTGTGTGAATGCTTTTATGTATTATCTTCAAATTTATTTTTTATTACTTAAAGTGATATAATGTTGTGGATTGTAAAGGTGCTATAATGACATTGAAATAAAAGCTATGCTACTGATCCTCATATATGACTCTGAACATGCAATTAAAGAAAAGGTTCCGGGTTTGATTCCCGATGGGGCAAAACTTCATGTGACAAATATTTATATAATTCATAAGATGATGAGAAGAATGGATTGGTCAACATTGCCTGTCATATTTTACCACATCAATCCATTTGTACCATCGATCAACAGAGGAATTATCAATCGATCTGTGACCAACGTTTTATCGAACGTCATCCATTGATGGACTGCTAGTGGACCCATGGCCGTAACAAACCATTTAAAGACAAATTCTTTTTTGTCCTGGCCTTATTACTAATAAGAATCTAATAAGCCACAACAATTCGATAATACTGTAGGTTACATTTATAATGGTTTTAACATATTAACAGTTCACTACTGAGTATGTGTTTCTTCTCTTTGAAGAGGCCTAGAGTCAAATCAAATCAATTTTTTTTATTCAAAATTGGTTTGGTTTACAAACACTTTTTGAAAGTCATGCAAGTTACGCCAATGCTTCAACAAGGCCCTACTGTGAGAGGGCCCGGGAGAAGAAGCAGCAAGAAACTACCGAGTTTGTTTTTTTCCTGTTCACAGTTACAGATAGCACTTATCATATTTTACTACAATCTATATTCATAAAACTCATGTCCAAGCAGTCTTGTCTTTAAAATAATCATCTAGTTTGTAATATCCTTTCGTCATAAGAATGCTTTTAATATGAGTTTTAAATTTAAAGTAAGGCATTTCTGTAAATTTCGATGGAATTTTATTATAAATCTTTACACATGTACCCATGAGTAGTACACTCCAGTATGTTTTGTTTCTAACATTGCTTAACAACTGTTGTCTTATGATAACAACCGGGACTGACGGCTTTACTTGACTTCCGAAGCACGACGTTTTTTCAACGCTCAAGAATTTTTTGCTCACCGCCAGCCACCGAACACCCGCAGTTGCTTCATTCGGCCGATCACTGAGAGTAATATCTATAAACCGCACTTAGGCTTAACTTGGTCTTGAAAATATCTGAACAAAAATAATGTTCCAAAATCAACCTTAACGTTAGCTGTTTTAAGTTTTAACAAAGTCATCTAGTACATTTGACGTTGTCTGAGCAAAGTCCAAGTGCGGTTTATAGATCTGCCCCTTAGTATCCCAAGCCGCCGGGCTATGAGCTCTCGCAGTCTGCATGCATAATGATATAGTAATCCCCAGGGCTAAATGTCAGCGAGAGTCCAGACAAGGTGGGCGGGGCCATGGGACCGGAGGTGGCCCCACGGCTGGAGAAACTCCTCAGTGAGGACGCAGTGCTCACCAACCAGCAGAAGGATAAAATCAAGATTGCCTTCGCTGAGGGGTTCCTTGCTGGTAGGAAACCTTTTTGTACTACTTGTCCACTTATCTAGCAGGCAGTGGTGGTAAGTTGCCATTAAGGAGTGGCAGATGAAGAATTTTTGTTAGGGAGGGGGCTTGAACTGATTTGTTTTTGGGAGCATTATTGCTCCTTGCAATTTGCATACATTTTATCAGGTGTGGATGTAGACCGATAACCGTTGGGGAAGAAAGGTCCTCGAATGGAGACCACGCCTCGGTAAAAGGAGCACAGGACGCCCCCCGACCAGGTGGACCGACGACCTGAAGAAGACAGCGGGTATCCGCTGGATTCAGAAGGCTAAGGACCGGTCAGAGTGGCGGAAGTTAGGGGAGGCCTATGTCCAGCAGTGGACCTACAAAGGCTGATGGATGGATGGATGGATGGATGTAGATAAAAAGCTGGAAGGGCTGACGAACAAGCTGATTGTGAACTTAGTGGTAAGTGGTCATCAAGGCTCTGGACATGAGCAACTGCAGGAGTGTCGGATACATAACATTTAATTTATTTTAAAAAAAGTCTAATATTTTCACCGGAAATGGATCAAAAATAAAAAGGGAAACGGAATTGAACTTCAACTACAGTATTTTGTACAACATCATATTTCCGAGTTATTTAAGAACTAGAATAATAATTTTATGTTGGTAACACAGGGTTCCTGGGACAGTGTTCTCAGGGTGGACTATACCACTACGCATGGGTACCGTCGATATTAACCAGTGCGGTACAGAGGCTGTTCAGGAGCCAATATAGCCTCATATATCCCAAATTACATTTCATCCTAACTCCTTGGTACCCAGGGTCCCAGCCAGAGAACGCCCGCGGCACCAAGGCCTCCAAGTACCTGAAGCTGGTGCAGCAGCTGCTGACCATCGTGCTGTTCCTGGCCATCTTCGTCAGCCTCATGGCCTCCGTCAGTGGGACCGTCTTTCGGTAACTAGGCCTCACTACTTAGTATGAACGCAGAATACTGAATAGTACCTATTGGTACAGAAGTCACTCTGCAAAATCATTTAAATAAATAGCAACTCTGGATCCTACACAATAAAGTATAATTCAGGTCGCATAGCAATAATCGTATACAGACGTTGACATGGTTTAGGCGCAAAATGTCCTTTTCGCGAAATGTCCGGCGGACGCAAAATGTCCTATTCGCAGAATGTCCGATTCGCAAAATGTCCTTTTCTCAGAATGTCCTTTTCTCAAAATGTCCTTTTATCAAAATGTCCTTTTCTCAAAATGTTGTATACGTTGCCTCTCCTTAATATCATAAATCTTTTCCTTTCTGACAACGTCAGGGTTGTCATCTTTTTTTATGATGACATTACTATGTGATAGATTACGAATGTATGACACGGCGAGGCAGCCCTTCTGAAATTGGCCCGACACGTCGAACGCGGCATGTACTTGTAATATCATTCCTGTCTGGCAACGGATTTTCAAATGTTTTTCATCAAGAGATTGAGCGTTTTATGAAGAAGGTTTTAAAATGTAATTAAATAAGATGTTGTGTAAGTTGGTTAAAATGAGAGTATGATGATTATTGAAGATGTCGGAGAAAGACTTAGGTAAGGGCTTCCAGGCTCACACATGATAGCCGAGCCACCTTATGGTAAGGGGTCACACCGTTTATAGGAAAGAAAAGAAGAAAGAACAAACCCCCAGCTAGAACACAACATGTTGTTGGAAGAGCTAGTCAAGCAGGCTTCACAGAAAAATACCAGTAATTTTGTCAGTTATGACACCCTGGTGTGCCGGCTTCCATCCATTAATGACCGTCTACTGAGCCTTTTCAGGAGGCCTAGAGCATACTCCCAACACGCTGTAATGTGAATTGGTGAAGGGGTTAGTGGCTAAGCCTCGTGTTGGAAGTTTTTACCGATACGAGGCTTTACGTGCCAATAAATGTTTGCCAGTAGTGGTCACTGGTCACCCATCCAGATTGGGGTCAGTATGCTAGTCCAGCAGTGGGCAGATTGTATAGCTGTGGACACAACATGCGCAGGATCCAGCTGGGCAGCCAGGTGGAGGTGGATCCCGAGGACATCAACGTGACCTTCGATGACGTCAAGGGCGCTGACGAGGCCAAGCAGGAGCTCAAGGACGTTGTATGTATTCACTCTTTCTTTCTCTCTAGCTCTCCTTCTCTCTCTCTCTCTCTCTCTCTCTCTCTCTCTCTCTCTCTCTCTCTCTCTCTCTCTCTCTCTTCTCTCTCTCTCTCTCTCTCTCTCTCTCAATCTCCCTCTCTTACGAACTAAGCGAGATCAGCACCTATTAAAGTGCCGCGTTTATAGCGCGCGTTGGTCTCGTCCGTAGTATAGTTTTTTAGTATTTTTACTAGCCAGTAAACGAGCGGACGATCCACCTGATGGTTAGTAGCCATTGTCGTCAATGGACCAGCAACACCAACCATCACTGATGCGTTGCTGATCAAGAAAGAGGTGAGAAAGAAAGAAAGAACTGGCTGCTAAGCCCCAATAGAAAATATCACCAATATGGACTCTGTACCATGTCCTGTCTGCACAACTTTGGTATAGAAGGTTCACTTTAATTGACCAATAACTAACTCTGACAGGTTGAGTTCCTAAAGTTCCCGGAGAAGTTCGCGACCCTGGGCGGCAAGCTGCCCAAGGGAGTGTTGCTCGTGGGTCCCCCGGGCACGGGCAAGACCCTGCTGGCGCGCGCGGTGGCCGGCGAGGCCCGCGTGCCGTTCTTCCACGCCGCGGGACCGGAGTTCGATGAGATCCTGGTGGGGCAGGGCGCGCGCCGCGTGCGCGATCTGTTCAGTGAGTGCTTTGTGGGTCATGGGAGCCTTGCTGGTGGTGTGAGAGAGTTCTTTGGGCTTATGATCGCCTGGTACTTTCATTTGGTTGTGTCTTGGCCGGCTGTGCGGGTGTTGCCTTTGGTGCCAGTGAGTGCTTTGGTTTTATGCTCGCCTGGTACTTTCTGTTGCTTCACCGACTGGTAAGGGAACGTTCCCAAACCACGTGACACATTTAGGGGGGGGAGGGGGGTCTGCAAAACACCACGCTTGGTCACAGGGGGGAGGGAGGGGGTTAGGTTTTTGTCACGTGGTCAATATCCACTAAGGGAATCTCCCGCTTTCTCGAGCTATACTTATGAATAAGTGAGGTGAACCTCCAGGAAGTTGGCGCCACACTTTAAAGTTACAAACATTTTGAAGGTTGTTCTAGGTTTGTTCTACATTGTTCCAAAACGCCATAGGGCTGAGAATTAAACTTTCAGAGAAAATCCAAAAAACGCGAGTTTTGAGCTAGCACCGCACTTTCAAGGTATCGCGATTCTAACGCGACGATGACGATGCACAGAAATTGCCTTGAATGGCTTTGGTCAGAGACCATAACGCTCGGCTACCACACGGATAGCTCAGCAGTCTCTTGCCGGTTCTGTGTATGAGCTTGAACTTTGCCTTGGTGATTTGCTTCTTTGAGGATCACAAAGCAGCATTTAATTTCTTTTTCAGCTGACTCATAATGGTGCCTCCGAGCACACGCGCCTCTACCCAATCCTAATAAGAAGATTGCTTCAGGCTAATTAATGCAGTTTCAGTCAAACCAGGCCTGGGTTTTACCCCAACGGGTACCTACCACAGAGCTTGGAATGTAACATTCCATGCCCTGGAGTACCACATCAGCTATGAAATGTGCACAAGCGTCGAGATCAGCTTAGGAGAAACAAATTCCCCTCCACGGGAAAGACTGGCCCAACTTCACCCACATGATGCCACCTTACAAATAAATTTTCTTCGAACGCGATATTTTGGATCAATATAGAATAACTCTATGACAATCCAGACCAACCGCCAGAACTTCCTAATTTGTTTTTACGTTTGTGAAGAATTTTTTTTTTCGAACGCGATATTTTGGAACAATATAGAACAACCGCCAAAATCGCGATACCTTAAAAGTGCGGTGCCAACTTCCTGTACATTACTTATTTATATACGACCGTTTACTCTAGCGCTTTTAAATCTCACAGGTGGAAACACATAGATCAGCACAGAGCACTATATTGTAACTATATAGTGCTGATTGAAAACTGACTTCGAAAATTCTAGTCTCAGTAGTTTCGGAGATGGGGGGAATGGTCAACTTTCGCTTTCAATTCTCGTTCCTTCTTGAATAATTTTAAAATTATCAAATAATAAAATATATTTGCGATCCTTACAACAAGCCCTTTCATTTGACACAAGTGACACGACACGATACAGTTTACAAAACAGTTTTTTTATTTTGAATTCATGATTTTTTTTGAAAATAAATACCTTCGTCTTTGGGCCACAAAAAAAGAACTTGAGCATCAAATTTAAACTCATTTTAGTCCAGTAGTTTCGGAGTAGCTTGTTTTTAGGGTTCCTTCACGAAGAAAATCAAAAACCGAACCGTTTTAGGATCACTCACGTCGTCACGAAATTATTATTTTTAGGGTTCCGTACGAAAAACGGAACCCTTATAGGATCACTCGTGCTTCTGGAGCTCTGGATGACCGCCGTTCACAGCCAATTTACTTCGAAATTACTGCTCCAAATGAGTTGAAATTTGGTACTCATGTACTTTTTTGTAACCCAAAGACGAAGATATAATAAAATTACAAAGTAAACGACAGAATTGTGAAAAAAAAATTAACGAAATCAAAATTAAACAAAAACTGTTTTGCAAACCATCTCGTGTGGTATGTCAAATATAATCGAAATTTTACTAACAAAATATAACTGACTTAAAAATAACTCAAAAACTGCTTGTGAGATCTCGCTCATATTTATGTGGGGCCACATGACAAGCACCAGCTTTCGACTAAAAAAAGAATCATCAAAATCGGTTCACTTAGTCGAAAGTTCTGAGGTAACAAACATAAAAAAACAGTCGAATTGAATTCGGTAAAAAGGGCTTGTTGTCAGGATCTCAAATAATATATTTTAGTTATAGTTCTACAATGGAAAGTTTTAAAATTATTCAAGAACGAATGAAAATTAAAGCCAATTTACCACTGAAATTAGTTTATTCGAAGTAGGTTTGTTACAAACACTTTTCGAAAGTCACTCAACGCCATCGCTTCAACAAATCCCTACCGTGAGTGGTCCCGGTAGAAGAAGCGGCAAGAAACTCCCGGGATTATTTTTTTTTCCTACTCACAGTTACTACCTCCCTTTGTCTCCGAAACTACTGACATTTGAATAAAAAAAAAATACAGAGTTCTTTGCTTAAATATTACAGGAAAAATAAGTCAATGGTCTTAAAAAAACGGCAAAAATAAATAAAATTGGAAAATAACGGTAAATACATAATCAACGTACGAAACCCTCTTGTCAAGTTTATTATATTATAGTTCTGCAATAGATACTAATTTATATTATTTTAACTGTCTGCAAAAAAATTTGTCACGTGAAAACTAGGGGGGGAGGGGGGGGGTCTTCTTATATACCACGCTTGGTCACCGAGGGGGGGGAGGGGGGTAAAAAATGGTAAAAATGGGTCACGTGGTTTGGGAACGTTCCCTAATTGGTGGTCTATGGGCAACGTTGACCACTTTTAAGACGCTGTGCCAAGGCCAGGGTGTCGTTCTTCCACGCCGTGGGAGCGGAGTTCGATGAGATCCTGGTCGGACAGTCTTGATAGTTACTAAGACCTAATTCAGCCGTATATGAGACGTCATTACACATTTTTTAAAGAATTAAAAAAAATACGAAGCAATGAAAGTTTAAAAAGTTTGAAATGTCTATTTTAATATTTTGTCATCAGAAGCGGCCAAGGAGCGCGCCCCCTGCGTGATCTTCATCGACGAGATAGACTCGGTGGGCGCCAAGCGGACCAACAGCGTGCTGCATCCTTATGCCAATCAGGTATATTTTTAACAGACTTCAAAAAAGGAGAAGGTATTCAATTTGACTGTATTTTTATGTTGGTTACCTCAGAACTTGCGACTGGGTGAATTGATTTTTATGATTCTTTTTTTTAATCTAAGGCTGTTGCTTGTCATGTGGTCCCACTGAAATTTGAACGAGATTTGAGTTATTTTGAAGTCAGTTATTTTTTGTCAAGAATTATGTTATTTATTACACTAGGAATCTCTGAGTCGTGGGTGCCATGAACAACACACACCCAGACTGAGAAGAGAAATTCAATCAAACTCATCATTCAAATTTACGCCTCTCTGAGAATCGAACCCAGGACCCTTGGTGCGGCAATCCGGCATGCTAACCATTGCGCCACACGGGTCGTCATTTGTTCTACGTACGCAACACTACCTCTCTCTCTTTCTCTCTTTCTCTGTTTCTCTCTTTCTCACTCACTCACCACTTGTCTCTCTCTGTCGTGCAGACAATAAACCAGCTACTGTCGGAGATGGACGGGTTCCACCAGAACGAGGGCGTGATCGTGCTGGGCGCCACCAACCGGCGCGACGACCTCGACCAGGCGCTGCTGCGGCCGGGACGGTTCGACCTCGAGGTAACTTACACACACCCTAGTAGCACCACGCTCGTATGGGAGCCTGGTACTTTAAGGTGCTCCCATACGCCAATGACTTTGAGAGAAGCCCCTGAGAAACCTTTTAACGCTGCAAAATCATAGCCCCCCATTAATATGATTGCCTGGTACTTTAAGGTGTCCTCATACGCCAATGATTTTGAGAGAAGCCCCTGAGACACTTTATCGGTGCGCAATCATATCACCACACTAGTATGGGAGCCTGGTACTTTAAGGTGTTCCCCATACACCAATGACCTTGAGGTAATTAATGTTGACGAAGAAGATAAGAAACAATGTTATTTTGATATGAAAATAAAGATAATGTAGTAAAGAAGTTTCACTTCACACGTGTACATACATGTCGGGCTAGGGGCCATTCATAAATTACATAGGTCACACTAATTTCATGACTTCTTGATCCCTTCCTTGTCACAGCTGGTCACATTGAGATAGAAGTGCGATAAAAAGACTGCAAGTTTACCAAACTCCTCCCAACTCTACCCGATTTCATGACTTCTTGATCCCTTCCTTGTCACAGCTGGTCACATTAAGATAGAAGTGCGATAAAAACACTGCAAGTTTACCAAACTCGTCCCAACTCGTTCCGTCCAGGTGTCAGTGCCCACGCCGGACTACTCGGGTCGCGTGGAGATCCTGCGGCTGTACGTGGCGCGCATCTCGGCGCACGGCGACGTCGACGTGGACGCGCTGGCGCGCGGCACCACCGGCTTCACGGGCGCCGACCTCGAGTCCATGGTCAACCAGGCCGCGCTCAAGTACGTAGCTATACTAATACTACGACTGGCTGTAGCTGCAGCTGCCCGGACACACTTCAGAGCTGTTCGTTCTGACAAAAGTTTTATTTTTTATTAAAACCTTCCATGTGCCTTAATGTTCGGTTTACACGTATTTAGTAGGTAACTAAATTTTAAGTAAATTAATACGTGTAAACGGACAATTTAGTAGTTAAGTAATTTAGTAGTTTAGTATTCAAGTAGATAAGTAATTTAGAAATTTTTCTATTTTCTGTTAAGAAGGTGGGCGGGGCTTATCACTTAACACGTTTGTTTAGGCACTTTTTATTTAATTAAAATTTAGTAAAATGTTTAAGTAATTAAGTAGAATTGTATGAACTAAAGAGCTTTACTAAATTATTGCGTGTGGACGCACACTAAAAATTATTCACTTCAAATTTAGTTAACTACTTGATACGTCTAAACCGAACATTAGTGTTGCTGATGTCCATGGTCAGGTGGATCGTCAGCTCGTTTGCCGGCTATTGCCATAAAAGTGCATTGAGAAGAAGTACGGAAGAAACTAAACTCCTCAGCACACCTTAAACACTGTTCACTGTGTATGTCGGCAGGGCAGCGATCGAAGGTGCAAAGTCAGTATCGATGAACCACCTGGAGGAGGCGCGGGACAAGGTGCTGATGGGCCCGGCGCGCAGGACCCGGCTGCCGGACGACGAGGCCAACGCCATCACCGCGTGCCACGAGGGCGGGCATGCTGTGGTCGCCTACTACACCAAGGTGATGATGATGATGATGGTGATACCAGACAACGAGCTCGGGACATAATATCGACGCTTGAAAGGCAAAAATTACCAAGCGACATGTTGGACGATATTGAGTTATAAACATCACTAAATTAACAAAAAATTCTGCATCGATTGATGATATGATTGATTGATGCTAGGAAGAGTTTTGTTGTCGCTTGGTAACTTAAAAACAATTTCAGCGATTTTTTACGATTTTTTTTCTAAAATTAAAAACTTTAAAATGCTCTAGTGTAAAGTTTCCAACATGTCGCTTGGTAATTTTTGCCTTTCAAGCGTCGATATGTATTATAGCATGTCGCTAGGATCAATAGCAACTGTCCATTCGGGATACTAGAGTGTGAATGTTGCGTGCGTGTGTGTGTGAGTGCGTGCGTGCGTACGTGCGTGTGTGCGTGACTGTCAAAGTCAAAGTGTTTATTTGCTAAAACATAGTGTACAAAAAGTTGTTACAAAATGAATCCAACCGTATGCTCTGCTTAAGGAGGCGTGCAAATATTATACAGTAAATTGTAAATCTGTATGTACAACTATCAATAACTAAGGTAATGATGATGATACTAGGGTGGGGTACGAGTCAACAGGAGTCTGTTCTCTGCTTGGGAGTTGCTAATAATTTGACGGCGGTGGCGCGATGGTTATCATGCCGGATCGCCGTACCAAGGGTCCTGGGATCGATTCCCAGCGAGGCGGAAATTTTAATGATTAGTTTGTATTTCTGTTCTCGGTCTGGGTGTGAATGTCCTTGTCTTGTGTGTTGTCCATGGCACCCACGACACAGGGAATCCTAGTGTTATTTATTAATAATTGTCGGAAGGCGCTCTTTTGCAGCGGTTTGTGGTAATCCTAAGTGGTCCGCAAAGTTAAGCAACAGCCGGCAATCGGTAGTTGGATGGATGACCGCTAGTGGCTAACATTATTTTAGCGTTTCTGTGCTACATAGGGCATGTTAAACCATTGTAAGATAACAGTTAACGCCCCAACTCAGAGTCACTAACGGTTACTTAAATCGTTCCTTAGTAAAGAATCACCGTACAAATCGATTTAAGTAACCATTAGCCACTCTGAGTAGGGGCATAAGAAAATTTCACTTATGCGGTATCTATTGGGGGTAATCTGTGCCGCACTGGAGCAGCGTGGTGATGTCATTATTAACTAACGTGTGGTGTGTGTGTGCCCCCCAGGACGCACACCCGCTGCACAAGGTGACGATCATCCCGCGCGGCCCGTCGCTCGGACACACCGCCTACATCCCCGCCAAGGAGAGGTAACATACATACACTGTTCGATTCATTGCCTCACACGCGCTTTCCGGGATAGTAACCCCCGTATTCAACAATAATACTATGAGGTCTCACAGTGCTCACGGACGCATAGGGTGATTCAAACCATTTCGTAAACAATACTTGATTGAAGTCCTTCGCTGTGCGTTTGTCGAAATCGATAAAGTAGCTGCCGAGCTACTTCACCGAACGCATAGTGTTGCTTTGACTTCTATCAAAATAGAAAGAAACAGATCGATTATTTGTATTGTTATCTTTGTCTTTTGCCTGTGACAAATGACTAGAGTGAAGTTAGCCGCATCAAATGGACCAATAAGAGGGCTGTATACAGCTCTGTGCGTCCGCATAGCCAAGTGATACTTAAGTGAAACTGAAGGCCTTACTTCGCATAGTATTGCTTCTTTACTTAGACAAGTATTATTCTATAGTTAATAGTATCAGGCGTTACTTTGCGGAAATCCATTGTTATTAAGTTAGTATTAGTCTACTTTGCAACAATCCGCGTTTAACATGTATGATGGTATATACTTTCCGACTAACCATCGTAGAGTCAACTTACCCTGATGATGCTCCGTTTCGGGGCGAAACACGTGTTGGTGCTGGTATGTATGTTGGTATATACGTTTAATTATTGTAGTGCATGTTTCCGTTGTGGGAGGGAGGGAGGTGCCACGCATGTTTTAAAGTATATACCATCATACATGTTAAACGCGGATTGTTGCAAAGTAGACTAATACTAACTTAATAAGTATTATTCTTGAATACTGGGGTAAGTACCCTATGTCTTAGTCCAAGTCATGGTCTACCTGTGTGATAAATTTTATGAAAATCTGTGAAGTTATTTTTGTGTGAAAGAGTGACAAACATTCTCACAATCCTCTTTGTTGCCGTATTGGGGCGGCTTAGAATACTAACTCCATTCCAACGCCGGATGGGAGTCGTAAGAGGCGACTGAATCCGGCCCTCTGATGTTAAGGCCCTTCAAGGATTATATTAGTAATAATGGTAATATTGATTTAAATTGTTAATTAATACAAATTACTATTATTATTTCTCCATGGGGTTGCCTGGATAGCTCCCACCCTTGAGCATGAGTCAGCCGCCAAACGACTCGTCGTGTTCCGGCTGGGGGCTTGAAGCCAGTTCTTTCTTTCTTTTTCTTCTTTCTTTCTTGGCCGGCAATCAAAAAAAAAACAAAAATCGTTTATTATTCCAGAATTTACAACGCATCAGCGATGCCTTTGGTGCTGCTAATGTCCATGGGCGACGATAGCCACTTACCATCAGGTGGATCGTCAGCTCGTTTGCCGGCTGTTTCCATACAAAATAAATTAATAAAAGTCACCTTTCATACAAAAAAAACTAGATCAAAATCGGTTCATCCGTGTGGGAGCTACGATGCCACAGACCATACAGATACACAGACACGTCAAACTTATAACACCCCTCTGTTTTCGTCGGGGGTTAAAAATATGTTTGTATGTATGTCCTAGGTACCACGTGACGAAGCAGCAGCTGCTGGCCACCATGGACACCATGATGGGCGGCCGCGCGGCTGAGGAGCTGTTCTTCGGGCCGGAGAAGATCACATCGGGTGAGTCGTGATTCCGTCACTCTATGACTTCGTGCTTTTGTACTAGTGGACGTTCGTAGGGTATTTATCATGTGACGATGAGGCGATTTAAAGGGAACAATGTTTTGCTTGACAATACCTATATTAATCCTTCTTATTACACGCTTTATATTAGCTTCACTCGTATGTATGTTTGTTTATAATTTGTAACCGACTGCTTTGGACTTGATTTTACACCACTCCAAACGGTCAGATTTCTTTCACACTTCGTAGACTTGTTGAGGATTGATGACAATTTAATATTTAAAGAAAAAAGAAAGAAAAAAACCTAAATTTCATTTCAAAAAATCAAACTAAAAATTTAAAAAATAAGTAAGTAATAGTTAAAAAAAAAAAAACTAAAAAACACGCTTTTATAGAAAATCCAACTAAAAAATAGAAAATTTTGAATTAAAAATCGTGTAATTGTAATACTCGTAAAAGCGTTGGGTGCAACATTAGTAACTAAGGCAAATTACTTCACCGAGACGCGATGTGAAGGTAGTTGAAGAGGCAGGCTTCAAGATGCGCCGCGAAGTGAATCTTTTCGAGTTTGATGTCATTTTTCGTTCTCACTGAATTATAAACTTTTTATGCAGTGTCTAAGGTTTTTTTATTGTCATTTAAACCTACTGTTCGCCGCATCGCGTTTTGGTGTGATTTGACCCTAACGTGTTATATCAATGCATGTACTCTTGTACGATTGTAATCTATACTAATATTATAAAAAGGAAAGATTTTATTGTTTGTTTGCATTGAATAGGCTCCGAAACTACTGAACCGATTTGAAAAATTCTTTCACTGTCGGCAAGCTACACTATCCCCGGGTGACATAGGCTATATTATATTTTCAAAAAAATTAGGGATCCTTAATAAAACTCCAATAATGTAACCCAAGGTGTAAAAAAAATAAGAAAACCGAAGCAAAGCGAGGGCGGTTACTAGTTTTTTATCAAGTTATACGTGTAGAGATGTAGATATGCGAGGTATAACGTTCCAGGAGCGTCCTCGGACCTGCAGCAGGCCACGTCGATCGCGGCGCACATGGTCCGCGAGTGGGGCATGAGCGACAAGGTGGGGCTGCGGGCGCTGCCGCCGCGCGGACAGAGCGAGCCGCTGGGGCCCGCCACCAGCGAGCTGGTGAGTGGACTCGTCGCCAAACTTAATGTCCATGCGATGGACTGACCAAATCAAGTCTGCATTGGGCAGTCCCTTGCATGAGTGCACCAGCAAATTTTCGTGAAGAAAATAATTGTTTTGTCAGCAATAAATCATTTTGTAAACGCTGCTGGGTTACTTTTATTTATTTATTTAGATCTGCCAGTGGTTACAACACTAAAATTACAAATCAACCTTATAACTATTCTTAATTACTATGTGTTTAACCTTTTAAGACAAACACAGCTTGCACGTACTAATTAGGTAGTTTAATTTATCTACGAACTAATAATACCTAATTTAAATTGTAAGCGGATCTATTTGTGCTGGCCTAAAGTTATAGCTTTCTTAAATGATAGAAGCGACATATTTTTAATGTTATCTAATAAATAAATAAATACGATTGTCCCAGGTGGACGGCGAGATCAAGAAGCTGCTGGCGGAGAGCTACGAGCGCGCCAAGGCCATCCTGCGCGCGCACGCCAAGGAGCACCGCGCGCTCAGCGACGCGCTGCTCAAGTCAGTCTAGTCTACACCAGTCGATGATTACATAATGGTCTAATCTGACACACGAAAAACTTATTTTAACTTATCACAAATGTCTTCATTGTCATTATAACCTGAATTTTACCAAGAAAAAATAACTCTAAAACTACTCGTCAGATTATATACATATATTGAGATATAGATTTCACATACCTATGTATATGATTACATTTTATACCACAACTAGCTGCCCGGACAGACTTCGTTCTGTCAAAAGTTTTTTTTTCTATCTTTCAAGTTGGATCAAACTGCACACGGTGTGCAAATTTGATTAAAATCGGTTAAGTAGTTTAGGAGTCCATCGCGGACAAACAACGTGACACGTAATCTTAATATATATAAATTTTTATCAAATTTGCACACCGTGTGCAGTTTGATCCAATTTGAAAGATAGGATAGCTTACATTTCAGTTTAAAAGTCACAATATAAACAAAAAATTGACAGAACGAAGTCTGTCCGGGCAGCTAGTTTATATATATTAAGATATTCATGCTTGACGTTACAATTCCAGATATGAAACCCTAGACGCGGACGACATAAAAGCGATAATGTCTGGCGAGAAGACGAAGATGGAGCGCGCGCGCGGCAAGGAGGCGGGGCTGCAGGCGGCGCCCCCCGCGCCCGCGCCCGCCCCCGCGCCCGGGGCGCCGCTGCTCGGCCCGCAGCCGCAGCCGGCGTAGCGGGCAGCTGATGATGGTAATTATAGTTTAAACACTCGATTAACTCACCTTTCAAACAAAAAAAAAACACATCAGAATCGGTCCATTCGTTTAGGAGCTAAGATGCAACAGCAAGTACACAGACACGCCAAAATTGTAGCAGTCCTCGTTTTGAGACGGGGGTTGAAGAACCGTCACTATCGCCCCAACTCAGAGTCACTAACGGTAACTTTAATCGCTCCTTAGTAAAGAATCACCATACAAATTTTGTACTAAGGAGCGATTTAAGTAACCATTAGTGACTCTTGAGTGGGGGGTTTTCTCGTTAAAATAGGTTGATAAAATTCGATATCTATAGGAGCTCCCACAATTCCAAATAGATCAGTTATTTTGTGTTAAACATTTAGACAGAAAGACAAACTTTTGTAATTTAAGAATCCTTAAAGATGACGTCACTTTCACAATCGCTTTTAAACTCCACCTCTGGTGTTCATCATCGATGCCTATGAACATCGATACTACTCTTATAATGGAAGAAGCGTGGAAATAAACTCCTCAGCACACTTCAATAACCATTTACAACCCAATTAGATTTAATTTTATAGTAAACGAGTAACAGCCCTCACTTTGCTTCGGTTTTGTTATTTTTTACACCTTGGGTTACATTATTGGAGTTTTACTAAGGATCCCTAATGTTTGAAAATACAGCCTATGTCACCCGGGGATAGTGTAGCTTCCCGACAGTGAAAGAATTTTTCAAATCAGTTCAGTAGTTTCGGAGCCTATTTAATGCAAACCAAACAATCAAATCTTTCCTCTTTATAATATTAGTATAGATTAAGTGACGGATTAACCCTTAATCAAATTAAGCAATTGCCTAGGGCATCACGTCTGGGGGGCACCAGAAGAAGCACAAAAAACCACGTTGACATACGGACAGGGGGGCCCACAGGCGTGGATTGCTTAGGGCATCAAGTAGTCTTAATCCGTCACTGTTAACGGCCGGTCTCAATAATGTACTAACAGATGGGAGACTGTGGATAGGGCTACCATTAGTATGTCATCTGTCATATTTGTCAATTTTTGCGTACGAAAAATACAGTCATCCATCTGTTAGTACATTATTGAGACCGGCCGTAAATAGATTAAATTGGTAATGGTTGTTTCAGGCCACGAGGACTTCCACCGCGGACAGGGCGACAGGGCGGACAGACGCCGGGTGTACAATATATTATGTATAGAGAAAGTGTGTTTGGAAATTTTGCAGGCGACATTGTTACTAGCTCCGTAAATATATAAAATAAATTCAATAAACATAAGTATAACTGGGATGGCGTATCATTTAAAACTGTTCTTTCTTTGGCGTGCTCTTCATTCAACACATTGAAATATTCTACAACCAAAACATCCACTTCAGGTATGTAAAGACATTTAATTAGGAAAAAACAATTTCCCACGATGTCCATCTTGTATTTCTGTGGAAATACACCCCCTTTTAAACGCGAATAATTAAAAACAAAAGAATTAAGTCGACAGAAAACAAAAAAACCTTCCTGTGGACATGTGACACAGTCCCACACTGAGTTCGTAAAATGCTTCATCTATAATTTTTTCACGGATTTTCATGAAATTTAATATATAGGTAGACCATGATGTGGGACATAGTGTAGGTACTTAATATCCAGCTAATGGTTTCTATATTCCAATGACATAGGTAAAAATAGGGATACAAACAAATACATACAATAATTACGTACCAAAAGTCTTTATTAACCTCACTAAGATAACATAAGTGATTAAAATACAATAGCAAATGGAAAGTTGATCGCCTCGTGAACAGCAAGCACGCGCTTCAACATTATATTATCATAAGAATATTATTGTGTTACCTTTTCTTCACAGCGGAACATAGCGAATAACCTCAAAGATACCGGCAGCAAAATAACGTTGGAAAAGGACCATTTGAGGAGTTCAAATCCAATAAAAAAAGAATTTTTCACATCGGTTGATATTATACAGAGACCTTCCAAAAATAATCCTGTAAATGACGACGAAAGCTCTATCAAAATCCCTTGATGAAAGTTAGCGTAAGAACAGAATATTTGCGATGCTATCAAGTATTTATAGTTGAGTAGGCAAATTTTAATATGGGAACAGGTTTAGTTAAAATTTCCATTGTGCTGAATATTGTAATATTTTCACAAAGTTAGGAAGAATTAATTTACAGAGTTTTCCACTTGTGGTAAACCTGTCCTTAATAAAAGATTTTTGTGACTAAATTTTTGTTAAAACACAGTATCGCTTTCACCTCTCCGCTGTGATAGAATTATAACAATCTAATTAGACATGGACCGTAGTATTTCGTAATAAATAACATCAAAAATGGTAAATTCTTAGTTAACTCCTTTATGTAATCATATTATCTTCAAGTACAATAACTACGCATTATACGTACAGAAAGCTGTAGATTTAGAATATGTTTATCACTATTAATATTGTGCTCATCTATTTAATAACGATAACGTACAATGCTTATAGGAATCTGTTTACAAGCATAAGCTTTTAATTTTAAATGTAAGTAAGTACGAGATTATAGATTTTTCGCCATTTCGCCGTTTACATTTGATCTAAGATTAAAATTGGTATATAAGAACAACATTGGACCAAAACCACTCCCTTGTGAAACCCCTCATACAAACACTATTATTCTTGAAGACAACGCATTGCGGAGCTGCATGCAATGGTAGCTTTTATTGCGTTTCCTCGGACTATCTATAATTTTAATGAATAATAGACTTATTTCAATTGATAACGTTGTTTTACTATCAAACGTCTTTGTATATTCCAAAAAAATACCAACCATGCATCTACCTCCGATATGCGTCGCCTAGTATTATACTAGATACATTGATACAAAAATCCTTTTATTTTCACATTTCTTTACACAACAACGCTAACTTCAAATAGCTCCATGCCATAGCCTAATCGTATAAAATTTCAATAACAATTTTAGTACTACGTTATTTCTTGCTACTAATTTAGGTGTATAATATTTTTTTTCTGAAATAACTTCATCGGAATTTGCGGGATGTAAATTTTATCTTTCAAGTCTAATACAGATTATTTTAGATTGAAAATCGAAACAGACTATAATCTACTATAGGCCAATCGCAAGCCATTTACGAATAGCACGTCTATTGAATTAATATCGTCATTAGTAACATCTCTGACATAACATTCAAAATCTGATGTAGCATAATTATTAGTATGGAAAATGTCCATTCAATCTAATTTATTTCTTTCATTACCTAGCATTAATAATGAAACATTCAACTTTGTTATGTCCAAATACCTACAAATAAGTAATCTGTTTTTTTACCATCATAGTTCTAGTATTTATCCTCCCCTACACTTTGTTAATCATATTCCTCTTCAATTAGTCGATGTTTACAGTAAAATTCATTTTGATAGAACACAAACGAATTCTTCTAAAAATCAAGATTGTTACATGTTTATCTAATCTAATTGTGATATGATCCATTTCAAATCAACTCTAGCATATGCCCCAGCCTAAATGGACGTCGCAAACACCTTCCTACTTCTGTTTCCATTTTACAAAATACTGACAAAAGTCAATTTTCACCAACCATGGAATGCCTTGGTGGCAGACGCTTATCCAATCTCCATTCCCAAACTTCTAACCACATTCTGGGAAAAACTCTTACACATTACCAATTACTTTGATCATGTGCCAACCCTAAAAAACCTTTAACTTTGACAATCCTGAAGCTTTTCCTTCACTTCAAATGTCTCTAAACGCATCAACCTCCAATTAAAGATACCAGCAAAACATACCCATGAGAACTCTTGAGACCGCTCGAGACGAGCGGACCGGCAATCACTGGTCTTCCTCTAAAACCTCTGGTCCGGGGTCCTGGACCTCAATCTCTGGTTCCCTCACCCTGTTGGAGTCTAATTCAATGACTGGGTCAGCCGTGGCCTCTGCCAAGTTTGTGACTGATTTGGACTTGAAGCACTGGAAGTCCACATGTCTGGACTTTGCTTCTTCCTTCTCCCAGGACATGTGGATGAAGGGTCTCTGGACGTAGTTGTAGATGACCTCTGCTCTTCCCCCGGGCCGCTTGCGCACTTTCTCCTTGTAAGTGGGGTAGCCCTCCACCCCTAAACGTATCTTCTTCAGACCGCGTTCCTTCATCACTTGTTTGGCTACATCCCTGAAATCATTGTTAAGTTGGTGTTATTACTTCTTGGTAAGATTTGTTTTTTCTTGTAACTAGCAGTTGCCTTTGGTAGTCTTATGTGGTGTACTGAGGTCCATGGGCGAGGGTGGTTACCATCAGGTGGGTAGTAGCTAATTAACTTGTTGGTAACTAACTCCAAGTCCATCTGGGAACCTAGCCTTTCTTTTTTAATCTTTCTTGACCAGCATCAGAGTTACCTATATTGTTGATACCACTTAATAATATTTACTTGTCGGTTTGTTGCTATTCACATAAAAAAGCCCAACCATGATCAACCCTATTTACCTTCAATTCACTCATCTTTTGTTGCTACTAACCCAAAATAAATATAATAATAATATTTTTTCAAAACGAGCATTTTTAAAAACGCACGTGCGATTTTTCGTGACCGGCGCTTTTGTGTCAACACGGACGTGTTACAAATCTTAAAATTTCTCTCTCATCATTTTTTACATTTATTTCATATCGCGCCTATAAAGCGTTATAAAGACGTCTAACTTCAAAAAAAAAACATCACCACCCACCTATTCTCAATATACTTGAAGAACCGATACAGCGGAGTACTCAACACCGTCTGGCTGTACTCATCTCCCATCTGTGGAGGATACTCTTCATCCCACTCCACGGAGTCATCATCCAGCAGCACCACGACGTGGCACTCGCGGTCGCCGCGCTCGGCTGACTCCACCATCAGGGGGAGGATCAGGCGCTCGAGGAAACGCTCGAACTGACGGCGCGCGCCTTCGTTGGACAGCTCGTGGAGGAGGCCGCGGAGATTCTGAGAGAGAGGGAGAGAGAACACTTTAGCACGTATGTAACTATGTAAGCACATATGTATGTAATGACATGTTAGCACGTAAGGAATGTGTTAGAGTTTAAAGGGAAGATTGGTTTAGGGTTAACCTACAAAATGTCAAAAACTAGTCATGTCAATCTGAACACATTAGGATCCAGGTGTGGCAGGAATCAGTTATCAGCTAACTTCATCATGTCGTTTTTTGGCTGTCAGTGTACGTACGCATTGTAACACGGAAACTTGAGAGACGGTTATCAGCTAACTTCATCATGTCATTTTGTGGCTACCTGCGCGCGCATCGTAAAAATTTTACTCTATATGTTTTTCCAATCGCGCCAAAAGAAACATAACTTAAAAAATGTAATTCTACAGTAAAAATATCTATGTCCCTCCCAAAGGAGAAACCAAGCAATTAGGCTCTTCCCTTATTTGACAGGATGAAGACAGTGAAGTTTGCTTGAATTAAGGATGGTCTGACAGTAACAAACTCCCCATGTTTATTTTAGTAAGTTAATTTATCAATGTATGTTATCAATCTACGTAATACCAATACTCCTAAATCCTATCATCAGGCCCATCTGCCTATCTTTAGACTAGACCCATTAAAATCGATCCTTACCTGACATCTCACAGTGTTAGCATCGAACGGCACCAGAAGATAGTCACAGGCCTCTCGCAGCTCCTGCACGGAGACGGTTGGTGGACACCGGATGGTACCACCGCGGTAGTACTCCAGGATAGCACGGAACACCGTCGCTGATATACCTTCCGCCACTTCGTACTCCCCACGTTCGTTTGGATGGGTGAACTCCAGACCTGGTGAGGAAATTTAAATATGAAGTGAGTTTCCGTGAGGGCTGCCTTTTTTATGTAGCCTGAAAGACTGACGAAAAAGCAGAAGAGCCAGGTGGCTCTCATCAGGTGATGGTAAGTGTTCACCGTCGCCTATGGATATGAGCAATACCAGAGGAATCACCAATGCATCGCCGACCCTAAAGGAGAGTTCTTTTTACATCTTTTTTGAGGAAACGCATGTCACGCTCTGGGAATACCTCAGAAGGAACCTCATTCCAGTTTGCATGTACATGGCGAAAAATATTGCAAGAATCAGACCACAGAGGTTCTACATGAGTCCATTCAGTGTGGATGGAACTTCAATCTTTAATCTTCCACCTTGCTAGCTACTCTCTTGCTTGATCCAGCTGCCAAACAACTTGTCGTGTTGGCACTGAGATCATGAGAGCAAGTTCTTTCTGTCTTGGCTAGTAAAGCATGAGTAATCCCTCCTTTATTACTGACGTCAACTCTGTCTGCTTGTTTCTCAGCTATTTAAGTTAATTAAGTTTTTAATACACTTTTCGGAATCAAGGATCCAGGATCACTGGAAGAAGTGGCAAAAACTCCCAAGGAGATTTTCTTCATTTGACAGTTACAGTATTCCTTATTGCTAAATATCAAACTCATGTCCAAGCAATCTTGCCTGTAAAATTCACCTTTTGTCATGGTTGTCATGTCAGTGGAGCAAATTACTTGTAGAAGCTAGCAAAGCCTCCAATAGCCTTCTTGAAACTAAACTTGTGATATAACTAATCAAATCTTATCATTGATGTTATGTGAATAGGACTGAAGACAGTGTTGATACAACATAAATGATCTGGTAATAACCTTATCTTCTCTAATTAAACATTGTAAAGTTAACAGTCTTAATGACGTGTGTTGCGTTGCGGTATTCTAATAATAGTTTGGGGAATTATACAAGATTTTATTAGATAAACGCAGGGTTGGAAAAAATCATGATTTTTTAAAAAAATCGAAAAAATCACGATTTTTTAAAAAAATCCTAATTAATCACGATTTTTTTGATTTTTTCATTTTATTTTAAAATATTTTTGCGCAAAACAGAACGCGCCCTCAAGGGATTGCGCAGACACAGCGCGGGGATTTCTCTTTTGTCTGACATGTGAATGCCAAGCAAATGTGCAAAAGCAAGTGAATGCAAATTCTAAATTTGTTTTTAGGGTTCCGAAGTAAAATCGGAACCCTTATAGTTTCGTCATTTCCGTCCGTCTGTCCGAAGCAAAGCACCGAAACCCTTAATGCTAGAAAGCTGTAATTTGGAACGGATATACATATAAATTATTAAAACTCCAGAATTATAGAAAAAAATATTGAAAAACATTTTTTTTTCAGGGTACCTCCCCTAAAGGTAACGTGAGGATGATTTTTTTATTCGTCGCGTACCCTATAGTGTGAGGTATCGTTGAAAAGGTCTTTCAAAAATGTTATGGGTCTTCTAAGACCTCTTTTGGAATTAGGGGTCCGTTTGTGAAATATTTGTCTGTCTTTAAAATGCTAATTTTGGTTAGAGTCAAGTGGGACCAAGGGGGGACCCCCCCTGTCGGCTAAACGGTTGGAGTTGGAAAAGTGAAAAAATTCTCCAAAATAGATTATATTATGATGAATTTATAAGGAAAACTATCACGGCTATGTTAACATAAGTATTTAGTTAATAAGTGTTAGTCTATAAACGTACTACTTCGGAACCCTACATTGCTTGTGGCCTGACACGCACTTCGCCGGTTTTTATATGTGGATTTCTTTGAAAAAAAGTGAAATTACACATTTTTGATTAAATCATTGATTTTTATTGAAAAAATCATTTGATTTAAATCGTGATTTAAATCATGATTTATTCATGCCAACCCTGGATAAACGTAATTTCTAATTGCTTATTTAACCAGACTATAAGACTAGGCTTAAGATTACAAAGATATTGTTTGTTTACAAATGATGTCACATCAAATGAAGAGAAGAAAGTGAACATTTTCGCAATATTTTTTTTACATTTATTTGGTGTGGTATAGTTTATAACTCTGTTATATTTGGCTTTAACTAAAAACATGAATAAACAATAAGTTATCTAAGCACTAAGTTAATATGTCAAAATATTATAGAAACACAAAGTTGTTGTATTAGTTCAAATCTATAGGACTATACTGACGTCCTCAAGCTAATAAGGCGGCTAAATGACATCTGGCCAATTTTTACTTTATTAATATTTTTTTTGATATTTCATTGAACTTTATTAATATTAATTTCGACATATGACAACATTAACGAAATAAATTGAGTTTACAGAAAATCACTAGCTTCGATTTCAAAATAATCCCGCATTTTTTAGCTCTACCTCAGAAACTGTTTTTGTCACTTACCACCTTTTAATTGAGGACGGCAGTACAGGACTCCCTCCATAGACTACAAAATAATATTATTTTCCGGATAGAAAGACATCCTTACTTATGGGACTCTATCCATTCTCAAGTCTCATCATTCTCTGCTCAGTGTCATTCATCCATCCATCACCCTTTGTGTATACTGCTGAATAATGGATGAGTCATGGGCAAGGAATCATTTCTTTTACTAACATAGGTAGATCATCATGAAGCTATGACTCACCTGTCAGTTAATAACATTAACACATTGTGGCCTCACACCTTTCTCTTTATCATCAAAAACTAGCACTTCACTGTAGATCAATATTTTTAAATGATTTGTCCCATAAGTCCGGTTTAGACATATTAAGAAGTTAAGTAGATAACTAAATTTTAAGTGAATAATTTGTAGTGTGTAATAATTTTAAAATTAAGTGTTCTTTAGTTTATACAATTCTTCACAACCTACTTAACTACTTCAGCATTTTACTAAATTTTGACTACTAAATTGTCTGTTTACACATATTAATTTACTTAAAAGTTAGTTAACTACATAATACGTGTAAACCGAACATTAATGGAAAAACATCAAGAAAGTTCTAGAAAGACATCAACACTAAATTCATAGCAGAGCACATAAACACAACTTGACATAAAAGTTCTCGGTCAAACTACGACTTACAATAGTTAAACTCACCAGAACTGAACATCCGACCCAGCATCGTGTTGGGATGCGCGGTGAACTGCGCGGGATCCACCACGAAACGGGTGTTATCTACCACGAGCGTGATCCTGTCGTCAGCTAGCTGGTTCTTGTGCCCGTTGCGCGGTGGGTCCTGCGAGGTTGACGGCGTAGGAGCGTTGTTCTTCATCATATTCGTAGGGATCCGCCTGTTAGGAATGTTTGGAATGTTTCGCTTCGACAACCGTTTCCTCCGCTCCTCGCTATCCCGCCTGTATTCCTCCGTATCGCTGGCGTCACTGCTGCTGCTCGCGTAGAAGAAAGATCTACGCATGGCCTCTAGGCCCTTGATTTGTGAGTCTGACATAGGCGCTCGCTCGGCCCGCGAGCCCTCACATCACGCACGACACTTCCTGCCCCACGGCACTTGTTCCGAAAACAGCTAAGTGCTTTTCGAGAAAGCAAGGTAAGTACGTCACAAACAATCGTCACAAAACTATCACCCGATTTCGTCAGCTTTTTCGTTGAACTTTGAAGTGAAATGAATGAAATGACGTGACAGTCCTATTGACTAATACTATTGAGCTGTTGATAGTTGACAGTGACAGCTAATTTCAATGATTTTTGTTTTAAATTATGTTGCCAGATGCCAAATTAATTGATAAAAAAGGGTTCCGTGGGCAGCCGGCAAATAGACTTTCGAGCAAATAAATGAATTTGATTTGATTTGTTAAATATCCCAAATGCAGTTTTCATGTCAAATTCTATGGCTTCAAATTTTTATTCTAAACACAGAGTACTTTGATTCTAAATTAATTATGCATAAATTGGATATTTCCGAAAATTTAAATAGAAAGAATACGCTTGTATGTATCAGTATTGAAATGGCAAGGACGAATGACTACACTAACTAGAAGATAATAGTTTCCGATTGTTTTTTACTTCTAAATAAAGTAGCAGAACTAGCAGATTTTGTTGAAGAGCACTATACAACATATTTACGACCTATTCTGAATTCTCATAGCTACCTTTTTGTGTATAATAAACACAATTTTTTTTATAAAAATCGGACGAGCCGTTTCCGAGGAATGTGACCACAAAACAAACACCGTGAGTGTGACACTAGATTTTTTTAGTGAAACTTACTATGTTTCATACAATAAATTATATGATGGGAGTATAATATTATTATTACAGAAAACTATTACCCAACCCAAAAAGTTGTATTCGGCCATGATAAAAAAAGTTTGAATTGAAAAAAAAATGAATGAATGCACAGCACAGAGTACAACACAATCACAGTTCACTGCGTGCATTCACGCCATTCACACACAGAGTACTTAATGCATTCACGTTCAAAGCAACGCATTAAAAATACGCCACCTTGAAAAAAATGCAAATAAAGAGATCCGGTTAATGACCTTTCGCTGTCAAATAGGGAAAATTGATTAATTAATTAAAAGCTTTTCCTTTTGCTTGTAAGTAAACGTGAAGAAAACGGACCCAAATAGCCACAGTGTGAAGTGAGAAATGTTATTAAACCAGTTTGTTGCGCATTGTGACGTAAAAAGTGATCGGATCGTTCAAGTCGCCGTGTAATTTTAACTCTGGGAACCTTTGGTTAACATCTGATTGCAGCAAAAGAAGTAAAAATGGATATTAAAGACGAATACCATGACCCTGATTATCATGCTTCATCAGCTGGTGTGAAGACGTCCGCTGCAGCTGTGTCGGAGGAAGATAGACTGGCCAAAATTAAGAAAATAATTCGCCGTGAATTTTCTAACGAAATAGAAGCCAGAGAGAAAGAAGTGATGCTTATCGATCAGAGGTAAGATGGTTAAAAATTCGTATTTAAGGGTTCGGTTTTAAAGTGACAGTTAACCGCGAAAACATGTGTTAAAAATACCATGTGGTTACATATTTGACAGGCAAATGTTTTAGGTCAGTTGTGTGTATAAACAACCAGTAATAGATTGTTTTTGTTAGTAAAGCATATGGACAGGCAACAGATAGTGTAAAATTGCCACTGCTTCTCTATGAATTTAAAGCAACTTATAATTTTCAGTTACAATGGTACCCAACCCCACCCTTAACCTTAAACTCAAGGGGTAAACAGTCTAAATATTATATCGAAATAGAAATTAATGATATGAATTTAAAAGCCAAATAATAATAATAATAAATAAATAACGCTTCACACTCATAGCTCCACACTATAATTCCCTGTGTCGTGGGTGCCATGGACAACACACAAGACAAGGATATTTACACCCAGACCGAGAACAGAAATTCAAACTCATCATTCAAATTTCCGCTCCGCTGTTAATCAAACCCAGGACATGGCATGACAGGGCATGTTAACCATTGCGCCACACTGGTCGTCTTGCTTGACCCTTGGACCAATTGGCTAGCAAGTAAGGTCTGGCTGCCCTGCGTTCTTATCATAACATCTTAATGGTATGTCTTAGTACAAAAGATAATGTTTAAAACAGATCTCTGGTTGCAGACGGTGTTAGGAGCATAATTATTTCTCATACAACAAATAATAATAATGAGTTAAATAATTTTGCAATGTGATTAAACATTATTTAATTGCAAAAGGAATGGAAATATCTTTATTACAAATCTAATTAGTATATTAATAAAATTAACTTATCACAAACATTTTTGTATTGGATTGTAATTAGTACAGAACATCAAATTAGTAATAATCAGATAATTATGCACAATAAGGTTAACACCTATAATATAATAATTAATATTCTTCTGCTAATCACCCAGAATAATTATAAAACATTACAATTTTTTTTCTATTCTAATCATTTTTTTTTATTCAAAGTAGAGGGATTTGTCGCATATGCGATTATGTCGCCCTGTATCATATGTAATTTGTATATTTACTTAATCATTTATTATATTATAGAGACAATATCCTTTTCTTTGTACTAAAAAAATTCACTACCATTATCAGGGAATAAAAACACAATACAGTAATTTCGTGCTAAACTCGGGTGTTCCGGGTTCAGGGTTGGAAAAAATCATGATTTTTTAAAAAAATCGAAAAAATCACGATTTTTTAAAAAAATCCTAATTAATCACGATTTTTTTGATTTTTTCATTTTATTTTAAAATATTTTTGCGCAAAACAGAACGCGCCCTCAAGGGATTGCGCAGACACAGCGCGGGGATTTCTCTTTTGTCTGACATGTGAATGCCAAGCAAATGTGCAAAAGCAAGTGAATGCAAATTCTAAATTTGTTTTTAGGGTTCCGAAGTAAAATCGGAACCCTTATAGTTTCGTCATTTCCGTCCGTCTGTCCGAAGCAAAGCACCGAAACCCTTAATGCTAGAAAGCTGTAATTTGGAACGGATATACATATAAATTATTAAAACTCCAGAATTATAGAAAAAAATATTGAAAAACATTTTTTTTTCAGGGTACCTCCCCTAAAGGTAACGTGAGGATGATTTTTTTATTCGTCGCGTACCCTATAGTGTGAGGTATCGTTGAAAAGGTCTTTGAAAAATGTTATGGGTCTTCTAAGACCTCTTTTGGAATTAGGGGTCCGTTTGTGAAATATTTGTCTGTCTTTAAAATGCTAATTTTGGTTAGAGTCAAGTGGGACCAAGGGGGGACCCCCCCTGTCGGCTAAACGGTTGGAGTTGGAAAAGTGAAAAAATTCTCCAAAATAGATTATATTATGATGAATTTATAAGGAAAACTATCACGGCTATGTTAACATAAGTATTTAGTTAATAAGTGTTAGTCTATAAACGTACTACTTCGGACCCCTACATTGCTTGTGGCCTGACACGCACTTCGCCGGTTTTTATATGTGGATTTCTTTGAAAAAAAGTGAAATTACACATTTTTGATTAAATCATTGATTTTTATTGAAAAAATCATTTGATTTAAATCGTGATTTAAATCATGATTTAAATCAAAATGATTTATTCATGCCAACCCTGTCCGGGTTCATTGTATTGTTCATTGTATTGATATGGAATTGTGTTCTGAGCTAAATAAATGAATAAATAAATAAAATAAATAAATTGTATGCCTGCCTTATTTTTAAACACTTGTTTTACACATTACGATAAAAAGAGCCTGTAAGATTGTAAAATGGACTCTAATTATCTTCCTTCTTAAATCAACTAGGAAATGATTCTTTAAAAAAAAAACTTTTAGTGATACACTTATGTTATGTACGTCATTTTTTTTACCATCTATTACCAAATCTACCAGCTTTTCGGAAAGTTGCTTTGTCATGGGGGAGAAGAAAAGCCGTAAAGAAACTCCTCAGCACATCTTTTAAAATAATGAAAAGTTACACAATATATGTATTCTAACTTATGCGGAACTTGATCCAGGCATCCTTGTCATTAATATATTCATTTATACTATAGTATCCTTTGCTTACTAGCTGAGATTTCACATATCTCTTAAACATTTGGATAGTCAAATCACTTATTAACTTCGGTAATTTATTGTAAAAACACACTGAGTCCCATAAAAGAATGTTGTACCCTACGTAGTACATTTACATATTGCTATTGCAATGTCAGAGAGACACCTCAACAGCTTGTCATGCATAACTTCCAGAATGAGCTCATCCCGGAGACTGCTGCACAAGCTCCGCTATGCGCTGGTGAACAACTACTTCAAGCAGGAGCGGCTGCAGCTGTCCAGCGGCCACGTGCAGGATGATCTGGAGGCCTTGAGCCAGGTGCAGGCTAGGCCAGAGGTATGTTACCCTAAAATTAAAATGTGTGCAATTCACACGTGTTAGAAGTGAAACCTTGAAAAATTTTGTTTTCAAGATAATGAGACGAATGTAAAATTTTGACTTTTGACTTTTGACTTTTTTGACTTTTGACTTGACTTGACTTGACTTCAACTCAAGTCAAGTCAGTCTCCACTCATCTCTAGTCTCCACCGACAGTTTTGTTTCATAAAATTTCAAGTCACCCCCGTACTAAAGAAGTTTTCACTTCAAAAATGTATTACATCTGTATACATGACCGAATGAAACCGTCCTGCCGTCATACAGTGCAAACTATTGCGGAGGAGGGAATCATTGCCAACCACACACACAAAAATGTATGTCCTTAAATATTGTATGTACCAACTACCACCTAAGTTCGGCAAAATGTTTGTAACATATTTGTTTATTTTGAAATAAATGTTATTATTATAAACAGCTGACAATCCACCTGCCATCAGTGGCCATCGTCGTCCATAGACATCAACTACACCAAGCGCATCACTGATGCATTGCCAGCCAAGAAAGAGAGTATAAAAGGAGAGAAAGAACTGGTTCTCAAGCCTGTCGTTTGGCTGCTGACTCAAGCAACATGGATTTTATTTTAACACTTTGTGTGTAACAAGTGCTAAATTACAACTTTCTAGTTGTAATATGAATAAAAAAATTTAAAGGGGTGGGTGTAATTAACCCAAGTTAAATGAATGAAGTCAAAGTTTATAAGTTAAAGTGAGGTTATGAATGTAAACAACGTCGTATGAAACAATTTTGTGCAAAAAAAAGGTTTGAAAAACGATTTATTCAACACTAGGCCACGCATGTAACGTAAAATACGTTACATAGTATTATGAGCCTCTGTGCTATGTTGCGGACAGACGTTCGGACAGATGGGAAATTGGAAATGATAAAAAACAAGAGTTCCGTTTTGATTATGGATCCCTAGAAACGCATTTGAAGTGCTGAGTCTCGCGATAACTACAATACTACTAATTTTATTTTTATTATATTATTATCAAATATATAAAATTCTCGTGTCACGCTTTTTTGAAGTTAAACTCCTCCGAAACGGCTCGACCGATTTTCGTGAATCTTTGCGTGCATATCGGCTAGGGTGGAGAATCGGAAAACATCTATTTTTCATCCCCTTACCCCTAAAATTTTTTTGGCAGAACAATGTTTGCCCGTGCAGCTAGTATTGATATAAAATCTTCAGTGCTTTTTATATTTAAATTGTTGACATAGTAAAAATATAAATGATATTTGTTGCAGCTATCGAACCTCCTCCGAGAAGGGCAGAAGCGAATCCATCCGTCAGTGAGAAAACTGCTGGGTAAAGACACGGTGGACCTGAGCGAGATATTCAAGTCCAGGGAGCCCAGGAATAAAACTAGGAAGGATTACTATGTGAGTGCTGTATTAGACAAAAATATTTAAAATACCACACACACATAATGGAACATATGCTGTGTACACGAAAGATGCATGTGTGTTTGTTAGTGCTAATCTAGGAAACGGCTTAATCGATTTAAATGTGATTTTACCAGTATATACAATATGGTATGGGTAGTTTTTTAATATTTATTAATTTTTTTGTTCTTCTGTTTTTGTTGTATGTTAACTTCGTACGGCGATACCCTCCTGATTGTTACGTGTAATATGTTCTTTTCTTTTGATGGGTTGCCTGGAAGAAATCGCTACGAAGAGATATGGTTGCCTGTTGCTTTGTAAATTTTTTTCTCAGTTTAATGTCATCATGTGTTTTTTATGGTGTACAAACAATAAAGAGTATCTATCTATCTATCTACAACTAGGCTAAAATCTATTTATTTTCTTTTCTCGAATATGGATTTCAATTTAAACTCTATCCCTATCCAAATATTTCCAGGCAATGCTCAAAGCCAAGAACGTGACCACAGCAGCAGACTCCACCAAGTCCCTACGGCCAGCTACCAAGCCAGATCCCGAGGAGCAGACCCCAGCGGACCCCGAGCCTGAACTGGCCAAGCCGAAGAAAGTCCCCCGCCACCTGGAGCCCAAGATCATGAACGTGTTTACTATTGATGAGGCTACGAGGAATAAGACAAAGCAGCGGTATAGGATTATTATTGGTGAGTTGATTGTTATACAATAAATATACATACATATGTACATACAACATAGTTTAGAAAGAAAGAAAACATAATTTATTCCATCATACCATGTGAGAAGCTCTTACGAGATAATTGCGCTTTCTAAGTAGTCTTTACATAACTAAGGAGAGTCACTAAATATTCACTTAAATTCAATGGAACTATGGTCAAGTGTAACTTGTTTTAACCATCATGCAAGCCTAGAAAGTACAGTGATATCAGCCATATCAATTATACGGGCCCCCAGCCTACAGGAGCTCCTATTAGCAAGGCAGGTTAACAGCGCCCCTTCCAGTAACCAACCAAGCACTGACGTATGTCACTACATGGCGTCAAAACGTGGCGCCATTTTCTTTTCCCGAAATTTGAAGCCGCTAAAGTGGGGTTCCCTCAACATTATTGATACAGGACATAAGGTAATTTACGCCACTGCGACAGGTCTTTTGCTCTGTACGTAAATGCCATGCTACACGATCGTCTACGAACCGCATAAGAGAAAAGTAGAACCGGCAACAAACTCCATATTCAACCACGCCCCCTCTCCCCAGGCAACACGTCAAAGTACGCGCCGCCCGCGTCCCGCGCGGACCGCTCCACGCACAAGTGGCTGCTGTACATCCGGGGGGCGGAGCGCCAGCCGGACCTCTCCCGCGTGCTCACCGCGGCGATCGTGCGCCTGCATCACACGTATGCGCCGCATCATACTGTCAGGCTGCAGTGAGTAGAGATTACCAATGATTTGATAATGTTATGGAAGTTGTGTGCTTCGGCTGTTGGCTGATGAGGAGTGCCCTCGTCTGGAGACAACCCTGAGCATAGTATGATGTGAATATCTTTAAAAAAGAGTGAATAGGCTTTTACTAAGTTAGTTCCCTCAACATCTTTGGCTACATTTTCACTTACTATTAGTAGGATTGTGGTCAAGCATCAACTTATGCCCTTGCTTAGCTTCGGTAACCCACGCTCGTTTGAACGCAAATAATAATAATAATCGGCTACAGTTTTCAGCGTATTCAGCTTTTGAAAATTGAATATCCCGGCGCGACACATTTTGTTTGCGATGTCCGTTCTGGTACTTAATGTTCGGTTTACACGTATTAAGTAGTTAACTAAATTAGTACATGTAAACGGACAATTTAGTAGTTAGTTAAAATTTAGTAATCAAACAGACAAGTAATTTTGAAATTTTTCTATTTTCTGTTAAGTAGGTGGGCAGGGCGTATCACTTAACACGTTTGTACAGGCACGTTTTAGTTAAAATTAAGTAAAAGTAATTAAGTGGAATTGTATGAACTAGAGAGCTTTACTAAATTATTACGTGTGGACGCGCACTAAAAATTGTTCACTTACTAAAAATTTAGTTAACTACTTAACTACTTAATACGTGTAAACCGAATATAAGTATTATACTTGAATGTATTCCAGTAAGCCCCCGTTCCACGTGTCCCGCCGCGGCTGGGGCGAGTTCCCCGCCAAGATCGAGCTGCACTTCGCGCTGCCCAGCCGCAACCGGCCCGCCACCGTCGAGCACACCATCAAGCTGGACCGGAACTATACTGGCTTGCAGACGCTCGGTGAGTTGGGCACTGTGCTTCAGTTACCGGTTTGTCGATATACCGGTATTTTATGATACCGGTAATTACAGTTATCGGAAGTAGTTACCTGTTGTGCGTAGGAGACGTTTTGAAATACCGGTATTTTGGTATACTTTCTTTCTTTTTCTTCTCTCTTAGCCGGCAACGCATTAGTGATGCCTTTGGTGTTGCTGATGTCCATAGGCGACGATGGCCACTTACCATCAGGTGGATCGTCAGCTCGTTTGCCGGCTGTTTACATAAAAAAATACAGGTATTTGGGGTTTCGGTGGAGGATACTGAATTTACAAATCACATCTAAAAGTAGTTTCAATTCTTTATTTTTGTAGATTGACATGGCAGTAAGTTGGTTTATATACGAAACGTTATTAGCAAACCTGAAAGGTAAAAATTATAGTATTGTAAAAAGAACCAATACTAGCCTAATTGATGATGGAAATTAACTTTTGTATACAAAAGTTTCTACTTATTAGTTTATTAAAACTCGTTCTTGTACAAACGCTAGAGATAACTGAGGTTACAGAAAGACTAATAATCAATGTGGCATTAAATAAATACTGGGTTATATTATAATCTTAATTAAACATTTACTTTATACATATATTGTAAAGTTTATGAACCTATTTTTGAAGTGAAAACTTCTTTAGTACGGGGGTGATTTGAAGTTCGATGAAACGAAACTGTCCAGTGGAGACTGGAGTTGAGTGGAGACTGGAGTGGAGTGGAGTAGTAAAACCTACAATTATCATCTTCCCGAAATTTTATTCGTCTCATTATCTTGAAAACAAAATTTTTGAAGGTTTCACTTCTACCACGTGTGAATACCACACATTTTTTTTTTTTTAACGTATTGTTTCATTATCTCCAACAGGTGCAGAGACAATAGTAGACGTATGGTTGTACAGTACTCCGGAGATGTTAGAGTATGAGTACAAGGAACCGATCAATGATCACATAGACACGGAACGCGACACTCGGACATACACAGACCCGGCACAAGTTAAGAGCGAACCTACTGAAGCAATTACGCCGATTTCAAACTTTCCAATGCCGCAAGTTATTACTAAAATCAAGGAAGAACCGCAAGAAATTAATGAATTGGATAATATGGATGATGCTTCTAACAGTTGGATGGAATTCTTCTCCAATAATACCTCGGAAGTTAATGTAGATGAAATGCTCGTCAAAACTAAAGTAGAAACTGATGAGGATTCAATTCTACGTAATGTTTTAACTAATACTAGAAACGATATACAAATTAATGAGACTGAAGTTAGTTCCCATGAATTAGAAAATACTGATACGGAAATAACAGACGATGATAGCATTTTAAAAGTTCCAATGGACATTATGAGTCAACCGACGTTAGAAAAGAAAAGGATAGTGAAATATATAGAACCGAATACAGGGAAAATATATTACTTGGAAATGGATAGGAAATTAGATTTAAGTAAAGTACAGGAAATTATAATAGAATCTGAAAACGGGTCTCAGACAGCTAAAATTAGTCCAATGAAGTCTAATGGATTGAGAAATGTTAGGAAGCCCAAAAAATTGGTATCTTTACTAAAGCCAGAGTTTACGTTAGCTAATAATAAAAAGAATGAAGAAGTAAGAAATAATTTTAATCATATAGAGAACGATCATTGTTACTTTAGTACTAATCGCCAGCCCATAGAAACTGAAGAAACAGTTGAAGAATATGAGAGCAGTGGAGAATTGGATGCAAAGTCTGACGAGGAAGAACTAACAGTTCTCCAAACGATCCAACAAGATATATTAAGGCTATCAAATGTCAGAATGGTAGTAGATTATGCTTTGAAGAAGATACCAGTGATATCTGCGGAGGCAAGGAAACCGAATTATTTGAAATGCTTTCCATTTGTTGTGGAAAGTGAAGAACGGTATTGGAAAATGGATTTTGCGAAGCGAAGGAATATTGAGGTGAGATTGTTTTGTATTAACACCGTAGTTACTGTAATATCAGTATGGAGACATTCAGACCTGTTTAAGTGGGATTCTTGCATCTTCTATGTTGGATGGGCATTGATTATTGCAAAGTAGACTAAAGCCCGTATTCAGTAACAATACTGGGAGGTCTTACTGTGCTTATACCAGTGCGTAGTGTCATTAAAACCATTTCATAAACTAAACAATGCTTAAGTAAATCCATCGCCTATGTGTTTGTCAAAATCGATGCCGCATCAAATGGACAATTACAGGGCTGACTGCGCAATGTGTCAAGCCAAGTAATATGTAAGTGTCAACTGTGAAACAGAAGGTTCGCTATAATGAATGCATGGAAAATTGCGTTCTATGTAAAGCGTTGCTTCTTTACTTAGCCAAGTGTCGTTTCTGAATACGGCGGTGACACTAACTTAGCAATGAATCTCCGGATTGAATGCCTAATATTAAGAGAACTAGTATATGTTTTGTAACAAACCCATTATTTCATTCCAGTGGTCCCGAGCGAAACTAATAAACAAACTTCTACTGGACAAATTCGGAGACAGCGAGAAAATATGGCGAACAAAGCAGATCCTAATATACTCAAGACTACACGGATACTACCCGGTGCGAACAGACAGCTTGCACCGACCGACTGAACCTAACATGGAAGAATGGTCATCATGGAACGATCTAGAGAATTCTAGAAAGATCGAGACAAATATCAGAGAGATATATCCAAACGCAGCTGATATTAGTACGCTATCAGTATTCGATAGCAAGGAGTTTGTTGAAGATTCCGTAACATGTGTTGATGTAGACTCGGAAGAGGAAATTGATATAGTGGATACTAAGTGTAAAGTGAAGACAGTGTTGCCAGTGTCGAGGGATGTTAGTGACTTGCGAGTGTTGCCAGTGGAAAGTGAAGAGGATAGGTTGAGGTTTATGTATGTGGAACGGAAGTGTAGTGATATTGGGATCGAACTGCGGAATGAAGACGTTGGCAACGGCTGCTCTTACAGGTGAATTTGTTTATTTGTGTCTAAGGGAAGCCATACACGATCAAGTGTACTTGATGAAGCGTCAAGCGGACTTGACGAGGCATCCAGTATACTTGACCGTGTATGGCCACGGTATAGCTATCTGCCATATATTTGTATCATGCACACTGGATGGCGCGTCAAGTCAAACTGGAAATTTGACAAGTCAAACTGCAAATTTTACAAGTCAAACTGCAAATTTGACAAGTCAAACTGCAAATTTGACAAGTCAAACTGCAAATTTGACAAGTCAAACTGCAAATTTGACAAGTCAAACTGCAGACTTGACAAGTATACGTGATCGTGTATGGCCTCCATTAAAAAGCGTTCCTAGCCTTATAAATGCTTAGTAAACCTATTTTAGCTATTGCACATTAGGATAACAATACAATAACAATCTGAACCGATGGCGGTACGTGCCCTCTGAAGCACAGAAACGCTCAAGAAATGTTTGCCACTAGCGATCCATCCAACGAACTACCGTAAGAGGGTATATTGGCAAATAAACCGGCAATTGCTGTTCCCAATGGGTATGGTAGGATGGTGGATGGTCTCATCCGTAAGAGGAAGTAAAAAAATTAAAATGTGTGCAATTCACACGTGGTAGAAGTGAAACCATCAAAAATTTTGTTTTCAAGATAATGAGACGAATGTAAAATCAACTCAACTCAACTCGTCTCCACTCATTTCTAGTCTCCACTCATCTCTAGTCTCCACTCATCTCTAGTCTCCACTGGACAGTTTCGTTTCATAAAATTTCAAGTCACCCCCGTACTAAAGAAGTTTTCACTTCAAAAAAAAATAAAGCAGCAATTGAAGTCAGTACTTTGTCACCCCAATAGTGTGTGATCGTGTTCCAGTGCGGTGCACGCGGTGTTGCTGTCGGCGATGCGGAGTTTCGCCACCGAGCTGGTGCGGAGCGCGCTCGCCAGCAAGCTCGGCGCGCGGCGCGGCGCGCTGCCCGCCGTGTGGCTCGGGTCAGTTCCATCATACATGGTCGAAGGGGTTCATTACAACAGCTTTACGCTTCCCGCCCACGTCCGTTAATCGGTGACCGATTTTTGTAGGAGAAAAATAGAACATACTGATAGCAATAGTGCAACGCACACGTCCTACAAAAAGTCGGTCAGAAATAATATGCGAGGAAAAATCGGCCCGATGTCCTACAAAAAGTCTGACGTGGGCGGAAGCGATATTTGTCAAATTTTAATAAACTTTAAAACAGATGGGTATGGATATGGTTAGTTGGGGCACAATATGACATAATAAATGTTATATAGTGACATTTTCAGTAGTATTTCTATTTGTCTGGAACAGATACACAGAAGATATACGTACAGTTTCTATTAAGCGACGTTGTGCCGTAAAATTGGGTTACTGTTTTAACCCCCGACGAAAAGAGGGGTGATATAAGTTTGACGTGTCTGTGTATCTGTATTTCTGTCTGTGGCATCGTAGCTCCCAAACGGATGAACCGGTTTGATCTAGTTTTTTTTTGTATAAAAGGTGAATTAATTGAGTGTTCTTAGCTATGTTCTGTGTAAATAAAACTGTTGTGAGTTTTTTAAATTTTAATTTAAGATTATTGATATCAATCTTGAACAGGGGCGTAGCTACCGCTGTATCAGCCGTATCAATTATACGGGACCCCAGCGTATAGGGGCCCCCACTAACACTCCCAAAAAAAGCCTACGACCGCTACAGTTGGCACTCCTTTTATATTTGACAGCTGACGTCGAGGGGGCCCCACAACAAATATTGACATGGGGCCTCCTTAGGGCTAGCTACGCCACTGATCTCAAATCTCACCAGCCCTCTAACGTCTCATCTCATCTCATCTGATCTCAGGTCGTCGTCGCGCGCCACGGTGCGGCTGGAGCACGCGCTGGCGGCGGCGCGCGCGCACCCGCGGCTGCACGCGCTGACCGGGCGCGCGCTCGCCGCCCGCCGCACCGACACGGACGCGCCGCTCTGAATACACTGTTCATGTTCATGGCTTGTGTTTTATTTGACGGCCTTTTGTGGGTGGGTTTGGGTTCATTCCCACTAGGTCTACTGGTTAGTTCTACCGTAGAACTAGTGGGAACAAAAACCGTATCTACATTTTGTTCCCACTAGTTCTACGATAGAACTAACCAGTAGAACCGGTTCATTCCCACTAGTTCTACTGGTTAGTCCGATCGTCAGACTAGTAGCCGTATGTATATCTACTGCATTGTTCCCACTAATTCTACGTTGTTATTTCGATCGTCGGACGAATGAGATTTTTTTCTTCTTATTAGTTCAACTGTCAAAATAATTATATTTTTAGTGGACCTTCGTTTGGGTAGTGGAGAGAGGATCTAATTAAAAGTTAACAAAAAAAGTTACTTAATCATCGTGAAAAGAATGAAAAAATAGAGATCTTTGATCAAGATAATGATTATATGACTAACTTACTGTAATAAAAAAAGCAATAATCACTCAAACTTTTATTAATTAAACTTATACAAACAAAATATCATTTATACAACTAGCAACATATAACTCTTAGCAAATAGAATAACAACCTGCGCGCGCTTAACAACACTGTCTATAAAGGTACAGCAACATATTCTTACAACATTAATAAAAAATATTACAATAGTTATTTTTAATAGGTACAAATGGTAGGTATAAATGTGTTTGCTTTTTTAAGGCCATGCATTTACATTACTCACTTCTATGTAGAGTAAGTTTTACATTTTAAAATGATAAACAGGATCTCTTTAATGGTAGGCAATTATTATAGTTTTAACTAAATATCTCGACATCCTAAATTCAACCCAATAGGACTGGGAAATAGCTCCTACATTGTCAACATTTACAATCTTCAATTATTCAAATTAATTTGAACTCAATTTCTTTTGCACTCTTTAGGACCACATTCCAAAATCACAACTTCCAATGATTCCCAAAAGGATAAGTTTCAACAAGATAAATAAATTCCTTTGTTTATTTATTTTATTCTGTTATTTTGTATATGAAAAGAAATGAAAGCTTTGGATGTTGACGTTTTGGGAAGTGATTCATAAGAGTTTTAAGGTCAACCTTATAGTTATCTGAAGTTTAGATTCTAAACTCACGAAATGCAGCCATACAGTCGCTATTAAACAAATGACTTAGACATGAAATGCTGTCGGTGGTGCCGTTAAAAGTCGATGGGTGGTAACGGCGGAGGACTGCTCCTGGCTTTCCACAGCATGAAATCGTCCGGCGTGTCTATAAACAATAAGTTTCAGACTTATACACTCATAGCCCCACACTAGGGTTCCCTTTGTGGTGGGTGCCATGGACAACACCACAAAGACATGGATGGACAACACTCAGACCGAGAATAGAAATTCAAACTCATCATTCAAACCGCCTCCCTAGGAATCGAACCCAGGACCCTTGGCGATCCGGCATGGTAACCATTGCACCACACGGATGGTCAGTTCAGATAAATTGGTTTGTTATATTTTCTTAATATTTTGGCCAGTAGCAAACTTTTTATGCCAATCGTTGGACGCACTTAGGCAGTAGCTGGGAGGAATAGGGTAAGTGGATAAAAAGGCACACAGTAAAAAAGATGATGTACAAGTACCTGTAATTGTCGTAGAAGACGAGCTGCCTCTCAGCAGTTCGCTGAGCAGGACCCTGGAGGGCGCGGAGACGTACCGTCGGGGGGACTTCTTTCTGCTCCTGCTTCTAGCATCTGGAAACAATACGATTCTCATCTAACTAATATTATAAAGAAGAAAGTTTATATTTGAAGTGAAAACTTCTTTAGCATCGTAGTGATTTGACTGATTTGAAAGTCGATGAAACGAAAACGGGACAGTAGAAAGAGACAGACGCGTAAATTCGAAAATGAGATAGGAAGCATTGTACAGGGGGAGGGGGAGGGGAGCATATCTACTACTGCTGGCATGGGATTGGTGTCAGTATTCCAACCCGACCAGACACGGCATTCATAATAATAATAATACTTTATTTATTTGCTCTCACAAAAGGTTGTAACAAAATTGTGTCTTAGTATATTACATAGTAGTCTGAAACCTATACTGTGAGAGCCTGGTGCCTGAAATAAGTATTTTATAATAAAAACCTGTGGTACAGGTCACCAGTCATTATAAATCTTAATATATATAAATTACGTGTCACGTTGTTTGTCCGCGATGAACTCCTAAACTACTTAACCGATTTTAATCAAATTTGCACACCGTGTGCAGTTTGATCCAACTTGAAAGATAGGATAGCTTACATCTCAAAAAAAAAAACTTTTGACAGAACGAAGTCTGTCCGGGCAGCTAGTATGCATTATAAATATAAATTATAAATAGGCATTATAAATATAAAGCGACACTCACACGGGCCGGCAGCCCGCCGCACGTGTCTCCGCAGGAGCAGCGCCAGCGCGGTCGCCAGCAGCACCGCGCAGCTCGCCAGCGCGCCGTACAGGTACAGCACCCAATGCCACTGGAAGGATATACCGGGTGTAATCGTTAATAGTCCAGTGCCGATAGCTCTAAAAACGGTAAAAAGTGGAAGAAAATTATAGTAGAATGAAACCTATTGCAAAATGAAGAGAATATAACGAAGATTATAGGAAAAATAAATAACGGGCGATCTGAGGTCGGGAAGGGGGGGGGGGGGGGGTGAGGGGGGATTTAAGGGAAAAAAATGGTTTATCTTACAAAAAATATTTTCTTTTCACGAAATTTGGTGAAAACATACCTTTGTATGTCCTTAACATACTGTAATTTTTTTGATTCAAAAAAATATTTTTTTTCACCTTATTTTGATCTTAAATCAAAAAAACACCCTTATTTTCAGTCGATAAATCTCACGTCAAAATATCAGATTTTTTTTAAAAGTCGGTAGTCCTTTTGTTCGTAGGAGTCTCTACTTTTTAATGGTAAATAAAAACCTATACACTACTATGGTAAATGTTCTCAGAAAATGCAATGAAATTAAATATCTGCCCCGGCCGGGAATCGAACCCGGGACCCCTCGCTTCACATTCAGGGTCGCTACCAACGAGGCTACATCGTCAATGAGTTGCATTGGCTGTTAGTACTGTACTCACCCCACAGCTCCGCGTCAGTCTATCCGGCACACATTGTCGGGGGTCACCAGCGCCGGGCGGTGACCCCGCGCCACGCGGACAGCTGCTGCAGCTCCCGGCGCCACTCCTCGACCAGGTGTTGGCTGGACAGCTCGCTGGGGACCGATCAACACTAAGCCAGTTCGTATCTAAAAATAATTTCGAAAAAATACGATTTAGCAAAAAATTACCGAGCCAAGCTCGGTCATCCCGATATTATTAATTATAATCCTTCCAAAGGGCTACCATCAGCAGGCTATCAATCGCCTCTTACGACCCATCCAGTATAGGATTGGGGACATTGGTGTTAGTATTCTACGCCGCCGAATACAGTTAAAAATGAAAGGAGCAAAAGGAGGTCTCACCACATATTTTATGTGTTACCAGCAAGTAGAAGCCGGCCGGGCAGGCGACCACCACATTGATGTCTCCGGGACGCATCCTGGTCGCCAGCCGGTGGAACTTGCGCACACCGACAGAACCTTCACATTCAATATAGAAAGAAAGAAAGAAATAGTTTATTTTGACAATATCGCTCTCCTAGTAATATAATGGCACATCTGCAAAAAATGCGAAATTTAGTTCACATGGTATACGTGTCTAAAAGTGCATAATCTACATAGTGGTAAATATATAATAATGTTTATACTAGTAATCAAACCCGTACAATCTGTAATAAACGTAAAAAAAACCCATAAATTAATTTTAAACATTTTTATATAATTTTTGAAATTCGTTTCTGTAAAATATGACAAACGTAGATGTGCCGTTATATTACTAGGTGTGCGATATGACATGTGTTTCAATTTCAACTTTTAAGTTTTCTTTTCAAATAAGAAAAATAATCGTAGGTGCGTGTTAGCCAATATAAATAAACGCTTACACACTCACACCGACGCAGTAGGTTTTTACCTGTGTCGCGGGTGGCATGGACGACACATATAACACATCACAATAACACCCTGCACCCGAGTACAAATATTTATCTGTCACATAAATATCTGCCCCGGCCGAGAACCGAACCCGGGACCCCTCGCTTCGCAGGCAGGGTCGCTACCAAATAGGCTACAGGGTCGTCAAAATATACACGTAGGTACTTACGAAGTAAACTTATTTACGGCATAATAAATAATATTTTTAGTACGTAGCATTAAATTTTGTTAATTTATTTTAATTTTAACATTAGTGACTTAACTTGATTTACTTTATTATTATTAAGTTCATGATTCGTTTCATATAACGGCGTAGCGTAGCCGTTAATTCTCAAAACAGTCGTGACGTTAAAACGTTACAAGAAAACGTGACTCGCAAATAGTAAACAGAAAGAGACAGTTTAGTTAACGTTATCAACACTAACGTCTCAATGTGTGCGTGACGACCATCGCGTGTGTGTCGCCCGGCGCCGGCTCCAGCCACTTGCTGCGTCCCTGGTACTCCTGGTGGGACACTACCACTGTGAAAACAAACATCGGACTCTGTAATAAGTAATGTCTTATTGGATCATGGTGCCTGTATGGGCTGTATGCTAAAAATAAAAATCCGTATTTGCGTGAAAGCATGGAGTATAGAAAGTAGAAGGAAGGCCATCTCTGTGTATGTATGTGTTTTAGTGTCCGTAAAACGCGTCCAATTACGGTGTGTCCAAGTGCGGTCTACAGCTGCTATGTTCGAATATAGCTATTTGTCTGACACTAGCGCCATTCTGAAATGGCCATTATTGGAAACTATTTTCAGTAAACAGCTGGACACTTTTTCAACTTCCCCCTCATAATGAGATGGCGCTCCTTCTACTCTATCCTTCATGCGTGAAAGGATAACAATTAACATACATTCATAAAAACCTTCACATTTCTAAAATATTAGCAGGATAGGATCACATGCTTCAGTTTTAGTTGTAAATGATTCCATCTGTATTGAAGCCGCCAAACTCGATTTGTAATTCTTCAACGTAATATACAAATATTTCATGATCGATTTAAAATTAGAGTGACAACTAACTAGGCGGGTAAAAAACTCTACCGCTTCGACCGTCCCCCATGCATTCCCTTCGCTAAACTAGTACCAGAATACATCATAGTGTCAATGATGATCTAATTGACCGTACCGCCGGCAGCCCGCACTGCAGGCACCGCGGTCACCGCGAGCAGCACCAGGGCGCACAGCACGTCTCGCTCACACTCCACGTCACATCTCAAGGCTGGTGGTGACCTCATTGTGATGGACGTCGTGGACCGGATGAATGGATGACCTGCCTGGAGTTTAATTATTTAATAAGACTACTAGAATATTTAAAGGTGAACACATGGGTGTAATCAGAGGGCTAAGGGGTCATTCATAAATTACGTCACACAAATTTCATGACTTTTTGACCCTCCCCCGTTCTTGTCACAGGACAAATTCCTAAGAATCCTTGTTATTGCATTTTTTTAGGAAAAAAGCAGGAATATATTGGTTAGGCATACAAAATCCATCTTTTTAACCCGGCATCGCATCGGTCACAGTGTCACTGATGTCCATGGACTATGAACTACCTACATTATTTCTTTCCTTCTCCTTCTTCTTTCGTGGTCGGAGACCATTGCGATGCCTTTGGTCATTTGGTGTTACTGGTGACTGATGTTCTCGATGCGGTGACCACTTACCATCAGTTCGATGGTCAACATTATATTACGTTTCAACAACAATATTTGCAAGTTACCTCATCCCGTAAGCACACAGGCTCATTAACTTCGACTGAGCAAAGTTGTCCGCAGACCAGTGAATTCAACGCTGAGCCAAGTCTTCGAAGTGATCGAAGATCCTGAAATTTAAGGAGGATTTATTAAGAAACTTGAAATTTTTATAATGTTACAGCTAAAAGCCGAAGTGCGATTACATCTAGTTTTAGCCCGTTTAGTTAATCTTAGATCTATCCTACTTATCTTCGGTTAGAACTAGGTTTAACTGTCATCATACCGGCTAGAACTATGTGCAGCCACTTGCCGTTGGTTAAACTTAGGTGTATCCTATATAACATGCTTTTCCCAAACGATTAGAATTTCGTAGACGGCTTGTCTGGGGTAGACTCCTACCCCAGACAAGCCGTCTCGATTTGCTTACCTTATAAGAGCAGTTTTCACATGAGTAGACAGATGTAAAGACCACATCAAATGTCGGTAAATTCATCACTGAAAGTCGAACTTTCCGTATCACAGCATCGTCCTGAAGAAAGATGAATGGATATTACTGATAGCAATCACTTGTATAACTAACTTTCAATTGTCTTCAACTCCATGTGGTCTACAGAAGGTGAATGCTATTCTTGAAGAGAGAAATGATGATATTATGCAACATATACAAATAAATCATTTGGATGCAGTGATACACAGTTCTAGTGCGGATTGGAGATTTATGAGGCTAAAAGCATCCTTACGACATCGGATCATCGGACAATGTACCTTCATACAAATATAGCTCCCACTATTCTTTGCCTGGATGTCTTTGATGGTGACTCTCGTATCCTCAAGGGCAACATTCTCATATCTTAACATGTCAGTCCTGTCCGACTTCCATAGGTATTGGCCTCCATCCGAATTAGCCGTACCAGGAACACAGCAGTCAAAAGATGCTGTGTTGTTGACCATTGTCAATATTTCGTCCTGTGCGATGAAAACACAGTCTAATTAAGATATTTATTACCCAATTTCAAAAAGCAATGTTTTACACTTTCCACGAAATTATTGTAGATCTTCAATTAGATCAGAAGATAGATTATGAATGCTACAGCATAATTATAGAAGAATATAGTCCAAGAGCTAGTGAACCCTCCGAGTAACGGTCTTCCTGTAAGGCTAGAAATTTGTACACTGATGATTTATAGCATGCTAAGGGCAATAGCCATGACCTGGCAGGCGTCAGCCCTGCACGTCATCATCCCCTTAACTTTTTAAACTGTAAAAAAAAATGTAAAAAAAAACTTGTTTCTGTAAGCTTAAAAATTTAATAGGATGTAGTTTATTTATTGCAAATCTTGAAAAAAAATTGACAGGCGATTACAATGAGCAAGAGTATGTGACAGGCGAATGGAAAAGTGCACAGTTGATGAGGTAAAATAAACTTTCTCCTGTATACTTGAAATTTGGATATGTTTTTGAGTAAACGGTTTAGAATAACTATGTACAATGACAGGCGGTTTCGGATAGCATAAAACCTTGACAGGCGAGGTCCAAGAGCTAGTGAACCCTCCAAGTAACGGTCTTCCTGTAAGGCTAGAAATTTGTACACTGATGATTTATAGCATGCTGAGGGCAATAGCCATACCTGGCAGGCGTCAGCCCTGCACGTCATCAGCCCCTTAATTTTTTAAACTGTAATTTTTTTTTTTTTATAAAAACTTGTTTCTGTAAGCTTAAAAATTTAATAGTATGTAGTTTATTTATTGCAAATCTTGAAAAAAAATTGACAGGCGATTACAATGAGCAAGAGTATGTGACAGGCGAATAGAAAAGTGCACAGTTGATGAGGTAAAATAAACTTTCTCCTGTATACTTGAAATTTTATATGTTTTTGAGTAAACGTTTTAGAATAACTATGTACAATGACAGGCGGTTTCAAATAGCATAAGACCTTGACAGGCGAGGGGAAAGCTGCTAAGGGCGTGCGAGTAAGATGTGTTACGTGACCAAACTTCGCGCCTAAGATGAGAAAAATAATAGTAAAAAAAACTAAAAAACACGCTTTTATAGAAAATCCAACCAAAAAAAATTAGAAAATAAATTTGAATTAAAAATCGTGTAATTGTAATAAAAGCGTGGGGTGCCTGGTGTCAATGAATAGAAGGCATAATATTTTTAAAAGCACCCCACGCTTTTTTTACAATTACACGATTTTTAATTCAAATTTATTTTCTATTTTTTTTAATTGGATTTTCTATAAAAGCGTGTTTTTTTGTTTTTTTACTATTATTTTTCTCATCTTAGGCGCGAAGTTTGGTCACGTAACACATCTTACTCGCACGCCCTTCGCAGCTTTCCCCTCGCCTGTCAAGGTCTTATGCTATTCGAAACCGCCTGTCATTTTACATAGTAATTCTAAAACGTTTACTCAAAAACATATCCAAATTTCAAGTATACAGGAGAAAGTTTATTTTACCTCATCAACTGTGCACTTTTCTATTCGCCTGTCACATACTCTTGCTCATTGTAATCGCCTGTCAATTTTTTTTCAAGATTTGCAATAAATAAACTACATACTATCAAATTTGTAAGCTTACAGAAACAAGTTTTTATAAAAAAAAATTTTACAGTTTAAAAAATTAAGGGGCTGATGACGTGCAGGGCTGACGCCTGCCAGGTATGGCTATTGCCCTTAGCATGCTGTAAATCATCAGTGTACAAATTTCTAGCCTTCAGGAAGACCGTTACTTGGAGGGTTCACTAGCTCTTGGACCTCGCCTGTCAAGGTCTTATGCTATCCGAAACCGCCTGTCATTGTACATAGTTATTCTAAAACGTTTACTCAAAAACATATCCGAATTTCAAGTATACAGGAGAAAGTTTATTTTACCTCATCAACTGTGCACTTTTCCATTCGCCTGTCACATACTCTTGCTCATTGTAATCGCCTGTCAATTTTTTTTCAAGATTTGCAATAAATAAACTACATCCTATTAAATTTTTAAGCTTACAGAAACAAGTTTTTTTTTACAGTTTAAAAAGTTAAGGGGATGATGACGTGCAGGGCTGACGCCTGCCAGGTCATGGCTATTGCCCTTAGCATGCTATAAATCATCAGTGTACAAATTTCTAGCCTTACAGGAAGACCGTTACTCGGAGGGTTCACTAGCTCTTGGCCTAATAATGATTTTTTTACATCGTTACTCTGCCACAATAAACTTTTATATTATCTGACTCATAAATTAATTACTTAAAATCAATTGCAACGAAAAATTATTCCAATTGACTTTATTTAAAATCTTTATTATTCTTACCACGTCAGGTCGCAATGATGGTACATTCCTTAATCCACGCACAAGTTCAGACAAATCAGTGGCTCTTTTGATTCTTTTCCTACATTCTCTGTAAACGCCATCGCTGTCTTTACAAAGCTTTTCAAAACCTATCATATTATTTTCCAAGTGATTTAAGTCTTGGCTGGACTTTACTTTTTGTTCAATAAGCTTTAAATTTTTATTACTTTTGGATACATCAATACTATCAACTCCATCACTTTCATAATTTTTATTGATATCATTATCAATATCGTCAAAATAATCATCATTTTCAAAGACATCATTCATAGTAACAGATTTTTTTCGTCGTGCCCAATTCCATCGGATAGGTTTCTTAAAATCATTTTTGAATTTAACTTCCTGGATTATACGATCTGTTTCTCGCACGTTCTTTTGGAGTTTCACAAGGAACCTATCTGGAACCTTTTTGTACTTGAAACATTTTAAGTTTTTTACAAATAATTTGAAATCCTTTTCGGACAATTTTCTTTGCATACTTAAAACGTAGTCGAATGTCGATTGGAGGTCACATATGTAGCCGTGGTCTCTTGAAAAAAGGAAAGGTGTTAAAAGGGAGAACAAAATATTTGATAAAAGATGGCATAACGAATTATACTCTTTATGTAAGTTGAGATTTGAGACATGTAAAATACGAGTCGTGTGTACCCGTTGCATTTAAATACATAATTGAGATAAGTATGTATGACCAATTATACTATTTTCCCGGGAGCAGAGGTGCTTAATTTATTAATATAATCGTATTGTGAATAACTTTTACCTCTTTTACGCCCTAAATGTATACTGTCTTCACTCTTCTTGGATCTTTCGTTCTTACTAGTTTCATGTTTTAGTGTTCCATTCACCATTTGGTCGTGAGCTACCTTAAAGTAATTGAATAAGTACGCTTATTCGTATTTAAAATAGATTTTTCCCAAAGATTGATTTCTAACATAAAAATACAGAAATTAAAAAGGTATAAATTAATAAATAATATAGAACGATTTGGAAAAAATAATAATTTCGTAAGGTATTAAATATATAAATAAAAAATTCGGTGTTTCAAAACGTTAAACTTAAAAAAATCATAATTGCATACCTTTTCTTTGAGCGTCGTTGGTTTTTTGAACGATAATTTAACTAATAGTTTATTTATTAATTTTCCATCTCCTTTAGGCGTTGAACTTGTTTTAATTTTCTGTGATGTTTCTTGATGAGGCAGAGAAGGAATAACTACGTAATTGCTGGTACTGAAATTGTCAAAGCATTTGTCAGTATGTAGGTTGGAAAATATGGAAGGAAGTTTTGGAAGAACGATGAGAAGGCGGATAGCACAATACCTAATTGTTATAGATCAAATTTCTTATAAAAATAATATGGCCATATTAAAGTGATTACATAATAAGAACAACACGCAGGTGTTAAACTATAAATGATATACGGTCCCTGGTGGTAATTTGGCACTGTATCATCTAGAATTCTAGATTAATCCCGATCATGCATGGTGGTAGGGTTTTTAAATGCTTGGCTAGCTACCACTATTCTTTCTAAATTCGACCGTGAATTAAGGTTTATTACGGTATTGGTTGCAGTGTCACACAATCAGAAACTATGTCATCTATTGACGATGTTGACTAACTAGATCATCTGCACATCTACTTGATTATCGGTTATTTACATAGAAAATACTTACACAGCCCGATCAACAGTTCGATCATTGTTTTTGTAATCACCGTATGAATCATCTAGAGATACTTCAGCGTTTTTCTTTATGATGTATTTATCCCATTCATCATTTATATGGTCTGATTCAAAATTTAAGACGGAAAATAGAAGATCCCGTGACTTATTCATATTATTTATCTTTTTACAATCACGTTTAGTGAAGTCTTTATTTGCTCTTAATTTTGCAGCATTATTATCTAACTTTACATCATCAATTATGACTATCGTAGGATTTGCCGTTTTATCTGTTTTTTCTTTTGTTACTCCATCAGTAGTTGCAACAGGAATTTCATTTATATCTTCACTAGATTCATTTTCCATTGGAAAAGAAGTACTTGATTCATCATTTGCATCTATACTCAAATTTTTAATAAAACGAATATCAGACTTCAAGTGCTGCGTCATTGGCCATTGCAGTTTGTTTAACGCTTGCTGATATTTCTTATGAAGGAATTTAGAAGTAACCGATTTCCAATGATTAAAAATATTTTCTTTCGTAGTACTATGTTCATATTCTACTTCAAATTTGGTAGTAGTTTTTGGTTTTAATCTCTTCTTTGTTTCAGTACTTAATTTAAAATTCGACTTAGTTTTTGAGATACTTCCCTTACTCGATGTTTTATTTAAATGAGTATTCATTGTTTTATTTTTACTCTTAAGTCGCTTTGTTGATTTAAGGCCTGTTGAATTTAGGTTCTTTGATTGTTTTGACAAGGATTTCGTGCTGTTTAATTTTGATTTACTTTTTTTGTTGGGCTTCGATGTAGTAGACTTAGAGAGCTTTCTTGTTTTGGTAATTTTGTGTAATAACGATTGACTTGACATTTTATCCGGCTTCATTTTAGTAAATTTGCTGCCAAATTTATTATTTTTGGTTGTTGTTTGACCATGGGTTTCGAGCTTATCTGATATATCCCTGTTCATCTCCGTAGGAGAAATTATTGTTGATTCTTTAGTTGAATGGATATTGCTAAAACCTAATATTCTTGATAACTCATTAATGTTTTGACGTAATGAATCGACAATCTCAATGTGCTCTATTTCATTAATTTTTTGACTTATAGTATCAATATTTTTAATTTTACCTATTTCTTGATTGAATTTTTCATTTTTATCAGTATTCACAAATGAATCTGAATGTATTGCATTGATTTTGGATTTTACAATGGGTTCCATAAGCTCGAGACTTTCTTTATTGTTTTTAGTGGACGATGTTGTCTTGCTTTTAGGTTGACTTGTGTGAGATGAAAGTTCTTTTGTCTTTCTTTTAATATAGTCATACCAGAATGATCCTCCGCTGTCTGTTATCAAAGGCGATTCTATTTGAGTGGTTTCTATTGTTTGTCTCTTTTGAGGCGATTTTTTAAACACAACAGATTCCATTTTATCATAATTAAATTTATATCCTTTTTTCTTTTTAGATGGTTTTCTAAATAACCATTTGAACTCTTTGCGTTTTTTTGCATCTTTCTTTATTTCTCCCTCATTATAGACAATAGGGTCAATTTCAGGTAGAATATCAGATGTAAGGACCTTTGTGGTGATTTCTTCCGTGCTACTAGATTCCGTATTGCATATTATATTAACATTGATGTTGTCTAGCGAGTAAACTTGTTTAATATATTTTTTTCCATTCTTTTTACCACTTGTATCTGATCGCTTGTCCAAAAGTTTATTTGTGGTACATTTAGAAATTATGTTAACACAATTCATACCTTTGGTAAATAACTTTTCATTGTAAATTTCATACGAAGCGGCTTTGTTTAAATCTTCAGCTAATGCTTCTAAGTTATCAACTAATGAATTACTTATGGAATGTTGAAATATTTTTTCTAATTGAGTATTGCGTTTGTCCATACATGAAAATGATTTACAAGTCTGTCCTTGACATTTACCTTTTACTCTTTTGTAATAGTTGTCTAAAGTCTTTTCTATTTTATATACCGCGTCTTTCAATTTCCTACCACCACTAGGATTCATCCAGAAGAATGTTTGTATCTCTGTACAATGATCGTTCATGTACTTAGCCATGTTGTCGAACTCAAATATAAGTTCAGATATGACGGCATCACTAGCAGCACACGCTCGGCACATAGTTTTGTTGACTTTACATTTGCAATTGCATACTCTTTCATTCCCAAAATATTTTTTTATAGTTTCCCAATTAATGTGCCTCTTGTTAAATAACTTTTTTTGTAGATTCCTATTAGTCTGTTCAGTTTTTACTTCATTTTCTGAATAGGCAGCATCACGTTTCGTTAATTTTTGTTTAGCTTTAGTCATGTTACCATACATCTGCAACAAACCTGCAAGAACGTCTCTGTTTATTGCCACAGTTTCCGTAATGTTATTATTATTTTCATATTGTGCTATTGTGGCTAGTTTGGGCGTTACATTCATTCCGTTTAAATCTTGTAACATAATAGAAGTAAATAAGTCGGTTCCAACAGGTTTTAGGATAAAATTTCCTTTTGGCATTGTCATATTTTTATTGTCGACCAATAAATATAATCCTGGAGATAGCATATTATAGGGTGTCGTAGATGATGTAGATGGAGTAGTTTCTTCAAAGGTATGTATTTGGTACTTAATGTCAACAGGCGTTGACATAATTGCTGAAAATACTCTTCTAACTCTCATTGAGTTCAGTGAACGTTTCTTTTCGTGCATATTGTATGGTATTGCTATATGAACTTGTATAGCATTCGTGGCTCGGTTTGGCTGAGATTCTAAATGTGGAGACGACTGGATATATAAAGAATCGTATTTGTTTGTTTCTGAATTCGGATGAACAGCATTTTTCTGCTCGTAGTTAAGTGTGTTCTTCATGAGATCAACAACAACCTCAAGAGCAGCTACATCCTTCGCTGTAAACGTTTCTTCTGTCTGAACATCACGTTTTCCATGTTTAGTTCCATCCACATTCGGCAATACTTTTCCTTCGATAACATGATAGTTTTTAGGTCCATTCATAGAATCATAGCTTATCTGAAAAAATTAAAACATTTTGGCCTCAATCTATTAATGAGCCAATGGATGGAGGGGTCATTGGCCAACCTGATTGTCGGAAGATTTCCTGCCGACAATAACAATGACAACCGGGGCCGATGGCTGTACATACATGCTTTTTCCCTCCGAAGCACTTCTGTGCTTTCATTCAAGAAAATATTACCACTAGCGGTCACCCAGCCACCTACCGAACGCCCACTGTTGCTTCATTCAGGCGATCACATAGAATCGATCGACTCCAACCAAGAGGCTTTAAACGTGTTAGCTTTGAAAAGGTAAGGTTAGTTATCCTAAAATATTATTATTACTTTCTTAGTACAATAACATATAAAATATGTCTTACTTCAAAGTTATTTGAATTAGGATCCTTTTGCATATTTTCGTAATCTAAATGATTCGATTGATCTCTGATATTGACAATATTGGCTTTTACTTTCAAGTCCTGGGGGAAAAAATTATCACTTGTTATTCAAATTATTTTAAAAATATTACTTTCTATATAAATAAGTTAAATATTTAAAACTCTTATACCGATAGAAATGTATACTGTGCATTTCAATGCAATACTTCTTTAATTTTATTTATCATTATTATTGTAAAAATACCTTAATATAAGGAACTTAGTAAAATCAGCTCATATATTTTGCTTAAAATAAAAAAAATGTGATATCTAAGTTTTGTTTACCTTATTTTCATTATCTTCAATTTTCTTGCTTGATCGCGTCGTTGTCGAAGTACTAATTGACGATTTTTCATTAGCTGATGATACCTTGTGTTTCAAAAGGTATTCGCCATGAATTGTCACTGAATTTTCTGCTGATGTTAAGTGATTCTTAGCGATATTTGTGACTTTCGGTGTGTTTGACCCCTGCAGTAACAACATTAATAATTTTTTTAGAAACAATGGGATTTTTAGTAACATGTCCATGGATTGATCGGTTCTTTATTCAATTTATTTACAGTGAATAAACATACTGTAACTTCGTCTAAATCGTTCATATCATAATCAATGTATTCCTCTTTTGAAGTGTCATCTAAAGTCTCTTCAGTCACAATTTCTTCATTAAAATTTTTTGGTGTCTCTGTATTTTGGGATTTACCTGAAATTGTTTTATATTCTGTAAAATATTTTTTACTAGATAAAAACATCTCAGATATCATATAAAAGTGTTAATGATTATTACCATATGCTTTTAATGCTTTTGTGGTAGTATTTGCTAATATTGAGATGGCTTGCGTACCTTTCATACGCATCTTAAACTGTTGAAGTAAATCTGTAAGAAAACAATTTGCCCACGTCAGATTGTTGCTTTAATTTCATGCAAACAAGTAAAGGAGTTTGTTTTATAAATGGTTTAGGTTACCTGATAATGCTTTGAATCGTTTTTGCCTAAGACTTTGTGCATCTTTTTGTTCATCTTTAAGATTGTAAACAAAAGCCCCTTTTCCATTTACCTTCTTCAAATTATGAACTAATGACCTGGTCGTTTCGACTGAAATTTTGAGAGTAAAATTTACTTTTGTTTTGGGACAAATAGCTGCCTTAGCGTCAAGTGTTTTTTGCTTAACTGCTAGCATATCTTTAGAAATATGTAATGTTTAAAAATTTGTTGTTTTATTACCTTCACGGACAAATCGCTCCTTGTGATCGTCTTTACTATATAACTTTGCATCATTTTCAAGAATACTCAAGTCCTCGCTAAAAACTTAATTAGCATTAACATTCTTATCCATGCCATCCGTAAGACTTATATTGCCATCAATAGCCTTGATCATCCCAAATTTATTTAACATTTCTATTAAAGCGAGACCCGATACGTATTTCAAAATAGTATCACTCCAAAATCGTTTTGGGTCTATCTTTTCTGGTTCCGGTTCAATTACATCGGTGTTAGGTTTATAATATATTGGTAAGTCAATATGTATGATGACATTAGGACGGGTATAATCTTCAATAGCTTCTATAACTTTGACGATTTCAACGATATCCTCTATTCTGTTGAAATTGTTTGTAGTTTACGAATGGCAAGGAATGGTGGTTAAATTAATACTTTACTGAAAAGCTGAGACTTAAGAAATACATTTAAATCATCATTATTTCCTAATCCGTACGCAGTATAATGTTGTGGATATGAGAAAAACTATTTACCTATTTTCAAAGGCTACGAAAAGATTATAATGATATGGATTATGCAAAGAAGAAAAAGGTAACTCACTCACGATTTTTTTCATTTTCGTCAGCGCTTAAATTTTTGTCGAGAAATGATTTTGAAGAGCTTGTTAAGGACCACGGCACTGAAATTCATAAGCATTACTTGAAGATTTAATCCTAAGAGCTAATATCTTATAATATCTTATACAAATACTCCCATCTTAATATATATAAATTACGTGTCACGTTGTTTGTCCACGATGGACTCCTAAACTACTGAACCGATTTTAATCAAATTTGCACACCGTGTGCAGTTTGGCCCAACTTGAAAGATAGGATAGCTTACATCTCAAAAAAAACTTTTGACAGAACGAAGTCTGTCCAGGCAGCTAGTAACATATAAATAACACAATCCATATCTCTATTACGATTAGCGACATAGTCTATGTGAGTGCAAAGATCATTTAATAGCAATACTTAACTCCTTATTAGGAGTAAGTAATACACCCGTATATCCAATATTCAAGCTTTAGTTAAATATAAGTTATTTTTGTACTAGTGACTTACTGTTCTGATATCCTTTATTCAGTATATTTATCGGTTCATTATACACAATATCGTATTTATACGTGTGACTGGCAATATGTACACTTTTAGGATTCGCTTCAATTGGAAAATTGTTGAATGACGGAGTATTCGTAATTTCATCTTCTATGTTTGCTTTTTGTTTTATTTCTTTAGTGACTTTAGTTGTTGTAGTAAGTTTAGCAATATTTTCACCTGTTCTCTTTGTAGTTTTATACTCATCCTTCTTTTTACCGAATAATTGTTTGTTGAAGAAATTATTTTGAATAAAATGTTTACTAGGTTCCAACCACGTTTCTTTTAAGTTACTATTTTTTTCAGTTGTGGTTTCTTTCATTATATTGTTGATGTAGGAGTTATCGTTATTGTTATCATTATGTGTATTTATTTCATTGCCTTCTTTGTTACCTTCAGAATTTTTCGTATTGTCAAAATCTATCACAGTAACATCCACTTTTTTCTTGTCATTTATATAATTGGGGTCATCAATAGATTTTTGATAATTGTTATTTCGGTGTATGTTGCTAACGATTTCCTTAATTTTGTCATTTTTAGCACGACGTAGTTTCATAATTTCATCGAAACTCTTACTTCGCTTTCGTATTCTGCGGGTGAGATTGGTATCTGGATATTTTCTTTCTTTATTGGTAAACAAATATTTCTGATAGTTCTGTTGTACATCATCGTCGAGAGAATTTTCCATTTTTTTATTTTCTTCATTAACTCTTGTCGCTGCTTGAGTTTTTTTATTCATATTATTAACTTTAGCATTCTTGACTAAATGCTCGTCCATTTTAGGCGATGCCTTCGACACAAACGGTTTCTTCATAAAATATGGTTTCATTTTAGGTAGTTCTGACATTGGAGCTGTTACTGACTCAACATCTATTGCGTTATCTTTAAGAAACTTGTCAAATTCATTCATTTTCATTGGTAATGGAGTATAATAATATTGTTGTGGAGGTGCATTTATCTTAGCAAGTGGTTTATTCTGAAATATAGGATTATATTATAAAAAACATACCTTACATAAATATTAATCAAACTATAACAAAGTACAAATTGTTAGTTTCAGAAAATAACGATAAAACGAAATAGAATATCGCACTATTGATAACAAGTATTATTATTAATTTACCCCCGTGTCAGAGCTTTTTTCATACAGGGCTGAATTTTTAACTGTAAACGAAATAAATATTGTGGTTAATCTATCGAATGTTTAAAAGATTTTAAAGATAAAGCAATTCAATTAGGATGTAGTATACAGGGTTATTGGTTATTGGTCACAATCCCGTGAAGGGGTAGTAAGATACGTCATGCACTACATAAAATCCCACTAAAGTTTTATCTAAAAGTCTACCGTTTCAGAGACAGCTCATTTTTAATGATTTCTCGAAAAGTAGGAGTTTGATTTTACTCCTCATAAATTTTCGTATCGGGTATCATAAAATACTAGGCTATAAAATATGATTCCGGGCTTGAATTAATTTTTTATACAAAATGAACATAGGTATGCCTAAAACGGTAGACTTTTGAGATAAATCTTTATTGGGATGCTATGTAGTGCATGACGTATCCTACTACGTGGTTAAGAGGTATTTAGGTATTATAATTATTCTGCAGTGGCATTTCAAAATCATTAACTACATTCAAATCAATAAATAAATTAGTAATCGGAATTGCCTTACAAATTTGCTTCGTGCCGAGATTTTCTTCAAGATACGTAACGCTGTCATCGTAGGCTAGTACTGTAGTATCTATTATCAACTCTGAGGAATTATCTTCTCCTTTTATTGGGCCTGTACATATATAACTTGTTATAAATATATACTCTTAAATTCATCATTGCTAATCATCAATGTGAGAAGAATTTATCAAAGTGTGAAATATTCTTTTCAAACATATTCTTAGGTTCAAGAGCTAATTCTGATGTTGAAGATTGTTATTGCTTAATCTTTTTATTACAGACTAGCTGTTACCCGCACCTTCGCATACGGAAATTATGTTTTACCTTATTTGTACCTCTTGTAGAAGGAAATTTAAAAAACGGTGAATTTATATTGAAGTACTTATATTTAGTCATTTATATACTGAAACCCACGATAAATTCACAAAAGATTCCTCCAGGAGCGGGTTTTGAAAAATAAGCAATATTAACATTAATTTGTATTTTTTTCTTTTTTTTTTTGCAAAATTTTGAAAAATTGAAAAATATAGGTTCCATAAATTTAAGCAAGGAATATTTGAAGCAAATCGGTTGATGTTTTAAAAATATTCCATACAACCTTTCATCCCGTTTCCCGAGGAAACCTTTTAATTTTCCGGGATAAAAAGTATCCTAAAATATGGCCCGGAGTATTAGTAACAACTTTCCCAATTTTTATCGAAATCCGTTCAAGGGTTTTCATGTGATGCCCGGACAGACAAACAGACAGACAGACAGACAGATAATAATTCTAAAAAAAATATTTTTGTACTCTAACACGTTATTGAAGTGCCCCCTAATCAAAATTTTAAAAAAATATTCAATGTACAGTAAATTTGCCCTTTGAGTTTTATTATAGTATAGATCATCCTATTGAGACATTAATGAATACATAGAATATTTTCCAAGTGACTATATGAGTTGCCCGCATGTCCGTTTGCTAAATGAAAGTAATTTTGGATAAAGAAATGATCTTACAGTAAATTTACTGGACATAGGTCTGTAATGGACTTGTAACTCAGACCGTTTTTGGAACCTAGATCCAGCTTTTCAGTTTTCTTCAGAGCATCAGTTTTTCTGGTTTGAAACCTATTTGTTCTCCTCCTAATTGGACAATATCTTCATTCAAAAATTTTCTCTTACCCATGTTATCCTCAAACAATTCTGAAAGTCTGGACGTCACGCAGTTTTGAGTAGTTTTTCGAAAATTATTTAAATGATGTTTAACAATGTTACTCGCATATTTATCAAAACTTTCTTTACTTTTTGGCATACCACTCGTAGTAACTTTAACCCAAATATCATTTGGATTATGCTTTATAAGATTTCCTGAATCTTCTAACTTTTTCTGTAACTGGTTCGAAGATTGCGTTGTGGTTTGTGAAAATGTTTCATTGAGAATGTCATTATGCCACATGAGAAGATCATTGAAATAATCGGGGATATATTTGAACTTATCTAACGTATCATTATTATTCTCAGACGAAGATTCATCAGCTGTATCATCAGCACCTTTATCTGATCTAATAAAATCTTTCTTTGAAAATATCATTGGTGGTTTCGCAAGCACATTTCCGTGGCTAATTGTGAGAGAGCTATCATTGTCTACAAATTCATACACATGTGGAATTTCTTCTAATGGCTCTTTATTGTTCTTGTGACTTTTCATCGGATACTTAGCTAATCTCACAAGGTTTGTCTTTACTGATATTACTTTAGGTACTTCTTTCGGGATATCTGTGATGTCAATATTGTTAATACATCTACCATGAGAACTATGCATATCTGGAGACGATGTTTCAGTAATTTGGTTATTAGTTGTTAGAACTATTTGTACCTTATCTAAATCTCCTTTCACTGCATTCATCGATTGTTCTGGTACATTATTAAACTGAATTAAATTAGATTCAGTTACATCTGCAACTGATTTTATGCCGTGAACATTGACTTGAAATATATCGTCTGTAAAACGGCTTGTAAATCTTGTTGTTTCGGGGTTTTTATATAGTGAACTCGGTTTCAATCTTTCTGTACTTAATACGTTTTTTGGACTATCTGTAAATGAAATATTTTATTTACGTGCATTATATATTTTAGTTTAAGTATGTGAGAGAATCAAAGTATCACAATTCAACTTTCTGACTTCAGAATGGCGTATTAATTTCTCAACCAAATATCGGGTGCCTAAATGCCAAATAGAGAAAACCCCTTGAAGTTAATCCAAAGTAAAGTCCTCTCAAAATAGCAAACGGACATGATAACAGGAAGTCAATGACCAATTGACCATGAGTTTTATAAATCTTATAAAGATTAATTTACAACTTCTAGTAGGATTAAAGACATAATGATAAAAACAATCCCTTACATTATATTAATTTATTTCTGACATTTGAAACGAAAGTTGTACTTACCAAACACCAGGGAAATATCTTTTGTAATTCCTTCCCATTTACTCGAAGGATTATTGGAGCCAGAATTTTTTTCATCTTTGGAAATATCATCTAAATAATTCTCATCATATTTGTTTAATGTGTCGATATCTTCTGTAATATTAGGAACTTCCTTAATCAATCCTTCTAGTGTAGGATTATAGGCATGCTTATTAGATATCATTTTTTGTGACGTCAGAAACTCGAAGTCAAATTTTTGGTTATCGGTAATGGTATAGTCTGGTCTCACACTAAACATTTCTTTAATTTTTTTAAGTGGGTTGAACCTCACAATTCTCGTTTGCTCTCGCTTTTCTATTTTGGACTTAGTCTTTTTACGTAAATGCAATTTTTCTAGTAGCCCCGTGATTCGATGATTATTTTTCTTAGAATCATGCAATTTAACTATTGCTGTGGGTTTATTTACCAGACTAACATCTACATATCCACATTTTTTATTAGTAACTGCTGTTTTGGGAAGCAAGTTTACGTTCGTAGCAGTATTAACTTCTACATCTTTAGTTTGTAAATTTCTCTTGAATCTGATGCTTTGTTCTCTATACGATTCATCAACATTAGTTGAATCGTCACCATTGTATTGTTTCAAAAACTTCTCTTTTGCTTTTTTTAATTTCCGGTGATCTAAAATTTCACCAAAATATTTCATATTTAAGTCTATTTTTCTTTTCTTCGAAGATTTAATCTCGGAACTTTCTTGGTGTGTTGCTGTACTTGAATTTATATGTCCATTAGGCGTTGCAGGCTTTAGAGGTATAGTTTGAGAAGAATGGAACTTTTTTGGTGGTTCTTTATCAATGAAGACAAAAAAGTGTTTTTTCAACCACGAGTCTTCTGACTTCGTAGATATTTCCTGATCTTCCAAAGTCCCAGAATCAACAAACCTTCGTCTCTTTTTTGTGGATTGTACATTAGGAATTTTTTCTAGAATAAATTTACCGATATCATCCACTTTGTGGTGTTTGTGAGCTTGGTATCTTATTAAATTAGAATATTTCTGTTCTTCCTGGTCTTTATTATTTTGAAAATTTAAATAATATCTATAACCATTAACGTAGTCATTGTATGAGATTTTACTGCTCAAACCTTCATAACTCGTATCTTCGGTAGCTGTTGGGTCATTTTCTTCATTCGTTGCACCTTTACTGATGAAGTCTGAGCTTTTACTTGTAACAGGATATTCATCGTACAATATTCCTCCATCATCATACAAATTGTCTATATCTTCATTTGAATTGAAATTCACAGCAGTATCTTCATTTTTATTCGAAAGTCTTCTATCCTGTGGAACATGTAGTTGTGTGGGCATACTTTGAGTTGCTAGCATTTTCCAAATATTATCTTCATTTGATTTAGCTAATAATTGTTCATACAAAGTTATCATTGAAGCGTCATCGCCAAGTATTGGTATGGTACGCAATGAAGATGTCTCATGATTTTGATCATGCTTATCACTAAATGGATGACGACTTTTTCTAATATCTGTGACTTTCTTTGTCTGTTTTGAAGAATTTTTCGTAGATGTTTTAGGTTTCGCAGTTTTTGCACATGTTATTTTTTTGATATAATCTGCAACAGTTGTTTTAGTGTTGTTCACTTCTTTATGAAAATCATGGGACAATTTATCTTTCACTTTTTTGTATGCTTTTTTCAATTCACATTGAAGTTTGTCTTCTATGCTCTGCGCTATTTCTAAGCTTTCTTCTTTTATAGACCTTGGTGCTAAAAAATGAGTACCATCAAAGTACTTATACAAAGTAGAAGCTCGCTTTTTATTATTACTTGATTCAGTGCTACCTGTTGGCACATTAGTATTTGAATAATAATCAGGATATGATAAGTCTGAATCATCTTGCGTAGATCGTGCATAAAACGTAGCCTCTGTGACGGTACTCGATATAAGATTCGTAACAGATAAGTTCTGTTCTGAAATAAATTGCATTTCTCTTTGTTTTATCTCCTTAAGTAAAGCTTCAATTTCTGCTAATCCTGAAAATTCTGCATTATTTATAGCTGATCCATAGTTAGGAGTAGCTGTAGGATTAGCGAACATCAAGTCTAAAAAAGACGAATTCATCTTATTGTTAGAAGATTTTTGTTTAGGCTGTAGTCCATATAATCCTTTTAAGTCTGATACTTTACTTGTCAGTACTGATAAAACGGTGGTCAAGTTATCGATATTGTTCATCATACCTGCATATGTTTTAAAGGAGGGGAGACCATTGTCTACGATTGTTTTCTCGTTTTTATTCAAACTTCTTTCGTTAACGTTACTGCCTAAAATTGTGCTATATTTCTCTATTTGGTTTTCAGTAGGCAATTCTTTTTTTCTTCTTTGTAATTTTGGATGATGCTTTTGAATAAAATAATTGTCTTCATCTGACAATTGTTGAAAATTATTAGTTTCATCATCAACTTCTCTGTCAGATTTGAGAGTGGTTTTTTCATGTGTAAATGTATTTTTCCCTTCCTGATGTCTCGTTGCTTTAGTTGAATCAGTTTTTTTGTTCTTTTTTTTGCTTTTATTTTTATTTTTGTCGTGATGCCAGAATTTGTGGGATTTAAACTTTTTATTCTGTTTTTTCTTTGCGCGACTGCTAGTAAGTTTAGCATCTAATTTCTCCTGTGAATGTGGTAAGAGTTTCGGCGTTGTACTGACAAATTCAAAAAAGTCTTGTATATCTTTAATACTAACTCTTGTAGCCTTTCTCTGTCCTTGACCCACGTCATTTCTTTTACATCTGGGATGTATTTTCTCTCGCTTATTTTCATTATCTCTTGCTGAACCAATACTGATAAAACTGTCGTCAATATCATCGAATTTGTTGTCGTTGCCGATACTTTTATATATAGTGAGTCCGTTCGCAAGCACCATTAGAATAAATAACCTGAAATTCGTTCAAAATTATACCTTAACTGCCTTACAATAAATGCGATTAACAACTTAGCAGATGTAAACGCCTGTATTTCAAATAAACTTGTTTAGTCTGGTGACAGTGTTAAAATCAAGACATAGAAAAGCTTATAACGTCTTAATTTACCACTAGATAGATAGCTGAGGATAGACAGATAAAATATAACTGTCAGTGGGAGCTTTGCTGCCGACGTTAACGATATTATAGTGTCGTTCTTGTCCAATGAGACAGCTGCAGCATGCAGTACAATTTCATGGAAATGCTGCAGTTTGACAGCACCACTTGTGTTCTAAAATTGTGTTGTTATCGTGTCGTCCAATGAAGCAGCAGCCTTTGCCTTATTTAGCTTCCAATTAACCAGACAAACGTAAGAAATTAAACTCAACGAACTTATTACGCAGTTTGAAGAAAAAAGTACTTACCATAGAAAATTAACCAATAACATTTGCAAATGATTAACAAATCCAAACCTCGCATGATAATAACATAAAATACTCACAACACAATTAAAAAGAATAACAATACACTTGGACAATACAAATATCTTTTGATAGATTTTTCTATTGTTTTCTGTGACAGTGACAAAGGGATTTCTTCTTTTTCTGAATTACCTAAAACGTAGTGATTAAGTACTCTGTGGAATTACCTATATTAAAATGAATGCCTGTGTTTAATGCAAATGTGACTAACATAGAGTAAAAATAATTACATGTTTTTATTTGTTGACAGTAAAATTCAGACTAATTTGTTTTCCATTGCTGAATAAACAAAAAAAAATCATTTTTTTAGTAGTTAGTATTTTAGTATACAACAATGAATACCTGGGCTGAAATATCATATACAAAATAAGTATCGTAAGTAACCGTATCAAAGTAAATATAGCAGCTTTGTTTCAAATCTCGTGAGAGCATTTTCGATCAATCGGCTGAACCGATTTTTATAAAACTTTGCACTCCTAATAGACACAAACGCGCACAAAACTGCGAGCCGAGCGCACGCAACCGATATAATTATGAGCAGACGAGCTGACTGATCGTCTACTGGACACCAGTAACACCCAAGGCATTAGGTATCGGTACGTAGGCATTAGGTATAGGTACGGTAGGCGTTGCCAACCGTGAACGAAAAGAGATAAAGAAAGAAAATGCGTATTAGTAAATATATAAATTGATATATTATGTTCATCATTACATTTTGTACACAGTCAAACCATTTTAATCTTTTTACATTTTTACAAATTCGTATACTTATGGTATTATAATTAAGTAACATTTCAGTATTTTTACGCTTTTGTTTATTTAACTATTTATTTACCTTACCCTGTTTGTTTGGATCATCCTGCGTAACGTAGACGGGACGGGGACGGGGACGGGACGTGAAGTTTTGGAAACATCGTTTCATATAAAATGTAAACGATAGCGCATACGCCACGGAGGCACGGACGGGACGGGAAACGGGGCGCGCACGTATATTATGTCCCGTCCCCATCCCGTCCCCGTCCCGTCCACGTTACGTATGCATCGATCTTTAATTACACCTACTCCCTCTTACCCTAAAGAGTTGATTTAGTTCTGATGACAATACAATTTCGTGATAAGCATGACCTGATAGTTCTCAGATAATAGGCATTTTTTTTTGCTTTGGTATGTACATTGACATTACAAAAAGGTTATTTAGTTATTAAACTTAGGCCTAATTTCTTCCTATCTTATTAAAATTCCTTCCAATGTACCTAATACAGCAAAAAAACGTGACTGTGCTGGGGACCATCCATAAATCACGCACGTCACACTAATTTCACGACTTTTTGACCCCTCCCCCCTCCTTGTCACAGCTGGTCACATTTGTGCGACCTCCCCCGAGTGTGACGTCACATATTATGAAATTTTGCACCTAGAAATTATTAAATAAAAACAGCGCTTCCAAGTTTTATTTCCATTTTTTTAAATATAGGTCATATATCAATTACCTATTCGATTTTGAAATGTGACGTCGCGAAATTTAGGACCCCTAAAACGTGTGACGTAATTTATGGATGGCCCCCAAGGAGTTTCCTCGTTTTATCCTTAGCCTAAATCTACAGGAAGTCGGGTAACACATAGATCCCAATATCGTAGGCCAGTCCGGACCCCCGCTCGGACTTCAGCCGCATGTTGACGAAGGGGTACCCCACGCCCCCAGCCGTGATGTTCACGGAGGCCTTGCTGTGCTGCTCGTCCAGGGCTTGGATACCCTGGAAATGATACAAAAAAATTAAAAGATAAATAAATAAATACCGCTTCGCACTCATAGCCCCACACTAGGGTTCCCTGTGTCGTGGGTGCCATGGACAACACACTAGACAAGGACATTCACACCCAGACCGAGAATAGAAATTCAAACTTATCATTCAAATTTCCGCCTCGCTGGGAATCGAACCCAGGACCCTTGGTGCTGCGATCCGGCATGGTAACCATTGCGCCACACGGGTCGTCAGATGTACTGAGGAGTTATTTTACGGCATTTCTTCTCCTCATGACAAAAATTTCCGAAATGCTGGTAGATTAAAAAAAGTGTATAAGTGATACCTACTTTGGAACTACTACGATGGAAAACGACTTTTGACTTGTTTATTATTAGAACTGCCAAATATTCACATGTGATCTAATAGAGCTTCTGTACAAAGCTCTGCTTACAATTTGATATGTATACATTATTAATATTATTATATATTTACTATGTACAGGTACTATTTAAGTATCTAGGTTAGTTAATTTGTCTGTGGATTTTCCCGAGACTAAAATCTGATTCTTTAAATATAGGATATTGTGTCATGTGTGTAATAGTACCTACTACCGATATTGACAGTAAGTAAATAAATAAATTACTTCGTCCTCGGTTGGGTGTAAAATAAATAAATAAACACAGTTTTATTATAATGTCCGTGCGACACTAACGTCCTAATAAATGCGTTAACATAACAATTACATATGTACATAACACCAATGAACTAATATACTACGTACATTCACTGACATAACACACGTTAGCGCGCTAAATGACGTGCATTTGTTAATGCCGTTAGACATTACGTAAACAATAGCAGGCGGTTTTTTCGACACATGAAAGATTTTAGCGCGTTAAAATTCACGCTAATTTCTGCTGGTCCTCTTGACTATCTGCCACATAATTCGAAGGTATGATAACCGTTGGGGAAGAAAGGTCCTCGAATGGAGACCACGCCACGGTAAAAGGAGCACAGGACGCCGCCCGACCAGGTGGACCGACGACCTGAAGAAGACAGCGGGTATCCGCTGCTTATGGAGGCTTATGTCCAGCAGTGGACCTCAAAAGGCTGATGGATGGATGGATGGATGATATCTGCGGCCCAGTGACGCAGTTATAGCAGGAGCATAATGAAAACCAAACACATATCGGGAGAGACTACATGCACAACAATAATAATTTACTTTTATTACACTTAATAAATTCACCTTATCATGTCATCAGTTTCATTGCAGAAATAACCTCAATTATCCTCTTGACTAATAATAAAGTATAGCTAAAACAACCTTACCAAATGACAATACTTAGTTACTAACCTACTTAATTACTTATTTATGAATTAAAAAAAAATTGTTTATAAAATAACATCAGCGACATCTGTGATTTGGCGGCAAACCCGTTTACAGAGCAGATCGAGGTTAGTGATTTAATTTAATAATTACTTAATGATTTCAATAAATTAAATTGAGTGAATAAATGATAAACGTACCTGACAATATAAACGTTATTTAAATTTAGAAAACTACGTAATAAAAAAAAACCAGAACAGAACAATACAAAAACTGAATTATTGAAAAGAAATTTTACACGATATGGCACCCTTTTAAGGTTACACCAGTCACCACAGAACAAATAAGAGCATGTACTTATAGCTAATATGTAGTTAAACTTTAATAGAATCTTTATAAGTAATAATAACCTTATAATAGTGTTATCTTAGGTGTCCTATAAATAAATAAATAAGAGAACTAACCTGTATAATCTTATTAGTGGGCGAAGAATAGAAGAACTGCTTGACTCTCTTCAAGAACGGTATCGCGTTGTATTCCACCTTCTCATGATGAGCCAGTACCACTCTGTTCGCAGTGTTGCCAACCTGCAGGTGGTCGGCGCTGGTAGCTACCACCAGCAGTACTACCAGGAGTACAGGGAAGATGAGGCTGTTCATGTTGACGAAGTGGTCGCGACTGATCGTGTCGTGAGGTTATCTCAATGCGATATTGTTGTGCGGTGGCCATATTGGTTTTTTTTATGGGACAGTCCCGAGACTTTTTTAGCAATTGGGCTCAGATCGGGTACCTAAGTAGGTAAGTAATAAATTATGAAATGATTGGTGCCGTCGACTTTATTCACCTGAGTTAATTCACCTAGGTATTCATGATAAATCTTGAAATGGCCTTGAAAGCAGCCTAAATTTTTTTTTACAATTTCGTGTTTTTAATTTAAAATAATAAAAATTTATTACCAAAATAATAATGATTATCAAAATAATAAACAAATAATAATATTTAATTTGTCAAAAACTCGATATTGTAAAAAATGGTTAGGCTGTTTTATTTCTCATGGCCTGATTATAAGATTTTTTGTTTTAAATTGAAAACGTGAATTTTGGTTTCAATAAAAGCGATTTCACGGTTAAGTACCTACATACTAAGTTGTAAGTAATATGTTTGAGTAAAATCACATTGAAATATCAGATATAGAAATAGGAAATATCTCAATTACCTATAATGCTCTTAACTATTTAAAATCCGTCATTTGCGTATATCCAACATGATTCCTAAAATTTTAATCAATCTAATAATGAAAACAAACAACCGTGAAGATAAAACACTCAAGAATATTAAACTCTCGTCTCATTCACATTCCCCAGCCTGGTCACCGTATCCATACCAAACTATGTCGACACTACAACGTAGATTTAATATTATAATCACTACCATTCTTGGAAGTCGTGTGTAGCATCAGGAAAATCAAGGCAGATTGGAACACAAATAAATATGACGATGTAGTGACTCACTGATTGAAAACATTGCTGTATGATAGTTTGTAGCTCAGGATTGTACACGTATTAAGGTCTGCATGTCGATTTGAATCACATAAAATAATTGGAACATTAATTACTAGATCCACGAAAGTGGTTTTATAAAACGAAATCACAAACATGTAAACGTTAAAATATCTCATGGGGGGGGGGGGGCTACTCCCAACTACTCTACAAATAAACACATACATATAAACACCTTCATACACACTCACACATACATAAGTTCTAATGTTTGGACATATTTTCATTCAACCCAACAACTTATCACTACAATATAATTATATAACCGAGAAAAGATCTATCCTATGATGCAACACTTGTTTCGAGATAATTTGTAAGACTCGTATACGTCAAATATAAATTAAAATAAAACAACATGATTAACTTAAACTTCAGTTTATAATAATTATTCCAATCTACTCCCCATCTTCCAACAAGCGACAGTACTGCGCACTCAACGCCTGCACCTCCCGCCGCCCGCTCACTAGCGCCCTCTGCGCGCGCAGGTTGCCGACCAACGCGCGGTGTTGCGTCATGCGCGCGCGCAGGGTTGACAGCTGCGCCTCCAGCCGGCGGATCGTGGCCTCGTGGCCGGCGGACAGCGAGCGGGATGAGTTGCGGTACTCCTGCGGACGACGACGATGACTGTTGCTGGTTTATGTGCGCCTGGTAGATTGATATTTTCTAAGGACGTTTTTTTTAAGTTGGGGTTACCATTTTACCCAATTTTACTGAAGTTACTCAATGTCTCACGAGTCGGTATTACAAGGAAAGCTATGATTGTTTATAGACACTTATTTGATTTGTTAAGCTACGGCTACATTAGCGGGATTCGGCGAAGATTCGCGTTATCGCATAAGTGTGGCCGGGTAGATCGTTGAATCACGTAGTATTCGTGCGAAGACGAAAGCCTATCGGGGCACTGTCGGTAAACTGGCGCGCATCAAAGGGTTTTGTCGCGACAATATTCGCTTGCGTGGCTACACCTGCGTCTTTTCAGTGCAGTCCATACTTTCAAACGGGACGATGTTTAGCGCGCCAACACGACATGGATCTAATGTAGACAAGAACATCGCGTATACCCGTTGACGAAGTTTTTATCGCGACAACGCGACACGAATATTCGCCCGCTAATGTAGCCCCACTTTTACAATAATGCTCAATTTAGTCTTTAGAGCCCGTACACAAAACTGCGATTCGCCGCAATGCGAATTCGCAACGCAAAAAGTTGCGACACGAATTGCTGCGATGCGATTTCGTGCGGCAAGGCGTGTCCCTTCCACGATAAGGTGACCATTCCTTTGACGACCGTTGAAAACTAGGTCGTGACATGGATCGTAAAAAGAAGTGTGCACTTTTGTTATTGCTTAGGAGATACAGGCAAAAGATACAAAGAAGATTTTGGGTTCATCCATTTATTACTATTATGAACGCCGAAGGGAACTATTTTCATCGAAAATATGAATTTGTTATTAAAAGATTTGATTTTTAAATGAAGAATCTTAGAAGAAAAAGAAAAAACGTTTCATTTTAACGTAACAAAAAAGATTTCGTATTTTCAAAGTGATCTCAAACTTTATTTGATGTGTGTACGTCTTGCCAACACGCTGTCTCACTTACCGACTAGCCGACTTAAAAGTGTTGTCAACAAGTGTGACGTAACATCGCAGGAATGCGCGATGCGAATCAATTCGCAAGTTCTTGCGACGCGACGTGCGAGCTCGCAGGTTCTTGCGATGCGACGTCGCATCGCAGTTTTGTGTACAAGCCCTTAGATAATTTATTCACTTTTAAACAAAATTATTTATGACACGGACCATGATAATTGGTACCACTTGGTATTTTATAATCATGTAGCTTTAATGTGTATAAAAATACATCTGCTACTGTTTCATTTAAATCAAGATATAAAAGGTTAGCAGTTACGATCATTTCGATCTCGGGCGGGCCGCCATAAATGATAAATAACTTCTTTCACGACAAAAGTTGTCAAGCATTCAAGCATGTGAGAGTTAATTCAAGCACCCCTACCTTCTCAGAGAGCCTGGCAGCTTCAAGTTGCTGTCTCAGCGCCCCGATGGTCTCCTCCTGGGACGCACATCGCGCCTCCAAGCTGCTATTCTTACTTCTATATTGTTTGATCTCCACTGTCAGTTTGTCTGTCGCGCTACGCTGTTCCTTGTACAGGCGGTCTTTCTCCTGAGAATACAAGAGAAGCTGTTTATAACATAATGTGCTGAGGAGGTTCTTTACGGCTTTTTTCTCCTCCTTGACAAAGCACCTTTGCGAAAAGCTGGTTGATTAAAAAAATGACGTGCATAATCAATTATACCTATATGAATAAATGATTAAAAAAAAACTTAATTTTACCAAAAATTATAGTTTCAGAAACAGTGCGAAAAAAACAAGGTAAAACTTACATTCAGCCTGTTCTGAATGGCCAAGTACTTGGCCTTCATATCGGCTGTTTCGCATTTCATGGTGTTCGCCGCGTTCAGTAGACACAGCCGCTCGCTCTCCAACTCCGCTGTGTGGGTCATGTGCGCCTCGCATTGCTTGTTCTGAAAAAAAATACACCTTATGATCGATATTGTCTGTTAGTAGATCTAAATAAAAAATCTTTTTTTTTTGCTAAATTCCTGACTGAGCAATACATTTTCAGATATATTTTTGTGTCTGTATTACATATACAATTATACATAATAATATGTACATTAATACTTATGTGTTAGATGAAATTAGAACCATCCAGACTTTCGGAGCCAACAAAAATATCTCGCGTTGATTTCTTTATGTAACTGTAGTCGACAAGTGAGCTGACGTTATACCAAAGATACCTTCAATGCGTTGTCGACCAAGAAAGAAGAGACAAAATGAAAGCGAGAAGTGGCTTTCAAGCTCCCAGCCCCCAGCTGATTCAAATAAGAAGAAAGGGCTGCTCCCGTCCTGCTCAATCGCTTCCTAACTCAGACTCCAGAAGCCGACATATTTTGTAACTCTTTCAATAAGTTTATATTGCTCTGTTCAGTGTTTCTTAGTTTTAATGTGTAGTATGTAGACCATGTAGTTCTATCAACCATGTATACAATGTATATATGTACCTATTTTAGTTTTAAATTCTGCACTCAATGCTTTGGGTTGGTCCTGTTAATTATGTGTATGTGTATAAATAAATAAATAAGAGAGTTATCTACCCCCCTCTACGCCAAGCAAATATGGATATCATAATCCTGTGAAGCTTACCACCAAGCGGACCGGCTTCTGTTGCCTATTACGACACCCTAGTACGGCTAACCATCAGGTGGCCCTTACGACAGCCCTTCAGGCTATAAAAAGTAAAGAAGTTTACAATACCAACCTTTTTCTGAAGAGTATCCTGAAGTTTGTCCAGCTGCTCCTGCATCAGCTTTACTTTGGCTGACAAGCATTTGCACACGCTCTCCACTGTTACTTTGCCTGGAAATTAAATTATTATTTTATTAGATACAATGTCGTAGTCTGAAGTTTCCTCTGGAAAGGGCCTTTCCTCTGCAGAGGGGGCCTGAACTTAGAGCGACAAAGAAATGGTGCGTGGAAGTGGCGTAGCTGGCCCTAAAGGGGCTTTGTGTCAAAATAAGGAGCTGCCCTGGGTTGCCACAGTTAGACCCCTTTGCCACTGACATCCTGGGATGACCACTTACCATCAGATAACACGTCTGCTCGTTTCTTGGCTGTTTACATCAGTAAAATTTTTCATATTCTTGGAGTTTAACTCGTTTAGAATCGATTTTCATATTTAAGCCCACGGTATGAAATTTCAGCGGAGTAAAATCAAACTGTTTCCTGTATGTTATGTGTTATGTTTGTAATTCGTAACACAGAATATGGGCCCTTGTTCAAAGTGCAATGTGCAAAGCTTAATAAGAAAATATTTTACCTTTCAAAAATGACTGCGGCAGAACATTATCCTTGACATTAACAGATACAAAAGCGTACAGAAATTCCAAATCATCACTAATTTTTTCTTTAACACAGCAATCACAAACCACTTTTTCTACACTAGTGACATCTGTTGGATTTAGATTACACTGTAATCTTTCCACAGACTCATTATTTAATCTGTGTTCTTTCAAATGTTCTATTCCACTTCTATTTGGAACAATTTTGCTATTTTTATCTAAGTTCCTCCTCCAATCAGTTCTACTATTTGAGATATTATTATCTTTTGGAGTTGGTGAGCCCTGTGATGGTGAATTGCTGTTACAATGGTTTCTTGCAGATGATCTGTTGTTGTATAGATTTAGTTTTAAGTTTGTTGTGGCAAATATGTCTGGCTTTTGCTGGAATAAAATAAAATAAAATAAAAGGCTTTCAGATTTAATGTCTGTAATTTTTCAATTAAAACATCAATCAATCTAGGCATAGTATTTAATCTACTAAACACTGAGGCTTTACTCCTATTTGTAACCTGGTAGCGATCCTGCCTGCGAAGCGAGGGGTTCTGGGTTCAATTCCCGGCCTGGCCAGATATTTATGTGACAGATAAATATTTGTACCCGGGTGCAGGGTGTTATTGTGATGTGTTATATGTCCATGCCACCCGCGACACAGGTAAATAACCTGCTACGACCGTATGAGTGTGTAAGCATTTATTTATTTATTATCTTACTAATATTATGAATGTGAAAGTTTGTGAAGATATATGTAGGTATGTATGTTTCTCTTTCACACAAAAACTGCTGAACGGATTTTGATAAAATTTAGCATACAGATAGACCATGACCTGGAATAACATATGGGATGCTTATTATCCCGTAAACATGGAAAAAGCACTGGTCACCTTTGGCATTGCTGGCTATAAAGAAAACATTACGTCTAGTGGAGATGAATAACAAGCAACAACCCATAATTGTCCCACTGCTGGGCTCGGGGTCTCCTCTCAGAAAGCGAGGGTTAGGCCATAGTCTACCACGCTGGCCAAGTGCGGATTGGTAGACTTCACACACCTTCGAGAACTTTTTATGGAGAACTCAGAACTTTTTGTGGAGATGAATACCTATTTACAATACTGGAGTCTCTTATATTAATGTACCTATTAATAAAGTCTAATGAGGCTTAACAGCACATCAATCATATTTTGTTTAAATTTTAATCATACATCCTGTATTGTGTTTTTAAGAAATTAGATAGGTGTAGTTATCAATAATTAAAATTCCAAAATAAATTGTAATTACACTTTTTCCATTTCTGACTTCTAAGCATAACATAGTGAAAAGGAGAGAAATCTTAATGACAACAGTTTTTAAACAAAATACAAATGCAACGTAGTTGCGTTATTAATAATCAACTTGATAAGCAATTGCTTAATATATCTAAAGTGCCAAACTTTGTTATGTGGAAATATTGGATTTTACCTTATAATAAAGAAGCCTCAGGTACTTACCATAACTTCCTCTATTTCTTTCATTAAACTCTCAGTCTTCCTTTCTAATTGTTTATTAAGCTTTTTAAATTCATTTTCACGTGCTAAAAGGTCCAGAGAGTCCATTTTTGCTATATTTTAACTTAATTTTAGATAAACTAATTGATAACCTTTACTTACATTTCAAGGCATGACATATTAAATTAGAAAATATAAAAAGAACTGCAGAAAGTATGGATCACTATACATTTTGATAACCTTCTTAATTAGGTCGGGTTTTATTGTATTCAAACAAGTTCGTTTCTATGGTTACACGTTAACTAGGTCATTACAGCTACAGGTATAATGTAATCAAGACCACTTCTATTTCTTTAATTACGTGTTTGAATGAACTAATAATGGATAGAATTAGTTACGAATATTAAAATTAAAATAATTATTGTTAATAACGTATAATAACAATGTAAAAATACAGGATTTTTGTTGTTGTTGATGAGAATGTGTCGCCATCTATGAACAGCTGTGCATACTAACTAGATGTGAAGACCACGCGTCAAAAACAGCTGTGCGCGGACCAATCAAAACACAACGTCATAGTGTCAATATAGGCAACTCTTTTGACATGCTGCTTTGTCTACCATATGATTCTGAATGGAAAAACCCGGGTTATATCATTGTTAAAACTATATCAGATACCTTCCTTTACCAATAAAACGGAATATTCCAGTGTAATTGTCCCGATAATGGTTAATTTAACGGTGTAAATTAACAAAGTTGTCAACGCGAAAGAGCGAGAAGTGTCACGTGCGAGCAGGATGAAACGAAAGCTTAGTGTCTATTTCAGAGATTTTCAATCGATTTACCAATAAGAACGTAGTAGTACAGCTGTTTTTTTAGTTCTTGACGGAGGCAATAGTTGCGTGGACGTACGTTCGCTTGTTGCTATTATTTGGACTGCGTTGCGCGTCCGTATAATAATTTAACAGTGCAATAATGTGTTTAAAGAGAAAAAGACACAATTTCCGGAGTGTTATATTATAGCGACGGTGTGTTCCCTCGGAGATAGACAGTATAGCTTGCTTCGAAGGTAAGAATCCATTGTCTTATTTTGAGCTAGGTAACATATGTTTAGATTTAGCCATTTTGTGTATGTGGAGTGCTTCCTGAATGTATTTTTATCGCGTATACTGCTTTCGGACACTCCATATCGCGTTTTAGTCATTTAGAAAGTTAATTGATTATACTAAGTGGTTTTATGCGACCATTTTGCATTGACGTGTGGTCATGTGTCAATTTGAAGTGAGGGTATTACTACTCTATTTTGCAGCTTTGCACGGTTAATAGCACAGTTTTAAACTATTTTTTTACAAAATTCAGGCTTTGAGATGCATTATTAATCTGGAAAAAGCATGAAAATATGTGGTTAAAGTGGATTTTACATCAGCTGAAGTGGTCAGATAGATTTTTTTAAATCTGGTAGGCTTTGCAGTGCAAGACCCTTTTTTCCTTTATAACGGGTCGAACCAGTATTCAGCTGTTTAGATATTTTGAACGATTTTCGTCCTTAAAACCATGGATCCAAGCTTGAGATTCAGTAAACGTTCAGTGTCATAATTTTTCTAGTGCTGGAAGCAACTTTTATCGATACATTATTACTTGATTTTCTGTTTAACGGTATAATCGAGTTTTTATGCAACGTCGTTCATGCGTGCCTATTGTATTTAAATAAATATCGATCGGTTCGAAACATAGGTGGGTGGGTAGGTCATTTTGTTCTTTGTAGGACTTAATGTTTCAGAAGTATTGATTAAAGACGGACAAGGTCGCAACGTTAGTACTTTAATGGAATAGATAACGCACGGTTTGTAGTACCTATCTCTTATTGCCGATAAGAGATACAATAACTGCTTGTATTTTGTTTTTCAAATGAACTTTAGGTAGGCAGGAACACATATTTAGTTCTTCATGACTCATAAAACTATAGATACAAAGGTCTATCGTTTGTACAAACTCACTCGTTTCGTGAATAAGAGGTCTCAAAACGACAACGAGGACAAATTACTTAACCAGATGGGACTCATTAACTACTTAAACTAACCTAGTCGTGATAATTTCCCTTGTAAATTCATCATAGGTATAACCTACCTATTTTTATATACATCACATCACATCTCCGATATGCCGATGATATAGTCATCCTGGCGGGTTCCCTGATTGAACTTGGTACAATGCTCACAACGGGTGGGTCTTAAGATAACATGGACAAGACGAAAATCATGTCGAATGTCCAATCTGTCAATTAATTCAGATGGGTAAGTCCAACTTCGAGAATGAAGTCACTCGTAGAATTCATGTCAAATGGGCTGCGTTCGAGAAACTGCGTCATATCTTGTCGTCCAAAACACTACCTTAGTGCCTGAAGTCGAAGGTGTTCGAGCAGTGTGTGTTGCTAGTGATGACATACGGATCTGAGACGTGGTGCTTTACTATTGGCCTAATCCACACGCTCAGAGTAGTGCAGTGGGCTATGCAGAGGGTTATGCTCGGTATTTCTCTACGTGATATGATCTATACATAGCTCAAAGAATTAGCCGGCTAAAGTGGCAATAGGCTGGCCACATAGTGCGAAGGATCGTTATCGGTCCGGTCACGGTTATCCGTTGGGGAAGGAAGGTCCTCGAATGGAGACTACGTCTCGAAAAAAGAAGTACAGGACACCCCCTGATAATAATAATATAAGGGTTCAGTTTTTTTGATTTTTTGTACGGAGCCCTAAAAACGGAAATGGTTAGTTGGACCTGGGGCCCACTGTACCAGTTTGCTTGTTTATTATTTGAATTTAAGTTAAAAATCGTAATTTGATTGTAAAATTATATGATTTTACTAGTTTCTTTATAAGTTATGCACAGAAATGTTAAATAACCTTCGCATATTCGTTGGACTTTATACTAAGTACTCATTTAATAATGAGTCTTTTTGATAAACAACGAACACTAGGTATAGGAAATTTAGGTAAACTAGGATCACTTATAATAAAACCTAATCTAACTTGGCTTGGCTTCAACCCATTAATGGCCCACTACTGAAGTTCTCTTGAAGAGGCCTAGAGCATACTCCACCACGCTGCTCTAATGGGGATTGTAATTTGGATTGGCGAAACTAACCTACATGAATAACCTAGCGCTGATTCAGGTTAGCATGACGTCACCGTATTGCGTGTACTGCGATGTCGCCACATCTATCTAAACGTTCACACCCTCCCCTGCTGAAAACTCTATTTAAAAAAGCAAAGCAACAACCCATAATTGTCCCACTGCTGGGCTCGGGGTCTCCTCTCACAATGTGAGGGATATGAGGCCATAGTCTACCACGCTGGCCAAGTGCGGATTGGTAGACTTCACACACCTTTAAGAACTTTATGGAGAACTCTCCGGTGCGCAGGTTTCCTCCAAAACTCTATTTACTAATAGAAAATTTATTATATCTTTTGGATGACAGTTTTAAAATATGCTTTCATTGTTTTTAGGTAATTAATAGCCTTTTGAAAGTTAACTAATTGAACTTATTCGTAATGGGGGTCATTTACTTGTTGACTTCGAGTTCGGACATTATGAAGAGCCCCACTACGTCACAATTTGTTTTTGCCCCAACACAGAGTCACTTAACGGTTATTTAAATTGCTCCTTAGTTTTTTTTACCTTAGTACAGAATCACAATTAAAGTTAAGTATACAAATACCTTTACTTAATTATTTAACGTTGATTAACTTTGAAGTTTTTGAAAATCAAATCAAATCGAATCAACTACTCATCATTGATACTTACAGTTAGCAGTACTGCCATAAATAAAATGGCGTAACCTCTTTATTTTATTTTAAAGAAAAAAGCTACTTTGCAATGTTTTTTATGTAAGAAAAAACAGTAAACGAATATCTTGTTATTATATTAGAATAAATCGTAGTTCTAAAAGAATTAAAATTAATATTAAAATATCTTTGATTTACTATCAACGTATTTTACGTGTGCTACACTAACAATATATCGATATACATATTTATCGATAAGGTTATTTGACGTTGGGCCACACTAGGGTCACTTTAAGTTGACAATGTGACTCTGAGATGAACCGATAGTTAACATATTTAATGTCAATTAGTTATGGACTCCTTACGACTATGAGTTGGGGCGTTAAGTATCAGGTAATTGTAAATTTAATTATATTTGCTTAGGCTTGAAAATATGTATATATATTGAGCACATAAATTAACTTGTCACCGGTTCTGAAAGGCTGATCAAAATCAAGTTTAGTAACACATAGGTATGTTAACTTAACAGCGTTGTCAAAGTAAATCAAGTTTCTGAAACGTTGAATAGAGAAAAGTTAACTTTAAATGGAGTTTGAAAAAAACGCTTACACACTCACACCCCTGCAGTAGGTTTTACCTGTGTCGCGGGCGGCATGGACGACACACAACACATCACAATAACACCCTGCACCCGAGTACAAATATTTATCTGTCACATAAATATCTGCCATGGCCGGGAATCGAACCCGGGACTCCTCGCTTCGCAGGCAGGGTCGCTAGTGGCTACCATGATACCAACTAGTCTACAGGTCGTTTTGACATACGATTTCCTGGTATAAACACAGGACCACTTGCTGGTGGCATTACCAAGTGATTAACAACCCGTTTACGATATTACACCAATTCAATTCCAATTCATCAATACATTTCGAAATGGTGCTTTGTCATAGGAGAAGAAGTGGCGAAATAACTCCTTAGCACATCTTTAAAATTAGTATAAATTATTACAGAACAAACCTCTGACCTACTGACCCAGGTTACACGTACAATAATTATTGTCAATTTTCAATACTTCAAATTATGACAAGAGTACAATGGATTTCATTAGTAGTCACCCAGACTATAGTGGGTTTTACATAAGTCTGCATTTCGCTTATTAAGTTGGCACCTCTTACTACAAGTGCAGACTTATGTGTAACCCACTATAGCCTGGGTTTCTGCAAATGACATCCATCGGAATCCCGTCGAAATTTGAAGAATTGAAAATTGACAATAATTATTGTCTGTTGTCCATGCCACCCATGGCTCCCTAGGGCTACGAGTGTGAAGCGTTATTTATTTACTAGTCCACTTTTTAAAATCACGAACGAAGTTTCCCGAGAGCCATTAACAAAGCAGTTGATATATCTATAACTACTTCACAACTGTGAATGATATTCAGTGGTAACTGTAGATATTTCCGCAAACCGAGGTTCTGGGTCGAATGACATGTCCTTGTAACATTGTAGCTTGACTAATATAACACTCACTGCTGCAGAAATCGGTCAAGAGCGAGCCGTGTGTGGATATGATTCCGTAACAAAAAAAAATTAAATTTAAAAAAAAACCCCACAGTTTTAGTTACACTTAAAATAACTAAAAACCATCTCGATTATGTCACCTTGCAAACGAAAAACGCATCAATATTAGTCCATTCGTTTAGGAGCTACGACAGACACAGACTCGTCAAACTTATAACACCCTTCTTATTGAGTCTGAGGCTTCGGTCACTAATAAAGTAACATAACATAACATAAGATGACCCAAACTTGAGTGCTGTTATAAAATTTTTGGGCGGACATGAAACCACGTAAAACCGGCTGTTCCGATATGGTATTGTACAATAACAGTCGTTAAGCCATGTCGAAGGCCCTCAGTACGAAAACTCGCGACTCTGTTGGCCACTAACCCCTCCACCAATCCGCACTGGAGCAGCGTGGTGGAGTATGCTCTAGGCCTCATCGTTGACCTACTGTGAACTAGTGTTGCAGATTGTAACCGAAGAAAAGAAATGTGTGTGTCAGTTCCGACGCACGACTGGAATTTAACGCCATGGTGATGATGATGATGTTTGACATCAGAATAGGATGTACCCAGATTATTATTATCATTAGATAGCGTTGTTACTATCAACCATCCAACGACATCTAGATTCTATGTTACGAATTACAAAAATAACGCGTAACACATAGGTACCTAACGTAACCGAAAAAGTTCGATTTTACTCCCCATAAAATCTCCTGTCGATAGATAACGAGTTACACTCCAAAATATTGGTTCAATCCCGGGAGGGCGGCTAATTCTTGTTGTGAATTGGGTATGTCCACGCCTTGGCCATCTCAATCCAAGAATCGTAGTGTATGATCGATTAATGTAATACCGAACCCTAAAATTATGACTTTCTTTTCAACTGACAATATTGACACTTAAAAGCCGTTTCGAAATTTTTATTCCGACCTGTCCCCATGACCTAGATTTCGGAACGGGGTCAAAATCTAGGTTATGACCTGGTCAGCCTAGGTCCTGAGAGAAAAAGATAAGTATGGAAAGGTTAAGTAAGGGTGAGAGGTTTGATTTGTATTAATACTCGGTATAAAATAAAATCAATAAAAGTTTAAAGGTCCATGCATACGTAACGTGTTTTTACCCGGACGGGACGGGACGTGAAGTTTTGGAAACATCGTATCATAAAAAATGTAAACGATAACGCATAGGTACGCCACGGCGCGGCGGCACGGACGGGACGGGAACGGGATTCGCACGTATATTTATGCCCCGTCCACGTCCCGTCCCCGTCCCGTCCACGTCCCGTCCCCGTCCCGTCCACGTCCCGTCCCCGTCCCGTCCACGTTAAGTATGCAGCGACCTTTAGTCTGTGTCGTTTAGGGATATTATGAAAATTAAATTTAAGATATGGATAGAATTGATATTTGCATGTAGGATATAAATAATATTTTACCGGCTTCGGACAAAATTTCGGATATAATTATTTTCGGATATCCGATAGTTGTAATGCCTTCCTTTTATGAAGTAATAATTTAATGTCTAGTTAAATTGCTATTAGGGCAAATTATGTATCTCACCAGTGAACGTGTACGTTAGTATTAGTTCATTGTATCTCACCGACTAATATACAGTCGAGCACCTGATAGTCAGTGGTCACCGACTTCTGTCGCCTCTTACGACACTTTAGTATGCCGGCATGGGATAGGGTGACCCCCTAACTAATTATAATGGCAGTATACAAACACCATGTCAAATGTCAACACCTTACCACCATGACTCATTACTGCTATGACTCATACTGACCTCATATTGTCCGAAATACACTCAGTTTTTGATGAAATATAATTCCGTCGTGTAAAGATAATACAGTTATTCCACTTCTTCCGCCGGAAATGCGTCGGTGATGCTTTTGGTAGATGGTAGTGACTACTTACCATCAGGTCTGTCTAATAGTTTAATGATTTTATAAAAAATATCTAGTTAAATGGATGCATTTTAAAATAGCTCTAACTTCACGTGGCTTAAGGATACCTTCGAAAAAATACACTCTAGCTATCTATCTAGCCTTTAGTTGTCTAATTTGTGTCATCCTTCTCGGATGGCAACGCGTCAGTGATTTTTTTGTCGGTGACCACTTAATTATTGTCATAAAGATGTGTTTTCTATTTCTTAATCATGTCAAATCATATAATATTGCTTAGATCAGATTATATTAGTAAAAATAAATTACGGAATTTACTTACTCCTTCAACATTTTAAACTTCTTCGAAATCATACTCAAATTACTTATTCACCGCACTTACAATCGATGAGTAATAACCGGTTATTGTAATGGGTTACGAGTAAATCGATACGTGGAACAATCGATATTAATAATGCATCGACAGTGCAACACTAGTCCGATTTTAGCGAGCGTTCAAAGCCCTATAGAGTTGCTTTTATGTTTATGGGTGGAAATGGATCTGGTTTTATGTTAATAGTGGTCAAAAGTGCTGACCACCTGATGGTAAGTGACCACCATGGACAATAACAACAAATCATCATTGGTAGCCAAAAAGAAGGGCCTAGCATTTCTTCTGAAACACCTAAGTATAATACGTAGGATTAATGTGAATACATGTATAATTTTAATAAACATTAAATAAATATAAGATAGTCTCCTCCTTTTTTTGAAGTCGGTTAAAAATGAACTATTACTTACATAACTTACGCCCCAACTTAGAGTAACTAACGGTTACTTTAATCGCTCCTTAGTAAAAAATTACCATACTTTTGTACTAAAGAGCGATTTAAGTATCCGTTAGTAACACTGAGTTGGGGGGGGGGGGGGGGGGAGGTTACTACATACTCGTATTATTTATTTACTCAAGCCGTTTTTAATTCCGTAGGGGTTGTAGGCACTAATGTCAAAGGAAAAATTAATTTTGCCTGTTTTTAAGTAGAGATGGACGATAGCTTCGAGCTGCCACTTAACAATACATTTACATACAAACAATAAACAAAAATAGAATTAATATTCCAAACACAGTTTAAAGTAACGACACGCCACGTTAAGTACTTTTAAGTAATTGTATAATGTTTACACGTTGAGAGACATTATTGTAATGAATTTAGTTATTCATTAAGTAACAAGCATATTTCAATTTTTTAATTGACTGGGAATTCCTATAACTTATGTTGTACTAGTAACCGCATGCGTATAGTACCAAAACAATTATTTTGTGAACGTTCTCTTTATATTGACATAATTGAAATTGAAATAAACAAACACAATATTACACAGATCTTATTATATAAATCAGTGAAAACTTCACCCAAATCGGTTAAGCTATGTGTAAAAACACAAAATGTTACACGAATTTTACTACAATACAGTGAAATCATCAGTGAAACTGCACCCAAAAAGCCGTTTCTGAAAGCGGAAACAAATGGACAAATAGAAAATTTTCCAAATGAGGTACTTCTTTCTTTTCTTTTCCTTGCCTTTCTTCTGTTTTCACTCTTGGCCGGCAACGAATCGGTGATGCCGATGGTGTTTTGCTGATGTCAATGGGGGATGGTAACCACTTACCATCAGATGGATTGTCACCTCGTTTGTCATTTAGCAATATAACCTTTGACAAATAATAACTGACTTCAAAATTAGGGATAACTCATAAATTACTAGTCATATCTCGTATATATATATCATATAAATTAATTGGGACCACATAACAAGCACCACCTTTCGATTAAAAAAAGACTCATCACAATCGGTTCACCCAGTCGAAAGTTCTGACGTAACAAACATAAATAATCTAAATTTTACTAACAAAAAATAACCGACTTCAAAGTCTCAAAAACTACTTGTCAAATCTTGTTCAAATTTATGTGGGACCACATGACAAGCACCTGCTTTCGATTAAAAAAAGAATCGTCGAAATCGGTTGGCGTGATATTGAGTTATTCGTCAATTTGTCGCGCACATTTTAACACAAATTTACGACTTATGTGGTTTTCTCATGGATGCCATTTTCAGATCTCAATAAAATTTATGTGGGACCACATGACAGCCACCAGCTTTCGATTAAAAAAACAATCATCAAAATCGGTTCGTAAAGTCCAAAGTTCTGAGGTAACAAACATAAAAAAAAAATACAGTCGAATTGAGAACCTCCTCCTTTTTAGGGTTCCGTAGCCAAATGGCAAAAAACGGAACCCTTATAGATTCGTCATGTCTGTCTGTCTGTCTGTCCGTCCGTATGTCACAGCCACTTTTTTCCGAAACTATAGGAACTATACTGTTGAATCTTGGTAAGTAGATGTATTTTGTGAACCGCATTAAGATTTTCACACAAAAATAGAAAAAAAAACAATAAATTTTGGGGGTTCCCCATACTTAGAACTGAAACTCAAAAATTTTTTTTTCATCAAACCCATACGTGTGGGGTATCTATGAATAGGTCTTCAAAAATGATATTGAGGTTTCTAATATCATTTTTTTCTAAACTGAATAGTTTGCGCGAGAGACACTTCCAAAGTGGTAAAATGTGTGTGTCCCCCCCCCCCCCCGTAACTTCTAAAATAAGAGAATGATAAAACTAAAAAAAATATATGATGTACATTACTATGCAAACTTCCAACGAAAATTGGTTTGAACGAGATCTAGTAAGTAGTTTTTTTTTTTATACGTCATAAATCGTAAACCGCAATTTACCTCGATCAAAGTTACAACGAACTTCAAGAACTTTTATATTATGTTACTTGCTGCTACGGAACCCTTCATGGGCGAGTCTGACTCGCACTTGGCCGCTTTTTTTTGAAGTCGGTTAAAAAATAGTCGAATTGAATACCTCCTCTTTTTTGAAGTCGGTTAATAAAATGTTACTTCCACATACAGAATTCAGTTACAGTTTTTATTACATTATGTATAAGTTCAATTCGTATTAGCCATTTGAAATTTGTGACTATCGAAAAGCAATATGGTTGATATTTCAATGGATGGTTAAATTATATTGGTAGCATAATTTATTTCTAACCATAAGCAAGACGTCGGAACAATTTGTCGGCTATTTCGTACCGGTAATACAGTAATTGTTTATGATGAAATGTTGAGTATAATCCACATACGTGTAAAACCATATCGTAAGGGTTTAATGTTGATATTAAAACAACCCACAATTGGCCCACCATTGGGCTTGGTTCCCGTCTTACAATGAGAGGTACAGGGCATTTGAGAATATTATGGAAAACTCTCAGGTGTGCAGGTTTCCTTATGTTTTCCTTTAACGAAGAAAGCGATACTAACTATAAAAGTATATAAAAAATTAAGAAAAATAAAACATTTGATTTGTTCAAATATTCAGTAATGATTTTTATGGGAATAGCCGGCAAATAAGCTGACGATCCACCTGATGGTAATTAGCTATCGTCACCTGTGGACATCAGCGACACCAAAGGCATCATCGATGCCTTTTGTCGTAATGAAGAGAGAAGACAAAAAAATGTTGATGAGTTAAATACTATTAATAAAATATAATAATACTTCATACGTTTATCGATAAGTTATCGAATGTGGTACGCATCACTGCCCTAATTTCAACGTTCGATGGCCGCTCTGGCCCCGCGGTCCTTACCCTCTGCCGTGTTTTGTTTGTGCGCTTTATTTTTTATAAACACTCGTACAATGACCAGCGCTAGTGACTTGCGATTATATCGATATTATGTCGACTTTGCTACTTCGTGTATGTGTGTTGTTTTGGTTAAAAGGAGTTTTGGTGTATATTTGTGTGAGTGTGTTAGAGAGAGAGAGAGTATGATAATTTGTTTTCTGCACGGTGTTATAGTGAGTAATACAATTATGTCAATGTTGTGGAAACGATTTAGTAAGTTCCTGCCTTTATAAAGTTTGGTCGTATATTTGTAAAATACAATAATCGTGGGTACCACTATAGACCTTACAATTAATGTTAAGTGTGTGTGTGTGACAGTAAACCGTGTCAGTAACTAAATAAAATTGGTGTAAATGACGCATCACAATTATTTGTCTTTTGATGCAAAGCATGGCTATAACTACTTATTTATAAGTACTATTATTTCTTCTGTGCTATAACATTATTCACATGTGTGTGAATAAATGTGTGAATGAGCAAATGTATGAACTTATTCATACATTGTGTTAGTGATGTGTAAGAATATTATTTAATTATTTTTAATTTGTAATTCATAACATTAAGAGCTGTGGATTTTGTTAATAAATAAATAAAGTCTAGTCTTGAAATAATAGCTTCTGATCTTAGTTCACGAGTTGGTGGTTCCTTCGTATGGTCACAACTTGGTTGCTTTAAGTTCGTCGACTTTAAAAAACACAAGTTGCCCAGCTGTGGGCTATAAATAGAGTTGGTCGTTGTCTGCTCTGTGCTAAACTGGTTCTGATGCGGTTTCACATGCTCAGGGTGTCGTGAGTTCAAAGCACTTTGATGGGTTTTGTTGCCCTATGTTTTTAAAAACAATAAGGTATTATGTTCTGTTTTTATCTTATTCTAGTAACCGCCTTTTGCTTCGGTTTTCGTTTAGTTCCCTTTTTTGTAATAAAACTCAGACCCTGTTACTTAGAAACAAAACAAAAGAGTGGTCACCGTCGTCCATAGGTATTATACACTTGAAGCCTAACCGATGCGTTGCCGGCCAAAAAAGAAACCCGCATTAGTTCTAGCTCTCTGACACTGACCAATAGATAGACCCTTTTTTTTACACCTCACGTGGTATATAAAACAAAAGAAAAAAGCATACACTGATGCGTAGTAAATGAGCATACTATTTTGGTAGCGCCTTGTGACGACCTTTAAATGTCTAGGTCAACTGACTGCGTAGTATAACCAGCTTGAGATTTATGATTGCCTGGTACTCAGCGGTAGGTGTGTGTGGTAATACCCCGGTTATCTTGAACCCCACCATTAATCCCACTGCTGGGCTTGGTGGTAATCGTGGCGTTGTCCACCAAGCCATGGTGGAAGTGTATTCATCCATCCTAGAATCAAAGTCAACTTACCATGCCGAGCAACTACGGCATGAATCGATTTTGAAGTTTGATCAATTTGGCTAGTTTTACGTCGTAAAGGTGTAACTGATAATGTCCTAGTCCATCCATCCTAGAATCTGTCAACTTACCCTGGTCAACAACAACTGTAGCATGAATCGACCTTAATCGACCGCGAGTGAAGGTTCGATCTTTGGCTTGTGTCGTGAGGTATATGGTGTGATGTGAACTGATGATGTCCTAGTCATGGACGTAAGTATTCAACTTACCATTAGCTGTCTCGTCTGATCGCTTTACAACATAATTGTAAAATCTAATTTGACTTAACGTACAGTTCAACGACCTTTAAAATCATCAAGGCTCAGTTTACAGTCCACCGCCGCGGAGATCCGGGTTCGACCCCTCGCACGATACAATGTAATGTCACGTATTGTTTTACGAATAAAGCTGGGGTTCTAGGTGAGTGCTGGCGGGCGTTACAGTGAATTGAAGTTGAAGCTTTCCATGTGTCTGGATTCGAAGTAATATGTCTGCATTGTATGTACTGCAAGAACTGTACGTTTTAATATTATTAATCCGATAGACCTCAAGATTCTGTTTGAGATGCTGAAAGATCGCGCTCTTGAACCGAGTTCGGTTTATTACTACGGGTGTTAAGTTCTTCAATTTTTCCATAATGTTTTCAAATGAAGTCTGTCAATCCTCATTGCCATTGTGGTGGATTTTGGCCTACCTTATTCTGAGAAAAGACATTATAGATTCAAATTGAAGAGTTCCAAAAAACTTAAACGGCTTATGTAGATTCATGATTTAAATGGCGTATTCTTTAATTAATGTCATTGCAATATAATTTATCAATTCTCATGCCGAATCCTACTTCCTACTAATATTATAAATGTATATTGTATAAGTTTCTAAGAATGTATGGTTGTCTTTCACGCAAACTACGGATTTTCATGAAATTTAGCACATAAATAGACCATGGTCTGGAATAAGACAGGATACTTATTATCTCGGAAAACACGGGCGAAGCCGCGGCACAGCGCTAATAATTATAATTTATTCTAGCAAGCAATAACTAAATCTAATCTAATATATAAAATTCTTGTGTCCCGCTTTTTTGAATTTGAACTCCTCCGAAACGACTCGACCGATTTTCGTGAATCTTTGCGTGCATATCGGCTATGTTGGAGAATCGCACCTCTATTTCTCATCCCCCTACCCCTTAATTTTTTTTGGCAGAACAACGTTTACCCGGTAAGCTAGTCTTCTGTAATAGTAATTAGGTTGGAATAGTTCTGTTGAAATTAAAATATATATTTTTTACTCAGTGAATTGCAAAAACTAAAAAGTTTTATGCAATTAACCTTGAGTTTGGTGCAACGTCCTTTCCTTTGCCTGAGTGCGTGACGTTGCCAACTGGTCTAGCATAACGCTACACTCACCGCCCCACACTAGGATGCCCTGTGCGTGGGTGCCATGGACAACACACCCAGACCGAGAACAGAAATTTAGACTCATTCTTTCCCTCGCTGGGAATCGAATCCAGAACCCTTTGAACAGGTCCGGCATGGTAAAAATTGTAGCACACGGGTAGTCAAACTTCTTAGGTTTTGAAACTTAACAATAATGTATATGCAAGGATATATACGAGTAACGCTTCAGTGTTTTCGAACAAAGAGAACTGAAATTTAAACCCTTTTAATTGTATTTGGGTGCAAATTCACTGCACTTGCACTGAAAATCAGCGCCGTAGCTACCACTACGACATTATGCTGAGTGAGCTCCATTTTCTGGGCCACTGCACACATGCAGTAACAAACCAATCATGTTGTAAATTTTTTGTTATTTCTATTTTATTTTTATTTTTTACAGTTACATATATTTATTATAGTTATTTATTCAGTTTATTTTTATTTTTTACAGTTTGTAAATTTTAACTTTTCTTTTTTTTTTAAACTATAATTATAAATTTTATCTATGTATGTATGTTCATGTGTGTACCTTTGGCACAGAAATAAACGTGTTTCTTTCTTTCTTCTTTCTTTAAATTAAACTGATTTCTATTTAATAGCGTTATTCTCCTCTAAATTCAAATTCAAATTCAAATTCAAAATCATTTATTCATGTAGGTATCATTGATACACTTATGCACGTCATTTTTTTAATTTACCAGCTAAAAATCTAAAATCTAATCTAAAAATCTACATTGTCCTCTGAATTACTAAGCCACCATCAATGAGCGTCTAAAAATACTATCTTAGCCACTATATATCTTAGATGTAAGCTACTGTACTCGTAAATACAACTTATGTAGCATGGTAGTTATTTTTTAGCATCTACATTTTGTAACATACATGAATAATTTATAACTCGTCCTATATTCTTTGGTCATCAAAATATATTGAATGGTTATTAAAACGTGCCTAAACTTAACTTCTAATAGTAAATTATGGCAACTAAATGTTCAATTTCAATTCTGCAACAAAACTACACTTCGTCATAAATGTCGATGGAACCCCGCTACGAGGGGTCCCTATTTCCGCATAAAAACAAATATTCCGTTTTGGATTCCTATAGCTTTTTTCATTGCTTCGCCCCCCGAGCCCCCCTTGTGGAGGGGCCTCGCCCCCTTCCCCCGTTAACGGGGGCTCAGCCCCCGCGCCCTTATCCCCCCCCCCATAACCCCTTCCGCCATTCATCGTTTCTCGCCAATGTTTAAAATGTTGTTAGGTTGATTGTAAAATCTTTGATTTATACTGGTTATTAATAAAATACGGAGCGATATGATTAAAATAATTTCTGAATATGACCTCGTTTATTTAATTAGTTTGCAAGTTCAACCCGGTAGTCTGGGTACCTAATATTATATCGCTGGTATTTTGGAAATTACAAACAGACATTTAAGTTTAATTATTTATATAGTATGGTGATCGTCTGATGTGTTTAGAAGCATTGTGTGTGTGTGTGTGTCTAAAAATAAGAGGGCAACGCCCCCTTTCGGTGCATTGTACCAGGCGGTCATCAGCGTGCTGCATCGTGCGTGTGACGTCACCAGTGTTGTTTGAGACTGTTGAGTAGTTGCTGTAGAGAGAGTAGGTGCTATAGATGACATGAGACAGAAAATGATAGGTACTATCTTCGTTTACCTAACCTGTGCTATGTAGATGGTCTGGTGTTGGTATGGTGGTTGGGTTGGACATCTTTTTGTGAACCATTTGAAATAAATTACCTTGTAAAAATGCCACTTTATGATACAACAAGCTTTCTACAGTACAGTGAAAACTATATCCAAATCGGTTTAGCCGTTTCTGAGGTAGGAAGCAGGAATATACATACGGAGACAAAAAAATAAAAATTTAAAAAATTGTTATCTCTCCCAGAGAATTTAAACCAGTATTAATAATATAATATTCTATCTTAATTACGTACTCAACCTAATTAGGCATTAGGTTTTATACATTATACGAAGATATTGAACCCGCGGTTCGCGATTCCGATTAGCACTTGGTCGGGTTTTTAAATATCTTGCCTAATATTTATTTGACGACCCGTGTGGCTCAATGGTTACCATGCCGGATCGCCGCACCAAGGGTCCTGGGTTCGATTCCCAGCGAGGCGGAAATTTGAATGATGAGTTTGAATTTCTGTTCTCGGTCTGGGTGTGAATGTCCTTGTCTATGTTGTGTGTTGTCCATGGCACCCACGACACAGGGAATCCTAGTGTGGGGCTATGAGTGTGAAGCGTTATTTATTATTTATTATTATTTTCAAACTAGCTGTTGCCCGCAGCTTCGCACGCGGTAATTATGCATCAGTTATCATATTTATCCCCTATTTCATCCCCTTGGTGATTGAATTTTGAAAATCCTTCCTTAGCGGATGCCCATGTCATAAGAGGAATAGGTACGTGTGCGAAATTTCAAGTTTCTAGCCCTAAGTTCATCACCTATCTAGGAACTCTGTTTTGCTGATGGTGCTACCTAACATTACAAGTACGAACCACCATTTTAGATTCGTTTCTTTAATGGCGCGCGTTATACATAATAATATGTGCGCCTGGTACTGTTTAATATGAACTGTGTAGTAACAGTGTTTTCTGCCACTTCTTCGATCTTATGTCACCCTGGTACCGATCTATACTTCGGATGGTAAGTCACCATCACGCCTATTTTTACGGTGAAATCGCCTTGAGGTGTTGGCAACCTCAAGCTATACGTAGTCCCTATATTTAGGTGATTTCCGTATTTTCCCAGAAACACATCCGGGAATATTGTTTGTTACACGTGGTAGGGTAAGTTACCTCGATAGGTATCTGTTGGGTTTTGAAAAACTTTCGGTTTTTATGGGTTTTTGAGAAAAGTGAATTTAAAACAACAACTTATAATAGTGTACTAAAATTCCTAATAGTATTGAGGAAGACAGGTTATCAGAGCATGAATTTAAATATCTTTAAGACATCACAGTTATCTTACACTTTTTAGAGTTCCATAGTTAAAACGTAGAACAAGGGTGGGTTAGTGAGTTCTTTAAAATATCACAATAATTGATGCAATAATTGTCAACGGAACCCTATCGCTTCCACCTGCTTCTTTGCTGTCTGTTTTTATGGGTTTTTGAGAAAAGTGAATTTAAAACAACAACTTATAATAGTGTACTAAAATTCCTAATAGTATTGAGGAAGACAGGTTATCAGAGCATGAATTTAAATATCTTTAAGACATCACAGTTATCTTACACTTTTTAGAGTTCCATAGTTAAAACGTAGAACAAGGGTGGGTTAGTGAGTTCTTTAAAATATCACAATAATTGATGCAATAATTGTCAACGGAACCCTATCGCTTCCACCTGCTTCTTTGCTGTCTGGTCTTAATCCCTCTTGAACGTACAAATAACCCTTTGACTGCCACAGACAATGTATGCTTCTTTCGAATCTACGTTAGAAAGTAGCGGGGAAGCGGGCTTCACTTATGAGCTACATTAAGAAGATTACATGGAGATTAGGGTTGGCCCACGTGAAAAATTGAAAATACAGAATAATTATTTTAAAAAAGAAGAATAATACATGACGACTAATTAAAATGAAAAATTATATGTCCATGGTATGGTACGGTACTACGACATAGCATTTGATAAGGAGATTAAATGTCCTTGTAGTCTTAAAGTGTTTTATGTACATAGCCGACAAAGCAGTCGATAAGCCACCCGATGGTAACACCATCTATTGCTTTACCGGTCTAGAAAAAACAGAAAGAACTTTTCCTCAATATATTCTAGCAGGTGACAACCCTATTGTAATAAAACGTGAATTCACGATCTCAATAGGTAACGCCACCCCTTGCGCAGCTAAACCCCTTGACGCGAGCCCTGCTAATGCTACCCGTACAAGATTCCACTAGAGGAGGATACCTATCGTACCTGTTAGTTTTGTAAGATACTATTTGATAATGTTAGGTTTGCTGGTAAATAAGATAAGATTCAAATAGGACTGCTCTTCAAATAGGACAAGTTGAATTACTGAGTTCTAATAGGATTCAATCCATCAAAACTGGTTGCAAAACTTGCTTGTAGGACATCTGATTGAGTTGTATAAGTCGAATTGCAGTGTCCATTAAAAAAGTATTTTTTAGTATACATAATCTAAATTTTACTAACAAAAAATAACCGACTTCAAATTCTCAAAAACTACTTGTCAGATCTCGTTCAAATTTATGTGGGACCACACGACAAGCACCAGCTTTCTATTAAAAAAAGAATCATCGAAATCGGTTGACGTGATATTGAGTTATTCGTCAATTTGTCGCGCACATCTTAACACAAATTTACGACTTATGTAGTTTTCTCATGGATGCCATTGTCAGATCTCAATAAAATTTATGTGGGACCACATGACAGCCATCAGCTTTCGATTAAAAAAAGAATCATCAAAATCGGTTCGCCCAGTCCAAAGTTCTGAGGTAACAAACATAAAAAAAAAATACAGTCGAATTGAGAACCTCCTCCTTTTTTTGAAGTCTGTTAAAAATTAATTAAAATAGACGGTGGTTTTACTTTACTATTTACTGCACCGGATACTCATGATTGTTGTAATTTACACTAAGGGCTTGTTTCACAATCTTCAAGTAAGTCCGAAGTAAGCTATTCGTTGGTTAAGTTGACATTTCGTGTATGTATAATCTAAATTTTACTAACAAAAATAACCGACTTCAAAGTCTCAAAAACTACATAGTTGTCAGATCTCGTTCAAATTTATGTGAGACCACATGACAAGCGCCTGCTTTCGATTAAAAAAAGAATCATCGAAATCGGTTGGCGTGATATTGAGTTATTCGTCAATTTGTCGCGCACATCTTAACACAAATTTACGACTTATGTAGTTTTCTCATGGATGCCGTTGTCAGATCTCAATAAAATTTATGTGGGACCACATGACAGCCACCAGCTTTCGATTAAAAAAAGAATCATCAAAATCGGTTCGCCCAGTCCAAAGTTCTGAGGTAACAAACATAAAAAAAATACAGTCGAATTGAGAACCTCCTCCTTTTTTGAAGTCGGTTAAAAATGACACTTTAATTAACGTCACTTTAACCGGCGAATAGCTTATTCAGGACTTTACTTGGAGATTGTGAAACAAGCCCTAAGAATGATGTTAAATAATAGCCGCGGTCACTGTAGTGCATAATAACATAGTCGTGAGTCTGTATGTAAAGGGTCTACCTTGGTGAATTAAGCTTTATTATTCTAAAAGTAAGGAGTCGTACAGAGTGTATTCCCCCATCCAGCATCGCGCTACCCTCCCGCAGTCTAGACGCGCCCTTTGATACCAGCTGATTTGTTGTGGTCTCTTGTATTAGTTTATTATCGAACGCCGCGTGGGACGGACGTGTTTTTAATACGGAGCACGTATTGAAAATAATGTTTCTCAAAGTAGAAACAGTCTTATGAGAAATATTTTTTTTGCATATTTTGTATTGATATTGTTTTTGTATTCTAAATAATTTCACAACAGGCGCATTTCGTAGGCTTATATTTTAGGAAAATAAATAATCATAATATCGTATTATCTGTATTATTGAGTATCTATCCTTTAAAAAATAATATGAAAAATAACACTACTTTATTTAAATCACAAAAAATCTAAATCATTTTAAAAATAAACATCCTGTAGGCATCATAGTTGTAGCACTATAATAAATAAATAAATAAACGTATACACGTCATTAGACAAAAAATGTATTTCGCTATTGATACCCGTGGTAAACGAAACGCACGTCACAAAACATACAGGGTGTATCTTTTTGTGCAAAAATAAAACAGTATTCAATACGGTCAAAAGGGGTTGCATTTGCGAGCGTATTTTCTCTTAAACAAAGTGCATCCCCTTGCGTTGCACCACCCTCCCCCTCCCCCGTCTAGACGCCAACAGCTGATCTCTGTTGTGGTGCTACGGCACGCGCGGCAGTATGTTGTCAACCGTCGTGGTGCACGAACGTGCATGGCCGAATTAAAAAATACGAATAATGTTAATATTGAGTGATAATGGATTTAATACGGTGATAGTAATTTCTCACAAGTTTATATTCATATAGTCATTTAAAAAAATATTTTTAATTAATAATAATTATCAGTTCAAGATGCGTGAAAATTAATTGATAATATTATTGTTTTGTGAATACAAATTGGTGAATCTTACCCTCGTTAAACATGTAAACTAATAATATTTGTATAGTGCGAGACTCAGTTATGTGAAACAAATTAAATAAAACTTTAGTATAGATAATTTGGATCTGAAACTTGCAGCTTGCTTGGTAGTGTCTGCTGTCAGTACTGATTGAAGTCCTAGGTTAGATCTCCGATCGGAGCAAATTTTAAGGCTGATAAAATTTTGTCGTAAAGTTACTGATATAATCTATATGACAAACAAATTATCTTCAAGAAATGTATTATAAATGTATTATATTTTCCAAATAATCAGGTCAAAAGATACGTTGTAAAAAAATAATATTAAAAAATGACTAGTTATTGATTCCTGTGATTTAATTAAAATAATACATATTATGTACCTACTACCTACTTGCAACCCTCAAAAGCCTTGACACTTGATGCGTATAAAAATATTATAATGAAAAACTATTACAATAATATAGATGTTCTTTTGTGTGTCGTTTGAGTAATTGTTTGCAGTGTGTTGTACAGTAAAGAGCAGTAAAAAGTAGTTAAAAGAAAACATTGACGGTACATATAGATATCGATACATAGTTATAGACGGTAGTGATAGATAAGATTATACAAATTAATAATTAAGAAACAGTAAACTATCATTTAATGACATAGTTATGTAATAATTTATTAGGAGAAGTATTTTATCATTAACATACAAAACATCCACCATTGTTACTAGAAACATTTTTAAAACCACACCTGTGTTTAAAAATATTAGGGTAAGTTTACACTTCATTCCTTTCAGAATATACAGTTGCAGTTAGGCATAGCACACACTTGATGCAACCCCTGATGGGGAAGGAAACAATGCAATTAAAAACAAGCATAGCTACCCTCAGTCGGGGTTGATACAGTGTCTGTCTGGCGGGTAGTTGATTATGATGTATCTGTGATTTGAATATAGCGGTAAAAAATCTAGATATTTGCATAAAAAATTGATTCTAATATTTTCGTGCATATCTGATCCGGTAGACGTCAACAGAAGATCAGAAATGTAAAGAAAAGTGAAATGTTCTGAAGCATTTTAACTTGAACTTTAAGTAATAAAAAAAAAAGAAAAATAAAGCTTGTTAACCTAGCACTATTCGATTTGCAGTCAAAAATAAAAAAAAATACTGAAATTCGGAAAAGAACATGCTGTATATGAACACACCATAATCGAATAAATAGAGGCAATCCCATAAGTTTTATGATGATGAGTTTAGAAAGATTTTTAACCCTTTAATGTTCAGTGTGTAACTATTTGAAGAATGTGCGTTAAAACTACTACGAAGAAGTAAAAAATAAAAAGTTAATGCTCAATTCCCCGTTATTAACATTAACATTAAAAGTGTTTATGTGAATCAACAGACGGTTGACAATCAAATCAAAACCTGTGATAATTGACAACAGCTGTGATTTTAGTGATAATGTTTTGTTTATTTAATCCTAGTAAGTATACCTTCATTTTGTATCAATTTGTTTTCATTGAGGTTTTCCAGGTTTCTCATTCATCCCTCCATCCATCTACCTTTACAAGTCCCCTGCTGGATATGACTCTTCTTAATTGCGCCACTGTGAACGGTCTAAAAAATTAACTAAATTCCATAGTATTAATAGTTACGAGTTAAATAAATCTATATATATAAAATTGAAAAGCGACACACCGCTGATTAAACAAAAAATCTCAGAAACTGCCGAACCGATTAAGATGAAATTTGGCAGGGAGATAGTTTATGCTAAGGAGACGTCCACTAAGAACGGATTTTTGGAAATTCATCCCCTAAGAGGTACAAATAAGGGTTAGAAGACACTTTCATACAAACCAACTTTCTTAGTTTTAGATTTATAAATTTGAAAATTTTTATGTAGGTTTATAGTAATAAACAAAAGTTAACTTTTATATATTTTTTTGGAAAATCATCCCTTAAAGGGTTAATTTACTGAATTGAACTTAGTAGGCAACTTCGTCATTTTTGAAGTTAAAAACATGAAAATTTACATATTAGCTCCAGACTAGAAACAAAATTTGTAAGTATTATGTTTTTTTGGATAATCATCCCCTAAGGGTTAATTAAGAGTGCGAAAGTTAGTATGGACACTTCGTCAGTTTTGAAGTACGAAGGGCGAAAATTTGTATATAAGCTTATAGTTTGACACAAAAAATAACTGTATCATTGTTTTCTCGAAATTCATCCCCTAAAAATAGGGGTTGGTAGTCAACTACATACAAATCAACTTCGCCAGTTTTAGAGTTATAAAATATATGATTTTTTTTATGTAAGTTTATAGTAATAAACAAAAGTTAACTTAGATTTTATTTTTTTCGGAAAATAATCCCTTAAAGAGTTAATTTAGGGGAATGAACTTAGTAAGCAACTTCGTCATTTTTTAAGTTAAGAATGGACAGGGAGCAGGAGAGGGAGAAAGAGCGGAAGAGGGAGATAGAGAGGGATAGGGAGAGGGAGTAGGAGCGGGACAGAAATCGGGAGAGGGCGCGGGTGTCGGCGGGAGAGGGCGCGGGAGCGATAGAGGAAGAGGGAGAGGGATATGAAGTGGGAGAAAGACCTCGAGCGGGAAAGGGAGAGGGAGAGCGATATGCGGTGGGAGAAGGATCTCGAGCGGGAAAGGGACAGGGAGTGGAACAGGAAGAGGGAGAGCGAGGGGAGTGAGACAGGGAGCGGGAGAGGAAAAGGGACAGGGAGCGGGAGAGGAAGAGGGCAAGGGGAGAGAGGGAGATGGAGAGGGAGAGGGAGAGGGAAAAGAAAAAACGTTAATGTTGTTTACTATTCTAAACCCGGAGGAATAATCTGTGATTGTATCGTAAGTTTCAGTATGTAAATTCCTAAATATAAGTACTTCAATATAAATGAACCTGTTTTTAAATTTTCTTTTGTAAGGGATAATAAATAATATGATAAGCATAATTTCCGCGTGCGAAGCTGCGGGCAACAGCTAGTATATAAATAAAATTTACAAAAATTTTGGTCTACATCATCATGTTTGTTTACATTTGTAAAATATTATACCATCAGGTTGTATAAGTACACCCCAACAGCAATAATGCAAAGAGTTAAAAATTTAATTATAAAAATTTTAATTAAAAAAAAGCTTTAATTTTATATGAATAAAAAGGATATGTCGTAAAGTTTTACTTCGTACGTGACAATAATACGCAGAATAATGCCCTTTTTTTTAAATAATTAGATTCTTCATACCTTGCAGCTTTAACCACGCTTCTCCAATGATAAACTTATTTTATGACATGTATTGTATAGGTACTTTAGGTACCTACCTACAGCCGGTAGGTGTCAGGTGACTGAACGTACATTGCCTTTGTTGTCTGAAGTCTGAACGTTGACCCAGGTTCGGGTCTAGACTCGGTCTAGACTGCGCAGTTCCGCTTATAATCTAATATATTTAGGTACCTACCTATAGAGGACCTTTAGCGTCTGTCTATAGTTGGGGTAGGTACCTATTGGTTAAGAATGAGAATGTTAAGTTCGACATTTTAGGGTTGAGTTTCTTCGCTAGTATGGGATTATGTATTAAATTAGTGTTTTCAATTAATTTAATCAATTTGGAACAGAACCATCATACAAAATTTAAGTCCTTTGGATAAGATGAAGTGTTTCTAGGAACTGACTAGTTGCAAGATTATGTTAAATAATTATTTCTTATTCTTATTACATTTAATATTTACCTAAACTGTAGATACTGTAATGATCAACCGATTTAGATTGATTTTTTTAGGTTTTTTATTAATACCTCCAGTTTGCTCCCATATTTATTTAGATCAAGTTCCGATGTACCATGAGAAATTAAGAGAGCTCCTCAAATATTATAGATAACATACATACTAGCGATTTCGATGTACGTTAAGCCGGTTCATGGCAGTCGGTAATTTTTTTGTCAATAAAATATCAGAAGTGAAATGACATGGACATCTCTTTAACTGTCGTTTGATGATGATGACTGATGAGATTATTTGAGTTTGATGTTGTCATAATTATGGCAGTGCAGTGATGTTCTCTGATGGTTATATTGTCGTATCGTAGTCGTCTCTCCCCCGTCCACGTGTGGTGCTCTTGGACTTGTTGCCAAGGTCTGAAACCATCTCTGTTCTGACTCTGACACGCTTTGTTTATGTCGAAGTAGGATTGAAGGTTGGTTGTTGTGGATCTATGTTTAATCTTCAGTAACTTCAAACAATAGACTTACGTATTTGTTGGAAGAAAAGTTGTTGAATGATTGACTTAGGTTTTTATACGAGATAAACGCGAGCAAAGCTGCAGCAGAGAGCTATTGTTTTATATATGTACTAGCTGCCCGGACAGACTTCGTTCTGTCAAAAGTTTTTTTTATTATGTTGAGATGTAAGCTATCCTATCTTTCAAGTTGGATCAAACTGCACACAGTGTGCAAAGATTAAAATCGGTTCAGTAGTTTAGGAGTCCATCGCGGACAAACAACGTGACACGTAATTTATATATATTAAGATTAAGATGTTAATATATTTACTTTCGTAGTAAGTACTATAATATAGTAGTAAAGATTTTTGTTATTTTTGTTACAGGTGAGTGCATCAGAGCATTAGAAGACTGCGATGGGGTAGAACAAATAACGGTAAGCTTAGAGCCAGCTGTTGGGCAACTAGATCATAATACACAATATAGTATACGCAATATGTAATACACATATATTTTTAACCGACTTCAAAAAAGGAGGAGGTATTTAATTCGACTGTATTTTTGAAGTTATACTTCTTTAGGCGCGTTATGAAAAATGATGAGAGTGAAATTTTAAGATTTGTGACACAAAAATAACAGGATGAAGTTGGCTGCAAAAAGATGCGCGCGCATCACTATGATAACATTTATTTTTTATGTTTGTTACCTCGAGAACTTCGACTGGGTGAACCGATTTTGATGACTCTTTTTTTAATTGAAAGCTGGTGCTTGTCATGACAAGCATGACAAGCATGTAGTCTAGTAGTAGTAGTAAGACTACATGTCATGTAGTCTCACATAGCGAGATATGATGAGTAGTTTTTCATTTATCCCTAATTTGGAAGTCGGTTATTTTTTGTCAAGAATTATTACATGTAGTTACTCCATGAATCGCTCATATTGTAGTATAATAGTGTCATATAATGTAGTAGGTACATAGGCAAATCATATTTTGGGTTGAACGAAGCAAACTGTGAAAACCGCATTCTAATTGATAAAGCCGTTTATTAGCGGAAACAAACAGAAAACAAATATGTATTCTAAAAATCATTATTAAGGGCTATTAGCTATCATTTTCATGTACACAAATTAACAAAATGTGTATCTAATTTATCTATCTTTGTTTGAAATGAAATGAAATGAAATGAAATGAAATGAAATGAAATTAGTTTATTCGAAGTAGGTTTGTTACAAACACTTTTCGAAAGTCACTCAACGCCATCGCTTCAACAAATCCCTACCGTGAGTGGTCCCGGTAGAAGAAGCGGCAAGAAACTCCCGGGATAATTTTTTTTCCTACTCACAGTTACAGACAGTACTTACTACTACTTATTACATTATTTAATTAAAAAAAAAAGAAAAAAAAACTCATGTCCAAGCAGTCTTGTCATTTAAATACTCATCAACTTTGTAATATGCTTTCTTCATGAGAATACCTTTTACATGAGTTTTTAATTTACAGTATGGCATTTCTGTTAATTCTAACGGGATTTTATTGTAGATTTTTACACATCTACCCATGAACGAGCCACCAGTTTTGTTGAGTCTAAAACGAGGCACAATCAGTCTAGCCTTATTTCTTGTGTTAATATTGTGAACATCACTCTTTTTAAGAAAAGTATCGGAGTATTTTTTAACATACATAATATTTTCCAAAATGTATTGTGAACTAACAGTTAGTATATTGATTTCTTTAAAGAGTTCTCTAAGAGAGTCCCTAGGCCTGAGGTTGTAAATAGCGCGAACTGCTCTTTTCTGTAATACAAAGATTGACTCAATATCTGCAGCTGAGCCCCACAACAACAGACCGTAGGACATTATACTGTGAAAGTAGCTGTAATAAACTAATCTTGCTGTTTCTACATCAGTTAAGAGCCTTACTTTCTTAACTGCATAAGCAGCGGAACTGAGCCTCCCTGACAAGGCTTCAATATGAGGACCCCATTGTAGTCGAGAGTCTATGGTAATGCCGAGAAATGTTGTAGAATTTACTAGCTCTAATACTTCCTTATTTAGGACAATTTGAGCTGGGATCTGTTTCACATTAGGTAAGGCAAATCTGACACATTTAGTTTTTTTCGCGTTTAACATCAAGTTATTACATGTAAACCAGTGTAATACTTGCGAAACAGTATTATTTACGTCGTCATAACATTTTTTCCTCCTATCTACTTTAAAAATTAGAGAAGTATCGTCAGCAAACAATACCGTTTCACACATGTCCTTAGTGAAATAAGGAAGATCATTGATATATATTAAAAATAGCAGTGGTCCTAATATTGATCAATGATGTTTATTTAAAGAGCCTTATCTACAGTAACGGAAAAGAAACCGTCTGTAAGGTCTTTATTGTTAATCACATACCTTTCCAAATAACAGTAATATTATTTGTGGGAAACGCAATTATTTAGGTTCCTAAATAGTACCTATGTTAAAATTTTAATGGGAAGATTTTATAATGTTAATGTATTTTTAGGGTTCAGTACAAAAATACCAAAAAACGGAATCCCTATAGGATCATTCTTGTATCTTGGCGTCCGCCTTTCACAGCCAATTTGCTCCGAAGCTACTGGACCAAATGAGCTGAAAATATTGTACTCATGTACTTTTTTGTAACCCAAAGACGAAGGCATAACGTAAACAACAGAATTTGAAAAAAAAATTACAACGAAATCATTATTTAAAAAAATTGTATTGTAAACTGTATCGTGTGGCATGTTTGAAATCCCTACAACTACAACAATTCGACATGGCATGAAAATGGCATTCGAATGAAAGGGCTTGTTTTATATACATATTTTTGTTATAGTTCTGCAATGGATAGTTTTAAAATAATTCAACAAAAAACAACAATTAAAGCCGAAAATTGACCATTCCCCCCATATCTCCAAAACTACTGCGGCTACAATTTTGGAAAAAATACAAAAAAATATTAAATTACTAATATATTACTGTGGTCTTAAAAAACAACAAAAATAAATAAAATAAAATATAACGATAATCAACGTACGGAACCCCCTCCACACGAGTTCAACTCGCACTTGTCCGGTTTTTTTAATATTTTTATTGCTGTAACGGAATAACAAAACAGTTATTCTTGTTTGACTTGGTTATAAAACTTAATGTATGTTTTAGTGACCCGAGTACCTAATGATAATAAGTTAACCATTAGCCTTTCTCATGAATATGGCTGTCATACGAAAAATAATTAATTATTCTAACCCGATCACCAAATCAAATCAAAACAAACCCTTGGTTAGTGGAAAGTGTGGAAACAGACAGAGTAAATTGAGGAAACGCGTCAAGAGAGAATATTTGTGGATATGGGTTTCACAGACGCACAACAGACCACAAGAAAGAAAAGAGACGAAAGAAAGAAAGAATTGGCTTTCAGGATGGCTCAAGGAAGAGGGTGGAAGGATTTTATATTTTTGTTGTTAGGTTGCCATATTTTGTTTCACTCATATGTAACTAATAATACATAGGCAGGTCTTGTGCAAACTAGAATAACATAGGAATCGTAATGAAAAACTTTTTCAATTCCAACGATTGACAACGTCAGATGCATATGCACTCAGCATTATTGCATGGTGGTGTAACAATAAAACAGAGTACTAGGTTTACATAAATCGCAAGCCGCGGATCTAGGCCGCGGAGTCAGTGAAAGTCGCGACACGAGTCGACGCCATTTTGTGAGCACGCTAACTTTTTTTTTTCTGCGGTGTGTACGAAGATGTACATTGTAATTATGATTTCCTTGTAATTGTCTGAAGTTATGGGACTGCTTATAAGCTTTCCCTGCCATCGCTACCATTCAAAGTAATCTGAAAATTACTTGAAAGTTTCATCAAAATGGTCCAATCGTTCTGTGGAGTTCATACCATATAAACATACATACATACAGACATCGATTTATATACGTGTGTGATTTCAGATATTAGAGTGAACGGACATAGAGACACGGGATTTTATTAAGACAACCTAGAAAAATCCTTGCTTAATGTGAAAAATCTAGAGCGAAAACGTTTTAACATAACTTTTCCATACAAAACTAAATCAATTTCATCATCAGGAATTATAACATCATTTGTAGTCCCCGAAATGTCTATAAATGCTAATTTTATGCTTATCGAGAAATTAAGTTTCATTTATGAATTCTTTTAAACAAATTATTTTCGTTATTTGTTGGCAATAGTGATGCGCAGTCCGTCGAAGTTTAAGTTCGATATAATTATATTATTTAATATGGATATTATTGACGCTAACATTAAGAGAATTTTGAAAAAAAAAGAATGTTAAGAATGAATGCTGAAAGATTCATAATAATAATAATATTTATTATAGAAAAATATTCTTTGACAAGTATTCAAATTGATAAATTATTCTAATTCAACAATAAACGTATTTAAAGAAGTGGTTACGTTTTAATTTGATTTTATTGCGTCGCGTACGAAAAATACATTTGATATCCACAACTTGGGCTATAAATGTCACGTCGTCACTAGAAAATTGCCATCACTAACTGTCGCTTTTCCTTATATGTTTTCCCTGTCAAAATTCATCAGTTCATGAAAAATACCCCTGAAAAAGTGATATAGGACGGTTGCTGGAACATCTGCCATTATAAAAAAAGATGAAGTAGAGTATAGGCATCACAGATAATTATTATGTCATAGATACTTTATTTATTTGGTAATCCAATAGCGTTTACATAATCACTTACTTTACTACGACTAAAGTTTGAATTACTTGAATTACATGGCTTTAAAAACGGGTTATACAAGAATTATTATAAGAAAAAGAATTCTACTTCCTACTAAAATTATAAATGTGAAAGTTTGCGAGGTTGTATGTATGTTTGTTACTCTTTCACGCAGAAACAACTGGACTAATTTTCATGAAATTTAGTACACAAATAGATCTGGAAAACGCGGGCAAAGCGTTAGTTATGCAAAATATTGAACAACTTGTGTGTCTATGAATCAATGTATGTGTTAGTGTAAGTACATATATGATTTTTTTGTTTAAGTATTTAAAGCGACGCTGTAGCCTAGTTTGTAGCGACCCTGCCTGCGAAGCGAAGGGCCCCGGGTTCGATTCCCGGCCGGGGCAGATATTTATGTGACAGATAAATATTTGTTCTCGGGTCATGGGTGTTATTGTGATGTGTTATATGTATAGTCCATGGCGTCCATGCCACAGGTGAAATAACCTACTGCGGGGGTATGAGTAGATATGTAAGCGTATCTTTGAAGTTATACTTCTTTAGGCGCGTTATGAAATAAATGGAAAAAATTATGAGAGTGTAAGATTTGTGACAAAAGGTGACGAAAAACTTCACAGGTGATTTTTAACGCGCGTTTTTAGCAAACGCGCGTTATGAAAAAATGATTATTATTATACTTATTACATTGTTTTTTGAATATTGTTTGAATAATTTTTTTTAATATCGATTTTTTATTATTTTTTTCTTTTTTGAATATTGTTTTTTTATTGCTTTTTTTATTTTTTTTTAAAAGCCTTGGATGGTGTGACCATTCTCCAAACGGAAGTAGGCCTGCCACTGTCTGTCAGTAATCAATATGTCGTGTGGTGTTGGTGTTGCGGTGGCCTGGTACCAGGGTATCAGTAACTGCAAGGAGGGGAAATGGCGATTGGCGGTAGTAGATGTGGCTTGTATGTTAAATAAGTAGGTAATGATTTAGTTGGTAGATAATAAATACTCGTATTTCAATTATTTCTAAAATTTTGTTGTAATTTGACTATATTATTTCGTTTTTTTAACGCATTATTTTTTTGCGTGATCCGGGACAAAGAAGTCTAATTTCTAGGTAACTAGACATAAAATTCCGGGACAATTTCGGATTTTCTGGCCATCGTGCAGGCAACCTTACTTGTGATGTAGTCAATTTATAGTGTGTTTTATTGCCCTAATTTACAGATTGTATAGTATATTTACAGATTGTAGTTAGTGCCTATCTATATGTAGAATAGATCGTGCATCGATATTTATATGTGAGATTACTGTCTGTCGCGTGTTTTATCATACACGTGCCGGAATCGTGTATTTATAACTGGCCAAGACCGAAACGGTAACATGATTTTACCATAGTAATATAATTATCCAAGAGGTATTAAGGATAATATATGAAATATATTATGAATAATTATGGACATGAAAAATATGGCGATTATGTTCCTCATAGTAGAATACATTCGGAGATTTGATTTATTATGTTTCTGAAATCATTCGAACAAAAGTGGAAAGACCATATACTAGGGGTGAACAAAAACAAATATTTATGAGTGAATACTATAATAATAATAATAATAAAATATTGATTATGTAAACTCCGTGAAGCCCTACTACCAAGCCGGCTTCTATCGCCTCTTACGACTTCCTGGTTTTCCGACATGGGATTGGGAATTTGGGGTCAGTGTTTTAAGCCAACCAATACGGCCTGTTATTCGAATACATTAGAATGTAGAAAATAGTACAAATGTAAGAAGCCCTTTAGTATTTTTACAGACAATAATAATTACTATGATGATAATTTAAACATAATGTGACCTTGAAAACGATGTTAAAAGTTATACAACCTAACGCAGATTTCAACCCTGTTAGTAACAGTTGTTCAAATACATAGTTTTAATGAAAACGACCTTGTTAATACAATTACGGTTGGTATTGGAACAAGTTTTATTTGTTTGTTATTGAGGGAAGTTATTCAAAGTTGTTCTAACTATAATAATCAGATGTATGTTGTACATAATATAAAAATTATAGGCTGAGCTTAATTTTGAATACTAGGCAGGTATTCCAGGCCTTATAATTATTAATTATTATACAGGTTTCCCGTAAGTAGTGGATCAACTATAGAGGGTAGGTACTACCAACTGTTAATAATCTATCTACCCTCAGGGCAGATAGATTAACAGTTGACCTACCTGGTGTCTAAATATGACGTTAGTAAAAGTGTTAAGCACTGTGTTCACAGATTTTACCTTTGTTTAACATTTCGGAAATTCAGCTCCTTTACCCTACTTTTTCCTGTTGAGTCCACAATTGAGGCAATTAAGCAGATAATATGTTAAATATTTTTTTTAACTTCGGTAAGAGCTTAATTAAGTACCTAACTTTTTACATTAGCTAATATATTAATTGAGCGAACTAGTTTTAATGAAATTAAAAAATATAACAAATTTAAACAACTAACAAATTTTTTGCTAACAATTTTTTTTTTATATAATTTAGTTTCACTAAATTCAAATTCAAAATCATTTATTCATGTAGGTATCATTGATACACTTATGCACGTCATTTTTTTAATTTACCAGCTTTTCGGAAAGAATAATTATTTGTAACTACTCATAAAACTACTTCTAAGACTAATTTGTAAAGCGTAGCAAACTGTTTTTGGTAAAATTTTGTAGGCGTAGCGCACTAATTTCAGTCAATTTAATTATTTATCTATAAGTGGAAACTTATAATTGGCCATATCATTATTATTCCGAGACAACTATGTATTTGTTTAGCTGTAAGTTTTCCTAAAATTGTACAAATAAAATAAAATAAAATAAATAAAATAACTCCGTCACAGATGTCGACAGAACCCCCTTGGGCTGGGTTCCTTTTTCCGCGTAAATAAAAACAGCAAACTGAATAACAAAGACAGAATTGTAGCCGGATTTGAGAAATCTCAGAATTTAAAGCTATGTATAATTTTATTTCCTTTTTTTCTATCGATCTCTTTACTTTGTATTGTTGGCATACTTTACTTTTTTATTTTTTGAACTTATGATAATATAAATTTGCAGTTCTGTCAGTATAAAATGTTTTACAAACACGTGTTTTTTACCGTCTCCACAATATCGATATATACGAATAATTACATGGAACCGCACTAGGATTCGCTAACCCATTGTGTTACTACAGCTATGTCTGAGAAATGGCGACCTTGTTTGTTTCCGGGATATTTAGGAACTATCTACTGTATCATTTCCATTTCCTAATTTTATTTGAGAGCTTTTTATTCTTCCCTCCATCCATCAATTAGCCTTTGGAATATTAAAACCTGTATGAGAACTGTTTATAAAATGGATTTCTATTGTTATGACTCAGTTTTTAGTAGCCTGAATGATGAAATATCAGTTATTCTTTCGTAATTATTGTTTTAACTTCCTTGATGGCACACGGTATGATGGACGGACAAAAACTAACACGAGTCATCGCCCGACCCGAGTACCAGGCTCTCATAATAATAACAGTTCTTACGTCATCCTGGTATAAAAACGTATGGGAGGGCGTTATGAAACGCAATTGATATAGGGCGCAGCGTCAGAGGGAGAAGGAAAAATATTTAAAACTAAAAACAGAGACAAAAAACTGTTTTTGTAGAAACGAACTTTTGTAGCAATTACTTTTTAAAGAGGTCTATTGTGTGAGCGAGAGGTGAAACCCGGAGATCAGGGAAATAGAGACGGCAACATGGCAACAATGAAAGGCAGTTCCGAGACCGTTTCAATTTGAGCCGTAAAATGTTACAGTTAAGTTGATAATCATTTGCTGGGATTATACACGGGTTTATTATTTAAAATCGTGACCGGCACAGTAAAATTCGTGCCAAGGTTCGCACACGGTTGCGTCAAAATCACCAACACATTCGACGTTCTTGTCATAGATAAACCGCCTAGACCATTTGTCGCCTATCGAGCTACATTAAGCTTGCATCGATTCAAACATTATCTATTATTAAACGGCCGTGCGCTGTAGCGCTGCAACAGCTAATTCATACGGTGCACTCCTGTATAGTCAGCAGTTGCAGCGGCTTACTAAACTAGCCAGTTGAAAGTGAGATCTCGCTGCAGCGCTGCAACTGTACGGGTCTATTTTCTGCCTGACAACAACGTTTCTATGTCAGAAGGGCTCGGGGGGGGGGGGGGCAGTGACGTAACAGTGCATTCGAATTTGTACGAATTTTAAAAACGAATTATCTCTTATTCTATCCAATTGAAATTGAACCGTATCTCTTTGAGCGAGAGTGTGGTTTTCATTAATCTCGGTTACCGTTTACCTTGCCCCAGATGTTAATACCGTCAGGTCATATGTACGTTTTATCTGTATTCGATATTCAACGTTGGGTTGTTATGATAACGATTATAATGTAATGGAGCGGTCGTCGCGTTGTATTGGCACGAAGCTCATTACCATACAAAGGCCGATTCGACTCTCAAGGCATAGAAGACACTGTGTCTTATTTACTTTGTGTTAAAGACGCATAAGACTTGCTATTTTCGTAGTTGGAAAACGGTGAGTACTCCTAATGATCTTGGTTAAATTCAGGGTGTGAACTTGAACTCTATGTGATTGCAAATAGAGATTACATTGCTTTGTGTCCGTGTGAAGGGCGTTGGTAAATTAGTATGCTTGTCAGTTATGTCTTCCTAGTATATTAGCGCGATTATCATTAAATAATGCGTCTTAAATTTAGCTAATCCTTTGTCGATGATACAAAGTTAGTTAACTTAAATCAATTTTTAAACAAAAGAAAGCTTCTCTAGCCCTTCCGTTACTAAAACCAATTTAATAGAAATTATGTATGGGACACAAATAGATTCGGAAATGCGGCCACTTCACTTAAAAAAATTGCACAATGCATGTAAGAATTAAATCTAGGAATTGGATTATTAAATTCATGTTTGTTATAATTTTAAACCAGCTTGTACGAGCAAAGTTCAGAAAGATGTAAAGATTATCTATGTAGCTAGAAGAATATTTCTTAGTAGGTATGTTATTATTAGGTATATGCCGTATATGTATAGGAATCATCAGATCATAATGATGTTTATGTTTTGAGTTTAAATTGCGACGCACGTACATAAAATAAACTGCATTATTATGTCGGTATACGAATATTTTATTAACATCACAAACTGATTTGTAAACGCGTCGTCAGTCGTGTCATCTGTCGGAAAGAGACACTCTAGCTATTGATATACGAATGAAAGAGATAGCGTATTGTTTGTCAACATTGCGTGAAACAATTTTAAATTTAGAACTGGATTCGTTTCCGTGTTTTCTAATATAATGTGTTGCCATAACAAAATTCTGCTGTTCCGTTAAAAGGGAAATTCCTATACTAATTAAACAAAAACAGCTTAAAGTATTACTTTGTGTTCTCTGTAGTTAAGGAGGAAAATGTATTCTAAAGAGTGTTTTTCCGACGGACTTTATGGATGAATGAATGAATTTTGAATTGCCGATGGACAACAGTACTTTTCCTATTATTTACAGTTTGTAGTAGATAGATACAGTTGTATTATTGTGGTTCTGTGTCAGTTCACAGTAAAGTTGTTATCGTATTTGTTATCGCCGCGATATACCGTCGTGTGACATTCGCACCGAAACCAATAATTGGGTAAAACACGGTTATTTTATATTTGTAGATTACTTATCAAAACTATAAAGAATTACAGACCTTATATTTATATCCTACTGATTTTATAAGTATGAAAGTTTGGTTAACTGTTACTCAATCACCAAAAGCTGAACTTATTTCGATAAATTATTTAGACATAGATAGTTTAGAACTTGGATGATAATAGATTTAACAAAAAGAAAAGGATCTCTTACCACAAGCTGGTTAAAAAAGATAAGTCAATTGTATGTTTTGATGGGTTGTTGTAAACTCTTCACATATTCGCCACTCTCTCTGAATGCTGTTAGTAATCTGAGATCTCTCCCCGCATACCCCGGGAGACATGTAGACCAATCTAGACGACTCCATTAGACTGCTGTCATTGTAATCTATGACTGCTGTATAGTTGCCTAGACTAGGGGCACATGGAAGACGATACTCGGCTTAGAAGAAGTAAGGTTGCAAAAGCCTATTCACCTTCGCCTTAGCCGATCCAATTACGTTTATTTTCTTCACTCACATCACAGTACATAGAGCGTTTGTAATTCGAACTTCTATATGAAATGCTTGTATAATCCTCTACATTTTATGTATGCCTGGTATACTCGTAAATAGAGGAAATGTCAGTTATGATTTTGTCGTCGTATTCTTTGTAAATTCGTAACTTTTCAGTAACTATCCCTATTTTTTTTTCTGGAGTTTTAATTTGTATATCCAAGCCAAAACAGCTTTCTAGCACTAATGTTCGGTTTACACGTATTAAGTAGTTAACTAAATTTTAAGTAAATTAATACGTGTAAACGGACAATTTAGTAGTTTAGTAATTTAGTAGTTAAGTAATGAATTAGACAAGTAATTTAGAAATTATTCTATTTTCTGTTAAGTAGGTGGACGGGGCTTATCACTTGACGCCTTTGGACAGGCACTTTTTACTTAAAATTTAGTTAAAATTTACTTATCTACTTAACTATTTAATACGTGTGTACGGGCTATAAGGGTTTGGCGCTTTGCTTCGGAGTTCGCACAGACGGACGACGGTCAAGACGAAACTATGAGGGTGTAAATTTTTCTTTGGAACCCTATAAACAGAAACAATTACGTAAGGGTATGTTATACAGGTCGAAGACACCCTTAATGAGTTAATTTATGTAACGAACAGATTTCGTCGTTAGAGTATGATAACATATCAGTCAGCGATAAGATGACAAGATGTACTGATAACTGCTACTAGATAAGTTACTCTAGATAAATACGAATAATTGGCTACTAGGTCACTTGTATCGTATCCGTTTGATTTGGATACATGTACGAGTCATTAAACTATTAGCAAACAAATTACTTTAGTAGAAACCTAGGATAGGAGTCAAGTGGAAGAAGGGAAAATATGTAAAAACTTAATAAAAAAAATTTGGAAATTGAAATACTTTTTGAGGTGCAACAAGCCGTGCTAGAGTAGCTATACTATTACAAATAAATAAATTTCATTCATTCATTCGTTCATTCTTGAGAACTCTGTTATTTAGTAACTGATTTGGTTTAGTAAATTTCTTTTTATTTTATTTACTTTCAGATTGGTACCACATTTATCAAAATTCAGTTCTTTCATGACAGGATCCATGATAAATTGAGATGGCGATTTTGATATGTTTTTCGCAGACTGTTTCTTTGAAATCATTTATCTATTTGGTAAAATTTTGATTAAACATAAGGATGTTGGTTTCAGGTATGACCAGCCAAGTTGTTATAGTATTTATTATCTCCGCTGTTTGTATTGTTGTCTCTTTCTCTTATCTTATCACATGTGTTGTTACATTCAGCTATAAATAGCTTTTGCTCCTTATTGTCATTCGAGAACTGTCTTTGTCAAGATGCTCTTTACCTTTCTAGAATAGGTTTAATCTCTCTTCTTTCTTAGCAAGTACTTTATAATATACGAGTAACCGCCCTCGCTTTGCTTTGGTTTTCTTATTTTTTTTACACCTTGGGATACATCATTGGAGTTTTATTAAGAATCCCTATTTTTTTAAATATAATATAGCCTATGACATCCGGGGATAGTGTAGCTTCCCGACAGTGAAATAATTTTTCAAATCTGTTCAGTAGTTTCGGAGTCTATTCAATGCAAACAAACAATCAAATCTTTCCTCTTTACAATGTTACTATAGACTCTTCAAAGAGGAGCATCACGTGATATTGGATGAATATCTGCGCGCTTTTAAAATTTAAGTTACATTAACACCCTACAAGTGGCTACGAGTCTGAGATCAACGTCATTCAGGCCTGTGATTGGTTGAAATTCTTCATTCAGTGTCACGTGATCCGTCTTCACGTTCCTCTTAGAAGCTTGCACCACAAATGTATATGTTAAAAAATCCTTGTTTCTTAGCAATGGAGGTGGTGTCATGTCCATAGGCGATGGTGACCACTTACCATCAGTTGGCCAATCTGCTTTTTCGTCAGCTCTTCAGGCTATAAAAACTTCAATCCTTTGCTGTAGCCTTAGCTCATTGAGGAGATTCGAGTCCAAGGAGTCCACTGTGTGACAGTTATGGCTGTGGAACGGGACAGTTGTGGAACTTGTTGATTGTATGACTTGTATGCCGTCTCTCCATTGTTCTAGGTTCAATTGAATAAACAATGAACACGTGATTCAATAACAATAATTGACTGTAGTTATAACTTGTAACATTACATTACAGCCACGCATTACTTACACGTGTGTTCATGGCATGGGTGTATTGCGAGTGTGTGTATTGCACGTGGAACCGTTTTTATAGCGGACGACACGATATGTCGTACTCGTGACGTAAGATTTTTTTACCAAATAGGAATCGTCTAAATAACTGGAGATAAGGTTTGTAATAGTCCGCCGATTTTTTAAATTAAATGTTTCTAATCATTAGTTTTATCCCGTGAGTTCCGTTACGCAAAAAGAGGGTTGACGTATCTGTGTCTGACGTGCGTGTCTGCATAAATATGTGTGTTGGTGGCATCGTAGCTCCTAAAGGAATAGTTTCATTTTATTTATTTATTTATTTTATTTAACTCTTTATTGTACACCGATAAAATAATACAACACAATCAAGAAGTAGGCAAGTGAAGTAGACAGGAGGTACAAAAGGTGGTCTTATCGCTACACAGCGATCTCTTCCAGACAACCTTAAGATCAACATTACATTAACATTACAACTTAACATTTCGATGCGGTTATTTTATTTCAATGCTGATTAAGATTGCTGATCGAGATGGTTGTTATTTTGTTGGTAAGGTTTTAGTGAAAATACAACTTTATTTACAGTATGGTATTTAAAATTTAAGTCACGACTCGTGATCGTTGCGTACGATGTAAAAACGGTATTGTTCTTTGGTATTTGTATGACGCACTAATTAAAACGCAGTTAGATCATAGATCGAAGTAGAATATGCAATTGTCATAGTGTTTTGTAGCTGGTTTGAGGAAGAAAACTGCAGATCTTGAATTATTGTAATTTATTTTCATGGAAGGCACACAGTTCGCACACACTCGGTAGCACAGCCGGAAGCAAGAGAGAAAAAAAATGTTGCCAACATTGGCACTACAATTTCGTCTGTGGATAGCACAGAATATAAATTAATGTTTGGTTGGGTTCCCAACATGCTCCCACCAACAAGGAAAAAAATTAATTTTACACAAAAAGCATAGAAAGAAAACCATGTCATCACATTACATAATTATGACTTGGAATTAAATAAACATTTTCTAAATTGTTTACAAACATTGAAACAAGAGAAGAAATTGAAATATAATTGAAGTAATTGATAGAATTATTGAAATTGTTAATAAAGATTACATTGAACAATTACATTGTTTTATTTGTCAACAATATGAACCTAGTGCCCTCTATTGTCAAGTATTAGCAACTTATTGTAGGTCGATATTGTTAAATTAACATTATACATTTTACTTATAAATTTTACATTTACATTGTTATGAAATTATTAATTCTAAATTATTAATAACATTTTTATTATAAATTGTCAATATTATAAATTGTCAATATTAAACATAGTTGTCAAGTCTGGAGCAAAATTTATTTAATACAAATTAATAATGAATTTATGAATACAATTGAAATTAATTTATGTCAACAGGAAGTAAACAAATTTTAGTTATAGACCTTGTATGAGTTTTCCCATTTGGTAATTTCACTTCTACAGCCCTAACTTTATTGTCATGACCAGGAAAAACATTTATGACTCTAGCCATTGGCCAGTGTAAAGGAGGAATATTATTATCTATTAATATTACCAAAGAACCAACTTGTATGTTAGGTAAAGCAGTTTTCCACTTAGGTCTAGATTGCAAAACATTAAGATAACTTTTACTCCATACCTTCCAATAATGTTGGTACATATTACAACATACATTCCAGAACCTTAATCTATTAACAGGTATATTAGTTACATCATTTTCAGGAAAGCTATTTAGAGCCCTACCTACCAAGAAATGACCTGGAGTTAGGTAAGTATAGTCGTCTATGTCTGTTGACAATGGAGTTAACGGTCTGCTATTTAATATGGATTCTATTTGACATAAAACTGTACTTAACTCTTCATATGTAAGCAAAGCCTTTAACATAACACGTTTAAGGTGATATTTAGTAGATCGGACTGCAGCCTCCCATAATCCTCCAAAAATCGGTGAGTAGCTCGGGATGAAATGGAATTGAATCCCCTGTGGAGCTGTATATGATTGTACCTGTTGTTGGTGGTCATGGGAGGATTTTAGTTTATATAATTCAACTAACTGGTTCTTTGCACCTTTAAATGTTGAAGCGTTATCGCAATAAATATCACTAGGCAAACCCCTTCTTGCAATAAAACGTTTTAGCGAAGCTAAAACGTTTTATTTTTTAAACCTTTAAACCTTTAAACCTTTTGAAACCACAGCACTTCTAATCCTAGACTGCTTGATGGCTATAGGCCCGGCAAAATCAATTCCAACCTTTTCAAAGACTCTGCACTTATTTACCCGATCATGAGGCAAAGAACCCATTAGCTGTTTGGCTGCTTCAGCCTTTAATCTAAAGCATACAAGACACTTGTGAATAATTTTCTTAATCTCATTTACACCATTAATTAACCAAAACTTTTGATTTATTGATGACAAAGTAATCTTGTGACCGGCATGTAAGTTTCTAACATGTTCTGTTTGAATTATTAACTGAGCTATTCTAGACTTATTGGGAAGAATAGCTGGGTGCTTTTGTGAATATGGAATTGTAGCAAGGTCCAGCCTCCCACCTACGCGTAGGATGCCTCTGTCATCAACAAAAGGATTTAAAGATACAATATTTCCCTTTAAGGGTTTCTTATTTAATAACATGTCAATTTCGTTACTAAAGTATTTTTGTTGTTCATACTTAACAATCAATAGCATTGCATTATTCAACTCTTCAGTAAGCAAATAATTATTTTTAATTTTATTTGACTTTAAATTATTATAAAAACGCAATATGTAAGCAAGAACTCGCTGCATTTTGTGGAGATCAGAGTATTTATCAAGAAAATCTAAGCATAGAACAGCATTAGCCTTATTTGCATTAAAATTGGAGCATACCATAGCACTGGAGGATGCGGAGCGACTGCAAGCAGACTTTACTTCAGGTAAGTCCGTAGATATAGCAAATTCATTACCTTTGGGCAGTTGATATGTGTTGTCATGCAGAAAGCTAGGGCCAGACCACCATAGTGGATGCTCATGCAGCTCATGCGGCTTCAGCCCCCTGCTGAGGCAGTCGGCAGGGTTGTCACTTGATTTGATATAAGACCAAATATATTTACCTGTATGTTGTAAAATAACCCTAACTCTGTTCGCAACATACACGTTAAGCTTGGTTATATCTATTTTTAGCCATGACAAAACTACTTGAGAGTCTGAATATAAAAGTACATCATTAATAGTTAACTTAAGACTCAAAATTGAATGAACCTTCGTAACTAATTTTGCCAATAGTAGTGCAGCATTGAGCTCTAATCTGGGTACGGTAAGCCTTTGCTGCAGAGGATTAACCTTTGATTTTGAACAGAGTAAAGTTTGTTTCACAGTACCTGTTTCGTCGATCACTCGCAGATACAAGCAGCACCCGTACGCAGCTGAGCCAGCGGCATCTGCACACCCTATTAGTTGTACCTTGCAGTTGTTGTCAGACATTACATTTCTATTTATGTGTATGGGTTTCATGACACATAAATCATTATAAAATTCAAACCAGATCATTTTCAACTCGTCAGTCAAACAAGAATTCCAACCTAATTTAGCCGCCCATATTTTCTGTATAATTAATTTTGCAGTCACTATTATAGGACCTACCAGACCTAAGGGGTCATAGAATTTGGCTATATGGCTAAGTACTTCTCGCTTAGTGTTAGGAATACTACCTGTAGGACTAGGACTGGTTATGTTTATGGTATCTGTTCTGGTGTGATATGAAACACCTAAAGTTTTTAAACTATAATTTTGTTTTTGAAGATCAACTTCATCAAAATGCTGTTTCTCAAGAGGTATATCCTGTAAAATCTCTGCATTATTGGAAGCCCATTTGTGCGCCTCAAATCCTCCCAGGTCCAATAGTTGAATTAATTGTTTTTTCATTTCAACCAAGGACTCTAATGAGCTGCTGGAGACTAAAATGTCATCACAGTAAGCCTGATTAAGGAGAATAAATGATGCAGCAGGAAACTCAACTTGATATTGTTTCGCTAGCTCCATTAAACATCGGGTAGCTAGAAATGTAGAGCATTTTAGACCATATGTGACCGTATTTAATTCAATACATTTTATATGTTCCTCGGGAGTGTCCCTCCACAAGATAAGCTGCAATGATCTATAATCAGGATCGAGACCAATTGAGCGGAACATATTTTTTAAGTCAGTACTGAATGTATGAGTACCTATTCGAAACAACATTAATATGTCGAACAGTTCATTTTGTACTACTTTACCATTTAATAAAAGGTCATTAAGAGAACGACCTAATTGTGTTGACATTGAACCATCGAATACGACTCGACACTTATTGGTCTTCTTGTCTTGTCTTATCACAGCATGGTGTGGTAAGAAGAAGACAGCGTCTTTTGTGAGATCGTATTTGTCAATATTTATATATGAACCATGACCTAGCTGCACATATTGATGTATGAAATTTTTATATTGTTCAAACAGCTGTGGTTCCTTTTTAAATCTTTTTTCTAAATTATAAAATCTTTTCAGTGCCAAATTAAAGGAGTCGCCTATTGCCTCATTAACTTTGTCTAGTGGCACTTTTAAAGGCAAAGCAACTTGAAACTTTTTATCTTTTAAAACTACAGACTTTTGAAAAATTTGTTCGCATTGGTCAAACTCAGGACTAGTTTCTGAGAAGAATTCAGGCACACTTTCAGTCTTCCAAAGATTAGAAACAGCATTATTGATGTCAGAATCACATTGTTTACAAAATAAATTTACCTTAAATTGTTGATAATGACATTGGTTTGACAGAGTACCTGCGACAACATAACCAAACCTTGTGTTTAAGAAGTATGGTTGCTGGCTATTTGCTGGTGCTAACTGGCCGCTGCTGAATGGTGCTGGCTCTTCAATATGGCCGAGATGATCAGCCTGAGGCAGCAACACCTGGAAAAATACATCAGCAGCCAATAAAATGTGAATATTACTTGGCACATCAAACTGCGGATCAGCCAGCTGTATGTTGGGAGGCACTGTGATTGCTTTTCTATAGATTTGCTGTTGCGGGAGCCTTGATGTTATTTGATCAATGACATAGCAAGTTATAGGTATTTTGAACTGCGACACTGTTGAATACACATCCAATTGGACACACTGATTAATGCTTGTGTGTGTGTTACCTATACCTATTGTACCTGTGTTTATTTTTCTAGGCTTCAAATTGAGGACTCTCACAAGCTCCGTTGTTGTGAAGGAGCTCTGTGAGCCACTATCCAGTAGTGCCTTCACAAATACTTCAGTACCATTGCTCATGATCAGTTTGACTCGCACCGTTGGTAGCAAAACCTGTGTGGAAGATTCTTTGGACACCATGCTTACAGATGGAGCAACCTGCCCCTCTGGGTGCAGAAGACTGTTGTGAGACGCCTTACAAATATTACACTTAAAGTGAAATTTACACTTTTTAGTATGATTGTTAAGACAAATGTTGCATAGATTATTGTCTGCTGCAAATTTTATTCGATAAGCAGAATGCATCATTTTAAATTTGACACAATTAAATAATTTGTGATTCGACTTACATAGTATGCAAGAGGCGGTGCTTGTAGCTACGTTGCTCGCAGTTGACTTGTAGCGCTGCCCTGGCAGAGCACGCTGTGGCCCAGGCGGAGCACACTGCGGTTGCTGCAGTGGCCCGCGGGCAGCTGGCTCCGCATTCTCCAGGGCTAGGGCCCGTTTGTCTAAGAATTCGCAAAGACCTTTAACAGTGGGTTCCCTATCAGATGCACGACTAAGCTGGTACTCCTTATTGGAGTAGGGATCGAGCTTTTTTGTCAGAATACATACTATTACTGGGTCCCACATCTCAACTGGGTGATTTAGATTTTTTAATGCAGCTAATTCTTGCCTAACATTACATACAAAATTTCTTATGCTAGTAGAAGTCGACTTAGATATAGATTGTAATTCTAACAAATTATTTATGTGCTCATTTGTAATCCTAAATTTATTGTCATAACGTTCTTTTAATATGTGCAAACTCTCATTGTAACTTTCCCCGACCAATGGAAAATTTTTGATCAATGTTTGTGGTTCACCCACTAAATAATTCCTCAAATAATATAATTTTTGTATGTCTTGTAACGATTGATCATTGTGTATTAATGATGTAAACAAGCCTATAAATGTCTTGTACTCGTTGAACTTACCACTAAACGTGGGTATGTCGATACTTGGTAACTTGTTTGACGAGCGATGTTGCGCGGGGGTCCGCTCGGATTCTTTTCCGGCGATCAGCTCCCGTAGCCTTACCAAGGCCCGCTCGTAGCATACCTCGTATTCTGATGACGGCTCCTCCATTGTCTCGATGCAAAGTTCCTCGTACCTGTCGAAGAGGGACGTAAGACGCTCCAACTTGACTGAGAGCGCATGCTTTGACAGTTGTGATAACGCCTCTTCATCATGTAGGGAATTAATCATTTTCGTCAATTTGCCTTTTGCGTAACCTCTCCTGGCGACAGGATCTGCCATCTTCAATGCCTGGCTCCCCGACGAGACTCCTTTCGCTTCGTCCTTGCTTGACATTGTCCGTGAGGTTATTCGGTCACCGCGTGTGACGTGTCCGGTCCGGGTGAAGACGCACAATAATAATCTAATCGAATTTTGAAACGCGTAGGTACGTAGTTCTTGCCGACATCGACGATATACTTTCTTATTAATTAAGTTCAACTTCTTGGCTTGGCTTGCAAATTGTAATAAATTTTCTTGACTCTTGCTTCACTTGACTTGAATCGAACGGCACGGCTGGCTTGTCGTCGTAAGTGAGCGAGTGAGTAGTAGTGACACGGCGAGCTAGCATTGGCTAGCGCTGCGCAGGCGACGCTTGAACTCGTGCCGTGATTGGTCGAATCGACTGCAGCAACGCAGTACCAACCACGACAGCGTCACCGCGATAAATTTGTTCGCTCGATAAAATGGCGTCACAAACTGCGTTTGATGCGAGAATGATAATTCTTGCAATTACCTTTTTGTTCAAGAATCTTGTCAATTCCAGATTTCTTCCACGTCGCAGGCTCGATGGACCATGTTTTGTAGCTGGTTTGAGGAAGAAAACTGCAGATCTTGAATTATTGTAATTTATTTTCATGGAAGGCACACAGTTCGCACACACTCGGTAGCACAGCCGGAAGCAAGAGAGAAAAAAAATGTTGCCAACATTGGCACTACAATTTCGTCTGTGGATAGCACAGAATATAAATTAATGTTTGGTTGGGTTCCCAACACATAGCCACTGCTGATGTGGTGGTTAAGAGGTTGGTCATACTTGTGGTTATACTAGGACAGTCTTTCTCAAAGTGGACGATAACGCCCTCTAGCGGGTGTTAAAGATCTTGCTAAAGAAGATGTTAAGTTCAGTTTACACGTATTAAGTATTTAACTAAATTTTAAGTAAATTAATACGTGTAAACGGACAATTTAGTAGTTTTGTAATTTAGTAGTTAAGTAATCAAGTAGAAAAGTAAGTATTATAATTTAGAAATCTATTTTCTATTAAGCAGGTGGGCGGGGCTTATCACTTAACACGTTTGGACAGGCACTTTTTAGTTAAAATTTAGTGAAATGCTTAAGTAATCAAGTAAAATTCTTAAGTAGTTAAGTAGAATTGTATGAACTAAAGAGCTTTACTAAATTATTACGTGTGGACGCACACTAAAAATTATTCACTTAAAATTTAGTTAACTAATTAACTACTTAATACGTCTAAACCGAACATTAGTGCTTGATATAGTGCGTACATGGCTTCAGCCCATTAAAGGGTCAATGAACACGGGTCTCTCCTCTTGAGGAGGCCTAGAGCATACTCCACCACGCTGCTCCAGTGCGGATTGGTGGAGGGGTTAGTGGCAACGGAAGTTTTCCTGCCATTACCAATGTTGGGAAATATACAATGTATGGGATTTTTTTTATATTTTTACAATCGAATCTTTGTATGTTCCATCTTATGACCCGGTTGCATAACAATCGATCGTCTAACGAACTAGCGATAGACGTGAGAGCTTGGACGTCCATACTAATAGAGTCGTTGCATAAAGCGATGTAATCGCATCAACATACATAAAAAAAAAAAAAAAAAAAAAATTATTAAAATTATTTAAAATTAAAATTATTTCAGTTATTGTATTAATTATTGTATTTATTATGACATTATGTTATTGTAAATTATGTTGGGAATTATGTTAATGCATTAATTATGATATGATTGTTATTGACTGAGGTTGTTTAATGTACCCCCCCGGGGGTTGTCCGCCTTGTCGTGGCGGGGGGGCTTAGTAACCGTGGACTGGTCACCCACGGTGAAGCTAAGAGGCAACCAGGGCCGGCCTGTTTGGGCCGCCGGCTGGCCCGAGGAGGGCGCGCTCCCAGCGGGCTGAAAAAGTCCGCTTCGGACGCGCGTGGAGGTGGGACCGCAGAAGAAGAGGAGTGCCGGTATTACGGTGCGCCGTTCTCCCTATCTTCTGCGGCCGTAGAGGGATCGCAGGGGGAGAGGCGTGTTGGTATTACGGTGCGCCACTCTCCCTACCCCCTGCGAGCTGGCGGGGCCGTTCCGTCGAAACGGCACTGGTGGGGCCGCAGAGGAAGAGGCATGTCGGTATTGCGGTGCGCCGCTTGCCCTATCCTCTGCGGCCGAGGTGTGGTCGGTGGAAGAACCACAGACCTGATCTTCCACCGGGTACCAGTTATCTGGTACCCATGGCCTCCTAGTAGTAGACTCAGGGGGAGTCTGCTACGGTACTGGTGGAGGCCAAGGAGGAAGGCGCACCTTACCATCTGGTGCGCCCATCGTGGAGGGCCTTCGGGCTTCCGTGATGGAGCCGCTTGTGGGCGGCTGCCGCCGGCGGGGTCGCGGATGTGTGCGAAAGCGTTCCCGTAACCCCGTCATAAGGCGGCGAGGTGGAAGATGGGGGGGTTTTTAGTGGGTATACCGTGGGTCTCATTAGCCTATACGGGAGTCCCACATAACCACTCGGGTGCCCCCTGCGCCCGGGTGGTATGCGTAATGCATTTTCCCCCCCGAAAAAAAAAAAAAAAAAAAAAAAAAAAAAAGGTTGTTTAATGTAATTTTAATTTAATTTATTTTATATGGAATTGTGTTCTGAAATAAATAAAAATAAAATAAATAAATAAAGATATTACCACTGATGACGTCATAATTTATTACGAGATGGGCGTATGTATATTGTATGTATGTAAATGGCGGAATGAGCAGACGAGCCACTTGATGTTAAGACCATTGATCACTGGAAATGGTATATTATAATTGGTACTAGCCTGCCTGATCTTGAGAGCCAGTTCTTTCTTTCTTTTTCTTCTCTCTGTCTTGGCCGGCAACGCATCAGTGTTGCCTTTGGTGTTGCTGATGTCCATGGGCGACGAATAGGTGGATCGTCAGCTCGTTTGCCCGCTGTTTTCATTGAAAAAAATTTTGGTGTGAATAAATCGTATTTTGAAACTCGAAATACGTTTATTAGGTCGTCGAATCGATAAATATTTATATCCTTGTTGACAGGTCTTCGGTAGACCATCAGGGTTATCCAAAGGTCAGTGATCGGTTCACCAACTTGGTGAAAAAATGCATCCGGGTACCTGTGTCCCAGAATAAACATGTTTTTGATAGTAAACACCAGAAAATGCTTTATCAGAATTAAATTAATTCATATTCATTGTATTCTACGCACTACTATTTATTTAGCATTTTTGTCGCTTGCACTTTGTTTATTGTTGTCATAAGAAATACATGTTATTTATTAATCTGTGACAGATTGATAAAATCATTTGTTGGAGGTTGGAGCTTAGGAGATGAATCAAAAAGGAAGTTATTATGTTTTGCTAAATGAAATCTTTTTTATTACTGTGGGGGCTTCAGATTTAATGTCAATGGTTATTGAGATAAGTTTGAGAACCAGTGTCTCACTCAAACCTAGATGACTGTTGAAAACTGCTGTTAAATCGCAAAAAGTATTGGAAGATATGCCAAGAAACGTTTTAGTAACATAATTATCAACACAGCGGTGGTTAAAATTAACAACATAGTTTTATATTGAGAAATGTAATCAAAATGTGTATAGCCGTTCTGAAAGTAGGTCGTTCGGCAATCTTGTTGTCAAGGTCAAATTCTAGTGTTGTCACGTGACAGTAGAAGTTATTAGGGTTCCGTAAAGGTGTTTGAGAAGGTCATCTGACCAATATTAGAAAGAGATGAATTTATTCGAATTTGGTTTTTATTGCGTTTCTAACATTTGACTTTGACAGACTATCTACTGTCTTCTAGTCTACCGTGAGTGGTCATAGAAGGCGCGGTAAGAAACTTCCAAGGAGGTTATAATTATTATTTCAGAATTTATCAACCGATTTGACAAATTTTTATTTCAAAATATACTTTCAGATTCGCCCCATATTCATCAAAATTCTGTTCTGATAACCTTTTCATCCTTATTTGTCACTACTTAATTTATTGAGCAATTTTCATAATCATAAAATGCGTATTTTTTAATCTTTCATAATAATTAAAACGCACGCCCGGTTAAGAAATATTTTACCATTCGTGTTAAGCCACGTAAGTATGGCAACATTGATTGAAAAGACACGTCTCTGTAGTTAAAGAACAATAGATGATTTTAATATTCCCTTTCACTCGTACTGTAAAGAGAAAGAGTATTCTTTTTCACTCGCACAATAAAGAATTATATGCATTTTTCATAGGTGGAAAGAAATTGTATAGGTAATGTATGTTTTACTTTCGAAGTTTCTCAAGTTGTTAAACTGTTTGTTTTAATACAACAACCGTAACAGGGTCGAATTGCATTTAATATTGTTTTTTGTGCGAGCATCACAAAACCATTGAACAGATTTAGAAATTCCTGGGCATATTTTGTAACTATGATCTATTTTCATCTTGGGAAACGGATCTGTTCCCGAAGGATAGAACATCGAAGTTAGAATGAACATTCTGTGAGCGTAGGAATTTAAGGTAAATCTGACTGATTAAACTAATTAATTTATTTATTTATTAAATAAAAAATTAATTAGATAGGTACAGCAGTTGATCAGACTAGGGAACCATAATACAGATTTCACCAATCACGTGAGTTGATTAAAGTGAAATCATAGAATACAGTTGCAATCAGGCCGGGCCAATCACTCTCTAGATACTCTATGTTATCCGTGTACTCGTGTAGCAAACATCGGTACATTGTACCTCCTTTGTGTTTGGCGTAAGCCACGGGCGTGGTTGCATAGTCCTTGGCCTACATTCGGCTGCACCCCCGCCCTAGTTAGCGCTCGAAGCGCTTGAACGTTCAGTGAAAGGGGGCTACGAGGTCGCTGCAGCGCTGCAGCCGCTGACGGGGTTACTCGTTCTATTTTAAAAAGCGGGGCGTAGCAACAGCACTGTACGAAATAGGGCAAGAGCGGGAGCTAACCGAGCTATATGCAGCTTGCATCTATGGTGCCCTGGTACTTGTTGTAATTATTATGGCGGTTTTGACGAAACTTTTCATGGAAATGCTGTTCTCTACGAGAAAGGGAAAATAAGGGCATTGTGCCTTTTAGCTGCGCCATCATGGAATGGATTGGTCTTGCAATATAAATTTGGAATTTTGAACACCCGATGACAGTGCAATAAAATTTCAAGCTAGATATTTTCTTTGTGCATTTTTTTCATTCAGTTTCTGATACTTTTAATTCAATGGCAAATCCGTAGAACAAAGCCAAATTCGTAATAAAAATACCAAGAAATAAATCACATCCGTAAGCGAATGACACTGACAATATGACAATGAATATGACAATGGCTGCGTTCCAGTAGTAGCTCACATCGCTCACAACGATCAAAACGTGTTCCACATGGCGACCACGGTCGTCATGGTCGCGGCGAATACGTCATTGATGACGTCATTAATTTCGCTCACGGCACGCTCAAAACAACCCACCTCACGGGGTGGGTCGAAGTGGTCGAATTGCAGTGTTGCCAGATACGACGAAGTTACTCTCGCCAGTTTTTAGACTTGGCGACACTGGGTAGAAATGGATGGTGATAGAAATTTGGCGCAATTTTATAAAAGTTAAGGATGGTGATGGAAAAAATAACTTTATACGATTCGACAAGAAATACTTTAGTGGAACTAGTAGTTTCTCCAACAGATGCTCGACGTGGGGTCACAAGTTGATAGAAATATGTTAAATTATGTAAATAATTTTAATATTTTTAATGTTTAATTCACTATACATATAGCCATGTATACATTTTTCCTCGTCGGTCAATATCATTAACATAATTATTATGCAATTTTTTATTATACTAATTTGTCTTTTCATAAAAAAATTTTTTGTTTGTAGATATACTTTTTTGCTAGTGTAAAAATAAAATTGATAATTAATTATGTAACGTTTATTTATAGCTTAAAAATTATAACATAACCTCTAATCTAAGTTTCAGACTTGTCTAATTCTCAACATCATAGAGTACATTTTGTATCATCGGCTAAAACGTGTAAATACTCTGTGGCTTGAACGCTCACGTCCGCGTCGCTCACTATACCCGTTCCACTTGGGTGTATGATTGTAACGCTCACAAGCTAGTGGAACGGCAAAATCGCGGTCGTGAGCGTGGTCGTTGTGCCCTACGTTCCACTAGACGATCACAACGATCACGCTCACGACCGCGGTTTTTCCTGTTCCACTAGCTTGTGAGCGTTACAATCATACACCCAAGTGGAACGGGCACTTCGACCCACCCCGTGAGGTGGGTTGTTTTGAGCGTGCCGTGAACTGCCGTGAGCGAAATTAATGACGTCATCAATGACGTTTTCACCGCGACCATGACGAGCGTGGTCGCCATGTGGAACGCGTTTTGATCGTTGTGAGCGATGTGAGCGTCTACTGGAACGCAGCCGTGATCGTCTACTGGAACGTAGGGAATATGACCGTTTGTGAGTTTTACTTTGACATTATTAAGACTTAAAATGTTGTTCAGGTATAAACTCGAATATGATATGAATGATTCGCAAAAAAATGGAGTTGTTCGTATTTTTAACCGACTTGAAAAAAAGGAGGAGGTTCTCAATTCGACTGTATTTTTTTTTTTATATTTGTAGCCTCAGAACTTTGGACTGTGCGAACCGATTTTGATGATTGTTTTTTTAATCGAAAGCTGATGGCTGTCATGTGGTCCCACATAAATTTTATTGAGATCTGACAATGGCATCCATGAGAAAACTACATAAGTCGTAATTTTGTATTAAGATGTGCGCGACAAATTGACGAATAACTCAATATCACGTCAACCGATTTCGATTATTCTTTTTTTAATAGAAAGCTGGTGCTTGTCGTGTGGTCCCACATAAATTTGAACGAGATCTGACTAGTAGTTTTTGAGAATTTGAAGTCGGTTATTTTTTGTTAGTAAAATTTAGATTATTATTATTTACTATTTACCTATTCCTGGTGATAGTTCCCCGTTTGCTTACCATAACAAGTTAAAGTGATGACGAACGGTAAAATATTTAGATTTTTCACTGAATATCCTTAAAATCGATTGTAAAAATCTATAGTTGAAATTCTTCATTCGAATAAACTAATTTTTAAATATTAAAACATATTTCAATTGTCACTTTACTTGTTATATTTTGTTATATTTAATCAGGCAAAAATCTAGTTTTTTTTGAGGTACATATTATGGTTTCTGTAATGAACAATGAAGTAGGCCCAATTTCGGCGATCTCCTTTCAAAGTTATTGGATTCTACGGTTTAAACCTAAGAACGTGACTCAACTATACGTATACTTGCTTGATGTTTACTTTACTCTACCGTATTATGCGAGCCTGATCTGTTCTAGTTAAGTAGTTAATAATGTAAAACTTCACACGGCCTGCTTTTTAGGTCACGCCCTGTAACCCTCTCGTGCTGAGAGGCCTTTGTGGCTCTTTACATGTGGTCTTGGTGTCTCACAGACACTTTCGTTAAGCTTTCCTTTGTAATATACAAATGGGTTTTGATTTATGCCTGCCTGGTGTGACTGATGTGGTTTATTGATGAATTCCTGGTATCTATCTACTAGGGATTGTTTTTTCATTCCAACAATAACATAAACAAGGTAATCGTTTAAAAAATTTGGAGCCAAACCTGTATGTAGTATCAGGAGGCCAATTCTCATTTCGTAGAGATACATGTCTAACAGAGATATCTCGAAAAAACATGGCCGATTGGCCTCGTTTTATTCGAGGTCGGCCATGTTTTTTCGACATATCTCTGTTAGACATGTATCTCTACGAAATGAGAATTGGGCTCCTGGTCATGCTTATTACGAAAATGCAATGTCATCAGATCTAAAGCAATATGTAAAAATAACTCCTTACGATTAGAGGAAGTAGGCCTTATTAATCTTGCAAGATTTATTTTATAAACCTTTGCGAACAAAACCTATATTATTCAAATGAGAAAGGGGGCCAAAACGACCGATGCGGAGGGTCCGTGTGGGCAGTTGCTGGCCGGGGACAGGAAGCGTCGTCACAGTACGCTGCGATGCGCCCGGTGAGACAGCGTGGCTGGTGTGCTTTCACCAAGAGAGGTCGCTGCAGTCCGTCGCCACACACCATAGAATAATCTCATATTGGCCGTAAAGAATTGCAAGGCTTTTGAACCGCCCATAAATGTTTGTCTCCTTGTTACAACTAAGTTTTATTCACAGACATATATCCCCCTCTAACCAGAACCCGTTCTAATTTCCCACAGATGCACAGTAACGAGCCCACGCCCACGCCCACGCCGCCCGCCACCGGCCCAGCGCTGCTGCTGCAGCTGGGGCGGCTGATCGTGCGCTCGAGGAGCGCCAGTCCGGCAAGGAAACGGCGCCCCTCTACCAGTCACCAGGTGGGTTTGTGGAATGCGATAAGAGATGGCGTTAGTGGTCTCTTTGAATCTCGCGCTCCTCTTAAGGAGACCTAGAGGCCTAGAGCATACTAAACTTCATCTCGCTGCTTCAGCGCGGATTGGTTGCCAAATCAAGTGTTGGAATTTGCCCTCCCACATGGTTTAACAACTGTTATCTTAACCATGACTGGGACCGATGACTTTACGTACCCTCCGAAGCACGGGAACGCTAAAGAAATTGTTGCCACTAGCGGTCACCCATCCAACTACTGATCGCGTCGGTTGTTGCTTATATTTTTCGAGGTTTCCTTAATTATTGCTATGTAAGTAAATTAAATGGGCCTGATGGGTCTGGGCATACATTCGAGGAGGGGACGTGACGTGAACAAGTTGTAATATACTAGATGCTGGTTGCTGCGTTGCTTTCATTACCACTGCTCGCGTCGTGTTGGCAATCAGTTATTCCCATTGTTATTTGAGCTCCTGACTATTTACTGTGCTCTTCTACAAAAGGAAGCCCTCAGAACCACTAGCGGTCAACCTTCAGATGGTGTTCCGTCGTTTCTTAAGGACTCAAAAGCAAAATGACCAATGACTAAGACCTATTGACTTATATGACGACCCTGTAGCCTAGTTAGTAGCGCTAGCGACCCTGCCGGACCAAACATCCCATTGATCAAAATATCCTCGACATCTGCTCTGGTACTGTGCTCTGTCCTAAGGTCTCCGGTCACTGTCTTCCAGGTGCAAGTACAGCCGAAGGCGGAGAGCGAGTCCAAAGGCGTGGAGGTGCAGCTCAGTGACCACGTCCAGGCGTTGTGGCGCGAACAGATTCCAGTTTGTATTGAGGTCAGTTGAGATGGGGAGATATGAGGAGATAGGGAGAGATGAGGAGATAGGGAGAGAGAGAGAGAGGAAAGGAGACGATATGTGGAGAGAAGGAGAGTCTTCTTTATTTCCTTCCTTCTTTCTTAGCCGGCAACGCATTAGTGATGCACTTCGTGTTGCTAATATCCATGGGCGACGACATCAAGACCATGTCTTTCATTCCAGGTCCTCCTAGCCCCGGAGTGTCCAGAATGCTACGCAGCCCTCAGCCGCGTGGAGGGGGAGGCCTCGTACGACAAGCAGCATGCCCAACAGCGCGCGCTACTGCTCGAGCGGTGGACCATGCGAGCGCTGATCAACAAGTAAGGCGTTCGTTGGTTGGGTTGGTGATTAAAATATGGTGGTTAGTTGGCGACTTGGATGACATGGGTATGTGTGTACCCAGGTTCTGGTCTAGGAGAGGGTTGGTCCGAATCACAAGTTTTTGGCTAAGGGGGGACAAACTTCTCAGAATCCGCTGGTAACCCATGGCGCATGGTAACTGTCTACTATGTGGTGTACGGAGACTGGGTTCTGAACTAGTTTCTGTTATTCTGGTTGGGTTTTTTATGGTAGGAAGAAGTATGCCCTGCTAGCTACCACCCAAACCTTTTAAGGTGAACGCTAAATCCGAAGAAAATAAACCTCTTTAGAAAAACTTGGTTGAGGTTGAACTATAATTAATAGCCGTTTCCTCATTTGACGATATCAATTAAATGTTTTGAAAAACATAACTGAAAATTATCATTTGTCAAAAAATCGTCTAATTTGTAATAAACTTTCTTCATAATTTGACTTTTTAATTCCAATTCGTTGCAGAACCCACGACACCCCAGCCTTCATCACAGCACAATGGCTGCTGAACGCGGTGCGCTCCCAGCTGCACTTCTCGCAGTTGTCGGCCTGGTTCGCGAGACTCAAGGAAACCAAGGTGCCTGAGGAGAGCCCCACGGAGCGAAGGTATGGATGACCTGAATCATGCTATCAAAGATTTCTGCATCACTTGCATATTCAAACGTTCCGAATAGAACCCTAGGGATGTTTCTTTCTTTCTTTTTCTTCTCTCTTTCTTGGCTGGCATCGCATAATTGTTGCCTTTAGTGTTTGATGGACGACGATAGCCACTTACCATCAGTGGATCGTTAGCTCGGTAGTTCGTTTGCAGGCTATTTCCATAAAAAGTTGTCTCTCCTGACGAGAGATCGCTGATGATTTGAACACGGTTTCTGAACCCAAGGTTCCCTTGTACCCTGACGTTTTGATCTAAGACAAGACAATATTTGATAGTAAGTGGCCAACGGTCGTCATCACTGACGCGTTGGCTTAAGATAAGTAGACAATCTGATGGCAAGTGGCCAACAGTCAACAGTTTATTCTATTCTAACACCAGAGGCACTCACGCGTTGCCAGCCAAGAAAGAAGTATGAAAAAGTTCAGTGGAAGTGTCACAGAGCCAGAAACGAGAGAAAAAGTATTTCTTGCCAGATAACCTTTAAGTAATAAACCAAACATTGTTTTCCAGGCGCAAGCTAAGCCGCGAGACGTGCAACTTCAAGAAACTGGAATCCAACACCGAGGACAAGGATCTCAACGACCGCAAGCTGAACATTGTCTACTCCATCAAGATACCGGGCGAGAGCTACAAGATGGCGGACTTCGCGCTCCCGCCCACCGACCACACCTTCCCTATCACCGACATAGGGAACAACGTTTACCTCAAGGTGGTTCTTGAGAGCCTCCCGCGTATCAACGATATCCCAACTGTCACATGTACCTGTAGACGGCCCAGCAAGGAAGTTCCCCCGAATGTCCACGAAGAACTTATCGGGAAACTCAACGATCTCACCCTGGGCCCGCGCTCCTCCAAATACTCGCCCGATGCCATCAACTCCAACATTGGCAGCACCAGCCGTAGACTCTCCATCATATCGAACCCCGGATCCACGGAATATCTCTACTCTACCCGAGATAAGTCAGAGGAGAAGAAGATAGTTGATGATAGAATGCACACCCCCTGCAGCGAAAGCGGAAAACACAAGTGTAATTGCGATGAGGAGTCCGACGGGAAAGAGAATCACAGATCTTCCACTAGCATAAGCGAGGAACCAAAGAAGTTGGACGAGGCCCGGCTGAAAGAGATAGCGAAATACAAGAGACGGATGCGGAAGGAGAGCAAGCTGAAAAGACTCTTCGACAGCACGTCTTCTGAAGGCGAGGTGAAGAGTAAAGAAACTCATACGTCCATCCCGATTCTTCAGGCAGCGAGGTTCGATAGATTCAGAGCGATCGGTTGCTACAGGAATCAGACGTATCTGACGCTGCCCGCGAGCAGAATCGAGAGCAGATCGCCGTTCGTTGAAGCAGTGAGCATTCCGCCGACGGAGTTCAAGAAGACCAACACAGTGTCTACTCAGACCGAGGATATAGCTTGCCAGTGTGGCACGGTGCTCCAAATGCAATGTCACAGCTGCTCCGACAGAGGCATGGTGCGATCCGAGGGGAACTACAACCTCGCGTCAATTGACACGGAGAATGGCGTCAGACGCAAGTGCGAGGAAGACGATAAAGCGCTGAAGAAGCATAAATGTGATAATATTAGCAGTAATTCAACGTGTGATATAAGTTTAAATAATTTTAGTGATAGTGTTAATGATGATGATGCCTCGATTATAAGGAGGCCGAAGTTGCGGCGTCTTTTCCCCATAGTGGACAGGATAGAAAAGATAGTCGCGGATCGGTTTGCGCAGAAGGACTCTGAGAGTGACATCCAAGAGTTGAATCTCCGTGATGATGACACGGTCTTCTCGCTGCCGAAGCCTGAGGCGAAGCGGCAGAAGACATATTCTATCAACGAAGACTACGTGCTTTACGAGAAATGTGATTACGGAACGATCGATAAATGCGATATGGAATCTCCGAAAGAAGAAGACCGAAAAGACCTAATAAAACACCTAGTAGACCGAAAAGACCAGAATGGTTTCGTGTTTCCCGACCCTAAGAAGGCCTGTCCTGATGCCCAGGTGCCCTCTCCGACCGAGATGGACCGATTTCGATGGAGATTTGACTCTGCAGCATCCATGGTGTTCCACACGAAGACCGGTCTCCCCCTCACCTCTAGTCCCGCGCCGCTCCGACGCGGCAACAACTGTTTTGACTTTGATGATTCGATAAACGGAATTTCTGGAATTAAGAGGTGAGTTACACTTTAATTTATTTCAATCAAATCTACTGAGAATTTCTTGGGCTTCAAAAATGCTGTCAAGAAATAATTTGAAAGAGATAGATATAGCAAGATATTGGAAGATAACGACTGTTTCCTCACGCCTTCACGATAATAACTAGGACCGACAGCTTTACGTGCCCTCCGAAGCACGGAAGCACTCAAGAACGTTTGCCACTAGCGGACACCCATCCAACTACCGACCGCGTCTGATGTTTAACTTTGTCGTTAAACTATACCTAGTATCGATACCTAATACCTAATCTATTATTATTCCAGCGCGCTATTCCACCCGATCTCGCCCCCGTCGCCCGCGGCGGCGCCCCCCAGCCCCTCGCGCGCTACGCCCCCGCCGCCCCGCAAGCGGGAACCGGCACTGAAGAAACTGAGGATCGGGCCCAGCACTGGCTTGCTTGGTGAGTGTCTTGCGGGTTATGGGTGCCTGGTACTTGCGTAGTAGGCACTACTAATATTCTGTGAAAGTTTGTAAGGATGTTTGTTACTTACTCTTCCGAGTTCCTGGAACTCTTCTACTTCCAGACTACCGAGGCAAACTTCGTTTCTATCGGATTGGTATTCGGTATAACACGGTTGTTTCTAATCTTAACTTAATTTGGTTAATGTGCCATTTAAAGTGTAGTTTCTCCTCTAATTAAGCCAACCTAATTAACCGTTTTCTCTGCTAATTAAGAAGTTCCTAGATCCTAGTTCCTAGATAGATAGGGGATAGAGGGGGAGAGGGAAGGGGATGGGAAGAGTGAGCGGGAGGGAGAGAAATGTAAAACTAAGGTCTAGTTAAAGAAATTCATTGATTGTTAGGCGGTACGAAGTTCGACGGGTCAGCTAGTATTTTAAATATAAAACATGTTGCAGTATCTTGATAACATTATAATGGAACTATAATAATAGAAAATACGAATATGCTGCCGGGTCAGCTAGTATATACCAATATTGTAAAGAGGAAGAGAGGATTTGATTGTTTGTTTGCATTGAATAGGCTCCGAAACTACTGAACCGATTTGAAAAATTCTTTCACTGTCGGGAAGCTATAAGAAGAAGAAAAATTAAGGATCCTTAGTGAAACTCCAATAATGTAACCCAATATGTAAAAAAATAAGGAAACCGAAGCAAAGCGAGGGCGGTTACTCGTAATTTATATATAAAATACATCTTTATTACTTACCTACTCAGCTGATTTCCTTAAGGTGCAAAAGATAAATGTCAGTCTTTGGAACCTTCCAGGCAGCTTCGAGGAGTCAGCCCTCAAGGGTCGCTTGGAGCCGGTGGCCACGGTGGCGGGCTTCACGGCGGAGCTGGGCGCCTCGGGGGCCTTCTGTCCCCCGCACGAGCGGTTACCCGTCACCGTGTTCTTCTATGCACCTGGGGGAACTAATGCCCCCTATATGGTGAGTGATTATGACATTCATGGCCCATTGGGGACTTGTTGGGGGCTTTCTGTCCCCCGCACGAACGCCTGCCTGTCACGGTGTTCTTCTATGCTCCTGGGGGAACTAATGCCCCCTATATCTTGGTCTATTGGGAGGTTTCTTTATTAGACGATTACTTGATAGCCCTTACTTTTTTGATGTTTTGTCACTTTTTTATATTTTCCATTTTGACTTATTGTTTGTTTCGATATAGTTTTGCAGTCATGACGGTAAAACATTTCACCATAACTACGTTTCTTGCTTCTTAATCCCGTCTCCATAAAGTTGATAATATTATAGATTGTTCACTCAAGAATGTGTAAAGAATAAACTCTAGCAGTACAGACTCCGAACCAATCCACACTGGAGCAGCGTGGTGGAGTATGCTCTGGACCTCCTCAAGAGGAGAGACCCGTACTCAGTAGTGGGCCAATAATTAATGTAATATTACCAGTGTGTTTTTTAATGTTTTTGATACTAGTAGGCAATCAAGACGGACTATCGTCGCAGTTTATTTGCAGTCGTCTAAGTCCACAATTGGCGGTAGCAACGCATTGCTGAGCACTTGCTTCTAAAACACGGAGTAACAGTCTAGTATATTATGTCTTATTAAGAATGCTTATTATTTTACTTTTAAACTTTGAGTAGCGAAGTTGTTTTCAATATATTGTTTGTTCATAACTCCCTCACTTAATTACTTTTTTCTTTCTGAAAAGTAATTTCAGTGAGCTTTTAGGAATATCAAAATTCAGTTTTGATATAGTGATTTTTATCACAGAAAAGTTTATCACCAGGATCACATAAATCTAGGACTTGTTCGTGTCGCTATCTCTGTCTTACATGTGCTAAAGTTCGCAAAGCCTATGTTCAGACGCGCCAAGATACGTCGGCCGTACTTTACAAGCTTTTATTTATGAAACGATTAAGATAAAACATTAAAGATAGCTAAATATGTTAGATTATTATGTAGTACGTATGTAAATTAGCAACACAGGACACTACACTTTATAAAACTTATGAATTCGATCGATTACGTTTATTTGAATTAAAAAAATAAATCGGAATCAAAATAAAACTATTATTAATATTTATTACTAGAAGTTTTGCTTCGGTTTTCGTTTAGAATAAAAAATAGTTATAATTCTATTGGTGAAAGAATTTTGGAAATCGGTCCATTATTTTTTGATATCCATTACAAACAAACAAACAAAAAATCTAAACTTCCCTCTTTATAATATCAGTTTAGATAATTTATAACCGACTTCAAAAAAAGGAGGAGGTTCTCAAGTCAACTGTTTTTGTGTGTGTTACGTCATAACTTTTTACTGTACCGATTTTGATGATTCTTTTTATATTCGAAAGCTGGTGCTTGTCATTTATTTGAGCGAGATCTGACGTTATCCCTAATTTAGAAGTCAGTTATTTTGTTCGCCTACAGACTTAACACACATAAAATCTTGTTACCAGGGCCACATAAACCTCGGACCGGGCGGCTACCGCGTGGCTCGCTCGGGGACGATCCAAGTGTCGCTCTTCAACCCTCATGGCACCCTGGTGAAGATGTTCGTGGTGCTGTACGACCTGACCAGCATGCCGGCCATGGCGCGCACCTTCCTCCGACAGAGGACCCTGTACATGCCCGCGGGGGCGGAGCCCCCGAAGCCAAGCCAGGTGCATAAGTGGCTGCGGTATCTTATACATCTCAGGTGAGTCCAGTTCAGATCATGGTGAGAGAGGCGTAGCCTTGCCCAGACATAATTATCCGAAAAAAGATATTGTAATTGTAAATTTTTTCATATTACCAAAGTGTAAGTCATTTAGTACAAACCACACACAAGGTAGTACAAATAAATCCAAAGTATAAGTACGTTTTATAAACCTCGCCCGTAGTACGTGAACTGTGAATGGTCACTCTTCATTGGACGACACGTTAACGACACATGTCAGCTATTGACATAAAAAATATAAACATACACAACATATCCTGCCCATAAAACTAATGTAAATATGTAATTGGAATTCTTATATAAAATATTTCTCCTTTACAGATTCATGACCTCCAAATCCGGAAAACTGTATCTCCACACAGATATCCGCATAATAGTTTCAAGAAAAGCCGATTTAGATACGGCCACGGCACATTCCGCCTTATTCCGCCCGCTGCCGGCCAATCAGAGCGACGCCGCGTCCTCGTCGACCAATCAGAAGCTAGATAATCCCAAGAAGACAGAATCGACCAATCAGAGCGCTGGAATTTCGACCAATCGCACGCCGAATCGCGTTTTTGGCGGGTGCAGCGATTTCGACAATGAAATGAAGGAATTCGGTTATGAAAATCAAAATGGAGTGTCGTATGAGCTCAGGAGTTTTACTTACGCCCCCGAGAACCCTAAATATTCGCCGCGGTAGGGTTCCGTGGCTGTCGATGTTTAGTGCCTGCTGATGTATGCAATGATTTCGTGTTAGTAATATGTATGTATTAAAAAAGAATATATTTTTGGTTTTATATATGTTTGTTTTATTCGAAATGAAACCGAGTAATAAAATAGTTACATATTGTTTACGTTCTTCTCAATGTTAAATCATACCTTACGTATAGTTGATAATGACAAAAATTCTGTAATATCAAATAATTAGAGAATGTTTTAGAATCATACCCTGCATACCTAATTCTTTTGTCGATTGTACATGTTTTGTAGGTACATTTTGTACATTTTTTTGATTAGGTATGGGTAGTAAGTAGACTTAGTAAAACATAAGTTTCTTGATAAGAAGTTTCAAAAAAATTAAAAAATAAGAACAATAATTTATTCGATAAATATTACAAACATACAACCGAACACGCAATAAATAAAACACAAATTATGGCTTCGACTTATATCTATTTTTAATTTCAATAAATTAAGACACATCGATCAAATATTATTTAGTTCTGCGTCAACGAAGACTAATTAGCTGTTTGAAACGTTAGTTAATTATAATAATAAATAATAATAAACGCTAACACACACTCCCGCAGTAGGTTTACCTGTGTCGCGGGTGGCATGGACGACACATATAACACCTCACAGGGTGTTATTGTACCCGAGTACAAATATTTATCTGTCACATAAACATCTGCCCCGGCCGGGTATCGAACCCGGGACCCCTCGCTTCGCAGACAGGGTCGCTACCAACTAGACAGGGTCTACACACTAGTTACTAGTGTAGTAGTGTTAATATTAATTTATTAGTTAACTTTAAAAAACAGTTTAAACAAATCAAATAGCCTTCGTTAACGATTAAGTAATAAATAAATAAGTTAAAATTAATTTAATATAAATAACATTAAATAAAGCTATTTTACAAGCTGGGAATTGACAATAACAATTTATTTTATAATGTTATCAATTCTCTGCCAGGAAACACATAAACGTGGAAGCATTTTATTTTAATTATACAAATAAACTTAATTATACTTAGCATTTTATTTTAATTATACAACTAAACGTAATTATACTTATGAACTATCCTAATTATTTTGGATTAATTGAAAGTTCATATACCAATTATATTAGTTATACAAACAATTTAACACTTCGCAGTGTTTTTAATTTTGTTTTAAATTATAAATATTATTTTAGGTAAAAACAGTGGACAAAATTGCGGTCAAGCTAATATAACCCACATATTAAGCGTAGAAAAATACATCATTATAATATGTGTCAAAGATGTTAATATTTATTATTTTGTTAATAATTTAAATACAAATGCAGCTATAAGTCGCCCAGTTATAACTGGGTCAAAATATTACTGTCTTAATTTAATACAAATATATACCATAAGACACCGTTATATTTAAAGCATTTAGCTTCTCGTTAGTATAACTATACGAGTAGTATAACTATACCTCGTAAAATGAAATGAAAAAAATAGGCGAATATATTTAATTTATTAAATAGCCAGTGTCCAAGCGTTTTTTTATTTATTAAGTTACATCCCTTTTTTTCTGGTCGCCAACCAATTTTATTTACTTTTATCCTATTTTTTTTTTTTAATTTCATGGCAATGGTACTCAACTATAGAGGAGTGTACACTGTAAGTTATAGGTATTATTATGTAGCTACGATTAAAAAAACATGAGTAATTTTTTAGTGGACAAAAAATTGTGCAACATGCAAATTCATACTTTTTCTTCACATCAAGAAATATTATGTTCTAACAGTGACGCAAACACTAATTACATTTTGTGAATGTGAATTTTATTTGTGCTTACACTTCACCCCCCCCTCACACCCTAATTCGTCATCAAATGCTTCCATGTTTCCTTTCACTGGGCCTAGAATTAATATTTATTTATCAGGGTGCGATCAATCACTACGCTAGTAATACGCCATGACATGTTAGGAGAGAGTCAACAGAGGTCGCGTCGGGTAAGTCTGCGCGATGCGGTCGTGTGCCCTGTAGGGACCGTTGTTGATTTCTACGTGCTCTTCAGCGTCCTCCTGGAAAATTCATATTTGTTGTTAAAATCATTGATTTTATTTATCAACTTAATGAAAAAAAGTGCTCGTATGATAGGCGAGCAGATTGTGTCGATCCGAAGCGATCGACAAAGTTAAGCAACAGCGGATGGGCGACCGCTAGTGGCAAACATCCCCCCAGTACGGACGACGCGTTTGCTTCGTCTTTCATTATGCGTACTGCGAAAGACTGAACAAGTTGCCCGTCTGGGTGTTTCCGTTCGATTATAATATGGGTGTTTTCAAGTCAAAAGTGAATAGGCTTTTACTAAGTTAGTACGCTTTACCATCCACGACTTAATTTCCGCACCATCAGGTGGTTTTGTGTTCAAGCATTAAGTTATTGTGTAAAAAAAAAACATTTCTTGAGCGTTTCCGTGCTTCGGAGGGGACGTAAACCCGTCGGTTCCGGTTGTTATCATAAGATCTGAAAGATGGCATGAAAGCCCACACTTGGCCACCACTAACACCACCAATGCGTACTGGAGCAACCTGGTGCCTCAGACCTCCTCCTGAAGAGACTAGGTTAATGGGTTGAAGCCAAACAAGTAAGTACAGTGCATTATGACGTGTACAGTCACCTGCAGAGAAAAGTAACCTATCTGTTTAGAACGCAACAGGCAACGGAAACGTTGTTCGTATATTTATAAACAGATGGGTTACCTTCCTCTGCAGGTGACGTGTACCAAGTAACTGGTGATAATATTAGGGGCGTAGCTACCGCTGTATCAGCCGTATCAATTATACGGGCCCCTAGCGTATAGGGGCCCCAAAGCTCGCCAGCGGCTTACGACCGCTACAGTTGGCACTCCTTTTACATATACTTGAAAGCTAACGAGGGGGCCTCACAACAAATATTGATATGGGGCCTCCTTAGGGCTAGCTACGCCTCTGGATAGTATGATGGTGTGAAGGTATACCTCGGGCTCCATACTCCGCGACCAGGGTCCCCAGCCCGGTTCCTCCTCGTGATCGTAGTGGTGTTGGTGTTGAGCGTGTTCGTAGTATATCACCTGCAACGAATGATGGTCAGATATTAAGATATAACGTTTCAGTAGAGAAGTCCTGCTACCGATTTTTAAATACCTAGTCAAAAAAAAACATTTCTTCATTTGCAGTGATAGCCTAGCGGTTAGAACGTTGGTCTCCCGAACGAAGGGGCCCGAGTACAAATCCTGGCACGCACCTCTAATTTTCAAATATTATGTGCGTATTAGAAGTTAATTATCACTTGCTTGGGTGAAGGAAAACATCGTGAGGAAACCTGCACACCGGAGAGTTCTCCATAAAGTTCTCAAAGGTGTGTGAAGTCTACCAATCCGCACTTGGCAAGCGTGGTAGACTATGGCCTGTACCCCTCACATTGTGAGAGGAGACCCCGAGTCCAGCAGTGCGACAATTATGGATTGTTCCTTTTTTTTAAGTCAAAAAAATCCTGATTTTTTTTATTCACTACCCGAAAAACTATTTTCTATCATGATTTATAAACAAAATACTAAAAAAATCAAGTCATTATTTTTCTTATGCATTTTTGGATATAAACATGTTAATAGGTATTTTTTCATTCATTTTGTAAATCGACCCAAAGCAAAACAAGATTAATTTAATAACACACATATAAAACGGCAATAAATAGAATGCACGATATCTAGACACCTGCTCGAATCACTTTCACAACGACCTCTGGCGACCGCAATCCTCAACACGACACGACCTTTATACACTCAGACAGACGTTGTAACACTTCCCACTATACACTATAGGTAGGTACAGCAGATGTATAGATAGGTTTTTGTTGAACTAATAGTGTTAACTAGATTAGATTTGTGAATTAATCTATACTAATATTATAAAGAGGAAAGATTTGATTGTTTGCATTGAATAGGCACCGAAACTACTGAACCGATTTGAAAAATTCTTTCACTGTTGGGAAGCTACACTATCCCCGAGTGACATAGGTTATATTATATTATTTTCAAAAAAATTAGGGATCCTTAATAAAACTCCAATAAAGTAACCCAAGGTGTAAAAAATAAGAAAACCAAAGCAAAGCGAGGACGGTTACTCGTCAAATATAAGTTAACAAGTTCGAAATTGGGGTAAAAGAAGAGACTTCCAATAGTCTTTTAATCTCATGTAAAATCACAATTAAATATTTGAAGAGTTCCAGTATTTGTTGAACTTGTTTTTAATACAGCAGACTTCTGAGAAAATTATCTAATAAAATACAAGTTGCTTGTATAATTTTTACTAAAAAATATTCTTAAGACTTCTACTCTTAAGACTTCTAAGTACCTAATAAATAGTTTTTGATCCTCATATAAAAATCACCTCATCAATATTTGAGGATCCCAACATCAGAAAAATATGGGACCAATCTAGAAGCATACATAAATAATCTTCAAAATTGGATGATAAATTAACGAGACATAAAAAAACCACCGAAATTATTTAAAGCCGGTAAAAATTAAAAACATGATTTTATTAATGTTTTATCATTACTCTGTATTGAAAAACAGAAAACTAAACGAGACAGTTTTCTGTATGTACAATCGGCAAAAGAATTAGGTATGCAGGCATGAAACAATAAACGTTCGGTAATGTTTAATGTGTTTAACGCCCCAACTCAAGAGTCAGTAATGGTTACTTAAATAGTTCCTTAGTAAAGAATCACCAAACAAGGAGCGATTTAAGTAACCGTTAGTGACTCTGAGTTGGCGCGCAATATATTGTTTATTATGTTTTTTTTATGGAAATAGCCGGCAAACGAGCCGACGATCCACCTGATGGTAAGTGGCTATCGTCACCCATGGACATCAGCAACACCAAAGGTATCACTGATGCGTTGCCGGCCAAGAAAGAGAGAAGAAAAAGAAAGAAAGAACTGTCACTCAAGTCCCCAGCCGGAACACGACGAGTCGTTTGGCGGCTGACTCATGCTCGATGATAGGTAACTTTCCAAGCGAGATGCAAAAATATTGATAAACAAAATCATTTACCATAATTAAGTATAATACGCCCATGTACCCGACTGCAAAGGAATCTTTTTCGCGCGCATCTTTTATGTATGTTTTTTTATTACCTCATTATCTTGCCAACGGTTGGACCAATTTATATAATTTAGATATCATCATGGAATAATGCAATGTGGGTAAATAAAGAGCTCACTATAAGTTTTTTTTTAATTTTTATTTACCTTTACTAGTTCAAAGTTCGTTTTCATCCGAATGTTCGGTTAAATTGCCGAATAATTACCGAATATTCTAACAGGAGGTTATATTTTATTATTTGAGTTTTAAAATGTACCCAGATTCTAATTAAGTTGATGAAGACAGACTTCTAATGCAACAAACGTAAAAACAAATTCTTGTAATCTCTTCGCTATCTGTCTGTCCGTCTTTGTATCTACCTATCTGTCTGGCAAATTTTTTTTTTCTTTTGGGAACAATGTTGAATATTTTTGACCGAACATTCGGCCAAATATTCGTATTCGGCTGAACCCGTATTCGGATCATCACTATCATAAGGATTCATTTATTTATTAGCACGAATCCTAAAACCACTTCGACACGACAAGAACTTCGACAAGAATTATCAGTTCGGAATTCCATCGAAAGTTGACTGGAAGCACAAAACCCGAACATAGCCGACAGCCATTAATAAATTAGACGGAATTACAAACCGCTATCAAACAATTTCTGGTCAAACATAAATACCTAGCATCAGACCCTACCAGGCGATCAGAAATCTAAAACAAATGATATACGCTCCAGGCGCGAACACTTGACCAAGCGATGACGAATTGTCACCCATTAGCCTATCAGTGATAATTCTACCAGGCGCGCAGCTTTCTACAGAACCGGTTGTGATCCGTGGGCAGTGGGCGTGGGACTAGGTTTGGGCATAGGAAAGCTAGCTGATGTCGTGATTACAATGTTTTCTGCGCAGACAAATTGGCCGTGAACTCTGTTGACTTTAAGAACTGGGAAGGATGGTTTTGATAGGTACTCTGTTGATAGAAACATTCTTAATAGTTTAAAATAAATTTCTTTGCGCTATTGTCGCAACGGATGTACGGATTTCCAAGCGGTTTTTACCAAAGATTATTTATTATTATAGATTCGATACGATTATTATTTACATTATCTAAGTACATAATAGGTATAAAAGATTATTTGTAATAGATGTAAAACGTTTATACCATGGGATTCCCTGTGTCGTGGGTGGCACTATGCATGGACAACACAAATAGGACATTATAAACCTACGACCTGAGAATCACAATTTCTGGCTCCGAGAGGCGAGAATCAAACCCGGGACGACTCGCTTCGCAGGCAGAATGACCAACTTAACAAATAGCACATAAAATATAATGTATTTACTACAGGCTAGTCTTTATAGAACTCTTTATAAGTGCACTAGCTTCCGCTCGCAGCCTCGCCCACGTGGGTTTCAGTCAATTTACACAAAACTATATTGAATTATACATCTACACCTTCCTCAGGAATGCCACTATCTATTGGTGAAAACCGTACAAAAATCGTTAGTTTTTGAGTTTATCGCCTTCATACAGACATAGAGACACGACCGGGAGACCTTATTTTATAATATATACTAGCTGCCCGGACAGACTTCGTTCTGTCAAAAGTTTTTTTTATTTTGAGATGTAAGCTATCCTATCTTTCAAGTTGGATCAAACTGCACACGGTGTGCAAATTAGATTAAAATCGGTTAAGTAGTTTAGGAGTCCATCGCGGACAAACAACGTGACACGTAATTTATATATATTAAGATAAGTTATACTATGTAGTGTAAACATTTTACAGTAATTAAATAATATTGCAATCTGCAATATAATAATATGAATTTTCATAAAATTGTTGATGATAATTATCTTAAATTTCCCCATTGTACATCGCGACACAGATGAAAGTAGGTGTAAATTAATGCACTTTATCAGATGAACATCATGCTGAATTTAAAAAGCGTGCATTTACACACATGTGTTAATTTTAAAAATATGTATGATTTCAAATTAGTTGTAGATCTACTCTACTCATTCCGGTTATATTCAGGGCTGTCAAATTATAATTCCTTGTCATTATTATTTGATTTGATTTGTCCTGGTGTTATGAGATATGACAAAAAACAGTGAGTGGCTATCGAAGGGTGATTAAGAAAATATTTTAAGACAGTCTAATTTATGCCTACTTCCGTCAAAAGATACGCCATACAAGGCTAGTTGCTGTCACTTAAATTCTGATAAATAACGAGTTGTCAACACGAGCTTTTAAATTTAAATCAATTTTAACTAATGTGACTAACAAAAATAATATGCTTTCAATGATAATTGATACGTATATGAACAAATGAATTTATATTTGAATTTATTGTCATTATCATCCCAACGAATTATGTCATGTATTTGAAAACTTGAACTACGGTATATTTTAAAATATCAGGATTTAATATGAAGTGCAAAAATAAACCATACTTACTGTATATTCTAAAGATTTTAAAGTAATTTATTTTAACTGTGATTAAAGCACAATAAATTACTTTTGAAACATGACAACCCTAATGATATACACATATATGTATATACAGCCAAATATGTAATTTCGTTTCGGCTGCAGAGAAAATTACGCTAGTTACATATCATGTGAAGATAAACAAAAACACAGATTTGTTGTCGTCCATCTGTCGACAGAGAAAGCTATATTATAAAACACTATAATATTATACAACTATACTTTTGTTTGCAACTGTGTAAATAAAATGGTAATGTGTAGTTTTTACTTTTTGTAGATTGTCGATGTTTTATTTTATACTGCGACTATAGCTTAGTTGGATCTAGAGGTCCTGGGTTTGATTCCCGAAAACATTTCGTTGAATTTAAATCAATATTTACACGATATATTTACCTACTTAATATGAAGTAAGAACCTACAAGAAATTTAATGAATGTTGTACTGCAATGTTCAATAAAAAGTGACTTAAAAATGCCTTCCCCTCACTATGATGTTTAATTCGTGGAATTTTTAGAAAGTAAACGAAAAAACACTTTCTTTAATGTAAATCCGAAGAGCATTGCTTAATTATGTCATTAAAAGTTAAAATCATTTGTATTATGCGATTGATGTACTTATACATACTCGTATAAGTAGAGTTGCTTGTAAATTGCAATTTATATTCATTTCATTCAAGTAAAAGTGCAGTTCAGCATAGTAATTAGTTTTTTAACTTGAACCGCACGCAGGCTTGATTCGATTTCTGCAAGTAGGTACCTACTAATTTTTCTTGTTAGGGGCCATCTTGTTAGGGGAAGGGGGGGGGGGGGGGGGGTACGATGTGGTGTGACATTGTGCGACAAGGGGTGGGAGGAGTCCTAAATTTCGTGACGTCACATTTCAAAATCTAAATTGGTATGTAAAGGTAAATATTAAAAAAGGAAATAAAATGTATTTTGGAACTGCTGTTTTAATTTAATAATTTCTAAATGTAAAACTTCATAATATGTACGTCACACTAGGGGGAGATCTCATAAATGTGACCAGCTGTGACAAGTACGAGGGGAGGGGTCAAAAAGTCATGAAATGCCCTATATGTTGTATTAATTAGATTTAATTATCTAGATCAATTTTCAAATCCAAGGAAATCTGTAGAGATATTCATAATGATGTAAAAGATATTTCTCTCTCTCTCCTTCTCTCTCTTTCACACACACTCATAAGTCACAATAGTTCCTACCGCATGTAAACTGTGGAACGAACTACCACCAACGGTATTCCCACAGTGCTACGAATTACGATATGGGAACCTTCAAGAAGCGGGTCCATCACTTCCTTCTTAGCCTGCAGCATATTGATGGCACCCTGGTGTTGCGAGTGTCCATGGCGATGGTGACTGCTTACCATCAGGTGGCCTGGCTCGTCTGCATGTTTTTGGCAAAGGGAGATCTCCCGCCAGGCGAGGTGTGTTGCCTGGGAGGCGGCCGAGCCCCGACTGACGTTGTCGGAGCGTTTCTATATGTATACTAGCGATCTTTGGAAACTTTGATAGCGTGGTTCAGGCTGGCGTGACGTCACCGTGTGTCGTCGTCACATGTTCAACAAAGAAAGCTCCTCACCTTCTGCGGCTGTTGGTGCTTATGCTTCAGCTCGACCCAGAAGCGTGCCAGGTTGATGCCCAGCCCGATCAGTGCGATGATGAAGAACTTCACCTGGAACAGGAGTAGTCGTTACAGCTTCATCACTACCAGGTTGGTGTAAAGAAAGAAAGAACTGGCTCTCAATGCCCCAGCCGGACAAATATTTATCTGTCACATAATTTATATCTGCCCCAGCCGGGAATCGAACCCGGGACCCCTCGCTTCGCAGGCAGGTAAAATCATGATAAAAAAACTGAAAAAGATTGTTTAAAAAACAGAAGTCGGTTAAACAAATGGAGTATAATTAACTCACAGGTATTGTATGTACAATGTTTATTTTAACAATTCATAACTAACCTGTAGTTTAAACGACAATATTTGGAGTAGAGTTCCGATCTTGGCCTTGAGTACGGCTCCCAGGATGAGAAGCTTCAGGATTGCCTTCTTTTTCTTTTTCTTCTTGCCTCTTTGTTCTAGAAGTTAAGTTATAATGAGTTGATATGTCATTTTTATACAAAGATACCTATAAGAAAATAGGAAAATGATTTTCACAGTATAAAGTAAACTAAAGCTAAAGTAAACTAAAGCTAAAGTCAAGTTAGCTTGTTTATAGTTGGACATTATCATAGTATGAAGATTATTCTAATAAGAGAAAAAGTTATATCACACTTAAAAGACATAAATAAATAAATACGAATAATTAAAATGTCGTATTATTATGAGACTGTGATTATAACAGATAATATTAGTGAAGTAACATGTAAATTTACTTTTCATTTAAATAAAATAGCTATTTCGTCATGTAATTAAAATTAAATCATATGAATAATTTATTAATTATGAAGATTTTGTATAACTGCTGGTGATGAGTTATGAATGATTGCGATAATATAATGTTAGATAACAGATAGTTTTTCTTATCATTTTGACTAGGTATTTGTTTTGTAATAAAACCTAATCACTAGATGCGACTTTAGAAGCCAAGATAGATTAACTTATCCACGTCGGTTGACATTAAAGAAGTAAGAATATTAATTTTTTTAAAGTATTTTTCAAGGAAACTTATTGATACTAGGATACTAGGAAAATAAATGACTATTAGGTAATAAGACATGGAAAATATAAAGTTTGTCTTTTGAATAATTATTACGTTTCAACTCCTACACAAAGAAATGCAAATATACTAGCTATGGTATTGAGGGAATCTCACAAAATATCACAAATGTAATGAAATAAACTATTACTATTAACTCAAAATGCAATAAAATTATTCATGCAAGAACGTACACTAAATAAATAAACAACTTATATAATACATGCTCTACAAGGTTGCATGTTGTCTAAAAATCAGAAGTGGGAATCACAATTGATAAAGTTCTACTAGCTCTAGAATTGGGATGTTGACTAATTTTAGGATTCAATTTCATTTTATAGATAGAACCTCGAAAAAAATATTATAAAAATAATAATCTTCAATTTAAAAACAAAAATTGATAAATAAAAATCATTTTCAAATTTCCCGCCAAAAACGTCACGTGACGTCACTAGCCGATATTCAATACTATCTGTCGACTGAAGTTAGTTGCACTTTCATATAAAATAGGAACAATCACGTCATAAGCTCCAAACGGCGTTTGAGGTCACGTGATAGTGAGTACTATTTTTAACATTTTAAAATAATTATATTTAATTTATATTGATTGATTTCGACAAAAGAATAATATTTTAGGAGTTTAAATGTTTTCCTTGATACTTTAAACATAAATTTATTTTAATTTACTGATAGTGTCAACATCCCTATTGGACTTTAAAGCAGCAGTTATGAACATAACTGTAGTTTGTGAGTTATAATGAGGACATGTCAAATTTTAATAAACATAAAAAAATCATTTAAGGCAACACTCATATTTGAATTAGAGTAAGTCGGGGCAAAATATGACAGATAAAAGATTACTGCAAATGTCATTTAACATAATTTTGTCATATTGTGCCCCATCTTAATACAGATAACGCCCCAACTCAGAGTCACTAGCGGTTACTTAAATCTCTCGCTAGTAAAGATTCTCCATACAAATTCTGTACTAAGGAGCGATTTAAGTAAGCGTTAGTGACTCTGAGTTCTTGAGAATGTTTCCTTGTCTAATTTTTAATATACTTTAATAAAATTATACATGTTTTCACATTTATTTCACAATGTATATTACGTGCAGTAAGACTACAGACTAAGACAATATTGGCCAATATTTCGGCCTTTACGTAATGGACTAAAACTACAAAAATCTAACTTTCCAAATAGAAAATCAAGCATGCTATACATGCGGACCATGCGAAGTGACACATGCTTAAAATTCAAATCGTTTACCGATGTCACTTTCACTGTAGACACGATGGAAACTGTATGAGATGTTTAAGTAAATATAATTAAATAAAACAAATTAGTTTATCACTTATTAGATAACATAACGAAAATAATTATTGTAACAACAATGATATTATAATGTAAAAAGAGGTAGATATATTATGTCACTAGCGCGCCGACGATGAAGAGCGTAAGAAGTAGTAAGAACAGGCAATTGACCGTTCTGCTCGTAGTCGCTCTGTCAATACAAGACGATACGCAAGCTTTAGTTGTTGTCAGAAGTACCTGACATTTGACATACAGTGTTAAAATGCCTTCGTGTAATAAACCAATGTGATTGGTGTAGTGAAACAAAAGATAAACGTGTGTGTGTTGTAGCTCTTTTTGGAACAGATTTTTTGGTTGATTTGTAAGGGCATAACGTACCTATATTTTTTTCAATGCGTAGTTGCTGGTGAATCTACTTGTCGAGTAACGAGGTAGATTTCTGAGACATGAATTTGGGTAAGGCCAGTTTATTTAAATATGTGTTTGAAGTATTCTACTGAAGCCGCTTTAAGTTATAGTTGACATAACACTAATTCCAGGTAATTGCCTCTTTCATTTTAAACCTATGATCCTGGTTTTCGTTAAAAACTATTTATTTTATTTTCATTTATAATATTGGTCAAGATATCTTTATGGGATCCAAGATCCAAGTGTATAACCATTTTATAGCCTACCAGTCCTTACAACCGGTAAGTCCGGTAACAATCTATCGATCTTTGACGAACGATAGGTCCTGGAAGTTATTCCTATTTAACAGCCTTGCCAATTGAAACGTAATGCAATTACACTTTCTATGATCTCTTATCGGCAGTAAAGGATAGACAGGTTACAGGAACTGACCATAAAGTAATCATGCAAAACCACAACCAACCTTCGAACGAGCTCTTATCAGTAATTCCATTCTCAGAGTCGTCACTTTCAATCGCATGCTGGGCCACCGCATCCAAGGCCTTTTCCCCCATATTCCAGACATCTGTCAAAACACCCCTTCCTCTTCTACCCCCCGTAATCTCCAAACTGGATTCCCCGTCAGAAACTACTTCGCCAGACTCATTTGAGTCGTCACTTTCAACACTTTCAAGATTCTTCCCTATAACCCAAGATTGAATTCTGCTGTCCCCAAACCCTCGACCTTTGTCCTCTTGTTTTGGGATGGGCATCATGACTGGATGCACCAGGTGGATCTTGGGTGGCTTCTGCTTCTTCTTCTTCATCTTTTTCTTCTTGTCACTGCCGGTGGATATGGTGATGCTGTCGATACCGCCGCCGCTATCGTGTTTTTTCTCGGATAGAGATCTGGGAAAGAAAATTTAGTTTTAGACAAATAAAGGATTGGCGGGGGGACTTTGTGGTGATTTCATAATGACGATCGCTTCTGCTAATCGCTATTGAGCAATGGAGCGCTTAAAACTTGTTATAATGTTTATACCATTTGTAGGTTTTGAGGACCTAAGAAAGGAAGTTTTGAGGACTCTCACAGAAGATGAAGAAGACCAGGTTCAACTAGTAATAGTGACTATGTTTTATCCTCGTTTCAGTCACAGTGTTGGACGATAGGTAATAATTTATGTGGATCCCTCATTGTTTTGGTCGACAACGCGTTCGTGGTACCGTTTTACCGACGGGCGACCGTGATCACATACCAATCAACCAACCAGTAGCTGATTTGTCGCTAAAATTACTGTACAATTTAAGAACTGTTTATAATACAAAAGTGTGGGGAAAGAGGCTCAAACTCAGCTAATCTTGTCCAGATTCTACGTCTTATATAAATAAAATTATTATTATCAGTGTCATTTGCTAGCTACGAAATAAAATCTATTCTTCTATTCTATACTACCAAAAAACTTCATCATGCCGACACATGGAATTCAAGCTATAGTTTGAGTGTGGGAACGTGAAAACAAATGCGTACTTATCGTGTAAGCCTACATTATAGAGTCACGTCTTTGAGGCACATGATCCAAAATCTCACTCAAACAAATAAGGTATTTGACACCTCCTCACTTTCCTTGCGTTAAGCCGACCCGGTTAGTGTACATAAAACTTTAATGGTTTTGTTCGTCATTAAGATCACAGTTGTTAAGCACAGTTTATGCCGCATGGAGCACCGCATTTAGGTGGGTAGTAGGGCGTATCATTTCGTGCGTATAATGATTAATTTAACTTTTGACATACCGTGTGGTGCAATCGTTAACGGACCGCTGTTAACGGTCCGCGGTCTTGGGTTCGATTATCAGCGAAATAATTTAAATGATAAGCTTAAATTTCTCAGTCTGGGTGTTTTATGATCTTTTTGTGTTATTCATGGCCACCATGAGTTGCAGAGCTTTTTATTTTTTGATATCCTATGCAATCTGTTATAAGAAGTCTACAATTTAGCTAGGTTTTTAATCATTTCATGGTAAGACTTTAAGTTTGACTGTTTTAAGTTCTACGAAGTTGGGATCTTAAATCTGGCCTGGATCTGGTCCTAAATGATATTCAGAAGACGACCTTGTTCACGTAATTAAAACACTGTTATATGGGAGGAATAAAAAAACCAAGCTTTTATCATTGACAGGAAAACAGCTATGAGAGACCTAGTTTTTATTAAATTCAAAAGCGTTTTATATTAATTAAAACATTAGGTTTTAATTACCTTTATAGCACACTGTGACCTAAACACATAATTAGGTCACGCTTTTCCCTCCAAAAAGTATAATCTGCTTTTGTAGACGATTTATTTAGTAAAAATCTTGAAACTACTTTTTAATGAAATATTAATTATTTGTTTAAAAAATATTGATAGTAAACTTAATTTAGGTTTTGCCATTAAACGATTAATTATCTGTTTTTGAATTATTTTCATTTTGTGTCTTTTTTATACTTAAATTACAAATTACGATTAAAAAACATTGTAAGATTATTTACCAAGTAGGATTCGTCTAAACAAATTACTTTAGCTCTTTTATTTTGTATACGCACCGTGTGCACAATTCGTGACTGTGCTTGAGCACTTAACATCGACATTACACCCGTGCAATAATAAATAATAGACCACTTAACGCTCCGTGCCATAATGTACCAGTTTATTTTCAATCATATCGCTTCTGATTTAGGGTTGAATTTGGGGTCGGACAGTGAAAGTGCAATTAGTGCACGCTGCGGGTTCGGTGACCGGGCTGTGTCATCCGGATGTCACGATGGTTAATTGATAAAACATGTGTGTGCTATATTAATAATATTTAAGTAGTAAACATAAAAATATAATCGATACGAGTAAACGTAAAAATGAGGAAACGGAACAAAATAACATTTGAATACGTAAATATCTTCAAATATCACGTTGGTAGTTCAGAGAATTATATCAAAATACTTTATTTAAATAGGTATGTTGAACACAATAACACAAATGGATAAATTATGCGTCATGACGTCATTGCTAATAAATCTTCAATCAAACCAGAAATACTTTAGTGTTTATTGTTTTTAACCAACTTCAAAAAAGGAGGAGGTTCTCAATTCGACTGTATTTTTTTTTTATGTTTGTTACCTCAGAACTTTGGACTGGGCGAACCGATTTTGATGATTCTTTTTTTAATCGAAAGCTGATGGCTGTCATGTGGTTCCACATAAATGTTATTGAGATCTGACAATGGCATCCATGAGAAAACCACATAAGTCGTAAATTTGTGTTAAGATGTGCGCGACAAATTGACGAATAACTCAATATCACGCCAACCGATTTCGATGATTCTTTTTTTAATCGAAAGCAGGCGCTTGTCATGTGGTCTCACATAAATTTGAACGAGATCTGACAACTATGTAGTTTTTGAGACTTTGAAGTCGGTTATTTTTTGTTAGTAAAATTTAGATTATGTTTGCTATAGTTTTATTCCTTATTGAATAAATCTAATTTTGTGTTTTTTACTGTTATTTTAAGTCATATTGATCAAATTGCGGTTCGAAGGAAGTCCAAATCTTTATTTGGAATTACCAAAGACAGTACATTTGTGTAAAATGTCGTTTTTAATATAAATTATTATGTCTTTAATTAAATTATACTTTCTCTGATATAATCTGAAATCTTGGATTACGGATACAAGCTAAAAATCCGCGATCGGTGTAGCTTGTGTGTAGGAGATGCAGAAAAGTCACCAAGCGTTGACATGTGAAATTCTTATTAGGATTAAAAATATATTGTAGTCCTGGAAAATAACGCTTCACACTCATAGCCCCACACTAGGATTCCCTGTGTCGTGGGTGCCATGGACAACACACTAGACAAGGACATTCACACCCAGACCGAGAACAGAAATTCAAACTCATCATTCAACCTTCCGCCTCGCTGGGAATCGAACCCAGGACCCTTGGTGCGACGATCCGGCATGGTAACCATTGCGCCACACGGGTCGTCATATATGGATAAAAGGCGCGGCAGGTAATAAAATAAACAAAAAATTGTGGTTAGTAATCGTGATTAATATAATTGTGATTGTATAAAAAATGTGCCGAAGTAGGAATAAAAATTCGTAAACCTACGACTTATCGAAGACAATTATACAAATATAATATAGCCTAGATAGGTACGTGAAAACTAACCAAGTCAAATGTGGAGTTTGAATTACATGTTCTTGTGACTAAAATTTTAGGCTTTTCTACACAGAACTTGGCCCCCATTTAGATTTCAATTCTTTTTTTAAATTTAACTCTCATTTCACATTTATGATTATGATGAGATTATTATTATTCTCTGACCTCATTTATTTAACCTATTTTAGCTACTGCACTGTTGTAAATTTTGTAATAGCTATGTCTTTAACGTTTTTCATAACAGTGTAAGAAACAAAACACTTTATAAGCCTTCAACTTTGCTTGCTGTATGAATGAGGGGTTGAGTGTATGTAAAATGTCGTATTATGAAGCTGGTAATGATTTCACAGCACACCACTACAGAATGAACTATGCTACATTTAAATTAAGATACAAACATTCATTTTATATCTTTTTTTATTTCTATTTTTACAGAACAAATATATTTAATACTCGTTTTATTTAATAATTGCATGCAGTCTACGCCATTAATTGTAATGGCACTAAGCTAAAAATCTCTATCTTGAAAATATGTAAATGTATAAGTGTACATTATGTTGGTGTCCAATAAATAAATAAAAAAATTACTGCATGATAATGGATAGGGTAAGGTGGTCAACCGCACGTGAGGTCGAAATTCACACCATGGACCGGCAACTTTGCAGCCATGACCTCAATGCGATTGAGTCACGTTCTCAATCGCAAGCTTTAAAAGTTTATGCTGTGTTGTTTCAATAATGTACAAAAAATAAATGATTTCAAAATTAGGGATAACTCAAACTACTAGTCATATCTCGCTCAAATTTACGTGGGACAAGCACCAGCTATCGATTAAAAGAAGAATCATCAAAATCGGTTCACAACAACATAAAAAATACAGGCGAATTGAATACCTCCTCCTTTTTTGAAGTCGATTAAAAAAGTAAGTAATATGCATACAAAATCCATTCTAAAGTTTGTGATTTATGTATATATGTTTATTCACGCTTTTTTATGCAAAAACTACTAAACAGATTTAGATGAAATTTATCACACAGGTAGACCATAATCGGGAATAACATTATTATAGGGTAGGTACTTATTATAATTATCCTGAAAAACGCGGGCAGAGCAACGACTTATTCCGTCAATAGAATACAATAATATTATTTTAATCAAAACTTGTCTACGCATTGATGCAGCTTTTATGTCAGGATATGTAATATTTATAATTAATTATGTATCTTTATTTTTTATAAATCTTAAAATCACAATATTAGCTGCGCTAGAAAGCTTCCTGAGTGTGTTCATTGACATACATAATTATTAATTAACAATATTCTATTTTGATATTAACTGTTTTTGATGATCATATCCAATCATCTTTGTCATTGACATATTTTATTTACTTAATTATAAAAAATATGATCGTAATTTGTTTTTAAACCGAATTTTAAACTAGCGCAAAATTACAAATTTTTTAAATGGAACGACTTTCGAATTTCGTGTCCAAATTCGCAGAAACTTTCTTAAAAGTTAAAACTGGCTCCAGCCAATCATACGTTGAAAATTAACAATTTTGAGCCATGGAAATTCGTAATGTGCGAGTAGGGCAGCGTACGAGAGAGTAGGATGGGTAATTCGCCAGAGAAATCGAATGACACACATGTCCTTAAACTACGTGTGAAACGAGAAAATGTTTATATGTTTTGTACACGAAGTGACATACTGTTTCTGTAAATGTTAAAATTAAATAATGTTTGTCGTGTGGCTTTTCCATGACCACACCTATCATTGTAATTTGTAAGTTGTGTACCTTTTCAATAATGGATAGAATAGGTATGTAAGAAGTAGAAAATTAAAATAATAAACATCTCTAAGAGAGTTTTCTAGTAAGTCACGCATTGACTTGGGAATTTCATTTATGATGATAAAGTTAGTATTTATGAGGATAAATGAAGTCATTTATTATAATAAATAACTAACTTCTGATTGATAAATGATGGTTGTGCATATGCTAGAGACTAGAAAGGAACTTAATCTTCAAGACACTTCTGAATAAATTATTTTGAATTTGAGTAGAAACTATAAAACAAGTTGAACAGACTTCAGAAAGAAAAAATATCAAATGGCAATAAAAATTTAAATGAGTAACATAACATGTTATATTTAATTTTGGGGTCAGAGATAATATAAGATTAAAGTTTAGATAAGTGAAATTAAAAAATAAATAAATATGGTGGCTTTGAGATGCCATTGTTTGAAGTATCAAAAAATAAAAATTTTAATAATGCAATATGGGCATCAAATTAAAGACCTCACCATAAGGATTTCAAAAAGGTAGGTATATCATGAAAGCTTTTTTTTATGGCAGGCGGGTTTTTTATTTTTAAAGGAGAACCCCGATTTCCGGCCACGAATTATATGTGTTCTGTGGTAGGCATAAGACAAGACAAGAGTAAACTATATACCAAAAAATTCGTCTTATTTACTAGATAAACACATTTAAATCTGAGCCTTATCTGCTGTTGCTAAATGAACAAAATATTACAAAAAAGTTTTCATAGTATTTACCTCCTTACAAACGATTTTATAATCGATTAAATCGTTTATATATATCGATTAGGGAACTTAATAATATATTTTATGAATTGTTATTCATTGTAAGTACAAGATTACTTCCTTTTTTCCTTTTTTACATGTTTTCTTATTCATTGTATAACTAAACTATGTAATATATTTATAATTACCATTAAATCGTTACGCTATATAATTAAAAGACATTTCTAGTATTTTGACATCGATTTCGAGACATTTCAATCGATTGACAATAAACATCTCTGGTGTAATCTAACCTATCTAATGTCATTTTGGTTACCATAGCAATTATAAATAACACCATTGTCAATAATCTTGCATCTTTTGTGTATTTTTACTCAAAGACATACAACATCATTGATTTTTACTATTAAATTAATATTTTCATTGTATTTGCAGTCCTATTTACTATTGAAACATATCGAAACGCACACAGTTATTTTAATTTTCTATTGCATTCGCTTTCGTACAGTGTTTTGGTGAATGTGTTTTCGCTATAACTTCTGGATTTGTTTTTTAAACAAATATTGCATGAATATTGGACTCCGAGATCGCCTGTTTTGTGACTGACCTTTTTCTGAACACTGGATGACGTACCCTATAGACCTCTAGAAGAACAGTTGGATGCAGACGTTGCAGTACCCATACAATACGTATACCTACTGCACAATTTCTAGACGAAATATTAATATAATATTATGATGTGATGATAACTAATAAAATCTCTTTAAAACATGAAATAGCTTTTATTAATAATAATATTCACCCATCTACTTAGTTTCAACCATTACCTACTGTTTAAGTAGTTGTATTTTGTTAGTGTTTATATGTAACTTTAATTTTTACTGCGTCTTAAGATCATAATTATTCCTAATACTGTCAATGTTAGAGTAGGTGTTTGGTTTGAGGTAGTAAGTCCCTAGTAACAGGCATAATATTATATTGTTGTGAGTGACATGAGTGTGACATAACCATATTTAGGTGGAAATTCTAGGATTTCATTAGTTGGCCATTGCTAGCAGACGTGAAAATTGGAGAAATTAAAGCTTTTACAATGATCTAATTGACCACCAATTTTCATTCTTGTCTAATCTGGGCCGGTGTCTCTATGGAAGATGGGGTTCTCCTTTATACTATTATAGTTTTGATTATAGTTGATTTTTTTCGTAATAAAGTGTCAGTAATCTAGAAAACTTGACTGTTGGTTGAGAGAAGTCAAAGTTTAAGTATATTATAACTAGATCTAGCCGATCTAGGTATTCTAGGTGAAACACGTCTCGCATTCCAACCAATCATAGCCCCTAGCCATCATGCCTCTGATTGAGATACAGTTTACATCTATGATCTAGCTAGATCAATCGAACGTGTCCGTCTCCGATATCTGAAGTATCCGATGGTCGTGTCGGATACTAGATTGTCCGCCGGCGGTGTTACTAATGGACAAATCGTGGATACCTTTATCTACAGGCTGATTATAATGTGACGACCCGTGTGCAATGGTTACCATGCCGGATCGTCGTGCCAAGCGTTCTGGGTTCGATTCCCAGCGAGGTGGAAATTTGAATGATGAGTTTGAATTTCGGTTCTCGGTCTGGGTGTGTGTTGTCCATGGCACCCACGACACAGGGAATCCTAGTGTGGGGCTATGAATGTAGTGTTAAAGCGTTACGAAAGTACCAGGCGAGCATACTATGTGTGAAGTATTATTTATTATTATTTATTTAAATAACTCTTAAGTTATTGACCAACTTAGTGTATTGTACTTACCTAGCCATACTTTGTTGAATGATGTCTACAAGGGAGAAGAGAGAAGTCTCCACTTCTCTCCCCACTTTGGACGGCATTTCTTCAATGGACCTGCCTGAAGTCCGGACCTCAGCGTCAGCCGCCTCTGTGGAGAAGAATATATGTAAGAAAAGAGAAGATTGTTAAAAGTAATTAATAAAATTATTCTACAATTGACGGAGCTGTCACTTCTCTTACAACGCCGTATTTATTTTTAGAAGAATACTGACCCCTTCCGGGCGTATTAGGGTGTCATAACAGACGACAGAAGCCGGCTTCTGTTTGAAAAGGCTTAATTAATATGATATGATTATTAAGTAATTATTATTATACAAAATTAAGATTAATATATTGAACATTAAAAAAGTAATAACTCAAACTAACTAACTAAATTACTAACTAGTCATTATTATTATTCTCTTGCTGGATCAGTCGGCAAACGACTCGTGTTCCAGTTAGGGGCTTGAGAGACAGTCCTTTCTTTCTCTCCCTTATTTCTTGGCTGGCAACTCCAATGCCAACTTGGATAGCCACTTACCATCAAATGGATCTTTTGTCAGTACATCATTACATCACATCACATTAATATATCAAAAAAAGTGGATGTGTTGATAAGATTTTGAGCGAATTAACTTAATAAAAGCCTATTCACTCTTGTCTTGAAGACCCACATAAAATATACAACATACGTTTCTTTGATATAGTGTGTTGAAAAATATTCTTAATGTGTTATTCTATTACTATGTAGCATTGTCTATTGATATACTGTAATGTCTTTAGTTCGTATAAAAACTTAAGTTAATCAAAAGTGAAACAATACTTCTCACTTTTCATTCACTTTCATTCATTGTTTTACGAACGTGTGAATGTAAACTGACACGAAAGTCATATCGTCTTAACTACGGGAAGATCAGCGAAAGTTAAATTTAATGTTACACTTACATGGAGAATAAGAATCGATCTCTTTCTTCACTAAAAACACGGTAAGGTACACTATAAGGTAGGTACACTATAAAAAAATTGACATTTTTTTGTTCGAGAACCGATTGGAATAGAAAAAAACATTAAATGTCACACACACCAAGTTTATGAGTACTAAGTACAATAAGTCAGCGAAAACCACATCCAAATTGGTTAAGCCGTTATCTTAAGAATGACAAACCAGGGTTGACTGGTAGAAAATGCCACAAGGCATTAAGTCCACCCATTGAAATATTCATTTTTGAATTATCATTAAAGGTTAAACAAACAAAGATAAACTAACAAACTGGCAAACAGATAAAAGCTCTAAAAAATAATAAAGTAATAAATAAATAGGCTCAATAAATAAATAGTTTTTGTCAATTATTCTTCAAAGTCAAGTAAAAGGAAATGAGCCTTAGATGACATTTTGATATTATTTTTACTGGTTTGTTGACATTTCTGTTATCAACCTTATATAGTAGTGACCAACAAACAGGCAGCATACTTTCAGAGTCACTCCTGACTCACCAGTCCCACCACACTGGTCCCAACCGGATGGTATGTACCACTTTCGAACGATATTAATGGGAGGTAATGCTGAATTAATAAGTTAGTGTCTCTATACGGAAAGTTCGTATATTATCGGCGACAGATTATGATAAACAAAGATGGCCGGTGGCGATTCATAAAACTGAAGTATTTTTCTAGGGTACCTCCTCTACAGGTAAAGTGGGGATGACTTATTTTTTCACGTCTACCCCATAGTGTGGGGTATCATTGAAAAGGTCTTTCAAAATTATTATGGGTTATCAAAGACCATTTTTTTCATTCAGAGACCCGTTGGGAAAATATTTAACTTTAAAGTGCTATTGGTTAGAGTCAAGTGTCCCCCCTGCCAGCTAAACCGTTGGAGTTAAACATGTGAAAAAATCACAAAAATATTGTGATGAATTTACAAGAAAAACTATCATAACTACTAAAGGTTACTAATAGATTACTAAATATTAGTAATAGTCCATCAAATTGCAACAACAAAACCCTACATAGTGCGTGGCCTGACAGTGACACGCACTTAGCCGTCTTTTTAATAACTTGATCAAATTGCAACTACATACGGAACCCTACATAGTGCATGGCCTGACACGCATTAGGCCGTTTTTTTATTTACAAGGCGAGCGAAAAACTTCAAGGACAGCTGGCCTGCTCCAGTACTGACAGAGAAGTGGCAAGTCAAGTAGTTTCGGCAAGTCAGAAACAGGCGAGTCAGTGAAAGTGAATCCACTTTCCACCATGACGCTACCGATTAATGTTTCGCGTGCTGGTGCTTGAGGGTCAAACCATTTGGTTTGCAATAACGTGACGTAGTAGGAAAGTTGGGTAAAGTTGAGTCGGCATTATAAATATTTACTTACTTTTTAACCGACTTCAAAAAAGGAGGTGGTATTCAATTCGACTGTATAGTTTGTCACACTTACCTCAGAACTTTTGACTGGGTGAACCGATTTTTTTTTTATGGAAATAGCCGGCAAACGAGCTGACGATCCACCTGATGGTAAGTGGCTATAGTCGCCCATGGACATCAGCAACACCAAAGGCATCACTGATGCGTTGCCGGCCAAGAAAGAGAGAAGAAAAAGAAAGATTTTAATGATTCTTTTTTTAATCGAAAGCTGGTGCTTGTTAAGTGGTCCCACTTAAAGAGCGACATCTGATGAGTAGTTTTTGAGTTATCCCTAATTTTGAAATCGGTCATTTTTGGTCAAGAATTATTATAGTAAACTACTGGATACCCGGCGTGTGTGAAAAAAATAATTGAACCCGGGACCCCTCGCTTCGCAGGCAGGGTCGCTACTAACTAGGCTACAGGGTCGTCAAATTATAAACTAACACTAACAGAGTCTACTAACTGACTATAGTCCTATACATACAATACTATTCGGGGTTTGTTACAGATGTCTACATCACAAAAAATAATAATAGAAAAAGAGAAGAAAAAAAATTTTTTTTTTTTTTAAGAAAATTTACATGATTTTATTATTTCTGATATAATATTATTGTTGTTTAATATTTTTTAAACAATTTTAGCCTGTACTTGTACTGAATTCTTTATAATGGTTAAAGGGCATCAAATTAACAACCTTAGAAAGTAAAAATGTGCCATTTAGCACGTTCAACCGAATTCCTTTTCTCTTTTTCTTTGTGTGTATTTTACTATTTAACGGGTATTTAGATGAATTACCTAAGCCTGACCATGAAACTAAAAACTTCAAAAAAATAGTTACAGAGGAGAAACTGTCCATAGGGAACTTCTCAAATATTATAGGTATAACTAGCCGTGCCCGCGACTTTGTTCGCGTGGGAACATTTCCTCGTAAATTCCGGTCCTCTGGGAACCCAATTCACGTAGCGGTATGAAATATACTTTACGACCTATTTTCATATAATATGTAAGACTAGCTGTTGCCCGCAGCTTCGCATACGGAAATTATGTTTTACCTTTATTTATACCTCTTGCAGAAGAAAATTTAAAAAACGGTACTTATATTTAGTAACTAATATACTAAAACCCACGATAAAATCACAAAGGATTCCTCCAGGAGCGGGTTTTGAAAAATAAGCAATATGCACATTAGTTTTTTTTTCTTTTTTTTTTGCAAAATTTTGAAAAACTGCTGAATACAATGTATTCATGTTCATGTTCATATTCATTCCTATTCATTCCTACAACATTTTGTTGCTTTGAAGCAAATCGTTTGATGTTTTAAAAATATTCCATACAAACTTTCATTCCGTCTCCCGGGGAAAACTTTTAATTTTCCGGGATAAAAAGTATCCTAAAATATGAACCGGAGTATTAGTAACAACTTTACCAATTTTCATCGAAAACCGTTCAAAGGTTTTCATGTGATGCCCGGACAGACAAACAGACAGACAGACAATAAGTAATAAATATAGCCTATATTATAAGTAATAAATATAGCCTATATTATAAGTAATAAATATAGCCTATGTTACTCAGGAATAATGTAGCATTCTAATGGTGAAAGAATTTTTAAAATCGGTTCAGTAGTTTTTGAGTTTATTCGTTGCAAACATACAAAAATATAAAAATACAAAAATACAAAGCTTTCCTCTTTATAATATTAGTATAGAAATATACACAAAAAATTTCATTAAATTCGGTCGAGCCGTTTCGGTCGAGTTTGACCACAAACAGCGCGACACGAGATTTTTATTATATATGAGATTATGGCGATTGAGATAACATAATTATGTATAGACTTAGGTATGTGTAAAATCGGTTTTTTTTGTAAAAATTTAGTTTACCTATAACATAAAAAATGTAAAAAATAACAGACAATACACAAGTAAGTAGAGAAACCCATAACCTAGCTCAGTTACCGCGTTGCTCAGTAACTGCAATATGCGGTTTGAGCACAACGTGACTTGGAGATTAACCTCACATGCTGTGGTTAGAAAACTGGCTTGTTTAGGATAACAGATGTTTCTGATACTTTGCCATGGTGGCTATATGGCGCGGTTGATAATGGCAATAAAATAATAATAATAACGCTTCACACTCATAGCCCCACACTAGGATTCCCTGTGTCGTGGGTGCCATGGACAACACACTAGACAAGGACATTCACACCCAGACCGAGAACAGAAATTCAAACTCATCATTCAAATTTTCACCTCGCTGGGAATCGAACCCAGGACCCTCGGTGCGGCGATCCGGAATGGTAACCATTATGGCACACTGGTCGTCAAAGTAGATTAATTTCATTAATATTTAATAGGTACTTGAGACGGTTGTTTGGCCGTAAATCATTTTATTATTTCATTAATGTTTTAGTTTCTCTAACTACCTACTTAAAAAGGAGTACAAAGGTTTTTAACCGACTTCAAAAAAGGAGGAGATATTCAATTCGACTGTATTTTTTATGTTTGTTAGCTCAGAACTTTCGACTGTGTGAACCGATTTAAATGATTCTTTTTTTAATTTAAAGCTGGTGCTTGTCATGTGGTCCCACTTTTGAGCTAGATCTGAGTAGTTTTTGAGTTATTTTTAAGTCGGTTATTTTTTATTGGTAAAATTCAGATTATATTTATAAAATAGGAATCTATACGAAAGTCGAAGTAACGCGAGAGCGGTTACTTATGCTGAATGATTTAACGACCTTACCTTGACTGAAGTTCTATCATAAATTATCGTTATGATGGCCACAAAATCCATAAAAAAAAACAAAAATGTATCTTTTTTAACCGACTTCAAAAAAGGAGGAGGTTCTCAATTCGACTGTATTTTTTTTTATGTTTGTTACCTCAGAACTTTGGACTGGGCGAACCGATTTTGATGATTCTTTTTTTAATCGAAAGCAGGCGCTTGTCATGTGGTCTCACATAAATTTGAACGAGATCTGACAACTATGTAGTTTTTGAGACTTTGAAGTCGGTTATTTTTTGTTAGTAAAATTTAGATTACGCACTTTTGTCATGCAAAACGGAAAATTTATTGGATTTTTGGGTTGATTTGAAATTATGATTGTTCGGAAGTTTAATAAGTTTCTGAACTATCAACACGTCCAGTAAGGTTCTAACCAAAATTTCCCATAAACCAGACACCCCTACTAACAATTAAGTCAGTTTACGACTGTGATATCGTCACAATTAGCAAGATCTTTAATCTAAAACATTTCCAGTCAACGCGCAAACAAGACTTGGAGATTTAATCTAACACTTACTCTAGATAACGGGGTGTCTGGGACCTGGGTTGTAATTAGTAAACTCCACAGATTATATCTACTCTGCAGTGTGAACTGTTTGAAACAGGAATCAGCCACTCTGTTCCAGTGCGGATTTTTTTATGTAATTTGGCTCCAAGCGAGCTGATGATCCACCTGATGGTAAGTGGCTATCGTCCTCGGACATCAGCAACACCAAAGGCATCTCTGATGCGTTGCCGGCCAAGGAGACAAGAAAAATAAAGAAAGAACTGGCTCTAAAGCCCCCAGCCGGAACACGACGAGTCGTTAGTCAAGGGTGGTAGCTATCCTGGCGAACCCCATGGAGAAATAATAATAGTAATAATGGTATTAAGTATTAATTAAAATCGATATTACCAATACATCAGTCGAGGGATTTAGTCGCCGGTTACGACACCCATCCGGCGTGGGATTGGGGTTAGTATTCTAAGCCGCCCCAATATAGTCTAAACTGACTAACTTATTTGTGTTTGGTATAAAGACAAAAATACATGTAGGTACCTAAGTAAAATGTAAAAAACTTCCAATTAGGTTTATTATCACCAAACATGGGGATAGCTAACAACCGTTTCGATCAATTCAGCTTTCAAAAATGATATCAAAATATGTCCATTCCTTTAGAACACACACGGACACTTCAAACTTATAACAACCCTATTTTTGAGTCGGGACTCGGGAGTTAAAAATAGCAGCATGTAAAATGAAAATTTTGTCAGTAAAAATTCATATTATTCTCCAATAAAATGAAAAAATATATATATAAAAACACTGTCCTCCTAAAACGCTAAAAAAAATAGGTTAAAACTCTAAATTATTTATTAAAAAAACAACACTTTTTGAACGTATTTTTTACGCCATTACTACAACTAAACTAAAGTGAGAGGACCCAAAAGAAAAATCCTTTGCCTAATTTTCAATTTTTACCAACCTTGCCAACTCCGTCGCTGCTTGTCAACTTCATCCTCCCAGCTGTCAAGCAGTCTTCCCGCCTTTTCCTTCGCACACAACCACGCATCTTCCTCTCCTAAACAATCCAATAACGACTTCAAAGTTGGAGCTAAATTCCTACTAAAATTTCTTACATATTCGTAAGATTTTTCTAATAAACTGGCACTGTTTACTGTACTAATAAATAATAGCAATAAAACGGGAAAAGTTTTGACCGCCATTATGACATTTGAATTCGCGCGCTTCGATTTTTTTTAATCGCGCGCGGTGAATGCTTTCACACTCAAGGTTATACTGCCCCCGCGTGTGAGTGCAAGGTGCCTTTATAGACAAACTACTTTCTTTTAACCAACATCCCAGATCGTCTCTGGGCGAGTACGTCTATCTCGCTCGTTTGTAAACCGTTAGAAAGGGACAGCTTTAAATTTTGGCGAATTTAACCCTTCAGATGTCGCGTGAGACATATCTGGCCAAATTTTAATATTTCGATGTTTGTAAATTAATTTTAATTATTTATTAATTTTATTCTTGAGCAGTTTGCGTCGTTTTAGGCTTTGTATCTTAAATTGTAATAAGTTGACACTAATTACATTTTTACAGTGTTGTGGCCGCTTTAGCAACAAATACTAAAAATCTAAATAAAAGCGGTCCCCACACAAGATATTTTGTTTGACATTTTTCATATCCTTTAAACCGTAATAGGTGGAAATTTTAAGAAATATGTATTGCTGTAACCTCCTGTACTACAAATTTTAAAAGTAAAATAAAGTTTCGAATGCGGGTCCCATTCAGTACCCGGAAACATTTATTTAAGGGCGAACAATAAAATTTTAGTAAGTAAATAAATATTAAAAAAAAAACTTGAGAGGTGTCAAGGGACACCCGGATGGAACGAAGTTCCTTGCAGTCAGTACTAGGATAGCAAAAACATGCAAGCGAGTGTGCCAAGACAAATCTAAGGTATTAAATTTCACGAAATTGTTTGTCTTGGCACACTCGCTTGCATGTTTTTGCTATCCTAGTGCTCTGGCTTGCTTTCTATGTAAAAAAAACTACGACGGCAAAAAGTGTCGTTACCAAATTTTCCGCCTAGCCCCCTTTCGCAACGCGCGATAAGGAACTTCTTTCCAAAAATTACATTAATAGTAAGTATAAGAACATATTCAGAATATTTTCATTCCATATTGTGCAAATATTTTTGTCATGAAAAATAAAATACTATTTATATACCCTACATATCGCGAACTGTCAACATCACAAAAATAATGTTAAGGCCTTAATTATTTACAGTATATCTTACTAGCAGGATTATGTATATGTGACTCTAAAATATGTAAACCTATTATTATACCTAACACCTGAATTGTAGCACATTATATTGCAATAAATACTGAATAATAAATGTGCGTTCCTCAAATAAAACCTATTTATGTTGCAAAAAATCAAATATGTAAGCTCTTGGAGACGCACTGACCCATGGATCTCCCATGAGAGCCGTCTTCCTGGTCAGCATCGCACGGGTTAAGGCATTAACATACCGCGAGTGAGATTGTGAGTTACTTACGATCCTCTTTCTTTGAGAATCCGGTTCATTAATTGCACAATTTGGTTGTTTGAGCTCGTTCCAATGAACTGAGTAACATATGTGTATGAACTATTGCTCTTGCCGCGACTTTGCCTGCGTTTTCCGAGATAATAAGTACCCTAATGTTAAGCCATCGTGGTCTACCTGTGTACTAAGTTTCATCAAAAACTGTTGAGCAGTTTTTGTGTGAAATAGTACCAAACATCCTTACACCTTACAATAAACGAGTAACCGCCTCGCTTTGCTTCGGTTTTCTTATTTTTTTACACCTTTTTACATCTTTTTTACGCGAATTGAATGTTGCTGACCACAGCTGCACAGAAACCATGTATTTAAAATATACCTTCGATTGTCTTAGCTATTATGACGAAAAAACATGCAAGGAAATGAATAAAGACCAGTTTCACAGACAAGCAATTAAAAACACAAAAATTATAACCTTGCTGCGTATCGCTTTAAAACGAGATTTTCTCAGGCGACAGAAATATACAAAAAAACATCAAGCCAAGTATAAACAGAAACTATTATTATGTCACTAATTAACATACTCGTAACGTTAGGATTAATTGATAATGATGATTGTCATCATATTATAATAAATTGATTGATTTATACTTATTTCTGGAACGAAGTTACAGCTGGCCATACATGATCAAGTTCACTAGTTCACTAGTCAAGTTTGCAGCAGACTTGATGCGGCATCCAGTAAACTTGACGGTGTATGGCTATCTGGTTATGTAACAGTGGCGTAGGTAGCCCTAAGGAGGCCCCATATCAATATTTGTTGTGGGGTCCCCTCAACGTCAGCTGTCAAATAAAAAAGGAGTGCCAATTATAGCGGTCGTAGGCCGCTGGCGAGCTTTTTTTGGGAGTGTTAGTGGGGGCCTCGTATAATTGATGCGGCTGATACGGCGGTAGCTACGCCCCTGCTATATAGCTATCTCATGCAAACTGGATGCCGCATCAAGTCTGCTGCAAGCTGAACTAGTAAACTTGGTCATGTATGGCCAAGTTAACGCGGCTTGCGGCAGGAGTGAAATGGGAGAAACTGGTAACGTATTAGCAGTTGCATGTTTTGCGTGTTGCTGCATTATTTAGATATCAAATATATTAATTTAGTAATAACATTGTTTAGGTGGTTCGTGTTTTGACACGGTAAAGATATCTATTACATCTTCGTACAAACGGTCGGAACACGAGTCATGTCTGCGCACCTCGAGTTTAGGGTTACCAGATGGTCGGGATTCGTCTGGATTGTCCCGACTTTTGACATGATGTCCAGAGTCCCGACAAAATACAAAATGTCCCGACAATTCACTCGATTCAACAGAACGCGTTTGCCGTACGTGCTCTAGCCGCGTCGTCACGTTTGCCGGCTATTTAAAAAAAAAAGTGTGCGTATACTTTTGTATGTACGTGCGTGAGAAGTTATACTTCTTTGGCATAATTAAATAAATATTTAACCCCCTCCCCTCCCCTTCCCTTGCAAAAACATCGTGTTTGCGGTGTCGGTTCTATACGCTAGAAATAATAGTTTAAAATGTCTCATACATATTTTCGGAATATTATTCAACCTTGTTATGGTGGAATTTTATACAGGCTATTATAATAAATAACAACGGAAATATTATATGCATGCTCATTAAATGAATCGGTCGAGATTTCCGTTTGCGTCGTGAAACTGGTTTGTCCGTGGACAAGTTTTCTATATCTATATCTATTGGTCCGTACTTTTAGGTGCTTTTAGGATGTAGTGCGACCATCATTTCCACTTATATTGGGAATGTTTCTTTCTTTAAAACAACATTCGTTATCAAGCTGAATAAATCCGTGTCATTGAAGGTACGTGATTTCTTTGTAAATATGTCGTGACTCGTGATATACTCGTATTTTGCATTTGCGTTGAGCTTGAGTAAATTACGGGTACAATATTTTTATCATATTATTTATTTGTCATGTGGGATCCATGAGTAATCTCCTTAAATATTATACGTATAACTAGCTGACTCGGCAAATGTTATTCTGCCAAAAAAAATCTGGATAGGGACACTCTAATCACCTAGCGATATGAAATATACTATACAACATAATATTTCATTTCTATAAATATACTCGTAGTTACACAAAATAACGCTTATAATCTAAATTTTACTAACAAAAAATAACCGACTTCAAAGTCTCAAAAACTACATAGTTGTCAGATCTCGTTCAAATTTATGTGAGACTACATGACAAGCGCCTGCTTTCGATTAAAAAAAGAATCATCGAAATCGGTTGGCGTGATATTGAGTTATTCGTCAATTTGTCGCGCACATCTTAACACAAATTTACGACTTATGTAGTTTTCTCATGGATGCCGTTGTCAGATCTCAATAAAATTTATGTGGGACCACATGACAGCCACCAGCTTTCGATTAAAAAAAGAATCATCAAAATCGGTTCGCCCAGTCCAAAGTTCTGAGGTAACAAACATAAAAAAAAAAAAAAAAAAAAAAAAAAAATACAGTCGAATTGAGAACCTCCTCCTTTTTTGAAGTCGGTTAAAAATCATAAAACTCAGACGAGCCATTTCGGAGACATGAGATTTTTATATAATATTAGGTAATAGATAATTACCCCCTATTTAGTAAACAAAGGACTCTCTGTTAACAGTAGAATGTATGGTCACCTGAGGTTTGTAGGAAGAACATCTTATGTCATAAGGAAATATTAAAATCGATCACATTCCGGTTTGGATAAGAGGCTAAAATATTTAAAAATAATATTTATAATCGTTAATAATAATAATAATAAACGATTACACACTCATACCCCAGCAAGCCCCAACAGTAGGTTTCTACCTGTGACACGGATGGCATGGACGACACAATATATGTATAACATAACACATTACAATAACACCCATAGCAACAAGCCATAACTGTCCCACTGTTGGGCTCGGGTTCTCCTCTCACAATGTGAGGGTTACAGGCCATAGTCTACCACGCTGGCCAAGTGCGGATTGGTAGACTTCACACACCTTTGAGAAGTTTACAGTATAACACCCATAACCCGAGTACAAATATTTATCTGTCACATAAATATCTGCCCCGGCCAGGAATCGAACCCGGGACCCCTCGCTTCGCAGGCAGGGTCGTTACCAACTAGGCTACAGGGTCGTCTAATGGTTACATAACGCATTTGGGTTTAATTTAAACATTGGATTGATTTACGGATTTCCATAAAAGGTTATAATTAGCTTACCCAGTTAGGGAAAATTAAACTTAACTGGACATACCTCTAACCTTAAGGAGTTGGAATTTTATAAACCGACTTCACAAACGGAGGAGGTATTCAATTCAACTGTATTTTTTTGTAACTGTATTTTGATGTTTTTTTAATCGAAAGCTGGTACTTGTCATGTGGTCCCACTTTTAAATTTGAGCGAGGTCTGACAAGTAATTTTTGAGTTATTATGAAGTTGGTTATTTTTTTCTTGGTAAAATTCAGATTATTGCTTCAGTTCTGATGACAACGCATTTTTGTGATAAGCATGATGTGATAGTGCACACAGGTTTGGCTGCAGAAGACGGAACTCCTTAAGGGAGGCCATACACGATCAAGTGTACTTGATGAAGCGTCAAGCGGACTTGACGAGGCATCCAGTATACTTGATCGTGTATGGCCACGGTATAGCTATCTGCTAGGTATATATTTGTATCATGCACACTGGATGACGCGTCAAGTCAAACTGCAGACTTGACAAGTATTTTTTACTTTAGTACCTATACATTGACAGTAGGTATATAACCGTGTACTACTCTATCTGAGCCAATGAACTAGTATACTAACATCTAAGCCTCTGACATGGTGTTTATGTAATGCAAGTAGTGTTTAAGAACTCTGTGAGTATTTTAATGCTAACTTGGCGACATTCTGTGTTTAAACTTTCACTAACATATAATTTAATAAAACATTTTTCTATTTACTTAGAAGTCGCAACCGGATTTGTGGAACATTTGCGGTTAATACTATACTTAACTGTATTCGGTGGCACTACTCGTACCTCCATCCATCCATGCATCCATCCAGTGGGTATTATTAGGTAGTGACTACCTACTTAACGGATTTTCAAGAAATTTAGCACATAAGTAAACCATAAAATATATAAAAAACTAAAACCACACTTAAATGTCTTGAATAAATACTAATATCTAATAATGTGAAAAAATAATCTATTTAACACTAATTATAAACATTTATGTAGGTATTATTATGTGTAATTATATTTAATACTAGCTGACCCGGCGAACTTCGTATCGCGCCAAACTATTTTTTTTTCTAAAATAAAAGTAGCCTTAGTTACTCCTTGTTACATCAGCTATCTGCCAGTGAAAGTCCCGTCAAAATCGGTCCAACCATTTCAGAGATTAGCCGGAACAAACAGACAGACAGACAGACAGACAAAAATTGTGAAAAATGTTGTTTTGGTATATGTACCATGTATACATCCAAATGCACTGGGTAAAAAGCGGTTATTTTAATATTACAAACAGACACTCCAATTTTATTTATTTGTATAGATCATTGGATATAGTGATATAAAAACAATTTTCCATTAGCCAATTAGTGACACGCCTTTTAAAAACATCTATAGGTAAATAAATGTAGGTGTAGTAATGTGTCAGGCAGTTTATTATATACTTCTATGGCACCGATACATACATTTTTCTCATACAAGTGTAGCCAGCAAAGTGGTTTAATAATTCTTCTAAAAAAATAACCGACTTCAAAATTAGAGATACATCAAAAACTACTCGTCAGATAACGTTCAAATTTAAATGGGATTACAAGCACCAGCTTTCGAATATAAAAAGAATCATCAAAATCAGTACACCGAGTAAGAAGTTCTGAGGTAACACACAACACAATACAGTCGTATTGAGAACCTCCTCCTTTGTCAGGGTTCCGAAGTAAAATCGGAATCCTAGTTTTGTCATGTCCGTCCGTCCGTCCATTCTTTTGTCTGTTCGTCTGTCCGTCCATCTGTCCCAAGCAAAGTGCCGAGACCGTTAGTGCTAGAAAGCTTTAATTTGGCATGGATATATATATTTACTAGCTGCCCGGACAGACTTCGTTCTGTCAATTTTTTTTTGAGAAATAAGCTATCCTATCTTTCAAGTTGGATCAAACTGCACACGGTGTGCAAATTTGATTAAAATCGGTTAACTAAGTAGTTTAGGAGTCCATCGCGGACAAACAACGTGACACGTAATTTATATATATATTAAGATTAAAATTCCAAAATCGTAGAATAAAATATTGAAAAAATAATATTTTTTCAGGGTATCTCCCCTACAGGTAACGTGAGGATGAATTTGTTATTCGTCCCGTACCCGTAGTGTGGGGTATCATTGAGAAGGTCTTCCAAAAATATTAAGAGTCTTATTTGATCATTTTTAGAATTAAGGGTTCGTTTGCGAAATATTTGGCTTTAAAATGGTTTTAAAGTGCTAATTTTGGTTAGAATAAAGTGTTCTCCTGCTTGCTAAACAGTTGGATTTGGATACGTGAAAAAATCTTAAATAAAGGTTATAATAATATGATGAATGGAAAACTATCATGGCTATATTAGCATAGGTAGATAATGAGTAATAGTATGGTAATAGTCGAGAAACTTACTACTTCGGAACTATACATTGCGCATGGCCTGCCCGGTTTTTTGAAGTCGGGTAAAAAGTTTGAATTTATTTACACGCCTAGGTGCGTTTTAAAGCTCTATAATAAACCAGTTACAATTTAATTACTTATGTAAATGTAGATTAAGTAGATTACATTGTATACAAGTAATGTATTTTGCAATTTTCAATGCCATAATTGATACCCCAAACTTGTTTTTCTTTTCTTGGCGAATATTCCATTCACAAAAGAGGTTACCCTCCTCCTGAGCGCGCGTTCCGTTTTATTTTAGCTTCATCCGAATAAATGGACCATGATAATATTAATTATAAAATAAATTAATATTTATATAAAATAAATTAATATTTATATAAAATAAATTAATATTTATAAAACGCTATGAACTTGATGTGATATAAACGTATTTATTCTACATTAATTACAGTTAAAAATGTTTGCCGCAGTTCGAAGGAAAACAAGTGTGTGAATTTGTAAAATATCTTTGTTCTCTGAAGTGATTAAAAATAAAAAACAATTATGACCCAACAGTAAAATCTTTAAGCACTAAAAAAAAACATTAAAATCCAGCTACGAAGTAATTTGTTACATTGCAATGTGTTTTAATTTGTACGCTTAGGTTCGTTCTTTCAAAAACAATTTATCTGTGCAGCGTGCGAAATGAACTTGTAGAATATAAATAAAATAGATATCGACAACGTTATATTTTGTTCGGAGGATCTGTGGTAAAAACTTTTGCGCTAGTGTTTGCATTGTATGAATAAAAAAAACAGTGTCGGAAATTCATTTTCCCGCCAATTTTAATAAAACAAAGATGGTCGATGAACTGACGTTTGAATTCGAAAAGAACAATGAAAATTCAAAAAGATGTTCTGTGAACTTTGTGTTAAAGATTATGTTTCACGGAGTGTGTTTTTTTACATGGAGTGGAGTTTTATTATACGGATTATTAATTTGGATTGGTATCACACAAGTACAGCAAAAACATGTCGATCTGAAATATCTGAAGATGCTCACGCCGGGATTTTATACAAATTGGAATTATGTAAGTTTTTTACACATTTTGTTATTTCGTATGAGTTTATCGCTCACCTAGTAATATAATGGCACATCTGCAAAAAATGCGAAATTGGGTTTATATGGTGTACGTGTTTAAAAGTGCATAATCTAAATAGTGGTAAATATGTATTAATTTAACTAGTAACCAAATGCATACAATCTGTAAAAACGTAAAAAGAATTCATAAATTAAGTTTAAACATTTTTATAAAATTTTTGTAATTCGTTTCTGTAAAACATGACAAACGTAGATGTGCCGTTGTATTACTGGGTGAGCGATATGCTTGAAAACAATGTGATGGTCTTGATCAGTCTAAGATGGAGAATGCACAAAATTAGTAAAACCTCTTATAAAGTTTTGTAACAAGTGTCTGAAGGCGGCTTACGGCAGAAGTGAAATGGAAGAAGGGGAAATCGTTTGTTTATGGAGGAAGTGTGATTTGAGTGTGAATATCGGAAGCTAAGAAATTATTTTATAAAAAATGTTTATAATTCTTTATTGAGGTTTTTTAATAACTTAAATCATTGTACAAAAAATATTTTTTTTTTGTAATTTTCCATAATTTAACAAAATTGAACTGTTTATTACTAGGAGTAAGTAAATAGAAGTAGGTACTATTACCTACTTATTTCAAAGTTTTCCTGAACAGTAATTATGTTGTAAATGTTTGTCATACGTGGTCAAGTTTACTTGTCAAGTTTGCAGCGGACTTGACGCGGCATCAAGTTTGCATGAGACTAGCTATACAATCAGATAGCCCTACACCGTCAAGTTTACTGGATGCCGCGTCAAGTCCGCTGCTAACTTGATAAGTAAAGTTGATAATGTATGGCCTTAAGGTGTCATTGTCAAAAATTTAAATTGAAAGTAAACGTCATTAGGTCACGATGACCTTAGGTTAGCCTTATACACATTACTTATTTCATCCAATACGTTGTCACTGATATATTTTTAAATGGAGGGTTTTTAATTCGAGTTATAACACACAAAACAGGAGTGGTGGTCATGGTCACGATGACCTTAGGTTAGCCTTATACACATTACTTATTTCATCCAATACGTTGTCACTGATATATTTTTAAATGGAGGGTTTTTAATTCGAGTTATAACACACAAAACAGGAGTGGTGGTCATGGTCACGATGACCTTAGGTTAGCCTTATACACATTACTTATTTCATCCAATACGTTGTCACTGATATATTTTTAAATGGAGGGTTTTTAATTCGAGTTATAACACACAAAACAGGAGTGGTGGTTATACCACAGAAGAAATAATAGTACCTACTTATAAATGTTATACAAAACGTTGGTATAATCCAATTCAAAATTCAATAACAATTTTATTGATTAATGAAGATAATTTATCAATAGGATGACCTGTGTGGCAATACTTACCATTTTATCTTTGTGTTGTCCATGGCGTGATGGTACCCATGACACAGGGAATCCTAGTGTGGGGCTATGAGTTGAGGGCTATGTTATTAAAGTACCAGGCGAGCATAGTAGTGTGGTGCTATGATAACTATCTTTATGTACCGTTTTTATTCTACCACCGCTTCGGAAAGGTGCTTTGTTGAGAAGGTACGGCATTTATAGTAAAATAACTCTGAGGAGTTGCTATGAAATGTGCTGAGGCACATTTTAAATTGGATGAAATAGTTATTACAGAATGAATTCTAATCTACGCGGAACTGGATGCGGCGCCAGCACTGTAATTTCCAGGCGTCCTTGTTGTTTCGACATTCATCGCTTAATTATACTAGATAGGTACCTGTAACTCTATATCGTCCAGTGACTGCAAATCTGACGACAAAACGGCTGTTTTAAAAGTTTTCATTAATTTGTGACAACTCCATCCGTGTAAAACTTGGGAAACAACATTTGAGCTAAGTAATATTAACTTCTTTTTGTTTTTCTTGTATAATATTAAAAACCTGTAAAACATGTAAGTATTTAAGTATTCAAGTAAAGAACGTTTGTCGCTTTATTGTTATAATTTTTTTTTGTGATATTTATAAGTAATGCTCTGCCCACGGCTTTATCCACGTGTTATTATAAGCACGAGTTCATGGTCTATCTGTGCGCATTTCACGAAAATCTGTTCAGTAGTTTTTGCGTGAAACAAACATTCATACGTCCTAAACTTTTTATAATTAGTAGAATACTAGTAGATTGTGTTTTGTTGTGTTGTCAGAGTTGTTATCGAAAACTATAAGTAACTACTAGGTGATTTATGATCACTAAAAATATTAAACCGTACCTATCGTATGAATATAACATGAAATTGTTCTAGCTTCAGTCTCGGATGTGATTATACCTCTAGGTACAAAACAAGATCATATTTTTTACAAAAATGTAACATGCTCTTTTTGTTCTTTTTCCGCATAGATGACTCGTTTCAAGGTGAATAATTGACTCAAAACCTGTCCGAGATATGTTGCTGTATTTCCCGAACATAAAAGAGGTTTTAACCTCATACAACGCGCACGCGAAATATCAAATCATGCAGAATTAAATTTGCAATAATAATGTCATAATAAAATTAGTTTAAACTACAGACGCAAGCAATAACGTGATTCTAAAGGTACCCACTGACGATACGTCCATCAATCCAAATGGAGTGGTAGTCTTCCAAAATCGTTCCGTGAATGGTAAAATAATATTCCATTTGGATGGACGTCGTCCAGCTCTGGATTTCCAAACGGATTGAAATCCACGCGTCCAGTCTAAATGGACGTCGTCTGCGGCCGACTGTCAATGTAAAAAACGTGCGCCACGCCATATGGAAGTAGTCCGATTTGTCAGTGAATGGGCAAATCGGCGTCCATTTTCTTGTGTTTATTGTCTCAGTTTATGTTTTGGTGTCGATGGTGGTACTTGGTACATGTGCTGGATCTGTCATTTGTATCTAACAAACAAACTTCTCCGTACCTATCTATTGGATTATATTATTGTAATGCCTACGTCTACGCCTCACATGAGGACTTATGGATTGCCTCATATTAGCATCTTGTTTTTTATTAATGGTGTCACAAGTTCCAGTAATTTGTAATACGTCTGTTCGTCCATTCTCAAGTAGTTTTTCCAATCAATGGGCTCTAAAGATAATAAAATTATAATAAATAAATAACGCTTCACACTCATAGCCCCACACTAGGATTCCCTGTGTCGTGGGTGCCATGGACAACACACTAGACAAGGACATTCACACCCAGACCGAGAACAGAAATTCAAACTCATCATTCTTTCCGCCTCGCTGGGAATCGAACCCAGGACCCTTGGTGCGGCGATCCGGCATGGTAACCATTGCGCCACACGGGTCGTCAAATTCAAATTAGTCAAATTCCGACAATAAGTTGGTATGCGTAAATGTATTTCTTTGTTTCAACCAACCCTTCATCCACTTCTTCTTAGATTTTTTTTTTGTCTTTTTATTGAAATACACACTGCTGTTGCCACGACTGCAAAGATCGAAGTGATGCCATGCGTCCAAACGGAAGTATAGTCAATGGTACCTTATCAGGATACATTTTCATTTGGAGTGCATCCATTTGGAAGTCTACCAAAGGGACTTATCGTCAGTGGTTACCTTAAAGGTACCCACTGACGATACGTCCATCAATCCAAATGGAGTGGTAGTCTTCCAAAATCGTTCCGTGAATGGTAAAATAATATTCCATTTGGATGGACGTCGTCCAGCTCTGGATTTCCAAACGGATTGAAATCCACGCGTCCAGTCTAAATGGACGTCGTCTGCGGCCGACTGTCAATGTAAAAAACGTGCGCCATGCCATATGGAAGCAGTCCGATTTGTCAGTGAATGGGCAAATCGGCGTCCATTTTCTTGTGTTTATTGTCTCAGTTTATGTTTTGGTGTCGATGGTGGTACTTGGTACATGTGCTGGATCTGTCATTTGTATCTAACAAACAAACTTCTCTGTACCTATCTATTGGATTATATTATTATTATGCCTACGTCTACGCCTCACATGAGGACATAAGGATTGCCTCATATTAGCATCTTGTTTTTTATTAATGGTGTCACAAGTTCCAGTAATTTGTAATATGTACGTCTGTTCGTCCATTCTCAAGTAGTTTCTCCAATCAATGGGCTCTAAAGATAATTATAATAAATAAATAAAGCTTCACACTCATAGCCCCACACTAGGATTCCCTGTGTCGTGGGTGCCATGGACAACACACTAGACAAGGACATTCACACCTAGACCGAGAACAGAAATTCAAACTCATCATTCTTTCCGCCTCGCTGGGAATCGAACCCAGGACCCTTGGTGCGGCGATCCGGCATGGTAACCATTGCGCCACACGGATCGTCAAATTCAAATTAGTCAAATTCCGACAATAAGTTGGTATGCGTAAATGTATTTCTTTGTTTCAACCAACCCTTCATCCACTTCTTCTTAAGTTTTTTTTTAAATACACACTGCTGTTGCCACGACTGCAAAGATCGAAGTGATGCCATGCGTCCAAACGGATGTATAGTCAATGGTACCTTATCAGGATACATTTTCATTTGGAGTGCATCCATTTGGAAGTCTACCAAAGGGACTTATCGTCAGTGGGTACCTTAACAATAACAGAGTAATCACTTCGATTGTCTAGAATCACGGTGTGTTAAAAGGTTTCATTGTTGTAAACAGTTCTGTGGAATCTCGTGTGAAACAGCACAAAATACTGGCTGGTTGTGTTTTTAAATAATTTGCAATTAAAAAATACGCGTCGATAAAATAGTGAACTGTATTCGAAATTTGAACAAAATCCCGCCAATTTATACAAAATGAATAACGTAGTAGTGGAAATTGAAGAAAGTGTTGCCAATTCCAAAAGACGTTCTGCTGTCTTTGTAATAAGATCGGTATTTCATTGTGTCTGTTTTGTTGTATGGTGCGGTGTTTTGACATACGGAACTTACATTTGGTTCAATTTGATGCAGATTGAAATGAAAAATCCTATTTTGAACGATTTAAAAATACTAACACCAGGATTTTTGACGAATTGGAATTATGTAAGTAGGTATTATTCGTTTATTTCGTCATATTGGTATTAATTTATTATCTTTCTACGAAGCCTGGCTACGCTTGAGATAGGCTGTTCTGAATTAAAAGTGCGACAATATAACGCGGGAGTTTGACGTCTGTCAGCGATTTGGTTATACTGCTCGCTCTTACGTTATTCATGGTAAGAGTAAGCGAGATAGTAAATAATATGTTTTTTTTAACACAGCAAACAATACTAAAGTGTTAATACGTCGACTGGAACATCGCGTCGCGTCGAGTCTGTTCAGAACAGAACTGTTCATCTCGCTCGCTCGCACTCGACTAAATGAGTTGCAGTCAATTGACCGCAAATTAATGCGCCTCTTTTTACTACTACGATACAGTCTAGTCGGTCTAGTATAATTCTAAAAAATAAACCGACTTAAAAATTAGGGATAAAGAACTATTTTCAGTATTTTTCTCAAAATTCTAGCCTCAGTAGTTACGGAGATAAGGAAGGATGGTTAATTTTCGTCTTCAATTTTTGTTCTTTCTTCATTCTTAATGGTTAGAGTTGGAGAAGTAAAAAATTCTCAAAAATAGGTTATGTTGAATTTACAAGGAAAAACTATCACGGCTATGTTAGCATTAGCAGTTAATGAGTAATAGTCGATAAACTTACTTCTTCCGAACCCTACGTTGCGCGTGGCCTGACACGCACTTGCCCGGTTTGTTTGAAGGCGGTTAAATATACTTAAGTAGAAGTCTTCGATAATTGACTTTTTATGTGATAAGGATAGCACATGAGGTTGCAATGGTGACCCGTGTCAGGCCCTGTCACCCATGGACATAATTGACAAACCTTGAATAGGTCATGCAAATATTAGAAACAAGTATTAAGTATGTTTGACCCAAGAAAATTATACAATATTTTGCAGAAATGTAAATCAATAAGATTTCCTTCTTCTTCTAGAGCACCTTCTAGAGCTTCAGAACATTCAAGAATGCCTATAGCATGGAACCATACATTTAAAAATCATTGCCAATAAAAGTTTCTGGAGATTTGCTTAAAACCTTCTTTAAAATATCAGGTGAAAACGCCGAGAACAAAGTTCAAATTAATTCTTTATACGACTTTAAGTGCAATGTACGAGGTCAAAATTTTGTAGTAGGTACCTACGTAAAAGGGGCCATCCATAAATTACGTCACACGTTAGGGGGGGGGGGGTCGATGTAGTGTGACAAGGGGTGGGAGGGTGCCCTAAACGTGACGTCACATTTCAAAATCAAATAATTGGTATGTATGGGTAAATATTAAAAGAACAATTAAAATAAAACTTATTTCGGAACTGCTGTTTTGATTTAATAATTTCTAGGTGTCAAATTTCATAATTATGTGACGTCACACTAGGTGTGAGGTCTAACTAAATAATGTGAGCAGCTGTGACAAGGGGGGAGGGGTCAAAAAGTCATGAAATTAGTATGACGTAATTTATGGATGGCCCTAAAAGTGTTTATCAATTCGTTTTACATAAAAAAATTACATAAACAAAGTTATTTGCGGATACGTAGTAAAAAGATAATTATAATCCATGCAGAGTAGGCTTGGATTTTCTTGTGTTTTTCCCCATTGAACGAGCCTCAAGGAAAAGGTATCAAACAAAGATGGAAAAAAATATACCTACTTTCATTGCAGATTGGCCCATATCACAGTATACATATAGTTTTCCTTTACTGTACCCATATTCATCAAGTCAGTTCTTATAATTGGATTAGGTTAGGCCATGCTCGCGGGAAATCCCGGGAGCGAAAATCCATTGTAAAATATATTTTGATCTACTTTAAATGTAATAATAGTTCAATTAATTGTATTCGATAGATTTTCTTTTGTTTAATAATGTGTCTCTAATTTTAATCTTAATCTAAAGGTTTAATATGTATTACATTTTGATTTTAATTATTTTGTAACTCTTTTTCTTTGTAAAACGGGGCAAGTGAGTGTCAGGGCACGCGCAATGTAGGGTTCCGAAGTAGTAATTAAGTTTATCTAATATAATATAAAAGAGGCCATACACGATCAAGTGTACTTGATGAAGCGTCAAGCGGACTTGACGAGGCATCCAGTATACTTGATCGTGTATGGCCACGGTATAGCTATCTGCCATAATTGTATTTGTCTCATGCACACTGGATTGCGCGTCAAGTCAAACTGCAAATTTGACAAGTCAAATTTCAGACTTGACAAGTAAACTTGATCGTGTATGGTGGTCACTCACGGTCATTCCATCGCGTCATTTTTGGAGCCACGCCAAACGACATATGTCAAAATGGCGCGATTGGACATACAAATTTTTTAAATCACGCCATCAGTTTTTCACATTCACGATCAAATTTTGGCTGTATATCACGCCATTTGACGCGATGGACTGACCGTGAGTGGCCACCTAGGCCTCCCTACTTACTCGTATGCTGACATAGCCGTCCAACTCCAACCGTTTAGTCGGCAGGAGTCAAGTGTCCCCCGCACTTGACTCAAACATTAGCACTTATTTCGCAAACGGACCCCTAATTCAAAAAATGGTCATGACCCGTAATATTTTTGGAAGACCTCTTCAACGATTTCGAAGAGTACCTAATTCTTTGAAGTCGATAATTTTTTTGGTAAAATTATGATTTAGGTACCTACTTACCTACTATTAAGAGATAAAATTATGAATGTTTAAACTTCGTTTATTAGAATTAATTATTCATTACTGAGTGTTCTTGTACTGGATACTTCATGTAAAAACTTGTTAATAAAATTCAAATTTAAGCAAATTATGGTAAAACAAAATTGTGTTGTTATTTCTGCTTGCGTGTTGTGAAGTTGTGATGTTATTGTCGTTATTCGCGTATCTTTGATCCGTAATTCAGGTAAATTTCCACTTATTACAGTAATGACCTTGTAACGTTGCTCCATGGTAAGATTTTATTGTTAGTTAACTCCGTAGCTCAGTTAATAGTGACTAGGGAAGTTCCGGGTTTTATTTTTATTTTTTTATTTATTCTACATGCGCTGATTTCCTTCGGCAGGACCGAAGACCTTAAATACAATAATTTAAATTAATAATTACAATTAATAATTTACACATTACAGAAGTTCCGGGTTCGAATCCAGTAGACATGTCATTGTGACAAGTTTTTTTCGGTGTTTGTAATTGATGGTCAAACCACCCAGGAGACGATGACGAGATACGGAGGTGTGAGTTTAGGGTTGCAGATACAGGCTTATCTCTACGGAACAATTCTACTGGACCCTACATTGCATTTGGCCTGACGCACTTGATCGGTTTTTGAAGTTAGGTAGGTATAAAAGCAAAGCAAAGCAACAACCCATAATTGTCCCACTGCTGGGCTCGGGGTCTCCTCTCACAATGTGAGGGGTACAGGCCATAGTCTAACACGCTGGCCAAGTGCGGATTGGTAGACTTCACACACCTTTGAGAACTTCGTGGAGAACTCTCCGGTGTGCAGGTTTCCTCACGATGTTTTCCTTCACCGAAGCAAGTGATAATTAACTTCTAATACGCACATAATATTTGAAAATAAGAGGTGCGTGCCAGGATTTGAACCCAGGCCCCTCCGTTCGGGAGACCAACGTTCTAACCGCTAGGCTATCACTGCTTTCAAGTTAGGTATACTTCAAACAAACACCTCGTGTTTGAAAAATAAATATGAATTAAATTTATACGATGCGACAGCTAAAAATCGACATGATGAAGGTGCGTGATACTAGGCGCACAGCATTCGCTGGAGTTGTTTTAGATTGCTAGCGCGGGTCGTGAGTGCGAATTACTTTTTTTAAATAAATAAACGCTAACACACTCATACCCCCGCAGTAGGTTATTACCTGTGTCGCGGGTGGCATGGACGACACATATAACATTACAATAACACCCTACACCCGAGTACAAATATTTATCTGTCACGTAAATATCTGCCCCGTCCGGGAATCGAACCCGAGACCCCTCGCTTCGCAGGCAGGGTCGCTACCAACTAGGCTACAGGATCGTACTTATAAGACGTAAGTATGTATAACTTCTTACGTACAAGTACACAAACACGTTTTTTTAATTTATTATTTGACCGAAGGACAACACTATTCTAATGGCCTGATATCGGAACGTATTAATCGAATCACCTTTTTTGTTTTGGACCCAAAAGCTTAAATTGGTGAACGACACACACAAGAATCTTTTAATTGTTATACCTATATGCAAATTGTTCTGATTGTTAAAACAATCAGATGTTTGTATTAAAATACAAAGGGATAATAACTTTCAAACTTGAGGCCACAAAGCATACCTATAAGATCCAACTGGATTTGCGTCTTTTGCAACGTAGGGTTGCCAACTGAAAGACCTTGCTAATGTCCCGACAATTGAGCTGAATCTAAAAATAAATCCAGACATTTCTTTAAAGGTCCGGATACTTTAGTAAAACTATTCGTGTTTTAAGAAGTAAAGTAGAAAATATTTTGTGTTTGAAGTGGTCATGTAATTTGACAATGATAAGTTGATTTTTTTTCACTGATTTAATAAAAACAATAAAAGCTGATCGAATACTTAAAGGAGACGGCAAGGGTGTGGGGTTCTCAAATCGAACTGTGGTTTCGCGTGTATGTAGTACTTAGTAAGTTTAAGTATGAAAATATTTTTTCAATAAAATATTCAAAGCTTTTTTTATTCAGATGTTATTGGGACAAAAAAGCCGGACAAAATCAAAGGCTGGTCAAAAGTCAGACATATCCGGACAAATCCGGATGGTTGGTAACCCTAGCGAGGAGCTGCATTCCTAGTTTTGCAAAACGTAGAAAGTGTGACTAAATGATCAGGTGTAACCATCGTTATAGATTTCATGGTAGGCAAACCCATAGGAAAACCTGTTGGATACATTAATTTAGAAAGCACGCACTTTTGGATGGGAATTAGCATACATATCCTGGGAAATAGCATTGAACTATTATTACTAGTGTAGAACCGACACTGTGAACCAGATGTTTGGGCACTGAATTCACTGGCTTCAGTGGATAATACATAATCAACGTACGGAACCTTGTCCAAGCGAGTTTAACTCGCACTTGTCAAGTTTTTGTTCTTTCTGTTCGGTACCACATAGGATTTTACTCATACTAATAAACTATCTTTATAACTAATTAACAAGGCAAAGTAAAAAGCTTGTAATAAAAAAAGAATCGTATTCGTTGTAACGAGGCAATTATATTTAAATTATTTTTTTTTCAACCTCAAAAAACCTCAAAAAATACCCTTGAGCGTGAATCTGTGCGAAACAGTAATATTTTTTACAACTTAGTTATTTTACATAGATTCCTTAATTTATATGTAAGTACACAGTCGTTCGGATAACTTGTATTTTGCTAAATTATTTTTTAACAAACAGAAATATTAAAAATGTCTCATGTAAAATTAAGACATATTAATGTGATATTGGAGTTCAATATAGTATTTCATTGCTTTTATTTGTTCTTATCACTTCATTGCCTTTCATACGGTTATAATATTATAAAAAATATACCCGAAGATTCCCATCCGATGTTATTATTTAGCAAAAATCTTGCGTTTGGATACTTTACTAATTGGAATATGGTAAGTTATTAAAATATGAATTCTTTATAATTTTGATTGGCAGTTTAAGGTATTTTTTATGGAAATATCCGACAATCGAGCTAACGATCTATCTGATGGTAAATGGCTATCGGCGTCCATGAACATCAGGACGCAGGGGCATCACTGATGCGTTGCCTACCTCCCGGTGGGACACACATTTTGTTCGAGATGTCTGTTCCATGAAATTATACTTCATCTAGCTTTTGCCCGCAGCTCCGCCCGCGGTAGAGATCGATTTTTTACAAATCCTACTTATTTTTACTTAGTTAGATTTAGTTGCCTATGACTTATGTAATTTACATATTTCACATGTATTGTATCATTTGAGAGCGTGATTCAAAACTTGCAAATGAATTTTACTAACGCCATCTATTAACAACTTCCGGAACTAAATATCTAGCAAGGAACAAAATATCGATCTTCCCATGGGGATGTTTTACCGCGGTAAAAAGTAGCCTACGTTACTCTCCACCCTCCTCACTATCTCCACACACAAAAACCATACCATATAACAGCTTCGTTGCGACGTGAAAGACGGACAAACAAACAAACACACTTTCACATTTATAATATTAGTATGGATGCTAGCTACTACCCACCTTCTTGAGTCATCCTAACGACTCGTGTTGTTCCGACTGGTGTGCTTGAGCGAGTTTTTTTGAAGTGAAAACTTCTTTAGGCGTGTTCAGGCATTTTTGAGGTGGGATGAAACCATACAGCTCGCGACATGTCAGATTTTAATCAACACCTGTGGCGCCATCTCTGATAAGTACAGAATTACTTTATTTACAGCTCGTATTTATATCAAGATTGTAGTTTACATACACTTTACGAGGCGTTGGCAATCATTCACTAAAAATGTAATGGATACAAAACAGTTTATTTAAAAGTATCTGGCACAATAAAATATTTCCTGACGATTAAAAAAAATACACACATAATTGTTCAAGTTTTCACTTCTGTCGGCACTCGCGGAGTGTATTTTTTTTTTACTTTCGTTATTTCTTGTCTGAAGTATCAGTCCTTGTCTCACTGGGAGACAGTACATATGCAAGGATTTTATTATCCTTTTACAGTGTTCTCAATGTCGCCTTTTAAAAATTAAAATGTGTGCAATTCACACGTGGTAGAAGTGAAACCTTCAAATATTTTGTTTTCAAGATAATGAGACGAATGTAAAATTTCGAATTTAAAGACTCAACTCCACTCAACTTCACTCAACTCCACTCAACTCCCCTCCCCCTCCCCTACCCCTGTACAATGCTTCCTATCTCACTTTAGAATTTATGTGTCTGTCTCTTTTTACTGTCACGGGACAGTTTCGTTTCATCGAATTTGAAAACACCCCGTACTAAAGAAGTTTTCACTTCAAAAAGACAACGCATCGAGTTAAAACTAGTTTGGCTTTTCTGACAAAACTATTGTTTTTGTTAATAATAATGTTTTAACAACTTCCTATTGTACGCGTAGGAATGGCAATTAAGAAACAAGTTATTTTTGGTAAATAATTCTCGTGTTTGAAAAAACAGTGCAAGAAGTATAGTGGTTTATCGCCTTAAACACAAATTAAGACAATAAGTACCCTATATAGTAGACCCGCGGTAATCCGACAATCGTTTTGCAGGGCATAGACATAATACTACTAGACTAGGCAAGGTATCTGAGCATTTGTAAGTGAAACCGTCACGCTGCGAAGAAAGGCAGGAGGTAAACCTATCCTTGTCTTACTTACGAGTTACGCGAGTCTCCTTGGTCTCTTTCTCTTTCTAATAGCGTGACGCAAAGAAGGCCCGCTTGTCTAGTCTAGTAGTATTATATCTATGTTGCAGGGCGATGCCAGATTGTTGAATTTGTCGGATTATAGAGTAATGCCGGATCACAGGGGGCGCGGGTTTAGACAGGGTTCGGATTACCGCGGCTCTTTGGTATGTACAGTCGGCCGCAGAAGTAGCTTAACATTATAGTACTTTGTAATAGTAACTGTTTCGACGGTTTCCTAGCAACATCTATGATAAATTCAAGAAATGTAATGTGACAAGGTACTAAAATGTTAAGCTACTTCTGCGGCCGACTGTACAATTGTACATGTGTGCTAAACATGAACCCTGTTCAGTAGTTTTAGTGTGAAAGAGTAGCAAACACACATACGTCCTTAGATCCGTCCGAGGGAGCGGACTTAAGATGAAGGAGCCATTAAAATCCCAAATATTATATTAATATTTTTTTTAATTTTGTCACACTAATCCTCAACTATCATGGTAATTTCGTTTAACCTCGCAAAAAGATATAATCCTTGAATATTGTATTTAGAGTTCCGTACGAAAAAAAGAAAAACGGAACCCTTATTAATTTATAGGATTACTCGTGCGTCTGGGCGACCATCGTTCACCGCCAATTTGCTCCGAAAACACTGGTCTAAATGAGTTGAAATTTGGTACTCATGTACTTTTTTGTTACCCAAAGTCGAAGGTATAAAGTAAAGAACAGAATTTTGAAAAAAAAAATTAACAAAATCAAAATTAAACAAAAATTATTTTGCAAACCGTATTGTGTTTTATGAAAGAAAGGGCTTGTTGTAATTATCTCAAATATATTTTTGTTATAGTTCTACAATGGATAGTTTTAAAATGTTCAATAAAAAACAAAAATTAAAGCCAAAAATTGACCATTCAACCCCCCCCCCCCCCTCCTTATCTCCGAAACTACTGACGCTAGAATTTTGCTAAAAATACAGAGTAGTTCTTTATATTACAGGAAAACCTATAAAAAGTCTATGGTTTTAAAAAAACGTCAAAAATTAATAAAATAGAAAAATAACGGTAAATATTTATAATCAACGTACAGAACCCTCTCTAAGCGAGTTTAACTCGCACATGTCAAGTTTATTATATTTACCTCATAGCTATTACTTTAAGTAGAAGTAGTTACGTAGTTACTTGTGAAGTTGACTAGTATATGATACCTACTCGTAAATGATAATAATACTTAATTTATTTTATATACTAAAATACTTGAAAATGTCCCATATAAAATTAAGTGGTAAAATAAGTGAGTTATTAAATACAAAAACTGCATTTCACAGCTGTTATTTTTTAATTTCAATTCATTGTCTATCGAATGGTAGTGAAATTATATCAAAAATACCTGATAATTCTCATCGGATGTTGTTGGATACGAAATATTTTGCGCCTGCTTACCTGACTAATTGGAATGTGGTAAGTTTTGTGGTAAATCTTGGTAAATCAATCGCGCCATAGTAGGTACTAGCGTGGTAAAGCGAATGTCACCTTCTATCTCTATAACGGTTTCACCTATTTACATGTAAATGTTCCCTTTGAACACGCGGGCGAAGCCACGGGTAATAGCTAGTAAAGTAATAAAGTATAAAGTATGGATATAGTATGGAAGTATGGATAGTATAAATGGATATGGAAGTATTGAAGTATGGACAAATATGCATCATAATGAATCTTTCCATGGGAATGAATAGCTTTACTGCGGTAAAAAGTAGCCTACGTTACTCTCCAGCCTCCTACCTATGTCCACACAAAAAATCATACCATAACTTCGCTCCGTTACGACGTGAAAGACGGACAAACAAACAAATATACTTTCACATTTATAATATTAGTAAGTAAAGTATGTAAGTAAGTATGGATGGACAAATACGCATCCTAATGAATCTTTCCATGCGAATGAGTTATTTTAATGCGGTTAAAAGTAGCCTACGTTACTCTTCAGCCTCCTACCTATCTCCACACAAAAAATCATACCATAACTTCGCTCCGTTACGACGTAAAAGACGGACAAACAAACAAACACACTTTCGCATTTATAATATTAGTATAGTAAGTATAGTATATAGTACTAGTATAGTATGGATAATGAATAAACAATACAAACTGAATAAACAGAGATTGTTTGTTACATTTTAAATTAAATCAAATGTTATTAAGTTAGTATTAGTCTACTTTGCAACAATCCGCAGTTAACATGCATGATGGTACGAGTATATAATAGAAGAAGAAGAAGAAGAAGAAGAAACATTTATTTCGCCAAAATAAACATGGTACAACTTTATAACCAAAAGGTTTATAACTAACAAAATGTAACCATAATATATTACAGCGTGAAAGACGTTATCAGACGAAAAAGGGCTAGCCTCAGCCTGTGCCATGGAACGGTTAGAAACCACGGCTGCTGGTTTTCAGGGTAGTCCCATTTTTCGCGTAGTTCCACATGTGTTAATACACTTTAAGACATGCGTGGCACCTCCCTCCCTCCCACAACGGAAACATGCACTACAATAAGTAAACGTATATACCAACATACATACCAGCACCAACACATGTTTCGCCCCGAAACGGAGCATCATCAGGGTAAGTTGACTACGTCTCGCAAAGTAGACTCATACCACAGAGGAAATAACAGTACTTATAAATAAGTACTAATTCTAACATAAAAATAATGGATTTCCGCAAAGTAACGCCTGTTACTATTAACTATATTATGAAATTAAATGTGTTTGAATGTATTAAATTTCCACAGATATCTATTAGTTTTTATATCAGCTCAGCTATTCACAGATTGACACCAACTTATTTGCATATAAAAAATTAAATAAATATTTTTTAACTCCGACGCAAACAGAAGTTCGAGGCATCGTAGCTGAGACACGCACTTGCCCGGTATTTATTTTTACTAACAATAAGATTCATCTACGGAACAATTGAATTTCAAAGTAAAATAAAGTCTGCATGTAAAAAGCAAAATCTTTAAAAGTGACTTTAAAATCAGTTACATAACTTGATTAGTTGTAATTCTCATGAGCTGCGAATTACACGAGCAAAATACAATAAAATGAATAAAAAATGTTTCTTTGTTTAATTACTGTATAATCATTGGTATTTAATTTAATACTTACTTATTGCGTTATTCTTATTGCGTAATTAGAATCATCCATACTAATATTATAAATGTGAAAGTGTGTTTGTTTGTTTGTTTGTCCGTCTTTCACGTCGCAACGAAGCTGTTATATGGTATAGTTTTTGTGTGTGGAGATAGTGAGGAGGGTGGAGAGTAACGTAGGCTACTTTTTACCGCGGTAAAACATCCCCATGGGAAGATCGATATTTTGATAATTGCTAGATATTTAGTTCCGGATGTTGTTAATAGATGGCGTTAGTAAAATTCATTTGCAAGTTCTGAATTACGCTATCAAATCATACATCTAAGTAAAAGTAAGTAAGTAGGATTTTCTTAGGATCTGATGGATCTGAAATAAGGTATCTAAGATACTTATTGTCCCGGAAAACCCTGTATCTGGAACGCTATTCAGTTTTGTAACTTGACAGCGGAGTTTCAAAATTGACGTTCGAGTTCTAGGATCACTTCACTTCGCAAGTGCGTACTAGATGATTAGATAATGACATGTCAATACGATGCAAGTTCGCTTTTGTTTTGTAACTTGACAGCGGAATACACGATGAGTTTCTAAATTGAAGTAAGAGTTCGAGACTCCCTTCACCTCGCAAGTGCGTACCAGATGATTAGAGAATCACATATCAAGATCTCGGACTCGAACTTCAATTTTGAAACTCATCGCGGATTCCGCTGTCAAGTTACAAAAGTGAATAGCCTTGCAGAAACGCATTTTGTACCTACACATAGGCATAATTCTTAAGTAGTTATCTCAATATTTCTTATGGATTCTATCATCATAAGTAGGTAAGTATGTCATTTGTAATATAAATAGAGTCTTCTAAATCGGTAGGTAAATAACGAAGTTTATGAGGTAACAATAATTAAAAAATACAAGTAAACTGAAAAACTGAAGTTAATTTTTGTATTGTGGATCGTCTTAGTTAGTACTTGTGGATCGATTTAGTTGTATCATGTATGACTCTCAATTCTAATAAAAATATAAGAATAAATTTTGCTCTTTAATTAATTATTCTGCATAATACCGTACTGTTTAAACATGGAAGAAAAAAAGCGGCCAAGTGCGAGTCGGACTCGCCCATGAAGGGTTCCGTAGCAGCAAGTAACATAATATAAAAGTTCTTGAAGTTCGATGTAATTTTGATCGAGGTAAATTGCGGTTTACGATTTATGACGTATAAAAAAAAAACTACTTACTAGATCTCGTTCAAACCAATTTTCGGTGGAAGTTTGCATGGTAATGTAAAAATGCATAGTAGTTGTAAATTGCATGGTAGTGTAAAAAAGTGGCTGTGACATACGGACGGACGGACAGACAGACAGACAGACAGACAGACAGACAGAAATGACGAATCTATAAGGGTTCCGTTTTTTGCCATTTGGCTACGGAACCCTAAAAAGCTAAAAAATATACATTAAACATGTTTAAATTCATAGGAAACTACCGCTTCCGGTTGTATCTTGTTATAAACAAACATCATTACCTATCTCACTATATTATTATCTGTATTTCCGTGTGTTATAAAATTAACTTACGTAAATAGAAATAAATTTAGGTATTCCATTTCACCGCTTACCAAACCATAAAACCACAGTATAAATATATTACCTACTAATTTATACTGTGATAAAATTATCTCTTTAATGTTTATTCGTTTTTAGGGTTCCCTAGTATAATCGGAACTTAATTTCGATTATCCGTCCGTCCATCCGTCTATCTATCTCTTTATTTGTCTATCCGTCCTGTCTATCAGTCCGTTTGTCCGTCCACATAGCACAGATATGAGATACCCTTAGTACTAAAAAGCTATTTTATTATTTTAACCTTTCTTAATTAATATAGGTACATTAAATAATATAGGTACTTTGTATAACTAATTTGTTGCAGTTTATTCGAATTATTATATGTACTGAAGATAACATTCTTTAATAAATTTAGTTTTCAATAGATAACGCTCATTTGTCGCAATTACTATTAGTCAATCTTGTAATGTTGCCAGCGTAATGTGGAAGAAATTTACTGTATAATTTAGGGAAAAGTGCCGCGCCATTGGGAACTTCGATCACTAATAAAATACTTGTGAATTAAAATAAAATGACATTTTATTGGTGATCGAAGGTTGGGAACCAATAACATAGTTTACTAATAATTTACCCACTTCCTAAGAATGATGAAAAATTGAAAGTAAGACAATAATAATATATTTAGATTATTTAATCACTTCTTAGTACAGAATCAAAATACATATTCCGTATTAAGGAGCGATTTAAGTAACCGTTAAGTGACTCTGATTGCGGCCGATAGTCTCACCAAATAGAAAAAATGTACACATGAAAAAATGGAAAATATTGGTTAATGTATATGACGGCGCATTCGAAACGCCATCTACCAGAATACGCCGGAACTAGATTTGACAGTTGTCATTTCTGGCGGAACGTCGTGTTGATGGTCAGCGCGGCCATGTTGGCGGGATTCAGTTCAGTCTCGTCGTAACCGCCATCGCCTGCCCACCACTATTTCGACGGATCGCTCTTGTTCCGCTAAAGTGATTATACAATCAATTCCGGACTTTTATCTTGTTCTCCGCCTATACGCCCAAGTAAATAACTATGGCTGATCCTGAAGAACACTCTCTTGTGCCTACATATATTTTCATAATATCAAATTTTGAATAAGTTCGTTATGTAATATTATTATTATTAGTAACGTGTTTTAAATGACGTAACTATTTCTGCAACATATTGTGTTCAATTTTATAAGTTACAAGTCGGGTTAAAACTTAAACTTGTTTTACGAATAAAATAAAAATGTTTTAGTACTGCGCGGCTGCTAATGATAATTAATATGGCCGACCAAGAAGTTTCATATATATGCTGCAAATGTTACTTCACTTGTTGTAAAGTACTAAATTTTATTAAAATATACATACATACAATACTTAACGACCTTTACGTTTTGTTTCAATACATTTTGTAACGAAGGATTTTTTAAACTTAAAACAGTATAGATATGTGGTGAGATGAAGTAAGGTGAGGTTAGAAGATGTTATGGGAAGGGAAGAGAGGATATTAGGATGTCCCTATCCAGAAAATTTTTGGCTGAACAACGTTAGCCGAGTCAGCTAGTCAATTTATAAAAATATCGAAGGATATGTTTCTCTCAATCCATTACAATTTATATTCTGAAAGTAATACTGAGACATGCCATGTTAAGTAAATCTTAATATTTTTCCCGCATGTCACTGTCTTATTTTAAAAATAGTAAGTATTTAGAGGTTTCCCTTGGCCATTTGCATTAACATTTCATTAATTAATAATATTAACATTAAAACATGTTTTTAATTTTTATTTTGCATGGTATTTAAAACAAGATTTGCAGTGAACGGTGGAATTTAAATCACTCGATTAAATGTAACAATTTTCATATTAAGTAATTCATTATTCATTTTGGTTTTATAATTTGTAGATAGATAAATTAAAAAAATGACGTGCATAAGTGTATCAATGATACCTACATGAATAAATGATTTTGAATTTGAATTTGAATTTGATACGCTTTATAATAACTAACGAAATGTTATCTAGTGTTACAAAAATAAAGCTCAAAGGTAAAATAAAGGAATTTCACTTAATTTTATAGAATGCCAATTATTTTTTGGTTTTGTAAATCTAAATTTTACATAACATTTCGTAAAGAATTAATAGAAATGAGATAAAACAGGGGCAAATAAATCGTGAGATACGGCAACACTGATTCAATTATCAGATACCGTCTATTGAATGAGATGTGTCAATACCCGCCCTAATTATACCGAAGGGCGGTCTTTAGTTAAGTTATTAGTTAATTAAAATAAAAAGTTAAGTTAAAAAGTTAAAATCAACTATTTCTATATACCAATCAAGGTTTAGATAAAACAAAAAAAAGTGTATTGCGCAATGGAGGAATTATGGCGGGAAAATAATATATTTTATAACATCTTGTGCTTTGTAATAACAGAAAATGAGAAGTTGTTTGATCGAAATGATGCTAATTTGTACTGGAGGACGGTTTTCCATGTCATGGGGATTTGTCATCATGCGTATGTAGCCATGACGGCTACAGGGGATATGGGGCATCAAATAATGAGCCATGAGGATCCAGTCGTACAATCCTTGTATAATTTTAGAGGTGCATATCTAACTGGATGGAATTTTGTAAGTACCCAAAAATTTGATATCTACCCACCTACATATATCTAATGATAATAAAAATATGATTTACTGATGTGAGATATTATTTTTCATTAAATAATTTTATTCGTCTATTATACATGTAGACATTATATAAATAAATTGAATAATGCAATATGGGTGTCAAATTTAAGAGCTCACCATAACGATTTCAAAAAGGTATATCATGATTGCCTTTTTGATGGCAGGCGGGTTTTTAAAATTTTAAAATGTATACATACTACTTATAAACACTAGAACTACTCTGCGGTCAAAATTAGACCGTAAGTGTCAAAGTAACTATTATCTGTTTATTTACATTTTGTGTAGGTATATTGTATACCTATAATGCGTGTGTGTGTCAAATTCACGGCAGTGAGTGTATGTTTATTTTAATTAATTTTATGACTTGATTGATATTTTAACCGATTTCTAAGAAATAGTCTCCGAAAAACACATTAATATCCTAGCAAAATGTTAGCAATTATAATATAATTAGGATTAAGTTATATCTACGTCTACATCATAATAATAATGAACTTAAATTTACAACTACAGCCATTAAAGTTAGTAGTAAGTTAATAACGTTCAAAGTTCAAACGGATAAAGGAATCACGCCACGAGGAGGAATGTGACCTAAGGTTATCAGTAAATATGTAGACATAGTCCAGACATGATATGTGGTATGCGGTATGCCGTATGATCAGTGATGATATGAATGCTTTGAGTTTGTTTTATCAAAATAAAAATATCAACTCGTTGGCTAGTACAATCCATAATACGACAGATTAATTTAACAATTCAAAATACACAATTGTTGCTAGCTGGTATCTACATTAAACAATACGAATTTATTGATGTTAGTTAACGTCAAATTATTTTAAGTAGGTATGATATTTTAATCACATAGATGATAGAAGTAATAATCTAAATTTTACTAACAAAAAATAACCGACTTCGAAATTACTCAAAAAACTACGTGTGCTATGTCTTTATGTGGGACCACATGACAAGCACCTGCTTTCGATTAAAAAAAGAATCATCAAAATCGGTTCACCCAGTCGAAAGTTCGGAGGTAACAAACATAAAAAAATCCAGTCGAATTGAGAACCTCCTCCTGTTTTGAAGTCTGTTAAAAATGCCCATTTTGATATCATAACTCATGGCTGTTTAGTGTTTAGTGCACGTAAAAAATAAGTTTTTAACCGACTTCAAAAAAAGGAGGAGGTTCTCAATTCGACTGTTTTTTTTTTTTTTTTTTATGTTTGTTACCTCAGTACTTTGGACTGGGTGAACCGATTTTGATGATTCTTTTTTTAATCGAAAGCTGATGGCTGTCATGTAGTCCCACATAAATTTTATTGAGATCTGACAATGTCATCCATAAGAAAACTACATAAGTCTTAAATTTGTGTTAAGATGTGCGCGACAAATTGACGAATAACTCAATATCACGTCAACCGATTTCGATGATTCTTTTTTTAATAGAAAGCTGGTGCTTGTCATGTGGTCCCACATAAATTTGAACGAGATCTGACAAGTAGTTTTTGAGAAATTGAAGGCGGTTATTTTTTGTTAGTAAAATTTATAGCCGCTTTCTTTCTTGTTGAGTCGAACAGCGATACTGAAATATCGACACTTAGTACCCTTACTTTTAATTTCCACTCACTTCAGTAGGTATATACGCACTTTATTTTTATCCGTTTACTTTACTTTAATCCGTCGAATTATGTATTCGACCATTGGCTACGAATTTTTCGAACCGGGGCAGAAACTTGATAGTGGCACCTACGGAGTTTTGTATTCAATATTACTATCAATTACAAAATCAAATCATTCAGCGCTTGGACTAAAAACAAAAAGGTCTTCGGGGTGATTTTGGCGCCCCCTTAAACTGGCGCCCCCCTTAGATCCGGGCCTGTTTGAACATAGCAATTGTGTTCTTGTCATATTCATTAAGAATAATTTCTGTATGGAATATTGTGCTAATGACGTATACAAATTATACCTACAATATACATGCACCTACTTTTTTAATAAGACAAGGTGTGTCAGTTTTTAAAAATAATCATTATACATATACATTTTTATTTCATTTGATTCATTTATTGTTTATAAATTATACTTTAGTATAATTATAATATAACGTAATTCTATTTCCGGATTGCAATTCACATTATGCTAATGCGCTGGCATTATTTGGATCTGATGGCAGTTGATGGTGTTTTGTAGTTAATATGATAAACTCGCATTCGAATTACTTCGAACTACTTTCTAATAATGTCCAGTTATGATGAACATAATCTAGTTGAATTATATCAATATACTACGTAGTCTGTGAAGTCAATTGACTACAAAATTAGCACAGATATTTTTTTTTCTACCAGCATGCATGACATTCTTTCTTACTTGGCCGGCAATGTATCAGTGATGGTTGGTGTCGCTGATGTCCATGGACGACGATAGCCACTGGTGGATATATCAGGTGGATCGTCAGCTCGTTTGCTGGATTATTCTATAAAAAAACCTGTCCCATGAATAGGATTTTTGAATTGTATACCGATTTTACAACTTTTACCAAAAACATTTAATAGTAACTACTTATTACTAAACTAGACTAGATGTTACCCGCGGCTTCGCCCGCGTGGTCAAAGGGAATTAACAATGAGTTCTTTATCATACATTAAACATTGCCGGTGCAAGGAATAAGTGGGTAACTGTTCCACCATTAAAAGATACTAACAGGCACCAATTACTGTAAAAAGTAGCCTATGATCATATTCAACCTTGCAACTATAAATATACCTAAATATATATCAATCAATATACCCTTTATGAAGTTAAAGAAGGACAAACACATTGTTTTATAGTATGGAGTGATTCAAATGTTGGATCTTCCCATGGAAATGAGATGTTTTACCGCGATAATAAACTAAATTTTACTAACAAAAAAATATCCGACTTCAAAGTTACTCAAAAACTACTTGTCAGATCTCGTTCAAATTTATGTGGGATTACATGACAAGCATTTGCTTTCGATTAAAAAGAAGAAGAATCATCGAAATCGGTTCACCCAGTCCAAAGTTCTGAGAACATAAAAAAACATAAAAAAATACAGTCGAATTGAGAACCTCCTCCTTTTTTTGAATTCGGTTAAAAAGTAGCCTCTGTCATGTGTGTGGATTGAGGGCTGTTTTTAAAAGATTATCATATTTTTTTCAAAATCAAGGAGAAATTTAGGAAAAAATTGTGAAAACATCGCGATGAAGATTTTGTGAAACGTATGGTAAGAAAGTTGTGGTCGATTAACTGGAACACTCAATCCGCTAACTTAAGAAATTACTGTAATCTCGTATCTCAAAATATACTAGATGTATGTTTGACATTTTTATGTGGAAAAATTGTGCAGAATTTGTGAAAGCTATTCACAATTTCTCAATTGATTTAAACTTGGATTTTGTAAAGGTTTATTTGGAGAACTCAATCTTCTAATATGTGGATTGAGTGTTCCCAAAATTCATGTCACTCTCCAGCCTCCTCCACACACAAAAATCATACGATCACATCCCTCCGTTGCAACGTGAAAGAAGGACAAACAAACAAACACACATTCGCATTTATAATGAATTGGGAAAGGGTTTCGTCCTACACCCGGATATTCCCCAACCCTCAAACGGAAGGTGTCGCCACACTATCACAAATAGGTTATCAATGGCACGTGATTGGTGTCGGGTGACCCTTATCGCACTGATAAATTGCTCTTCCTATATTTTGTTTATATTATTATTATCAGCGCCCTGAGGGCCGAATTTACAATCGGTAGTTAAATAATTGTTCATAATTTTATGTAACTACTACAGGCAGTCCTCGTACTTACGGCATGTTAGGTTCTCGAAATACGCGACGTAAATTGAAACGACGTAAGTCGAGACATATTTTTCCATATTATGTTTACATGTAAAACTCAAGGGTTAGGATCCACACGGACTCGAAATAAAAAAAAAAACTGCATTTATAACAAAGGATATACATACTTTATTATCAAAAGTAAGTTCTTAAAATAATTATATATGCACTTATGAAATTGCTAGTTATTTTTCCTATGCCGGAAATCGAAACAAATGACGTATGTTTGTATGACGTATTGTTGGACGTAACTTGAAACGACGTAAATCGAAACGACGTAAGTCGAGGACTGCCTGTACTCGTATTAGCTACAAGTTTAAATTAAATTAAATTCGAAGTTGCTTTTGGTTAATATGATAGTAATATGAACAGTTCTCGAATAGGAAAATGTTGCTTTAAAATTGGTTTAGTTTTTATGCAGTCAAATGGAAAAGCTAAAAAATATTGTCAATAACATGGGAGTGGGATAAAAAACATTAACTCCATCATACACTTGTGAATAAAATATGAACTTGAATATAATACTTGAATAACTTGAATAAAATACAACTTGAACTGGTTTTGAATAGGAAAAAATTAGCATGTAATAGGTTTGTGGCCGCAAAAGACGAATTTTAAATTTATACACTTTATTATTTTGTAATAAGAAATAATTTTTGGTGCAAAAAAAATGCATACAAGCAATTTTTGGAGCAGCTCCTTGGGATCCATGCCGTCCTTTATTCAAAAACCTTCGTGTTCTGCCATTACCCTGTACATTTATGAAACAGCATTTGTTACTTCTGATTAGTTCTGATCGAGCTAGAAACCCGAATAAGTTAATTTTTAGAGAGACGGTAAAAACGAGTATTTATCATAAAAATTGTTATGGCATGTGTATCCATCCGTATATTCAATAATTTATCGGAACGATTGTTTGAATGACTTTCACACAATTGTTTTTATTCACTAAATGACTTTATGGAATTTAATTGTACTTATTGACTTCGAAATTATAATTGAAGCCTATTTTATTAAAGTATTAATTGTATTTTTATTATTTAAGTTGTTTATTATTATTATTGATTGAGTTTATAATATAAATTAAATAAGATTATAATTACATGAAATAAATGAATAGAAGGGTGAGTATTTCCCACAATTTTTTAAATATTTTAAAGTGACCATAAATGGTTTTAGGGTATAACTAACGCTCTGCCCGCGGCTTTTTACAGTGATAATAAGTACCCTGTGTCTTTTTCCACATCATGGTCTATCTGTGTGCTAAATTTAATCAAAATCTGTTCAGTAGTTTTTGTGTAAGAGTAACAAACATCCTCTTTCCCATTCATTTCGCGTTGCTATAAAGTTCATTGCTATACTTGTCTTAGTAAAAGGTTACTACGGCGCGCCGCGGCGGCGTTGCCACAGCAGAGCGCGGTCGGGTAGTAGTCTCTAAAAATAGGGCAATTAAACTAATTATACAATACTTATTTGAATTTCTAACATGTGTCGTAACTATAGTTGTAAAAAAACCAGTTTAAAACGTTTAAAACTGAAACGCACCGTTTAAAACCCGAAAGCCACCGTTTTAAACGGTGTAATACCCGACTGCGGAGACAAAAGAGAGATAAGTATTTAGAATTGTAAAGGCATGAAATAACATGCAATATTTTACAAGCTAGTTACTTTAATGGTTTTATTTGTTGAAATAAAATATTTACAAGTAAAAAAGAATATTACTACTTTTTATATTATTGGTTACTTTAAATAATTGTTCTCTTAGCACTTCATACGAAAAAATACACTACCCGCTCGCGCGCACGAATCGTCCGACTCAGCGACATGACAACTATAGCCCAGTCAAATTAGGCAAAAAAAGGGGTCAACCTCGGAATGAAAGATAAATAATATTATAATAAGCTGTAAATTAGTATAAGGCCAGATCCTCACTATAATGACGTTCACAGTCCGTTCTCGATCCGATCTCGGTCTGGTAAAGTCGTATCACGTACAAATTATACAATAGGAGCGAAACTTGACTGTCACGGATAGTATGAATGCACACATATATTTTGTACTGCATAATATTTTATCAAACCGAGACCGAACTGTGAACGGCATTATAGTGAGGATCTGGCCTAAACCTTCGTTTTGTCGTTCTAAATGTTGTCTCAAAAGTAACAAGTGCTATCGTGTCCGCGTCTTAAGATATTCAAGGTCAAAGGTCGTAAAAATCGGTTTTTCGTAAATATCTCCGCGTTCTATTGCTTAAATGAGATTTGCACCTAGATAAAAGTTATAGAATATACAATTTTCTACAACTTTTGTTTAAACTTTTTTTCACACGATCAGCCGTTTTTGCAGTAGACCGCGAAGAGTGCGCCGCGTACAGTCATATATATAGAAAAACCGATTTTTAAGACCTTTGACCTTGAATATCTTAAGACGCGGACACGATAGCACTTGTGACTTTTGAGACAACATTTAGAACGACAATACAAAGGTTTATACCAATCTACAGCTTTATTATTATCTTTCAATCCGAGGTGAAACCCTAATATGACTGGGGTACTATGTTTGTGCGTGCAAGCTGGCAACGTTGCATAGATGAACTCGAATCCGTAATGAAATTATATGTTTTTCATTAAGAAGTTATTAAATTAGAGTTAATATATTATGTATAAGTTAATATATTATATATAAGTTCTTTAACTTTTTGCGTTTTGAGCGCTAATTCTTAAGTAAAAAGTGAAAAAGGCATTTTTTCATTGCTTTTCACTAATATTAATTATTAGTAAAAAATCTAACAAACATGAAAATACACAGTTTGGTACTCCGTTGCATGGCGAATTCGATAATCTAATGCATTCTGAGTTCATATTAAAAAAACACTGTTTCTAACCATAAAAACCGTAAAACACCGTTTTAAACGGTTTTAAACCAAAATTTTGGTTTTAAACGGCATGGTTTGATTCGTTTTAAACCGACCTTACAACTATAGTCGTAACTATTGATATGTTATCGGTACGTGATCGTGGTCGGTTGAACTTTGCCCGGCGAATGACCTTGTTCTTGCCTCTAGGCTAGGGTTGGAACGGGCACTAGAGGGCACAGTTTTGGTAATGAACGTGTGGGCTACTCCCACAATACATACACTGACATACATATAAACACATACATACACATACATACACACATACATACATACACATACATACCCACATACATACACACATACATACATACACATAACATAAACTCATTATATTTACAAACCAAGGCGCACGTAAAATTTAATATAAATTACAACCGTGCAGCCCGTGGTCGGGCGCAGTGGAAACATGCCGCGCCGGCGGTACCGTTATCCATGTATCACGCCACCGCCGGCCGCCGCCTGCGCGCGCGCCTCAGTCACGATCTCACTGCGCCGTGGCGAACCCGTGTCGCTTTGCTATTTAATGCGCCCCGCTTATTTACGTTATTTCGCTTGTAAATTGTGTAATTCTGTAAACCTTTCGCTTCCGTCCTTCTTTCATCCTTCTACTTGTGTTGTGCTATCGCTGTATTCTTCTCCTTCTGAACTGTACTGTGGATTTTGTGAGAAAATAAAGAAACTGTGTTCGTGTAAGTTTTTGGACTTGTTTTCTCCCGACACAACAATACGCTTACTACATTGGTGACCCGTCTGAACATTAATATGAGTGCCGACCACAGCAGCAGCAGTGACTCCGGAAGGACGGCCGAATCGCTACAAGGCGTAAATACCAAGCCACGTAAAAGGTGCGTTTCCACTGCACCCAACGTCGAAGCTTCCGTGAACCGGATAATTAATTTAAAGATTCCCGTTTTTTCACCGGAGGACCCTGACATATGGTTTGCCTTAGTGGAGGGCCAATTCAAAAATTATCGAATTACGGAAGACGAGGTAAAATTTAATATTGTCATCACTAACTTAGACATCGTTCACGCCAAGGCCGTAAAAGACATTATAATGAACCCTCCAAAGGACAACCGATATGAAAAATTAAAATCTGAATTAATCAAGCGACTCACCATCTCCCACGAAGAGAAAGTAAGGAAACTATTGATCCATGAAGAGCTCGGCGACAGAAAACCATCGCAATTCCTTCGCCATTTGCGCGACCTAGCAGGATCCAATGTCCCAGAAGAATTCTTGCAAACCATCTGGAGTAACCGACTCCCACGCAGCATTCAGACAGTGTTGGCATCCCAAACGTCCCTGAATTTGGAACAACTAGCTGAACTCGCCGACCGTGTGCAGGAGATATCAGCGCCCGCAAACGTCGCAGCCACCTCCGCAGCATGCAACGTTCCCGGACTCAATAGCAACACCTCTAATGAAATCGCCGAGCTAAAACGAATGGTGGAAAGTTTGGCTGTTAAGTTGGATGAGCATACGCGTGAGTCACGTCGCAACGCACGAGGCAGGCAAGAGCGGCGTCGTTCACCGTCACGCAGTTCGACCAGATCAGCTTCCATGTACCGAAAATATCCGATCTGCTGGTACCACGCTCGGTTCGGTTCGAGCGCGTACAAATGTCAAAGACCATGTGACTACAAGGAGTCGGAAAACAACAGGGGCAATCATTAATAATGGCGACCGACGATTGCCCAGCAGTACCTGGTCGCCTATTCGTACGTGACCGTAGCACGAAGACCCAATTTTTAGTCGACACGGGTAGCGATCTCTGTGTGTTTCCCCGATCCCAACTGCGAGAGCGGCGATCACCTACAAGTTACGAACTCACTGCGGCTAACGGGACCTCCATAAGCACGTACGGCTACGCGCACCTCAACCTAGATCTGGGCCTACGACGAACTTTCCCCTGGCGATTTGTGGTGGCCGATGTCACCAAACCCATCATTGGTGTAGATTTTTTGTGCTATTATAATTTGTTAGTAGATTGTAAAAACCAAAAATTAAAAGATGCCACTACCACTTTATCAACTCCAGCTTCACTGGATTTTAATTCGAATAATATCCATTCAATAAAGGTTTTAACTGGTGACTCGAAATACCATAGCTTGCTTACACGGGAATTTCCCGAGATTACACGGCCTGCAGGTACACAACGCACTATACCACACTCTACACAACATCACATTCGCACCACACCAGGCCCACCAGTATCTTGCACACCTAGGCGCCTAGCACCCGATAAACTAAAAATAGCTCGTACCGAATTTGAATCAATGTTAGCAAACGGTACAGCTAGACCTTCTGAAAGCCCATGGTCATCGCCACTACACCTCGCAGCTAAAAAGGACAATGGTTGGCGCCCTTGCGGCGATTATCGGAAACTAAACGCACGTACCATTCCCGATATGTACCCCATCCGTCATATACATGATTTCACTCACAATATCGCTGGTTGTCACGTATTTAGCACGATTGATCTAGTCAAAGCGTACAATCAAATACCCGTGTGCGCAGAGGACATACCTAAGACGGCAATCACAACGCCCTTCGGTATGTTCGAATTTCCTTTCATGACGTTCGGCCTGCGTAACGCAGGCCAAACTTTTCAGCGTTTTGTGGATGACATGATGCGTGGCTTAGATTTCGTCTATTGCTATTTAGATGACTTCCTTATATACAGCAAGGACGAGAACCAACATGAAGACCACCTGCGTCAAGTATTTACCAGGCTTCGTAATTACGGTATGGTCATCAACGTATCGAAATGCGTTTTCGGGGCTTCTGAAGTCAATTTTTTAGGATTCCACATCTCGACGCACGGTACGAAGCCTATGGACGAGAAAATTCAGGCCAATTTCTATAGGCGCTTCTTGCCTAACGCCGCCCAAACCCAGGCACCCCTCAACGCCCTACTTACTGGAGCAGTGAAAGGCTCCACACCAGTCAACTTGACCGGCGATTCCCTTAAAGCTTTTTCGGAGACGAAAGCAGCTCTTTCCAACGCTGCTCTTCTAGCTCATCCTAATTGCCAATACAAACTAGCACTGGTAACTGACGCATCCGATACAGCCATCGGTGCCGTTTTACAACAGCTCAATAAAGACACATGGGAACCTCTTGCTTTCTTTTCACGAAAGCTCAGCCCGTCACAATCAAAGTACTCCCCGTACGATCGGGAGCTCCTCGCTATTTACGAGTCAATCAAGTACTTCCGCCATATGATTGAAGCAAGACATTTTACGGTCTACACAGATCATAGGCCAATTACGTATGCCTTTCACGAGCGCAAGCAAAATTGCTCACCCAGGCAATTTCGGCATTTGGACTATATCGCTCAGTTCACGACCGATATAAAGCACATTTCCGGCAAAAATAATGTAGTAGCCGACGCTTTATCACGGGTTGACGAACTTGTGCTACCAATCAATCTCACCGATCTCAGTGCAGCTCAAGAAGGAGACGAAGAAATATCTAGTTACCTCACTGGGAATTCATCACTACGTTTACAAAAGATGGATTACCCTGGGAGCCAAAAGTTTTTGTACTGCGATGTCAGCACATCATCCCCCAGGCCTTTCGTGACAAAGGAGTTCCGCAAGCGGGTTTTTGATAGCCTCCACTCTTTAAGTCATCCTGGTGCTGCCGCAACCGCCAAAATGGTAGCTGAAAGATTTGTATGGCCTGGAATGAGGAGAGATTGTAGAGAGTGGGCCCGAACATGTTTGTCATGTCAGCGATCTAAAATAAGCCGCCACGTGTCAGCCCCAGTAGGAGATTTCGCGTTACCCCGCGCCCGCTTCAAGCACGTTCATATCGACCTTATAGGCCCCCTTCCAATTTCACAGGGATATAAGTACTGCCTGACAGCTATAGACCGTTTTACACGGTGGCCGGAAGTTATCCCGATACCGGATATCACGGCAGAAACGGTGGCTAAAGCGCTTATATCCGGCTGGATTTCGAGGTTCGGTGTTCCTACTGACATTGTCACAGACCGCGGTCGACAATTTGAATCCTCACTCTTTCAATATTTGGCAAAATCCGCTGGGTTCCAACACAAACGTACTACAGCCTACCACCCGACATGTAACGGGCTTATAGAACGCTTTCACAGGCAGCTTAAATCATCCATCACATGTCACGCAACAGCAAACTGGTCGGAGATCCTACCATTAGTTTTACTTGGCATCCGCAGCGCATTCAAAGAGGATCTACTAACTTCCTCCGCCGAGTTGCTATATGGTGAGCCGTTAAGACTGCCTGGTGAATTTTTTGACCCGACAACACCTTGCACATCTGACATGTCCGATTTTACAGCTCGTTTACGTTCGTTTGCCGAGAATTTGAAACCGGTGCCCGCGTCCCGCCACAACAAACACAAAGTTTTCGTTTTCAAAGAGCTGGCCACCACAAACCAAGTCTTCCTACGTGAAGACGCTGCGCGTGCCCCTTTTCAACCAGCCTACACAGGCCCCTATAAGATACTTGAAAAAGGTGACAAGGTCTTCAAGATACTCGTGAAAGGAAAGCCAGTTACTGTCACAATTGACCGATTAAAACCAGCGTTTGTACTTACCAGCAACAGCGAAGACAGATTAAGTACCGCCGAACCATCTTTGAGTCCATCCAACGCATCCCAAGATTCCCAACACACTACACCAGATTTTCCAACCCTTCCTTCGTCAGATCCACCAATCCCCCATGCGTTTACTAAAGTGACACGCTCAGGACGGCGAGTAAGATTTCCGGATTATTATCGCCCCTAACTGGGTCTCTGGGGGGGAGTCATGTGGGCTACTCCCACAATACATACACTGACATACATATAAACACATACATACACATACATACACACATACATACATACACATACATACCCACATACATACACACATACATACATACACATAACATAAACTCATTATATTTACAAACCAAGGCGCACGTAAAATTTAATATAAATTACAACCGTGCAGCCCGTGGTCGGGCGCAGTGGAAACATGCCGCGCCGGCGGTACCGTTATCCATGTATCACGCCACCGCCGGCCGCCGCCTGCGCGCGCGCCTCAGTCACGATCTCACTGCGCCGTGGCGAACCCGTGTCGCTTTGCTATTTAATGCGCCCCGCTTATTTACGTTATTTCGCTTGTAAATTGTGTAATTCTGTAAACCTTTCGCTTCCGTCCTTCTTTCATCCTTCTACTTGTGTTGTGCTATCGCTGTATTCTTCTCCTTCTGAACTGTACTGTGGATTTTGTGAGAAAATAAAGAAACTGTGTTCGTGTAAGTTTTTGGACTTGTTTTCTCCCGACACAACAATACGCTTACTACAAACGTACCTGAGTTTATTACTTACCTCTTACTTATAAGTACCTCTCGCTCGGACTCACGACCCGGCGCGCGCTAGTATCTAATCCAAAATAACTCCAGCGAAAGCTGTGCGCCTAGTATCATGCACCTTCATCATGTCGATTTTTGGCTGTCGCATCATAAAATTTTTACTCTCATATTTTTTAAAAAACGCCCCGAAGTATTTTGTGATTTTAAGTTACCTACTTTTATCCACAGATTAATTAAATGTAATATTAATTGGAATTTTAAATTACGAATGTTGTATCGTAGAATAAACACTAAAACCTTTCTCTTGAAAATCAAACGGCATGAAAATCTGTTCTTTTGTATGGGGAGGGGGACTTTTATAATGAATAGTGATCAAATGACATGTACCTAGAGATAAGTATTAATGTTACGTGGATAGATACCTAATAACGTTAGGTTATGTATTGCTACCTAGGGTTGCCAGATGATCGGGACTTGTGTGAATTGTCCCGACATTTCACATGATGTCCAGACAAGTCCCGCCCGACAAAATACAAAATGTCCCGACAAATCCCGATTTTTTGAAGTTTTGTCCAGATATTTCAGTCTTGCCAGTTGGTAATCCTAATGCTACCTACTTAAGATAATAACTAAAAGTTATTCTGCAATGTCATAGCTAATTAAGACGCCCTTGAGTTGTAGACATGTCATGTTACCTTCACGTTTCAAAGTAATTATACAGTAGACCCGCGGTAATACGTGTACTTATACGACAAATGTTTTGCAGGGTGATGTCAGAATATCGTATTTTTCGGATTATATAGTCCGGAATTTTTTGAAGGGGGAGGGAATGGGAGGGGAAGGGCAGGGGGAGAGGGAGCGGGAGGGAGAGAGAGGGGAAATTTAATGGTCTCTGATTTGACCTGCCAAAACTATAAAAGTTAAAAGTAACAACAAAGTACATGAATCACTGATTAGGCGATACGAAGTTCGCCAAGACAACAACGACAAGTGTTAAATATTTATTTTAATGATGTCAAAGATGTACCTATAACGTCTAACGCGCGTACATAAGTACACGTACAAAATAGTTTTTGAAAGATACCTTTATTTTTGAAGGTTTCACTTCTACCACGTGTGAATTGCACACATTTTTTTTTTTTTTTTTAAAGTTTATACCTACATATTACTAATTATTTGTTCCAGATCTTCCAAACCATCTTCCTGGGTTTATCCTTGGGCCACGACATCCTGGAATGGATAGACAAACAGGACAGCTACCTCGGAAAGAAGATAAACTACTGCAGAAATGTCATGTACAATGGAATGGTTGTGCCTTTTACTTTGGTAAGTCCAAGATTTTTACTCAAGGTTTTTTATGGAAATAGTCGGCAAACATGCTGACGATCCAACTGATGGTAAATTGCTATCGTCGCCCATGAACATCAGCGACACCGAAGGTATCACTGATGCGTTGCCCGTCAAGAAAGAGAGAAGAAAAAATAGTACTTTTGAGGCTTTAAGAACCATCCATCTTTGAGCGCCGAATCAAAGAGTTAAGGCGAAAGAATCACCACACTGCAGCACTGGCCAAATGCAAAAAAATAGACTTCAATCTTTAAGTACATAATAATTCTTTGAGTGTAAGGAGGTTTATCCATTTTGACTTCAAGTTAACTTCTCTTGCTAGTGGTCTTAACCGTAAGAGTGTAACAATGTTGGAAGTCCCTGGACCCTATAGTTCAATCTAATCCTGACGATATTTTGTTTATGATCGGTATTTGGTTTCTTTCTCTTTCTTGGTTAGCATCGGTGCGTTAGCTCGGTGATCCTTTAGGTGTTACTGGTGTCTATAGGCGACGGCCACATTAGCTGGTTAGTCGATTAAAACATAATATTTTTCGGCGAATTATAAATTTCTCTTTTTCCAGTTCGTCACAGGAATGTTCTGGTGTATCTACGCGATCGACAGAGAGCTGGTCTTCCCGAAGATCTACGATGAAGTGGTGCCGTGGTGGTTCAACCAGTGCGTCCACACTAACATCACCATCATGATCATCATTGAGACGTTACTCCAGGCCAGGAGATACCCTACTGATGAGAAGATGGAAACTATTGTGCATATTTTTGTCGCTGTCTTATACGCTATTGTGTAAGTTTTCTTTTTAACTACCGACGCAAAAAGGAGGTGTTATAAGTTTTACGTGTCTGTGGCATCGTATCTCCTTAACGAATTGACCGATTATATGCAGGCTACAATTTATGAAGATCTTTTCAGGCGTTTTAAAGTCATCGGGTTTTTTTATGAAAATCAAAGTGATGGAGGATTTTAAATTCAAAAATTTCTGATTTTATGTTGTCATTTTTGGTCTGGAACTCCTCATTTAGAAGGAGAGAGAATGTTCTTGACTTTTAGTTAAAAGGGAATTCAGTGCGTTTTTGCAGTGCCATTTCTTGTCCGATTGAAGACATCCTTTCCTCGAGGTGCATTTTGTCGAATAACAAAATTACTCTAGCCTGCACCACTGCTTCTGGTCACTGGGATTATTAATATATATATTACCAGTAACTTAATTCCAAAGATCCAAAGAAACTCCTGTATGAGGTGGTAGGATTTTCAAACCCGCCTTCCTAGCTACCAATCTGCTACTAGAATCAATTGTGACATTTAAACGCCTTTTAAGTTTCAAGATCTAGTAAAATATAGCCGAAGAAAGCATCTTCTTGGCAACAACGTCACAAACTTCTGGATCGCTGGACTGGACCCATGTTTTTTTTAAACTATATTGCCTACCAAGATAATGTTTCAAAATTGCGTAGGTTACAGTCTATTGCTATTTAACTAACATAATGTTTTCTTATTTCCAGGTATTATTCCATCTACTACGTCACCCGTCGTTGGCTCTACCAGGTCTTTGGAATCATGACCTGGTGGCAGGTATGTCTCTTCCAGCTCATGATCTGGTCCAGCTGCTATGTCTTCTACAAGATACATTTCCCTATTAACCGACTTGTACATGGCTCGACGGATTCGGCAGAAGATAAACAGAGAAAGGATGTAAGAGAGGAGAGCAAGGATCGCGTTGATAGCAATGGTATAGGCACAAATGGCAATGGCGTAGGCACAAATGGCATAAATGATAATGACACCAATAATGGCAATAATGATAAAATAGCAATGGATTTGAAAGATTCGCCATTTTCTGCGAAATCTTGGAGTGTGAAGTACAGGTCTATTAGAAATCAATTTGAAAAGTCTCATTTATGATTTTGGTTCACGTTCATGTCATTATACTTTATGCCATGGAATAATGTGCTGTTAATTTCTGCTTAGCCAATATCCGAGTCGTATTTTAGTGCAGAATTATTGTCATTTTAGTTCAACATTTCTGGATGAATTTTAAAATATGTATTTGCAATGGTTTTTGGAACTACAATGCAATATTAAAATATTTTTTAAAATACTATTATGTTATGTAATTGCAATGGTTTTTGCAACAATAAAATATTAAAACAATATTACGTATGTAAGCTCCGAGCAAAAAACTCGTACCTAAGTGATATTAATATTTAAGTCGGTTTTTACACCATACATGGTTTACACTTTAAATTAGATACTAATTTATGCAACGCACTTTTTGTTTAATTAGTATAATCATTTTTATTATCTTATAAGGAAATATCATATAGTTATCTTTATTTAATTACATTATAGTTAATTGAGAATTTCATCGAATTGGTGTTTGATATCATAGAAATAAATTAAGTGCTTTTAAATAACGAAAAATATCATTTATCGTAAATAAATATTGTAATTAAATTGAATGTTTATTTTTTCGTAATTTTACGATAACACGTGGCAATAATAACATTTTGGTCCAATAGTTGTTTTACTTTATGGTAGGTAAACCATTAACAAAGAGTTTCTATTAATAACAACATTTTTTCTTTATTTCCTAAAAAAATAAATGTAATAGACGTTATAATATAATATAATTATTATGTATCTACAAAAAATTGAAACTCTTTGATGAGTATTTAGAAAAAATCATATTAATATTCTAATATATACTTACCTAAGTATAAACAAATCTCCTGAGCTAAAAATAAATTTAAATGATCAGTAGCTATTATGTACTGCTACTATTTCTATAAGAGTATGATAGACTCCAATAAATTATATTAGGTGCTGACTTTGTCATCTAAAACAACATCACCACTTACCATCCGCTAAAATACCTAGTGATCCATTTTGAATTTCTTTGTTAAATCTTTTAAAGTCCACTGTTCAACAAAAAGAAAACTAAATTCTTTTAAAATTTCAACTTTCGGCATGTTAACTTTAAAAGGACAGATAATTAGGCAGACAGCATACTTAGTAACAAAATACGTATAGATAGAACCAAAATCTTTTGTACTATCTGTTTGGAATGTGCCTTAAACTTTACTACTGTTACTATACTATATTTACTACGTAACTCGTACAACACAAATATGTGAGTGGCAGAAGTATACTCAAATATATTTGATTGTATACAAAGCAAGTAGATATACCATATCAACAATGAATGATAATTGACTGTAATAGTAAGCTAAGCGCTTAGTAAGAGTACAAAAACTTTTGTTAAACACTAAGCACAAGTAAAAGTGTACGAAAGATTTACTTAAGTTCTGCTAAGCGCATAGTAAAAGTGTACAAAGCCGGGGTGTAATAAAATAGTAATTTTTTAGTCGAGCGAGATTTATGTAAGTTTTCAATTTATAATAGTATCTACTCAAAATATTACTTGCTAAGTAGGTACAATAGTGATATACCCTTGCCGAAATTAAGACTGCCTTTTTTCCTTGAAGGTATATTATAATGCATGGCGTATAGTATTTAATATAGTTATACCAGAAAAATGTAATAGGTGGTAAGTCACTTTTTTCATTTTATAAAACAGGCATTATCAAATATTTACTACCTAATAACTCATCAAAGTATAATGTGAACGTAATATCGTTTTAAATTCGCAATATTATTTGGAAAAAATACATGTCATATTAAGTTAGTGTAATGTTATATATTTATTACTGTAATGTACTATAGATCGTATATTATGAAATAAAAAATTGGAGACTGAATTTTGTTTCTTTTATTTATTCATTTCTATCTTTTATGTAACGAACAGCATAATATTTGACTTCCTAATTACTATACTTTGATAGGTAAAGCGACTTAGAATAAAAAATCCTTCTACCCATTTTAGTAATCTAATATGAAGAAAAAAATACATTTTTTATGAATTTAGTGTAAGTATAGAAAAATACAGCATTAAATTTGTAATTTTTTTATTATATTTTTACAAAGGTTTTATAAAAATAATTCTACTAATATAATTACAATTGTGTTCATTATTGATAGTATTCACCAATATCAGTACAGACAGTGCCGTCGAACAAAGTTTATGGTGTAAATATTTACAATTTTGCTATTTAATAAATAAATAAAAAATAGGTTTCAAAAATAAATTTACGAAATTTTTTAACAATTATCTTATTCAATGTTCAAGACAATCTTGTGTCTGATAAATTATTTATAAAATAATTATTAATTACATAATTGTAAAGTTTCTCTTATCGTTTAATAATTATTGCAATTCGCTTCACCTATTTGTTAATAAAAGTTTTTATCTAAAGAAAAATAATTCTTTCTGGTGTCTATTACCTATATTATTATTATCAAAAACTTTATTCAACAACACCTGAGGAGGTAACCTTTGAAAAATACACAGCAGAGTATCCGTTGACTTAAAAATAAGGTAACTTAAGAGTATTTTAAAACTTACTTCCTAAACAGCTTGGCAGTGTTCGAGAATATTTCTTAAATAATCATACAAATTTATTAATTTTTATGACTAATAATACGCCTACTGGCTTTGGGTTTCGTATGAGATTGAAGTTATTTAAACCAATTTAAAAGACAATAATTAATAATTATGATTAATAACAATACATTATTAAAATGTATTAATATAATGTACATACCTAATTGTATTTTATCTTTACGTAACGTGTCAACGTAGTCTGTAATGTAAATTAATTATAATTAATAATTACAATTATTATTTTAATAATAGTGATAGTTAAAAATGCCTTTAATTTAATTTCAACTTTACAACGCAATGGCCTTCCGTAAAACAAAGTCAAAAGAAAAAATTGCGAATACTATTCAAAATTCATACGAAACCCAATATAACTGGAAACTAACCTTTTATGCCACACGAAAGCAATCTCTCAAAGGTTACCTTTCTTATCACTTAGAAAAAATCACCAAATCTATATATCAATTGCCTTGTTGGCCTCACTGCCTTCTCATCTTGATAGGATATCCTTTGAGGTTGGAGGTAGTATGACGACGGGGTCCGTATACTGACCCCTGATATCTGCGGTCGTTTTCTGATCTGATAGTTACTAATATCAGAGGCTGCAAATTGAGGTTCGCTATTAAAATTACTCCTGAATCTCGTAAAAGAGTAATCTCTGTCAGCGGGGACTGTGAATCCGCTAGGAACTCTAATATTCTGAGGAACTGGTGCTAATGCTTCATTCAAAGCGACGTCGTATTCATTCTCGATAGAATCTGCTAAGTTCTGTTTTATAGATATATTTTCTGGAATCTTCAATGGTTTCCCAGTCGCTGTGTAAGGCTTTGAAATTTCTGGATTGGGTTCCGGTGATCTAAATGTTGTTTGTGCGTTTGAGTATTGCGTTTGAGTCGGTGGGCTGTGAGTTCCTAAGTAAGGCTTTAAGTAGTCACCCGGCGTGAGTGTCGATTCAAGCTTCTCTTTAATTAAGTCATAGTTATCATTGAAATTGCGAAGTACTTTAGTTGCTAGCGACTTGGCTCTTTCTTCTGTAGTTGTCGGTTGGTAAGTTGTTGTCGGTTCTTTAGCTTCTTTAATCGCTTGTGTAGTTGTTACTTCTTTTTTGTGATTGTTCTGTTCTTCTTCGGTATCCTCTTCGTCGTAATATTCATATTCCTCTTCTTGTTTTATTTCTTCAGCTGGTGTTGTGGGTTTCTCTGTTGTAATTGTTGTTGTGTATCGAGATGTATACAGAGAAATTTGGCGTTCAGTTGTTGTTGGTTCAGTTGTGATTGGTTCTGTTGTTGTTGTAGTTGTAGGTGCTTCTGTTGTAGTAGTTGTGGTCGTTGTTGTGGTAGTTGTAGTACTTTTAGTTGTTGTTGGCGGTTCTGTTGTTGTTGTGGTAGTGGGTTTATGGGTGGTGTTAGGAGGCAGGCTCAAGTTTTTTCCTGCAACGGGACGTAGTCCTCTTGGCAGATAGGGGCTGCCACCCCTAGACGGTAAAAAAGGCCTTTTTACAACTTTAACATTAGGCCTTATGTCTTTTATCTTGCTCGTTACATCTTCTTCTACATTTTTCCTAACTGGCTTCGCGGTCGGTTTTTCTTTTTCATCCTCATAAAAATAATCTTCTTGAAGTTTTGCTTTCAAGGGAGCGTCATCTTTATTCCTCTGACTGTACGGTAACTTTTGTGCCTTCGCTGGTGGTTCATCGTAATAGTCTTCTTCTTCATAGTCTATCGGTCTTTTAGGTTTCTTGGCTTTGTATGCTGTGGCGCTAGATAAATGAGATCTCGTAGGCTTAAACTTTTCCTTCTCTTCTGGTTCAAGCTTTGGTCTTTGTTGTATGGTACTGGTCTTTCCAGAAGACGATGGTCTACTCTCATCTTCATCTTCATAATCGTCGTAGTATTCATCATCCCTTGGTGGTGCCTTGGTTGTTGAGACAGTTACATATTCGTATTTATTTTTTTCATTGGCTGGGACTGGACGTTTAATCTTCGGAGGCATCCTTGGACGACTGAAGATACCACGACCATTAGGTTTTACTAGTGGCTGGCCTTCAGGTGCTGAAGGAGCCTGTCTCTTTTCTTCTTGAACCCTATCATCATCTTCATAGTTTCTTTCAGGTTTGAGGGCTGGTCTGTCCTTATTGTAAAGTCGACGACCTTCACTGGGTTGGAAGCGTTCTCGTGGAGTATCTCGGACCTTATCTGGTAATGGCATTTCTTCCCGAACTGGTCTTCTATCATCTCTTGGCTTAACATCATCACGAATTCTCGTATCATCTCTGTACCTAGTATCATCTCTATCTCTATGTCGTTTCTCACCTCTGAGTCTTAGATCATCCCTAGGTCTGGATGAAGTATCATCCCTAGATCTTATTCCTTCTCTTGGTCTGATTTCATCTCTAGGCCTGATTTCATCTCTGGGTCTGATTTCATCTCTAGGTTTAATTTCATCTCTAGGCCTAATTTCATCCATAGGTGGAATTTCATCTCTCGGGCTGATATCATCTCTAGCTATCTCGTCTCTAGGTCTAATTTCATCTCTTGGCCTGACTTCATCTCTTGGCCTTACCTCATCTCTGGGCCTTACCTCATCTCTAGGTCTAACTTCATCTCGAGCCCTCACCTCGTCTCTTGGCCTAAGTTTATCTCTAGGTCTAGCCCTAGGTCTTTCTTCTTCCTCATCTCTATATCTATCTTCATCGTCCTCCCTTGGTCTAACAGGTCTTCGTCCCTTATAAGGCCTACGTTCTTCATCGTCATAAGGCCTCCTTTTTCCAGGCCTAGGCCGTTCGTAGCTTCTTCTATCTTCGTAATCCTCTTCTACTTCTTCGTCACGTGGTCTGGGACGGCTTTCGTATCTGAAAAAAGTTGTTTTAAATATAAAAATTTAAGATATAATAGCATTATTATTGAGATAAATTAAGGATTTTGGTAAAAATATACTACAAATTAGCAAATTGAGACAAAAATACATTGTAGAGAAAATCACCTGTCATCGTAATCATCATTCTGTGGCCTCCTCTTGCCAGGTCTGCCTTGAGCGCGAGGCCTGGGCCTTCTTCCACCCCTGGAATTATAATTTGTACTGTTAGAAGGACATTTTACTGAATTGGTTCTTCGAGTACCATTATGTCATCTTTGACTAACGTTATCAATCAATGTTGGTTTGATTTTTTCTGTTTCTCTTTTTGTGACTTTGTCTTCTAATCTCCGTCTATTTTACTGTACTTTTACGTGATACAGTTATGGATTTGTACTGGCAAATATTATAAGCTCTAAAAACTATTAAAATATCCTACCACCATGCAAGTCTCCTAAGTATACATCTTTCGCTAACTTCACTTGTTCAGATATGATCAGGAGTGGTTGTCCTGAACTTGATGGAGAGACTTTAAGTAGACCGTAAGTAACGGAGAGCCGGTAATAGCTTTTGAGCACGGGTCTCTCCTCTTGAGGAGGTCTAGAGCATACTCCACCACGCTGCCCCAGTGCAGATTGGTGGAGTAGGAGGCTGGAGTAAGAGGCTCCATTACTGAATCTTTGGAGCCAGTAAAATTTTGGTTATCCTTTTTATCCAGCGTCAGTAATTCCTAAGATGTTATCGATGTCAGACAGAGACGACTGACCATCAGGCGATTGGTCTCCGCTTTTTAATTTAAATAAATGACATACGAGCTGATGATCCACCTAATGGTGAGTTGCTAACGTTGCCCATGGACATCAGTGACACCAAAGGCTTTGATGCGTTACCGGCCAAGAAAGAGAGAAGAAAAAGAAATAACTGGCTCCTAAGCCCCCAGCCGGGAAATGATTCGTTTAGCGGCTGACTCGAGCAAGACGGTACAGTTGTAGCTATCCAGGCGGACCCCATGGAGAAATTATATTAGAAGGGTCTTACCACCAGCTGGCTGGATTAAGTTGCCTCTTACGACACCCATCCGGCGTGGGACTGGGGTTAGTACTCTAAACCGACGCATTACAGCTAAAAAAGGCTTCTTACCTCTCCTCATAATCATAGTCATCTCTGGGGTAGTAATAATCCTCATCGTAGTAGTCGTATCGTTGCTGCGAGCGCCGGCGGCCGGGGCGCGGGGGGCGCGGGGCGGGGGTGGTGCTCGTCGTGGGGGGAGGGGGAGGGGGGGCAAGGGTGGTCGTCTCCGCTGCTTTGTAGAGGGCTTCGTTTCTGGAAGGAAATGGATGATGCTGCACTTTCCAATGGATAATTGGACGACCAGTGTGGCGCAATGGTTACCATGCCGGATCGCCGCACCGAGGGTCCTGGGTTCGATTCCCAGCGAGGCGAAAATTTGAATGATGAGTTTGAATTTCTGTTCTCGGTCTGGGTGTGAATGTCCTTGTCTAGTGTGTTGTCCATGGCACCCACGACACAGGGAATCCTAGTGTGGGGCTATGAGTATGAGTGTGAAGCGTTATAATGCTCCTAGGGATATGTGTTGTGGATGCCATGGAGATATACTAATATACTTCCAGACATAGAACAAAACTCATTTTTTAGGAATTAGAAATGAGATTGAATTTCTGTTCTCGCTGGCAATCGAACAAAAAATCCTTTCAGATGGGCTTGATCACTTGATTTGATTTGCTTGACTTGATTTTGTCCATTGTTTTTTCATGCTGTACAGGACAATTTTTGCACTATGGCTTCAACTCATAAATGGCCCATTGAGCGCAGGTCTTTCGTCATAAGGAGACCTACAGCAGAGCGGAATGTTGGAAGAGTTAGGCGCTCCACCCACTGAAGACGCGTCCCGCCGCGGTGCGCGGAGCGACGGAAAACGCGCGCGGCGACGGAGGCGCAGATCTGCCTTACTTAGCGGTGTAATCTGCTCCCCCGCGCGGTGTAGCAGATTACGACGGCCTCGCGCTAAATAAACTCATGTGTTCACTGTGTTTTCGATCTTCGTCGAGAATGGACGAACTTATTCAATTTCAAGATGTTGCAGTTATATTGTCATTTTGGTTTTTGTATACAAGAATTAAAAGACACTGCGTCCATAGAAGATTTTGGATATATCCCTATTTACGATCGAGATCTATAAATGGATCTTTTGCACTGAATTACAAAGACTTAAGAAAATATGAAGATAAATTCTTTAGCTACACACGTATGTCAACTGCATCTTTTGATTATTTACTAAGCAAAATTCGAGCGACCATTACTGGAACAGATACAAATTTTCGTCCTTGCATTACGCCGGAAGAAAAACTTATTGGAATTCATTAGACGGCCATACCCACGGGCAAGTCTGCAGACATGTCCGCCGGGCCACGCTACTATAGGTCTGTGCAATGTTTGCTAGTGTAGGACCGTTGCAATCAGTCTGGCAGGCTTGCCTGTTGCAAGTCCACGCGATCTCATTTTGTCGTTGTAGCCTAAGCAATAAGTTCAAAATTCCGGTAAAGGTCAGACATGCCCGGTCGTACCGCCAGTGAATTCCCCGCTTTAGGTACATCACGTCAATTACACAGTATCAAATCACGCCCGGTACTGCGGAGCCGGTGTGCCATACCCCGCGGCACGCGCCGCGCTCCCGCGCAGATTGGCAGAAAACGCGCGCGGAGCGCCATCCCGCGCGGTGCCACGTCGGCAGTGTGTTGTGCTAGGCGTGATTTCTATATAAATTGAGATATTTGCATACAATGGTAAAATCTGCCATCCCGCGCCCCGTCGCGGTGCGCGGTGCAGTGGGTGGAGCGCCTTAGTGGCCAACCTAAGTTTGGGAAGTTTTCATAACACACGGACTTCTCCGACATAGCTTTATGACTGTTATCTTACGATAACAACCGGAACCGATGGCTTTACCCTGCGCAGCATGGAAGTGCTAAATATTTGCCACTATCGATCACCCATCCAACTACCCACCACGTCATTTGCTTCACTCAGTCGATCTCTTAGACTCTAGCTATGAGCACTTTTTGGACTATCTTCTTTATTACCTGTGGAAGTAATTGGGCGAGTTCTTGCAGTCCACTTCAGACACGAACTGGCAGATGAAGGTCTTTTGGTCGAAGGCGGTGTAGTTGGCGCACAGGAAGTCGTATCGTGTGCCGAACAGGCAGTGGTGATACACCTGGAACACCAGAGGAAAATCTGTTAGGGATGGTCGATAATATACAGGACAGGTTTGGTTTGAGAAATATTGTGGGGTTCTTAAACGGTTTTATTTAGCTTGACCTGTAGTTTGTTTGGGTCAAATGCCCAATTGGATCTTCTTCCTCTCCCTGTGACAAGCATGATCTTATACTACACAGATTTGGCTCCAGCCGAGGGATCTCCTTTACGATCAACAGCACAGTCATAACTTTTTTTCATCCTACCTACATTGACACTATAAAACTATGTATTTAGTTATTAAATTATTAACTTCTAACAAAGCTTTTATTTACCATGATTAGCTGCTAGGGTTAAACGACTCGAAATGTTTCGTTTCGTTTCGTTTGGGGGCATAAGAGCCAGTTTTTCCTTCCTATTCCTTCTTGACTGGCAACACATCTTCATCAGCAACTTTAGGTTACTGATGTCTATGACGGTGGCTACTTTCCATCAAATGACTCGTCTTCTCCTCCGTCATACCAATTCACTCTTCTCCACTGACTCACCTGGCATTTATTAGGCACGGAAGCATAAAACCCGTCATGCAGACCATCGCACTTGAAGTCCATGGTCTCAGGCGGGGGTACGGACTCAAAGAAGGGGTATTCGGTGAGGTTGTACCCGTTCAGCTCCCGGGGTAGATTGGGGTCGTGGATGTAGTCTATTTGGGGTATTCCTGTATACTTGATCGTGTTGTTTGACTCCGCGTCTTCGGCTGTTGGTTCCATCTGGAATTTATTATGTAGGATATAGGTTAGATTAGGTTAGCAATTCAAATTTTAAAATTTTAAATAGCACATTATTATAGTAAAAAATATTTAAAATTAGTTACTAAATCCTTTATTCCTAAATGTATTTTCAAAATATTTACATGAACGTATTTTATTATTGTTCATCGTTCCGAAAAGGCGCTTTTTCAACGAGGAGAAAAACGGCCGAACCCATCTGGACTATTTTCATTTATGTCTTCGATTCCCGGTTGTGACAGACATTTATGTGACGGATAAATGCTTGTTCTCGAGTTGTGTGAGATAGTGATGATTTATTCATGTCGTCACTCACGAGTAAGTATCTACTCATGATTCAAAATATCCTAGAACGGAGGTATCTACATATTTGTCAGCATTAATTTATTAAAATAACATTGAACCACGTATATTTTGTAATAAATATAAGTTTATTTTTAAAAGATGTGCTGAGGAGTTTATTTACGGCTTTTCTTCTCCTCCATGACAAATCACCTTTCCGAAAAGCTGGTTGATTATAAAAATGACGTGCATAAGTGTATCAGTGATATCTACATGCTTATTGTTTTTTTTTTTATCTTTTAAGTTAATGCTTGACTACTATCCCACCTGATGGTAAGTGGTGATGTAGTCATGGGTGGTAAAACTTTATTTCATATCATATCATTTCATTTCAACCTACCTAATAGATATTAAAAGCGAATAATCTTCACTAAAATCCCCAAGTAACGAACGCACTCATTTCCTATTCCAACGATACTCAATTTCCCGTCGTTTCACGAACGTATTGTTTATTACATCATGCAAAAATACACGTTATAATTCACTGAGCAAAGTAATCATTAATTTCTTGTGAATATGAAAGTATTGATTCTTAAGTCATTTAAGTCACGCATAAACAGTTGGGTGGATTTCAAAAAATTTTGCAATAGAAGATTTGTGGACCGTCGATAATCATCCAGTTTACTAATTTTACCAAAATAATAAGTAGGTAATGAGTCTAAATCTAGTTCGTACAAATATCTGTTATCAAATAAATAACACTAATCTATTACATATAGGTTTATCATAATATAATTATTATCGTAAGGTGGTAGTGCACATCTCTTATCGATTTAAGAAGTAAGTTACTTAAAAACATTAGATTATAGTTTAGGGCGAGAGCCGGCGTTGCATTGGCGATTTGCTATGTATTGCTCATATCCACAGGGGAGGGTGACCACTTACCATCGCCGTCTGGTTTTTGTCAGCCCTTCAGGCTATATAAAAATGTCAGTTTCATACTATCGGTGCAGACACAGTAGCGCCATCTCGTATCAAGTAGTAGTACTAAAAATATTAAATGTCTACCTGAGTAACCTGAGCTTCCTCATCAGCTCCAGTGGGCACTTCTTCAGCAGGCGCCGCCGTGCTGGTGGTCTTGGCGCGGATCAGCGACGTGGCCCGCACCGCTGATGCTGTGGGTATACTCGTCAGGACTAACAGAGTTACACCTGGAACGGAAAGAAAGAAATAAATTATTCATCAAATTATTTTTAATTTCTTCCCTACCATGGCTACCATACATACACTTAAAGCAAAAAAAAAAGCAAAGCAACAACCCATAATTGTCCCACTGCTGGGCTCGGGGTCTCCTCTCACAATGTGAGGGGTATGAGGCCATAGTCTACCACGCTGGCCAAGTGCGGATTGGTAGACTTCACACACCTTTGAGAACTTTATGGAGAACTCTCCGGTGTGCAGGTTTCCTCACGATGTTTTCCTTCACCGAAGCAAGTGATAATTAACTTCTAATACGCACATAATATTTGAAAATTAGAGGTGCGTGCCAGGATTTGAACCCGGGCCCCTTCGTTCGGGAGACCAACGTTCTAACCGCTAGGCTATCACTGCTATCACTGCTAATCCATGGTTACCATACATAGACTTAAATTATTACCAATTATGATGTAACTAAACTCAAATAAAGTTTAAACGTAAATAATGAAGACGTTTTAACTGTGCACAATAAACAATATGCGTTATTATGTGTTCTTGAACGGTCGGGGTTTTTCAAAAATGACATCTACTTGTCTCGCTTGCTCGCAGCCGACTAAAATGCGTTGGCACCATATGGTGTCAACGTAGTTGTCGAAACTTTTAGTACTTAACAGCCTGTCTAGTATAGTATATACATATAGGTCTATTCTACCATATTACAAATTACGACAAGAGCTTTTTCAGTTTGTTTATTATATAGGCTTCGTCGATTGACTCTATGTTATTTTATTAAAAATCGCTAATATTTACAATAACATAATAATTTATGTATTTTTTTTAATTTTACGCGGTCGAAGTCGTCGTCCTTGACAATGTCATCTAAAAATACTGAGAATCGGAGTTCAATAGAATCCATAAGTTGCAAAAAGTATGAGGAAAACCAGAAATGTTTTATGATTTGGAAATAAATATTGATACCACTGAGGCTCCATTAGGAGCTATCGTATCGAGATTACGAATATAATCTGTGTATTTATGCAGCACTAGCGTTTAAGCCAGGGCTTTCCCCGCGTTTTCCGGGATTTCCGGGATAATAAGTATCCCATGTCTTATTCCAGATCATGGTCTATCTGTGTGCTCAATTTTATCAAAATCCGTTCAGTAGTTTTTGTGTGAAAGAGAAACAAACATTTATATTAATTTTACATACGTTAATAATTAATTTTAGTAGGATCGAATAACATGAGTATAATATAACAGTTTCGTTGTTACTCACTAAAGTTTTTGGTTTAAAGTGAAAATTTGGAAGTACGAACGATGTTATTAGGTATTTTTTTTTTTGTGATTTATTAATTTTGGTCTATATTTTAATTTTATTGTGATAAATATAGTACTTTCAACATTGAAACTTCTCCATTCGGAAGTCTTCAAAAGTGAATAGTTACGAAGTACCATTGAAATTGTGGTCAATCATTAACTTATTATTTTGTCAAAGAAAACCCCTTGCTATACAGGGTTGATACAGTATTTGAACTGAACTTGGCGGGTACACAACCGTGCGCACAGATATTTATTCCGATCACAACCCATCACTCGCGAAGGGCAGAGAATGGCTTCATTATTTACGTTCACTTCTCCACTAGGGCATGCTTAGGATTTGTTTACGAGAATCATTAAACATAATTTACATAGACAATCTTTATTAATTTTTAAAAGACTACAAAAAGATAGGAGGTATTCAATTCGACAGTATTTTTTTATGTTTGTTACCTCAGAACTTTCGACTGGGTGAACCGATTTTGATGATTCTTCTTTTATTCGAAAGCTGGTGCTTGTCATGTGATCCCATTTAAAGAGCGAGATCTGATGAGTAGTTTTTGAGTTATTTTGAAGTCGGTTATTTTTTGTCAAGAATACTAATTTTGTATTAATATGAAAGTTAGGAGGATGGATATTTGTTACTCTGTAACAAATCATCCAGACAGCCATACAATTACATACATATAAAATACTTGGTATTAAATACAGCGTATTTAAAGTTTAGCTGCATCTTCAATTCAAAATTTAAGGTCTCACGGATGACCTAAAAACATTTCACGATTGAAATATTATTTAGTAGTACGATACGTATTTGTCTATTTGTTAAAATTATTTTATTCGCCTAGTTTGAGCATTAAAATGGTTTTCTGCAACTCAAGGTATTCAGTTCGTAACAAGTCTTTAGTTTAAAAAGTAATTGGGCGGTTTTATAGTTTCAATTATGTAACCTTTTATGATTTTAAAAGATGTGCTGAGGAGTTTCTTTCGGCTTTTCTTCTCCTCCTTACAAAGCACCTTTCCGAAAAGCTGGTAGATTAAAAAATGACGTGCATAAGTGTATCAGTGATACCTATATGAATAAAAGATTTTGATTGATTTGATTCAATGTAGATCCCAAAGAGACCAAAGGAGTTCTCATATCTGGAGCCAAATCAAACGGACTTGGCTCCAGTTATGATGACAAATCGATGGACGACCATACAATTCCTTAAAGATTCCCATTAGGTATCTAAATGAATCACTCATGACCTTTTGAAAAACCCCAGTCAATTTAAAACCTAATCAAGTAACATGTAACTTATATAACGGTCAATAATAAATAATAATACATACAATCTATTGGCCATATATCTCGTCATTTTTACATAAAAAACCATATTATTATGCAAGGCTCATCACCATTTGCATATGATTTATTAAACGTGACATTTAAGTTTATAAGTTTTTTTTGTTTGACATTTAATTCGTTAAAGAGTCATCACAATCGTTAAATGACCCTGTAACCCAATTCCGTGCTTCGGAGGGCACATCGGCTTTATGCGCCCTGCGGTATACAAACTAAACACTTTTGAATATCCTATCCTACTTGACCTATTTCCTACTAATATTATAAATGTAAAAAGTGACGATGTATGTATGTTTTTCACTCTTTCACACAATAATCTAAATTTTACTAACAAAAAATAACCGATTTCAAAGTTACTCGAAAACTACTTGTCAGATCTCGTTCAAACTTATGTGGGATTACGTGACAAGCACTTGCTTTCGATTAAAAAAAGAATCATCGAAATCGGTTGACTTGATATTGAGTTATTCATCCATTTGTCGCGCTTACTTAATACAAATTTAAGACTTATATGGTTTTATCATGGACGCCATTGTCAAATCTCAATAAAATTTATATGGGACCACATGACAGCCTTAAAAAAAGAATCATCAAAATCGGTTCGCCCAGTCCAAAGTTCTGAGGTAACGAACATAAAAAAAACAGTCGAATTGAGAACCTCCTCCTTTTTTTGAAGTCGGTTAAAAACTACTGAACGGATTTTCATGTTATTTAGCACACCGGTAATCCATTCTCTAGAGTAACATTATGGGGCACTAATACCAAGATGGTTTGAGACCTCTAAAACAATGCATTAGGCACATTTTTTGCGTAGCGCCGGGTATCCACTTATAAATACTGTTGTAATAAAACACAACTGACAAAGGGCTGAAAAGATTTAGGAAACGATTTTGTTTTAATTATGTTTATAACATTCAAATCTTGTGTTTACCGAAGGAAAAATACGGAAAAAATAGAATAAATTTTCCAGTCAGGCATATAAAATGAGATTTATTTATCTATTTTATATACATAATGTCATTATGTCCGCTAAACAGTCACCGACCTTGGCTTAAATGCAAATTGAAGATGTTTCGTGGTTGACATTTTTAGAATTGATTTTCCTTATCGGATTAAGTAGGTCCATTATTTTTAACAGACTTCAAAAAGGAGGAGATATTCAATTCGACTGTATTTTTTATGTTTGTTACCTCAGAAATTTCAACTGGGTGAACCGATTTTGATGATTCTTTTTTAATTAAAAGCTAGTGCCTGTTATGTATTCCCACTTAAATTTGAGCGAGATATTATGACTAGTAGTTTTTGAGTTATCCCTAATTTTGAAATCGGTTATTTTTTGTCAAGAATTATTAGACATACATATTTATAAAGGGGTCTACGACCCGTATTAACGAAGAGGTGGCGGCTGAAGGGTGCGACTAGATCTTACAAATATCATTATTACTTAATATTTCAGAGATTAGAAATAAGTATTCGGTTTTCATATTTTTTGTTGGTAAACTTAACTATAAAAGTTATTCATAATGTTTTCAAAGTTGCCTCTGCCTAGTCTGCCTACCAATTCGCACTTGGCTTGGCCAGAGAACTTGTGATAGGTCGATCTAAACATACCTAGGGTAAGGACAATTTGTATTTGCGATGATGATATTGCATGGGGCGGTCCAAATTACTGATCCCAATCGTTTTGTAAGATCATGCCTTACTAAGTTACTAACGCCCCAACTCAGAGTCACTAACGGTGAAATCGCTAGAATTTGTATGGAGATTCTTTACTAAGGAGCGATTTAAGTTAGTGACTCTGAGTTGAGGCGTAAGGATTATAATACCATCAAACGACTCGTCGTGTTCCGACGGCGCGGGGGCTTGAGAGACAGTGCTTTCTTTCTCTTGGAATCGGTTGGCATTTGGTGTTACTGTGGTCCACACGTGTCGCCCAGACTAGACTACGCTGGTCACTTACCATGTTGGATCGTAAATCGTTAACTATATAAAAAGGTGATAATATAAAGAGTAGTTATTACTTACAAAACAGCCCACATCCCAGCCATCTGTGTCTCGACCGTTTCATGATTAAATTATCTGGAACAAACAAAACAAACTTAGTTAACTTATTGTCATAAAAAAGAGTTACAAAGTTTTTGCTTCTCGTATCAAATTCAATATACCTAATACCTAATAATTAAAATTTTAGTTAATAAAAATAATTGCATATCGTACCCCTTTCTTTATTTTTAACCCCTGACGAAAAAGGTGTTATAATATTATACTAGTGATATTTGTGATACTGTGTATCAGCTATAGTATATATTGTCTGTGGCATCATAGCTCCCAAACAGATGAACCGATTTTGATTTAGTTTTTCTGTATGAAAGGTGACTTGATCGAGAGTGTTCTTAGCTATGTTAAGTGTAAATCAAACTATCGAGGGTTTTTTTTTCAAATTTAATTTAAGATTAATACTCGACGTTGTTGCTATCGGTATTATTATCAATTTATCCTGAAGTAAGGTACTTTGCAGATGACAAAGTAAGCTGATAAAATGATCGCTTGTTTGGTTAAAAATCTGGCACTCCGCACTCATCTCAGTCAAAGAATGCGGTGATTCAACGAATCCGTATTATTTAATGTTGATGGGACATTTGGATAAAGCTTTAAGGCGATGACATTATCTTATTACGTTGCTAATAAGATAAGAGTGTTTTTGTGTTGAAAATATATTTGACGTCTTTTTAGTTTTATACATTCATAGACAAAAATAATATGTAAATCTATTTTTATTTAGATATGCAGAAAAAGTACATCATGTCATCGATACAGCAGACGTTGCAGCAACATAAACGTATCATCTTCAAAATAATCTTCTTATGCCTATCTTTATGTCTAATGAGTAATCACCCTCGCTTTGCTTCGGTTTTCTTATTTTTTTACACCTTAGGTTACATTATTGGAGTTTTATTAAGGATCCCTATTTTTTTTTTTGAAAATACCTATTATATAGCCTATGTCACCCGGGGATAGTGTAGCTTCCCAACAGGAAAGAATTTTTCAAATCGGTTCAGGAGTTTCGGAGCATATTCAATGCAAACAATCAAATTTTTCCTCTTTATAATATTAGTATAGATGTCTTAAAAAAAGCAAAGCAACAACCCATAATTATCCCACTGTTGGGCTCGGGGTCTCCTCTCACAATGTGAGGGGTACAGGCCATAGACTACCACGCTGACCAAGTGCGGATTGGTAGACTTCACAACCTTTGAGAACTTTATGGAGAACTCTCCGGTGAACAGGTTTCCTCACGAAGTTCTCCTAGCAAGTGATAATTACGCACATAATATTTGAAAATTAGAGGTGCGTGCCAGGATTTGAACTCGGGCCCTACGTTCGGGAGACCAACATTCTAACCGCTAGGCTATCACTGCTGTAAATAATAATGTCTTATGTCATACTGTAAAAACAAGGGTAAAGGAGCCAATTTTTGATTTGTCTAAATCTCAAAGACCAAAACAATTTTTTGACAAGTGGTTGGTCAACTGTAAAACTATCTTCCCCCGTAAGAATGATTCTTTACTTACGGGACACGAAATTCATTATGTAAGATTAAATTTTGACATGTCTTCACTGTATTCGACAAACTAGAGGCCATCTATCTCTAAAAACGGCTTCAAACACAAAGGGCGAAGCAAGTTACAAGTTACAATCAAGTTACAATCCTTACAATGTACCAGGGCAACATAACAATAGTAAAAGCAGTCCGCAAGGTCGGTGCATGCAGGTGGCTGCAAGGTGAACGACCGCACCAAGTATCGAGATAAAAGGTAATGTAACTCTTGAATTGGAGAAGGTTTTAAATGATGTATGAAGTGTATTTAACAGAAGGAAAATGAAATATAGATCGAAAGTAGATAAATCACTGAAAATGTTATGGAAACCTGTCAATAAATGGCCGAGATTTTGCCCACAGGTTATTAGCAAAAACTATGATCTGGAAAAAGAATTGTACCGGAAAACGTGGGGAAAGCCGTGGACATAGCGTTAGTTTTTAACACCTAACAAAAAAGATGGGTGTTATAAGTTTAACGTGTCTGTGTATCTGTGTGTCTGTCTGTGGCATCGTAGCTCCCAAACGGATGAACCGATTTTGATCTGGTTTTTTTGTCTGAAAGGTGACTTAATCGAGTGTGTTCTTAGCTATGTTTAGTGTGAACCAAAAGGTCGGGTTTTTTTTTTATTTTAATTTAAGATTATTATTATAATGTTTGATGTTTGAACATTGTCAGTCAGACTAAACTTGTTTGTCTAACGCCCCAACTCAGAGTCACTAACGGTTACTTAAATCGCTCCTTAATACACAATCACAATACAAATTCTATACTAAGGAGCGATTTAAGTAACCGTTAGTGACTCTGAATTAGGCCTTCGTTTTGTAAAAACTAGTAATTAGTCTGTACTAAATACTAGTCCAGAGCAGGTCGGCTTGAAAACAACAGATGGATTTCTAATGCAATTTAGTATTGGTAATATTATAAGGCATGCCCTTCTACGACTTCTAATTGCTTTAATTGAAAAGCGTATAAAATTGGCATGCCTTTCAACTGTTTCAACAGTAAACGTGATAATAAGAACGTATTTAACGCAATTAGCAATAATTATATTTTAATAAATAAATATCGCTACATACTCATACGGGGGCTACACTAGGATTCCCCGTGTAGATGCCATAGATAACACAGAAAGACGAAAGAGAAGAGCAATTCAAACTCATCATTCAAATTTCGCCTCGCTGGGAATCGAATCCAGGACCCTTGGCGCAGTGGTCTGCCATGGTAAATATTACTACACGAATCGTTGCAAAATAAATTACTTAATACAAACGTGACGGTACCTCTCCATGGATAGATTTCGTACTTCTACGCAACATGTAAGTAAGCTTCTAGCTACAAGCAAGTGACAATTAATTAAAAGAAAGAAAGAAGAATATTAATTCCTGGCTCTAATTATAATATAACCCACAGAAGTTATTGATACTAATTCGATTAAGTCAATATGAGCTCTTAATATGGGGGGGTACACTCAGGGATTTTTTTACTAGTTCGAGGATCGAACTAACGAGTCGATCTAGTGGTAACAAAGCTTTCAGATGGGTTCCCTTGAGCGTACCTCCCTATATTAAGGGCTCATACTGGCTGAAGGTACTTAGCAATGTGTAAGGTTTCCTCCTTTATAATAATTAATCAGCCGCGCTAGAGTTCGCTCCTACCATTATGTCAATTGACGACAGCGTTCGTATATAACGTGCGTCTACATGGACTACAGCCTATATAAGCAAACATACTAGAACAGTAGGTACATCACTATTGTACAATATGGATAAAAACCAGAGTCATTGCACCGTGTCGTGCGTAGCAGTGGAGATGTGCTGCATCGCCGGCCACTTTCACTTCACTTCACTAGTGATTGATATCATAACGTGTTCGGATCTGAGTCTGACGACATCGTTGAAGTATTACGGCTATTTGGGGCTACGTCTAAGTCATTTACAAGTGTTAACTCGTTTGCCACTTTGGCAGACGAAACTCGGCTTGCGCGTGTTTCGTCCAGACGAGTTATACGATACGTAAAAATTGCACGGGTTTGAAAGAGGACAAAGCTTTTTTTAAAGATTTTTGGTTTACAGTGTCGTGCCATTTAATGCCTCTGCAATTATTGTATTAGCTGTGGTATACGGCCGCCGAAATCGACCGTCCACAATAATTACTTTTTGTGAAGCAACGTAAATGTAAATGTATTAAATGTATGTATCCAATTATACCTATGTGGGCAACAAACGCACAATAACAAGTTATTTGTTGTTTTATGTAAGCTTCCTCTTGAATGCATCTACATCATTGACATAAATTATATAGACAGGCTGTTCAGTACTTACATTTTGTTCACCTGTGTTGACCCCAACTGGGGCCAACTCAGTTTAGTCGGCTGCGAGCAAGTGCTGTCGCCTGTCACTTTCGAAAAACTCCGACTGTTCAAGAACACTTATTATTCTGTATTGTGCACAGTTAAAACTTTCTCATTATTTACGTTTGAACTTTATTTCACTTTATTTAATCATAATCGGTAAGTAACTATATTTTTATTTACAGTCTTAAAAATTATTTAGTGTCAAATATTTATTACCGACATCTTGAACCAAACCACAGAGTACATAATCACTTGAACCAAACTTGACAGAACGAACACAGAGTACTTAATCACTACGGAACAGGGTTGCCAGACGTCGCGGAGTGAGAGAACAAAAGGACAAAGATGCGGAAATTGTGGTAGAAACTAGAAAGTGATTTCAATACGTGACTTTTATATGAAATTGACTTACTTTATTTGTTTTAGATATTATATGTACCTATTGAATTAACGAAAATGCCAACTTGTACATTGCGGTATTGCAAAAATTATGAGCAAAAAACGAAAACATTACCTGAAAGAATAACTTTCCACAGGTAAGTTTTAACGCTTTATATTACTTCACCTGTATGTTTGTTTGTTGGTTTGTTTGTTTGTTTGTAACTTCTCTTTGGACTTGATTTTGGCTCACTTGAAACGCTCAGATTTCTTTCAAACTTCGTGGACTTATTGAGGACCAATGACAATTTAATATTTAAAGAAAAAAAAAGAAAGAAAGAAAGAAAGAAATTACCTACATTTCATTTAAAAAAATCAAACTAAAAAATTAATAAATAAACTCCAAAAATTGTTGTTTATCCTATATATATGTTGTATGTCTGTGTATATATAGTTTTGTGTATAACTATAAGTAATTGGGTAAATAAATATGAGAGATGTGTGCAATAAGGTGAAGTACTTAATGTGATTATATATGACAATCAATCGGGATTTAAAGAATTGATAATTAACTACGTGTTGCTCTGAAAAACAAAGTTTTATTTAAGCTTATCATACATTATGAGTTACACTAAATACAACCTAAATCACACAAACCTACCTGGAAAACAAAGAAACGACAATTAAAGTATTTAAATTGCCAATTCCTCTTTTTGATGTTTCTACAAAAATACACTATAATATTTCAATGAGGCTACAGTGTAATTTATTACGATACATTTCTTTTATTTTAAGTGCACAACACACATAAAAATATTTTAACACAATCGAATGATATATCCTGGGACTATAGATAACACAAGTTTTATATACTTAAATGGAAAGATCCCACGCATATTGTAATAAAATGTAAATTCTGGAATAAGAAACGATTTTTTGATTTTTTTTTGATGAATGGATGAACACTACAGAAATGGTCATTCCGTTATGACGTAATTAATCCTCAGGTACCTCTACAATGTAATCCAGACAGAGTAATATATCCATGGTATATGTCCAGTTATAGTAATGTATCCATGATCTCTTTCGGAGTAAGGTGTTGGCAACACTGGGCGCATAGTGACTCTGTGATTGAGTTCTCTGTGGCACGAAAGCGAGACACGAAATTTCTTAGAAAGAGCGCGTCCATATAATTTATGTCAATGATCTACATAAATTAATTTTTATTGATAACACGATAACATTTGTTATAACATACATCAATTTGAAGGTACATATGAAACGCGAATCGCGTAAGAAGTTATCGCAAAAGTTATAAAATGGTTTCTTGTTGTATAATGTTGTTCTACAAAAAGTAACTGGTATTTAATAAGACAACTCAAAAATAAAGTTAGGAGACAATAAAAAAGCGATTTAACTTTGGTATTCGAAAAGAAGACGGCAATACTTTTGCATGTGTTTCGACGAATACCGAAATTTTGCGTGTGTTTAAATAAATCATGTAAGATATATTATGTTCTGTTAATTTACTTTTTCATTAGGTAATAAGCGCTTATAGCCATTTGGCACATAGTTCGTGTCGATTGTAAGTAATCAACTGTAAGTAAATCAACTCAACAAGGATGGGTGACTGCTGACGAAATTACGTTTTAGATAGGTGTTATTTTTGAAGTGAATAATGTATTTTTTTTATAAATTAGCACGTATTGTTTTATTTTACCATTGCTTTAAAAATATGGTTTGTGGTTGTGGAAAAGAAATTGTTAGATAGCAGTCTCAGGCTATTTCATTTACTAAAACCTCCACCAAGGACGCAGAGATGTGGTTATTTAAGTTCAATTACCTGAAGAGATTGTTGCTCTGTAGCTGAACTAGGCTGTGATTCAAGGCGCGCTGACATTCGGTATGCCAGTTCACATTAAAACTAATTATCTTGAGGTAATAATGCAGGTGTAAATAGCTTAATAACGATCGCAGAGAATCTGAGGCGGTAATTATCTGAACCTCTAAGAGTGCGGTATTCCTTGCATTGACGACCCTGTAGCCTAGTTGGTAGCGACCCTGCCTGCGAAGCGAGGGGCCCCGGGTTCGATTACCGACCGGGGCAGATATTTATGTGTTATATTTTTGTACTCGGGTGCAGGGTGTTATTGTGATGTGTTATATGTGTCGTCCATGCCGCCCGCTAAAACAGCTACAATATCATTGACTCTTCTTGACATCTATTGGCGTGTATACTATTATTTGGGAGCAACTAACTGCTTTAATGACACAGCTACTTCAGTAGATGGCGTTGTTAACGTACCGCGCAAAGTATGCTCATTCAGATATTATATCTTTAGTGCAGTAAAACTAAGGACAACTAATATTTTTTCTAAGCAAAAGTTTAAAGAGCACGCATTTGACCGAAACTTTCATCTGAGCATTTGCCGCCATTCTTAACGTCATGTACCTACCTATATAATTATTTTTGAAGTCACGTTTTTCACTAATTCAATATCATTATTTTGTTTTCAAACCACAGTAACGTTTCATTATGTAATTGCAGTCTCTAGCAGTTTTTAAAGTCTGGGTTTGGAGATTAAAGTTGGAATCCTCAAAGGCTTTCCAACCTCCCTAGTAGGTACAATTAACAACCCTTTACTGAACACAGGTCTCTCCTCTTGAGGAGGCCTAGAGCATACTCCACCACGCTGCTCCAGTGCGGATTGGTGGAGAGGTTACCGGCCACCTCAAGTGTCCTCTGACATGGGTTAAAGATTGCTGTCTGATAACTAGGATGATTTATAAATATCTAATGTATTACACAAGTACATTTTTCCACCAAAAAGAGGTGATACTCTTGACCGACAGTCATTACAATCTAGTTATGGTGTGATGTATGGGTGTATGGCATGATGGCAAGGTTACCCATTTATCGCCAGGGCAGTGGGGCGACGGACGACCCACAAAACCATGAGTGGTTTAATGGACTCACCATAAAAGAATTAGTTTTCGAGTTGCAGGAAATCGATAAAAGATGTCGCTACTTGCATTGTAAAGTCACATTGCTGAACTGCTATAGGTAACATGTACAACATACACGTTTATCTTTTGTTTCACTACACCAATCACATTGGTATAATACACGGAGGCATTTTAACGCTGTATGTCAAGTGTCAAGCACTTCTGACAACAACAAAAGCGTGCGTGTCGTACCTATCGTAGTTGCTCTGTCAATATCTTGTATTGACTACGAGCAGATCGGCCAAATGGCCAATTGCCTGTTCTTATGGGCGCCATTGACATGCGATCGATCGGTTCAAAAGTGCCACTCATACACGAACGATCGGTCGCAACGATCGATCGCAACGATCGATCGCTATCAAACATTTACTTGTTTGACACGGAAGGATAAAGAGGTGCTCAAATAATTCAATACGTGCCCTACAAAATGGAAAATGAACTTCTTTTCCTTAGCTATGTGGCAGTAACTTTGATTCGGCTACAAAAGAAAAAAATAAAACTCTACTTGATTACAAAACTACTAAATTATCCGTTTACACGTATTAATTTACTTAAAATTTAGTTAACTACTTAATACGCGTAAACCGAACATAACCGAACATTTTTTTCTTTCTTTCTTTCTTTTTTCTTTAAATATTGAATTATCATCGGTCCTCGATAGGTCTACGAAGTTTGGTCTTCCAAACTTAGTCGTAGTCTTAACTGTTTAAAGCTAATATAAAGCGTTTAACTAGGTTTTTCTTTCTTTCTTTCTTTTTTTTAATATTGAATTGTCATCGCGGCATCGGTCTTCGATAAGTCCACGAAGTTTTTTTTATGGAAATAGCCGACAATCGAGCTGACGATCTACCTGATGGTCAGTGGCTATCATCGCCCATGAACATTAGCAACACCAGAGGTAAAAGCGAAAAGTAAAAGTAAAAGCGAACCCCATGAAGTAATAATAATGGTATTAATTAACAATTAAAATCAATATTACCAATATAATCCCTCCGAGGGCCTACCACCAGCGGGCCGGATTTAGTCGCCTCTTACGACACCCATCCAGCGTGGGTTTGGGTTTAGTATTCTAAAGCCGCCCCAATACGGCAAAAAAAATATTTGTTTCGTCCATCGAATGTTGATAGGTACGTAGTACCTACGTAACAAGTACGTAACGACTAACGCACTAGCCAAGGCATTGAAGGCATGCGATGCGTGCGGTGTGGCGGCCGGCATCAGAATGAGACAAAAATCGCATCGGTGATCGCAAAGGTCCACACACTGTCGATTCATCGGTGCGATATTCAAGATTGCATAGATTTTTGTTGCGATCGCCGATATCGTCTGCGATCAAGCAAATCGTTCACGATCACAACATACACTACCGATCCGTCGTTGCGATCGGTCGGCAACGACGGATCGCACTGATCGATCGCATCGTCAATGGGGCCCATTACACTCTTCATCGTCGACGCGCTAGTGACATATCTACATAATTGTGCAAATGTCATGTACTCGTATCAGTCAATTTGTAACCCACCTTACTTTATTACAAATAACAGTGGTGCCCAAGTTGCCTTATCTTTAAGAGTTTATTAAACATGACATGTTTTCACACTTATCCGACATAATATGTCGACTCTGAACTCTCCAACCCAAACAAGACTTTGGCAATTGGCAACAAGTGTTTACTGTTATACAAAAGCTTAGAGGTCCATAAGCTATACATTTGTTAATTTGCTAGAATTGCTAGTCGTTTACTAAAGTCATTAGCAAAATCATTTGCTTAGCACAAACCAATATTTTGTAAGTGGTCCTTGAAGTATCGAGGTATAGACAGAAAAATGTTTCTACGTTTTTATGTTTGTTAACTCAGTGCTTTCAACTGGGATGAACCGATTTTGATGATTCTTTTTTTAACCGAAAGCTGGTGCTTGACATGGGGTTGCTTGCATGGTGATAACTAGCCAGCCTAGAATGTTTATATTCAGTCTTCAAACTATCATCTTCTTTAATTTCTTCATGCCTTCACAAACAGGGAATCATGCACAATTGAATGTGTGAGTCCTTCCTTATAATATAACCTAAATATGACCGGTATAGCGATTGAAGTGGGTTCGACTCTCGAGTCGGGACACGTAGCCGCCGGTCGCGCAACTGTATTTGTTACGTGAGCTGAATATAATTATAATGGACTGTCGTTCAAACCAGTCTGTCTGTCACACATGCGATACAGACGCTTTATCAATATTTTACAAAGAACTAGCTGCCCGGACAGACTTTGTTCTGTCAAAAGTTTTTTATTTTGAGATGTAAGCTATCTATCTTTCAAGTTGGATCAAACTGCACACGCTGTGCAAAGATTAAAATCGGTTCAGTAGATTAGGAGTCCATCGCGGACAAACAACGTGACACGTAATTTATATATATTAAAGATATCTAATCAGAATTTTACCAAGAAAAAATAACCGACTTCAAAATAACTCAAAAAATACTCGTCAGATCTAGCTTATTTAAGTGGGACCACATGAAAAGCTGGTGCAGCTTTCGATTAAAAAAAGAATCAACAAAATCTGTTCACCCAGTGGAAAGTTCTGAGGTAACAAACATAAAAAAACAGTCGAATTGAATACCTGCTCCTTTTTTGAAGTCAGTTAAAAAATATACAAAAGATAGGTTTTGTATACAAGACTAAATAAATTGAGGTATATTTGAATACCAATTCCTTTCAAACAAAGAAATTCCTATTCTGGGAATTTAAGTGATGCGCATACAAATGCATTGAACAAAGAGTTATAATGCGGTTTTTAGTCGTGACAAGAATGGGAATTTTATGATTCAAAGAAAAAATATTGCTTTTCGATTACATCGTATTATGTAAAATAGATATCTATTTTTTCATTTCGTGATATTTTTATTATTTCTATAATATTTTTTTCTATCAGCTAGATAGAAGAAAGAAAGAACTAAAGTATATATTTCTTTACCTCTTCTTATTATTCTGTTATCAACCGATATGTTTTGTATGGTAGCTTTATTTTATTATCTATGAATATAGAAATTATTTCCAAGTAAAATGGAGGATTTTTATCTCAATAACACTCAGTCGGACTCAATTTCTAACTTAACGATATTTATTACGAAAAACTTTTATTACCATGTTCACATTTAAAATCCTTGACATAAATGTGTTGTCAGGATATAGTAATAACCGCAACAACATCGCATAGATAATATATAATTATTGAATGAGTTTTTTTTATGAAAACAGCCGGTAAACGAGCTGACGATCCACCTGATTGTAAGGCTATCGTTGCCCATGGACATCAGCGACTAATGCGTTGCGGGCCTCGAAAGAGAGAAGATAAAGAAAGAAAGAAGAGTTTAACAAAAGGAATAATATTTCGAGCGTTTGGATTTTAGTTACTTTCGTTGTTTTTTTACATATAATGTCATTGTTTATTTATTTATGCTTTATTGACCCTTAACTAAGGTAACTTAACTTAGGTAATGCTATTGTTTTATTACAATTAATGGAAAGAAACGCATTTGGTATACAAATTCATGTCAGTTGATGAAAACATGAAAAACTGTCCAGTGTCCAGACTATTTTGGTTAAAGTAGCCGTTTTTTTTCCGGTAAAATATTTCATTTTATGTACTTATGAAGTACATGCAAGTGCTTTTCAAAAACCTTTTTAAAAACAACTAAACTACTGAATTTCATGCATGAAAAGAATAGTCTCATGCATTACATGTAGTGCACGGATGTCACAGCTTGACCAAAAATGCATTATATGTAATGCACGGACAGGCAACGTCAAAATTAAAAACGATTTTAATGGTTTGTTTACATTTGTATCGGCTGCAAATCGACCCTACTATAGACTACGTATATTTGACTTTTCCTCTCACTGAAACATTGCAAAACTATCTATGGATATTGATTGAGGTCGTGCCGTTGCTAAAGTCGTTGTGTGGATTTTGACTCGACGAAACCAGTTTGATTGAGTTTTGTAACCAATCTGTATAGGATTACGAGGTACGATTTGTTATCTAAATGTCTCAATGGCTATGTGCTCCTAGTACATATAGATATTTTTTTCGAGTAACTGTAGTATTTTTTTTAACCCCTGAGGAAAATAGAGGGGTTTGATGTATCTGTGTATCTGTGTATTTGTGTGTCTGTCTGTGGCATCATAGCTCCCAAACGGATGAACCGATTTTGATCTAGTTTTTTTGTATGAAAGGTGACTTAACCGAGAGTGTTCTTAGCTATGTAGTGTAAATAAAACTGTCGGGTTATTTTTATTTTAATTTTATAACCTAGGTCTTTCATAAATTGCATTGGTTCGAAGGCTTTTGTGTAAGTATGGTCCATCTGATGGTAAGTGGTCAGCCCAAGGACATCAATAACACCAATGTCATTACCGCCAAAGAACTCGTCATGTTTCAGCTGGGGACTTGAAGCCAGCCAGTTCTTTCTTTATTTTTCTTCTCTCTTTCTTTAGGCATCAGTGATACCTTCGGTGTTGCTGATATCCATGGGCGATAATATCCACTTACTATCAGGTGGATCGTCAGCTCGTTTGCCAGCTATTTCCAAAAAAACATTCCTTCTAATATTATGGATGCGAAAGTTTGTAAAGATGTTTGGATATCACGCGCTACGTTGTACGGATTAAGATTAAATCTGGCAGACAGCCAGACCATATCCAGACTTAAAAAATAGGGAAGATCTTATCCCTGTTATAAGTTCCCGTGGGGTGAAATGGACGTCTTTGTGAAACCACTCTTTCGCGGGCGAAGCCGCGGGCGGAATCTAGTAGTAATATGTTTCAAACTTCCAAATTCCACCCTGTATATAAATTCCACCCTGTATAAAAATCTCGTGTCATGATGTTTGTGGTCAACTCTTCCGAAACGGCTCAACTGAATTTTATGTATTTTTTGGGTATATTTGGTAGTTATGAGAATAGATCCTAAAGTACGTTTTGTACCGCTAGGTTTAGGTTGTCCATATATTAGGTATCTAGATATACATATGTAATTTATACGCCAGAACAACATTTGCCCAGTCAGCTAGTAGTACTATAACAAGCTAACTAGTAAATCTTGTATGGTAAATAACTTCCAGCTATTGCTCCAATTACTGTGACAGTGGACAGCAGTTGCCACATGCGACCATTCGCTACCAGCTACCTAACTGGTTTCAGAACTACCCACTTATTGTGATATTTACTACTGCCGGCTTTGACCATTGCCTCTCTCTAGATAATTTATTAGTAGATAGCGGTTCCTCAATCATTTATACAGATAAATAAGATCTGTCTTATGAACGTGATTAACTTGAAGAGTTGACCCATGACCGTGCATCATATTTATCTGTCACAATGTCTGTTGGGAGTCGAACCCGGGACCCTCGCATACAGGGTCTCTATAGTAGAACTGTAATTCATAATATGTTAGAGGAATAAAACTTTACAATATATAGATGTAGTACCTATAGATTCAGCCACGGCGCGGCGTGGTCGCACACGAGACAGAGAATTAACGTTTCTTTGAGGTTATTTTAAAAGAAATGTAACAAAATGTAACAAGTATTTGCATACCTCAACAGGTGGAACTTGGCGGACTTAAAAATGTAATGTAATCTTTTATGTACCTATACTACCCATGTTCATGCAAATAAAGAATTTGAATTTGAAATTTGAATTTGAATTTGAAGTAGCCCAGAATACTGCTACCCTTCATCATACTTAAACTTACATACTTAAACTTACTACGATTTTCTGCTTAAAAACAAACTGAAACTTTTAAACCTCCAAATAGCCAACTCACTCTTTATTGTTTGTCACAACTCACACATTTTTTGCACTTGTGACAAACAATATTATACTATAGTCGGCCATGGCAACGGGGCCGAAAAATATTTTTTTGTCTCTGTTATTCACGTAGATTTTGTAACTGGCGATCTCGGTCTTTCAAATGTATGGGAGAATCTACTGGTTCTAAATCTATGGGCACAATATGACATAGGATATATGACAGTTGCAGTACTATTATAATGTACTAGTCCAGATACAGAGTGTTTCCTTATCACATTTTTTAATGTTTATTAAAATTTTACCTGCATTCACATTTATTCGATACATGAATTATACCGTCAACCGGGGCTACTTTGACTTTGCGGGTTACTTTAACAGTTTTTGGGGCTACTTTGACACGACGCGATTTTTGGTAATTTGGCGCGCTTTTTCGGCCGCGGCCGTTGTGTGGCGGGTCGCGGGGAGGTATCTGCGAGTGAGCAAGTCGCAACACGCTCGTCAGTGTGTTGTCCGGCGTCTTCTGTGACTGTTGAAAGAGTTGGCGGTGCAATACGATATTTCTGAGCATTTATAGGTAAGTTTACGAACATGTCACAGTCTCACAACTATTAATACACTTAATACAACAGTTCCTGTTACTATTGTAAGAATAATATAACAAATAAAAGACTGATTATTTTCACCTTTATATTCGTTTTATTCTATAAATGAATCTATAATATATGAAAAACTACATAAAATGTATATATTTTTTGTTTTAAAGGTGTCAAAGAAACCTGCACTATAATTATCATTGACATTAAGGCAAATCTAATGACGTGTAAAAGTAACCCCACACTCGATGTTACTTTGACACCTTTTTAAAAAATATATATAAAATGAATGGGGGGTCTTAGACGGCTGTATAGCACACATCTCAAAGCCAAGACTTTAAGTGGTCTGATGAGGCTCAAAAAGCTAGAATTGCAAGCATATTTTTTCGTGTAATGAAGAAAAACTGGCAAAAACATGTCTAAGTAGCCCCGGTTGACGGTACTTTACCAATTGGACTTTGGCGTCGTTGGTAAAATCTGCGCCAATATTAATATTTTAGACACGCAATCAGTTGATCAAACAGTTAACAATAGGCTGTGTACAATAGGCTGCCCAGTAATAATAACGGAGGCAGAAAGCCTAACAAGCTTCAAATTCAAGCTAAAATGGTGGCTGATGGAACAGACGTTCTACAGTGTCGAGGAGTTCATGCTACTTAAATAATCACTAATTAAAAGCTAACAAATAATTTATAGTTTAGCCAACAATGTCTAATTATTGATTTTTAATAACAAAACATTGTGTATTTTATTACTGGTTAATGAACTCATTTTATATTATTATTTTTTAAGATTTGACATTGACATTTTATTAATCATTCTTGAAATTTTATTTCCATTATAATAATATTTTTACAACTTATATACTGCGGTTATAGGTATTTGTAATTTTACTTTTTTATATTGACGTGAATTTTCCATATGAATAAATGACTATTGACTGATAAATACATGTGAATTGTATTGGTCAAACGAAAACAGTTGTGGACCGTTTAAATACGAGCCAAGGTTAACATTATAGATATCACGTAACTCATTATTACGACTCCTTTCTTAATTAACCTTGGGCTTATGACCAGTGTAATGACATAATTTTTATTTATTTATTTATTTATTTATTTATACAGGCTTAAAAACTAACATTACGGGCACCCCCAATTCGTTAGTCTACCTAATTTTTAAATGTTGTCCCATAAATATATTATCAGCCTTAACATATTTACAATTCAAATATTCAATTAAAAAAACAAAACAATAATAATAAGCACTAAATAATTAATATAAATGTCCTCAATAGTCCCTTGTAGATTAATAACATGTCACACAAAATACTATCGATAATAGAATAAAAATTATACAATTCATTCATAATAATGTCAAAATAAATCAAATTCAAAAAAAAATAAAAACTAATCAAATATCAACCAATAAATCCATTAAAATAGTATCGTCACAATCACAAAACAATAATTGAATAAATAGTATTAAACGTGTAGAATAAAAACATATATCATTCATTCGTCATAATGTCAAAATAAAAAACAATAATTCAATGTCGACTAAGATATAAAATTATAATAAATCCATTAAATTAGTAATTATCTTCGTAATCACAATGTAGTCGAGTAATTAGATGCAACACTATGAACGACCCTCGTGAACTCGTTCAATGTACAGCTGAATAAGTCAATGCGGTCCGCCACCGCGTTGAGTGTTCTCATAGCTCGTGTGAGCGGCGCGTCCCGCAACAAGTTAGTGCGCGCGCGCGGCAACGCCAATAGTGGTTGGCGCCGACGCCTCCCTACTGCGTTATCCGGCACGCATAGGTTCATCTCCTCCAAGATGGCTGGATTTTCAATTTTCCCTCGTAATACCTTGAACAGGTATTTGGCGAGGGAAACTTCCCGTCTCGTATCCAGTTTACTGTATCCCACCATGCCGAGCACGAACAAAGTGGGATACAGCAGTGGATACCCCGGATATACGCCATACAATTTTAAGTACAGGAACCGACAGAATTTGTTTTGGATGTGCTCCAGCATTGATTTATACTTAATCTCACTAGGAGCCCATATAACCGAATTACACTCCAAATGACTTTTTACCAAAGCTTCATATAAGGCACGCAGAGCACTGAAGTTGGTGAAGTTGCTTGATTGCCTTAATAGGAAGCCAAGGTTTCTGTACGCTTTTTTGCATACTTCGGTTATATGGTCTCGAAAGTGGAGATCAGCGGTAAATCGGACACCTAGATCTTTGACTTCTGTAACACGCCGCAACGGCTCCCCCTCCAAATGGTACAGATGGTGCCGCGGAGCGCGCGCTCGGCTGAATGATAAAACGGAGCACTTAGACACGTTGAAGTACAACTTATTCACGTGACTCCATTCCACTATCCTATCTATGTCTCGTTGTAAGTTAGCGTGGTCGGAAATGTCACCTACTTCGCGAAACAATTTCAGGTCGTCAGCAAATAAAAGGCATGTCGACTCATGGATCACCTCCGGCAAGTCATTGATCATAATGACAAACTGGAGGGGCCCTAAATTACTGCCTTGGCTGACGCCTGATCTTGTTAGGTACTCGTCCGAATGACATCCGCCACAGTCGACATATTGACGCCTGCCCCGCAAGTAGCTGGCAAAGAATGCTAGCGTGTGTGGCGTGCAACCCACGCCAGCCAGCTTCGCGAGCAGGACATCGTTATCAACTGTGTCGAACGCCTTCCTGAAGTCGAAGTAGGCGACATCCACCTGCCCCCCGGCATCGAGTACTGGCACCACTCGCGACATTAACTGCAGTAGGTTCCCCGTTGTCCCCTGCCCCGGACGGAAACCGTGCTGAGCGTCGGACAACTGAGACCTCACTTGCGCATGCAACGAGTGATGAATGGCGGACTCGAATACCTTGGATGGAGTACATAGACGTGCCACCGGTCTGTAATCCCCCGGCTCCGTACCTCCCCGTCCCTTCGGCACCGGCACCACCCGGGTGAGCTTCCACCGGTCGGGAAAGGCCGCAAACGCGAGGCAGACGTTAAAGATGTGTAGCAGAGGCTCCTCCAATGCGAAACGACAATCCTTGAAAATAAAAGGTGGAATGCCGTCGGGTCCCACCGAGCGCTTCGGCGGCAACCGCGCGAGCGCGCAACTTACCTCCGCCAGCTCCAGGCGCGTTATCTGCACGCGAGCGGCGCCGCCCGCTGTCGCCCTGCACGCTGATACGTCCAGTCGCGCCGGCTCCGGGCTGTACACGGAATGGAAAAAGTGTGCAAACCTTTCTGCGCATTCTTGATCCGATAGCGTTTGCCCATTGTGGACTAACTTACTTTGCCGAGTGTTGCCACGTTTCGATCGTATAAAATCCCAAAAAGATTTAGGATCTCGAGCCAATCGGTCTTGCACACAGTCTCGATGTCGGTCGTGCGCCGCTACGATATCCGCCTTCACTCTCGCCCTGCACTCAGAGAATGCTTCATAATCGCATCGCGCCTTACTTGCTTTGTATTTTTTATGTAAGTCATACTTTAATTGGATATCCTTTATTATCTGTGAAGTGTACCACACTGGATAAGTGTACCTGCTAACATTTTCCGAATTTTGTGTTTTGAGGGGAACACAATCATTAAAAACTCCATTAATCTTTTCATAAAAAAAGTCTAATACCGTATCGGGATCATTTATAGCGTAAATGGCGCTCCAGTCTATGTTCATTATTGAACAATATAAATGGTTAAAATCAGCCTTATAAAAGTTCCACTGCCTAAACGGTACTTTAGACTGATGTTGGTGTTGTCGGAAGCAGTCTGAGGGCGCGGACCGCGGCGCGGGGTCGGAGGCGGCGGTAACGGAGACGGCGACAGCGAGCGGCGGGTGGTACGCGTCCACCGGCCGCAGAAACTCGTCAGCCGCCGTCACCGACACGCCGTCGTCGCGGCCGCTCAGTACCAGGTCCAGCTGCCTGCCGTTACAGTTAGGAACTGCATTACACTGAACGAGCTCGCCGAAGGCCACCAAATATTCATAATGATTGCATACTATTACTCGAATATAAATTGAAATCACCGAGTATCAATACATTATTAGGTGGGATTGTTGTCAAGCACTAACTTATCTTATGTAAAAAAAAAAAAAAAAAATATTTCTATATCTAACACATATTTTTTCTAATAATCTAAACATTACAACGTAGTCGCCTTCATCAGTTTTAGGAGGAATATACACCACACAACAAGTAAATAAAAACCTGCTAAGTATATATACAGACGCACACACCAGTTCAAAGTTGTACCTGTTTATATTAATATCGTCCTGTAATGGTACTTGCCGCAACACGAACCGCGGCGCGGCCGCCAGCAGCACGTCTCCCTGCTTGCGTCCGTCCGCCCGGTCGCAACATACCACGGAGTACCCTGGTGGAACGATTTCTCCACTCTGTATAGACTCGTTGCAACCCGTCTCGGTGATGGCGAACAAGTCGGAGCCCGAAGATATATAACTAGTTAACTACTAAATTATTTGTGAGTGATCGTATTTATTGAATACGATATGAAGATGTCCATTCCGGTACTACTATCCTTTTTTTATGCCTTGACCAGTCAAACGAGTCAAACGGGTCAAATATTATTATGATAATAGGCATGATGACAGATTTTTAAATACTGTTCTATATTGTTGGGAAATATATTAAAATTACAACTTATATCATATTTCGGCAAAAAAATAAAGTTTAGTATAAAATAAATACATTTCAATTTATAAGTTTAAAATTCGCACTAAAACCCTTCAAAGTATCAGGGCGTGGTAATGACGTCAGTCCTCAGGAAAACAAAAGAAAATACGTCATTATTAGTATATTCATTTCTTTTAAGAAGTTTGACGTAATTCGCGCTAATTGAGACACACTAGCGTTCAAGCTAACATGGCGGCTTGCTGTATTTTGTAGTTTTATTTTATCAAAAATATTGTTACTCTCGCTCATAATAATACGATAAATGCGTGTTTTATAATCCATTAATAGGGTTACTTACTGTAATCATGCCTATTAGTTCGGTCAATTTAGACCAAAAAATGATAGTGAAAGTGCATAAATTCCCAACAAGCTGAAAATCAGTAAGATTGTTCAAAACATAATTATAAATAAAAATTTTAAGTTCCCCATCATTCCCGTGTATGGAAATTTATTTATTCAAGGTCAAAGGTCAAAAAAATGAGTTTTTCGCGATTTTCAGCAAAACGGTAAGTTTTATCCCTCCCTATACATACAACATCATTGGTTTTATCATAAAAACCCCCCAACCAAAAATTGTAGATCATAAAATTATCTATAAAAATATCAATACTTTTTTCCTATGAGTCACCGTTTCTGAGATATAACGATTCAAAAAGTTGTAAAAGTTGCTATCGCTAACGCGCCAAGTACATTACCTCATAGGTACCTCATACAACAATCGCGAAAAACTCATTTTTTTGACCTTTGACCTTGAATAAAAAAAAAATCCATACACGGGAATGATGGGGAACTTAAAAATTTTATATATTATTATGTTTTGAACAATTTTACTGATTTTCAGCTTGTTGGGAATTTATGCACCTTCGAATGTCTAAATTGACTGGACTATATTGATAAAGTCGATTTTTCACTTTTCCCATACAACAATTTAAAGATAATAAGGGAAGATGGCGCTTAATAAAAACTGTCAACACAAAAACACTGATCTGTCATTGTCATCAGATTTTTATTAGCGTAGTGGAGCACGCCTGGTAGTCACTAGTTTTATAATTCTTGACAAAAAAAAACCGACTTCAAAATTAGGGATAATTCAAAAACTACTCGTCAGATCTCGCTCTTTAAGTAGGACCACATGACAAGTACCAGCTTTCGACTAAAAAAATAATAATCAAAATCGGTGACCCAGTCGAAAGTTCTGAGGTAAAAAACATAAAAAATACAGTCGAATTGAATAATACATCCTTCTTTTTGGAGTCAATTAAAAATCAAAATAAAAAGTCAACTAAAAAAATCTGCTTTGGTCATCAGCAATATTCCATCGCATTCCATATCCCTCCCACATTTAATTTTTCTCACAACAAATGGGTTGGCTGGAAGAGATTTCTTTTTGAGATAAGCTCGCCTTTGTACTAACTTTCTTATTGTCATCTTTTAATACCTGTGTACAATAAAACATTAAATAAATAAATAAATATTACTTTTTTAACGTTTTGGGAGTTGAGCGATAACCACTTATCACCAAGTGGTCGTGTGTAGGTGTTGTCATAAAACTACATTTCCATCCATCAATAGTGTCCACACCTTTATATAATTGTCTACACAAAGTAGGTAAGGAGGTCGCACAGTGTAATAACTACAGAAGTGACATGTCTTTATATTGTTTATTATTACAAGTGTTTATTTAACTTACAATGAACGTTGTTGATATGTTTTCTTATGTAACCGAATGCCAGGAAGGGTTTTGTTTTTCGCGCGTATCTTGTATGTATGTATGTATATACATATATATGTAAAGATATTACATAATCTTTTATTACCTCGTATCTTCGAAACCACTGAATGGATTTACATAATTAAGATATCGTTAGATTCGTCTTGATAACCCAAGTGTTATTAGATAAGTGAAATTAAAAAATGATGGCTGTGAGATACCATTGTTTGAAATATCAAAAAATAATAATCTAAATTTTACTAACAAAAAATAACCGACTTCAAAGTCTCAAAAACTACTTGTCAGATCTCATTCAAATTTATGTGGGACCACATGACAAGGACCTGCTTTCGATTAAAAAAAGAATCATCGAAATCGGTTGGCGTGATATTGAGTTATTCGTCAATTTGTTGCGCTTACTTAACACAAATTTACGACTTATGTGGTTTTATCATGGACGCCATTGTTAGATCTCAATAAATTTTATATGGGACCACATGACAGCCACCAGCTTTCGATTAAAAAAAGAATCATCAAAATCGGTTCGCCCAGTCCAAAGTTCTGAGGTAACAAACATTAAAAAAAAAATACAGTCGAATTGAGAACCTCCTCCTTTTTTTGAAGTCGGTTAAAAATAAATCGAATACTGCAATATGGGTATCAAATTAAAACGCTCACCATATGAATTTCAAAAAAGTATATCACGATAGCTTTTTGGATAGTTTTTTTTATTTTTTAATTGACAAACCAGCTCATGATTCACCTGATGACATATGGCCACCATCATTCATCATGGATATCAGTAACACCAAAGGCATCACCGATGCGTTGCTGGCCAAGAAAGAAAGAGAGAGAAAGAACTGTCTCTCAAGCCCCCAGCGGGAACACACCGAGTCGTTTGGCTGACTGTAGCAACAGTAAAATAGAAGATCAAAGATAGAAGTAATATTAATGATTTAATAACAATGTAGTCTTGCCATCAAGAGCGCCGGCTCCTGTCGCCTCTTACGACAACTATGCCGGCATGGGATTGGAGTCAGTATTCTAGACCGCTTCAATACAGCTAAAATTCTGCCCTAAATGTCTAGTTTAATGTTCGGTTTTCAGGTATTAAGTAGATAAGTAGTTAACTAAATAACTAAAAAGTTACTAAATTGTCTGTTTACACGTATTAATTTACTTAAAATTTCGTTAATTTGTTATCTACTTTACTTAATACGTCATGTAAACCGGACATTAGACAATGCCGTCATTTCTACCCACATTGAGAAAAGTCTAGACTAGATGTTGCAGCCATTTTATTTTCTACCCACATTATAATGATGCACCTCTGTCACCCCACTCTATGTAAATCAATAAGATGTGTTTACATAGCCTGATAGCCTCATTATAAAATGCCAACGTTATATAACCTTTATGTTGGTTTACCAAGTGTTTATGTTATTGGTTTGTTATTTAAAAGTTTTTAAAGGTGAGGTGTTTATAGCTATTTGATTGACTTTAGATATTGGCATCTCATAACAAAGTTTTATGTAAATAAATGTAAATTATAATCGTAGGGTATTTTGTTTCAAATGGTAATTAGATTTTTATGTCGCAATATTTGTATATATGTTATGTTATGACAAGCTCCAGCTTTCGATTAAAAAAAGAGTCATCAAAATCGGTTCACCCAGTCGAAAGTTATGAGATGAAAAACCTAAAAAAAAATAAAAAAAATTAAGTCGATTTGAATACCTCCTCCATTTTTGAAATCGGAACTTATTGCAGAGCTGGACATTTCCATGCGTCTTTGTCATTTATATACTCATCTACACTTTAATAATCTTTGCCTTACAATTGCAAGTCACGTATTAATTTTGGGATTTTATTATAGAAAAATACACAAACGTTTTCAATTATCAATTATTATATTTGTCACCGCGCCTCCGAGCGCGTTGAGATCTTTTTTAAGAATAAATAATTCTTGACAAAAAATAACGGACTTTAAAATTAGGGATAACTCAAAAACCACTCGTCAGATCTCGCTCAAATTTAAGTTTGACTACATGACAAGCACCAGCTTTTAATTAAAAAATGGTTTAGGCGCAAAATGTCCTTTTCGCGAAATGTCCGGCGGACGCAAAATGTCCTATTCGCAGAATGTCCTATTCGCAAAATGTCCTTTTCTCAGAATGTCCTTTTCTCAAAATGTCCTTTTCTCAAAATGTCCTTTTCTCAAAATGTCCTTTTCCCAAAATTCATCAAAATCGGATCACCCAGTCGAAAGTTCTGAGGTAACAAACATAAAAAATACAGTCGAATTGAATACCTCCTCCTTTTTTGAAGTCTGTTAAAGTATAAAAAACAAACCACATAAAAATAAAGAGGTTCTCAGCTTCTCAATTTATGTTTTTGTTTGTTTCTTACCTCAGAACTCCGGCATCTATCAACCAATTTGGTTTTTTTTTTTTTAATTCGAAAAAATTAAAAAAAAATTTTCCAAATTACTTTTAGATTGGTCCCATTCCCATATTTATTAAAATTCGGTTCTAAGTTCTGATAAAAGGATAGGATTGGATACAGGATTCATGTGGAATTGAGGAAACCTTTAATAACATAGGTATCCCATATTTTTGATGATGATCATTGATTTTATTGATGATTTTGACGATGATGAGATTTATTGATTCTTGAACACTAATAAGTATTTCTTTTAAATCAGTTACATTTTGTTTTCGTCGGTGTCTCCGCTCGATTATAATGTGTCTTCAAGGCAAGAGTGGATAAGTTTTACTAATTAGTGCATTTTACTTATGACTACACTAGCTGACCCGGCGAACTTCGTATCGCCAAAAAACTTTTTTTCTAAAATAAAAGTAGCCTAAGTTACTCCTTGTTACATCAGCTATCTGCCAATGAAAGTCCCGTCAAAATCGGTCCAGCCATTTCAGAGATTAGCCGGAACAATCAGACAGAGAGACAGACAGACAGACAAAAATTGTAAAAAATGTTGTTTTGGTATATGTACCGTGTATACATCCAAATGCATTAGTAAAAAGCGGTTATTTTAATATTACAAACAGACTCCAATTTTATTTATTTGTATAGATTGCCACTTACCATCAGGTGGGATTGTAGTCAAGTCAAACTTACAAGCTATAATTTTTTTTAGTTAAATTCTTAGTAGTGACAACCCTACAGTAATCTGGGCGTCACAATAATAAGTTACGTAATGTTGTAAGCGAGATGTGTTATCATTTCCGGAGATTATGATTACCTGCACAATGCTATTACGTGTATAATATAAACTTTATAAAGCCTTCTAATTTATTGTTACTTTTAGCTTTTATTTTTACAAGTTTTACATTAACTTAACGTACTTTTTAACCGACTTCAAAAGGAGGTTCACAAGTCAGTTTTTTTTATGTTCGTTAGGTATAATTATTATGAGAACTACGTCAGTTATCAACTGATTTGGATTATTTTTTATTTGTATATAATTCCAGATTGGTCCATCCATGTGAAATTAAGGGAGTCCTCTAGTATAAAAAAGGGAGTCATATATTATATACTTAATAAATAATAAAATAACATAAAAAAATAAAATTGCCTTTTATTAATTTTTTTGCATAATTATTCATAAGGTACGGTACGGTAAGGTTATAATTATTATATGTACATTGATAATAGTGGTCCTTATTAAAGATAATTCCGTTGAAGATTATTAGTTTTCTTTGATAGACATATTTAAATAGATGGACTTACAAATGTCGCTACAGTATTCTTAAGGGGAATGAACTCAGATTGAAGTCAACATGCTAACTTACTAGATTCAAACTTATAATAGCGGTATTCTACTGATAACTTAGGTACAGTCACCTGCAGAGATAAGTAGCCCATCTGCTTACAACCCGACAGGCAACAGAAACGCTATTCATTTATTTATAAACAGATGGGTTACTTTTCTCTGCAGGTGACAATACTATCATATAGACTACATAGGTACTTGTTTTCATTACAAAAAGAAGTGACCATTTTAATAGAATTTTTAACGTGTCTTATTCGTTTAATTTTTTTTAAAGCATCTTTGCATGTAACTAGTTAAACTTTTGGCAGTTTCATTTCGAATATTTTACAGAATATTGAGTGTGGTTATTACTAAGTTTTCCGAATCGATGCTAAGATAGTTTAGTTAAATTATAATTTAGTGTATACTATTAACTTAAAAGATTTTTCTAAGATACGTCCGGGTCACCGTGTCGCCTTGTAGTCGGATTGTACAAGGTCGTCTGGTAAGAAAAGCGATGACTTACAAACGTTTAGACACGGCGTTTAGATGTCAAACAAGTTGCTATGAGTTACTGAAAGTGGCATGAAAGGATTGAGCTTGAGCATCTTTGAGCTGAAGACTGAATTTTTAACCGACTTTAAAAGGAGGAGGTATTCAATTCAACTGTATTTTTTATGTTTGTTACCTCAGAACTTTCGACTGAGTGAATCGATTTTGATGATTTGTTTAAATCGGAAACTGGTGCTTGTCATGTGGTCCCACTTAAAGAGCCTAGATCTGACGAGTAGTTTTTGAGTTATTTTGAAGTCGCTTTTTTTCTTGGTAAAATTCAGATTATCTAGATGCTGATTCTGACATGGTACTTATTTGCTGAAAGAGTTAGTGACTGGCCCAATGCTCTTTGTCTAATGACTGAATGAAGAAAATACTTCAACTTGTGCAATTTTATTTCTACAATAAAGTTAGTCAAAAACTCTAATGATTTAATGAATTTCATTAAATAAAATTTACATTGATTTTGATATCAAGCTTTTATAGGTCATGTTATTTAATTAATTGATTAATGAAATACATTATGCAGATATGTGTAGATGCACATGCTCATGCAAAAACCTTCTGAAGAAGGCTGAGTCCATTTTAATTATTTATTAACTAAGCAATTTTTTAAATACCTGCTTGACCAAGAGCATATTTAAACGATTGACATATTAAATATTTTTAATGAACTCCTTAGCCATCATAATATGCCTACTATAAATATATACAATTAGAATAACTTAACGAAAGAGAAAAAACATGCAGTCCAGGAGTGCCCACAGAAGTGAAAACTTGAACAATTACGTGTGTATTTTTTGAATCGTCAGGAAATGTTTTATTGTGCAGGAAATACTTATAAATAAAGTGTTTTTTTTTCATTACATTTTTAGTGAATGGCTGCCAACGCCTCGTAAAGTATATTATGTAAACTACAATCTTGATATTTATACGAGCTGTAAATTAAGTAACTATAGTTCTGTACTTCTCTCAGAGATGGCGCCACAGGTAGGCGTCGATTAAAATGATTACGATGTCGCAAGCTGATTGGTTTTATCCCATCTCAAAAATGCCCAACGCGCCTAAATATCACTATCATTATTATTATTTAATTGCCTGTTATTGTTTTAATGTAAAATTTTTAATTAATTATTATTAGGTGGATATTTTAGTTGAATTTGATTGTTTTGATTATTTTTATGTTTATGATTTATTTTGTTTTTTTTTTGTTTTATGAATTTCATATATAATTATTGTATTGTAAAAAGTTTTATCTGGCTGAATTACTGTATATGTGGGTCAATGTTATCTGAAATTGAAATTGAAAATAAATAAATTTTCACTTCAAAAAGAAAAAGATATAATATATACCTAACCTGAAAAATACATTAAGAAATAAATACAATAAGTTTACAGTCTCCGGAAAATAAAGAGCTCTAATAGATTCAAAGCTCTACACCGTATACTAGGCTAACATGATCTTGAGCAGGTGACCTTTATTTCGTGTTGTGACATTTTGTAAAATAAAAGTCTAGAGAATCGACAGCTTGGTATGGTAATGTTGTCCATGTGAGGAGTTTTATAGCCCTGTTTATCGTATACCCATCTCTTTCTTGCAATATCTGATTCAAGGATCAAGAATCGTAGTGAATGTATGTTATTTGTTCTTATTTTTTCTCTTCAATATTTTTTATTTAGTTCTTAACACTATTATTTTTCCAAAAATAAGTAAATATTTATGTTAACACAAAAAAGTCATTTTTTTACATGACGTTACGATTCCTGTAAGAATTTGGTTCAACACCTTAACCTTAAGGATTTAGCTTATACTTGTTACGTTGTGCTTATTGTATTTTAAAATAGGTAAATAGGTATGCTCTTGGCAATTTATATTTCATAACTTACTAAACTATACATCTGTAAAAATAGCGTCCAAATAGCTTAAGCCGTTTCCGAGATAATCGGAAACAAATTATCTTTTTATACCTTGAGACAAAAATTTTAGAAATCATTTTCCTCAACAGTTTTGAATGGGGTTTTTCTTCTTACATGAACGATTTTAACCAAGTTTTCTTAGCTTAAATTTTGTTAACTCAGAACTCCGTCATAATTATATCAACCAATTTGGATTTTTTTATTGGAAAGATTATACTTTCAAATTGGTACCATATTTATCGGAATTTAGTTTCCAAGGATTCAAGAGGAATTAATTAAATTAATTCAAGGGGAACTCCTCATATAGGTGATATAGGGAAGGGAAGTAGCTACACGTATTTATGGCGATTTTATTCAATGATCATATTAGCGGTCTTCTTAAAAGATTATTTTTGTAGTCAGTATTTATTTTGGTAACATATGTTTTTGTTATAAAGAAAAAATGTCGCAAGTAATGTCAAAACGTGTTTAAAGGAATGTACTCGTAGTTGCAACCCTGCTTATTTCTGTGTTTCAGCATCAATTATTATACAACTCACGAACTTGTAGAATGCATACATTTATCGTAAATCACGACTGCCCTTTCATTTTATGTTATTTTTAGTTCGTAGCATTCATGTTGGGATACAATTTTATGTTTAAAACTATTTTGGAGCTAGTTTAATTCTATTTTTTTTATTTGGGAAACAAACAGCATTCGTTTAACATATTCCACCATACAGATACAAAAAAATAAAGCATAACAGTTTCCACTGATTTTTTTTACATAATAATAGTTTGGAGCATTAGTGGACTTTATAAACCGAGAAGTTAATACAAGAAAAATGCTAAAAAAACGTGCAAAAATAGGACTAATCGAAATCAGCTAAGATTTGTCGTATACCCCTTTTATAAGGAATTAAAGATACTCAAATAATTTATTTATTTATTCATAATTACACCTAACATTACAGGTTGCCTAATGCGTTAGAGTATTATTAAATACATTAAAATCAGATTCTTATTAAAAATAAAATTCTCATAAATTAAAATAAAATTCATAATAAATAATATAACTAAAAATTAAAATTCTTATACATCTATAATTAAATCTTACAATTCCAATACTCAACTAAAATTTACAATCAATTCTTAACATAAGATGCGTTAAATGGATGCATATTTTGAAGGCTCTCTTTCTTTTCGCTTCTTTCTTGCCGGTTTGTGATTCCACAAACATTGACATAATTATAATAAGGATTTATATTTAATTAGGAATAAATAATTTTTATTAGCACTTTATTTATTGCTTCTTATTTTTGCAATGAAGAAGAAACGGCGCAAGAAACTCCTTAACCAAATAGTTATTACGTAATCTCACCTCACGTTTCTAGAGTCAACAGTCTTTGGGATAGCAAAAAGAGGTCAAGTGCGATTTACATTTGGTCATGGTTCCGTACGGTAAATATTGAGGAGATTTAACAGATACCTAAATAAAGACAAGATTCTTATTGGTGTATTTTCAACGTTTAAATTCGAATATAAATAATTATCTGGTCTATTAAAGTAATATACTTACTTATGGACGTCAAATATTTTGAGTATAACAACGATTCAGAAAGATGATTGTATTAGGTGAAGACCATTATTATTACATAAATATAATGGTAGTTTCAGGAATAGCGTGGAGAGGGATAAAGAGAGAGAAAGAAAGAGAGAGAAAGAGAGAGAAAAATATCACTGACTTAATTGTCACATAATTAGATGAGTTTCACCTACCTACCTAACCTACGTCTTTATTACGATATCACACAGACTACCCGGGAATCAAACCCAAGACCTCAGTTACCAACTGAACACTGAATATTACAGAACCCTAAATAACTTCTTGCCCACCAACCAAACTTTTTAACAAAAACTAAGTTTCTTAAGTCCGTCGCTAGAATTTTAATCGATTTAGCGAGAAAATCAATACAGCCGTATCTAATAACGTAGCAAGTGGCAGCCCTGTTACGTCACGCGAGATATTGAAATTTGCCAGTAAAAGTTACTAGAGGTGACTTGTAATCGGTGCTGTTTAGTTAGTTGGTAACCCAGCCTGCGAAGCGAGGGGTCCCGGGTCCGATTCCCGGCTGGGGCAGATATTTTTTGAGATAAATATTTGTACTCGTGTCATGGTTGTTATTGTTATGTGTTATAAATTATGTGTCGTCACATCTCAGGTCTCTAGTTAGATAATATTACCCAAGGCGCATATAAATATATTTAAGTATATATGTAGCATATGCCGTATTTTTTATGTGCACGCTAAATTTGCCTCTCGCATAAAATTTCAACTACCAGGTCTGCTGGAAGAAGTTTCATTTTGAAATAAGCAGTTCCTATGTACTACTGATTTAAATAACGTTTTAATTTAAGTTTAATCGTGTACATGAAATTTTAAATAAAAAAAAAATAAAAAAAAAATAAATAAATATATAAACCGAAATTGACAACGCGACAATATTATGTAAGTCTTGTACAGTGAATAATAATTACGTTAGACTAACCAATAAAAAAACAGAAACTAAAATATCTGTTGGTCAAAAAACTTCAAAAGTCAAATGAAAAAACTTACCAGAAATCCTCGAAGTCACTAACCAGAACACTTTTCTCACTTCACTTTCCACACTTCACTTCACATTTCACTCTAAAGTCAAAAAAATTGTCTAATTAACCAAAATAGTAATCGTAGTAATAAAATATAAAATAAATGACTACAGCATAAATAGCGAATTTAATGTAGAGAAAAAAGAAGTCTTTAATAAAATTAATAATTGTTTGGGTGACACCCCTATCGTTTTCGGGTTGTACCATTTAAGCCAATTGCATTTGAAACTGCGAATTTTGAAAAATTGGTAACGGAACGAAGTGACAAGTTTGACGTAATTTTTTAACCAACTTAAAAAAAGGAGGAGGTTCTAAATTGGACTGTATTTTTTTAACTTTTTACTGGATGTACCGATTTTGATGATTGTTTTTATATTCGTAAGCTGGTGCTTGTCATGTGGTCACAGACAATCAATGGTAAGTGGGTACCGTTGCCATTGACACAGCAACACCAAAAACACTAAATAGTACTAAACTACTAATACTAGTTAGTAGATATAATAAAGAGGTAAAAAAAACTCAGCATTGCATAGCCCAATTTGCTAGTACCTAATCCTATCCTAGTTCCTCCTGGGTTCATCAGATAGAGAGAAAGAGAGAAAAAGAGAAAGATAGAAAAAGAGAGAGAGATATATATATATAGAAATCGAAATAAGCTTTCGTTGCACTTTCAAAAAACTGCAGTAACCAGCGGCCTTGCAAGTTGCAATATTAGTTAATATCAATAACAAAATGTCGCCAAGTTATTAAGTAACCGAAATAATTCGTTATTGCGTAAATTATTATTAACGTTCGATAGAAATCGGCCAGTCTAGGCCACTTATAACTCTATTAATAATTGTGCAAGAGCAATTTACTCGGATTTCATTATTTCCTATCGCTAATGTTTTATTAAGTAGTTGGTATGACTTTCCTTGAAAACAATGCGTTTATGTTTTTAGCGTGGAATGGAACGCATAGGTAATAAACTAAAATTAAGTAAAAAAAGTAAAACAAAATAAAGTACCTAATCAGAATTCGAAAATCAGGTTTGAAAAATATTCGGCTGTAGGTATGAGATTTTGGAAAAGTTAGGGTGTATATCACGTAATAATTTTAGTAAGTCTATTTAAGTAAGGTCTATTTTAGACTAGAAATTCTTTAAATTAAAAAAAATTTGTAGCACATCTTGGTGAGAATTATATTTTGTGTTTTTAATGAAAAATAAAAGTAATATTTTTAAAGAAGATTAAGATAAATCTTATAAACGGCAATCTTAATAATTTACTAGAAATATCACTCGATTTATTGTGTAATTGTAAAAATTTCATAATGTTATATATTATTTCTCGTCATTTTTATGTGATTCTATTGTATTATCTCACTGCACTGTTTCCTATTTTATTGATAAACATGATAGTTTAATTTAATACAATTATGTGAATACGTGACATCATTTGACCCTGATAATTGAAAGTGCATAACATTGGAATTTTTTTAAATGTCACATTTTAAAATCCTTCTAGAACAATCTTTATTTCTTAACGGAATCTTTTCAATAAAAAATGAGCAGTATAACAAAAGTGCACTCCTAATTTAACTTTATAACCCATGAGTATTATTAATTATTATTGAAAATAAAACAAAAATCACGGCCACATTAAACACATTAAAAAAACACTAAAAATTATTCATTTTTCCATTTCTACTTCGAATCTAATAAAAGTATCACAAAAAGCTTACAATTTCCCGCCAACAAACAACCTTGACATAAAACAGAAAAAATATTTTAAAAACCAACACAGACTATACACTGATTAGTGATACTGGCTGGTTGGAACACTTTCAAGAGTCGAACGCGCGCGGAGTGGGGACGTACTGTGCCTGTACGTTTTGCTATTCGCGGATTTAGAGAAAGGAACGGTATGTAAATTCGTTGCAAAACGTCAAAACAATTTTCTTCTAGAGCCGGCCTTGAACTGGACTCCTTTTATTTGGTACATACTGGCATATAACTATACGATGGTACAATTTTAAGATTACTCAAAATAATTATTATTAAGATAACGTGTCAAAGTGACTATCTCTTTCTCATGACTGATTTGCTAATTTCGAGCGAAATACTACACGGCGGACATTTTGATAAAAGGTCCCTTTTACAATGTAGTCGTCTACTTTGGGATTTTTTTACCCCCCTACGAAAAAAGAGGGGTGTTATAAAGTTTGACGTGACAAAGATACACATCTGCGTGTCTGTGTATCTGTGGATCTACATATATGTCTGAATGAATGAACCGATTTTAATCTAGTTTTTTGTTTGATAGGTGACTTAATCGAGAGAGTTCTTAGCTATGTTTAGTGTGAATAAAACTGTTGGTTTTTTTATTTTATTTTTATTTAAGACTTTTAAATTCCACCGGATTATCAGATGGAGAAAATGTGATTGGTTCCTTGCAATTTTACATCTCATTTTACATCTCGAATATTAAGATCTCGTTCTACAATACAAGTACCCAATCGTCTGGTCGTTTATGTTTTCATCGACTTCAAAAAAAATCTCAATGATTGTATTATTTTACATTTTGAAGGACGTTCACTTGAAAGGACATTGGTCCCTTATTTTTTCAAAAGTCATTTGTGATGATGGAGTCCATGAGGACTCTAAGGAACTCCTAGAATATTATGGAAATTGCATTATAATTATGTTTCGCGATTTAGTGGTCCTTATTTGATGAATATTTCTTTGGAATCGGTATTTTTTTTATTAAAATATCGATTATAAAACATACTTTAGCGATAATAATCCTAATTTGATCACTTTTTCTTTGAAGTCAAGTATTTTTCAGGAAATTTAATTTATAACACGGACATATCCCACACTGGCGCTGTATGATGGAGTCCCGAGGAGCGACTCTTGCGCAGAACAAGAAACTCCAGTTGCGGCGGTTTACATATTACATATTAGATGCAGTATTGTGTATTATAGCTGATAGTGGGTTAACTTGCTCCCCCCACGGTCCTGAGTTTGACTCCTTTCGAAACTAACTGAATAAGTCAAAAGTAAAATACGTTATGGGTAGGATTTTTACATGCCTGCCAGGAAAAAACAAAACACTTCGGAATCTTATGGGCGCCATTGACGATGCGATCGATCGGTGCGATCCGTCGTTGCCGACCGATCGCAACGACGGATCGGTAGTGTATGTTAAGATTGTTACCGCTCATGAGTGGCACTTTTGAACCGATCGATCGGTTCAAAAGTGCCACTCATACACGAACGATCGGTCGCAACGACCGATCGCAACGATCGATCGCTATCAAACATTTACTTGTTTGACACGGAAGGATAAAGACGTGCTCAAATAATTCAATACGTGCCCTACAAAATGGAAAATGAACTTCTTTTCCTTAGCTATGTGGCAGTAACTTTGATTCGGCTACAAAAGAAAAAAATAAAACTCTACTTGATTACAAAACTACTAAATTATCCGTTTACACGTATTAATTTACTTAAAATTTAGTTAACTACTTAATACGTGTAAACCGAACATAACCGAACATTTTTTTCTTTCTTTCTTTCTTTTTTCTTTAAATATTGAATTATCATCGGTCCTCGATAGGTCTACGAAGTTTGGTCTTCCAAACTTAGTCTTAGTCTAACTGTTTAAAGCTAATATAAAGCGTTTAACTAGGTTTTTCTTTCTTTCTTTCTTTTTTTTAATATTGAATTGTCATCGCGGCATTGGTCCTCGATAAGTCCACGAAGTTTTTTTTATGGAAATAGCCGACAATCGAGCTGACGATCTACCTGATGGTAAGTGGCTATCGTCGCCCATGAACATTAGCAACACCAGAGGTAAAAGCGAAAAGTAAAAGTAAAAGCGAACCCCATGAAGTAATAACAATAGTAATAATGGTATTAATTAACAATTAAAATCAATATACCAATATAATCCCTCCGAGCGGGACCACCAGCGGGCCGGATTTAGTCGCCTCTTACGACACCCATCCAGCGTGGGTTTGGGTTTAGTATTCTAAAGCCGCCCCAATACGGGAAAAAATATATTTGTTTCGTCCATCGAATGTTGATAGGTACGTAGTACCTACGTAACAAGTACGTAACGCACTAGCCAAGGCATTGAAGGCATGCGATGCGTGCGGTGTGGCGGCCGGCATCAGAATGAGACAAAAATCGCATCGGTGATCGCAAAGGTCCACACACTGTCGATTCATCGGTGCGATATTCAAGATTGCATTGATTTTTGTTGCGATCGCCGATATCGTCTGCGATCAAGCAAATCGTTCACGATCACAACATACACTACCGATCCGTCGTTGCGATCGGTCGGCGACGACAGATCGCACCGATCGATCGCATCGTCAATGGGGCCCATTACATTGCGCGTGGCTTGACACCATAGATTACCTCCAATAGATACCGCATACAAGGCAACTGACGCGCGCAAACAAGTACGTGCATTTGCAAGTGGACGACAATAGTGTCGACCAATACTGACGCGTCAAGTCCAAGTATGAATTAGAAATAGCCAATCACAGCGCATTGTTTTGTCCCCCGCAAGCCGCGCCTTCCGCCAAATTTTGTGAGTACAAACTCTAAGAAAATTTCCCTTATGCGGTATCTATTGGGGATAATCTATGCTTGACACGCACTTGCTCGGTTTTTAATGATCACTTGTCATTAAATTCTTGTCATTAACTGTTCTTAGCAGTTTTTAAACAAAAAATCCTCAATAAAATTGATGACAAGGCTTACAAGCGTTGAAAAGTTTAGACACTAACTGATGGAAACATGATATAACCGCCAGAAATAATTTCTCGACCGAAACTACGAGTATAGCGTGATTGTGATCCAATTAGTGCGTTGATCAGGAAGTACTCGTATTGTTGAGGAAGGAAGTGTGGAATAGGAAGTTGCCTCGCGTGTCATACCTCACTATGTTATTAGGTGAACCGAGCCTTGTTAATAACTGTATCGATACAATAATATTGTGTTGGTTTGGTTTAGTTTAGTTTAGAAGACAGATGTGGCAACACTGTTATGTCATCAAAAACATAAATGCGAAATGAGAGCCAATTTAAAAAAAAGAATTGAGATCTAAATGGGTGCCAAGTTCTGTGTAGAAAAGCCTAAAATTTTAGTCACAAGAACATGACAGTAATTCAAGCTCGACATTTGACTTGGTTAGTTTTCACGTACCTACCTAGGCTATATTATAATTGTTAAGTCTGTAAGTTTGATGTAATACCTATGTTACTTTTCTATTTGGTTTGTTGGTTGCCGACTAATGAAAACTACACTTGCTGTGGTATTTTGAATTTTTCCTATCTGTCATGTTTTGCCCCGACTAACCATACTTTAGATAAGAGTGTTGCTCTATCAGATTTTATATGTTCATTAAATCTACACAAATAAATAAAATTGGAATGTCTGTTTGTAATATTAAATTATTAAATTTATTTTTACTAAGTGCATTTGGATGTATACACGGTATATATACTAAAACAACATTTTTTAGGTAGGCATATTTTTCCTGAAACATTCATCCATTTTTTTTTACACAAATAAGTTAATGCTTGACCACGATCCCACCTGATGGTAAGTAGAGATGTGGTCCAAGGTGGTGAGCACACTAACTTAGTAAAAGCCTATTCACTCTCTTCTTGAAGACATCCACGTCATAGGCAGGCGGGAACCCACTAATCCAGAATTATGTGTACAAGTGATTAATCAAACAAGTATTCAAACATTTGATCGGACGCGATATAGCGTTGCAGGCGCGATGCAAGTACATACTCTGTATTCATATCGTTTTCTCTGTCACGCATCGGTTGCTCGCGAAAATGAATGGACAGTTTTATCGGAGTATCTTGTTGTTAAGTTGTGAACTGAAGTTAGTTTTTTATGTTATCGATGTAAGAGAGTGGAAAGAACAGGGAGGAAATGACATTTCGAATAGCTAGGTAAATAAATGTTTAAATAAAGATGTTTGGATGTTTGGGTTAGCAATGCTAACTTAGCATCAGGCGATACCCGTCGTACGGATTATGAATGAACGAATGAATGAATGAATGAATGAATGATCGAGTGAATGAATGAATGAATGAATGAATGAATGAATGAATGAACGAATGAATGAACGAATGAATGAATGATCGTACGGATTAAAATGAAACTAGGCACACAGACAAACCATGTCCAGACTTAAAACAGAGGGTACATGTTATCCCGGTTATACGGTCCCGTGGGATGATTTGGACGTTTATATGTTTGTGAAACATATACGTATTATTTTAATACATGATTTAGTTGTTGAAAATAAGTAGTCTTTTTTTTACTTAAAATAAAAAAATGCTTGACCATAATCCCACCTGATGGTAAGTGGAGATGAGGTCCAATCTACTTTATAAAAAACGAACTTTATTTTATAATGGGGTACTTACTTTAAAGCTAGCCTAGTGTCCATCATCAGATCAGTTCAGAAATAGGTAACATATTCCATTGTCAAGAGTCCACATACTTGTAAACAATTCAATCTAACATACCAAGTTAATTAAACGCTTGTAAAAACGGAATGTATAATTATTTTAATTTGAAAACGTCGTCAGTGACAATTCTTGGTGCAAATAATGCAAGGAAGTGAGAAAAAATAACCGTTTGAAATACATATAAAAGTGTATAAAAATCCATTTAATTGTTCGGAACCTATTCACATCATCGCGTGACGACCACTTCCTTAGATCAACACAATAGTAATATGATATTATTAGACAATAGTCATTTAAAATGTTTAAATGTGTTGATAGGTAATGTCGCGTGTATGTAACTGCTTAAAATAGTGATTAGAAATAACTTTGGCTTTGTGTATTATGTATAATAGCGACATCTGTTATCAAACAATTAAACACGAAGATAGGTGTCATAAAAGTTTACCCAAGATTTTAATTTATTAGAAAACATATGTTTTTTAATATTCTAGATCAAAGGGCCTCCGCGACTCCGCGTAATTTTTTGGACATCCTATAAATGTTTAAATTGATTGGCTTGAAATCAATGAGTGTTAATATTAAAAATAACCGTTTAAGCATGAGGATCACAAAATAAGAGTTCCGTTTAATTCCTCGAATTAACAGAACCAAAAGTGTAATGACCTCTCCCCAGGGGTTCTGTATAAACGTTGAATAACCGTTAATATAATGTATTAATTTTATTTACATAATTACTAGTGATGGGCCGACTATGGGTTTTGCCGATCAGCCGACTAGCCGACTAGTCGGCAAGAAAATTGCCGACTATTCGGCCGACTAGTCGGCAATGCCGATCATCCTTACTTCGGTCAAATTTTTACTCTTTACCGCCATAATTCATTCTATTGTGCTGTTTTATACATACACTAGCTGTTGCCCGCAGCTTCGCATACGGAAATTGTTTTACCTTATTTGTACCTCTTGCAGAAGGAAATTTAAAAAAACGGTAAATTTATATTGAAGTAGGTACTTATATTTAGTAATTTATATACTGAAACCCACGATAAAATCACAAAGAATTCCTCCAGGAACGGGTTTTGAAAAATAAGCAATATTCACATTAATTTGTATTTTTTTTTTCTATTGTTTTCAAAATTTTGAACAACTGAAAAATATATGTTCCATAAATTTAAGCAAGGAACATTTGTTGCTTTGAAGCAAATCGGTTGATGTTTAAAAACTATTCCATACAAACTTTCATCACGTTTCCCAGTGAAACCTTTTAATTTTCCGGGATAAAAAGTATCAATATGACCCGGAGTATTAGTAACAACTTTACCAATTTTCATCGAAATCCGTTCAAGGGTTTTCATGTGATGCCCGGACAGACAAACAGACAGACAGACAATAATTCTGAAAAATATATTTTTGTGCTCTAACACGTTATTGAAGTGCCCCCTAATCAAAATTTAAAAAAAAAATTCAATGTACAGAAAATTTGCCCTTTGAGTTTTATTATGGTATATATTGGAATTATCGATCAAAGAGTCACTCACTTCAATATTTTTTTTGTTATTATCTGATTTATTAAAATAACTAGCTTTTGCCCGCAGCTCAGCCAGCGGTAGAGATCGATTTTTTACAAATTCTACTTACTTTTACTTAGTTAGATTTAGTTGCCTAAGACTTAACTAATTTACATGTATCATTTGATAGTGTGATTCAGAACTTGCAAATGAATTTTATTAAGACCATCTATTAACAACATCCGGAACTAAATATCTAGCAACTAACAAAATATGGATCTTCCCATGGGGATGTTTTACCGCGGTAAAAAGTAGCCTACGTTACTCTCCATCCTCCTCACTATCTCCACACACAAAAACCATACCATATAACAGCTTCGTTGCGACGTGAAAGACGGACAAACAAACACACTTTCACATTTATAATATTAGTATGGATATTAGTATGGATAAATCTAGTTAACTATGTTGATTTTATAATTTTGGAGTTTTCTTTAACTTTATTTTTAGTAGCGAAAATAAATGCCGACTGTTATGTATAGAGTTGTGCGCTGGTGTCGCTAGATGACGCCTCGCTTGATGATCGAATGAACTAGTCATTCGATCATCCATTCGATTATTGTATTATTCGATTACTCGATGGTAACCGACCTACTCGGTACAAGATAGCAGTCTACACTGGGAGCTCGGGGCGAACGGTTGTGTCCGTACAGTGTCGTGCGTACTTACAGTGAATATTATAATACTTATAATATTGATTTATTATAAATAATAATACTCGTGGTTCGTTGAACATAACACCGACTATTCGGCATTTTTTGCCGACTATTCGGCGAATAGTCGGCGACTAGAAAACATGCCGAATAGTCGGTTTTCCCGACTAGTCGGTTGTAGTCGGCCCATCACTAATAATTACTGTTATAACACTCACAATCAACTTGATATAATATAAATCCGTAACGAAAAAGTTGTATTGTTCATAATGTGAAATACCGTCACGCTGTTTGAAGGGCAGTACAGTTGGCAAGAAAATATTGTTGATGATTTATGAGTTTTTCTCACATCTTTAAAAGGGGTTGTTGCAAAAGTTTTTGTAAATTCGCCAAAATTCTAATTTACATAGTGATCAAGGAATCAGCTGCTATAATTAGGTTACATTTAGAATTTTAAATGTTGACAACATGGAAAAGAAATCTTTAAAAGTACTTTACTACTTACTACCACTTATCATGGCTCTTGTCTTGGTCTGAGCTAGTTCAAAACAAAACATAAGAAGTTAACTATTTATTATCTCTTTGCCCGTTTCCCCATTCTCTTTGGGGCTGGCGAAATCTGCCATTTCTTTCATTATTTTATATTAAGCATCTCTGCACTGACTACCTTATCTTTAATGTCTTTCCTCGCACAAGACATCCATCTTTAATTTTATTTGACCATCCCCATGAGTTTAAATATAAGAGTATTGATATTCGTATTTATGTATCGGAGAAAAGCATTCCATAGCATCCTTGTACCTTCTCAACTCTCAAGTCTAGACCGAACCTAATAATAGATTCCAAGGTAATGTTTGTTGCCTAAGTAATATGAAATGTCCTATTTTAACAGCGCCAATATTTGCATACAATACGGTCAAATGCTTACAGACTGAATATGAAGAAGATTATGTAACTTAGCTTTTACATTTGTTTATAATTCTTATTGTCTAGGAGAAATAATTTATGTCACTGTAGTTGGGTAAAAACTATTATATCCAGTAGGATCCTAATAATATTATAATGTGAAAGTTTGTAAGATTGTAGGTATAGATGTCTGTTATTCTTTCCCGCTATAAGGGGCCATTAATTAATTACGTAAGGACGATTTTAACTATTTTTGAAGAATTCTCGGACTCCCCTGCCTTTTTTACGTAAGATTTTGAATGGAATAAACTGCATTAAAATTTTCAATTTGACAAAAAAAAATTAGGTGGAGAGTATCTTTGTGAAATATTACGTGAGAATATCTTTAAACCCCCCTCCCCCCGAAGTAAGGACATGTAGAGATTTTGACAACCGCCACTCGGGACCATTACGTAATTAAAGAATGGCCCCTAACAACTAAACGGATTTTCATGAATTTAACACACAGCAGACCAGATTTAGAATAACTTATAGGATTAGCGGGTGGAAGAAGAGTGAGATCCTGAGAAATAAAAAGAAACTTAGGGAACTGTATATAACTGAAGACTACTCAAAAGAAACTTTAGAAAAAAGGAAGGCGTTACAACCAAAAGTAATAGAAGAGAGGAAAAAAGGGAATTTTGCCTACATTAAATATGATAAACTCGTGGTCAAGGAAAATCCAAACACGCACGATAAAAGGAAAAGAGAAATATCAAACTCCCCACAAGAAGAAGTACAACCAAAAAAACAACAAACATTAAATTCATCATCGACAAATAGAAAAAATGCATTTGATATGATGAGGATGCGTTCTAACTCCTTCTCAACCAGCTCAAATACTACGAAACAATAGCAATCAAACACCGGCGATCGGAAACATCAACTAAATAACAAAATAAAAAACAAGGAAACGAATCCTCCCCCAAGCCGGCTGGTCCTCGTGGGGGAAAAAGACCACGACCCTCTAAAGATAAACAAATCTACATCGGATATATACATAGCCACTTTTAATGCTAGATCACTACGAACCACTGAGAAGCGTCTAGAATTTGAATTAGCCCTGGCAGATATAAAATGGGACATAATAGGAATCAGTGAAATGAGGAGATATGGAGAAGGGATAACTGATTATGGAAACTATATTTTACATTATAAAGGTGAAACACTAGGGCAATATGGAGTGGGATTTTTAATAAAAAAGAACCTGGCATACAGAATACAAGAAATAAAAGGAATATCGGAAAGAATAACAATTTTAAATATAACTTTACCTTTAAATAAAGAAGAAAAATGGTCAATCATCCAAGCATATGCACCAACTGAATCGGATAAAAAGGAAGACGTAGAAAAAATCAATAAATTCTACGAAGATCTTAGGATGTCAACACAAAATTGCAACAAAAATATTATTGTAATGGGCGACTTCAACGCACAAATAGGAATATGTAACAATAGTGGAGAAGAATATACGGTGGGAAAATATGGACAGGGTAAAAGGAGCAAAAATGGATCTAGACTAGTCACCTTTGCTTTAGAAAACAAACTTAAAATCTTAAACACTTTTTATAAGAAAAAGGAAACAAAGAGGTGGACATGGATGTCCCCAAATGGAATTTACAAGAACGAAATTGACTTCATCATGTCTAATAATGCAAAAATTATCAAAGATGTTTCCATCATTCACAACCTAAATTTTAATTCGGATCACAAAATGGTACGTGCTAAACTAACAGGAACAAAAATAAAGACTAAAAGACAATTTCGTACAGACAACTCACCCATTGTATGTACCGGCGATACCACTCAACTTATAAATAACTTACAGAAAGAAACAAATAAAGAAGCAATGAATCAACTACCAATCCAGGAACAATACGTGAAACTTATAAACCTATTGAAAACAGAAACCAAAAAAGTTAATACAGATAGCAAAAAAGTAATATCAGATGAAACATACCACTTAATAAAAGAAAGGAAAGAATTATTACAAAAGAAAGAAAAGAAAAGTAACCGTCCCAAAATATCAGAATTGAGTAAAAAAATTAATTTAAATATCAGGAAAGACAAGAAAATTAAAAGACAAAACACATTAAAGAAATATATCGAAAGATCAGGTGGAATTAAAAAAGCAATAAAGAAATTAAATAACAAAAAAGATTGGATGCTAAAGGTGAAGACTATAGATAACAATTATACAAATAAAAGAACAGAAATAATTAAAGTAGCTACAGAATATTATAGAAATCTTTACCGAAGCAAAAACAAAACAAGAATAACAAGTAAAATAAATACTACAGACTCTGAGCCAATCCCTAAAATATTAAAAGAAGAAACAATTAGATCAATCAACACGCAAAAGAAGGACAAGACACCAGGTGCGGATCAAGTAACAAATGAGTTATTAAAATCTACTACAAATGTGATTGCTCCTATATTAACAGACATATTTAATAAGATTTTAGATACGGAAATTATCCCCGAAGACTGGACTAAATCTACAATAATATTATTGCATAAAAAAGGCGACAAAGGAGATATAGGGAACTATAGACCAATTAGTTTGATGTCCAATGTGTATAAAGTATTCACAAAAATAATTCTATCTCGAATCACTTCTACCCTTGATGAAAACCAACCAAAAGAACAGGCTGGTTTCCGCAGTAAATATTCAACAATAGATCATATACATGTCCTAAGGCAAGTCCTACAAAAGTACAACGAATACAACAAAACATATTATTTGGGGTTTGTTGATTACAATAAAGCATTCGACTCCTTAGAACATGATTACATCTGGGAAGCACTGCGTATACAGGGAATACAGGATAAGTACATAAAAATACTCCAGAATATATACTCCAAAAGCACAGCCCGAGTCAGGCTAGAAACTACAGGAGAAGAATTTCCTATAGAGAGAGGCGTCCGGCAAGGGGATCCTATTTCACCCAATCTGTTTTCAGCGGCTCTAGAGATTATATTCAGGAATCTGCATTGGGATCATGAAGGACTGGATATAAATGGTGAAAAATTAAACCATTTACGTTTTGCAGACGACCTAATTATATTTTCAGAATGTCCAAAACAACTAGAGCGAATGTTACAACAACTGTCAGATCAAAGCGCGAAAGCAGGGCTTACAATGAACACGGCAAAGACAAAAATTATGACTAACACCTCACAGACATATAACATCACAGTCAATACACAGAAAATAGAATATGTAGAAGAGTATGTATATCTAGGACAGCTTATAGCCGCAAAGGATAATATGCATAAAGAAATAGAAAGAAGGATAGCTAACACATGGAAAAGATACTGGTCCCTTAGCGAAGTAATGAAGAATGAAGACATGCCACTCAAAGAGAAAAGAAAAGTATATAATATGTGCATCTTACCATGCTTAACATATGGTTGCCAAACATGGGCATTAACAGAAAATCTAATGAATAAAGTAAATGTATGTCAAAACGGAATAGAGAGAAGCGTGATTGGAGTCAAAAGAAGGGATAAAATAAGGTTAGAAGAAATAAAAAATATCACTAAATTTAAAGATGCAAAAAAGACATGCAAGACTTTAAAATGGAAATGGACAGGACATATGCTAAGAGAGAAAAATGAGAAATGGACAAAAATAATAACAGAGTGGTATCCCAGGAGTGGAAAAAGAAGCAAAGGGCGACAAATGAAACGTTGGGAAGATGACATGAAAAAAGTGGCTGGTCCAGTGTGGATGAGAAAAGCGAGAGACAGATCGATGTGGAAGAGGCCTATGTCGAAGGACAAGCTGTTGTTTAAAACTGATCGTCGATAGTATTAGGATAATAATAGGTTTAATCAGTTGCTAAAAATGTAATTAAAAAAAAAAAAAAAAAAAAAACAACCTATTTGAACATTGTGAGATTGTGACAGTAATAAAGGCTTATTTTTTTTTATTTTTTTTTATTTTATTTATTTTTATAGGATACCTATTATCACCAAAAATCTTGGTACAGTCACCTGGAGAGAAAAGTAACCCATCTGTTTATAAATATACAAACGGAAACGGAAACGTTGCTTGTTGCGTTGTAAACAGATTTCTCTGCAGGTGACTTTTTATTGAAATATATAAAAAATAGTAAATAGGAATTAGTTTTAGCAAAAAACGATAATATATCCCTTAATTATTTACATTTTATGCTTTTCTTATTTTTTGTAAAAAATACGACAAAACTACCCTGTAAGTTTCGTTACTGAATTGGACTGTATAAAGCATTTCTTACACAAGTGTACTAACCTGGTAGAAAGTGCGTCGGTCGGCTGGTCGCATAATGTCCATGTCACATTGCAGCGTTAACACGCGAACGAGACAACACGAACCACTTTGATGGGTAGAACCCTTACTTATTTACTCTGACGCATCTTGCTGCCAAGAAGGATGGATTATAGAGGTAAATATACGCCAATCTTGCTGCCAAGAAGCAAGGATATATTATGCATCATGGCCACCATGTCAAGAAGCAATCCAGCTATATTTTTTATTGCCTGAAGAGCTAACGAAATGACAGACAGGCAACCTGATGGTAAGTGGTCACCGTCACCTGTGGACATGAGCAATACCAGAGGAATCGCCAATGCATCGTCGGCCCTGAAGGAGAACTCTTTTTACACCTTTTTGGAACCCCATGTCATAGCGCTCCGGGAATACCTCAGAAGGAAGTTCATTCTACAATTTGAACGTGCGTGGCAAAAAGGTCGTCAAGCTGTATGTATGGAACTCTTTATTTTAGTCCAAATCCATCAGACTTATTTAAAGACAAGCTTTTCGCTCATATCTCGGCGACAGAGATCAGACAGTTAAGATCAGTGATCAACAAAGTTAAGCAACAGCGGTTGGTCCCAGTTGTTATAGTAAGATAACAATCGTTAAGCCATGTCGGAGGCCCTCGGGCGGCATCAGCCATCATCACTTCCAACTCTGTTGGCCACTAACCCCTCCACCAATCCGCACTGGAGCAGCGTGGTGGAGTATGCTCTAGGCCTCCTCAAGAGAGACCCGTGCTCAGTAGTGGGCTATTAATCGGTTGAAGCCAGCCGGTGCTAAGACTGATCAAATAAGACTCGTCTAAGTAAACAGACTATATAGCTAAGGGCACATGAGTTCCTAATATTAAAAAAATAAGCATTAAAAAAACATTCTATTTAAGTACCTGCAACTTGAAATGAGATCCTCTTGTAACGATAAAATTAAATTATAGATTTTTGAAAAACCCCTAAAGGGGTAAATAAAATAGATGAATATTGAATGATAAAATATTTAATTCGCGGGCAATTCCTAATAAAAATGCGAAAGTTTATGAGAATGATTGTTACTATTTCGCGCAATAACTACCTACTTAACGGATTTTCATGGAATTTATAGCACAAAGACCATAATATAGGGATAGGATATACCTACTTACTATCCCAGATAATCTAAATCCCATCAAAAACATAAATGTAAAGTGAGAGTCAATTTCAAAAAAAAAAGAATTGAGATCTAAATGGGTGCCAATTTCTGTGTAGAAAAGCCTAAAATTTTAGTCACAAGAACATGTAATTCAAGCTTTACATTTGACTTGGTTAGTTTTCACGTACCTACCTAGGCTATATTATATCTATGTAATTAGCTTCGTCAAATCTGTTAGGTTGGTGGCTTATGACACTCTTCTCTAATTTGGTTTGTTGGTTGCTAACTAAAGAAAACTAGCCAAGTCAAATGTAAAGCTTGAATTACATGTTCTTGTGACTAAAATTTTAGGCTTTTCTACACAGAAATTGGCACCCATTTAGATCTCAATTCTTTTTTTTTTGAAATTGACTCTCACTTTACATTTATGTTTTTGATGGGATATCATTACTTTTTGTATAGAAATTATTAGTAAGTACTTATTCATAACGTTACTGATTAATTTTAATACATGAACTGTTATAGTGCTCTTCAACTAAATCTGTAGTTAGTGCGCCGTGGTCCGAAATACGGTACCTATTATTTCATTATTTATAAGTAATGATCTTCCACTATTGATGTCCGCTAAATATTGAAATAATAATTAATACTAAATCCCAATTATACTATCGTAATAAATACGAAAGTCGACTATACTCTTATTAGTTACGAGTGACCGCCCTCGCTTTGCTTTGGTTTTCTTATTTTTTTACACCTTGGGTTACGTTATTGGAGTTTTATTCAGGATCCCTAATTTATTGAAAATATAATATAGCCTATGTCACCCGGGGATAGTGTAGCTTCCCAACAGTGAAGGAATTTTTCAAATCGGTTTAGTAGTTTCGGAGCCTATTCAATGCAAACAAACAATCAAATCTTTCCTCTTTATACTATTAGTACAGATAAGTTGTTTATGTTCGATGACATCGTGCAACAATAAATTTTGAAACAATACTTCGAATTACTTTAAACTGGTATAATTACGGAAATAATACAAAATTTTGTGGTGTAATCTTGTAGATTAGAGAAAAATAATTTTCCACACATTAAAAATAAAACGACGTAATACACTGGAAATAACGTCTCCTGACGAACCACTGATCTTCACGTAAATGTATATGTGCTGTGCACTTCTCACAGGCACTTGGGACACTGAACATCTTCCCCCGTTGAAAGCTTCAGAAATTACTAAAACTGATATGTTTCGTTATATATTCACCTTGGAATCCACATAATGACCAGATGTCATCAATTTTGATCGCTACTCTTAAATTTCAGGCATTTTAAGTAAGTGTTCCTAATAGAATCAATTTTTTGAAAAATTATCATAAATTGATAAAAATTTACTACTTTCAGATTTATTCCTTTGTATTCACTCGACTACCTATCTGCATGCCAAATTTTAACTTTCTAGGTCACCTGGAAGTTGGATATAGTTTTGATCTATAGGTCAGTCAGTGTTAAATTTCTCGATTTTTGGACGTTAATATCTAAATAACCGTTTGAGATGTGTTTATGAAATTTGAAAGACGTATGTATTTCGCAAGTCTTAATAAATGAGCCAAATTTGACAGGTTTATGTTGAATAGTTTTTGAGTTATGAGGTGGTCAAAAGTGGCTCCAAATGGTTCGTGTAATATTACACACGGTGCTGCTCGTCAATTCTGTTAGCTAAGAAATTGACTTGACACGCTCCGCGTGTCTAGATTTTACTAACAAAAAATAACCGACTTCAAAGTCTCAAAAACTACATAGTTGTCAGATCTCGTTCAAATTTATATGAGACCACATGACAAGCGCCTGCTTTCGATTAAAAAAAGAATCATCGAAATCGGTTGGCGTCATATTGAGTTATTCGTCAATTTGTCGCGCACATCTTAACACAAATTTACGACTTATGTGGTTTTCTCATGGATGCCATTGTCAGATCTCAATAAAATTTATGTGGGACCACATGACAGTTACCAGCTTTCGATTAAAAAAAGAATCATCGAAATCGGTTCGCCCAGTCCAAAGTTCTGAGGTAACAAACATAAAAAAACAGTCGAATTGAGAACCTCCTCCTTTTTTGAAGTCGGTTAAAAAGCGACGTGAGCGAAAATGGGCTGTGTAAAGCCTTGACTCAGACAAGTAATAATATGACCATCACTATGAAGTAACAGATTCTTATAAGAGTCTTAGATTTAGATTTTATTGTGAGTTATTTTATATGTACTAAGTCACGCGATGTTTCGATCGAATTCAATGCTTGATTTTCAATTGGCGCTTGTCGCTTTGAATGCGTGGAGTGTATTCGTTGCTTCAGTTTTGCGTAACTTAGAGAAAGCGGACGCGAAACAGACTGCGATTTTTCCGTTTATTCTACAATCTACAGTTTCCAACGTACTTTAAATAGATTATTAGATCCATCGATCTTGAGGTTTGGTATGCTGTCCTTTTCAGAACGTATAGGAGTAGAAGGGATGGCAATTTGTTGCTGTCTTTTTTAATGTCTCCAGTAAGTCTTAGTAACTTTAGTGTGTTTAAAATTTAAGGTACTCAAGGTTTATGTCGAAAATTGAGTGAAGGGAGCAAAATTTTTATTTCACGCAAATTAGCCCCTAAAGGGGCCTGTTACTTTTGTATGAGGAAGAAAACATTTTGGAAAGTTAAAAGTAGGTTTGAAAATATTTCCTCTTTTAATAACTACTCATTGCCGTATTTAATATACAAATCGATCAACAAACGAAATACCAACATTTACCAAGAATTCGACATACAATGCTGTCTTGCGTAACAACGAGAAGTATTAATTATTATAACACCTGTCAATGGATTGCAAGATTAACCGTTGAGGCGTAAAACACTTGGCTAACAATTTAACGGTTTGCTAGTCGGATGTTTGTGACAATTCAATAATCCAAAGTTGCGTATTTGAACAAAGAAAAATGGTTTTATCTTTTGTCAAGTTCCTATTTTATTACAGCCGTATCAAGTTGCGTAAAATTCCGACGCTAATTTAAAATTTAAAAGTAGGAAGTTTTATAAAAAATGTGCAACGTTCATTGAAGTATTATTACTAGCGTATAGAACAGACACCGCGAACACAATGTATGTTACAATCAATTGGCGCCGCGCGGCTTCAATTTCCAATGGATTCGTTCGATTTTGAAAGGAGAACAGGGGCTCAATTTTGAAAATAGAACCTCCCGGCGGGGACACAGATTGTGTTCGAGAAGTCTATTCTATGACATTATACTTCAATGGCAACGTTTGAAATTTTATTGTAGTTAATTTATAAAAAATATTTCGTAATATAACTTCTAAATGTCCATGTTCAGTGTCAATGTAATTAAAGGTAGCTACTAAAGAAAAAATAATTTTTGACGAAAAATAACCGACTTCAAAATAACTCAAAAACAACTCGTCAGATCTCGCTCAAATTCAAGTGGGACCACATGACAAGCATCAGCTTGCAGCAAAAAGAATCATCAAAATCGGTTCACCCAGTCGAAAGTTCTGAGGTAATAAAAAAATACAATCGAATTGAATACTCCTCCTTTCTTAAAGTCGGTTAAAAAGATTTTCAATTACTTGTAGTGCTCACAGCCCGGCGTTTGTCAATCTTAAGTGATCGAAGGGAAGCAACAGCGGGCGATCGGTAGTTGAATGGGTGATTGCTAGTGGCTACGTCTTGAGCGCTTCCGTGCTTCGGAGAGCACGTAAAGCCGTTGCTATCGTTAGACAGCCGTCGTTAAGCCATGTTGGAGGTCCTCGGGTTGGCCACTAACCCCTCCACCAATCTCTAGACCTCAAAAGAGATCGGTGCTCAGTAGTGGGCCATTAATGGGTTAAAATTTTACTAACAAAAAATTAAGTCGGTTGACTTCAAAGTTACTCAAAAACTACTTGTCAGATCTCGTTCAAATTTATGTGGGACAACATGACAAGCACCTGCTTTCGATTAAAAATGAATCATCGAAATCGGTTCACCCAGTCGAAAGTTCTGAGTTCTCCTCCTTTTTTTGAAAGAAATTCTATTTCATAGTCTTCAGTACTTCAAAAACAAGCCATTTAGGTATTCCACAACACCTAGGCTCCTAAAGGCACCTAGGACCTTGGCGGCTGGTAACCTAAAAACCGCATTACGTACTTCCACCGTTTCGCCACCGTTACACAAGATATTGCAGCGGTGACCACCTTACATAACCGATACATTGCCGATATCAATAACCTGAGGAAACTATCAGGGTTTACTACGAAGCTATATTATTAAACTAAGTGGAGTCCACGCTTCAAGGTACTTAAAGAAGGATCAAGTCACATTGGATCAACTTAACTTCCTTGACCAATCAAACGCGATAGACGTTGACCTAACCTTACCTCAAATTCTTGGGATTTAGTGATAAATTAAATAAATAAACGCTAACACACTCATACGTGCTCATACCCCCAGTAGGTTATTATATTACCTGTGTCGCGGGTGGCATGGATGTCACATATAACACATCACAATAACACCCTGCAACCGAGTACAAATATTTATCTGCCACATAAACATCTGCCCCACAAGTTGCATCCACGACAATACATAACTTAACAAGTGTACAAAGGTGATGTGTGATGTGTGATTACTTGGTGAGGTGTGGATACCTAATGGTATTATAATGTAAAAACAGGCAATTGACCGTTCTGCTCGTAGTCGCTCTGTCAATACAAGACGATACGCAAGCTTTCGTTGTTGTCAGAAGTGCTTGACATTTGACATACAGCGTTAAAATGCCTTCGTGTATTATACCAATGTGATTGGTGTAGTGAAACAGAAGATAAACGTGTGTGCGTTGTAGCTCTTTTCGGAACAGATTTTTTTGGTTTATTTGTAAGGGCAAAGTAAAATATACGTACGTTATCTATATTTTTTAAATATCATTGGGTGTAGATAAGAGATGATTGTATGTCGCAAAGATGAGAATGTTGAGGATATGTGGAGTGACGAGAATGGATAAAGTAATGAATGAGTCTCGTATATTAGAGGAAGTTTAGTTGACAAAAATGACGGAAAAGAAAGGGAACCGAATGTCGTGGTATGGGCATGTGATGAGTCGATAGGAAATACGTGACGAGAAGAGAGATGGATATGACTGTGGATGGAAAGGGGCGAGGACGAACAAAGAAAAGATGGATGGATTGTGTGAAAGATGATATGAAAGATAAGAGTGTGTTGCGTAAAGATGAACGCTGATAGAGATGTATGGAAGAGAAAACATTGCGCCGTCTCAAATAAAACTGGGAAATGGGATGATGATATACAAAGGGTATATCACCTAGCAATACCTAATAAGTGAAACATACATAATATATCTGTTGGCATATACCTATAATTAAATTCATCAAATAGTTAATAGATACCACAGTCTGTAATACAACAGCCACAAAATGGCCTTACTAGTGAAAGTACTGCGAAGGTGCCAATCTAACTTGCAACGTAATTCCCATTCTAGTCAATGCAAGGCCAGTCCAAGCTAAAGTGGCTTTTAGTTTCAGTACACGTTGAATAGATGTCGTGTGTGTATTGAGACTAATGAAGTTTTTATAAGTTGTGATGTAATCTTTTATGTTTAATCTCGGATTAGTTAACCTATCTCGGATTTAACTTATCTGGCTGTAAGCTTAGGTGTCACTGATTCTCAATCACTGCCTTTTATTTAGTGATTTTGTAAAAGCCCCATGGTAATAAATTGATATGCTAATACATATATTATAGTATTAACATTTGCATTGTTAAAATTTAATATTTTGTTTTTGTTTCTCTTCAGCCAGTGCCCCATGAATGTCTTCTTTTCCTATGCCAATTTATCTAAGTAATCTGTTATTATTTTATTATTTTACATTTACCATAACTTTACTTTGGTTTACTTATTAATATTTAACAACCATAACACTCTCAATTACATAACACAATTTAATTCGTGTATTCATATCAGAAAACGTGACTCCGTTTAGTTGCAGATGGATTAATTCATAGCATTATCTGCAATATGTTGCCGTCGTCACGATTTATAGGTTCGCAGGTTTGAGGTCTGTAGACATTAGGTGCACAGATTATTGATGTCTAAATGAACGGAAACTTGCGTATCTATCAACGTTGTAGTATTTGTAATTTCGGATCATAATAAAAAAGGTAGATAAGCATTCTTAACAAAAAAAACTCAAAGTTTTGAAGCCAAAAAAGATCATTCAACAATGGACATACAATGTTCTGTAGCCTACACAGAGCACAGACTATACGTAGTTTGAATAAAAATTCTCATCGCAACACAATCGTGTGAACGCGTGGTATTCATTACATCAGGGTTACATGTTAGTTGTTACATACAACTAGAGTGAAATTCCTTAAATATATTATTAGTGGTACAATCACTTCCTTAATAGGATGTTACATTCATTATCAGTTTTCTAAGTGCGTTATTTTTCCGTTTTTTATGAATTCCAGCTCTCTTTTACAGTGGTTTGATGTCGCGATGTATCGATATGTTGCTGTTTTGTCAAAAGACTGTTAGTTGAAAAGGTTTATTTATTTTTCTTATCTCTTTCTCGGCCAGCAACGCATCAGTAATACATACCTATGGTGTAGCTGATGTCCATGGGCGACGATAGCCACTTACCATCAGGTGGATCGTCAACTCGTTTGCCGGCTATTTTCATAAAAAAGATAATTGATTAAACCTTCAAACTTATGGCGGATTTAAAGTCAGCTTCATTAAACGTTCAATTATAAACGATTTAACTATTAACTACAACAAGTCGTTTGATTGTTCGTCGTTGAATGAAAGAACTAGCCATGCAACTAAATGGTTATTTTAACCAGTTGGCACGACATTCTTGTAAATACGATTTAAGATTATTCCGGTCCGTTTTTTTAATATAGATTAATATTTAGTGTTAATATAAATCTAATTAATATCGATCGATACATTCAAATACTATCGAAAATTCCAATTATGATCGATTACGAATAATTTCTTTGTATCTAACGATCGATTAACGTCACACACATACTTACATTTAAAAAAATTATATTTTAGTGCAAAATATTTGAAATCTGTATCTGCCATCTTGAACCGAACTTGCATAGACATAATACTACTAGACTAGGCAAGGTATCTGAGCATATGTGAGTGAAACCGTCACGCTGCGAAGATAGGCAGGAGGTAAACCTATCCTTGTCTTACTTAAGAGTTACGCGAGTCTCCTTGGTCTCTTTCTCTTTCTAATAGCGTGACGCAAAGAAGGCCCGCTTGTCTAGTCTAGTAGTATTATGTCTATGACTTGACCGAACGAAGCGCTATCACAGAGTATGAAAAATGCTTGAAAATTGTCATACGGATTTTGTTCGGAACAGCCCGTAAGTCTATGTTTTAACATTATATACTTATTATCCCGAAAAACACGGGCAAAACCGCGGACAAAGTACTAGTTAGTAAATAATGTAACAGTTTTAGAAAACCATTGTGTTGATATGGGGAAATGTGTTATATTGTTAGGTTTTTGTACAAACCAAAGGTACGTTAATTTACATAAGAACCTAATTACTTTCTTGCGTAAAGTAGGTAGGTACAATATTCAAATTAAGGTGAGTGTGAGAGAAAGAACAAATTACGAAATTATAGTGATTATAACTTATATTAAAGTTATGTGTGTCAATCATTAATATTATTTAATGTCGGAAATGCAATATGCAAATTAGATTTGGCATAGATTTGAAAACAGTTTCAATACTAATTACAAAACCAGCTAAGTTCCGTAGTTGTTATTCTATCGACTATTAGTCATCAACATATTAAGTTAAAATAACCGTGATAGTTTTCCTTTTAAATTAATCATATGCTAATGCTATTGCCGTAAATTTTTCACATCTCCAACCCAATATAACTGGCAAGTGCCCCTCGCACTTGACTCTAAACAAAATTAGGACTTTAAAACCCAATATTTTGCAAACGAACCCATAAACAGAACAATGGTCTTTGCAGACCTTTTGAAAGACATTTTCACACCACATGCTGCAGACGGACGAACGAACAGACGTGACGAAACTATAAAGGTTTCGTTTTGACTGCGGAACCTTAAAAACAGTTTTTACAATTTTGAAACGTAGCGAAGTTTGACCGTAGAGCGGGTCTCTACTTTTTAAGAATCGGAGAATGAAAGTAAGTTAAATTAAAACCATGTAAAATAGTAAATGAAGTACAGACAGACCTTTATGCAAACTCGTTTTACGAGATGCTTGTATTCCTTGGATACCTTTAAAGAAGAAAATTGTATTTTTCTGCGTATGATTTTCTGTTTTTTAATCTTTTTGCAGACAAACCCTCTTTGCTGTGTAGGTACGTACACATTCGCATCTGTAAATATTGTTTGATTGCCTTGTATCCATTAGTGGTCCACTGTCCACCAAAGGGCACGGATCTCTAAAGAAAGTCTAGAGCATGCTGTTCCAACAAGGATTGATGGAGGGAATATTACAAACCATATGCCCAATTGCATACTGGTATATGCTGTAAGGTTTACGTACCCTCTAAAGCCCGAAAGCGCTCAAGAAATGTTTGCTGTAGCAGTCTAGCGGTCAACTATCCAATTACCACAATAAGCCACAATTGCCATTTCAGCTACCTACGTTCATTAGAGGTCGCTGTGAAATAACTAATTATAAGCCTACCTACATCTCTTAAAACAAAGATAATATTTAACAGCGTACTCAACAGGTCCTTGATCCATCTTTACAGACAATAACAATGTTTAACTTATGACAAAAGATTGAAATATGCACAAAAACCGCAAATCCTCAAAACAAATGACCCGCTTAACAAACAAGTTTTATAACTGCATTACCCAAAAATTGTTACGAAAACGTTACGCAAGGCATAACATAACAGAACGGCTGTTCAAAATATAACTTTGTACAAATAAAGAAAAAACAAACTTGCCACTTCAATTCCACAGATTAAAAACACAATTTGACAGCTCACTGTTTTTAGTCAGATTTCCCGAATAATTGCACCTATAAAAAGTTTAACTTGCACAGATAAAATACAAATTTTGGCGCGAAACGTTCACTCGCGCGTAATGGCCGCCGAGCACTAACTTAACAAATACGTCGCGAGGTAACTGGTAACTGGCGGTGGAAAACTAGGAGTCATTCTGATTGGTGGCAAGAAACACTTTGTTTGTGTATAATACTAAAATAATTGTGTTTTCAAATACACAAAATATAAAACAAATAAGAAAGACTCGCGTGTTTGAGACCAGTGTCAAAAATTTTATCAGTGTTTTCGTCTAATTAGGTCACTTTGTGTATTCTGCTTCACTAAAGTTAGATAGGAGTCGTTAAGCTACGTCGGAAACCTCTCAAGTTAAGTGGGAGAAGAAAAGATAGATACGTCATACAAGGCTTTTTAACAGTCTAAAGTCCCAACTCAGACACTAACGGTTAATTAAATTGCTCCTTAGTATAGAATATGTATGATGATTCTTTACTAAAGAGTGATTTAAGTAACCGTTAGTGACTCTGAGTTGGGACGTAAGTAAGGTTTACAACAATTATTTTTTTCAATTAAAATCAGAATCTAAAGTTATTTTATTGTACCTAACACCAATGATATTATAATGTAAAAAAAGAGTTCGATATTATGTTACTAGCGCGCCGACGATGAAAAGCGTAGAACAGGCAATTGACCGTTCTGCTCGTAGTCGCTCGGTCAATACAAGACGACACGCACGCGTTTGTTGTTGTCAGAAGTGCTTGACATTTGACATACAGCGTTAAAAGAAATAAGATGTGTAGTGAAACAAAAGATAAACGTGTGTGTGTTGTAGAACTTTTCAGAACAGTTTTTCTGGTTGAATTTTAAGGGCATAACATATCTATATTTTTTAAACAACACCTTCTCCAAATGTATTTATGTATAATTATGCCTATGACATAAATATTTTACAAACGGTATGACCACACCTTTAGTGACCACTCTAGGCGACGGTTCTTGCACTTTTTGTCTAGCTTCAGTCAGTATTGACCTAACTTGGTGTAGAATAGTTTTATGCACTAAAAAGTGCAGTCAATGTCGGAGCTTACAATGAAGAATACATTGAAGTTTAATCGATGGTTAGACTGGTCTGATCAATGGGAATATTTTTTCACCTTGTAAGACTTACAGTAGACTGCCAAAATAAACATTTCCTAGTGTTACTACCTATTGGTACTATTATGTATTCTATGGTGTTACCTGAATAACTCACCTTATTTACCTACCTCCTTTTAATGTTATGGCATGGCGTCAGGCGTAGGGTTGTAAGAATACATAATTGGATCTTTGCGTAAATTTAAATCTAAAGCCATCCATCCCATCCTCGTTCCTCCATCGAACGTTCAGAGTTCAGACCCATGGCGGGTCTGAACTCTTCATCTCTTCTTCGTTAACTTCCCCCTGTACGGAGTACGGACGACGCGCTTCGCTTCATCATTTATTATGCGTACAGCGTAGGATTGGAACAAATTGCCTGCATCGGTGTTTGCGCCCGATTATAATGTAAGTGTCTTCAAGGCAAGAGTGAATAGGCTTTTACTAAGTTAGTGCGTTTTACCACCCATGACTACAGCGCCACTTACCATCAGGTGGGAATGTAGTCAAACATTAACTTACTTGAAAGTATGAAAAAAAATCTAATTTTCGTTAATAAAGAAGAGAAAAGAAAAGAAGAAATAAAAATTCTTCTTTGCCCTACTATATTTGAAAAGTGCTTAAAATAGGTACGTGTTGTTTTGGTGAAAAAAATGTAAAACAATAAATTTTTCTCAGATACTTTACTAAAAAATATACAAAATAAATTGGTACCTAAGTTAAATTATTATTAGGCATTTATTTACATCTAATTAATATTGTAAAACGCTGGATCTGTTATTTTACATTTTAAATAGTTTTTTTTTAATTCACTAATATCAGTATATTGTGTTAGGTGTTAGGTCACTAACTCACAAATCACAATGTAACGTAATTTTAGCGATGACAAATTTCGAAAAATTCAAATGACTGACGATAATAACAAATATCTGGTGATTTGGTTTTCGAATTTTGTCATAACCAACAAAATTGCACGTTATCTTGACTTGAAATCATCACAACCCTTTCGTCGTAACTGCCCCACTGCTGGGTTCAAGGCTTACAATGAGAGGTACTGACCATTGTTCATCACAGCAAGTGTGAATTGTACCGAAACATAGATTACCCCCAATAGATACCGCTTAAGGGAAATTTTCTTAGAGTTTGAACTCACAAAATTTGGCGGAAGGCGCGGCTTGCGGGGGACAAAACAATGCGCTGTGATTGGCTATTTCTAATTCATACTTGGACTTGACGCGTCAGTATTGGTCGACACTATTGTCGTCGATTTGCAAATGCACGTACTTGTTGGCGCGCGTCAGTTGCCTTGTATGCGGTATCTATTGGAGGTAATCTATGTACCGAAAGCAAGTAATAATTCTGAATGAATTGCTTGCATCATGTCAAGTTAACTGTACAAAATTTTTGTCACGTTTGAAGTGTGTAACGTTTTGAAGTCGGAAATGGAACGTCAGTTCTAAGCGTCTCTGTCAATAAGGTTTTACTGAAATACAGATTCAAACCGAAGTTTTTGGATTAACGTCTGAAGAAAGTCCTGGAAGACCGTACAAGGAGTATCAGGCCATGATAGCCAACTACAATACCGAGTTTTTGATTTGAAGCAGTTGAAAATTATTTTAATAGAACCAAAGTTGTCTAAAAGCGATTCCATGATTATGTACCAGATACTTGTCCAATCAGGATCTATCAAAATAATCAATCTGTGCTCTGCTTAGCATATAATAAAAGAGGTTAAAGTTTACACCAACAATCTGATGAAGATCTTTGACAAAATTATAACTAAAAAACATCAGTATGATTAATTAAGTTGAAGAGTTTTGTCAATCGTAAATAATCGATCAGATTTAACAATTGGTCGTGTGTCATATTGTTGAAGGGATGAACAAGAATAGAGGTGAATTTCCTAATAGTCCAAGATCCCAGGGCCACCAGACGTCACGTATTTTCTGACGGACGAAATGTGGACGACTGAGTAGTGTTAGTGTGTACTACGATCGTATGTCTACCTGCTAACTTGGTCAAACGGCCAATTTCCAGGTATCAGGTGATCAAGGTACATAAAAACATTATAAACTTCACGTAAATTCTCATAGCTGATTTTCACGTATGTTCTAGATAATATAGTTAAAAATAAGTCGTCAATGCTCCCAGACACTTTCCGTCGACCATATAGCTTTGCAGACGCTTTAAATCTCCCAAAATAATAATTATGTTAGCGCCTACACCAAAGCAGACATTTTTAACCGCGCAATTTGATTGCTCTTCGAATTCTACAGGAGTCGATTAGTGTCGGTACCTATAAAATAGTTTTTCTCTGTAAAACCTTCATATAAATCAAGTGAAGTGATTCGTAATCGCCTTCAATACGGAACACGAGCTACATCTTCTTAAAACGAAACCTAAATCAGATGATACTTGTATTAGGAAAAGTATTGAATACAGTTTGTGAAATCATAAAACGTCTTTTATTGAGCAACCATCGCTCCAGTGTTGCTGTAAGCGACATTATATGTTCTGTTGATTTTTTATATTTATAATAAATTGATGAGTAAATTATTGTAAGAGAGAGAAAAAGGTCTATTATTTTTTAGTTCTAATTAATAAATGAAAAAAAACGTCGGCTAACTTTATTATAATTGAAAAAACGTTTTTATTTATTTATTATAACATGTAATTTTTTTTTCTTTTTGTTGCCATCATTTACTTGTTTAAAAAAGTTCTAAAATTATAAAATATCTGCTGAATTAATTTTCGTAGCCTTAACAGCACAGTTGGTTTCACTCAGTCTCAAGCTCGTAGATAATGCTCTCGCGCTTCCCCCCACAGAGATATTAAAATTTAGTTTAGGGGATGATTGGCCCCTTGGATCGGTCTGTCTTCTTGTCAAAGGTTTTAAAATAGTTGTCTGGAGCTCATATATAAAAATGGAGCATCAGAATTTACGTGAAGTTTGTAATTTTTTTATGTGCCTTGATCACCTGATACCTGAAAATTGGCCGTTTGACCAAACTAGCAGGTAGGCATACGATCGTAGTACATACTAACACTACTAAATCGTCCACATTTCGTCCGTCAGAAAATACGTGACGTCTGGTGGCCCTGGGATCTTGCTCTCTAAGCATAGGAAGGACCATTCCTTTCCTTAGCTATCGTTAGATATCAGTCGTTCGGTCATGTCACTGTCATGTAGGCTTCTGGCAACGTAAGTTCTAACACTAGGATAAATTACAGCCAATCATTGTCAATAGTGTTCACATACTCCAAGAGATCTAGACAAATAGATCTACAATTTTCCAGTGATGACGAAATTCGAAAATATTGGTGACATTTGTCATATTTTTTTCATTTACGTCACACAATATAAAATTTTCGAAATTCGTCATCTCTAACTTTAAAATGAAATAAGTCCCCGAGGTATAAATTTTGAAAAGGTCAACGACAGCAATATTCAGTTCTTGGGAACAGTTTTTCCAGGATCCTGTTTATTACCGAAAGTTTTGGAACTCACACAAACATCATGTTGTTGCAGGATCCTGCAAGAAACTGATTCAATGGATAATTGCAGTACTGTTTTGACTCTACATACTGGATTCCAATATCCAGCCTCAATAATACAGTTTCATAATTGTTCGCTGCAACAGTTTTCGGGGGTTATTCCCATTTGTCCCCACCACGTTTGTCACCACTGGTGACAAATGGGAATTTTTTCCCATTTGTCCCCACTGGTGACAAATGGGAACAAAATCCTCGGTCACCGACTAACGTAAACTGAAATTCGGTTAACTGTATTCGTTTGCAGCCTGTGCGATGACCATCTATAGTAGAGTAGATTTGCAGCCGATTCAAATGTAAACAAACCATTAAAATAATTTTCTTGGGTTTTTCACCAACTGACATGAATTTGTACACCAATTGCGTTTTATTTAGACAAACTAACTACTCACTAAGGTATTTGTGAATTCTTAAATAAATACATATTGATCGATAACAATTATAAACTCTGAGTAAATGTGGAAACAAACAAAATTAAATAACACGGTATTATTCAAACACTTTGCAATGACTACCTTATTTCCAAGAAGCGATTTGAGACTTTTAACAATGAACTATTTTGCCATAATGAGTAGTTTGTCTAAATAAAACGCATTTGGTGTACAAATTCATGTCAGTTGGTGAAAACTGAAAACCCTAGAAAACTATTTTAATGGTTTAATATTTACGTTTGTATCGGCTGCAAATCGAACCTACTATAGTACCTAACTATTAAATATGTTTACGATTGACCGTATTCGGTTATAACCGTTAAAGAAACTTGTCAAAGAAACGAATTCGGTTAAACCGTACCGTTCACACTATCGGTAACCGAACGGATGCAGGTGAAAGCGTTGGGTTTTGTTGAAGCCATGTTGGTAAGTCATAGTTTGTATATAAATCAGTTGTTAGGTTTGTCCGTCGGTTTTCTGGTCCGTTCCATACGTTTCCGTCTCGCTGTCGTTCGTCTTGTGTCATGTGATTCGAGTGTTGTTGCTGTTTGTGGCGTGTTTGTGGGGTTTAGCCTGAAATAGGTAAAATATATGAGTACATGGTACTAATAAGGCCTTCTGTCCACGTATGTCATACTTGTCGCTTGCTTGCATCTTGCGTAGTTAAAGTGACATGACATCTGTCCACTGAGAGGCATCGGCGCGTTTGCTGTGTGTTTCATTATGCAATCGTCTAATGAAATGCCGTGGACAGTAGGCTTAAAACAACAGAGTTAGGGCGTATTCAGGTAGAAAGAAGAAGCGCTTGACTATGCTGGGAGGGCATTGCAGATCATAGCAAGTTTATCTTTTTTTGCTTTATACAGAACCAGCATTGACAAACGCTATTGGCTGACAAATGACAGTGGCTTGACAGATCCTCTGTCACAATCTACGTTGATAACTACTGGAAGATCAGCACTGAAACATTCCATTTTTAGAAGAGTCCTATTTGGTAAAGAAACTGTTTATAACGTTATTTGTAATTTAAAAATAAGACAGACACAAAATGAAACTAATTTAAAAATAAATAACTTTCCATTTATTTACTTTCCATTTATTTATTTTTTTAAGCTAAAAAAATTTATATTTCAGTAAAAAGTAGTGCTTAGATTGCTCACTAAGTAAGTGTCATCTAAAAAATGAACGTTATGTACTTTCTACGTGAATACGCCCTAAGACAAGTCAGTTTTGCGGGGTGAGGGGGAGACATTCCCTGATCTTTAACAGCATTTTGGGAACAATTTCAGGGTTGGTGCTTTTTTATCGGTTTAATAAGAGGCTAAGACATCGCAGCGTTTGTATTTGTAGAAAGTGATATTTAAAATTATCAGGCGTTATATAATTACAGGAAATAATTCAATAGCAGTAAAGTGTAAACAAAATAAAAATAAAATATAATTTTATATCCAAATTCATCTATCTCATCACATAGTGCAGGAAACTCCAAGGGATCTAGACAATAAAAGTCTACGATTTTCTAGTAAAAATAAAAATAAAATATTTTTATGTTTACCTAACTATCTAATTGCAAAGTATTTTTTTGTAAAAATCTCAGCGTAACTGTAATTTTGTTAAAATATCACAAATAACATTAAACTATAACTAATCACAGTTAATATTACATTGGTAACTACATTGGTAACTTAACTAACTGGTAAAGGCACTAAAGTTACAAAATCTTACTTTAACTAACTAAAAATCCATAAAATTATTTTGCAACATTGTATATTTTTCTTGATTTAAAACTTAATTCGTCATGGATTGTTCTTAGCTGTGTTACAGGTACCTACGATATTTGAGGGTACTTACAAATATCATTTCGACCCTGTTGCATAATTCGTGGTCACGTTCATAGATTGATCAACATTTTCTTTGGTTATTTACATCATTTTTATTATTTACTTTTCATTCTTATTTCAGGTTTTTCCGTTACGGTATTTTTAAAGTTCAATGTTCTCGAATCAGATTAAAATAGGTAATAATTTGAGATTATTTGGTCGCAAACCTTATTAACGAAAAAAAAATTCAGGATACTCAGAAAAATCTGGTTTTTACGTAATTTTTTTTTAACTTTTAACATTTTGTCAAATATCTGTGATGATGAAGGAAGTAAGGCCCAATGCATTTTCCCTTCATTTCTATGGGACATTACTTCTTATTTCAATAGTTTTGAAAGTTGAATATCTTCTTTATTACATAAACACAAATCCCATTTTAGATTGTTTAAAAGAAAACTAAACATGTATCTAACAATCATTAACTTTCGGTACTATTTTATGTTTGTACTAGGCTATAATGAATTATACTAAGGTACTATGTTAAATTTGTACTACTTTTTGCCCGCAATGTAGTTCCCAGCCTCGTCTTTATACAGGTCTTCATTGATGGCGTAGTATCCCGGAGAACTTTGGCAATCCACCTGGAAAGAAAGAAAAAAATATTATAATATTTTTTATTTCATTTACTCAACCTAATAATCAGAATTTTACCAAAAATGGTTAGTCAAAGAAACGGTCTTCGGAAAACCTATATAAAAAAAATATGAATTAATTAATTTATTATTTTTTCGTGGATCTCATCATCAGAAAAATACGATAAAATATGGGACACATCTAGAAGCATACGGTATACCCTATCAAATGAAATGAAGATCTTCTAGATCGGTTGTTAAATGACGCAGTTCATAACTGAAAAATTAAAAAAAAATACAATCAAATGAAAATGACGAAAATGAGGAGGCATTTTCTTCATGTCCGTCCGTATCAATTAGTTAATTAAGCAAGCATCAAGACTCAAGTATCTACCAGGCAAACAGAAATAGCAAGGTTTATCGTTACCTTGAAAAACCAATCGCAGACCCTCGTTCGCTGGTTGAAGACAGTACCAGGAGCGCATATGAATGAGTACATTAGATTGCCACCAATACTTGGTACGCACCAGTGCCATACCTGAAAAAAATCGTTTTAAAAACTTTCAAGTATATAAAGTATATTGTAGTAAATTACTAATAGTAGCTTTAATGTTTAAAATTACTTTCTTACAATATAACTATTTATACTCGTTGACATATTCTGGCTGGACCATGGATATCTTATCCATGGGCTGAACAAAGCCTTTCTTCATTCGTTCGTTCTATCGCTTGCACATACCTACAGTAGTTTTCTTAAGTTCTTAAGTATTATGGTGGGCATACACGCTACGAGAAATCGTTACGATCAGACTGTATGGTTCGAACGGTACCAATAAATCGCTACGTGTATGTTACAAAACTGCACAATTTCGTCCGATTTTTAAGACTGTGCAGTCGAACGAAACAGTACGAAAATTTCTATTGATTAACGGAATCGGAAGAATTGTGCCGACTGATCGTAACGTGTATGCGTTCGTTCAGTTTTCGTGTTCAGTTTTGTCGTCAGTCGCAGTTCGGGTGGACGTGCGCTGATAAACTGATACACGTTATTAAATTAATACCTTCATTTTTGAAGGTTTCACTTCTGTGACGAGTGAATTGCACACATTTTAACGTCGTCCGTCGAAGCCATCGCGGACACGTGTGCGTCGGCACCGTTTATTGTACCGTCTGATCGTAACGATTTCTCGTAGCGTGTATGGCTTGTATGCCATATACGATAAACTGTACTGCTTGAAGTGTACAGTCTGATCGTAACGATTTCTCGTTGCGTGTATGCCCACCATTAGCTAAACACCGATTTCCTTTTAAAATTGAAATATCCTTTTGGAAAATATGAAAAATTAATCCAAAATAAACGAATTACCTGGCACTGCGTCTCCGGGTCTGCATAATATCCTGGTATTTTGTCGTCGCATGTGAACGATAGGCCCTTTGGAACTTCTTCATAAGCCGGATAATCTTCTCCAGGGATGTAGCCATCTAGTGACTGGAAGCAATGAAATAAAGTTTGTGTCTTCATATTTTGATAATAGATGGCGTAACAAACATGCTGACATAAAATGAGTTTTCAGATCTTGTTAAAAGATGGCGTTATGTGGCAGTTATAATCACGCACTCATTTATTTATTATGTTAGAATTACTAAATTAGATTGTAACAATAAATGTAGAATGCACGTTTTGATAGTCTTTTGAGTAAGTCGCTCCTTAGTACAGAATTTGTACGATGATTCTTTACTAAGGAGCGATTAAAGTAACCGTTAGTGACTCTGAGTTGGGGCGTTAGTTATTTACGTGAGTAAAGCTAACTCATGTAAAGACGGGCTAACGTTGTAATTATCTCATTAGCTAGGAAAATTGGAAAAATGTAGGTACGTTAACCAAAGTCTTAAATTTTGATAATATTCATAATTAAGTATCTGTTGTACCTATTAAGTAACTTTACACGTGGTATGTATTTAATTTTGCTAATTATGAGAGTTGATTCGTTACAAGAATGATAATGTTATCGAATAATTAACATACAATCAAAGAAATAAATGACAATTCTCAGTAAAGTTGTAAATAATGTAATTACATACTATGTAAAAGTATAATTAAAAAGCTACTTTACCAATTAAAAGGTCGTTAAAGGAATCTGAGATTCATCAATTATTTTTTTCTTTTAAAGAAAATATAATTACTTTATGATCAGCTATAAATGTAATTATTACAACGTCCGTTTGATAATTCGATTGTTATAACGATACTTGCTCTGTAACATTTTAATCGAAACGTAAAAAAAATCACCATTGATGCAATTTAAGAGTGGAAATTGTAATGTCAAGCATTTATCTATAAGTCTATCCCTTACTACAGATAAGAGACCAAAACAGTAACGGCCAGTCTCAATAATGTACTAACAGATGAAAAACTGTAGATAAAGCTACCATTAGTATGCCATATTCTGTCATATTTGTCAATTTTTCAGACGCAAAAATTGACAAATATGACAGATGACATATTGGTAGCTTTATCGACAGTTTTTTATCTGTTAGTACATTATTGAGACCGGCCGTAAATGCTTTAGAAAATGGAGATAATTCTTGACAAAAAATTACCGACTTCAAAATTAGGGATAATTCAAAATCTACTCGTCATATCTCGTCATATCGTGATTCAACTATAGGTGTACTTACTGCTAAGGAAACGTCAATAAGATATAGGAAGACAGCAATAAGACCGACGGAACCCAGGTGGAACCCACACAACCGCTTCATCTGGGCCATTCTATTCACTGCCGAATCTGTAACAGAATAACATAATGTGTTTATTTATACTTACTTTTTATTGTACACCAGAGTATGAGTGTGAAGCGTTATTTATTTATTTAAATCTAAAGATATCCTAATTATATAAATCTGTACAGTGGTTTGGAAGATATGAGGTAATAATCTAAATTTTACTAACAAAAAATAACCGACTTCAAATTCTCAAAAACTGCTTGTCAGATCTCGTTCAAATTTATGTGGGACCACATGACAAGCACCAGCTTTCTATTAAAAAAAGAATCATCAAAATCGGTTCGCCCAGTCCAAAGTTCTGAGGTAACAAACATCAAAAAAAAAATACAGTCGAATTGAGAACCTCCTCCTTTTTTTGAAGTCGGTTAATAAAGAATATTACACACACATAAAGAATAATACACACAAGATACGCGCTAAAAATATAACCCTTTCTGACAGTTGGGTCAAAAGAAAAAACAGCAAGTTATACCAAGTACTAATATTGCTTCTGTGGTTATACATAAAGTTAAGTTAACAGCGGATGCGGTCGGTATACTCGCATACATTTCTTAAGCAGAGGGCACGTAAAGCCGTCGGTCCCGGTTGTTATCATAAGATAACAGTCCCTCGAGGCCCTCGGGTGACAAGATAATCTAAATTTTACAAACAAAAAATAACAGACTTCAAAGTCTCAAAAACTACATAGTTGTCAGATCTCGTTCAAATTTATGTGAGACCACATGACAAGCGCCTGCTTTCGATTAAAAAAAGAATCATCGAAATCGGTTGGCGTGATATTGAGTTATTCGTCAATTTGTCGCGCACATCTTAACACAAATTTACGACTTATGTGGTTTTCTCATGGATTCCATTGTCAGATCTCAATAAAATTTATGTGGGACCACATGACAACCACCAGCTTTCGATTAAAAAAAGAATCATCAAAATCGGTTCGCCCAGTCCAAAGTTCTGAGGTAACAAACTTAAAAAAAAAATACAGTCGAATTGAGAACTTCCTCCTTTTTTGAAGTCGGTTAAAAAGTTCCAGCACTTGGTTTGGCTACTAATCCCGTCACCAATCCGCACTGGAGCAGCGTGGTGGAATATGCTTTAGGCCTCCTCAAGAGGAGAGAACCACCAAATTTTTCATCTTTCAACAATGAAATTGAGTGAACTAATATCTCCATTTTTACTAACTTATCAGTTATTGTTTCAATCATTGCTGAAGTTTAAATCTTTCGTAATTTTTAAAGACCCTATTCCCAAAGCGATAGATCACTAAATAGTTACGTTATGTTGAAAACTTAACAACATAATAACTAGTTTCGCATCTCATGTAGTCTGGGGTAAACTAGTCAGTTATGATGTAAAGGGTCCATTTCAAGCCGTGGGAGAGAGATATCATCTCCAAACAATGGGATTACATTTGCAAGGTTGCGCTGCCCTGGTTCAAGTTTTGACATACTTTATCAATGTTATTCGGACAAAAGTTCACAATTATACACAAATAATACGTTTTATTACTGTTTTGCATGTTCTAATCTTTGCTATTTATTGTACAGGTTGAATGGTGGTTATTGTTTCGGAATTATTGCTAGAGAATCGCGAAATTCGACCATAATACAATATGCTGTGTTATAAATGGTCGACAAACGATCTTTCGACCTGATGGTAAGTCTTCAGGGTTATGAGAGCATCACCGATGCGTTATTGACCACGCAAGATGATTTAGAAAGAAGGATGTGGCTACCAACTCTCCTGCACGAGTGATTTGATGGCAAACTCGAGTAAAAGGTTGGTAGCTATGTCTTCACGGAAAGATAATAGATAATTATGTACCTTTTCTGGGGTTGGGTTTGTTATAATACATATATTTTTTCTTATATTGTAGGGAATACAACGCAAAGTTGCAGTGCCCTGTGAGGGAAATAAATGTTTTTCTTTCTTTCTTTCTTTCTTTCTTTCAAAGAGCGGCGTAGATGGCGCCACCAACACATACAGTAAACAAGCCGGCATCATGGTGCATTCATTTTTGCACTAATGTTATGTAAAAACCGTCTATAAAAACTTACATATGAAATTCATTTTATAATTATTCTTATATTTTAGACTGTATTGCATTTATACTTTGTAGGTATTAATATAATGGCATCCTACAGACTGTAGGCTACAGCCGTAAAGGAGTCAAAAGATTCGGAAGTAAGTAGGTATTAATGTGATATGTCAAGAATTCAAAATAACGAAACTTACGTTTTATAATCTAAATTTTACTAACAAAAAATAACCGACTTCAAAGTTACTCAAAAACTACTTGTCAGATCTCGTTCAAATTTATGTGGGACCACTTGAAAGCACCTGCTTTCGATTTAAAAAAAATCATCAAAATCGGTTCGCCCACTCCAAAGTTCTGAGGTAACAAACATAAAAAAATACAGTCGAATTGAAAACCTCCTCCTTTTTTTGAAGTCGGTTAAAAATACGCGTTACTTGTGTTTTAACATTGTGTTATGAAATAATAATAATCGCAAAGCTTATTCCACTTTGCAATTAAATAAAACCTTAATGAAGTTGCCACATTAAAATTATTCTTCATTACAGTTATTTCGTAATTTTAAAAGCTCTCGGAATCCCTTGAACTAAATTTCGTCACAAAACATCTGCAAAACATCTATTTTGTAGCTCTTTCTTATCCTTTCAAGGATCTTAGTAGACTAACGACTCACCCCGACTTCACCCGTATTAAACTTAATTATTGTAAATTAAAAGGTTGCTTGTTACACTTTTACGCAAAAACGGCTGACCGGCTGAATGAAATTTATCAAAAATATTAAATAATTAGATTTTAAAAAAGTACATAGAAATTAGCATTATGGTTTCGGTGGGGCTTACCAATTAAATCTCATGTAATTACGTAAGCTAGTAATAATTTTTAACCGACTTCAAAAAAGGAGGAGGTATTCAATTCGACTGTTTTCATGTTTTTTACCTCAGAACTTTCGACCGATTTTAATGATTCTTTTTTAATCGAAAGCTGATGCTTTTCATGTGGTCCCACTTAAATTTGAGCTAGATCTGACAAGTAATTTTTGAGTTATTTTGAAGTCGGTTATTTTTTTCTAGGTAAAATTCTTACACATTTCAAACTTATATTTGTTTGTCAAACCAAATTAATTATAATCTGAGATTTGAACGCAAGATCAATCTCACAATTTTGCATAACAAAACAATGCATTTGAAATAATTATCAAGTTATTATTAACTGTGACTTGTTTTTCTCAGATCAACCTTTGTTCCATTCAAAACACTAATTACCTAGCTCAATAAGGTTTTCTTTGTCGCATTCACATGAATAGTTATTACGAATTGTCGATCAAGTTGACACAGTATGAGGAAACTTATTGGACAATTAATTGAATTTAGTAACGATAAGTAATATATTAATGTATGTTACCTCTAGATTATATTAAAGTGAAACTTTTTTAGAATAATAATGTTTTTCCAGCCATTGATAAGCTAGACATAAATTATTAAGGAGATTTTATGTAGTATTATTTTGATAAACCGAATTCAGATTTTCATTAGTTCTTTTATTTATTTCTGTGTCAGTATTTTTTTCAATTTTCTACATGTAATTTTTTTTATAAATTTATATAGACTATTTTTAACCTACTTCAAAAAAGGAGGAGGAATTCAATTCGACTGTTTTTTTTGTTCTTTTTTATGTTTGTTAGCTCAGAAACGTCGACTGGGTGAACCGATTTTGATGATTCTTTTTTAATCGAAAGCTGGTGCTTGTCATGTACTCCCACTTAAAGAACTAGATCTGACGAGTAGTTTTTGAGTTATTTTGAAGTCAGTTATTTTTTTCTTGGTAAAATTCAGATTATTCTACATCAGTATTACTATCCTTACCCTCCCAACCATGCTTAATAAGATAAATCTGGGCAGACTTAAGTGTCGAAAAAAAGAGATTTCGTTCGCTCATGCTGCCCTCTATCGAATAGTATGCTCACTTACCTTGACAGCATCTATACACCAGAATGATTAGTATCCGTCTATCTGATCACAGTTGAACAAAAAGCCAAACAAACGAGTGGAAGTTATAAAAAACTTTATTGCCAATAGTCATTTCCTATAATGGCTGCCTCGTGGGAATATATGCCAATCACTGCGGTCTGTGACACTACACTTTGTGGCTTTATTACTGTCAAAATTAATTTATGGTATTCTAGCGAAAGGATACAAATCGGTGATTAAACAAAAAATCTCAAAAACCTAGAAAGTTAAAATTAGGCTTGGAGATTATGCCAACTAAGAACGGATTTTCGGAAATTTATCCCCCTAGATAAAGCGCAATAATCTTAAATCAGAAATCAGATCAAAGTTCTGAGGTAACAAACATAAATAAAATAAAAAAAAACAGTCGAATTTAGAAGTTGCAAGTTGCAAGTCAGTATGTTAATAACTATTTTAAACAAACGAACTCGCGGGTTCGAATTGAGCGAGATCTGACAAGTAGTTTTTGAAGTCGGTTATTTTTTGATAGTAAAATTTTTTGTTTAATTTTTCATTAAAATAAACCAAAAGTGAAACCTATAATAGATACTAGATGCATTTCATGTTGTTCCCGCCTTCTTAACACGAATCGCGTGTCGGATATAACGCCTTACGTTTTGCATACACGAAAGATAAGGAAATAAATTATTAACTATTATTTAATTATTGTATTGTTAATGCACTATTTTTATACTTCGATTCATTGCTCCTCTATTGAGTAGGGTCTTCAAAAGATATGTTTTTATTAATTTACATGTTTAAGGCACTTTTCATTAATTTATTAATTAAATAAATTAAAACATAATGCCTTTGTTCACCAATTCACCCTGGGAGGATGTAAGAAAGGCCGATATTATAATTATTAAAATAATTTTAACAAATTAATATATTTTTTTCGGAACAAATGGGAAAATATCATTTCTATCTACTTCATTATGTAACATACAAATATTTCGAAAAATACTGAACAGATTTCCATGAAATCTATCACACAGATAGAACATGACCTAGAATAACATATAGGGTACTTATTCTGGGTAACGCGGGCAGAGCCGCGGGCAAAGCACTACTTGGAATATATATATATTCCAAACAAGTAACCGCCCTCGCTTTGCTTCGGTTTCCTTATTTTTTTACACCTTGGGTTACAATATTGGAGTTTTATTAAGGATCCCTAATTTTTTTGAAAATATAATACAGCCTATGTCACCCGGGGATAGTGTAGCTTTACATTAAAATGTAAACAAACAATCAAATCTTTCCTCTTTATAATATTAGTATCCATCCATCCATCCATCCATCAGCCTTTTGAGGTCCACTGCTGGACATAGGCCTCCCCTAATCTACGCCACTCAGTCCGGTCCTGAGCCTTTTGAATCCAGCGGACACCCGCTGTCTTCTTCAGGTCGTCGGTCCACCTGGTCGGGGGGCGTCCTGTGCTCCTTTTACCGAGGCGTGGTCTCCATTCGAGGACCTTTCTTCCCCAACGGTTATCGGTCCTTCGAACTATGTGGCCAGCCCATTGCCACTTCAGCCTGCTAATTCTCTGAGCTATGTCGGTCACCCTCGTTCGTCTACGGATTTCATCATTTCTGATTCGATCGCGTAGAGAAATACCGAGCATAGCTCGTTCCATAGCCCGCTGGGCGACTCTAAGCTTATGCATAAGGCCAATAGTGAAGCACCACGTATTAGTATAGATGATGGCAACAGCAGATCTGCCCTCCTAATGATAAACGACGTATCTGACATTTTTTTCGAAAGCGAAATTTTCGCTGATTACGAATAAGCTAATAACTCGTTTTCGAAAAAAAATTCAGATACGTCGTTTATCATTAGGAGGGCAGAGATGACCACAACATTTCATGGACCAGAGGAATATTTTTTATTATAATTGTATTTTTAAATCAGTGTTATTTAATTATGTTGTTCATTGTATTATTTCTTCCCGTTTGTTTTTTTGTAATTTTTTTCTTTTCCTTTCTTTGCCTACCTCATATTTTCACCATTATCCAGGGTCAACTGGCAGAGAATACCATTATTGATTAAGTTCGCCCTTGTAACCCCTACTTTAAGGTGTTTCAAAAGAATATAATCTAAATTTTACTAACAAAAAATAACCGACTTCAAAGTCTCAAAAACGACTTGTCAGTCAGATCTCGTTCAAATTTATGTGAGACTATATGACAAGCACCTGCTTTCAATTAAAAAAAGAATCATCGAAATCGGTTGGCGTGATATTGAGTTATTCGTCAATTTGTCGCGCACATCTTAACACAAATTTACGACTTATGTGGTTTTATCATGGATGCCATTGTCAGATCTCAATAAAATTTATATGGGACCACATGACAGCCACCAGCTTTCGATTAAAAAAAGAATCATCAAAATCGGTTCGCCCAATCCAAAGTTCTGAGGTAACAAACATAAAAAAAAAAAAAAAAAAAAAAATACAGTCGAATTGAGAACCTCCTCCTTTTTTTGAAGTCGGTTAAAAATGAAATGAAATGAAATATTGCTTGTAACAAACTTCTAATTAATCATTAGATCATAATCAATAATAATAGGTCATTAATAATCTTTCTTGACTCATCGAAGTCCAATACAATTAATTTAAGTGTATCGAAGCATGTACTTGCGTGCAACTGACTTCCTCTTTCGCTTCCCTGACGTGAATACGTGAAAACGATAATCTATTTACAGTTTGCAACGCGGGAATGAAAGAAATAGAATGTAATCAACAAATATGGCGTCGCATTCTGTTTTGTTTATGTAAAGCGAATAGTTTTTAACCGACTTCAAAAAAGGAGGAGGTTCTCAATTCGACTGTATTTTTTTTTTATGTTTGTTACCTCAGAACTTTGGACTGGGCGAACCGATTTTGATGATTCTTTTTTTAATCGAAAGCTGGTGGCTGTCATGTGGTCCCACATAAATTTTATTGAGATCTGACAACGGCATCCATGAGAAAACTACATAAGTCGTAAATTTGTGTTAAGATGTGCGCGACAAATTGACGAATAACTCAATATGTCGCCAACCGATTTCGATGATTCTTTTTTTAATCGAAAGCAGGCGCTTGTCATGTGGTCTCACATAAATTTGAACGAGATCTGACAACTATGTAGTTTTTGAGACTGAAGTCGATTATTTTTTGTTAGTAAAATTTAGATTATTAATAGGTTTATCGGATAGATGTTTATTTAAATTTGGTTAATTATGCAGATGCAAAAAAGGGTTTTATAAGTTTGACGTACCTGTCTGTGGCATCGTAACTTAAACGAATGGACCGATTATCATGCGGTTATTTTGTTTCAAAGCCACGCGACGTCATCTTTCAAACAAAGATCATCATCAATCGAGATGGTTCTTTGATACAATTTATATGAAGATCTGTTCAGGCGTTTCAAGGTTATCTGCTCTTTTAACTATGTATTAATCTGTACATTTTCAAAATACTTAATGATTAATTAATTATGGGCTATTGAAAAAATGCTAATTTATCAATGCAAGAAAGATCTGATTATTATACTGAAAATTTAATTCATTCCAATGAGTGACTCTAATTATTTTATTAATCCGTTTAATAAATTGATCCATTAAGATTAATCAATTTAAGTCAAATAAAACATTGATTTAGTTTCAAAACATAGGTAATATTATTACAGGTTTCTTATAAATTTATTTCAATAACTTTACAGTCTATGAATTATCATGAATTTTGTGCTTGAACCAATAATCTTATTTTTTATTTGACTGTTCAGTTGATCTTTACTTGTTACGCGGTTTTTAACATCATATTTCTAGTGTTGGACGGTATGTAATAATTATATAATTATTATGTTTTGACACTAAGACGTGAGTGAATATGCTAGCTTTCTCGCATGAGTTTACTAAAATGCTATTTGAGGTCACTTTATATTAATCTGTTTCCGCGATTGGTTATATTACACGCTTTATATTAGCTTCACCTATATGTTTGTTTGTAACTTCTCTTTGGACTTGATTTTGACCCACTTCAAACGGTCAGATTTCTTTCATACTTCGTGGACTTATCTTTCACTACGGGGTTTCATCTAATATCTATAAAAATCTATTTAGCCGGAGCAGTTTAGAATGCTGACCCCAATCCGACGTACTAGGGTGTCGTATGAGATGGAATAATCCAGCCTGCTTGGTGGTATTAGGCTTGGCTTCACCTAATTCTTGACAAAAATTAACCAACTTCAAAATTAGGGATAACTCAAAAACTTCTCATCAGATGTCGCCCAAAAAGTGGGACCACATGACAAGCACTAGCTTTCGATTAAAAAAGAATCATCAAAGTCGATTCACCCAGTCCAAAGTTCTGAGATAACAAAAAAAAAACCTCTGGACCCCCGACCACCTGACCCCCCGACCCCCTGTACCCCCAAAGGCGTTACTAAGTTGGCGCACCAAAGGCGGCTTAAATTGGAGTCCCAGTATTTTTGTAGGTAAGTGTTTTTGTATTTGCTTTTGCGTCAATCTGTTATTTTGAAATTGTTTTTTTTTATGCCAAAGAAGTATAACTTCTCACGCGCGTACATAAGTACACGTTTATGTTTTTGAAGTTATATTTTTAATAGAAAGCTGGTGCTTGTCATGTGGTCCCACTTAAATTTGAGCGAGATCTGACAAGAATTTTTTGAGTTATTTTGAAGTCAGTTATTTTTTGTCAAGAATTAATTTTTAATAGAAAGCTAGTGCTTGTCATGTGGGACCACATAAATTTGAGCGAGATCTGACAAGCAATTTTTGAGTTATTTTGAAGTCAGTTATTTTTTGTCAAGAATTAATTTTTAATAGAAAGCTGGTGCTTGTCATGTGGGACCACTTAAATTTGAGCGAGATCTGACAAGAATTTTTTGAGTTATTTTGAAGTTATTTTTTGTCAAGAATTATTTAATAAGATACTCTTGATTACCATACGATTTATTTGTGGATGAATGGAAAATATTGATAAAATATTTGAAGCTCTGTGAGCAAGATGTGGGAACGTTTTAATTAATAGGTAATTATTAGTTGTGGCTATGTTCATTAAAATAAATAACATGGACATATAGAAATCATGATGGCTTTGAATTAACTGGTCAGTCAAGACCAAGAGGGTGGTTTGGTGTTAATGATTTAATTAACTGTAATATGAGTTACTAGCGCTTTGCTCTGCCCGCGGCTTCGCTCGAGTATTCCGGGATACCTAATAAGTGATATACCTAGATACCTACCCTATATGTTATTCCAGGTCATGGTCTATCTGTGTGCAAAGTTTCATGAAAATCTGTTCAGTAGTTTTTGTGTGAAAGAGTAACATACATACATATATCACAAACTTTCACATTTATAATATTAATAGGATTATTAAATTATGGTGGTAGTTGACCGTTCATAAATGACCACTCGTTCAGTGGTCACCATCATTTATGGACATCCGTAATACCAAAGTCATGGCTAGAAAGGAAGGAAATATTTACTCCGCTTTTTTAGCCGACTATTTTTTTTTATGGAAACAACCGGCAAACGAGCTGACAATCCACCAGATGGTAAGTGGCTATCGTCGCCCATGGACATTAGCGACACCAAAGGTATCACTGATGCGTTGCCGGCCAAGAAAGAAAGAAGAAAAAGAAAGAAAGAACGGGCTCTCAAGCCCCCAGCTGGAACACGACGAATTTAGTACGTAAGTAAACAAGTAATTAAGAATTTTTCTATTTTTCCGTTAAGTGGGCGGGGCTTATCACTTAACACGTTTGGACAGGCACTTTTAGTTAAAATTTAGTAAAATGCTGAAATAATTAAGTAGGTTGTGAAGAATTGTAATTATGAACTAAAGAGATTTACTAAATTATTCACTACGCGCATACGCGAACTAAAAATTATTCACTTGTTAGTTAAAATTTAGTTGTCTACTTAACTATTTTATACGTCTAAACCGGACTTTAAAACTAGTGAAAAAATTGTTTGCCAAATAAAGTCAGGTATACACGTATTAAGTAGTTAAGTAGATAACTAAAAAGTTACTAAATTATCTGTTTACACGTATTAATTTACTTAAAATTTTGTTACCTAGTGAACTATGTACTTAATTAAGTACATAGTTCACTAGGTAACTAAATTTTTATATAATAATAGTCTGTTTTTAGAAGAGACTTCAGTCCGGTTTACACGTAGATATTAATACGTGTAAACCGGACTTAAGTCTCTTTTAAAACAGACTATATATTTTATTAGTATAGATATTGATAACATACCAAATCCACAGACACAACACACGCTATCACTCGACAGTACACGGCTAACTGAAGCCGCAGTACTAACCCCCAACTGTTTTATAATTCCACGTTCTGTTATATGGATACGACAGTTAAATTAATTCTTGACAAAACATAACCGACTTCAAAATAACTCAAAAACTACTAGTCAAATCTCGTTCTTTAAGTAGCATCACATGACAAGCACCAGCTTTCGATTGAAAAAGAATCATCAAAATCGGTTTACCCAGTCGAAAGTTCTGAGAGCAAACATAAAAAAATACAGTCGAATTGAATACCTCCTCCTTTTTTGAAGTCGGTTAATAACTGGTACAGTTTAACAGAAAAAGTGATCACTGAAATAATGGATTATCTACTCTGTAGTCAGTTATATTTGAGTATTGGAGCTATTCAGCTCATTTTTAAACGGCTTCGAAAAAAAGAAGGGGATTTCAATTCAGTTATTTTTTTATGTTTATTACTTCACAACTCCGTCATTGGCCAAACGATTTGGTTTTTTTCGCCCCAAACTCCCCAACTCAGAGTCATTAACGATTACTTTAATCGTTCCTTATTAAAGAATCGCTATACAAATTCTGTACTAGGCAGCGATTTAAGTAACCGTTAGCGATTCGTACGTTTACGAGCGTTAATCTAAAGATTAACATACATTACTTGAGTTTTTGCGTGAAAGAGAAACAAAAATCCATACAAACTTTCACATTTATAATATTACTAGTATTGCCATTAAAACATCCAATATTTTGTGGTTTGGAGAAACTCATCGCAGAATATTCTTCAGTAGCGTCTTAGTTAGTGCACTTGTTGACATATTGCGCGCTCACTCGCACTTATGTCTTAGGTTTCAGTGCAAGTGAGCGCGCGATATATAACTTGTCTGCTATTGATTAAAACTCTGTGGTATGAAAGGCGTATCCACATTACTCGAGCGCGGATCCCACGATCTCCTCTCAGGCTTGAAATACTACATAGTTACAGTTTTTAGCGTGTTGGTCAACGCGAACTAACTGACAAACATAATTTAATTAAATATCACACAGCCTGGGATAATTACGTGTTACCATAGTTTTTATAAGTTATCTAGCTCTTACAATCGGTAGGAGATCAGTTTATTTTTAACAGACTTCAAAAAAAGGAGGTTCTCAATTCGACTGTTTTTTTATGTTTGTTACCTTAGAACTTTCTACTGGGTGAACCGATTTTGATGATTTTTTTTAATCGAAAGCAGGTGCTTGTCATGTGGTCCTACATAAACTTTATTGAGATCTGACAATGGCATCCATGAGAAAACCATATAAGTCTAAAATTCGTATTAAGTATGTGCGCAACAAATGGACGAATAACTCAATATCACGCCAACCGATTTCGATGATTCTTTTTTTTATCGAAAGCATTTTTGTCATGTGGTCCCACATAAATTTGAACGAGATCTGACAAGTAGTTTTTGAGTAATTTTGACGTCAGTTATTTTTTGTTAGTAAAATTTAGATTATGTGTATTTTGGTTTATTAGCTCAGAACCTCGTTATGTATTTGGTTTTTTAATTTGAAAGGGTTATACAGTGAAACCTGGATAAATGGGCCCTAGATGTGTGAAATCCGTTATTGAGAATTATTACAATGTCCCGACATTTTTGCATTGATATATCACCTCTATAAGTGAGAGACATGTTTACATAAATATCTGCCCCGGCCAGGAATCGAACCTGGGACCCCTCGCTTCGCAGGCACCCTGCCTGCTACCAACTACTGTTACCAACTAGGCTACAGGGTACTACATGACAAGCATCAGCTGTTAAATGTAAAAATCATCAAAATCGGTTCACCCAGTAAAAATTAAGAACATCCTCCTTTTTTGAAGTCGGTTAATAAATATTCGAGCTCAGGTCCCCAAACTACCTTAAATACCACCAGCGCATCTCATATTACCTGTAATATATTTCATTAGTTCAGTAGAACGCAGGTTGTGCAAATAGGAAATAACAAGGTAGCCGACCACAGAATCATTTGTAATCATTTGTACCGCAGACAGGGTGTGCATTTCGGATTTCATTGTGTTTGAGTCCCCTCCAGCCTCCTCTTGTCTTCAATGAATTATAGCTGGTGGAAATAAGTGCAAAGAAGTCGTTTGTTATCAATTTCTGGAATATTCTGTAGGTGGCGGAAAGAACTTTGTCAAGTTAGTTAATTTGAAAATATTTTATGGCGGACGCGCAATAAAAAAAAGGGTGCATATACTTTTGTATGCGCGTGAGAAGTTTAAATTCTTTGACATAATTAAATAATTATTTATAATACTTCAATATAACTTCAGTAAAAATCGTTCCGTATAGTCGAATCCGTAATTCGACGGATGACTTTTACAAATAGAGTGTTGCTATTGTAGAAAATTAATGTTGAGGGGTGTCGATATTTCAGCGTCGACGCTTGATTCACCGGTAAAGCGTTGAAAACACGTTTTGTTTAGATGTGCAATGGAAAAACTTTAATTACGTTGTTAAAATTCCATTAATGTGTTTGTAAATCTTATTAAAATAACTTCCATGATTCTATGCCAATTGCCAGCTAAAATCAATAAAGATTAGTTGTATTTAATTAAAAAAATTCAGTCACATTTTTACTGCCAAAAATGCATTAAGCGATAGTTAATTTGATTTTAAAAGTAACTCAAAATATCGATACGGACTTTTTCATTTTGTCGATAAGAACAGTACCTAATGTCTATCTATGTCCTGGCAACATTTGTGCTGGGGGATTGAGACACAGTGCCTTCTTTCTTTTATCTTTCTTAATTGAAATCCCGCTGGTGATATTAATAGTTAATATTGATAGGTAATATTGATTTTAATAGTTCATTAACACTATTATTATTTCTCCATGGGGTCCACCTGGATAGCTACCACCCTTTAAGTTTTCCGCCATTTGACTCGTCGTGTTCCGGCTGGGGGCTTGAGAGACGGTGCTTTCTTTCTTCTCTCTTTCTTGATCATCAGTGATACCCGTCACCTCGTTTGTCGGGTATTTCTATAAAAAATTCACCATCAGAGTCGACCATCTTAAATGTGCAAACAGTTTTTTGATATTAGAAGGGTTAGCAAGGTCGCGGTAAGTACGGTCAGCGCAAGAAATGCTATCAGCAGTACGGTTCCCACAACAATTTGCCTGCGCTGTAATCGCTGCGATGGGCTGTAGTGGGATTCTGAGAATTGATACTTGGGTTTTTGTTGAAGAGTCAGAGGTGGTAAGAGTAAGGTGGTATTCTTTCTTTTTTCTATTTTTTAAATTGGTTGGCAATATTGTCGATGCTTTTGTTACGGATGCCCCATGGGCGGCTTTGGTTATGAAAAAATATAGTTAAACAAGATCCTTATTATTTATCTATTCCATGTTCTTTACTTACTATCACTGAGTTACTGAGCAGCTCTTTTTTATGGAAGCAGCCGGCAAACGAGCTGACGGTCCACCTGATGGTAAGTGACATTCGTCGCCCATGGACATCAGCGACACCAAAGGTATCACTGATGATCAAGAAAGAGAGAAGAAAGAAAGCACTGTTTCTCAAGCCCCCAGCCGGAACACGACGGGTCAATTGGCGGAAGACTTAAAGGGTGGTAGCTATCCAGGCAGACCCCATGGAGAAATAATAATACTATTATAAATAAATATTACCAATATAATCCCTTCGGGTGGCTGTACCACCAGCGGGATTTAGTTGCCTCTTACGACTCCAATCCGGCGTGGGATTGGGGATAGCATTCGAAGCCAACAAAAAAACACATCAAGTATCAAACCATCACGGTCGCGCTATCCTCTCCCGATACAAATACTAACTACAATTACGTTACATCAGAGTCTTATGAGAGTTTTGTTTCAACACGATTTTGACCGGCCGTCCTCGTCGCCTGCTGTAATTGTTATTATTATTTATATGTATGTGTATGTAATCATTATTAAAAAGTAACTATCTCGCAACTTGCTTGGACTTTATTAGCTCAATGTGTTAAATTGTTTCATTTATCTATGGTTATTTAGTTTGTAAATGTTACGAATTAATATTGAAGTGAAAACTTCTTTAGTACGGGGTGATTTGAAATTCGATGAAACGAAACTGTCCTGTAAAAAGAGACAGACACATAAATTCTAAAGTGAGATAGGAAGCATTGGACAGGGGTAGGGGAGTTGAGTTGAGTAGAGTTGAGTTGAGTGGAGTGGAGTGGAGTGGTATCATCTTCCCGAAATTTTACATTCGTCTCATTATCTTGAAAACAAAATTTTTGAAGGTTTCAATTCTACCACGTGTGAATTTCACACATTTTAATTTTTTATTTATTTGTATGGCCATTCATTATTACGTAGACTGCTTTGGCAATTTTTGACCCCCTAATAAAACACATACTCGGACTACTCTTAACTACCCCATCTTACGTAAGATTTTTCTGATTTTAGAAAAGGATCAATTGCACTAAAACACATAGTTTTACGCAAATCAAGGATTTTTAGTTTTATTATAATTTTTAGTATTTTTACTTGTGAAATCTTATGGCTTTACCTCCGCCCTTGGTACTCTTACGTAATGAATGAATGGCCCCTAACCCATACCCGAAATAATTGCTATTTAATTAAATCAGGCGTTACGTTAATTTTATGTTTATGTATAACCTCAGTGTTCATGTGTACCTAGTCAGAACCGGCGTTAAAGGGGGGCGAGGTGGGTCGACGGCCTAGGGCGCCAAAGGAGGGGCGCCACTTTTGGGATGAGGAACAAAAAAAAGGAAAAAGAAAATTCTTAATAAACATTCCCATTGGTTCAGTAATAATCTAAATTTTACTAACAAAAAATAACCGACTTTAAAGTCTCAAAAACTACTTGTCAAATCTCGTTCAAATTTATGTGGAACCACATGACCAGCACCTGCTTTCGACTTAAAAAAGAATCATCGAAATCGGTTGGCGTGATATTGAGTTATTCGTCAATTTGTCGCGCACATTTTTACACAAAGGAGGTGGCCAACATCTGTATGGGCATTTGCCCCATTTGTGAAGTATAATGTACACATATTATTTTTACCTTACATTAAAGCTTACAATATGTACTTTGATAATTTTATCAATAAAAATCTCTAGAACTCGGGATTCTCCTTTTACGGGCAGTTTTAGCTTTTGTAGTTTGACATTCTGCGAAACATATGTAATCGTGAAAAAGTGTTTTAAAGAGCGATTTTTGTATTAAATAAATACTATTTATCTTTTGGATAATTAATTAATATATGTCTTTTACTTTAACTATGACTTTATGACCTTAATCCTACAAAAACAAGTACCAGTAGTACTAAATAAAATATGCGTATTAACTTGTCACCTACCTATCTGTAAATATTCACAAGCAAACGTAATATAAATAAAACTGCATAATATTGATATTATTAAGTGTTTCATTATATACATTTAGGTACACATAATTATGTAAAAATTAAGGAATAAAATATAACAATAGTACCAAATAAGGCAAATAAAGTGATGCATTCAATTTTTTTTCAAATTCAAAATCATTTATTCGTTTAGGTATCATTGATACACTTATGCACGTAATTTTTTAATCAACCAGCTTTTCGCAAAGGTGCTTTGTCATGGAGGACAAGAAAAGCTGTAAAAAATCTCCTCAACACATCTTTTAAAAATAAAAATACATTGATGTATTTATTACAAAAAAATATACAGCTTGTACAGAACTGGTTGCAGAGCTGGTCATTTCCATGCGTCTTTGTCATTTATGTACTCATCTACAGTAGGTATAGTAGGCTTTGCCTAAAAGTTGAAAGAAAAAATGTTAGGAGCCTATTATAAAATAGAACTTATTTTCTAAACGTATTGCAAAAAAACAGGAATATTGTACATTGCCGCGTGAACCTAGTCGTAGTAAGCACTACTTACTAGTAAAGAAAAATGCTATACCTGTACTGCAGTGATCCATTCTACCAATATGGATTGCTAAGGAAGATATGGAGTGGAGTGAATATCAACTGCGCAATTAATGCACCTCATGGCAAAAAATCAAATACAATTAATATTTTGCAGAAATGAAACTGAAAAATATTATTTTGGCAAATGACAATATAGTAGACATTCGCACTTCTGTCAGCCAATTGTCAACCTCCAGTGATGCCGGTCACTCACATTCGCGCGAATACGCGAACCCACAAGTGTGGGACGACCTTCGCGAATGATTATGTGAAGTTTTGGAGGCATTCGGGGTTTTCCAAGCTGTGTCGGTTTTTTGCCGCACATCAAAGCGCGCGAACCTCGAACCTTCGTGTAGTCTCCCACACATTCGTGCGACCAGTTGCGCACACGACTAAAAAGGTGATGTATCTCCTAATTTTTCGTGGTTCGTGGCGTCTAATCGTACTAACATTTATTTTCTGTATTGAAAATGGATTTGAATGACAACAACATAATAACAACAGCAAGATTGAACATTCGTGAACAAAGTGTAGGAGGAAGCGGAAATGGGCTTGTATACTCATATGCGAACCCATTTGCCTGACCGCCCTTCACATACGTGCAAACATTCGTAAAAATGTCAAACATTTGCGCGCATGTGAGTGACCGGGGTGATAGCAATGGAGGTAGTAAAAGTATATTTGTATACAATACAACTTATTATTATTGTTGTTCAGCAACGGGGTTTCGTGGTCCATCCAATGAATACGTTTATTATTCGTAGTTTAAAAATCGTTTAATTCGTATATTGTTACAAGGAAAAAATTTATAACGTATGTGAGTATGCAACGTGTGCAATGGTAGCTCGCGTAGTGAGGCATCCTACACCGGCTTCTTTCATGTGTAGGGTTTTCCCCGGCAGTCCCTAGATGGCGCTACCAACAGCAAGCGGCGACATGCCCCCGGCCTTGGAAGCATCTGCTTTCAACTGGACTGGCAAAGCGCATATTCTTGAAAAGGCTCTTCTAATGAGTCCTGTCGCAGTAGTGATGTCTGCGACACGTGATATTCCATCAGCACCCGGAAACACTCTGGTAACTCGCCCGAGACGCCATTTTAAAGGAGGCAAATGATCTTCCTTGATAAGGACAAGGCTCCCCAGAACAATGTCGTCCTTCTTGGTCTTCCACTTCGTTCTGGTTTGAAGTTCAGCCACGTATTCCGTCGACCACCGTCGCCAGAACTGCTGCCTCAGCTGCTCGACGTGCTGGTAGCGTGTGAGTCGCGACGTCTTCGCATCTGCCAGGTCTTCGCTCGGTGGAGCAGTCAACGGTCGGCCTATGAGGAAATGACCGGGAGTGAGTGGAGTGAAGTCAGAGGGATCAGTGGACAAGGGAGAGAGGGGACGGGAATTGAGAATGGCTTCGATTTGTGTTAAAACAGTGCTCAACTCTTCAAACGTTAAATTAGCATTCCCTACTATACGTCTAAGATGGTATTTACATGTCCTTACCCCACTTTCCCATAAACCTCCCATATGGGCAGAATATGGTGGTATGACCTTAAATTGAATCCCGTCATTAGCGGTGAAATCACTAATTTGTTTCGAATTTTGTTGTAAAAAAGATGATAATTCCTTTGCGGCACCTACGAAATTTTTGCCGTTATCGGAGAAAATAACATTCGGCTTACCGCGTCTGCTAATAAAACGTTTAAGCGCTAAAATAAAATCGTCAGTGGATAGACTGGTGACCAGTTCTATGTGTACAGCTTTAGTAAGAAAACAAACAAAAAGGCATATGTAACCTTTAGCTAGCCTTGCACCTCTGCCCTTCCGATTGAGTATCATTATTGGTCCTGCATAATCCACGCCCGTACGCATAAACGGAAATCCAGGATCCAAGCGTTCAGAGGGCAAGTTGCCCATGATCGGAGTTAAGGTCTTCCCTCGAATACGTGTACAAGTAATACAATCACGCACAGTTTTACGAACTAGATTCCTAGCGCTCAATACCCACCAAGACTCACGTAGACTTGATAAAAGAAGCTGCGGCCCAGCGTGGAATAGTCGTAGGTGTTCATGTGTCACCAATAACACCGATAGTGGATGTTTACTACAAAGTAATACGGGGTGCTTCTTATCGTAATCAAAACTCGTAGCATTACACAGTCTTCCACCGACACGAATTAAGCCATGCTCGTCTAAGAATACATTTAAACCCAAAATACGGTTCATGTCCTTCGCGTTTGTTTTAATAGGTAATTTATTAATTAAACATTCGTATACGTCTGGAAATAATTGTCTCTGAGCGCATCTAACCAACAGCCGCTGTGATGCATTCAACTCGTCAACAGTTAAGGAACCGGTTTGTTGTTTTGATGCGCCTGCGCCAGCTTGACCGCGCTCGGTCCGCTTGCATCTTATGTTTGTAATGAATCGCAATACGTAGGCCCATACGCGTTTAAGTCTATTGTAGGATGAATATTTATCGAATTGTATTATCTCATACGGACGAACACTAACAAGATTAGTTGTATGAGGTTTTAATTCGGGCAAATCTTGCAAATTAATCGAATCACTTCGGATTGGAACATTTGAAAGGTTATAATTGTCATGATCATGTAAGTAAGATGGACCATTCCACCATAATTCAGAGCGTATTAATAAATTGAGCGGTAATCCTCTGGATAGTAGATCAGCGGGATTGTCCTGGCTCGACACATGCAACCAAGCGGAGTCACCGGTCAGTTCGTTTATTTCTGTGACGCGGTTCCGTACAAATACCTTTAATAAATGTGGTGACATGCCTAGCCAACCGATGACTATTGTCGAGTCGGTCCAGAAGTAGACTTTAGTGAACTCCAAACGTAAACTGTCTCTAATTCGTTTGTAAAGTCTCGCACCCACCAGGGCTGCGCAAAGTTCCAACCTAGGTATACTAATCGACTTTAGTGGGGCTACTTTACCTTTAGCACACAACAATTTTACGTCAATATTAGTGTTATTATTATATGTACGGATGTAGGCACATGCACCGTAAGCATTCTGAGACGCGTCGCTAAATATGTGGAGTTCTTTATGCTGTACATAATCGCTCATAACATGACGTGGAATTTTTAAATCTGGTAAACACTTTAATGTCGCGATGAAGTTATTCCAGGTGACAGTGATATCATGTGGTACTGGAGTATCCCAATCTATTTCACTGAGGGTGTATAACTTCTGTAATAATAATTTCGCGATAATAACTGTTGGTGCAAGCAAACCTAACGGGTCATAAATTTGCGAAATAATTGATAACATCACGCGTTTGGTTAAATTTGGAACATTGGAATAATCTTCAACCTTTGTAGCATAGTATAGCTCGTCAGTATCATTATACCAACCGATACCTAAAGTTTTATTTTGCGTATGTTGATCTACAAACCGATGAGTTGACGTGTTATGAGTGACGTTAGAATTAAATGTCCACTTACGAAGTGAAAAACATCCAGATTGTAAGACCTCAGTTACCCTTTCGCAATTTTGTAATAGTTGTTGATAATCATCATCACCTGTTATCAAATCATCAACAAAAATGTCTTGTGTAATAATTCGAGATATGACGTCATCGTTACAGTCTAACGCTAACTGCCGTATACAGCGCATACTGAGATATGGAGCTGATGCAGTCCCGTACGTGACTGTATTTAGCTGATAAACTGATAAAGGTTTAGAAGGGTCATCTCGCCAAAGGACAAGCTGCAGAGCCCGTTGGTCAGGTTGAATGAGAACTTGTCTGAACATTTTCTCAACATCTGCACACGCGACGTACTTAAATTGCCTAAAACGCAACAGAATGGAGAAAATGTCATTTTGAAGAGCAGGACCTGGAAATTGAATGTCGTTTAACGATTTGTTACTTGATGTTAAGGCACTCGCATCAAATACGACTCGTAACTTTGTCGTTGTACTATCTTTAATAACACCATGATGAGGCAGAAAGAAATTAGGGGTATCAAAATTATTTATACGCGTCATGTGACCTAACGCTTCGTACTCATTCATGAAGTCAGTGTATAAACGTTTATATTCAGGTGAACGTTGTAATTTTCTCTCTAAAGAAAGAAATCTGATTTTAGCTGAATTATATGAATCCCCCAACGTATCAGGCGAATCTTTGAGTGGAATGCGGACCGAAAACCTACCATCCCCCTCGCGTTTAGTAGTTTTCATAAACAATTCCTCGCATAATTGTTCATCACGAGTGAGAACATTAGTTGATTGAGTAACTACGTTTTCAACCTCCCAAAATAACTTTAATTGGTTTTCTAAAGATTGAGTGAAATTGCAATGAACCTGATTTGAATTATTTTCAAACCCTTTCGCGTATATTGGCCCGGAGAGTAACCAACCTAACTTTGAGTTCTGGAGGTACGGACCGTTAACTAATCGAATTTTATTTTCCTCTAATATCTCCCAGAACAGTTCCGCGCCGATTAACAAATCTATTTCTGAAGGAATATGAAACGTGGGATCTGCTAGTTTGATATTATTCGGAATACGTATACAATCGGTATCAATGGTCGTCGAGGGCAAACTGGTTGTTATGCGCTGCAGGACAAAACACTTAACCGATTTACTGTAATCGTTTAATTTAGAACGTATAGTAATCTCGCATAATTGATTTGATTGTGTCACAGATTGAGCGACACCCAAAATTCGTATAGTGGACTGTATGGAAGGCGCGTTTAATCGTTTTCTTAAGTTATCCGATATAAAACAATGTTGGCTACCATTGTCTAACAGCGCTCGGGCTGTATGTATACGTTTATCCCGGTCTATTATCTCCACCAACGCCGTGCATAGCAACACGGGTTGCAGGGACCGTAGACGAGATGATTCACCGTCAGAACTAGCCAGTGAATGGTAAGACTGCTGTGTATCAATAGATAACGAATGCAGTGCGGCCGACGGGTTATGAAGTGATGTGCGCTCGCTACGCACACACGTATCTGATGCATGATCGCTGTCGAATGTACCGCCGTGAAGTAGGGTATTATGTTTGCCACGACATTGCTTGCAAGTCCCGAACAAACAATCAGCAAACGAATGGCCGGCTCGTAAACAATTCCTACATAATTGTTTTTCGGTTACAAATTTAATTCTATCTCTCAGTGATAAATTTAAGAAGGTGTAACACGTATAAAGTGCATGATTTTCGTTACAAGAAGGACATTTTACGGCCCGTTTGTACAGGTTATCGTTAGACGATTTGTTCCTTGAACTTGAACTTGTAACGTAGCTGTGTACCTGCGAGTTATGTGTATTGTGTGATTGTTTACTGGCTATATTAATTGTAGGTTTACCTATGGATTTATTATGATTATGATTTGCGTTTATCATGTCCAAAGTATCAGCTTTATTTCTGAGAAATGAGAGTAAATCGTCTAACTTTAACCGTTTAGAATCCGAAAGAATAGAACCTTTGTGATTTTCCCAATCGCGTTCAGTTGCGGAGTCTAGTTTTGAAGTGATCAAGTAAATAACGATAGTGTCCCAGGACTCCGTTGGTTCGTCCAATGTTTTAAGGGCCCGTAAATTCCTCAAAACGGTATCTATTAATTTTCGAATTTGTAAATGTGATTCTTGCTTTAAATGAGGAATAGAAAAAAGTGATTTTAAATGGTTGTGAACAAGAAGCCTACAGTTATGGAACCTGTTCTCTAATAAATCCCATGCGTGTTTGTAATTACTTGGCGTAAATTCTAAAGCACTAATCACCTGTAAAGCACTACCGCTCAGTGAAGACCGTAAATAGTGAAATTTCTGGATTTCGTCTAAATCTGAACGTTTATGGATCATGGTAGTGTATGAATTTTTGAATTCTAGCCAGTGATCAAACGAACCATCAAAAACAGGCAATTTAATATCAGGTAACTTTACTCTAGATAACCGACTATTAGATTTTACACTAGAACTATCACCAGTCTCTCCCCTTTCGATTATATTTTCAGCCGTTGCTAATATGTTAAAATAAAGTGACTCAAAAGATTCAACGTAAGCTACATTAGATGGAATTTCCGACTCTGGAGAAATCAATTCTATCTGATTTTCTAGATTATTAAATGTCTTAAATAAATCTGTAGCAGCCTGCATTCTAAATTTTATCTCTTTTAGCTGCAATTGAGATGGATCAGTAGAATCAAATGAATCTAGATACTTCTTGAACTGAGTCAACCGACCCTTTATGTTACCGCGTTGTTTCCTAAGGTCAATTAGATTATTAGCTTGCATTCTAGTTGGGGAAATAGACGGACTGGATGAAGGAACAGTTAATTTTTCTTCACCAACCATTATGAAACGGAATGACTGAGAAAGTAGAGGTAAGGACTAAGGTACTCACGCAAAATAGCACTAAGACGATAATTATTTGATTAAAGCACTTGAACACAGTTTTAACACAATCGTTTAGGAAAGGAAAAGATGTAGATGGAAAACCTGACCGTTAAACTGAATCCACTCGAATGTAGGCGCTGGCACGACGACTTCGGTTCTTCGCCTTCTTAATTTGTAGAAATTCGGCTCGCTGGATCAAAATTCTATGTTCAGCAACGGGGTTTCGTGGTCCATCCAATGAATACGTTTATTATTCGTAGTTTAAAAATCGTTTAATTCGTATATTGTTACAAGGAAAAAATTTATAACGTATGTGAGTATGCAACGTGTGCAATGGTAGCTCGCGTAGTGAGGCATCCTACACCGGCTTCTTTCATGTGTAGGGTTTTCCCCGGCAGTCCCTAGATGGCGCTACCAACAGCAAGCGGCGACATTGTTAATTTATTATAACTACTCACGGCGGAGTTCAGAAGAAAATTAAAATTCTAGTTATGTTTTAATAAATGGAAAATATGTCTTTTCAGAGGACTAAAACCTTGTACAAAAAAAACGTATTTTAACCATTTCCGGGGTAAATATTGGCCACCTCCTTTACGACTTATGTGGTTTTCTCATGGATGTCATTGTCAAATCTCAATAAAATTTATGTGGGACCACATGACAGCCACCAGCTTTCGATTAAAAAAACAATCATCAAAATCGGTTCGCCCAGTCCAAAGTTCTGAGGTAACAAACATAAAAAAAAAATACAGTCGAATTGAGAACCTCCTCCTTTTTTTGAAGTCGGTTAAAAAAATTTTCGAGCAAAAAAGCTCGATTTATTTTCTTATGTGGGCGCTACAATGTTCTTGCCTAGAGGGTCAGTGGCTCTAACGCCGGCACTGTACTTAGTGTAAACAAACTAAATATAGGTACCTACTTCTGTTTTATTGTATTTTGTGCCGTAACAGATAATCCTATATCCTGTTACACAGACTATAGCCAGTTAATTAAGCCAGTTAAGTTAATCTCGAAGATATCAGTCATGATAATCTGTGCTATTGTTATACGTGCATCTAAAAAGTTAACGATTTTAATTATTGTAATTATTATACCATTATTGCGACGTAGTTAGCGAAATGGTATCGTGGATGTAAGTTTTCATCTACATATGTTATTTTGAGTTCGTACCGGTTGTTGTCGTAAGAAGCCTATTGGAGGCCTTGGAGGGCATGAATACTTCTGACACTCGGGTTGGCCACTAACCCCTCCACCAATCCGCACTGGAGCAGCGTGGTGGAGTATGCTCTAGGCCTCCTCAAGAGGAGAGAGCCATGCAGGGGCGTAGCTACCGCCGTATCAGCCGTATCAATTATACGAGGCCCCCACTAACACTCCCAAAAAAAGCTCGCCAGCGGCCTACGACCGCTCCACTCCTTTTATATTTGACAGCTGACGTCGAGGGGGCCCCACAACAAATATTGATATGGGGCCTCCTTAGGGCTAGCTACGCCACTGGACCCATGATAAGTAGTGGACCATCAATGGGTTGAATTGAAGGCAACCTCCTGCTTGTTGAACACCGCACGAGGCTATGACGTCAGTCTACCACTGGTCTTCGTACCACACTATAATGTAGGGTATCGTTGAAAAGGTCTTTCAAAAATATGATGGGTTGGGTTGGGTCTCTTAAGACCATTTTTGGAATAAAGTGCTAATTTTATATAGAATCAAATGTTTCCCCCTGCCTGCTAAACTGTTGAAGTTGGACAAGTGAAAAAATTCTCAAAAATAGGATAATAAAACAAGGAAAACTATCATCGCTATGTTAGCATAAGTAGTTAATGAGTAATTATCGATAAAATTACTACTTCGGAACCCTACATTGCGCGTGACTTGACACGCACCTGTCCGGTTTTTTAAAATTATTTCACTATTTTGTCAGTTTATTATATTGTTATTGTTATTCTTATCATAATGTGACACTATCATAATGTGTAACTTATTCAGTTGGCTAGGCCCTAGCTAGGACCAAAGATATTGTAGGAATAATATTACTGTTGCTGTCTGTATTGCCTAGGCTTGGACCAAAATTTTATTACAAGCCAGCAATTTTAAAAGTGCTATTACTAGCGACATCTATTATATAGATCTTGAATTACTTACCTTTGAGTACTGCGTACGTATATTATAGTAGTCACATCTATTGATGGCTTCATGTATAACAACTAACAATAAGAATTTGCGATTTATTGCGTTTTTTAACCGACTTCAAAAACGGTGGAGGTATTCAATTCGACTGTATTTTTTTTTATGTTTGTTACCTCAGAACTTTCGACTGGATGAACCGATTTTGATGATTTTTTTTTAATCAAAAGTTGGTGCTTGTCAAGTGGTCCTACTTAAATTTGAGCAAGATCTGACTGGTAGTTTTTGAATTATCCCAAATTATGAAGTCGATTATTTTGCGTCAAGAATTATTTTATAATGTAGAGTAGTGGTAAAACACCTATGAACCTATTTGTAAAGTTTGATTTATTACAAATACATAAAGACCATAATAACTTGGTTGGTATATAGTGAGTGAGTGTCTGCCAATCGTGAGGTTCTGGGTACAATTCCCGACAGATAATTAGCAGATAGTTTGCTTCGTCATTCGTTATACGTACCGCGAAGGATTGGAATAACTTGCCTGCGTCGGCGTTCCCGCCAGCCTATGACGTGGATGTCTTCAAGAAAAGAGTGAATAGGCTTTTACTAAGTTAATGTGCTCACCGCCTTGGACCACATCTCCACTTACCATCAGGTGGGATCGTGGTCAAGCATTAACTTATTTGTGTAAAAAAAGAAGATAAATCAGGATTGGTCTTTGTGTCCCGCTTATTATGTATTGGCTTTTATTTATGTTTGAGTGTTCGTTTCATTTTATTTTGCCCTCGTTTTCCGAGATAAGTTGTACCTACCTAGGTATAACTTATTCCAAATTATGATCTACCTGGCCTAACTGGGTAATAAATATCATGAAAATCCTTCAGTACATTTTGCATGAAATGCAAAAATGCTTTTAGCCGTATTTGGGCGGCTTAGAATACTAACCCCAATTCCACGCCGGATGGGTGTTGTAAGAGGTGACTAAATCTGGCCCGCTGATGGTAGGGCCCCTCGAAAGATTATGTTGGTAATATTGATTTTAATTGTTAATTAATACCATTATATTACTACTATTATTTCTCCATGGGGTTCGCCTGGATAGCTACCACCCGCATGAGTCAGCCGTCAAACGACTCGTCGTGTTCCGGCTGGGGGCTTGAGAGCCAGTTCTTTCTTTCTTTTTCTTCTCTCTTTCTTGGCCGGCAACACATCAGTGATGCCTTTGGTGTCGCTGATGTCCATGGGCGACGATAGCCACTTACCGTCAGGTGGATCGTCAGCTCGTTTGCCGGCTATTTCCATAAAAAAAATTAGGATATGTAACACCCGGTCAAACCAACACTAGTAACATAGAACGCATAAAAACTTGTACGCTTCAGTGATCGCATAGTTAGTACACATTAATTTACAGTTAGGGCTTAGTTTAAACCAGCACTGAGCTAACATAGCTGAGCGATAAGCGGAAACGCTCATCACTTGACTCTACATAAATTAATGTCAACATTTTCAAATGGTTTCCATGATCTGCTTGAGAAAGCCCACAGTGTGTTAAACTTGTCAGATTACCTCTCACATGTACTATCTATCAGACAATATTTTTTTTTGTTTTTTGGCGTAATAACGTCTTATAAATCGATGAACACCGGCTGCACGCACGAAAAACTGTCACGTTCCGCCTGAGCCTGAGCGTGCAAGAGAAGTCACTTCACGAGAGACTTCACAGGAGGATAATCTAGTACAAATATTATTGACTTATATTTATATAATATTATTTATATTATAATCCGTATGGGGACAGCCCTACCACAAAGCGCGGACGTCGCCGGCCCGGCCTGTCGGCATGGTAAAGATTGCTGCTAAGGAAAAACCCTAAATTTATTTTTATTTTATTTTACATCATGTTTAATTATAATTTGAAGGTTTTCTTTCACACCTATCACCACGCATAGTTATTTAAAATTAAATAAACCGCGTTGTATTGGCCGAGTCCTTATTAAGCACGGTTCACAGCATTCGCGGTGAACGATCGCATAGACGAGAACTGGGTACACTACCCTGCCATTAATGTTCTTTGGTTATTTTTGGATTACAATACCTAATTACTTTATTTTAGTTATATTTCTAATCTCTTCTTGTCTAGGAAAACAATTCACAAATACGGTAACATTACCATCAAGCGTTTTAAAAAAAAACTTGAAATATAATTTAATAAATTAAATTTATTCACGTCAGTTTTTATCAATCATTTTAATGTTAAATACACATAAACAAAATTCCATTAATTTATTATTAATAATTCCCTAATATTTTCCTTAATTGATTTATTATTCGATTTTGAAATGTGACGTCACTTAGGACCCCTCCCACCCTTTGTCACACAATGTCACACTATATCGACCCCCCCCCCCCTAACGTGTGACGTAATTTATGGCCCCTACGAGCCCGCTGTAACTGCCCTAATCTTTACCTATTTATCTGTTTGTTGATCACAGATTTTTTGCTTAAAACGGACTTTTAGGTTAGATTTATTTTAAAATTTTCAACGGACTCTTGACTCATGTGTGTGCTATTGTTTGAAATCGGTGATCCGTCAAGTAATGAAGTATGCTCAACTATAATAAACGAGTAACCGCCCTCGCTTTGCTTCGGTTTTATTATTTTTTTACACCTTGGGTTACATTATTGGAGTTTTATTAAGGATCCCTATTTTTTTTGAAAATTTAATATAGCTTATTTTACCCGGGGATAGTGTAGATTCCCAACAGTGAAAGAATTTTTCAAATCGGTTCAGTAGTTTCGGAGCCTATTCAATGCAAACAAACAATCAAATCTTTCCTCTTTATAATATTAAGTATAGATAAATGGCTATATGGGCATCCTGATATTTTTTATGGTAACAGCCGACAATCGAGAGGATCAAAGACATTAAAGTCATCATATCTGATGCTTTGCCAGCCAAGAAGTAAAGAAGAAGAATAAAAAATTACTGGCTTTCAAGTCCAAAATAATTAAATGTATCTACATAATATATGAGGAGTGATTTTTCAAAAGGCCTTATTTCCAATGTTCACTTGATTCTAGATTTTTACGGAATCCTGTAGTCAAGGCAAAATCACACCTAAAAGCGACAACTGTTTAGATTAAAGCGCCGTATTTCTTTTAGTAAAACGTACATCAATATTTGTTTTTTTTTTCAAAACGGCACATTTCCACACAATTTTATTATCAGGTCAATGGTTAGTATAATTTTAAACAAAACGCCGTATTTCCCGCATATTTTGTAACGTTATTCTAAAATTTGAAACAGAACGTCATATTTCCTTTACTTGAACTAACCCACAAAAAAAGCTTGTGATTAGTGAGAAATAGGTGAGAACCTGTGATGAAATCCACTTCGTCCACTTTCTTTCAAGTTTCATGGTAACACCGCGACCGTAGACAAATTAAAAAAGAGTTGGTTATGCTGTTACGTCAAAACGTAACAGCACGCAGTACGTAAGAAACCCACATTTTGAAAAATCTCACGTGAGATTGGGGGTGGGGGTTGAATAAAATCTCACGACATCTCACCAGTGGGGGAGGGATGAGAGGTTTGATACCTTAGATTTGTTGTGGCACACTTGCTGCATGTTTTTGCTCTCCTAGTGCTGACTGCAAGGAACTTCGTTCCATTTCAAAAAACTTGTTCCAAAAAACTTGAGAGGTGTCAAAGGGCACCCCCTTGACACCTCTTAAGTTTTTTTTTCATCTGATAAGACGCTTTTACAAAGTGGGTTCCATACCTACCCACCCCAGAATGAATGTAACAAAAAGCCTAATTTCCTTTGTGTATAACAAAAGGGCATAATTCCAATTTGTTTCATACAAAAGCTCTTATTTCCTGTGGTAGCAAACAAAAGGTCATATTTCCAAAAGTTTTTTATTTAAAAAAAATAAAGACCAAAAAAAACTTATAATCAGGATGCCCTCTGTCTTTAAAGACAATTTTACAACGATATTCACTAATTTAAAAATTTTAAAATAATAATTCTACTTGTCAAAGAAATTTAAGAGTTTCTGAAAATTTGTTCTTAATGGAAATAAGGCCTTTTGAAAAATCTCTCCTCATATGTACTTAGAAGTACGCTTCCGAACGTCTTGTGTTTGTGTTCCTAATACATTTATAAAAAAAGGGTTTCGGGGGCGATTAATCGATCTGGCTAGGATTCATTTTTAGAAATGTCATTATATCTGTGTTTAAAAACTGTGTTTAAAAACTGCTACAATAGACTCTTCCTGACATCTATCGGCCAGTAGCAACACTAAAGCTACTTCAGTAGATGGCGTTGTTAAGCAACACTAAGCCAATTTCCAAAAAAACGTGATTTATGAAAAAAAACCGAGCAAACCTCAATCATTCGGGTGCTAATGATTATGAGGAGAAGCGTCACATCAAGATTATCAGAAGAAGAGACCAAACAGTCATTCAAATTCAAATTCATCGGTCATCCAGGTACTACTCATTTACAACTTTAAGTGCATAGTGCGTTACAGAAAAAAAAAATCGCAATGTTGTACAGTTTTCACTATTGGCGGGAAAACGTGAAAAAAAACTGGTTTTACAAAACAGAGCAAACACGATTACGTTGCTACAGATTAAATACGTTACGCACCAGGTACTCCACACAATATGACACGACGCACACACGCGAAACGACAACAGGTGGCTACACACACTTACCTATCGTGTATACAGGTTGTTCCTTGTAAAGTATACTTTTACTAATATAAAATAATATATACATTTTTATTATAATTATGTATTTTTATTTTATATTTTAATAAATAAACACCACAAAGAACATAAATTTAAATTTTAAACAAACTTACGCATTTTAAAAAAATTATTGTTTAAGTACATAATAAAGGATGTTGTAATTAATAATTAAATAATAATGTAAGTAGGTTGTACATGTTTTAACTTAAAACATAAAATAACCCAATGTCTTGCGTAACTTATAGTAGTCAGACAATTAAAGCATCAAAACCATGATGACAGCGAATATTTAAAAGGAAACAGAGTCATTACGGGTTTATCAAGGACATTGGTGTACCATAATTGCTTTAATACGAGGTCTTCCGTAAGTCCACTTAAATACCATCACATAACTTTGTTGAATTCTTCCATACAAAAGTTATGGGTTATAATTTATGTCTCAAGCAAAATTCGTGTTTAATTTTTTTTTTTTTACTTACAATAAGTTAATGCTTGACCACAATCCCACCTGATGGTAAGTGGAGATGTGGTCCAGGATGTTGAGCGCACTAACTTAATAAAAGCCTATTCACTCTTTTCTTAAAGACATCCACGTCATAGGTGGGCGGGAACGCAGACGCAGGCAAGCTGTTCCAATCCTTCGCGGTGCGCACAATGAATGACGACGCAAACCGCCTCGTCCGTACCGGTGGGATGTTCACCACGAAAGGGTGGATACCCGCCGTGCGTCATGACGTTCGATGGAGGAACGGGGAAGGGGGAATTAATTCAAATAATTCCTGCGCACACTCTCCAAAATGTGCCCTATAGAAAACCGAGAGGCTGGCTACTCTGCGCCTGTGCTCGAGGCTTTGCAGATTGTTCTTAACCAAATCTGAGTCACCAATGAGCCTCTTCGCACGCCTCTCCATCGAATCCAAAGCAGAAAGGTAACATTTGGCTGCACCTGCCCAAATATGAGAACAGTACTCCACACACGGCCGAACCTGAGCTTTGTATAGCGTTAACAGTTGCTTTGGTGTGAAGTACCGCCGGACCTTCGCAAGGACGCCAAGTTTCCTTGCACCAACTTTAATTTTGGATTCGATGAACCGCCCAAAGTTAAGCTTGGAGGATATCTCAACTCCTAATAACTGAGGGCAGTCGGTATAATCCAAGGGCACATTCTGAAAAGTAGGAGCCAAGGTGAGCGGGCTCCTTTTGGCGGTGAAGAGACACGTCTGTGTTTTAGTGGCGTTGAATCTCACAAGGTTGGCTTCGCCCCATTCGGACACAGCCCGAAGTGTGAGATTCACACGTTCCACCATCGCCTCTCTTTCTGACTGAATTTCATGCCTACTGGCCTTGGAACTCGGTAGAACTTGGAACTTGGTTAATGATAGAAAAAGTAAAATGATATCATCCTATTCAATTCTATCCACGACAATTAATCCAATTTGATGATTTTCAATAAATCTAACAATTTCAACATAGAACACTCTGTATACCTTATCATACGGTAACGTGTAAGCAATCTACCAATTTAATTATGCATTTATAATAAACTTTATTTTAATACCATAAAGGTTATTTTTGTCTGCGCACCTTGATACCTTACTTTGTTAAGTTAGTCAAATGTCCAGTATATTTTGAGCTACCCTGCCCCGCAGTGTGGTAACAATGCTAAACGGAGTTGCAGGTATTGTACGGAGTAGCAAAGTTCATTATAATTGGTGGAGTTCCTACCAATTTTGATAATACATTTCGTATTCACACTTGCGTGCTAGCGGCGGACGGACGAGCCGCCATTTTGTTTTTTTTATTTTTTTTATTTGTAATACAGTGCCTTGATAACTGTGAAAGGACATTTTAGTGAAAAGTGCGTTTTACATTTTGAAAAGGATTTGATTTTTTTGTAAGTATTTTTATTACGTCATTTCAAGCTATTCAATTTATTTATCGCGCACTAACATAATTACGTTCTTGAAAATTCTAAGAATTATTATTATAGGTATTTGTGGGTAATTTCTGCATTATGCATTTACAATACAATTTATTGCAAATAGAATAAGAGCTACCGAGTTATTTGCGTCTTTGTCTGTGGAATAATTTGCCAAAGACAACCTCCAGTAATCAAAGTTCCAACGCTTAGTACTTTGATAGTTGGTCTCTTGCTTGGGGTCCTGGGTTCGATTCCAGCATGAAACAAAATTATAATAATTGTCACTTTTTTCGGTGAAATTTACGTAAAGAAACTTATTAACTTGTTTTGTTTTCTATAATATTGTTTTATAAAGTATGATGTAAGTCCATGAAACCCTACTGGCAGTATGACAATGTATTGTTAATTACCTAACTAAACTTACACCCACACATTCGTTCTAGAATTCCTCGTATCATAGATGGCATGAACTTATAAATGAGACATCACAAACACTTGAAAATTAAACTTATTTGTCACAATGACCGGGCCGGGAATCGAACTAGGGGCTACGCGAGCAATTGACCATTTAGAGTCACTTCTGCACCGGTATATCACATTCGATACATTTTTGATGAATAAACGAACTTACCTACGTGAAATTCTATCACAATTTATCCGAAGAGCTTCATTCGAAGTTGAAATATTATTTCTGTTTGTGCGCCTCAAATCTTGCAATCTTAATTAGACCTACTTCCTCTTATTATTAAGAGCTGAAATTTAACAAATGCTTTAGTTCTGATGAAAATACATTTTTGTGATAAGCTTGGCCTGATACTACATCCAGGTTTGGCTCCAGACGAGGGAACTCCTTGACGGCTGACAACACAGACACAATATTTTTATTAAGTTGTTGATACAAATATCTGTACAACGAGCAGACCGCCACTTGATGATAAGTGGTTACCATCATCCATGGACATCGGTTACACAACAGGCAAAGCCGGTGTTACCAGCCAAGCAGCAAGGGGTGACAATTTTTAGGGTTCCGTACGAAAAAAAAGAAAAATGAAACCCTTATACTATAAGGGATACATTGGATAACTTAGACTTTCTTTCTTTCTTTCATAACTAGTAGCTAAATGTATCGTTTATGCACTTGTTTTTAGTATTAGATGTGTTTGCCTATAATTGAAATTACTTGTACCCATACTAGTATCTCAAACCTACATGTTCATACAATGTAATATAAACAATGTAATCTCGTTGGCAAACCTGAATAAATAAATAAATAAAAATAAATAAATAGGATAAGGGGATATATAGAATAACCCTTATAGTATAAGGGTTATCCTATAAGGCTTATAGTTCTTTACTTAAATATTACAGGAAAACCATAAGTAGTCTATGGTCTTATTCTAAGCTATGGTCTTAAAAAACGGCAAAATAAATAAAATAGAAAAATAACGGTAAATACATAATCAACGTACGAAACCCTCTTCAAGCGAGTTTAACTCGCACTTGTCAAGTTTATTTTTTAAGGAAACAGCCGGCAAACGAGCTGACGATCCATAATGGTAGTGGCTATCGTCGCCCATGGACATCAGCAACACCAAAGGCATCACTGATGCGTTGCTGCTCAAGAAAGAGAGAAGAAAAACAAAGAAAGAACTGTCTCCCAAGCCCCCAGCCGGAACACGAGTTGTTTGGCAGCTGACAAACTCAGCAAACAAATCGCGGGAATAAATTGAATTGGTGTTATTGATTTAGATGATTATACTTTTGTAATCATATCAATATAGACGCGAATCGCAAAGCAAAGTAAATATTAGTTTTAATCAACTGTTCTATTGTTACAACCTGACGTACAATTTATAGATTCAACGCTTTGTTTACTTGTGTCGTAGTATTAGTAAATCATCACGACCTTTTACACGACTGCAAGAAAGGGTTGCTGGTTGGTTATTTTTCGTGCGTATCTTATATGTGTGTAGATATGTGTGTAATATTCTTTATTACCTTATAATATCTTCCAAACCAGTGGAAAAATTAATATAATTAAAATACGATACGTGTTTTGACAGCCCCAGTGTTTATATGTAAGTTTAGTTAAAAGAAACATGGTGACTGTGAGATGCCTTTGTTTGTAGTATCGAATCAATATACATATCAAATAATACGATATGGGTATCAAATTAAATTCAAATTCAAAATCATTTATTCATGTAGGTATCATTGATACACTTATCCACGTCATTTTTTTAATGAACCAGCTTTTCGCAAAGGTTTGTCATGGAGGAGAAGAAAAGCCGAAAGAAACTCCTCAGCACATCTGCAATTAAAGAACTTACCGTAAGGATTTCAAAAAGATATATCATGATAACTTTTTTGATAGCAGGCGGTTTTTTTTAAAATTATTGAATGTATATTTATTAGTAAGTAACAATTAGAAAATGACATTAAACATGAAATATCTGAATAGTCCGTTATCTTAGAGATAACTAAAATAAAATTAAAAATTATTTATAAATTATTTGGTAAATAATTTTGGCCCCACTTTTAATTGAAATATTAATTTCAGTTAAGTACTTAATTAAGTTTATTATTTTTCTGTTTAATTAATTACTTAAGATTTTGTTGTAATTAATAGATTTATTTATAGTACTTACCTTATACTAGTAGCTACTTTTCCCAAATACACTTATTAAGTACTTAAAAAAACAAACTTAACAGAAATTACTTTTGGCATTAAATGATTAAGTACCTGTATTTGAATTATTTTCATTATAATTATATTTCTCAATAGTTTTAGAACAACAAATTAATAAATAAGCAGGACGCAGTAGTCTATAGCGCGATACATATTAACACTTATTATGTAATGCAGTCCATATGTGCATTCAAATTACACAGTGAAAGGTGAGAATAGAAAGTAATGTCACTTCTGTGCCATAGGCATTGAGCATTATGTATGATTTATTATAAAATACAACGTTGCATATTTTACAACGATATCGCACTAGCGGATTTATTTTTAAGACTTCAAAAATAGGAGGTTCACAATTTGTTTGTATTTTTTAAACGGTTTTATTAAACTGACCCTGTTTATGTCAAATCATGCATGCTTAAGCCTATAGCAACATAAAGCCAATAACAAAGCCCAGACGAATATAAAGGCCAGACTAATATCAAGCCCACACCAATATAAAGCCCAAACCAATATAAAGCCCACAATAATAAAATAAACGCTTAAAAAATAAACGCTTACACACTCATACCCCCACAGTAGGTTATTACCAGTGTGGCATGTACCGCGGGTAGCACGGTCGACACATAATATGTTAGACGTTATATTCACCCATGATCCGAGTACAAATATTTATCTGTCAAATAAATATTTGCCCCGGCCGGGAATCGAACCCGGGACCCCTCGCTTCGCAGGCAGGGTCGCTACCAACTAGGCTACAGGGTCGTCAAGTATATGGATTATTATGCAGTAGTTTTGTTATAATATAGTTTAGATTTTTTTTTGGTAAAAAAAATCCTTAATCAATATCAGCGGATATCTGACGATAACTTATCTAATCCAAAACACAGAAGCGATCATATTTTTTTATATTTTTGGACTTTAAACTCCGTCCTTGCTCTTTAACTAGATAACTTACTGTGTCAGATACTTAAATACAATAGGTAGATAAAACATTTCTAATAAAAAAGTGTAACCAAATAGGTATGAATGAAGTGAGTTTAATGAAGCGTTCGCCTTGCCAAGTTTCAGTTAAATCCCTTCAAAAACCATAGGAATAGAAGTAACTATCGCAACACGAGAACAATTATTATTTGTCCATCACATAAATATCTGCCTCCACCGGGAATCAAAATCCGGAACCATTTCTACACCTGACTTTTTAAATTCCATCCATCTTGAATAAGAATAATCTAAATTTTACTAACAAAAAATAACCGACTTCAAAGTTAGTTTAAAAACGAAAACGTTACGTAAGTCGAAATTATTGGCATATTTTGTTGTTGTCGGTCAATATCGATCTTCGACTTATATCGATCTAATAACACACATCATTCGACAATCTCATTGATAAATAAAGAATAATAAAAATAATCAATGAAATCTATACAGTGCTTTCTGCGTGAAAGAGTAACATACATACATACGCATTCGCATTTATCTCGCCACGTCCACAAAAAAATAGCCTGCAAACTTACCTCTAACTTTGATCATATGTGATTCATGGACGTATAAAACTTAGGACAAAAAAATTCCTATGTATCATATGTGATTCATTGGACAGGGAACCTGTTAAAGTTAAAAAAAGGAGCAAATAAAATTAGATTTTTATATGCGGAAACTCTTAAATGGTGTTAAAGATCATTATTATGTTAGTATTATAGACATAACATAAGACACTGTATGTTTCCCAAATAAAGAAAAATAAAATAAAATAAAATACATCCTCACAAAATTTTACATTTGTAGTAAGTTTATTAGGATAACGATTTCTTTTCCACATCAACACGCACGCTATAGAAATGTCTGCCTTACACTTCCCTACTTCCTGTATCACCTGTTGCGAACCAAGTGAACCAAGGGGTCGAATTAACTCCGTAAAACAGGTGTTTGGACAAAAAATCTAAACAAATGATTCTATATTTTGATGCCGAATAACGACAGTTGATTCAAAGACTTGTTTCAAGATTATTACAATAAAGTGTAGGGTGATGGCGTCTATCTTTCTTTCAAGCAAGCAACTTTCACATTTATTAGAATTACGAGTAGTAAGAAGTCAAGTGGAAGAGTTATTAATTTATTCAAGGTGAAAATTATTCATTAATGCAGGAATATTTCTAAAACATAATTAGCAACAAACAATTCTATCTACGACATAACGTTATCAGTCAGGTGATAACGTTATCAGATATCAGCCTTGCTGGCGGTTGCACATCCATCAATGTAAGTTTTTGGAAAAAGTAATTTTCTGCGCTATTGCAATTTATGCAGTCCTGGTACCTCTTAAGTACTATTAGTTAATTTTAGTGTTAAGAAGAATGTTTTGTGTAGTTTGATTAGTGTAGTAATTGAATCCAAAAATATGTTTAATATTTTTAGAATTAGCTGGCAAACGAGCTGACGATCCACCTGATGGTAAGTGGCTATCGTCCCCGGACATCAGCAACACCAAAGGCATCACTGATGCGTTGCCGGCCAAGAAAAAGAGAAGAAAAGAAAGAAAGAACTGGCTCTCAAGCCAGATTAACTGATAACTGATGTCATATTATTATCTATTCTTTGCTAATGTGCATGGAAGTGACCATTTACCATCAGGTGGTTCGTCTTCTCGTTTGTTGGTAAGTATAGATAAAAAATTATTCCCACGGTTCAGCCCTTACTGAGTCGCCATTTTATGATATTCCGTGTTGACATTTACAGGAGTAACGAAGCGTGGGGTAGACTTTTTGCAAATAATTTTAACGAACTCATAGAGTACTATGGATCGGGGCACTGTAACAATACATAATTTTGTAAAGAATTATAATAGCCTGTGTGTAGTAGGAAGGATGTGACCTTTATAATATTACTAGCTGCCCGGACAGACTTCGTTCTGTCAAAAGTTAATTAAAAACAAATTAGGGGTGGTCCTTTAATATTTAGGTGGATGAAAAATAGATGATGTCCGATTCTCCACTCTAGCCGATATTCACGCTAAGATTCACGAAAATCGGTCGAGCCGTTTCGTAGGAGTTCAGCTTCTAACACCGTGACGCGAGAATTTTATATATTAGATAAACAAGCTGTTGCCCCCGTGGACGTGTTTTAAAATTATTTATAACGAGTAATCGCCCTCGCTTTGCTTCGGTTTTCTTATTTTTTTACACCTTGGTTTACATTATTGGAGTTTTATTAAGGATCCCTAATTTTTTTTGAAAATATAATATAGCCTATGTTCACCGGGGATAGTGTAGCTTTCTAACAGTGAAAAAATTTTTCAAATCGGTTCAGCAGTATTGGAGCCTATTCAATGCACACAAAAAATCAAATCTTTCCTCTTTATATATTAGTTACTTTATATATTTATACTTTATATATTTCTCTCATATGATTTCTTTTTTTTTTTCATTAGAGATCTCATATAATTTACTTAGGAAAGTTTTAGCCTCTGTCTTAACAATGGCTTCTAGTAGAGATTTTTTGTATAATTGAGGATGGTTTAAATTCAACTCAAAATTATCTTTCTGTATCACTGTGAACGTGCCAGCTTTTGGTAATCGAGTTTAAGTACCTCGCCTTTACTACCAAGTGAAAACCGCATTCAAATAGTTATATTTTCTGTTACTAGCAGGAACAAGCGCGGAGAATAACAGACAAACCGACCAAAAAAAAATAATTAAGTATTATGGAATATTAAATACCCTATTGCGTTAACAAAATATAAAATACCCTAATCAATATTTTTTTTCAAATATCTTCCATAGCCAAACATCGATCAGCCTACACTATTACTATACAGGGTGTCCCAGAACGTGACGATAAGCCTACAATACAACAGTGGAAAGGCCTACTAATGGCGGGCCTGGTACAAAAAAATATCGATGTATTCGCTACGGTTCCCAAGTACCGGTATTAAAAAAAAAGTATTTAAAAAAAAACACAAAAATGCTACCCTGAGTACCTGATTTTTGGCATATTGCTACTAGAGTGTCCAATTATTTGATTTTTTTACTGTTGCGGAATCTCAAGTAGCTTTAACACACTTACCTACGGAACCCTAAAACGATACAAGGACGGTGACTTACTCCTGTCACGGTCCGGGGCGCACCCTAGCGTATGAAGCAGTAAACATGGCGATTACTTCAGTGCAAACCTTACTCGGACTGTGTATGTTTGTGCGGAGAACTTAAAATATTAGTTTATGTGTTGCAATAGTTAACTAAAGTGGTTTAAGTTACTAGTGCATAAATCCACCTTCATAAAAATCAGGCCATTTTAACTGAAAAAATTATTGTTTTAATTTAATTAGGTATACGGAGAAACCAAGAAATTTAACGAGGTGAGAGTTTCTCAGTATATTTATTGATATACTTAATTTTAAATCGGATATTATAAAAAATCTAATTGGTGTAAAAATGTGCTTTCATTTGATAGAAAAGCAACTCCAAAAAATGATTTTTTAGTATGTATGTATGTGCTCTACAGGTGGGCATATTAAATTGAGTGTGACATCCTATAGCCTATGACCATCGAATAATCAAATTTAAAAAAAAACATAACTATATCAACATACCAGCACCAACACGTGTTTCGCCCCGACACGGAGCATCATCAGGGTTGACTCTACGATGGTTAGTCGCAAAGACAGACCGTCTTGATGATGATGATTACCATGTCGGATCGCCGCACCAAGGGTCCTGGGTTCGATTCCCAGCGAGGCAAAAATTTGAATGATGAGTTTGAATTTCTGTTCTCGGTCTGGGTGTGTTGTCCATGGCACCCACGACACGGAGAATAATGTGGTGCTATGATTGTATAGCGTTGTTTTTTAAATACAAAATTATAATAGAATAAGTAGTTTGAAAGTTATGCGGGATCAAAGGAACACAACCATACGGGCTAAAGCTGTTATCACTTATCACTTATCACCCAATCCTTATCTTACAAAGCTATATGTAGGTATCTCAATAGTGGTGCTACCCCAAAGTTCTAATGTGTGACACACATTGTGTGACAAATAGACATTTGTTCTCTGTAATGTCTTGTGACAGTTGCGAGACAAGGAATCTGTAAGTGAGTATGTGTGAATGTGTGGTGTGGCACAATTTAATGGATCTATAAAATAATTATACTAAACAGAATACTACAAACTAAGAGGCAACTTTGTATGTTAAAGTTAACACGTTCGGTGCATTAGGGATCTCTACGAGATCCCGTGCAGAACTTTCATACTGTGCGGCGTCAAAAATCGTGTTCTTTCACTCTGTGCGGGAGGCTATAACATCTAAAGTTCTATGTGTATGATAAAGACAAATATACATATTTGCTTCCCGCTTAAATTTTGAATCAATGGTGTAATAAAATATTTTAGGGGTCGACGAGGTCCCTACCGCACAGAAGTGAAAATATATTCACTCCTTGCGTTGGGGGTTTCCTTTGATACCCGTGAATCGTGAGCCCCGTAGCCGCAAGGACGGGAGAGTTGGAGGCACGAGCACCACAAGTTTTGTTTTAGGGATGTTCATGTATCGATCGTTAAGCTCGCGCTTCGATATCAAATTATTACGCTCGTAAATACGAACAATGACTTATTTTAAAATGAAAAACTTGACAAGTGCGAGTTAAACTCGCTTGGAGAGAATTCCGTACGTTGATTTTATGTATTTACCGTTATTTTTCTATTTTATTAATTTTTGTCATTTTTTAAGACTTCTTATAGGTTTTCCTGTAATATTTAAGTACCTATATATTATATATATAAGTATATATAATATTTAAGTAATTTTCGTACTTTCTTTAATAACTTTAAAACTATCCATTGTAAAACTATAAAAAAATATGTATGAGATCATTACAACAAGCCCTTTTATTTGACATACAACGCGATACGGTTCGCAAAACAGATTTGTTAATTTTTTTTTCAAAATTCAGTTGTTTACTTTATACCTTCGTCTTTGGGTCACAAAAATGTACATGAGTACCAAATTTCAACTCATTTGGTCCAGTTCTATCGGAGTAAATTGGCTGTGAACGGCGGTCGCCCAAACGCACGAGTGATATAAGTGTTCCGTTTTTCGTTTTTTCGTACGGAACCCTAAAAAGTGCGGGAAGTATGTAAATAAGTCAACGTCGGATTATACAGGAACGTATACATCGGATGTAAAAATAAAAATTTTGCAAAACATACAAATATCCCGCGAGTGGCCAGTGATAGTGATTCGGTTTTTTTTTTAAATTTATTTAATCCTTTATTGCAATTTTATACAATGGGTGGACTTAATGCCAAGTGGATTATGAGATGTTTAATCGTCCTGGTAAGAAAAAAATAACATAAACGTGTACTTACGTACGCGCGTGCGAAGTTATACTTCTATGGCATCAAAAAACCAATATAAAAAAACCAATATTAAAAAATAATATTTTAACAATATTAAAAAAACAATATAATAATAATAATTTTTCAAAACGAGCGTTTTTAAAAACGCACGTGACGTTTTTTGTGACCGTCGTTTTTGTGTCACCGTCCGTGTTAAAAATCTTAAAATTTCACTCTCATTATTTTTTCCATTTATTTCACAACGCGCCTAAAGCAGTATAACTTCAAAAACCTTCATCACAAACTTTTCTTTATAACAATTTTTTTAAATATTAAATTATTCATATGTACCAATTTTTTTGACGTGATAACGTCTATTAAAACGATGAGCGCCGGGCGATCGGACGATCGGCGTATCGTAGCCGATGCCATAGGCGATCGTAGTTGAGTGGAGCGGAGCGGAGCTTTGTCATGACATTGTCACGTTAAACTATCGTCCGTATACCGACTTTACAGACAACCATTTTTTGTAATAAAACTTTTTTACCTATCGACAACTGGGATTTTATTTTATTCCCATCACTAGTAGCTACACATAATGAACCATCATCTGTTGCGGAACGGGATACAACAGATCCCTAATTTTTTTTTTGTAATAGCGATTTACCCTAATGTCAGAACTGTGTGCGAACCTACCAAAAGATAGAGTCATAGCCTATGTTTAAGCCACAAAAAACTCATAAATATATCATTGGTTTTGACGAAGATATTAATTATTTTCAAAACTGCTATTTTAGGGGGCTGAAGAGGTCCCTAACGCACCGCAGGAAAGTTTAGTTAAGGGGTTTTTGAGGTCCCCATAGCACAGGCTGAAAGTTCTTTGAAAGTGTTGACGCAGTGTACGTGTTAAATTAACTAAAAACAAACCGAGAGTGATACTTAGCCGTACTATGTTTTGTTTCAGGTAAACCCGGGTGAGACTATGTGAGACAAGATGGCGGATAGTGAAGGCCCAGTGACAGTTGACGACCTACCGATAACATTTCAAGTGAGTTTACATATAAAGACAGTTTGACCCATAGACTTCAATAAATAGACACGCTGTACCATACAAAATTCGTGTCTCATTCGCCAGCCACAGAGTACTCAATCACAGAGTCACTATGCGCCTGCCTATGGTGCCGGCACATGGCCGGCACCCTGTTCCGTAGTGATTAAGTACTCTGTGTTCGTTCTGTCAAGTTTGGTTAAAGATGGCGGTATTAAATATTTGACACTAAATATTTTTTTTAAATGTAAATAAAAATATAGTTACTTACCAGTTACCAATTATGATTAAATAAAGTGAAATAAAGTTCAAACGTAAATAATGAGAACGTTTTAACTGTGCACAATATAGAATAATAAGTGTTCTTGAACAGTCGGAGTTTTACGTCGGAGTTTAACGTGACAGCTACTTGCTCGCAACAGACTAAACTGAGGTGAACCCAATTGGGGTAACCTCAGGTGAACAAACTGTAAGTACTGAACAGCGTGTCCATATATTTAAGTCCATGGTTTGACCTGAAAACAACCTTAATTTAACATTTTTACTAAATGTTCCTTCGAGCATCTTGGAAATTTTTGATAAATGTTACAAGTCACGTATTAGTTTTATATTAAATTACTAGCGATCTTCCCGCAACTTTGCTCGCGTTTTCCGGGATAATAAATACCCCATATGTTATACCATCGTCGGTTCAGTAGTTTTTGTGTCAAATAGTAACAAGTATTTATATTATTAATAGGATATATCATGGTCTTCCGAAGTTTAGGGGAAACTCATTTTATCCTTTAGTCACAAGGGAGAAAGTTTTGGGTTTTGCCACGCGAAGTCGCGGGCACAACCAGTAGATTACTAACTGTAATTAGATTGTTATAAGCAAAGTATGCGAGATTGCAGATCCTCCACAATTATTAGGTAAGGTTCTCAGGGCGGGGTAGTAAATTATTGAATGAGGAACAACTGCGATTCTTCAAAATATTATTATATTGCAAGCACGGACATAACAAAAAGACGGAGGTAATCCTAAGAACAAATTCAGTGAAGCACCCATAGGAATACCAACTCTGTATTCATACAAGTACACACACCCACACATTGACACCATATGGCTACGACATTGACACCATCGCGAATCAAAAATTACAAAATTACGCACACATGGTAAGCGAGCTGTCAGCTGTCAGCTTCACTCTCGATTAGACAAGGTTACGTCCGTTCTTTTTTTATGTCCGTGGTTGCAAGGTATAAAATATCCTTTACATTCACTATTAAATTATTTACATAAATAGGCATTGTTACGGCTATAAAAACTAATAAAAATATCCAAAATAAAAAATAACGTATATACGTAATCCCATGATGGGAACCCTGCTGACAGATACCTTTTTGAAAATCCACATAATTGTCAATGTTTAAAAATTAGAATAAAAATGAATCTGCCAGCCAAGGAGTATTGTACGAGGTACCTATTTATTACACCTCGTTACAAGTATCCAACCTCATGTCACAGTGTTTGTGGTCAAACTCCTCTGAAACGGCTCAGCCGTTTTATACGATTTTTTTGGGCATATTTGGTAGATAATAGGGAATAGATCGTTAAGTATATTTCAAACAACTAGGTGATTAGGGTGTCCCTATACGAGTATCTAGATATAATTTATATGGCAGAACAATGTTTGCCCGGTCAGCTAGTAGTAACATATTATTATAAGGGTATTATGGTTAGTATGTGAATGAGTTACACCGTAGGCACGTAATGCGTTTTAATGAGAGTTGATAGATCTGACCTGTGCGTTAATTGTGACCATAGGGTAATTGTTCTTGTTATGGACACTTTCAAAGTAAAAATAAAGGTACTTAGTACTGAATCTTTTAAATTGGTAAGTTGCCATAAACATTATAATGATAATATTTTCCATTACACCTAAAGTGGAAATAATTTTTTGTCTTTTGATTGTATGGTATCTTTCCCTGGTTGGATGGATAGGTCTTCCCAAAACGTTAGGTTACCTATTGCAGGTGTGTGAAGACCGGTTCTCGACTGATTTATCCATTTGCGAAATGTTCAACTAATACTTCAATGGCTAAAATGCAAATTGTCAGTCAGGTGTTCCTAATTTAAAGATAGATAAAATCATAATTTTAATGCCAAAATTAATTTCTGTTTACTATTAATATTTTTTTAAACTAATTTCACACATCAACACATATTAAAACACAACACATATTAAAACACACCCAAAACACATATTTAAAAGGCTATCATGACCGTTTTGAAATCCTTATGGTGAACTCTTTAATTTGACACCCATAATGCATTATTCGATTTATTTTTATTTTTTGATACTTCAAACAATGGCATCTCACAACCACATTTGTTTCTTTAATTTCACTTATCAAAGAACACTTGGGTTATCAAGACGAATCTAACGATATCTTAATTATATAAATCCGTTCAGCGGTTTGGATGATATGAGGTAATAAAGAATATTACATGCATACAAACATACATACATTCAAAGTCAAAGCCAAAAAATATAACCCTATAGGCAGTCGGGTAAGAAATAGTGCCAAGATATTTTATCGAATAAATTTCGTCTACAAACCGTACTTTAGACTTAATAGTAACAGTATCTATCAATTCATACACTTCATGTTAAATTAAACTAAAACCACATAATATACTACCATTCCGTGACCATATCCCATAACACCATGCCATTAACCATTGTGTAGGGTATCTACACTCAACTATAAAAAACATCATCAAATACAAAAACGTCATCTATCCGCATTGAGGTACTATACATAGAGAAGCTATCTCAAACAAAATGTGTGTTCCACCGCCGGCTTGCCCTCCGTTCTCTTTTCAAACTAGAAGCCTCGTTTGCACACTTGCCATAGAGTATATGACACTTGTCGAACCAAGACAAGCAGTCACCGACTCCAAATCTTCACAAGCTCTTACTCCAACTTTATTTAACGTGCAAAAGCGTTTGAACGATTTTCAAACGTAATTACCATTTATTCGTGTCAAAAATACTTTTGGTCGCAAGTGTCGCGTCGGCAAGCTTATTTAGTCAATTATCACGCTAGTGGCTTGCCAAGTTCAAACGCTCCTTATGATTTTTTTATTCAAAAATGGCGGGAACATTGCACAATAATTTAATTAAATTCGTTTTAGTTGATTTAAGTTAATATTTTGTTTTCTTACTGATGTTAAGTGATACCATTATCTTTTTTGTTTTTTGTCGTGCAATTGTGACATGTTCATAATACGCACGACGGCATTTTTTCAGTTTTTTCGTAAACAGTTTTGACATGCGGCCGCAATGAGCGCAGCCGAGTGACAGAATGAAATGCAGCCGGCCGGCTGCAATGCACACCCCCGAACCCAATGTTCGCGGTGTCTGTTCTATACGCTAGTAATAGTAATTCTATGTCTATCCGTCATGGATTTGTAACACGTGGATGTAACGGCCATAGATAAAATACGAATAAATTAATACGTTAAAAATATTTCTCTACAATAATATAAAATAGATATTTACACTATACTCCATGCGATTTGCAGCCGAAACAAATAAATGTAAACAAGCCATTAAAATCGATTTCTAGTGTTTTCACTAACTGACTTGAATTTGTACACCAAATGCGTTTTATTTAGACAAACTAACTACGAGTACTCATTAAGACAAAATAGTATCTACATTATGTTAAAAGTTTCAAATCGCTTCTTGGAAATAAGATTGTCATTGCAAAGTGTTTGAATGATGACATTGTTATTTAATTTTGTTTGTTTCCACATTTACTCTTAATAAAATTTATAATTGTTATTGATCAATATGTATTTATTTAAGAATTCACAAATACCATACTGAGTAGTTTGTCTAAATAAAACGCATTTGGTGTACAAATTCATGTCAGTTGGTAAAAAATCCTATAAAACGATTTTAATGATTTGTTAACATTTATTTCGGCTGCAAATCGCATGGAGACTATAGACTAGTCCATTCTCCGTTTTTTGAAAACAATCTTGGCTCTATTTTTTATCAATACTAATATTTTAAAAAGGTAAAGTTTGTAACGCTGTATGGAGTAATCTCTGAATCTACTGAAACTGAACCGATTTTGGAAACCGGTAAAAGTAAGGGGTTGTAAATGTATAAGGAACTTCGTCATTTTTGAACACCGAAATATTAAAATTAATATGTAAACTTATAATAATTAAAATATATTATTATTAAAAGGAGTCCCTTTAGGCAAGGTTCCGAAGATACTGGCAGCGTTCCCCCTTTGAATGGCAAGACTAATTCTTTGTCCGAGGTAGCTTAACTTATAATTAGAAACAAACAACGAACTAACGAACAAGAAACAAACAAAAAAATTCATCCCCTAAAGGGTAAAAATAGAGGATGGAAGTTTATATGAAACTTCGTTACCTATTTCGAAATCAGAAATATGAAAATTAATATGTTGGCTTATAGTTAGAAACCAAAATTACCTTAACGGGAGAGAGAGGGAGTGGGAGAGGTTATTGGGGATTAATAAGCAATACGAAGTTGGTCGGGTCAGCTAATTGAAATAAAAAATTAAAAAATAATTAGGATAATAATAATAATAACATTAAGAAATTAGTGTTAAATAGCATCCATACTTCCATACTATACTACTTAATATTATAAATGTGAAAGGGTGTTTGTTTGTTTGTTTGTCTGTCTTTCACGTCGCTACGAAGCAGTTATATGGTATGGTTTTTGTGTGTGGAGATAGTGAGGAGGGTGGAGAGTAACGTAGGCTACTTTTTACCGCGGTAACACATCCCCATGGGAAGATCAATATTTTGTTAGTTGCTAGATATTTAGTTCCGGATGTTGTTAATAGATGGCGTTAGTAAAATTCATATCATAGGCAAATAAGTAGGATTTGTAAAAAATCGATCTCTACCGCGGGCGAAGCTGCGGGCAAAAGCTAGTTCAGTTATAAATTGATCATGGGATACGATAGGATAATTTTTGAGACATAATTCTTTAGATTGACCTAAAATCTTTTTAATTATTTGATGTTGTAGTAAATGTTACTCAAACTAACCAAAGACACGAGATGTGAGAGTAAAACCATTTCGTGATTTTACTCAATTCAAGTTATTGTAATGCCGACAGATAATCTAGTGTAACGATTTAAAATATTTAATGGGTTATTGTTTGAATGTTGAAGGTTACATTTTGTAACAGTAACTGGTGGTTAAATTTGGTTAAATAGATAGTGGGTTTGAGTTGTTGAGGGAATCCTTTTGCATTTTTAAACTAGCTGTTACCCGCGACTTCGTCCGCGTGGTATTTAATATTATTAAATTTTTCATTGATCCTATTTTTTTTCTAAAACTATTTTTTTTCTAAAATAAAAGTAGCCTTAGTTACTCCTTGTTACATCAGCTATCTGCCTGTGAAAGTCGCGTCAAAATCGGTCCAGCCATTTCAGAGATTAGTCGAAATAAACAGACAGACAAAAATTGTAAAAAGCGGTTATTTTTCATATTACAAGCAGACACTTCAATTTTATTTATTTGTATAGATATTGTTTTATAGCTGTCAAAGGAGCTGACGATGCATTCTGATGATAGGTAAGTGGTCACCGTCGTCCATGGCTCAACAGCAATATTACATACTGCACCAGAATTTTAAAATTATTATTTATATTGTAAATGTAGCAGTGATAGCCTAGCGGTTAGAACGTTGGTCTCCCGAACGAAGGGGCCCGAGTTCAAATCCTGGCACGCACCTCTAATTTTCAAATATTATGTGCGTATTAGAACTTAATTATCACTTGCTTCGGTGAAGGAAAACATCGTGAGGAAACCTGCACACCGGAGAGTTCTCCATAAAGTTCTCAAAGGTGTGTGAAGTTTACCAATCCGCACTTGGCCAGCGTGGTAGACTATGGCCTAATACCCCTCACATTGTGAGAGGAGACCCCGAGCCCAGCAGTGGGACAATTATGGGTTGTTGCTTTGCTTTGCTTTTATTGTAAATGTGAAAGTTTGTAAGAATGGATGTTTGTTACTTTTTAACCGATTTCAAAAAAGGAGGAGGTATTCAGTTCGACTGTATTTTTTATATATTTTGTGTTGAATCGATTTTGATTATTCTTTTTTCTGATCGAAAGCTGGTGCTTGTCATGTGGTCCCACTTAAATTTGAGCTAGATCTGACGAGTAGTTTTTGAGTTATTTTGAAGTCGGTTATTTTTCGTCAAAAATTTTTTATTTTAATACTACTGAACGGATTTGCATGTTTAGCACACAGGTAGTCAATGATCTGGAATAACATTTGGGGTCAGTTATTATCCCGGGAAACGCGGGGAAAGCCAGGAGCAAAGCACTAGTTTCATATATTCTCCAAACTAGCTTTTGCCCGCAGCTTCGCCCGCGGTAGAGATCTATTTTTACAAATCCTACTTACTTTTACTTAGATTTAGTTGCCTATGACTTATGTAAACATGTATCATTTGATAGCGTGATTCAGAACTTGAAAATGAATTTTACTAACGCCATCTACTAACATCACCCGGAACTAAATATCTAGCAACTAACAAAATATCGATCTTCCCATGGGGATGTTTTACCGCGGTAAAAAGTAGCCTACGTTACTCTTCAACCTCCTCCCTATCTCCACACACAAAAACCATACCATATAACAGCTTCGTTGCGACGTGAAAGACGGACAAACAAACAAACAAACAAACACACTTTCACATTTATAATATTATATAGTAAGTATAGTATATAGTATGGAGTATGGATACAGAGTTCGATCAGTTAGTTTTATCGGACAACAACATAAAGAAGTAGGTCACGCCTGTCTGTCTGTAGGCATGTCACGTGAGAGCTACTTACAATACGGACTTAGGTACCTAAATCAAACAACTTGTCTGTAAGTCTACCGCTAGAGCTTTTATTAAGCTATTCTTAATCCATCCAATTAGTAATTATAATAATGTTAAGATGACTACTATATTTGTTTTGTTTCATAAAGTGGTGTTGTAAGAAAAAAAAATAACTAAAAATGTTACTTAAAAATAGTTTTCGTAAAAACCACTACAATCATCGCTGAACATAATCTTATCAAAATCTTCAAAATCAATATTTTAGACGATTTTTATTTTGTAAACAATTTACACACCGTCTTTTTATCGTATTTTGTAATTTAAAAATAAGTCTGACAATAAATGAAAAGAAGAAGAAGAACACAATGTATGTAAACATTTTATGCCAAAAGAAATATTTTAAAGTAATTTTAATTAATCTAATATATTAAATTCTCGTGTCACGCTTTTTTGAAGTTGAACTCCTCCGAAAAGACTCGACCGATTTTCGTGAATCTTTGTGTGCATATGCAAAGGGCTAATATATGGGGTAGGGTGGAGGATCGGACATCTATTTTTCTTCCCTCTACCCCTAAAAATTTTTTGACAGAACGAAGTCTGTCCGGGCAGCTAGTATTACAATAAAAATACTGCCAACTTGTTTATCAAGACTCGTCTGCAAAACTGCAGTAGAGTCTTTAGGAATTCGGATAATCGGAAATCCGGATAATCGAATGTATGAAGAAAAGCGGTTTTTACCACACTGCGCTAGAAGAAGCAGTGGCGTAACAATAGGGTGGCAGGGCTGGCAAAATGCCACGGGCCCCCGACCCAAAAGGGCCCCGGCCCAAGAGGCCGCGAGCTCAAAAATATTTTTTTACATTGTACCTGAGCATTTTATTTTATTTGAAAAGTATATTTTTATAAGTTCTGCTTAAAATCCAAAGTGAGACAACTAAATACCATAATACAATTGGCTATTAGACAATTTTTGAAAAATATTTTAAAATTTTCGTAGGTTAATTTTATACCTCTTACAATATTTATTTTTTCAAAAAAGTGTTATTTAGTAGGAATAAAAATAACTTTTAATCCATTAATTTGAAATTCGCGCGAAAATAGTCTGCCATCTGTCACTTGCTGGCTGTGACGTCACATTTCAAATAACAACAGTTTATACTCTAACTCTGAAGATATTTTATGTGAAAAACTTACACCTTTTTCACTGGAATTGTGAAAATGACAAGCTACAAGACATGTGCAGTGCCTATGTGTAGTATGTTTTTCCTAACAAATTGTTTATACACGTTCCTAAATGCCTTCAACGTCGAAAACAGTGGTTACAATTAGCACGTCGAGACCAACAGTTAACATCTGATAAATCTGCAATATTCTTTTGCGAGGACCACTTTGATGTAAGTATTTGGAAGAAATCAACTTAGCCTCTGATTTACTAAAAAAACAAATTAATGCTAACCTAATATTGTTCATAAACATAACCTATAAGTAATTTAAAATCATTAGTAATATGGTGTCGTTAAGGGGACGTTGAGGAAAAACTTACAAAAAAATCTCCCTGTGACCACTTAGCAAGACTGACCAATTTTACTTTATTAATTTCAGTACTTACAAGGAGGTTTTTGCATTCCGAAACTCGGTAGAGCAAAAGTCGGGGTTACACGCAAAGAAATTTGCGACCATAAATGAATCAACTTTAGGCAAATTCGCACTGTCAGCTTTTGTATAGAATGACTCCATTTTACAAAACCTCTCAAAAGCACAAATCAAAATATATATTATTAATTTTCTCAGTAAATTGCACACGATAATCGATGTAGTTAGTAGTACACAACGCTATATTTTTGGAAGTGTGACATCATAGCATTCTCAATCATGGCCGCCCGCGTTTCGGTTCTCGTGTCCACAGGTAAAAAAACTCAGGTAAAACTATAGATCTAAGGTACCTGCGTTCGGGGTGGGGAGTGGGGGGGATGGGAGGGGGGGTTAAAGGGGAGCCCCCCACTACAATTTTTATGTACCGGAAAGGTATAGTTTTCGAGTTATGGTTTTTTTTGTAAAATCATAATACATAGGAAAAACCTTGGGTATTTCTTCAGTATCAGTGGAAGGGGGTGGAGTTGGGGGGAAGGGAGGGGTTGGGGTAAGGACCCCCCCCCCCCTTAAAGGTAATACGTGAGGAAACACATAATTTTTGAGTTTTTTTTTAATTTTATTTTGAGGCAAAATCTGTGAAAACTGCTTAATATTTATCATAAACTAGTGCAAATTACTGTCAGGTTGTGGAGGAAGAAGCAAAATTTCAACTTCCGTATGGGGAGACACTACACCACTTCTACTATTATTTTGGAAAAATGATGACACAAATCATTATAATTACAAAATTACATTATATGCACTTTTAGGGTGAATTTAGAGGTTTTGATACACAAACAGGCTTCCAAACGTCTCCGGCGCTGCGGGAAGTGCAGCCCCTCCGCCCTTGCGTAACAAACTGCAGGCACTCCATGCTCGCCTACGCAGCTTCGGCTTTTTGGTCGCCTGCGGCGACCAGCCTCAGCCGCTTCGGCTCACATGGTGCCTGCAGTTTGTTACAGCGGGCGGGGGCTGCTCTCCCTCCGCGCCTCCGGGGTTCACATTCACTCTAGGGGTAGGGCAGACTAGTACCACGTGGGGTCGGGGTTGACTAAGTCGGTTTTGTAACCATTTCGACTTACATCTGGAAATTTTTAAAAATCCAAAACAAACACAAACGACCAGCCTCAGCCGCTCCGGCTCGCCCGGGTGCCTGTGCTTTGTTACAGCGGGCGGGGACTACTCTCCCTCCGCGCTTCCGGCTTCTAAAAAACACTCTAGGGGTAGGGCAAACACGACTGCGTGGAGTAGGGGTAAGCTAAGTACAAGCCCCGCAAGTTGATATTGCGACGGAACCTTGTCACAATAACAGCTTCGTGACGTCATACGTCGCGAAAAAGTACAGATAGCAAAAAAATAATTGTAATAATATTAATTATAATATTCTGTTAATTTTGCTTGAAATTTGGATTTGCTATGCCAATATGTATTTTGTATTTTTTTAGGTATTTTGCGGGTACAGTAACTGAGCCAGAAATGACAAACAGTGTAATCTAAGAATATCGGTACGGCTGTTTATAAATAAATAATAAATAAATAAATATCTCTGGACACTATTCACACAGCGCCATTTAGCCCCAAACTAAGCATAGCTTGTACTATGGATGCTAGACAACGGATAAACATTACATATATACTTTTTTTTTTGTAAATACATACATATTATACATAGAAACACCCAGACCGATACAAACAAACATGTTCATGCACACAAATGTTTGTATCGTATTCGATGCGCGTAAGCACATAAGCGCGGGCTGACCTTGCGAACGGTACTGACGGCGCGATGTCGACTACGTCACCAAGATGGCCGCCAATCGCAATATCAACTTGCGGGGATAGAAGAAATCAAATCAGTCCAATAACACAGCAGGGGTCGTCGAAAATCCAAAAGAAACACAAGAAAGCACATTCACGTAATACGAAGATTAACGGAATAACTGAACACAACATTGACAGTGCAATAAGTTTTGTGTGCTACCTTCCATTTCACTCGTTTTTGACGAAGTACCCTCTAACTGTAGACCAAATTGACAAGAATGGTCTTTCATAATACGCAATTTTTGTTAAACTTATTTTTATCGTAATTAATTCAAAACGCATCTCCGGAACCTAAAAATAGTTTTAAACGTTCACACTAAACCCTAGCTACATCTCTCAACGCACACCAATATCAAATTCAGGTACCTTAGATCTATAGCCAACCCAAAACTCAAATCTATTTTTCAAAAATAAAAATATTTACAATAATATTTTCATGCAAAAAATGTATTGTTTAATTAATGTTAACCAATATGCAACCATATTTAACACATTTCATATTTTACCGTGACAACTGTCAAATAGCCAATTTCAAGTCGTTAAGCATTTCAATCAACATAAACAAAAAGTTAAAATTAAACTGAGTATAACGTGACGATTTTTACTGATAGGGCCCCATCAAAAGAATTTGCCCCGGGCCCCAGATGGTATAGTTACGCCACTGAGAAGAAGGGTTATGTTTTTCGAGTGTATGTATGAATGTATGTATGTGACGAAGAAGGGGTATTCTACGGTGTTGGTTATGAAATGATATTCCTTTTACTTTGCTCCATGATATTATATTTCCAGTTCTCCTAACGTTCACATCAATAACAATCTGTACTAGTCCGTGATCACTATTCGAAATCCCATAGAATGTCCCACACGTATTGTTCTAAATGGATTGACACATTCCTTATTCTAAATATTTAGTTTTTCTTCATGACATGACAGCTTCTGCATCGGCCGATCATTGTAGAACCAAAGAGGCCGCTCGCCGTCATAATTATGTATATTTCTTCGGCACGCTCTGTAGCTGTTTGATCGATTTCAGTTTGAGAAGTGTCGTCAAGATACCTGGACGTCTGACAGTAAAAATGACCAATTTACCTACATGTTCCATTTAAAAATTTTGGGCATTTTCAACAGCTAGATTTAGTATTTAGGCAATAGTGTAGACAATGGGATGATTTAGATTGTAATCGCGAATTGTAACTGGAGCGTGTTGCGGCCATCTTGTGACCGGACGTGACGTCACGTCTGGCGCCATTATGGCCAAATATGGTTTTGAGTTTGTACATTTCGATGAAAGTGAAATTACGCAGAATTTTATTGTATTTATGATTTGAAATGGTTTATACTTAATTTTCAGTTATCATCTAATTTAAACCTAATTTAAGAAAACTGTAATCTACAATTAAACCTTTTAAAAAGGAAAAGGAAAGAAGAAAGTTTTTTCACAGCTTTCAGTCTTTCAAGTCCTAAAACATAAAGTATCGCAGGTATTTACTTAAGAAAATAATTGATATTCAAATTTTACTTGGAATGGGAGATGTTTTGATAAAATTTCGCCTCTCAGTGCATTTCGCCTCTCAGTGCAAGTCTTCGGTAGTATAGTGGTCAGTATCCCCGCCTGTCACGCGGGAGACCGGGGTTCGATTCCCCGCCGGAGAGATTTTTTACAATTTTTATTATACTGATTATCACACTAACGGTTTTAATACTTTTTTTACAGCGATACAATTTTACTAAAATATTTTTAATACTTGAAAATAAAACAAGCTTTTACAAAAGTCAAATTAGGAATAGGGATGTCGACTAATTTTAGGATTCAATTTGATTTAATAGATAGAACCTTAAGATTCACGAAAAAAATATTATAAAAATAATAATCTTCAATTTAAAAACAAAAATTGATAAATAAAAATCATTTTCAAATTTCCCGCCAAAAACGTCAAGTGACGTCACTAGCCGATATTCAATACTATCTGTCGACTAAAGTTATTGCACTTTCATATAAAATAGGAACAATGACGTCATAAGCTCTAAATGGCGTTTGAGATCACGTGACAGTGAGTACTATTTTTAACATTTTAAAATAATTATATTTACATTTTAAAATAATTATATAGGTTTTTAAATGTTATCCTTGATACTTTAAACATACATTTATTTTAATTTACTGATAGTGTCAAGTGTCAACATCCCTAATAAAGCGTGTTTAAAATCAAACAAGGTACAACAATAATAGAGTTATGTTTTTCCGGGATAACAAGTAGGTACCCTTTGTTACTCCAGACTACCTATACCTACCTGTATGCTAAAATTCATGAAAATCCGTTCAGTTATTGTGCGAAAGAGTAACAAATAAATATCCATCCTCAAAAGCAAACTCACATCTATACTAATAATTATAAGGAGGAAAGATTGTATTGTTTGCATTGAATAGGCTCCGAAACTACTGAACCGATTTGAAAAATTATTTCACTGTCGGGAAGCTACACTATCCCCAGGTGACATAGGCTATATTATATTTTCAAAAAATTTAGGGATCCTTAATAAAACTCCAATAATGTAACCCAGTTAATTAAGTTAATGCGTTTTACCACCAATGACTACATCACCACTTACCATCAGATGGGATAGTAGTCAAGCATTAACTTATTTAAGATATAAAAAAAAACCCAAGGTGTAAAAAAATAAGAAAACCGAAGCAAAATGAGGGCGGTTACTCGTTTATAATAAGGTAGGATGGCAGATTGTCAATTTTATTATACTATTAATCATATTTAAAAAACCAGCCAAAAGTTTCGGACCATGCGAAATCCAGGGTTTCTTTTTAGTTTATCTTATACCTAATCCTAGTATTTTATATGTCCAATCGAAAACCAATCATTTAGGTGGTATTTAAGGGGAGACAATTAACCCTTATAAAAATTAGCAACATCTAAAGGGAGTTGGGAAGGGTGCGATCCCATTTTGTTTGTTTTTAACCGACTTCAAAAAAAGGAGGATGTTCTCAATTCGACTGTTTTTTTTGTTTTTTTCGTTACCTCAGAACTTTGGACTGGGCGAACCGATTTTGATGATTCTTTTTTTAATCGAAAGCTGGTGGCTGTCATGTGATTCCATATAAATTTTATTGAGATCTGACAATGGCATCCATGATAAAACCATATAAGTCTTAAAGGAGAATGCCCATAGCCAGTACTCTCAAAAAAAATAATTGTGTCACAATGACTTTTGTACTAAAAATTAAGTTAAAATATTTTAAATATTTTACCGTATTTCCTAAAAAATTCTTTGTGGGCTTTGAGGTATAAGTATACATAGAGAAGACATCTCAAACAAAATGTGTGTCCCCGCCGCGGCGCCGGGAGGTTCTATTTTCAAAATTGAGCCCCTGTTCTCCTTTCAAAATCGAACGAATCCATTATACTTTGAAGCCGCGCGGCGTCAATTTATTGGAACATACATTGTGTTCGCGGTGTCCGTTCTATACGCTAGTAATAATACTTCAATGTTTGTGGGCTTTATTTTCTTAAATTAATAAGTAACTTTACTTCCGTTTTACAACACAAAAGCATTCGGCCATTTATATTGGAATTGGAGCCAATCAGGGATCTTTTAAGATCCTTCGGGCCAATAGGTTGCGTTGATTCGATTATGACTATGATACAACAAACTAGATGATGTTAGGGGACTGTCAAATGAATTTGATAATTATTACATTAAAAGTTAGATGGCGTTTAGGGACTGTCAAATGAATTTTAAACTTAAACATATACGACTTAATGCGCCTGCATAGAGTCCATATTACTGTGTCTACTATAACCTAAATACAAAATAATTTTGTTGAAAATCTCATAACTCCTACGATTAAAATTGACTAAAGTTGGTTTGTGTAATGTATTTAGATAACTTATTCAAATAAAGGTATTTTTATCAGGACACAAAAATATTAATGTCAGTACATTTCTTCATACAAAATGGGCATTCTCCTTTGTATTAAGTAATCGCGACAAATGGACGAATAACTCAATATCACGCCAACCGATTTCGATGATTTGTTTTTAATCCTTAGAATAATTTTTAATCAAAAGCGGTGCTTGTCACGTAATCTCACATAAATTTGAATGAGATGTGACAAGTACTTTTTGAGAAACTTTGAAGTCGGTTATTTTTTGTTAGTAAAATTTAGATTATTGTATTTCACCACTTTCTTAGCACTTTTGTAGCACAATGTCTATGAATTTATAAAACTCTTAATGAAGATGAGTACCAAAATAACACATTTTATTAATATAAAGATTGTTTTCCATAACAAAGGCTATTTTATTACGATACCGACCTATTTAATATACCTACTTACGAATCATAAGAATTCAATAGCTTGTTCGTGATAAAAGGTATTGCCATTGTATTGTATCCTCACAAAAACTTGTGAATATTTTATTTACTGAACATCTGCCTTTCATCCTACTTTAAAAATAACCAATTTAAGTAGACCTAGCTTTGTACTCATGTTATACTACGTGAGGGCTTAATTTAAAATGGATTATTGTATTGTATGCCGATGAAAGATCGCAAGTTCTATACACAATTTTCGAACGAGTTATCAAGTCTTCGGTAGTATAGTGGTCAGTATCCCCGCCTGTCACGCGGGAGACCGGGGTTCGATTCCCCGCCGGAGAGAATTTTTTTTATTGTTTTTGTTTGATATATTTTAACGCCAAAATTTTTTTCAGGTTAAATATCTGGGTCAAAGTGACGCAAGAGGGTTATGGGGTATTAAGCATACGAGGAAGCCTGTGGACCTGATGGTAGCTGCGGCCAAAGCTTTGCCGCCAGGTAAGTTACACATTTTTAATTAATTTTTCTATTAAATGTGATCAAATTTATTATTTAATGGAAAAAAATTATGAAAACTGAGTAATTTACAATGAACGAATTAGTTCATTAGTTCTACAGTTTAAAAAATTAAGGTTTTCTTTTGCGTTTTCTTAAAGTATTTCTGATTTAAATTTAAGTTGGTAACTAGTATGTTTTAAATTTAATTCAAAATGTATTAAAAGAATGCTACATGTTTTATTTTTATTTGGAGATCTATTTTAATTATTTTTGTACCTACACCTATTTAGATTTCTTCCTATTTCTTAATTCACGAATATTTAAGAATATGAATTTCAGTACTTACTTATATTTCTTGCTTATTTTCGTATTGAATCAGACATTTTTACTCTCAGTAAAACTGTATAAAACGAACGTGCGGTATAAAGAAAAATAAAGTCATTTTTAACCTCACTCCAAACACCTTCCAGGTCAAATCCTGCCAATAGTCAAGCTAACCATCACAGTAGACGGCGTCCACCTGGAGACAGTCAACCTGAACTCCAAGCGAGATGAGTTCGAGCACATGGCAGTCTTCTTCAACATCGAGTCCATCTCCTACGGCGTCCAGGACCTGGTGTACACCAGGGTGTTCTCCATGATCATCGTCAAAGACAACGCTGATGTGAAAGGGTTGAATCCTTTTGAATGTCATGCGTTTGTTTGTGATTCTAGGTTAGTTGAGCTATAATCTTTATGTAAATACTTATAGGTATATACGTAGTGGCAGACGAACAGAGTAACAGACTTTTTGGATGGTATGTGGCTATCGTGGCCCATGGACATCAGCAACACCAAAGGCATCACTGATGCGTTGCCGGCCAAGAAAGACAGAAGAAAAAGAAAGGAAAAACTGGCTCTCAGGCCCCCAGCCAGAACACGACGAGTCGTTTGACGGCTGAATCAAGCCAGAGAGTCGTACTGTGGTAGCTATCCAGGTAGATCCCACGGAGAATTAATAATATAAGTTACTTCATTATTATATCACATAATCCTTAAATACGCGAAACCGTACTAGCGAGTGGACCGGTTTCTGTCGTCTATTACGACACCCTGATTTGCTAGCATGGGATTTGAGTCAGTATTCTAGACAGTATTAGGCCCAAAATTATCTTGCACTCTTATAATTATAAGTACTATTATTTCTTCTGTGGTTATATTTTGTATCTTATACTGGAAAAATTCAAACGTGGTACGTTTGATGTGTATAATATAGTCTATATAGGCAAGAGATTACGTTATTTTCAGGACTTATCTCATATGATATGGATGACATTATTATCTTATGATATTATCAACTTTGTTTTTCTACGCTATCAGTATTTTACTACCTATTAATATTCTGGCTGATCGACAGATGTTTTTCAATATTTGTATGACTAATTTCAGCTTATAAAATGTATAATTTATTTAACTGCGCTACAGCGCCATCTGTTGGAAAATAGTGTAGTTATAGCACAAAATTAATCATATTTTATGAACAATTTATTATTTTGCTGAAATAAACCAAAATTAAAATTATTGTGTTCTGCGTTTGAATATTATTAATTTTATTATTAAGTATAATATATTCTACTTGAAAGTAAATAACTTCATTTTCCCCCCCGAAACAAAAAAAAAAAAAAAAAAAAAAAAAAAAAAAAAAAAAAAAAAAAAAAAAAAAAAAAAAGGTATACCTACGTAACTTTAGTATGTTCGTACCACAGACCTAAAAAAAATATTTACTAATCTTTAGAAAATTATTTGTGCTAATCTTTCAATAGAAAATAGATTGTTTACCTACTTTAAAATAAGATTCGTCTAAAAACGGACGATAGTATCTATTTCTCTCATGGGAAAAGATAAAATGACCTGTTTCCGGCATTTTGCTTGTTATTCGATAGCTGATAAATATTTACAAGAAGGTATCTCTTGATAGGTACTTGAGAAAGTTATCTGATATAAATAACTTGTGTAGTCTTTAGGCCTATGTGAAAATTCGACGGAAAATATTTTGAAATCGTTCGACCTACCTATTTTGTTATAGAGTAGTAAATAGGTGTACTTACCTTACTGTTTTCTTATATGTTACTAGCTGACCGGTCAAACGTTTTTGTGCCAAAAAATTTTTAGGGGTAGGGGATGAAAAATAGATGTTGTTCGATACTCTATCTTAGCCGATATGCACGCAAAGATTCACGAAAATCGGTCGAGCCGTTTCGGAGGAGTTCAACTTCAAAAAAGCGTGACACGAGAATTTTATATATATTAGACTAGCTGCCCGAACAGACTTCGTTCTGTCAAAAGTTTTATTTTTATTTTGAGATGTAAGGTATCCTATCTTTCAAGTTGGATCAAACTGCACACGGTGTGCAAATTTGATTAAAATTGGTTAAGTAGTTTAGGAGTCCATCGCGGACAAACAACGTGACACGTAATTTATATATATTAAGATTTATAAATATGTGTAGATTTATTTTATTAATAAGATTACATTCATATAATTATATTAACTACTAGCTGACCCGGCGAACTTCGTATCGCCAAAAAATGTAACAAATCAGAGATCATTAAAATCGGTACAGCCGTTCTTAGCCGTTATAGTTTCCGTGTCCTCCCTCTCCCTCTCCCTCTCCCCCTCCCCCTACCCCTCCCCCTACCCCTCCCCCTCCCTCTCCCCCCTCCCCCTCCCCTCCCTTCTCCCTCCCCCTTCCCCATCCCCCACCTCCTCCACCTCTCCCTCTCCAGCTCCCTCTCCCTCTCTCTCTTCCTCTGCCTCTCCCGCTCCCGCTTCCGCTCCACTCCCCTCCCCTCCCCTCCCCGTGTTATATAATCGGGATCCGCGGAACATGCGCGAGCTGTCCGGCCGCCGCGCTGGGCCGGTGATGATTGTTGCTACTCGTACAATCACGTTGTCACGTAGTTCCTTTACTATGTAATATCTTCTGAATGGAATGTTCGATTTGAGTAATTCAAAAAGTTATCTATAGGTATTGAAACAGTTTTGAATATGAAATGATTTATTTGGATAAGGATTAATACGAAGGTATGGTTTTCATGATCTGATTTTGGTCATCTTTTTTATTAACTTTTAAAATGTAAAAAGTGGTTATAGTGACATAACGACAATAGTTGGACATATACTATCGCGAGGTTTTTTGTAGATATTGATATGTTCTATAATATTGTAGAACATTTTTTTGTTCTATCATCAATAGTTTCCGCAGCGTATGCGATGAAAGAAATTTTTAAGCAAATTTTTTCACACTTTGGTTCAGGTTACTGATGTTTTAGCAAGGATCCCTAATTTTTTTTAGTAATTAATATAGCCTATGTTACTCATGAATGATGTAGCATTCTAATGGTGAAAGAATTTTGAAAATCGGTTCAGTAGTTTTTGAGTTTATTCGTTGCAAACATACAAAAATACAAAAATACAAAGCTTTCCTCTTTATAATATTAGTATAGATTAATATTATATTAACTATTAATAGGACAAAGTACCAGGCAAACATGAAATCACACTAATGTAACTATATTATTTATTCTCTTCAGAAACGCCGCCCGGCGCTTAACATATTCTCTGGCTGCTGCGTTCCAAGATTATTCTAGAAGAGTAAAGGAAATGCAGACTGCACCTGGTATGTATTTTAAACTATTTCAATCGTATGGAAACCTTAAGCACTGATAGACTACCGGTTTGACTAACAAAAATAAATAATTAACGCTTCACACTCATAGCCTAGGATTCCCTGTGTCGTGGGTGCCATGGACAACACACAGAGATAAAAAATAAATATTTAAAAATATATTTTTATATATTTCTATATATTCTATATACCTACAGGTATTTGACGCATTTTTTCTTTAATTTTCAGAACTTGATGACCGACCCCCAAGTATGAAGAAGAGGTTCGCCATAGACTTAAGAACGCCGGAGGAAATAGAAGCGGACTTCGAAACTGAGGCTTAGAAATAAATTAGATAATGTCTGCATTAAGTAAGCAATGGAAATAGTTTTATTGTGTCGTTGTGTTGTTACCAAAAAGTATGAATTAAGACCTAGTTTGGAATTTTAATAAGGGCTTTGATAAAATTTTCCAAAATTCAGAGACCATCAAAAATCGATTAATTTTGCAATTTTCTTTATAAATTTACATTATATTACTTAGCCTTTGAGTTTTGGAAAATATACGCAAAAAGCCGATTTGTTAAGATAGTTAATAATATTATATCAGGAGTGTTTTACAGAAATCCATTATTATTAAGTTAGTATTGATTTGTATAACTTATTTGCTACCGTCCTGGTTTCTCAGAGAAATTCATTATTTACTATTATCACGCCTGTATCATTAATACATCGTTATTTATTCGTATCAGGCGTTATATTATTGTTTCTTTAATTTAGAAACAGAAGTTACAAAATTATTTTATCCCATGGGAACTAATATGTTATGCTAAAATCAGATTATTATGTAAATACAATTGCTAAGTCTAACCGGAGTAATAATAACTGATAGACTGCTAGACAAACAGACCGATACACGCTATGAAACTGAAACCACATAATACTAATATATACTCTGTAACATGTTTATATTTTGAAAATCTATTCAAGTTCAATAACTCAAATTCGTCATAGACGAACTATTATTATTATTATTAATATGACATAAAATGTAGTAGGTGGAAGTAACAGTGATACTAGCGCCAAAGTTTTCTTTTCATTCCGCCAATCTCAAATACGTCCTGGAATTTCTATTCTTTCCTGCATCCTTGTTTTTTATACATTTTTTTTGCAAAGTTAGTTTTAATGAATAAATAATTTGAGGCAACTTTTTACAATATTTTCTAAGACAAACTTTATTTTATTACAACTTTAATTTATTATACTGTATACAGGGTGCATTTTTGAGACGGGTCAGTAAGGGCAGGTACCTTAACCGTTATAGTTACAGGAAAACGTTCCTAGGAGACTATCCATAACTTTTTAAGATATTCTGAACTGCATTCACAGATTTTTGAAAAAATGTACGGTCAGTGAAAAAAGTACTAAAATCCAAAAAAAAAATTATGCCTATCGATCCTACTTCGTATGGGGATCAAAATACTCTATGGGACCATTTAAGGTATGAGTACTAGAAATGTCAGAAAACGCTAAAAACATTTTCCATACATTTTGTACTGAAAAACGATAAATCAACTCGAAATATTCTTTATCGCCAAACAATACTATTTCTTACTGCGATTAAAAGATTCTTTAAGGCCTATTGAAATTTAAATACAAAAACTACGGATATCACACAAACTTAAAAATAGGTTTATTATCTATTATTCAAAATGACCGCCGTTTTCACGAAGAAACGCTGCAAGAGGTGCTGTTAGTGGTCCATGGTCCAACACATGGTCCAATTAAGTGGCCACTTCGCAGCCCCGATCTAACGCCTCTCGAGTTTTTTTGTGGGGCCACCTAAAAAATGAAGTCTACAAAAGAATGTACGAAAGTGTTCAGGAGCTGAAAGAGGCATTAACGAGGATTTTAAATAATATCCATCAAAGAAAACTTTCCGATGCTACTTGCTCAGTACAAAAACGAGTGAACTTATGTATTCGTGAAAACGGCGGTCATTTTGAATAATAGATAACCTATTTTTAAGTTTGTGTGATATGTTGTGTCTTACCGTAGTTTTTGTATTTAAATTTCAACAGGCCTTAAATAATCTTTTAATCGCAATAAGAAATAGGATTGTTTGGTGATAAAGAATATTTCGAGTTGATTTATCGTTTTTCAGTACAAAATGTATGGAAAATGATTTTAGCGTTTTCTGACATTTCTAGTACTCATACCTTAAATGGTCCCATAGAGTATTTTGATCCCCATACGAAGTAGGATCGATAAGCATAAAAATATTTTTTTTGGATTTTAGCACTTTTTTCGCTGACCATACATTTTTTCAAAAATCTGTGAATGCAGTTCAGAATATCTAAAAAAGTTATGGATAGTCTCCTTGGAACGTTTTCCTGTAACTATAACGGTTAAGGTACCTGCCCTTACTGACCCGTCTCAAAAATCCACCCTGTATACAATATAATTATACTAAGTAAATTAACTTTATTTTTAAATTAGGAGAGTCAACACATTGAGGTATGTACGCTAGTAATAATACTTCAATGAGTCAACATGGAACTTTTCATATAGCCCGCTTGAATTTTTTTGTTTTGCAAATATACCAGCTGTTTATGTATTTTTATTATAACCTCATTCGTGTGAATAATACTCTATGTGAATAATGGTTTGTCTTAATTATTTAAATAAACATTGTATGCTGATAAGTTTAAATCCGATTTTGTAAAACTCAGAATGAATATTTTGTTGAGTTATTCAGAAATAAATTTAAAATCTGTGACGAAAAAAATTTATACGGTAAGTACATGAAGAATGCTATAGAATGACTTTAAAAATATAATTCCAAAGTGTTTTAAGTAAGTACACTGTATAATTGTATATTTTTATACAAATAAAATACGACCAACGTATAGAATTGTTGTATTTATTTATTTGTTTAAAATAAAAATTCAAGAAATTATTTTTGTTTTATTTGGTCAATAGTTATCATTCCAATGTATTACTTTTAGGAATCAAATAGGTATTATTTTATTATTATGTATAAAATACCAGAATAACAATGCATAAAACAAAGAAAATTACACTTATGATATACAAATATATTACACTTATAACAAAAGTACAATTATATCTTCTTAATCCGTTCTAAAATTCTCAAAACAAATATAAACTCTTGCTGTATTCTTCTTACTAACTCACCATCTTTATTATTGAACTCATCTTCTTCTGCTTTCTTAGCAGTATCTTCTATACTGCTCAATAATCTAGAAGCTGCTAGATGTAAAATTACTTGTAGTAGCTGTTTTTTAGATGCTGATTTCAAATAAATATTCTTCAAGTCTTTATACCAGTTTTGCTTAAGATATGTTGTTATTAAAGCGATGTGTTTGAGAGCGTCGTGTAACTGAAAATGTATCAAATCACATTGTAATAACTATAAAGAAAGTTTTAAATACTTCCGACAATTTAATTCAACCATAGCCAACCATCGGATCACGTCACCGTTGAAACCAATAAAACCACTTAATAAATAATCAGTCCATTCATTTAGGAGATACGATGCTATTATAGACTTTTTGCGTTGGGGCTAATAAAATATGTAAATTGTAATAATAGTCCGGAAATTAGATAAAAAGAATATGGAATAGTTTACAATAATTCGCATAGTGCTAAAACTTAGCAATGTTGGAAACACCACTATAAATGAAAAGTGAAATGTTTTCATTGATCTCAGTTATACTCGTAAGCAAGTGAATCATCTCACTTGCCAGTTATAATGCGTTTTAAATAAGTCTGCATTACGTAAGTGTTTTTATAATAAATAAAAAATACCAATAAACACTTAACGTGTTTTATAATATAAAAAAATTACCAATAAACACTTCAATGCTACCAACATAATAAAGTGCAGACTTATGGAACGCACAAAGTAATTTTACGTACCTCAAACAAATTATCTTCAAGATCATTTATAAAGTTTTTAAAATTTCTCAATTTCTGTTTATTAATTGCTCTCGTATCCAAACTATCTCTTACATAAAATTTGTACCAGGGATTAACGTGATTTGTTAATTTCTGACCATATTTCCTTTTCTTACTCTTCGGCAAAATGATCCTTCGTCTTAACAAACTCAAAAATTCGTTTACAATTGTGTTAATATTCAGCATCGCTTTCGAATGCTGGTTTGATTGTATTGTATTTTCTAATTTAACGCTGGATGTATTGTATAAATAGACGATGTAAGTAAGGAGTTTTAGGTCCAACGGGTGTATTTTGTTTCCTTTTTCAATGTTCTTCCTGTGAAAAGTACAATAAATACAAAAAGTTATGCAGTTATCTATTCAATGCAAATAAATAAAATTGGAGTGTCTGTTTCTAATATTTTTTTACTAAGTGCATTTGGATGTATGCACGGTACATATACCAAAACAACATTTTTTACAATTTTTATCTGTCTGTTTGTTTCAGCTAATTTCTGAAATGGCTGGACTGATTTTGATGGGACTTTCACTGGCAGATAGCTAATGTAACAAGGAGTAACTTAGGCTACTTTTATTTTAGAAAAAAAATTGCATGTTGCAGAACAACGTCTGCCGGGTCAGCTAGTTGTTTGATAAAATTTAATTTACCTTATTATAATTATTACAGTATGTACCTACCGTTAATCTAATTACATTAGATACTTAAAATGTACTAAAACCTAAAATTATTTAAATTGTAACAACTCACTTGTCTTATTGTATCAAAATTACATAAAAAAATAAGTAGTACTGAAATAAGTGTTGGCACTGTGTTGTCTGTAATCTAAAAATAGTTTTTTTTGTAATATGTATGTTACATTATGTGACTGTGTCCAAAATAAAATAAAATAAAAGAAATAAAAATAAACTTATTAGGTACATAATATTTGTTTTAAAAAGAGACTTTAAAATTAATCTGTATTTTTTTAAATAAGGTATATTGTTATTGTATATTGCAACCTTTTATTTCGAAACTCTTTAAAAAAAAAGAGTATTCATTGTCAAAACTGAAAACCAATGTAATTAAGTATAACACTACGAATAAAAAACATAAACTTACGTTAAATCCACTAGTTTCTTAAGAGCGCTTTTCAAATCAACTGTAGAAAGCAACCAGTCATAATTTATTAGATCTACTTTGTCTCTGTATATCATGTCTCTTAAAACTTTAACAAGTGTTTCTAAATAATTGTCGAAATCGTCATTTAATGGTTTTAGGTTAATTTCTATACATCCATATTCACAATCATCCTTTGCTTCCATGCGAGAACTTTTCATATCTACGAGTACTTTTCTATTTTTTTTAATTTCATCATAAAAATTCTGATGGCCAACTACGTCATCAGAGTCCAAATATTCTTGATTGGAAACTTTATCTGCTCTATCCACATCATGTTCTCCAAAATAATAGTCTAATTCAATGTCCTTTTTTGTTATTTTATGATGTTTCTTACTATTTTTCAATTTCAAATCGTTATTTTCATTCAAAACCTTTTGTGGTCTAATTGGATGCTGAAATCGCGTCAGTGAAGGATGTAATAACTTTTTATTTTGGTACAAAAATTTTTTGACTGCCCTTACGTGGTTATTATCACCAGGGCTTGTAAATGGATCACGGACTTGTTTTTTCTTAAGTTTTTTTTGTTTGGCTTCTTTATCATCATTGTTATTTTCATTGTATTTTCTTAGGGGTACGTATATAATCTCATCCGGGATCTTAGACAGGTCGGGAAATTTGTTATTCTTACCTTTACTATGGTCTGATTGTCTTAAATTGTTTCCGCGTATGCTTTTTCGTCCCAAATACTCATTATTTTCGTTATCAATAAAATAAGGATTATATTCTAACTTGGACTGTAATACATGTTCAAAATGTGAATGTCGAGGATGTTTCATCCAGTATCCATTTGGAGGTTTTTTATTCTCCAGGTGATTACTGTTTTTAGAATCTAGATCAATTGTAAAACCACTTCGCAAAAACAGTTCATCATCGAATGAATCTTCGTCATCCAAAGGCGCTTGTTTTTTAATTACTTCGTCCTCTTCATCATTATTGATGGCAAAGTTATTATAGGCGTTATAGTAAGCGTTTTCGGGAGCAAAATTGTATATTGGGATGACATAAGGTTGTTCATTTTCTTTTTTCTTTTCCACTTCAACAAAAACTGGCTTTTCTGGAGCTATAAAGATTGACATTGATAAAATTTCCTTACGTAGAAATCTACATATTTTCATAAATATTTCTAAATAGATATTTTTGTAGCTCTATATAATAATATAACACAAACTAATATCTGAAATGAAAAGCAAAAAATTTGTTAATGCAATATACTTACGAACTTCATAAACAAAGTACTGTTTTGGAGTTTTGTTTTTAAATTGTTTTTGTTTATTTCTTTTGTCATCATTTTCACGTGAAGCCTGTCCATCATAATTGTATTCTTGCGATAAAATTTCTAGTCTTGTTCTTAGATGTTTCTTAGCGACGTTACTTTTTATATCATTATTTATTTTAACTGTTTCTTCAACATTTAGTAACTTATTAACATCATTTCCTTTGCTTTTTATATCTGAATTCCCCGTTGTACTTTCAACTGCGGTTACATAAACTACAGTAGACTGTGTACTTAAATTATATTTTGTATACGTTTCTGTAGTCAGTGGCATTAGTGTAGTATCAATGTTACTTAATTCGACATCACTTTCAGTTGGAGAGTTAGCTTCGGAAATCTTATTTTTATTCGAACTTTCATAGATTTGTGTGGAACTCTCTTTATTTTCAAAAGAGTCATAATTGTTGTTATTTTCTTTAGTTGATATAGTGTCTGAAGATGTAGGATGTAGGATTTGCGTTGAACTCTCAACAGAATTATTAGTTCCGTTTTGTTTATCAGATATGAAAATCTGGTTATCTTTATTTGACATAACATCAAAGTGATCTTCAGATACGCGCGAATCACTGTATGTACTTATGGTATTAGTTTGATTGTTAGTTTCTTTTTCTGCGGTCGCATTTGATAAGACAGATGGGGCATTAACAGTGTACAAATAAGAAAAAAATGAGTTATTATTATTAATGTCGTCCTTTTGTTCTAAATTACTGGTAGTATCAGGTGTGCCTGTTACTGTCGTTGGAGATTGAGTACTTTCACTGTCTTCTTGATCATAAACTACTTTTACTGGTATTACATCATAAGAATCATCCGATAGTTTATTCTTCTGTGTGTCATTTCGCAATGTTAAGTCAATATGTTGATTATTGTCAACAATTATAGGGGTATCTGTTTTAAATTCGTCATTATTAGATTCTCTCTTAACATTTCCTGTAACATTATAATTTCTTCTTTCATTTCTTAAATTATCTGATTCTTCTTTAATCAAATCTTGAACATAAGCATGATGCGCATTCAGTTGATCATCAGACACTTCTGTATGTGATTGTTCTGGAGAGTCTTTGCTTTGTATTTCTTCAATGATTCTTCTGGCTATGCGATTAAGAAACTCTTCCTTCTCTGCTTCAGGTAACAGATCAATATATTTAGTATCATCACTATTTCCATACACTACTACACTTATAACGCAAAGTAAAAAGATCTGATACATTATTACTTGTAAATAAAAATCATTTTTTAAATTACTAGTCAGTTCACAAACGATAAAATTTTACCTACTGAGATATTTGATTGAGAAATAATTTTCCGGGGTTTAATTACCTGTGTCCAATTATAATTGGATGTGGTGATAAAGCTGATTACAATCGATTCAAAGGATTGACTAGAAAATTTAATAACGTACAAAATATAACTGTGGTTGAACCTCTTTTATCAGGTAATAGTTCTAATTGTGGCCATTTATCTCCATGAGCGTTTCCGTGCTTCCGAGGGCACGTAAAGCCGTCGGTTCCAGTTGTTATCGTCAGTAGCCATGTCAGAGGCCCAACGGGTGGGACGAAAAATTTCCGATGCTTAGGTTGGACACTAACTCCTCCACCAATCCACACTGGAGCAGCGTGGTGGAGGATACTCTAGCTAGACTCTAGACCTTCTCAAGAGGAGAGACCCGTACTCAGTAGTGGACCGTTAATGGGTCATTCATAGCCAAGCTTTGATACATTTTTCAAGTTATACTTCTTAAGGGCCTTTTGGAAAAAATATGACAGCAAAATTTTTACAATGCGACAGCCATAAATCGACATGATGAAGCGAAGTGATACTAGGCGCACAGCATTCGCTGGAGTTGGTCTATGTTTTTGATTGATAGCGCGCGCCGGGTCGCGGGTGCGAGCGAGAGATACGTGGTTGGATTGTTAGCGCGCGCCGGGTTGTTAATTAATTATTAAGAGCAAACAAGAGGCTTCGTGAAATAAAAATATTCAATTTAAAGCACATCACATTTATTATCATCGGCTTATCATTTTAGCTGTAAGACTTATTCTAAAAATGCAAAAATCTATTTACAATAGTACTAATATTGCTATAACATCTATTCTATTTTATAACAATAGTTACTTTCTAATACCTTGTTCCCAAAGGTTGTCTAAAAGATTTATTAAAGATTTGTCTGTTTATTTATAGTGAAAACTATTTATAGTGTTAACTTCAATGATTTAATTATTTACATAAGGCAAAAAATTGTTACTTCCTAGGCATTTTTATTTATTTTTTTGTTATACATTTGAATAAAGCATTTAAAATCTAATACATCTATGTTACTTCTCGTTACTATGGCATTTTCATAAAAACTAAGGAGTTCAAGTAAACATTATCAATTCTAAAACCTATGGACTGTCGGTGCTAAATTTAATAGATCCTCTGTATTTCCTGCCTTTCCTCTTTAAACTTCTCTCAGAAGCTAATCTCGTGTTTGCGATCTCTTCATCTGGTAAATCTAAATCAGCCACCTCTGGATGGGGTTCATTGTCAAAAGGTTCAACCACAACTGGTACATTCTTCTCTTTTTCCATAACCGGCATCCCATTTGGAATTTTCATGTTATTATCACCCAAAATAATTCTATCTAACGACACAATTCCTTCTTCATTTTCTTTGTCCATCATTTCTTCCATGCCTTCAGAAACTTGGCTTTCAACGATTTCTTCATTAATATTTTCCACTTCTTCCATTGCTTCTTTCATGAGTTCTTCTACAATAATGTTTTGTTTCTTAGGAGGCTTCCTTTGGTTTTTAACTGGTATTCTTTCAGCGTTTTTATTTGGAGGTGGTTTGTTTTGATCCATTGCTTCATTAGTCTCTGAATCAGTAGCTATTTTACCAATTTCCATGTTTAAGTGATAGTATTCAGGAGAGTCTTCGCATGGGATAGATTCTCGAGGTCTGGTGCAAACTAAGACTTCCTGAAATAATTTAACATTATTATAATTATTATTTAATGCTTGTCTTGTTCTTAGCTTGTTAAAATTGAATATGTTCAATGATGCTGGATTCGAAGACTGCTATTCAGATTATCCTGAAGTAATCTTTTATGGTCTTTATCAGCTATTATGCCGTCAGCCTATCGAAGAAAGTAATATTTAAATATTTTAGCAATGTAACTAATGCAAATATGTAGGTGTAATACTCGTAATAGGGTAATATCGAATTAAATTTTATTTGAAGTTGCTTTTTAAGTCAAATTGTAAGATGACTTCATCTGGTTCAAATCGATCTTAAGTAGTCCCAGACGAAGTAATTTCGGATAATGTTTTTTATAACATATGATTAGTTAACTGTTCAGCAATTCCACCTGATGGTAAGTGGCAATAAAATAACCACGTTGTTACCTGATTAAACACGGTCTCCGCGGGACATATAAAGCTCCAGCGGTACGTGGTGTTCCTCCCCGTAGCTCCCTGGCTGGTGAGGCACACGTGGAAGATCTGGCAGTCATTGTCCACGTCGGCGTAATACCCGTACGTACGGTTTTCGCAGCTAGAAATAAAATAGGATTTTGACAACCCTTCAACGTCAGAGCAACATTGAGCCTTCACAAAAAGTAGATATGTAATAAAAATCTGGAGGGCAATTGATGGTAAGTGGCCATCGTCGCCCATGGACACAGGGCTCATCGATGTGTTGTCTAACTTGCCAACCAAGAAAGAGAGAAGGAAACACAAAGAAAGAACTGGCTCTCAAGCCCCCAGCCGGAACACGACGAGTCGTTTGGCGGCTGACTCATGCTCGAGGGTGGTAGCTATCCAGGCGAACCCCATGGAGAAATAATAATAGTAATAATGGTATTAATTAATAATTAAAATCAATATTACCAATATAATCCCTCGAGCGGCCCTACCACCATCGGCCGGATTTAGTCGCCTCTTCCAACACCCTTGCAGCGTGGGCTTGGGGTTAGTATTCTAAGACGCCCCAATACGGCTAACTGAGTACTTGTTTTATTCTAAAAATAAGTTTATATTACCTGAAAGTGTCTGTGATGTTTTCTCGTATTGAAGTTGCATTCGCTGGTAAATTTAAAGTGTCTGCTTGCGTTTGATTTACCATTTCCTGAAAATTAAAGTAAGTATATTCATTTAAAATATACCTTCTAATTAGGTACATTTATAGTACGGTGCGCTAAAGGTGTTTTTACTAATTATTTATGACTAGTTGACCCGGCAGACGTTTACAATCTAATAGCTTATATCATTCGGAAAAAAATGTGCTTTCTACTTGGTGAAAGAATTTTCAAAATTAAACATCATTCAAGAAAACAAATTGAATACTTAGTAACGGACACGCAAAAAACCAGGAATTCAAGATGGCCGACAGGAAACATTATTCAGATTAAAATATAATGTCACCTTGATCAGTAACCAAGTTGAATATTTAGTGGCTCATGAATAAAGGGTCCATTTACAAGTAACTATAAGTTATATCAATGTGATTGATGGGAAGACATTGTTTTCACAGGATAATTATATGTATCTACGAGTAATATTTATCCACTCCTGTGATACATACTTCGCCTTAAACACACTTAATTTTGTAATGTATCGAGCCTTAAAAGTACAGAAATATTCGTAATCTGGCTCGAACAAAATTATATAGGTAATCAAACGTAACTAACTTCTAACAATTACGGTAATATTCGTAACCCATTCATATCGTAAGCATACAACAGAAAAAACTTGTACCTAACTAACTTTATGAGCATCATAATGTATCAAATCGCTCCTTATTAAAGAATCACCATACAAATTCTATACTAAGGAGCGATTTAAATAACCGTTAGTGACTCTGAGTTGGGGTGTGAGACTTATCGTAATTCGTAACCAACATCTATGAAAATTATAAAGCCAAATTACTTAATACTTACAGTACTTTTATGCAACCCTAGTCCTCAAGAATAGAAAGAAAGTTTTTAATATGGAAAACCTTAATTTTTCTTTCCCCAATGGGCCGGGTATTCAGTTAATTATTTATTAATTATCTATATATATATATATAAAAGAAAGTTGTGTTAGTTACACTATTTATAACTCAAGAACGGCTGAACCGATTTGGCTGAAAATTGGTGAGGAGGTAGCTTAGAATCAGGAGACGGACATAGGATAATTTTTATCCCAGAAAATAGACCTGTTCCTGTGGGATAAGATAAAATTTTGTTATATGTAGTTGATAGATTAGTTATTTATACAGATATAAAATAAAGCTCGGGGATGGATATAGGATACTTTTTATCCCGGAAAATAGACCTGTTCCTATGGGATAAGGTAAAATTTTGTTGTAAGTTTGTAGTTGATAGATTAGTTATTTATACCTACAGATATAAAATAAAGCTCGGGGAGGGTCATAGAATACTTTTTATCCTGGAAAAAAGACCTGTTCCTGCGGGATAAGGTAACATTTTGTTATTATAGTTGATAGATAGCTATTAGTCATTATTATTAGCGCCTTTTATGATTCCTTTTTTTACCGAAGTCAAAACAGAATTCTTATAGTTTCGTCATACCTTTTGTCTTTTTAGAAATATTCAGTCGTTTGACAGCTGGCGCGATTGACAGAATATGAGAAGGATAGGGTGAGGGAGTGGGAGTGGGAAGAAAAGGGAGAGGGAGAGATTGATAGGCGGTACAAAGTTTGCCGGGTCAGCTTGGGAGCGGGAGCGTGAGAGGGAGATGGAGGAGCACACAGAAACTGTAACGGCTAAGAACGGCTGTACCGATATTAATGATTTCTGATTAGTTACATTCTTATGCGATACGAAGTTCGCCGGGTCAGCTAGTTTATTACTAAAAAATATAGTAAAAATATATTAGGTAACTCACCCTCAACATTTTTAAAACCGCCCCTGTTCTGACGCCCCTGTCAATAGCGTCTGAGGTCGCACACGCTATAAATGTTAGAAGGAAGGAAGTTGTTATCAAAATCTTCATTTTTATAACTTGCATTTATCTGAAATTAGAAAAGTAAGTGTAAATAAATAAAAAATGCGAAGGATTACGAATTACTGAAAATTACTATTTACGAACATGCATAATCATTGGTGAAATTGTTTTTGGTAATAATAAATCTCTCTTTAAATGCAAGAATCTCAGATTCGGACCTTTTAAACGCTTATGCGCTTGTATGTAAGTACCTTTATATTTTAACTTGCTGTATGTAATTTTGGTTTTTATGATGTATTTTAGATTTATAACTTTTTTATTTAAATTTTTTATGTGTGCTGTAATATGTTCTTGAATAAACTTCTTTTCTTTCTTTCTTTTTCTTAACCCCCGATGCAAAAAAAAACCCTCTCGTTTTTAATGTAGGTATCTGTATAATATAAGTGTGTCTGACTATGGTATAGTAGCTTTTAAATGGACCGATTATGATGTTTCATTCTTTTTTGTCTGAAAATTTAGTGAAAATCAAACTTTCTGGGTTCTTTTAAACTTTAAAAATATAAAGTTGGATTTTAATGAACTTAAAACTTGACGCCTCATTCGCTTGTTCATCGTCTATCGATATAATAATCTGAATTTTACCAAGAAAAAAATAACCGACTTCAAAATAACTCGAAAATTACTCGTCAGATCTCGCGCAAATTTAAGTGAGACTACATGACAAGCACCAGCTTTCGATTAAAAAAGGAATCATCAAAATCGGTTCACCCAGTCGAAAGTTCTGAGGTAACAAACAAAAAAAATTCAGTTGAATTGAAAACCTCCTTTTTTGAAGTCTGTTAAAAAAACTTTTTTTATGAAAATAGCCGACCATGTTTCACTGAACTAATGTTCCACCTGAATCCTTAGTTTAATGACCATTTCAATTTAACATATTGAAATTAAGATAATTAGTGGTTCTTAAATTTTTAAACAAAACATGATATTTCTAAAAAATATTAACTGTTAACTGAGTGATTATGGACCCCTGGCTATTACTTATGTCATAGACTTCTAATAATCCAATACTATAGGCAGTATGCAAATAAAAAAAATGAATTAATAAAAAAAAATTTATACAATTAATACACTTTTATGTATGACATAAATATTTTTCTCAATTTGCTTATTTATCCTAACGTTATGAAAACTTCACTTACCATAAACACAAACACTTAGTTAATCCACTAAACCGCTCACACTTGCCAAAACATCACAAGGAATGCGAAAATCACCGTATTTGAGCCTTTTATAAACTGCGCGCCATTGCTCTAGCGGAATTACCAATGAGGGACCTGGTACCGTTGGAAAAAGATGACTGTTGAAATAATCTAAATTTTGCTAACAAAAAATAACCGACTTCAATATTACTCAAAAAGCACTTATCAGATCTCGTTCAAATTTATGTGGGACCACATGACATGCACCTGCTTTCGATTAAAAAAAGAATCATCGAAATCGGTTCACCCAGTCCAAAGTTCTGAGGTAAGAAACATAAAAAAATACAGTCGAATTGAGAACCTCCTCCTTTTTTTGAAGTTGGTTAAAAACATACACCTTGAAATGAAAGGACCAATATTTTTTATTTGTGACATTTTATCTTTAAAGATTTGCAATTTTATTCCTTATGTAACACAGAACGCAGAATAAATCTAGGTTATTTATTTTCTTTGTTGAATTTTAAACCCTTTCTTTATCTTCGTATTTGTCAGTTTATTCTGTAATTAATTTGGTTCTATGATGTTCGTGGGTGATGGTAACCATTCATCATATTTGCTTATTTTACATAGTTAAAACGTGTGTTGATCTTAGGTGATTGACTGAGTTTAGCAACAGCGTGCGCGGTCGTAAGTTAAATGGGTGTTCGTTAGTGGCAAAAATCTCTTCAATGCTTTCATGCTGCGAAGGGCACATAAGCAGTTGTTGACAATCCGCTCTGGAGCAGCGTGATGGACAGCTCTAGGTCTCCTCAAGAGGAGAAACCCAGACTCAGTGGACCATTGATGGATAGAATAATGTAACAATATGATGTTACAACAATTTAATTCAGCTTTTACTAAACTTTAATATTTTGCTATTTCTGACTACATTGTGTTACCATTAGACAAGATTGTAGAATTTCTTTATTTAAAAGGCAAAAAGTAATAGATTTTTTGCCGACGCTACATTTTAGCTCAGCCCGTGAGATGTGACACGCAACACAAGTGAGACGCCTGAAAATTGGAGTTAGTACTTAGTAGCCATGGATGGTTGCAGGGCCGGGTTTAGGGGAGGGTAACCGGGGCTACAGCCCTCTAAGATGTCATGTCAACCCTGTAAGATGTACAGTCCTCTAAGAACTTATCAATACTTTATTTATTTATATAATACGAGTAACCGCCCTCGCTTTGCTTCGGTTTTCTTTTTTTTTTACACCTTGGGTTACATTTTGGGGTTTAATTAAAGATTCCTAATTTTTTTTGAAAATATAATATAGCCTATGACGTGACGCTTACTTTATGTATATTAACATTAAGATGATATATTACATTACTTATTTGATTTATCTAGGGTTCTGGGGGTTTTGGGGCTGGGACGGGGACGACATCTTGCTCGCTAGTACCTTTATTTAGCTTATTGAACATTACATAGCACAAATTAAGCAGTAAACATTACACGCAGTTGGCCGAGCTACTCCAGATCAAAATGGGCCGAACTGAAAATCAGTGCCGTTCTTACCGCGGCTATCGCTGAGTTCGGTCCTTTTCACGGCTTTATACTACAGCACAGATCCCCTTTTTTAATATAGTCTTATTATTGTATGTTTTGTATGTATATTGTATATTATTGTGATGTTAAATCTATTTATGTTGATGTTTCTTGTGATCTTATTATTATTATTTTTGTTTTTCTTTTGTTTTTGGTCTTCTCTAATTTACTTACACTTTGATTGTTGATTTGTTTGTTTTAAGTAGTTATGTTATTGTTTTTCTTTGTTTCTTTTGTTTAAGTTTCTTACTGTTTACGCTGTACGGTCAAAAGCCGTGAATAAAGGTTTTTTCTTTCTTCTTTCTTTCTTTCCTATGTTCACCGGGGATAGTGTAGCTTCCCAACAGTGAAAGAATTTTTCAAATCGGTTCAGTAGTTTCGGAGCCATTTCAATGCAAACAATCAAATCTTTCCTCTTTATATTATTACCTAGATTTATTGACAGAATTAAGGTACAAATGGCGTTAGTGCTTAACTTTACTTTCCTGATGTTTTAGGAAAGCGCACGTCATAGAGGTTTATTCTCATAAATAACGCGGTTTTATTTTCTTGAAGTTTAACACGTTCACTGCGGAACAGGCCCAATTCAGCCTGCCGCGGAATTTCAGCTGGTGCGGACGAAGAAAACTATGTCCCTCTCGCTGGTGCGGGACGATTATCTCAGGTGTTTGTAAAGATACGACAAAGACAAATATATATTTGAGATTGTGGTCAAAATTGTAGGTGTTCCCTATAAAAACATCACGGCAGGCCTTTATCGGCCTATCACGCACTGACGGTAAAAAATATCAACTCGGTGCGGGAGGGGGCCTATTGTGGCCCGCCGTCCCAACAGGCTTTTGGCGGCCCGATACCGCACAGAGCGCCCGCCTCGCCAGTTAGTGTTGGGCAAGCTATCGTAACTGACGTACGTCGCGTTTTTTTAATTCCTTAAAATTAAAGGCACGATGTCAGGCAACAAAAGGAAGATAAATATTTTGGAAAATAAATTAATTCGCGGTGCAGATAGTGATAGTGACAGCAGTCAGGAGATATTTTTTAGGATTCCGTAGCCAAATGGCAAAAAACGGAACCCTTATAGATTCGTCATGTCTGTCTGTCCGTCCATCCGTATGTCACAGCCACTTTTTTTCCGAAACTATAGGAACTATACTGTTGAAACTTGGAAAGTAGATGTATTCTGTGAACCGCATTAAGATTTTCACACAAAAATAGAAAAAAAAAACAAAAACTGCTCACCTACATTATGTTTTCGCAAAGTTATAGCAATTTAATCTAACCTTGTGCTGACGGGTCGAAAAAGACCTACCACGCACTGGCGAAAAAATCATTGGGGGCACAATTTGGCCCGCCGCCGCACCAGACGAAGGTTTAAGATTTTACTTGCCGCAGCCAATGTGTTAAGAAAAAGATAAGATGTTCTTAAAAGGGAATTCCGTCCGTTAATATTGTCCTCGCAAATTGCGAGTCGCAATGTAAGGAATTTCGCAGGCGGTGTCTACTTTCAGTCCGTCGTCTGCATTAGTTTTATTTCAAAGGAGTTACATATAGTGTTTGTTTTATTTGAATTAGTACATAAAGTAAACCCTGTAAAATACCCTGCGTAATTTTTTTCGGTGTGTGCTATCTGTGAATTAAGATAAGTCTACCAAAGCAATCTGAGGGCAAAGATATTTAAAAAATATGGATACGTTATGCCCTTAAAATCAACCAAAAAATCTGTTCCAAAGAGAGCTACAAGACACACGTTTATCTTTTGTTTCACTACACCAATCACATTGGTATAATACACGAAGGCATCTTAACGCTGTATGTCAAATGTCAAGCACTTCTGACAACAACAAAAGCGTGTCGTCTTGTATTGACAGAGCGACTACGCCTGTTCTTACGCTCTTCATCGTCGGCGCGCTAGTGACATTTCTACCTCTTTTTACATTATAATATCATTGTATGAGGGAAGATACTGTTGTTTTATGCCGGGGACAAAAGTACCTCGAGGATTTCCATAGGTCTGCAGTGGTCATGATAAAAATATTAAAAGGTTTTCATTTAGACATCTAATTTTATAGGTTCAAAGATATGTAACCATGTTTTATTTAGGTTTCGTAGAATTTCTCTACATAAACCTTATATTCAAATGTAAAAATAAAAAGTAGTAGGTAATCATGCTGAAACCGAGGGGTACCGGGTTCGATTTTCAGTGTAGACTTTTAAATCTTAGGTAACTAGGTAATTTTCCAAAAAAATCATGTTTTATGGAAACATTTAAACACCTCAAATATTATCCTTTTGTCAAAATAGGATTTACTTACTAAAAGTAAGTACATCCTGGTAATTATTTGTGAAACATTGAGGACCCGTGTGGCGCATTGGTTACCATCGCCGTGCGCGTGCCAAGAGTCCTGGGTTGGATTCCCAGTGAAGTGGAAATTTGCGTAATGAGTTTGAATTTCTGTTATCGGTCTGGGTAAGTGTCTTCTTGAATTTGTGTATTGTCTATGGCACCCACGACACAGGGAATCCTTGTGTGAGCTGTGTAAGGCTATGAGTGTGAATGTAACATGTTACAGACGCGTTCCTTCTACAGTCCCGTCGGTAACCTCTTATCAGGATGACGTCAGTCGGTTGACTCAATAAATTTCCCACAGTTTATGTGTGTCAATTCAGATCACACGTCAAATGACGATTTTCCAACATAACTTAATCCTCATTTCGGTAACTGTACTAAGGTCGCTAACTGTATTGGATGACCCAAAAATATTCGCGTTTGATTGTACGTGTTTGGAGTGTGTGAAGAGTTTGCTAATTTATAATCTTTTTGGGGGTTCTGTATAACGCTGCGTCCTACCTGAGTGATCAAGATGGCAACGCGAAGCGACGCGGCGCGACGTGAAAACAACAAGCAATCGAAATGTATTGAAGTGTCCTACGTACATCACGCAGTAAAAATTTAAGTGGGACTACATGACAAGCACTAACCTTCGAGTAAAAAAGAACATCAAAATCGGTTCACCCAGTCAAAAGGTCTGAGGTAACAAACATAAAAGAAATTACAGTCGAATTGAATACCTCCTCCGTTTTTGATGTCAGTTATAGACAATAATTTTATTATGGATGGCTCCCATGGCCTGTCAATGCCAATTAATGTTTAAGGTAACCCTTTTCTTTACTTCTCTTTGATAAACGATAGACTTTCAGATGGATTAGTTTAGAATTAAAGTCAAAAAATTATGCAACTTAAATAGCTTTTATTTCTGACAATGGAACCCTAAAATATAAAAGAATCTCAAAAATCTGCGATGCAATCACTACAAACTACTACTCTATGATCTAGCACAAGATGTAATGGAGTCGCTTTGTACTCTAATAAAATAACTTAAGTAGATAAATTTGTTTCTATAATGTATTATCTCGGGATAAGTTAGGTAGGGGAGACGTTTGAATTTTCTTCCCCCCTATTTTTGCGTGGTGTGACATGGTAAAAAATCTATCGAGAAATTGATCAAGAATATTGTTATCTGTCAGTGAAAGATGGCCAGTCCATTCTAGTCTGCTTCATTACACACATTCGCCTTAGGATTCCCTGTCCTGTCCCATAAATGTCTGTGCCAGGATTCGAACCCAGGACCTCTTGTTTCACTGGCAGGCCAACGAGGCTATAGATTTGACAATAATAATAGTTTACATAATTATACTTTACAAGGCGTTGGCAGCCATTCACTGAAATGTAATGAATAAAAAACACTTCATATAAAAGTATTTTCTGCACAATAAAATATTTCCTGACGATTCAAAAAATACACACGTAATTGTTAAAGTTTTCACTTCTGTCGGCACTCCAGGAGTGCATTTTTCCTTTTTTATGTTTATTCTTTAAATTAACGCTACACATTATGATACGCAACCGATCACGCGAGATATTACTGAAAATCAGTAGAATCCCCAAGAGTAGACCGTTTTAGGAGATGGGCAACAGCTGTAAAATTTATTAATTAAAGTTTGTTTTTATAAATTTTATATTCTGTTCTATTAAACTGTATTGAATATAATTATGTGTCTTCATTTATTTCTTTCTTTCCAATTTAGTAATGTACGGTTACACAATTAGTTGTATTTATTTTTAGGTGTAGGTTCCTACTCCATTCCTCTTTTCTTCTTTGTGAAAAGGTGAATAAACTCGTGCGTTTCAAAAATGTAATATCATCAAACACAAGCTTTAATACGTGTCGAAGGTGCAAATAAGTTAATAATAAAATTACAAAATAAATCAGGCTACTGTCTAAATTGCAACGTGACAATGTTTTAAATACTTATCCCAATAGAGCTAACGGTTTTCATTAATAGACCTATCTGTAATTTCTGGAAAGTTATATAGTATAATTATCATCTATACTCCATGCGATTTGCAGCCGAAACAAATGTAAACACACCGTTTTCTAGTGTTTTCACCAACTGACTGGAATTTTTACACGAAATGCTTTTTATCTAGACAAACTACTCATTAAGACAAAATAGTACATTTATGTTAAAAGTTTCAAATCGCTTCTTGGAAATAAGATTCTCATTTCAAAGTGCTTGAATGATGACAGTGTTGTTTAATTTTGTTTGTTTCCACATTTACTCGGAATTAATCCTAATTGTTATCGATCAATATGTACCTATTTATTTAAGAATTCACAAATACCTTATTGAATAGTTTGTCTAAATAAAACGCATTTGGTGCACAAATTCATGTCAATTGGTAAAAAATCCTATAAAACGATTTTAATGGTTTGTTTACATTTGTTTCGGCTGCAAATCGCATGGAGTATAGACTATACTAATATTATGGTTTTCTGACACTTACCAGGACTTGAGAATTAATTATTAATTATTAGGATATGGAGAATGGTCATAAAATAACGCAGCAACATCAAAGTTAAAAGGTAATTTCAAAGTCGAAGTTAAACTCGATCGACTATTGACATTATGATATTTATGGTGTATCAATAAAGAGTTTATAAAAAAAATTGCATCTTCCGATAATATAGACACATGTTCTAGTCATGCAGTCTCGTCCGGTGTTCAACACCTGGACACCACATACCACGGGTAGAAATGACAGAGATCTTGGATGGATTTTACCAAGAACTTTTTATTATATCTTACATCTGAACGGCAAGCTTTGACGAAGTACCTGAAAACGGATCACGTGACATTGGATGAATAATTTCGACCAATCACAGACCTGATTGACGTTGACGACTCGTAAGGTGTCGATGTGTAATGTAACTTCAACGTAGTTATTCATCGAATGTCACGTGAACCATCTTCAGGTCTCTCATCCAGATGCTTAAGAGTTTTTGGATATTACGACCATATGACAGTTTAAAGCTCAGTAGAAATGCTTTAATACCTATTCTTAGTCTAAAGAGATGTTAACATTAGCTGAGTAATAAGGATGTATTGAAAAATCTCCAACGTACTACAAAACAATTTGGATTCCTTTCGAATAGTTATCTATGGACGCATCTAGAATTCTAATCACTTCTTGAAGTAATGCCATCGACCTAGGCGATGTTTTACGTAACTAGCCAATAACCGCATGTTTTCAATGAAATTACGTATTGTATAAATTATTAAAAAGTTTAATTTCATTGGCAGAATGCATTATCAACTCTCAGATCAATTTTGCAAAAAAAGAATTCAATGTTGCCATTAATTGCAAAATTAATTTACTATTTTGAAACAAAACTATTGTTTATTTTATTATTTATTTTGATTATATTATTTGTGTATATAGCATTATTTCGAAAAAATAGGACCATTGTATTGTAAGTGACGTAAGAAATCGATTTTATTCTATTCTCCACCCGAAGCTTAACCCGCGTGGATTTTTGTCAGTTTACATAAAACCATAATGCAATATGCATATTTTAACTAGCCACTGAAGTAAACATTTATTTGTCTTCCTGCACTTAGAAACACTTTAAGTAGGTATACATTTAAGGAAATTGCCTATATTATTAAAGGTTAAAGTCGTGTTAAAGATATGTGTGTAGTTTAATAAATTTAACCTTATTAACTGATTTCGAAAAGGAGGAGGTTCTCAATTCGGTTGTATCTATAGGTATGTACAGGTTTTTTTTATACAGATCATAAAAGGTCGATTAATAAGAATTTCGGTTAACTCTTTTTAAAACCATTACGTTATAGCTTTTTTTTCGAATGGATGGCTGACTGACTGAGAATGACTAGCGGCCTTAACAGCTTCACGCGATAGGTGAGCGAGCTTGGAGAGGCTTATCCGAGAAGAATTGAGATTGAGTCCTGGCATCGAATCCTGGCACCATTTTTACGCAATGTAGTAACCTGTTTATATTAGGTAATCAAGCCTGTTAAATAATCCCAGCAATGAATATAAATATATGTATAATTCAGACCAAAACCATCAAGTATTCTAGGTTTACCTACAGTACCTCTGTTATGTTCTAAGTTACTTACTAGATTTCTATATGACACGAGTTTTGGCTCCATTTCAAGTACTAACTCGAACGCAAAGGCAACATCCTCCTTCGTCCTTGGCTTTCAGATCATTCACCTTGACCCTTAGCTGTATCAGCTAGATTGCCAAATGCACCTCACAGAATGTTTGCACTTTGCACATTTTCACTCTTGAAGACTATGAGTCATGACCACTTATATTGTATATTTTTCGGCTTCGTGTAAATGGCCAAATTACACTTACGGACTTATCTTCTCCGGAAACAATATGTTTTTTTTTTCTTTTTATCTTAGCTGACAACGAACTGGTGATGCCTTTGGTATTGCTAATGGGTGACGGCAACCACTCACCATCAGGTGGATTTTCAGCACGTTTGTTCGCTATTTTCATAAAACAACAGTTTGCAGCCAAATCACCAAGTACTGTAATAATCGCCATAAAACATTTAACAACTCCAAGGTCAATAGCATCCAAATTCCAAGTCCAATCGAAAACAAGCCCATTTGCATTAAGCATTAAAGAAGAAATTCAAAACCTTGCAATTCTCACCCATATCACGTAGGAGCTTTAGAAAAAAACATCTGGTCGGCAGAATGAGGCAGATAGTGGGAAATTTATTCGCACTGCGATCAAAGTTATGTGTGAACGTGGAACGCTTATGCTATTTCTGATCTTGTATCATGCTGTATCAGATTATTGTGGCATTTCCATATGCACAATGCTGTCTAGAATGTCCGTCTACATGTGCCATCTGTTGTGTTAAAGACCTTTGTAGTCCTTAGCGAGGTTCCGGGTTTATTTATTTTTTATTTTTTTGTAAATAAGTAACACACGAATATACAAGGCATCTATAGTCGAATCACTAATCCACTGGACCAATTTGATTTGACAGAAACTAATGTTGGATTGAGTAAATAAAAGAGAGGTTAATGGTAGAAATAGTAGAGAGGTATATTTGCTTGTATCACGTAATTTCATAGGTTCCATTATTAGTTATTTAGATTTTTATGTTTATATAGATTCACGTATTATATAAGTTTTTCTTTTTTTTTTGCGTTTAATGTCACTAATCGAACTACACGAATTAGGGTCGCCCTGAAAATCAGCGGTCGTGGCTTGCTGCGGCCAGTGCTGAGTGTGGCCCTATTTCGTCAAGTTTTTACTGCTACAATCAACATTTCTTTTTATAAGTATAGTGTAAGATATCATATTGCCTTTTTGTACTGCAGTGTTAACTTGAAGAAATAAATTATATTCTATTCTTCTATTCTAATGTCACTTTGTAAAATAATATTGCCGGAGTAAAAGTAATAGTGACTTCTTGGTCCTTATAAAATGTGTTTCAATTCAAATAAAGTATCAATGATTTACATCAGAATCGGTTTGCCATGACACTATTTATTGTTCGTCAAAAGCTTTGACACTTTAAATTTCAAATTGGTCCAGTGGATTAGTGATTCGACTATATTGGTCGCTGTCGAGCTTAAATACAAAATAATTGCTTGGGTATAATTTTTTTTCTAAGAAAGTCCATAACTTCACCAAGATTCAATAAGCAATGCTGATAATTTGCAATTAAAATGATAATAAACTTTAAATAAATTAGTTATAAGCAAAAACCACGCTACTTCAAAAACGTGCAAATGTTTTAGAAAACTTAAAATCATACTATTACTTTTATGCTGTGTATAACATGAATTTAATATGTCATATTTATTCACATGGAAAGATCCTAAGAAAGGTACAAATAAGGATAAAAAATATCGTAATATTTTCCCTGATTTCTTGAAGATTAGGTAGGTATATTATAATTTCACGACTATCATACCACACAATATTCGTCATTCTATCATGAGAGAGGAGCTGGAGATTTATAGATATAAAACTTTATCCTTAACATAAAAATAATTGTACATAAATGAAAAAGTCCACTTACTAATACAGGGGTGTCAAAAATATTTTGAATATAGTTTTTTAGGGTTTCTAAGTAAAATCGAAACACTTATAGTTTCGTCATGTCCGTCCGAACGTCTGTCCGTCCGTCTGTCCTTCCATCTATCCGTTCGTCTGTCCAAAGCAAAGTGCTAGTATGCTGGCAACTGGGGGTCCGTATTCTAAGCCGCTCCAATACGACTGTGTGTTAACTTTGAGCCCTTACTCTAGTCATGTAAATTGTAAGTAAGTATACCCATATAAGTAAGTATACCCATAGACTCATATCGAATAGTGAATATCATATCAATCATATAGTGAATCATAAATTATTACTTTATGGATGCTTCCTTACTTCGGAAATCAAAGCAAAATTAAATAAAATAAGACGTTGTTATGATTTAAATAGCCTAAACCTTTTTTGCCATCCTTGATGTTCTTGAACAATATATCCAGTAAAACCCACAGCCGCAACCCTAACCTCGGACCACCTAGATTCCGTAATCGGTTAGTCAGCACGACTGCGCTGATATGGAAGTAACACGACAGTGTGGGCCACCTGGCTGGTGGCATGGCACTGCAATGAATGCACAAATTGATTGACCAGATTATTTACAATAATGATAAGAACACTCTCGATTAAATCTTTCTCGATCTTTCAAATAAAAAACTAGATCAAAATCGGTTCATCCGTTTGGGAGCTACGATGCCACAGACAGACGTACAGATCCACAGACACACAGATATACAGACACTTCAAACTTATAACAATTTTTCACTTTTCGTCGGAGATTAAAAATACATGAACATTATAAATAAATAAATAAATAACGCTTCACACTCATAGCCCCACACTTAGATTATCTGTGTCGTGGGTGCCATGGATAACACACAGAGACAAGGACATTTACACCCAGACCGAGAACAGAAATTGAAATTCATTATTCAAATTTCCGCCTCGCTGGGAATTGAACCCAGGACCCTCGGTGCGGCGATCTGGCATGGTAACCATTGCGCCACACGGGTCGTCAAAATGAAATGAAATAATATTTTACTTATATTCTTTACATAAATTATCAACCATTTTTTTTGGTCACCGAATAACATACAGTAAAAATTATTTCATTATAATCTGATGTTAAAAATAAACAAATCGATAAAAATATTTTATTTTATTTTTCGCAAATAAATATTTTACTAAAAAATAGATATATGACAGTTGTGTATTGTGTAGTATAGTCCCCGCGAACTAAGATGCCCAATTTGTCGTTTGCAATCACAGTGACACTAGAGATGTACAAAAAAATCGGTTCACGAAAGAAACCAATTTTTGCAACAAATCGATTCAAAATTGTAAGACCTTCTAATCGATTCCATAATTAAAATGTAAACTAAAAACCGTAACATTTAGGTACCTCCCAACTACCTCGATTGAGCTACATATCTAGTACCACGTATTCTCAATATTATGTATTTACGACTCCAATAAAATATTCTTTTGTTTCTTCCAACAACTCATGCTGCTAGATATGCATGGAAATAGCCGAGCCGGCAAACAACCTGACGATCCACCTGATGGTAAATGGCTGTCATCGCCCATGAACATCAGCAAAACCAAAAGCATCACTGATGCGTTGCCGGCTAAGAAAGAGTAGAAAAAGAAAGAAAGATTGATCATGATAGAAAGAACTCATCCGCTCAGTTTCATAATAATATTTTGAATAATATTATGAGCGTCAGGGAAAAAACTACAGTGAATAAATTCTTGTTGATTTCATAAGACACATTCATGTATAAATAATTATTATTTTGTTGAAAAAAAAAGAATACCGCAAAAAGCTTAGCTACATAATTACATATAATATATTATCTGCAGTTTACTGTCCATGGATGGCGAAGTGCCCATACATAATGGAAAATGTCCTTTGTTAGCATCCAATTCGTCGTGGTATTCTTAGGTACCTAATTTTAAATTCAAATGCAAGTAAATCATTTTTAACAAAGTAATTAAATTAATCAATTTTCATTTTTAAATTCCGATTATAGTAATGCATCGATTATGATTGGTTTTTGAGACGGTTTCAGGCCGTCACATCACTTTGCGTCAGTTTTGTTTTAGGCCTCTTCATCTATCATTGTTTCGACGTCAAATATTTTTAATAAATTTTGCATAAATTATGATGTGATGGGATTTTTACTAGATTATAACGTTTACTATTATTTATAATCAACGCCAATGCAAATGAGTATGGATTTTTAACAAATTTTGGAAAAATCCTTTGTCCGTAAGTGTTCAACTATTCATGTCAAGTAAATTAATATTCCATTTCGCTCAAAGACGCCCATACAATGTTAGTTCATATTAATAAATGGCAGCTATCATTATGGGCATCTTAGATAATTTTGACTATAGTTATTCGAAATGCATACCTGGCAACACTAACGCGTCTTACGTCAAAGTCCGTCAATCAAACTCCGCTTGCTTTTTGTTTATCGAATTGTTTCGTATTAAAAACAATTTATCTACAAATGAACTACAATTCTTACTAACTAACTACGATGTCAGCTGAAGAGGAGACTTACTGCCGGCTCTGTGCTGATCCTACGCCAAAAACACACCTAATATCGCCGGAAGAAGACGTCGCGATTAGTTCGAAAATAGCAACAAAGTTATTGTGGATAAACATTGACATATCAACCCCCGGTTTGCTTCCATCTACAATATGCTTCGCATGCTTCGATGCTCTAGAACGTACATGGTCTTTCCTGCATAATGTGCGAACCGCTCAAGAAAAACTGTCATCACTGTTATCGGCGAAAGAATCGCCTGAAAACCGTGAAACCGTCAAGCGACCACGGAACCCTGATGCGGGAAAACCCGTTGATAAGAACTGGGAAGAATTCCAGGAGTTGAAAACTGAATTTAAAGTGGAAGTGGTTGAAAATCCGGATTTTGTAGCTGCAGAGGAATTGCTCGAAATAGATTACGAAGTCAAGGCAGAACGGAGTGAGAATGGCTTCGAAGACGACTACACCAATGGGTTCGATTCAACCGACAGCGACATGCCTTTAGGAGTGGCTGTTAAAGCTAAAAAAGTGAAGCGGGAACATAAAAAGTATCGGAGTGAAAAGTATTCGTCAGACACTATCAACATCGCTGATGTAAGCACAACTTGGGAAAACTTTGTATGTGGTTGTGGCCGCTGTGATGCTCGGTGTAAGAATATCGCAGCTTTACAAATGCATTCACTGGAAATACACAACCAGTGTTGCACATTTAAATGCCTAGAATGCAATAAATGCTTCTTTACATTCAAACCGTTCATAACACATGCACGCACACATATAAACGATCTGCGCTACAGTTGTGAATTTTGTAATAAACTATTCAGTCGATCGTCTCTTTTAAAACGTCATCGGAACAAGGAACACTCCTGTGCTTATCGAACAAAGTGCAGACTTTGTGGATCGAGCTTTGATACTGCAAATCAACTAAAAGAGCACAAAATTTCCTTTGGCACCGAGTTTGGCAAGCGCTCTAAATGCGAAGTCAAAGGAGATGTAATTTTAAAGTGCGAATTTTGTGATAAAAAGTTTAAATCACGAAGTAACTTACAACAACATCGACTAGTTCATACGGAACGAAGTAGAGACTTTTCCTGTCATATTTGTGGTAAAATGTTCTTTACTAAAGGTACGCTAGGCACACATATGATGACGCATGAAGAAACGAAGCCGTTCAAATGTGAATTCTGTCCGTTAGCCTTCCGAGCACGAGGGAACCTCCAATCGCACTTGAGTCTACATTCCGGGACCAAGCCATTTGTATGTGAGCAGTGCGGAAAGAGCTTTAGAGTGAAACGACACTTAAAATCCCACTCAATAGTACACACAGATTTAATGCCATTTTCGTGTGATTATTGCAGTAAACGATTTAGATTTAAAACTCGGTTAAATCTACATCTACGTCAGCATACAGGCGCAAAGCCATACCGTTGTATATATTGTCAACGAGACTTCACAAATGGGTCGAACTTTAAAAAACATATGAAACGAAGGCATGGCATTGATACGTCTAAACAAAAATATAATAATATTGTCACTGATGTCAAGCCTTGTGGTTGCGATGAGACGGAAACAGATGGACAGACATGAGTGTAAGTGCTTCAATATTGTTATTTGCTAAAGATTTCATTTAATTATCAGAGAAATTATTAATTAGGTTTAAAGTTGTGATAGTAGAATTTATTTTAATTTTAAAACTTCTAATGTATAGTCCGTTGTTAAAAAGAGTCTTGTTAAATAAATAATCTTGACACTACTTTATACCCCACTGCCAGGAAGGGTTATGTTTTTCGGGCGTATTTTTTTTTTTATTATTTATTTAGCTTTTTGCACCATGCAATTTGTACAATAGCAAAGGCGGACTTAATGCTAATAGCATTCTCTCCCAGTCAACCTTCGGATAGTGAGAACCCAACGATATGGCGGTATGTGTAGTTTGAATAAATAACACTACTTAGAATAAAAATAAATAAGATTAAATATATAGATACACTATATACATACATACATACATACATAAATACATACAAAAATAAATACATAAATATATAAAAATAAAACTGATAAACATGTCAGATGAACCACAACTATCAGACAGACGTGAGAAAGTAATAGGTGATATGATTATGAATGATGACGCCCTACACAATTGACTTAAAGTAATGTCCGTGAAGTCTTTTCTTGAACGTAAATTTACTAGCTGGCTTTCTGAGAGTTACAGGCATATCATTCCAAAGTCGAGCGGCTTGAACGGCAAAAGAATATGTCATAAAACCCGAATGGTGAAGAGGAATGGAAAGAAGCAAGCTCTCAGTAGAACGCAGTGGCCGATCATGAAAGTCCCGCAAGAACTTGAACTTATCCTTAAGGTACGTAGGAGAGTGTTCATCATGTAAGACGGAATAGAGAGTAGAGAGTATCCTAGTTTGTCTACGTAGGCGAATTGGGAGCCATTGGAGCTGACGACGAAAGGAAGAAACATGGTCAAATTTACGGAGACCAAAAATGAAGCGGATCTTGTATGTTTGTATGTATGTATGGTTGTATGTATGTTTATATGTATGCATGTAATATTCTTTATTACCTCATATCTTCCAAACCACTGCACGGATTTATATAATTAAGATATCGTTAAATTCGTCTTGATAACCCAAGTGTTCTTAGATAAGTGAAATTGATTGAATACAGAAATGGAAACGCGCATACAGGGCCTGCTTAGGGCACATAACGCCAATCATTACAAACTATAAAACTTATCCACATCTTCCTTGAATTGATAATACAGTTGCATTTTTTCAATGGTAAGGAAGATACATGATTGATACTTAATAAAATCTATACTATTATAAAACTCAAAGGGCAAATTTTCTGTACATTGAATATTTTTTAAAAAAATTTGATTAGGGGGCACTTCAATAACGTGTTAGAGCACAAACATATTTTTTTTAGAATTATTGTCTGTCTGTCTGTTTGTCTGTCCGGGCATCATATGAAAACCTTTGAACGGATTTCGATGAAATACCATGGTTTATGAGTGTAAAAGCCATGTGATAAAAACCAATTTATGAGCAAGGGTGTTGAAAATAATGTAACAAAAAAATACTTTAACAATAAGATAACTTTATTATTGTCATAATTGTAGGTGAATCTTATTTAACTTGGATGTAAATAATTATGTTCATTTTATTTGGTGAAGATAACTTCTAGTTTTTAATTTCCTTGGTAATATTTGCCTTCAATTATTGTTATTATTAATGTGTATTCATATAGTGGGCAGTTAGTAGGGTGTCAGACATGGTTTTGTGACTGTTAACAAAATGATTTATAACCGACTTAAAAAAATAGGAGGAGGTTCTCAATTCGACTGTATTTTTTTTGTTTGTTACCTCAGAACTTTGGACTGGGTGAACCGATTTTGATGATTCTTTTTTTAATCTAAAACAGGCGCTTGTCATGTAGTCCCACATAAATTTGAATGAGATCTGACAAGTAGTTTTTGAGTAGTTTTGAAGTCTGTTATTTTTTGTTAGTAAAATTTAGATTATTACTATAATACGGATACGATATTTATTTTGTAGACCGATATTTCGAGCCAGATGGATGGTGGGTTGGTCACGGATGAACTCGCCCTGAACAGTTCACAAAATATTAGAGACCGACCGAAGGTTCGGTTTCGGTTTCGGTTTCGGCCAGTTTCGGCCAAAAAATCTAGTTTCGGTTTCGGTTTCGGTTTCGGAAAAATTTGGCCGAAACTTTCGGCCAAACCGAAACTCTGTGTTCGTGAATTTTCGTGCGTCGTTCGGTTAAGTTCGTGGCTAACCCGTGGGCGCTGACTTTTCAAGTGAAGTCATTGATTTAACATCTGAAGAGCGTCTGACAGGGTGCTTTGGCGCTTGATTTTAGCCGTTTTTTGCTCGATATTAATAACGGCAACAGGTAGAAAAAAGGATATAATATAGTGTCTAATGCTGTATAGATAATGATACGGAACTCATATCCAAGCATGGTAATGAAACTGTAACTGGAAGATATTTAAGAAAAACTTTGACTAGGGGTATTAATTAGACGTAATAGATTATATAAAAAGTAGTTTTCGTCTATTTGTCTGTGCGTTTGTTCTGGCTACTCTCAGGAACGACATAACAGATTTACCTGCGGTTTTCACTCCCTTATAACTTACAATACATACGTATTGTAGTGAGCTTTGGTTTACATTTAGTGGTTGGTTTATTTCAAACGGTTTACAAATAAATTAATTACGTTATGTCAATTTCGCCCATACTTACATTTATTGAGTGAGGGCTTACAGAAAGGTTTACGAAAGCAAAGCGAGGGCATTCACTAGTAGTATTTTCGAAGTCTAAATCCCAAATCATCCATTACAATGAAACGATAACTGATCGATATGTCTGTACACAAAAGTCAACGCAAAAGACACCATAGCAATTATTTTTAGAATTTTCGTCTGTTTGTATGTATGTGCGTTTGTTCAGGGTAATTTCAAAATCGGCTAAATCGATTTGCATGCGGTTTTCACTGACATATTTTAGTAAAATGGGGCTAAGATTTAAATGATCTATTTAAATTATCTTAAATTAAAATTTAAAAAACCCCCGACAGTTTGATATACACTAAACATAGCTAAGTACACACTCGATTAAGTCACCTGCATGCAAAAAATAACTAGATCAAAATCGGTTCATCCGTTTGAGAGCTACGATGCCACAGACAGACATAAAGATACATAGACACGTCAAACTTATAACACCCCTCTTTTTTCGTCAGGGGTTAAAAACAGCGTTCATCCATAGGTACCCACATTTTTTCGAATTTTGTCGTTTACGTTAAGATAAGTTTACCGAACTGAAGGCAGTTAATACACATAAAAATGTACAAATAAAAATGTGAAAAAAAAACACGCAAGATTTCAGTACCTATACTGGGTGTCCCGTAAGTAGTGGGTCAACGTTAGGGGACAGATAGCTTGAGGGTTGAACTACCTAATGTCAAAAAATTACCTTTGTAAAATTTAAAAAATTCGGCTCCTTTAACCTACTTTTTTCTGTTGAGTCCACAAATGAGCAGTTCAAAAAATACCCTAATGGTGTAGCCATAAGAGCGTATTTTTTGAGCTGTGCGTCGCGTAAAATAGCGTAAATCGTAAAATCGCGTAAAATACAAATTTCAAAGAATTGAATTAGATCTTTTGTATGAAACCAGCTCATTTCACGTGACTCACAGCACCAAAAATACGCTCGTTTGGCCTCACCCTAAGTTTCGGTTTCGGTTTCGGTTTCGGCCGAAACTGGACCTGAGGCCGAAGGTTCGGTTTCGGTTTCGGCTGAAAAACCAGTTTCGGTCGGACTCTACAAAATATACAGATGAACAAAGGAATTAATGATAATTCCTTAATAATGATAATAACTCATGAGAGTTCCCGTATTATAGTAAAATGTGATCAGTCCATGATGAGTTAAGTTTAAAATCTTGTAATATAGGTAAGGGGGCGTCCATAAATTACGTGAGGTGTTTTTTTTAATTTTCTGTACCTCCCTCCCCCCTGGTGAGATGTCGTGAGATTTTATTCAACCCCCTCCCCCATCCCCCAATCTCACGTGAGATTTTCAAAATGTGGGTTTCTTACGTAAACGCGTTGGATTGTTATTGTAAAAAGAAAAAGAAAATTTCTTCGTGCTTTCATTTAGTGAATGATCTTAATCGTATTACGATTACGCTTAAGATTAAATTTTCAGCATGTACAATCTGGATTAAATGGACCAAAATATTATATTTTTTTTTGTTTCAATCAGGAAAAAAAATTGCGTGATATTTGCCGAGACCCCCCCTCTCTCCAACGTAAGATTAGATGAGATTTGACTCGACCCCCTCCCCCCCTTAAACACCTCACGTAATTTATGGACGCCCCCTAATTGATGTCTCCCGTGCCCTCCGAAGCAAAGAAATTCTCAATAAATACTACTATATGAGTACCAATGTGTATATAATTATGTATTTAAGATTATTAGCTAAATAAAGGTAATATCTTGGTATAAAATAAAGAATATATTTTTGCCATTTGAATCGGTTTTTTATTGCATGTGAAGAGATCTGAGATAGAGAGATATAACTCAACATTCAGATTAGATGATGGGATCCTTGGGATATTAAAGGATCTCAATATAAAAGATACTTATTCATATATGGATATGTAGTGCTATTTCGTTGAAGTCGGGTTTTTTTTGTAACATTTTGATTATTTCTTGTCAACGCCTGATACATGGCAGAGGAATCACTTGATGGCAAGCGGTGACCTAAGTTTATCGAATCTTTTCGGACTCCCTCTGTATATAAAAATCCAAAGATATTAAAAGTTAATTATTGTGATTTAAGACATGTGGCGCCATCTATTACCGAGTAGAATGACGGTTAAAGTTAAGAAATATTATTACGCATAATCTTATTGTTAGATAACTAACATACCTATTATTAATCATAACAATAGAAGACAGGTCGAATCCATCCAATTACAGACCAATCGCTATAACCTCTGCTCTCCAAACTAATGGAGCGTAATAAACACCCAACTGCTCCGGTATCTAGAAGATCGCCAGCTCGGTTGGCGTTGTCGTCACGGCAGGTCGGTTGGCGATCTTCTGATATACTTTACTCATTGCTGAACAGAAGCTATCGAGAGCAAGAGAGAAGTATTGGCTGTAAGTCTGGATGTTGCAAAGGCGTTCGATAGGGTTTGGCATGAGGCATTTTTGTCTAAGCTACCTTCCTGCGGAGTACCTGAGAAATTGTGCAAATAGATTGCTAGTTTTTTAACGGAGCAGAGCATCAAGGTCATTGTTGACGGAACATGCTCGGACACGAAGCCCATAAATGCTGGCGTCCCACAAGGCTCTGTGCTCTCACCTACACTGTTCATCATGCATATCAATGATATGCTTGACATTGGGGATATCCATTGTTATGGTGACGTGATGCTCATTATACAGGCAGGGAAAAATCTTTCTCGGGTGCAGATTGAGGAGAAGAGGATAAAACTTGTCTTTGAAGTCGAGACCTCTCTGGAGCGGGTCTCGGAATGGGGCAGACTAAACCTAGTCCAGTCCAACCCCGAGAAGACACAAGTTTACGCGTTAACCGTTAAAATATCCCATTCGTCATAGCACCACAATTTATTCCAGAACATATTATTTCTCTTAACATCTCTAAAAGCATTGGGGTCAACATTTCGAATGAAGTTAAGTTACGTATTCTACCGTCTGTACAGTGGGGAATATTCTGAAGAACTGTTTGGTTTAATACCTGCGGTTGACCTTCGTTACTATTATTATAATTATTGCTATGCAATTGTGTCAGGCGTTTATACGCCAAACAAAGACCTCCTTACGCAAAGCATTACCACGTAACGGGGCTCCTCTTTTGTGGCCTCTTAGAACAGAAACACTCTTACGAAGCCGCTTTAGTCCTTCTACTAGGTCCGGCCCGAATCCCGATCAATGGGGCAGCGAGCAGGCCTCGCACCAATATTTGTTGAGGAGCCCCCGCTCAAAACCTTCTGGCGAAAAAATGGGGGTCAACATTTGCAGCGGCGGCTGTCAAGTTTTTTTTGGGGAGCGCCACGTTTTGAAATTTAGCGAAGTAGGTACGTTGATAAAAGGACGCTTGGTTTGTCACTAGCGCCCCGCCATTAAGCAACTATTCAGGGCCACTATAGGCCCCGTATAATTGATACGGCGATAGCTACGTCCCTGGTTCCATTTCGGTGGTAGACACCGAAAAGCCTCCGTTAGTCCTTCAAATTGTACTTGTATAAAAATGTCATTTCAGATGTAGGATTGTAGGTATTGTACGAGAATACTAGCAACTTTATCCCGCCAGACGAGAAGTGTTAACAAAACGTGTATCCGGAGCGTGACATATCCAGTTACTATTCTGTGCTATTGTGCCGGGAGAGGTTCGATGCTCAGCTGGCGACAGAGTGGCGGCCATTGCGGATTTTTAAATATGGAAGATTAGAGGTTTAATTTTGGAGTTAAAGGGAGGCAAAGGTAATATTATCGGATTTGAGGGTAGGTACAATGAAATTATGACAAGGTTTTATGAAATGGTGTTTTAAAGTTAAAACCAATGATATTTGTTACAACCTATGGTTACAACAAGAAAAGTAACTTAGCAACAGGCACAGGTAGTAGGTATAATTTATTTTTATTACGCATTTTAAACGCAAATAGGCACAGGATAATAATATCTCCATTCATAAGGACCACATTGAAGACCAGAGATAAATCAAACGAGCTGAAATCCTAGTCTTAGACCTTTTTGGATCTGTAATTGTTTATCCTTAGAGGGCCTCTTACACCCTAACCATGAGTGAATAGCCGTTACAATAACACATATCTATGACGTTCCAGAACGTTAAAGTCTTATTAACGTCCCAGAAGGTAGTCAAAGAAACATCATAGCAGAAACTATTATACGTATGTTCTTCAGACCTACATATATGACATAGATAACTTAACCGCAGAGGTGACAGATATACCTCAGCCAAAATCTCTAATCTTATTGTGATAACCGACGGAAAGAAAGTTCTTGAAAGGCGTCAAGAATTCGGTATTATAGTAACAACAACAGAACTCTTGACAAAAAAATAACCGACTTCAAAATTAGGGATAACTCAAAAATTAGTCGTCAAATCTCGCTCAAATTAGGAATTAAATGGGACCACATGACAAGCACCAGCTTCCTATAAAAAAAAGAATCATCGAAATCGGTTCACCCAGTCGAAAGTTCTGAGGTAACAAACATATTATTTGCTACAATCGCTACCGTGGCGCCATCTTATATGAGAGAGTTTGACAGACTTTTATTATTGTATTGTAATTATTAATAAGAAATCAAATTATTGTATTCAAGGTCTTCGGTCCTGCCGAAGGAGATCAGTGCATGTAGGATAAATAAATAAAAACAAGTACGTATTGCAATAAGTAGGTACCTAAATTGTTTATTTTTCATAAGTCCACCGAGTAAAATGCCTAGATTTATAAATAAGGGGCTAAAAAAATCTAATGGTTGATTATTATTACTTTTGTCGTATTGGGGCAGCTTTGAATACTAACCCCAATCCCACGCCAGATGGGTGTCGTAAAAGGCGACTAAATCCGGCCCGCTGGTGGTAGGGCCCCTTGAGGGATTATATTGGTAATATTGATTTTAATTGTTAATTAATACCATTATTAGGTACTATTATTATATCTCCATGGGGTTCGCCTGGATAGTTACCACCCTTGAGTATGATGAGTCAGCCGCCAAACGACTCTTCGTGTTCCGGCTGGGGGCTTGAGAGCCAGTTCTTTCTTTCTTCTTCTTCTCTCTTTTTTGGCCGGCAACGCATCAGTGATGCCTTTGGTGTTGCTGGTGTCCATGGGCGACGATATCCACTTATCTTCAGGTGGATCGTCAGCTCGTTTGCCGGCTATTTAAATAAAAATAAAAACTAATAAATGCAACGTTTGCAGAAAATGGACATTGAATGGATTGGGTAGGCGACCTCCATAATGGTACTTTAATAATTGTACCTAATATTGTAATTTGTAATAATTGTAATTTGAATATTTGCGTCTAATTTGTCATTAAAACGTTATTGCTACTTGCTACTGTAACTTTGATTTCAATGTTATAAATTAATTTAGCAATAGGTATAAAGTTTATAGAATCGGACAGTTGTACCTTTTTTATTTACCTTAACCTGCAAGAAGAACTTACCATGCCCTAAGAGTCTCTGTCTCTAATACAATACTGAAGGCTTACGAACCTTCACAGTACTAATAAAAACACAACATAGATTTTTATGGAACACTTCCTTTTTATTCACAATGAATTGCATTTATCAAAATAGAAAATATAACATTTATAAATACAAAACTACAAAGAAACTCAAGTCGTTTTATAAAATTAAAATACTGTCGGCGGACAGCCCTAGCGCGCGGCGACGCGTAGGCAAGTTTTTCGAGAATCGGGCCGAGTCACGTTACTGTTTAATATATGTCTACTGTGTCTCTATACTCCATGCAGTCCTACTCGAGATCCCATGGGGGCGGCAGAGGATGGTGACAATACAACCTGAGTAATATAAAGTGGTATTTCTGTACATCACAACTCGTTGTCCATGTGTCGCAGCGCAGTAAGGCACGCGATGGCGCGTTACAGAATGCGCGGGCGCAGACGACAATACGGAGATAGGATTTTTCTTTTTATTTCACTAGAATATCGCCCCTACTTTGCTTATTGGAAAAAAAATACAAAAACCGGCACCGGAAATCATTGTCTGACATGTTGTTTTTTTTCAGTACCTATTTTATATTTTTCATCCGCCTTCAAAAACTGGAGGCGGATTTTAATTGTTTTTTTTTTTAATATTTGTTAGCCCAAAACTTTTATTTTATCAACAGATTTGGAGGATTATTTTTAATTCGAAGGGGTCTGCCAGATTGAACGCATATTTTTCTGATTATTTATGGGATCCATGAGAGAGATAGAATTGTTTATCGAAGGCTAGTTCTGTGGTTACTTATTTTTTTTTGGTAAAATTTAGATTAAATAGTTTTTTATTATTTTGTTTAGATTAGATTTTTTCCGAGTTTTTCAAAGTTGAGTTTTTTCTAACAGAAGTTACTTTACTTTTATAATTGGGAGGGTTATTATTGGGTATCGTTAAGTTACTTAGGAACGTATTACAATCATCATTAAAATAAATTATGAAATTATACTAGAATCGTGTAGTAATAAAGTTAACAAATCGCGAGCACATATCCCGAGATATAAATATCTTGGCGCGTGCCCCTCCCTTGTGCATTGTGCTGTGCTCATCAAACCATGCAGAAAACAAAAGCAACGGATACACTCCTCCAGTCGGCGACAAGAAAGGCCGCCATACAGTTTCCTGACAAACTGTTACGAATATTTGCACTAAATCGCTATTAAAAATATTTTTTCATAATCTGGCTGAATATTAAGTAACCGTTGGCGCGCGCGTTTAAAAAAACATTAGTCATTTGCCGCGCAAATCGCAGCTGGCACTAAATAACTTTCATAACTTTTAATTTTAAATATTCATAAAAGTGTTACAAACTGTTGTAATAAATCAAATGTCGTTTTTAGTTATGCGTTCGTGTTTGAATTGAATTAAAAAACTGAAGTGGCAGTTAAATGTAACGTGTGTCGACTACATTAACGTTGTTTTTTTTAAAATGGACAATAGCAAGACCAAGACATTATTGCACATAGTGCTTGCTTTCTTCATACGTTATGCGTGTGGCGACGATTACTTCAGGATGGTGAGTTGGTCAATTAGATAAATTAAAAGATGAATCTGATTAATGCCGAGGAGCATTGATAAACACTGCAGCAGCGAATTGGAACGTCGTTGTGTAGAAAGTTTAAAAAAACGTTGGTTGTAGCGATTTTCCACTTTGATAGATTTATGTTTCAAGTGTCATCATTAGAGGACTGTGTCGTAATAACATGTCGTTTACGTTTTTGTAAGATTTATTTTAATTGTTATTTAATTAAACGTACTTACTACGTGGCATTTTCATTAATAATTTTCTTTTTCATACATTTCTAACCAGTAACAAAACTCGATTTTTTTAAGTCCAACTAATAACTTTTTTTACGAAATTTATTTCGACTGTATTCAAGGTATTAAATTCGACTGTATTTTTTATGTTTGTTACTCAGAAAATTCGACTGGATGAACCGATTTTGATGATTCATTTTCTATTCGACAGCTGGTGCTTGTCATGTGGTCCCACTTAAATTTGAGCGAGATCTGACTAGTAGTTTTTGAGTTATCCCTAATTTTGAAGTTGGTTATTTTTTGTCAAGAATTATTATTATTATAAGAAGACACCCCTGTACATAATATGTTTCCAAAACACGCCATATACGTACACAAACTTGTCACGGTGTCTTCACTAAATAGTAGTGCTATTAAACAACCTTCACGCTACACTGCTATCAAAGATGTCATGATACTGAAGAAAAACTATAAAAACCAGGGCATGGGTTTTCCCTCATAAATAAAGCCCAATGCATACGTAACGGGTTCTTTCCCGTACGGGACGGGACGTGAAGTTTTGAAAACATCATTTCATAGAAAATGTATACGATAGTGGCCAGCGGAATCCCGTACGGAACGTGGCACGTACGGGACGGGATAAATATCGTCGCGGAACGGGAAAAATCCCGTTACGTATGCATTGGGCTTAAGAAGACCTAGAGCGTATGTACTCCACTACGATGCTCCAGTGCGGATTGATGGGTTAGTGGCCAACATTGGTTTTATTGTCACCAGTAGGTCATTGCATATCGATTTGCTATCAGACGATATCGCTCACCTAGTACAGTCACCTGCAGAGAAAAGTAACCCATCTGTTACTGTGTCTTTATAAACAGATGGGTTACTTTTCTCTGCAGGTGACTGTACTATATGTAGGCACATCTGCAAAATTGAGTTTATATGGCATGCATGTTTAAAAGTGCATAATCTACATAGTGGTAAAACGGCACAACGCTAGTTTCCGTATTCATCGAGAGAGGTCGTTCATGTCATTGTATAGTACAGTCACCTACAGAGAAAAGTAACCCATCTGTTACTGTGTGTTTATAAATAGATGGATTACTTTTCTCTGCAAGTGACTGTACCATTATTTGTTTCCCCCCGCATCCACATAAAACAATTTTGATCCTCGTTTCTGTAAAATATGAAAAACGTAGATGTAAACGGTAGTTGACGGTGCCCACTTGATGATCCACAGATATCCATCTGTGCATCGTTTGCCGGTTATTTCCATGAAAAATAAATAAAAGTAAAACTGCAACTTTAGAACTCTACGTAAACATTATCCTTAGTGAAAGTATCAATTGTCTATTGTCCTAGAGTCAAGCTTAATTAAACAATAGAACACGGTTTAAACTTTTTGCCTTTGTTAAAGTTACCGCATATTTTATGCAACTATTTTGAGTCATTCCATTATATGACTGTCCAGGAATCAAACCTGGGATCGTTCAGCTGGTAGGTACCAACTGGACTACAACGTCATCTTTTACGTCCTACTAGCAATGATATTATAATATAAAAAGAGGTATATAGATAGATATGTCACCAGCGCGCCGACGATGAGTATGTAAGAACAAGCAATTGACCGTTGTCGCTCTGTCAATACAAGACGATACGCAGGCTTTTGTTGTTGTCAGAAGTGCTTCACATTTGACAAGCAGCAAAATACCTTTTCGTATTATGCCAATGTGATTAGTGTAGTTAAACAAAAGATAAACGTGTGTGTGTTGTAGCTCTTTTCGGAACAGATTTTTTGGTTGATTTATAAGGGTATAACGTATCTATATTTTTTAAATATAATATCATTGCAGTACCCTAAATTTTAATGAGGATAGCTGACAAAGGAACCGTCTGGTGGTACGTGGTCACTTGTAGCGCCTATGGATATAAGGTTTTCTAATACTTTAGAATAAATACCAGAACGTCACGCTTCGTCACAAAAAGGTCACTTCGTGATCATTATCCAAGATTGTGGCAATTTTATTATTTTCTGAGACTTGACTACATCCTGCGATGATAATTCAAGGACATTTACATCCGGTCATAGAGTGGTTTTCATGCCTTAAGCGATCTAGGGTTATCATCGTTCTTAAGGGCAGTTACCCATGCACCCACTGGCATCATCCACCGGTGGGTGCACGGGTAATTCGTGTTTACCCGTGCACCCACTGCATCAAGGATGGAATTTTAAAATGAAAAATAACACAACTGTCCAGTGCTGGGGTTGGGTCTCACCACAATTTAAGGGCTAGGTACAGATTATCTCCCAAATAAGAGCTCTGAATATTAAAATCTTCCGGCTGCCGGATGGAATACTTGCCCAAAAATAAAAATATGATTCCACTTCCAGGCCTCCAATACGAACATGGCAGAGGCCACGCAATTTCTCCGGGAGTATGACAGAGAAGCTTCAGGAATGTGTTATAGGTGGGTTCTGTTTTTAAGTTAACTCTCCATATGACAAAGATACCTACTAGATCTACTTTATTAAAGTAATGCCAGCAACGAGCTGACGACCAACCTGATGGTAAGTGGCTGTCGTCACCAATGGACATCAGCTATAACAAGGGAAGAGAAGAAATCTCGTGGATCTCGTTTGCCGGCTAATTCCATAATAAAAAAGGAACAACAACCAATAAGACAGCAACATATTTTGTAGCTGCGCGGAATGTAGCTGCGTAGCGTAATCCTACTGCTGGAAATTTTGCTCACGTGTCAATATTCTAGAGCAAAAGCTTAAGTGTCTGTGCCGTTAATCATTAAGGAGTTCCGTCGTTTGGAGCCAAACTTCAGTCTAGCATCAGGTCATACTTATAACAAAAATACATTGTCATCAGAACTAAATGTAAAAGAAATCCATACAATAAAAAGCACAGGGTGAGCTCCATTTCAAAGCCAATCTTCTCCATTCTCCATCAGGGTATCAATATACCCCAAGATTTGACCCACACACCCAGCTAAATGAAAGCGTTTCTTCTCTTCTCCATTCTCCAGGGTAACGATGTCCCAGTGGAAGTTCGTGACCAACATCACGGAGTACAACCGTCGGAGGATGCTGGAGGAACTGTCCCTCAGCTCCAAGTTCGAGAGGCTGTCCTGGCGGAAGGCTGCTGCGTTCGATGGCTCCAGGATGTCAGACCCTCAGAACAGGAGGCAGTTGAGTAGGATCGTGCAGTCTAGTCGCGCTGCGTTGTCTGAGGATAAGTTTGCTGAGGTATGTCTTAATTTTTATTGGATTTTGATGGTGTAATAGAAATTATCACTCGCTACGATGAAGGAAAACCTTGACCTAAAGAGAACTCGTATCTAAGAGTTCTCCATAATTTTCTCAAAGGTGTGTTTAGTTTAGTCAGTCCACACTTGGCCAGCGTGGTAGACTATGGCCTGTAACACATGAGAGTGCTTTCGGTAAAAACCTTACAAATGTGCAGAAAAACTACCTGGTAGTAAGTGGTCATTATCGTCCATGGATATCAGTAACACTATAAATAATAGATTTATCCAAAGCATGTACAGTCACCTGCAGAAAAAAGTAACCCATCTGTTTATAAATACACAGTAACAGATGGGTTACTTTTCTCTGCAGGTGACTGTACAATACTAATAATATTAACGCTATGGCAACTCCATAAACCTTTCAGATCCAGCAACTCATAAACGAAATGAAAGAAGTCTACAACTCTGCAAAAATCTGCCCCTTCGGCCAAAAACCGTACGACCCTCACGTACCCCGAGTGCCTTACCCTCCCGAATACCAAGAAACACGCTACCAACCTTACCAGCTCACTAACCAGCCTTTCCAGCACTACCAACCGTATCAGGAGAACACAGAGTATCCGAACTACTGTGATATGCAGCTGGATCCAGAGATATCCAGGATCCTAGCGCATTCGAGGATTGAGAGCGAGTTGCTGTACGTCTGGAGGAGTTTCAGAGATCAGACAGGCCCCAAACTGAAGAATCGGTTCATGAGATATGTCCAGTTGGCTAATCAGGCGGCTGTTGAGACAGGTCTGTATATTACATGTTCTTTTCACGGCAAACTTGTTTTTATTTTATTGTAAATTGCTACGTCAAAGATAAAGCCATTTTTTCCACAATTAATAACAGCAACAGGAGAACCTAGATTTAAATACACAAAATTTCCCACTGCTAAATATTATTTGCTTGTTAATTCATGGAAATATTTTTAAAACGTATTTGTACAGTCACTTGCAGAGAAAAGTAACCCATATGTTTATAAATATACGAACAGCAACGTTGGGTTGTAAACAGATGGGTTACTTTTCTCTGCAGGTGACTGTACATTACTTGTTTATATTTCTATCATTACATTAATTATTATTACATTAATTTATATTTCTATCATCCAGTTATTCATTCGTTCATTCAATCATTCATTCATTCATGCACTCTATTGTCATTACCTCAATTATTAATTCACTTTCCATACGTCATTCATACATACAGTACATTGAAACAATTCATTCCAACTCCAGGCTTCAGAGACGCAGGCGAACAAATGCGCGCTGCCTACGACGACCCGTCCTTCAGAGCGAGCGTGGAGGAGATCTACAACCAGGTGGCGCCACTGTACAAGCAGTTGTTTACATACGTCAGACGGAGACTCGTGCAGCGGTACGGCGATACCAACGTGCGCTCTGATGGACCTATACCAGCCCATTTGTTGGGTAAGTTATCTATACTAATATTATAAAAAGGAAAGATTTGATTGTTTGTTTGCATTGAATAGGCTCCGAAACTAATGAACCGATTTGAACAATTCTTTCACTGTCGGGAAGCTACACTATCGCCGGGTGACATAGGCTACATTATATTTTCAAAAAAAATAGGGAAAATATAAGAAAATTGAAGCAAAGCGAGGGCGGTTACTCGTTGCTCAATAAATGTGTGAATTAATGACTGCATGACCGATTGAATGGATGACTGGATGAATGAACGATTGAATGAATGGCTGAATGAATGGGTGACCAAATGCGCGCTGCCTACGACGACCCGTCTTTCAGGGCGACTTGTAGTTTTCTTGTACTCCTAACAGGTTTAACACTAAGGAACTAATGGAAGGACAACGGAATGTTGAATCTACAATGATTCCGGCTGAATACGGAACCCTAAAGATAATCTTAGCACCTACATTGAATTTAAGGAAACTATTGAAAGGATCTTTGATATGTATTGTTAATGATGAAAAAATTTAACAATATGACGAAAAAATATACAGATGGAAAGTATAGGATCTTTCAACTCTTAAATATAGGCACTATAATGATTAAAATATAAAATAAACATAATTCTAAAATAATAAAGAGTTTCCCCGAAAAAGTGAAAAGTTTGGGTGTCCTTTTTGACTATGTAAACCTCATTTGAACAAGCTGTTATGAGACATAACCACAGTTGAGGAAATAAAAAATGTTAGACCTAAAGACATGAAATAAGTTATGTCTTTGTAAATTAAAAATTATGAGTCTTATCTTAGGCCTCAACAAAAAAAATACATAACGAAATAAAACGTTTTATATCTTTTTGATGCAAAATTTTAGACTTATTAGACTCCTATGTTATTTTGGTAGCAATTCTACTTATGCCATTATAAATTTTTTTAAAAATTGAAAAAGTAAACCTAGTCCCTTACAAACGACGATTTATGCCCTTTTGCTCGTCAGAAAAACATGGTTAGGCTTAACTTAGAGTTTTGTTATTATGGTTTGTTATGACTTACACCTTTTGTTATGTTATGTAACTAGATGCGCTGATTTTATTAGTGTTATGAAAACACAAAGCCAATAACTCTGTGTTATTCCCTTTTTAACTGGAGGCACAGAATGGATTTCTGCAAAGTAGCACCTGATACTACTATTACTATATTGAATACATCGCTCAATAGATGGCGCAGTTCTCAAATCTGAATCACGCTAACAAGTTAACGTGGTAAAAGTATAAAATGTAGTTAAGAAAATCAAAGATATTTTTTTAAAACTACCGTCAATTTTTGAAAGCCACACTCAAAGTTTTATGAGATGAGGCTATATAATGTTTTAATTTTATATAGAGTTTTAACTGCTATAGGTACAGTCACCTGCAGAGAAAAGTAACCCATCTATTTACAACGCAACAGGCAACGGAAACGTTACTTTTCGTATATATTTTTTTTTATAAACATATGGGTTACTTTTCTCTGCAGGTGACTGTACCTACTGTTATTTTTAACAGAGTTTAAAAAAGGAGGAGGTTCTCAATTTGTATGTTTTTTGTTATCCCAGAACCCGGAGATTTATGAACCGATTTGATTTTTTGACTCTTTTTTTGGAAGAAGAGATTTTGATAAAAATACGCCGTTATTAAGAACTAGTGGACACGCGGCGTGTTCCACTCATAGACATAATACTACTAGACTAGACAAGCGGGCCTTCTTTGCGTCACGCTATTAAAAGAGAAAGAGACCAAGGAGACTCGCGTAACTCGTAAGTAAGACAAGGATAGGTTTACCTCCTGCCTTTCTTCGCAGCGTGACGGTTTCACTTACATATGCTCAGATACCTTGCCTAGTCTAGTAGTATTAAGTCTGTGGTTCCACTACGCAAAAAAATCTGATGATAGTGACAGATTAGTGCTTTTGAGTTGACGTTGACACTGATGCGCTACCTTTACGTATTATTATTATCTTCAAATTGTTGTATGGGTTAAGTGGAAAATGGACTGAAAGTTCCTAATTGATGTTTCAGTTCTCAAACCACCTTCGGATTATTGCCTTTCAAATGCAACTATATTGAGGCATATCTGTTGGATGTTTTCAAAGTCTAAAGAACATCCATCCGTACAAACATTGTTTGTATTTTTAAAATGTTACCGGCCAAACCCGATTTCTGGCAAAAATAGATCAGCCTAGGACAATCTACTTTGGACTAAGAATTTTAGTTTGTCCGGACACGATTAGAATAAAATAGGAAGTCGTAATTCTAAAACTGATTAGAACCTAATTAAAGAGCTCAACAATCTCAATCATATCTTTTATGTCCATGGACGGCGGTGATCACTTTTTTTATGGAAGCAGCCGGCAAACGAGCTGACGATCCACCTGATGGTAAGTGGCTATCGTCACCCATGGACATCAGCAACACCAAAGGCATCACTGATGTGTTGTCGGCCAAGAAAGAGAGAAGAAAAAGAAAGAAAGAACTGTCTCTCAAGCCCCCAGCCGGAACACGACGTGTCGTTTGGCGGCTGACTCATGCTCAAGGGTGGTAGCTGTCCAGGCGAACCCCATGGAGAAATAATAATAGTAATAATGCTATTATTAACAATTAAAGTCGATTGATATTACCAATATAATCCGTCGAGGGGCTCTACTAACAGCGGGCTGGATTTAGTCACCTCTTACGACACCCATCCAGCGTGGGATTGGGTTTAATATTCCAAGCCCCAATACGGCTAAAAAGGCGTTAGCATCAGGTGAGGCGTCTGCTAAATACTTTACACTTTGAGAAAGACTTTAAAAGACGTCAATAGATGGCGGTGTTCGCCATTCTGAATCGCTAACAAAATCACGAGGTAAGAGATATAAAACCGTCATTTGATTTATGTCCCCGAATTTTCGTAGAGTTTTATTTTTGAATTTTTGAATGCCACACACAGATGTTGAGGCAATAATATTTAACTAAATTTAATATCGAGTTCTTTTTATCCGACTTCAAAAAGGAGGAGGGTCGTTCTCAATTCGGTTGTATTTTGTTAACTCAACTCCGCCGCTTGTGAAACGATTTGGCCTTTATTTCAAAGGATCACAATTTGAAGTACTTTATCAAACGAACTTCCAAGTGAAGTTCGATCAGTATTACACGATTCACTTTATTCAGATTGGTTTCATTTTTTTAAACTTTGTTCTGACGATAGGATATGAAAAACTGAGAGAACTTAAATGTTATAGGAAAATGCGGGGATTAATAATAATAATAATAACGCGTCACACTCATAGCCCCACACTAGGGTTCCCTGTGTCGTGGGTGCCATGGACAACACACTAGACAAGGACATTCACACCCAGACCGAGAACAGAAATTCAAACTCATCCGCCTCGCTGGGAATCGAACCCAGGGCCCTCGGTGAAGCGATCCGGCATGGTAACCATTGCGCCACACGGGTCGATTAAAAATGAATGTTTTGTTTCCAGGCAACATGTGGGCTCAGAATTGGAAATCCATTATGGATCTGGTGATGCCGTTTCCTCAGTCTCCCAACGTGGACGTTACTTCTGAGATGCTGAGGCAAGGGTTTACTCCACTCAGGTAAATTCAAATTCAAATTCAAAATCATTTATTCATGTAGGTATCATTGATACACTTATGCACGTCATTTTTTTAATTTACCAGCTATTCGGAAAGGTGCTTTGTCATGGAGGAGAAGAAAAGCCGAAAGAAACTCCTCAGGACATCTTTAAAAAATAAAATACATTGGTATATTTCTTACAAAGAAGTATCACTAGCCTGTACGGAACTGGTTGCAGATCTGGTCATTTCCATGCGTCTTTGTCATTTATGTACTCATCTACAGATAATTAACTCTTATGGACCCTATAACATAACTCTCAGGTATCTCATAACTGATAATTTTAATGGTAATCAATATTTAGAATAGATGTGTATGTTCTCTATAGACTCCAAAATGGCTGGACCGATTTTGATGAAATTCTTAAGCAATCTTCTGATTAGTCCAGTGGGTAGGTGACTTTGTGAAGTTTACTATCTATCAGAACTAGAGTTATTTGTTTTATTTGTCTGCTACATTGGAAAACGATAAAAAAATATATTTTTTGTTTATCTATCCCTAATCACCGAAGTTAACAATAGGTAAAACACATCCTTCATCTCTATTCCAGAATGTTCCAAATGGCGGAAGAGTTCTACACATCGATGGGTCTGAAACCAGTGCCGCCGGAGTTCTGGCGCGGGTCCATGCTCATCAGGCCGTCGGAGCGGAGCGTGCAGTGCACCGCCAGCGCTTGGGACTTCTGCAATAGGATTGATTACAGGTTAGCTGTGGTGATATTCATGCATTAATATGAACCACCCTGTACAGTGCTGTAGAAACAAAGAGAAATAGTGGACGTGCTCTTCATCGTTATCCTTAACGAGGGAATTTTTGAGGGAACTCCTGTTCCCTCAACGAATATCTGCCAAGATCCGTGAGTATACCTGCTAAGGGAGCCTCCATTAATTACGTGAGGCGTTTAAGGGGGAGGGAGTCGAGCTAAATCTCATCTAATCTTACGTTGGGGAGAGGGGGGGCCTCGGGAAATCTTAAGTAATTTTTTTTCGCAAGAAATAAAATTGAGTGTAAATAGTGTTAAACAAAGTAAAACCAAATCTCATTACATCTCACCAGGGTGGCGGGGGGTCTGAAAATCCTGAAACAAAGCTAAAAAAGCCTCACGTAATTTATGGATGCCTTCTAAGATCCCTGGAAATACTTGCCAAGATCACTGGGAACTGCTGGTTTCTGTCACTTTTTATGACACGCAAATTTACCGGCATGGAATTAGAGTCAGTATTCTACGCTGCCTCCAATACAGCTACCATCAGGTGGTCCGTCTTTTTCGTCAGCCTAGATGACAAAAAACCCTGAAATACTTCACCAGTCGCCAGTCTAAATAAAACTGTTCCAGGATAAAGCAGTGCACAGAAGTAACGATGCAAGACCTGGTCTCCACGCACCACGAGATGGCCCACATCCAGTACTACCTTCAGTATGCTGACCAGCCACAGCTGTTTAGAGATGGGGCTAATCCTGGTGAGTTGCCTTACTTCCTATCCTACCCAAAGGTTGTCTGGTAGAGATCGTTACCATAAAACCACCTCATGTGATGCTCTCAAGACTTAGATTGTACTAACGGTTACTTAAATCGCTCCTTAGTAAAGAATCACCATACAAATTATGTACTAAGGAGCGATTTAAGTAACCGTTAGTGTCTCTGAATTGGGGCGTTTGCTCAGTTGTATAGCCTTAGGAATTAGCTCACCAGTTAGTATATTTTATGTTAAGGAAGTTTGTTGTATCAAGCAAAAAACTGAACAGATTTTCATGAATTTTAGCGCACAGGTAGACCAAGCTCTGGATTTATATATAGAGTGATTATTACCCCAGAAAACGCGGGCAAAGCCGTATGCAGTGGGCTAGTAAATTACATATAAGTGATATAAGTCAATGCTTCACTACAATCCCACTTGATGGTAAGTGATGAAGTTGTGGATCTACCCACTTTCGTCTTGAAGATCCGTGTCTGATCGCCCTTTATTATATTCCGTTATCATTATGATTATTATTGATATCATTATCATTACGGCAGCATTCCATGAAGCAGTGGCCAACGCCGCCACCCTCTCCGTGTATAATCTACAGCATCTGCAACGAGTTGGGTTGTATCAAAATAAGTAAGTTTTAGCATTAACTACTACATATAGGATTTCCTACCACACATGTGTAGTGTGGAACGAACTTCCTGCATTGGTCCCTCCAAACTATAACATGAGATCCTTCAAGAAGCGGGTCTATTGTTTTCTTCGAGGCTGGCAACACATTAGTAACACCCTTAATGTTGCTATGTCTATGGGCGGCGGTGATCACTTACCATCAGGTGACCCGTCTGCTTTGCCTGCTTAGGGCATAAAAACCCTAAATTGCGCGTGGCCTGACATGCACTTGACCGGTTTTTTGCTTTTAAATGCTACACACTACGCTACGTTTTTTGTCTGAAAGGTGACTTGATCGAGTGTTCTTAGCTATGTTTAGTGTAAGTAAAACTGTCGGGGTTTTTTGAATTTTAATTGAAGATTATTAGTTATATATTTATTATGAATGTTCCAGAACCCACGACCCGTACGAAGTGAGCATGAACTTCCTGATGTCCATGGCACTGGAGAAGGTGGCCTACCTGCCCTTCGCGTTCCTCGTCGATCAGGTCAGGGGTGATTAGGGTTCGAAGATCGGCCTCTGGAATCGATACCGAGTACTCGTGCGGTATCGAGGGTAAGGTATCGATACTACTCGATATCGAACCCCTAAGTATCGATATTACTCAGTATCGAGTACTTGCGAGCATCACATTAGGAGCTAAAAAAAAAGGTCATCGACAGTAAATTTCATATCACTTTCTTGAGAAATCGAAGCCCAATGACCTTTTTTTTTAGTCCGAGCCCTGAACATAATGGTTACCAGGTAAGAGTATCGAGTACTCAGTATCGGGTATCGGGAACAAAAGTATCGATACCTACTCAGTATCGAAAGTATCGTTCGAACCCGGTGATACATTCACTTGTTGGACGTGTGGTAGCTTGGTTGGTCTTATTGGACAAATGATTGGTACAATATTATTCAACGTGGCGACTTTATATATAGAACTTTATATATAGAACGTTGTGTTCTGGCGTTCTTATCCTTACGTTCAAAACATCCATCTAATTTTAATTTTAGTTTTTTTTTCTACACATAAATAATCATACTTACAATATATAATAAATAATCATACTCAAATTCACAAAATTTATCATTATAATCGCAATAAAATTGATATAATTTGTTCGAATCTGCTCGCTTTAAATCAAATTGGAAGAAAGAAAGAGAAAAAAATATTTATTTACGACTCTAATGAGCACAGATATGAATAACTTAAACAAGAAAAAAACAAGATGAAACAAAAAACAATTGCAACAATTTATAAATAGATAATCGTAAATTGTGCATTCACTAAAGAAAAAAATAAAGAAAATTACGACCTCGTTAGTTTTCAGCTAACCTCGTAGACATCATTAGACATTCATACATTGACTGGGACACTAAATGACCCGGTGAAAGGGGATTAGAACGAAAGCATAGTTAATATCACAGTATTCATAAAACGGCGATTTCATATTGAAACCCCTTATTATAATATTATAGACTAAACTCAAATATTGTCAAATGTAGACCACGAATAATGGCTTCATTAGATATTCTTGTCGCTAGACAGCGAAGTCGAATAATGTATTTTATCAAATTGTGGTTTTCTTAAAAATATTTACTTAATCGACAGCAGAAAATATTTTATAGAAAGTACTTTGTGACTTTTTGCTTTAGTCTTTACTTAAATGCTTTTTAATTTTAGATATAGAATAGTTTATATTTTACTGCATGTTTTTATTATATTGTTATTCTAAAATACTTCCAGTGGCGATGGTCAGTTTTCGAGGATGGCGTCCAAAACATGAACTCCCGATGGTGGCAGATGAAACTTCGATATCAAGTATGTCTCGATATACTTTATATAAAACAATTTATTTTACGTCTTTATTTCAATGTATTGATAAAAGATTATCCAGTAAATTATATTCTACTCAAACCATTTCAAATAGATCTTTGATATGCATACGATATCACAGAAGACATATGGAAAAGAAGACCAAGAATACTACCTTGAGAGACTCCATTTTTTATATCGTTTCTTACGATCTTATGGCTATTAAGCAATAAATCTGATACCACAATCTTCCTTTTGAATTATGCATTAATCATTTTTTCAGAACTTTACAGCCTTATAAAGTATTTTTTGTCTTCATTATCACTGCTACTAATATGCTACTGATAATTTTGTTTTAGGGTGTGACTCCGCCCTTAATAAGGACGGAATCCGACTTCGATCCCGGCTCTAAATACCACATCATTTCTGATCAGGTAATATTAAACAATAATTCTGCAATAAATTTTAGTGTATTTTATTTTAACATGCTGATGAGTTTCTTTCCCCGTTTCTTCTCTATGACAAAACACCTTTCCGAAAAGAAAAGGTGGTAGAAACAAAAAAGCAGGCAAGTGTTTATGGAAAGGAAGAAAATATTTTATAAATCTTTGTAAATTTACAGCATATGTATATACATTATTTAGATGCAAAATAACTTAATCACTTAATCAACCGTTGGTTCCGTCTAATTACTTACTTACGGTAAGTAAGTTTAGTAGTTTACAATAGTCTTACAAAAGCCTATTCAACTTCCAGGAGTACATAAAATACTTCCTGGCGACAATCCTGGAGTTCCAGATCTACGAGCAGCTGTGCGTGGCGGCGGGGCACGTGGGACATCTGCACGAGTGTGACGTCTACAGGAGTCGGGATGCTGGACGGATCCTCAGGTAATGATAACGAGGAGAAAATTTATGCTCGTGCCGGCACCCCGTTTAGGAGGAATATGGGAGTGATTTTAATGAGCGATTTAGATACCACACGTCACTACGTGTCACGTCCGACTTGAATCACTCTATCGAAGTTTTTACACATGTTTTAAATATGGATTATCTTCGTTTCCTAAAATCGTAAAGAAGTTTCACTTTGTACGTGTGTACGTTAACACAGGCTCATATTTTTATTTACAGTGAAATAATGCAACCAGGAGCATCAAAGTCACCCTCAGACATCATCAGGAGTATAACAAGAGGAAGAACCAACAGGATCTCCCCAGAATCTATTGTCAAGTAAGAGATAAAAATAAAAATAAAAAGAATGCTATCGAATTGAGAAGTTAATATAAGCCAACTCAATATTGATAGAGCCAATATTCAACAAGGTCATACTCAATAACAGATGGAGCCTCTTACAAAAACAAAAATTAAATGAAAAACATTCGTCCTGGTTTCGATTTCCAATCTGTGGTTTTTACTGACTAGTTAGTTAACAAAAATTTAAAAACATTTTCCAGATACTTCAGACCACTAGAACTATGGCTCCGCGTTCAGAACCGCGACGAGCAGATCATCGGCTGGAACTCCAACTTCCACGACGTGTCACTGTTCGCACCGCAACGCGCGGCCGTGACCACGCCCCGCGTTGCGCCCATTGTCGTCGTGGTCACGCTTGTGTTCACCCTGTTGTAATGAGCTAGAAATAAATATGGTTTACTTGTTGGTTTTTGTTTTATTACAGACACGCTATTACATAGAAAGCAAGCCAGATTTTTTTTGTTTCTTGCAGTCAGTACTAGGATAGCTAAAACATGCAATCGAGTGTGCCAAAACAAATCTGGGGTATTAAATTTTGGCACACTTGCTGCATGTTTTTGCTATCCTAGTACTGACTGCAAGGAACTTCGTTCCATCCGGGTGTCCCTTGACACCTCTCAAGTTTTTTCATAATCACGTATCTACACGGGCAGGGGACCTAGGTCCTGTATCGAAAAATATGAAACATATCAGACTTGAATATGTGTTATTATCAAGCAATACTAACCAATGTTTGATAAAATTTTATTCTAAGCAGTGAAATAGTGAAATCTACTACCTAACAAAACATCTTAATTTAAACATGAATATATGTATTTTCCACTAATTTATTTCTAACAGAAAACCATACATCTTGTGACTTGTCATCTCCAAAGTTTTTTATGGACTTGTGATTGAAGTATAAATTAACGCCATCTCTTATCGTATGCCGGAAAGTCTTAACACCACCGTTTATCGCAATGTCTGTAATCAAATAACTCACTGGCTAGAAACACATAAATTATGTTCACACGACGAGTATAAGAGTAAGGGTCAACGCACATTTATTCGGCGCCATTCGCGTTACGCCGAATGATTTTGGTTACACTTATTCGGCTCGGCTTCTATCAGCCGCGTACGGCGTCGTAAGAATGCGAGCGACTGCTTACGGCGTCGTAAGAATGCGAACGGCTGCGTACGGCACTGAATACGCTGCGAAGTCCGTCCGAAGACGTTAGTAGGTATAATCTATACGGGAACTATGAAGGTCGCAACCTGTCGACAAGGCCAAGGAGTCAAAAATCTTCCATGTACCTACCTACAGCGCGGCGCTGTTCTGCCGCGTTCGACGTCGTACGCGGCGTACGCGGCCGAAAGATAAAACACATTTGTCGTCGTTTTCTACTTGTTTACCGCGAAAGCGGAATCGGCGCCGAAAAGCCGAAAGGATGCGTACGCGTCTCCATACAAAATCGTTGTTTATATGGACAAAAGCCGAATGGAGCCGAATAAATGTGTTTTGACCCTAATTATTAGATAGGTAATTAGCTTAGTTAGATACCTAATAAATCTTTGCGGACTGTGTTGCCTAAATGGCTATAATTATGCTTTGCCACATGACCTGACTGATACCATCTGGTGATATTAAATAATGCGTGCTTGATAACGTTTTGGACTACTTAAAAACAGGATAGAATTTATCGATCAATCAGTTTAAAATTATTAGGTAAGTCGAATAACGCGTCCCTCATAGAAGGGCACATCCCTCAATTTTCCCGCTCAATTCCAAAGTGAAGTAAACTGTAATGTAGATTACGTAGAACCACAGAAGAAACAATATTACTTATATGGTAGAACTTAAAAGGTTTTTGAAGTGAAAACTTCTTTAGTACGGGGGTGACTTGAAATTTTATGAAACGAAACTGTCGGTGGAGACTAGAGATGAGTGGAGACTGACTTGACTCGAGTTGAAGTCAAGTCAAGTCAAGTCAAAAGTCAAAAGTCAAGTCAAGTCAAGTCAACTCGAGTGGAGTGGAGTGGAGTAGTAAAACCTACAATTATCATCTTCCCGAAATTTCACATTCGTCTCATTATCTTGAAAACAAAATTTTTGAAGGTTTCACTTCTAACACGTGTGAATTGCACACATTTTAATTTTTTTTATGGAAATACTTGGCAAAAGATCTGACGATCCACCTGATAGTAAGTAAAATCCATCGTCGTCCATGGACAAACACCAAACACCAAAGGCATCACTAATACGTTTCCGGCCACGAAAGAGAGAAGAAAAAGAAAGAGAGTGAATTTCAAATTACATATTATTTACATCCTGTACACTTACATCTGTAAAACTTTTCTGCTATAATTTATGTAGTATTCACATGCAGTCATGCAGTATAGTTAGGCTGGCGTTCGCTTTAACTGTTATTGTACTACTAATTTTTTAATTTTTTTCTGTTATGTTGCTAGGCCAAATTATTCATTTAATATTTTTGGCTAAGGCTTTGTGAAGACAGTGGCTCTCAAACTTCAGTGCTGCATTTTAGTTTTTGGATAGATTTATTTTAATTTTACGGATATGGCCATGGATAGCGCTGCTTGTACCTCGTAGTATTGGCTATTGACATATTGACATAAAAAAATAAAGTATTAATAAATAATACGTCTATAAAATTTAGCGGGTAGCCAAAATAGTAATCTTGGGCATTCCTAACTACGTAATCTGAGCAATATAATATGACACAAAATTCAATTTTATTTCAACACATTTGTAACTAAAGCTCTGCTTGTTTACCGCGAATATACGATAAATCTTAATATATATAAATTACGTGTCACGTTGTTTGTCCGCGATGAACTCCTAAAGTGCTTAACCGATTTTAATCAAATTTACACACCGTGTGCAGTTTGATCCAACTTAAAAGATAGGATAGCTTAAATCTCAAAATAAAAAACTTTTGATAGAACGAAGTCTGTCTGGGCAGCTAGTACCTTATATTTCATGACAATACATTCAGTTATTATTTGCGTGAAAGAATAAAAACATCCGTAGGTACATTCTCACTAACTTTCACATTATAATATTATTTTTATCTAGTAGGAATCAGTATGGTTATCGACATCGTAAAAGGGTTATGACTCCAACCCAAAGATGTTTCTAGATTCCTACTTAATAACATTATTATTAAGTTCATTATGAGTTTCACTATTATTTTAAGATGATTATCAAATCTGAGAAGTCTTCAACTTTAAGTACCTATCTAAGGTGATTGAAGAATGGCAGTGTAGTACAAAAAATAATGTTCTCTTTCACTTTCCATGCCTATTTAAATAAATCGTTTTTTTGCGATTAAACCGCAGAATAGATAATAATAATTTTAATAGGTGCAACTGGGACGAAATATCAACGTACACGGAGTAATTTTAATTTATTGAAGTTATACTTCTTATGGGCGTTTGGAAAAAAATATAAGAGTAAAATTTTAACGATGTGACAGCCAAAAAGTGACATGATAAAGGTGCGTGATACTAGGCGCACAGCATTCGCTGTGTGAGCTGCTGTACGAGCGAGAGTACAAAAATATATACACGCATTTTTTTATTAGGTTTGAAACAGTTTGACTTGGTTTAAAATACACTTTTGTTTTTGATTTCAACTCTTTAACAGCCCACTACTGAGAACGGGTCTTTCCTCTTAAAGAGGTCTAGAGCAACCACCACGCTGCCTCCGCCCTCCAGTGTGGATCGGTGGAGGTTAGTACCCAAAAGTTGTCAAAGTCAACGACTGTTTTCTTACGATGACAAACGGGACCGACGGCTTTCCATGCCCTCCGAAGCACAGAAACGCTCAAGGAAATTTCAACCACCGAACGCCCGCTGTTGCTTAACTATTTATTTTGAACTTATACTTATTTTGGCGCGTTTCGAAAAAATTATGAGAGTAAAATTTTTAAGATGCTCGCGCACACCGACAGCCAAAAACCGACATGATGAAGTTAGTTGATATCCGATTCTTTTTACAAACAAAGAGTTGTGGTATACGGGATGAAATCTGTGGCTATTTTTAAAATAACAATATTTTGAAGTATAACTTCATAGAGGCTTACATTTTTCATTTACAGTTTTCATAGAAATCTTTCTTTCTTTTTCTTGGCTGGCAACGCATCAATGATCATAGGTGTTGCTGCCGTCCACTTACCACAAGATGGATCGTCAGCTCACTTGTCGGCTATATCAAAAAAGAAAACTCGGATCTCACACAAGCCGCCGTACTAGGAGCGTTATACACTTAACACGGAGTTCTAAGGTACCAAACAAAAAATACGACCGTATTAAAAACCTCCTCCTTTTTTGATTATGAAAACTTTACAAAACAAAATAACAGAACTGTCCGTCAATTTTAAAAAACCGGGCAAGTGCGTGTCAAGCCACGCACAATGTAGCGTTCCGTAGTTGTAAATTTATCAACTAACATACAGTTCGAAGTGTTCGAAGATCGTGTTATAGTTGTAGTGTTGTGATAGTTCTTTTTGAAGTGAAAACTTCTTTAGTACGGGGGTGACTTGAAATTTTATGAAACGAAACTGTCCAGTAAAAAGAGACAAACACATAAATTCTAAAGTGAGATAGGAAGCATTGTACGGGGGTAGGGTAGAGGAGTGAGGGGTAGGGGAGCGGAGCGGAACGGGGCGGAGCAGAGCGGAACGGGGCGGAGCGGAGCGGAGTAGTGAAACCTACATTTATCATCTTCCCGAAATTTTACATACGTCTCATTATCTTGAAAACAAAAATTTTGAAGGTGTACTTCTACCACGTGTGTATTGCACACATTTTAATTTTTTTTCTTTTTCTTCTCTCTTTCTCAGCCGGCAACGCATCAGTGATGGTCGGTGTCGCTGATGTCCATGGGCGACGATAGATACTTACCATCAGGTGGATCGTCAGCTCGTTTGCCGGCTAGCCATGATGGTTTTCCTTGTAAATTCATCATGTAACCTATTTTTGTGAATTTTTCACTTATCCAACTCCAACCGTTTAGCTGGCAGGGGGGGGGGCCTGACTCTACTATTTTTGAAAAACCTTTTCGACGATACACCAACAAGACGAAACTATAAGGGTTCCGTTTCACTACGAAACCCTAAAAAGTGTTACGTGAATTTGAACTACTTACTGTTTACATAATTATATGTACTGTATCTTTCATCGACAGATTATTTTAGTAAATTCAATCTTTTAATTGGAACTCTACATTACGAAAGTTGTCACATAATATAAAATAAAATCAAAAGCCTATCTTTAATGTAAGTATTTTTTTCTTTGCATAATATATTATGGTGGTAACATAAAGGTTTATGTTATAAGAGGACAATTTGACGGCCCGCGGCCTTTTAATACCCATATGATAGAACGTGGCCGTGGTTAGAAGTTTGAGAACAACTTGCTAACGAAAGTACAGCCTCAGTCTAGTTCTAGTCGAAAGATGGGCTCGTTTTTTGCTTTACGCTCTGATTTCACTTTTTTGTTCATTATTTTAACAAGATTAGATTACAGCTGGTCATTCACGGTCACGCCATCGCGTCAAATGGCGTGATATGTGCGTGAAGGTGAAATTCTATTGGCGTGATATAATACTCTGGATTTCCACAGATTTAAAATCCAAAGAAAGCAAGAAAGAAAAAAGAAAGAAAAAAAAACATATTCGAAGGAGGAAAGCACAAACAAATAATAAAATCTAAGAGTCTCACTCTCTTATATGAATAAGAGAGTGAGACTTGTTTTTATGAAAAAACAAGCAAACATATAGAAGACTTGTAATGTTTAGTCTCTCTCTGTCTTATGAAAAATATTAAAATTTATCACATTGCAACAGTGCAGTAACTAAAATAGATTTATTAAGCTTTTATGAATAAGGGCGTAAGAGCTTAAAAAAACGTAATAAATGAAACAAACCGTGCTTAACCTTTGCTCAGTAAAGTTATCTGAATATAATCTGAATTTTACCAAGAAAGACTTCAAAATAAATCAAAAACTACTCGTCAGATCTCCTCAAAAAGTGGGACCACATAACAAGCACCAGCTTTCGATTAAAAAAAGAATCATCAAAATCGGTTCACCCAGTCGAAAGTTCTGAAGTAACAAACATAAAAAAACAGTCGAATTGAATACCTCCTCCTTTTTTGAAGTCGGTTAAATAATAATGGAGCTAAATCAACCTTAACATTGGCCATTTTAATGAATCGCGTTGCGTTTCCATCCGTTGTTGTTCATTAAATATAAAATGTGGTTAAAACTTTTTTTTCGGCGAACGAAAGTACGATATATGGCAAACTAACTGATACATAGAGTGGGGGTAATCTATGAACTGATACAACACCTTGATAAACATAGAAATAATACAACTAGACTAGACAAGCGGGCCTTCTTTGCGTCACGCTATTAGAAAGAGAAAGAGACCAAGGAGACTCGCGTAACTCGTAAGTAAGACAAGGATAGGTTTACCTCCTGCCTTTCTTCGCAGCGTGACGGTTTCAGTTACATATGCTCAGATACCTTGCCTAGTCTAGTAGTATTATGTCTATGTTGATAAAGGCCGACAAGTAATTTGACATGCGTATACAAGTTAGACACTGGTTTTGCCAATTATTAGAAACGGATTCTACTCGTAAGTACTCGTAACTCGAAAATTGCTTTGTCATAGCAAAAAATAGTAGAACACAATGTTATATGCGAAAGTAATTGTTGTTTTAATTGCTTATCTGTAGTAAAGGAAATAAGAGGTGTGTAAAATAGGTGATTCTTCAAAGAAAATTATATTTTAATTGCAAATGGAATTAATCTAATTTTATTAATTAATACCAATTATAATATGGGGGATAATTTAGTACCTACTCTTTGGTAATTTTGTTCTAGCAATTGGTTTTTCAGTAAAAACCTTTTTAGTAAATGTAGGTACTTAATTGTTCGCAGATTTAAAATACTACCTAATCTTAATATATCCTAAAATTACGTGTCACGTTGTTTGTCCACGATGGACTCCTAAACTACTTAACCGATTTTAATAAAATTTGCACACCGTGTGCAGTTTGATCCAACTTGAAAGATAGGATAGCTTACATCTCAATTTATAGTCGCAATATTTTTGACAGAACGAAGTCTGTCCGGGCAGCTAGTAAAAATATAATTTTTACAAGGAAAATGATAACGTTTTAAATACCTATTTATTTCCATGTGGTCCGCCTGGCTATTGCTGGCTAATTAAAACGCCTACCCACCGACCGTCTTCCGACTGTCAAACGACTCGTGTTCCGACTGGGCGCTTGAAAGACAGTTCTTTCTTTCTTTCTTTACTGATGTTTATTGGCAACGGTTAACTTACCATCGGTATCTCTTTAGATCGTTTGTTGACCAGTTAAAAAAGTCTAGTGTTATCTTTTTATGTTAAGTGATTGAAAATAAACACTGTACAGATACGAATGGTCGAATTTCTACCGACCACATGCGTACGGACTAGTTTTCAAAATGGCGGCCGTAAAGCCGTAATTACTGCAGAAAAAATATAACTAGGTCTTGCTGTTAACTTTTTAATACTAATGTCATTAGAAATCTTGGTGAGCCTAACCTCATCCAGTCTACCTCTCACTTTCATATTTGCCTAAATTACTTGTGGTACTGGTAACGTAATTCAATAATATTTTATGACCTCTTCAGATTACAATTCCTTCATTGTTCAAGCTTCAATGGTATTTGATTCCGTTTTATATAGCGGTCTGGCTAGGTACACTAGGTCATGAAGGTCTATCCTTCTAAGGTAAAAGAGAATTGATTCAGATGGGGGAAAGTTGAAAGTGTTCAGTTTAGGCAGTAAATCGGCGCTAACGTAGGCAAAGGGTATGGTATGAATACGTAAGTTATTGACGGATTGAAGTTATAGTCCATTTTTTTGGTCGAGTCTAAAGTAGTAAACAAATATGGCCGACTTCTAATGTCAATTTGCCATAAACAATAAGCACAATAATTGAATAAGACATAGACAGTGACAGTTCTGGCGCCACCAATATGACGCAGTTTGACGGACACTTTTGCATTACAGATTCATTTTTCCTTTTAAAATCCATGCACTAATGGTAAATCATCAGTATCATCACAGATAATTTAATTTCCGAATAGCGTTCTAGGTCTAGCTAGGTATACAGGAGGTCTACAATATCATCACAGATACATAACTCAATTTTGTTACCAACATAATGTGAGCCGTGACTTAAATGATTTATGTTAAAAAAAAATATTATGTATAAAATAAGTAAAATTAAATTATTAAATGATTTAAAAGAGCTTTCTTACACTTGATTGAGCTTTTTTTAATACATCTCAGCGTCTGTTTATCTCGGTTGTCAAGTTGAGTGATGGCAAGATGATACCTTAGGGCGCGAGTTGAGGTTGTCGGTAGTAGTTTGGGAAAACACGCTTCGTGCTTCAAGTTAAGCGTCTTACGTATCGATGACAATCTATTGATTCTTGTTTTTTGGCCCAGTGTACACCAACGCCATAATTGGAAGCATAAAAGGGGATTAAATTACGAAATTCAATATGGCTCTATTGAATTTCGAATGACACTGATGTCAAAACTGTCATCCTAAAGATACGCACTGATTTCTTCGGCTGTATCTTAACTGTTTTTTTAATTTAAAAATATCTCGAGTCTTTCATTTTCGCCAAAATAGATCTGATGACCTTGAAATGCCTGAATAGATCTTCATAAATTGTAGCTAAAATCCATCTTGATTACGTCAGCTTTCAAATACAAAAACCGCATCATAATTGGTCCATCCGTTCAGGGGCTACAATGCCACAGACATGTCAAACTTATTACACCCCCCTTTTTGCGTCGGGGGTCGGTTTACGCACTGACGACTGCCTGTGACATGAGTGACATGACTTTCTATGGTTACACGTATGGGTTTGATGAAAAAACAATTTTTGAGTTTCAGTTCTAAGTATGGGAACCCCCAAAATTTATCGTTTTTTTTCTATTTTTGTGTAAAAATCGTAATGCGGTTCACAGAATACATCTACTTACCAAGTTTCAACAGTATAGTTCCTATAGTTTCGGAAAAAAGTGGCTGTGACATACGGACGGACAGACAGACAGACAGACAGACAGACAGACAGACAGACAGACAGACAGACAGACAGACAGACAGACAGACAGACATGACGAATCTATAAGGGTTCCGTTTTTTGCCGTTTGGCTACGGAACCCTAAAAACTGTTCAATAATTGACTTTTGGAATCCCAATCACTTATATATAAGTAAAATAATTTAAAAAAATATTTAGCGTACATGCAGGATAATGGCAGAACCATTGAACTATCTAGTTTAAAAAACCGACACCGCGAACCCGATGTTCGCGCAATGAACTGTAGCCAATTGGCAACTGTTTTTAATTTTTTTTTTTTCATTTATTTAGGTCAACAAAGAGTCACAACAGATCTTACGTTATACAATTTATAGACCAATAAAAAAAAAAAAAAAAAAAAATTGTTTTTAACTTAATATTAAGTTGTGTACCAACACCGTCAACCACAGATTACAGTTTACAGTTTTCAGTGGATTCAGTCGATTTTGAAAATAGAACCTCCCGCCGCGATACATTTTGTTTTGTTCGTGATGTCTGTTCTGGTACTTTGATATATTAATGGGCAGAACAGGAAAATTTAAATTTGAAGAAAATTGATTAAAATTATGTTTTTAAATGCTCTATTATAACCGTCTCTTCTAGTATTGTTAAGTTAATTATTGTTAATTTCTTTGTCTTTTATGATTACCTACGCACCTAACTTTTTTTTATTATTTCAATGGCATCTTTATACAGCCCCCGTTACGTTACGGTTACATTCTTCCATTCGTCTTGTATTACATGAAATGAAACAAAAAACTGTTAGTATAGGTACTTTTACGAGAACGTATCAAATATCTGTCGCTTGGATGATCGTCATAACAATATCTTTTGTTTTTAACCGACTTCAAAAAAAGGAGGAGGTTCTCAATTCGACTGTATTTTTTTATGTTTGTTACCTCAGAACTTTCCACTGGGTGAACCGATTTTGATGATTCTTTTTTAATGGAAAGCTGGTACTTGTCATGTGGTCCCACATAAATTTTATTGAGATCTGACAATGGCAACCACAAAATTTCCACCTTTATAATATCAATATAGTTAGTAGGATTAGCTTCAAACCAATAATGATACACTACTGGGCACGGGTCTCTCTTGAGGAGGCCTAGAGCATACTCCACCACGCTGCTCCAGTGCGGGTTGGTGGAGGGGTTAGTGGCCAACCCGAGTGTCGGAAGTTTTCAAACCGCCCGAGGGCCTCCAACGCAACATGGCTTAACGACTGTTATCTTACGATAACAACCGGTACCAACGGCTTTCGTGCCCTCCGAAGCACTGAAGCATTCTATAAATATTTGCCACTAGCGATCACCCATCCAACTGCCGACAGCGCCTTTGTTAATCACCCTGGCTATGAGCGCTTCAAATAGTAGGATTATAATCTAAATTTTATTAACAAAAAATAACCGACTTCAAAGTCTCAAAAACTACATAGTTGTCAGATCTCGTTCAAATTTATGTGAGACCACATGACAAGCGCCTGCTTTCGATTAAAAAAAGAATCATCGAAATCGGTTGACGTGATATTGAGTTATTCGTCAATTTGTCGCGCACATCTTAACACAAATTTACGACTTATGTAGTTTTCTCATGGATGCCACTGTCAGATCTCAATAAAATTTATGTGGGACCACATGACAGCCACCAGCTTTCGATTAAAAAAAGAATCATCAAAATCGGTTCGCCCAGTCCAAAGTTCTGAGGTAACAAACATAAAAAAAAAAAAAAAATACAGTCGAACTGAGAACCTCCTCCTTTTTTGAAGTCGGTTAAAAAACTGAAAAATAACTTTTCATTCAACATTACACTAATGAGTTTATAAAGTTTAACATGGGTCAACCAACCGAAAGTATGAAGCTTTAGAAAATGCAAACGTTGGGTTATGTAAATTTTTAATGAGATAAAGACGTTATAGTCCGACCAGGATTTTTTCTGCCAATCCACTCGCAATATACTTATTTTTTAGTACCTATACTGAATTGGATGTAAAACACTTTTCATCCCTTAAACAGATGAGTAAAGGTCACTTCTACTCGTAATTCGAACCTAAGATCATCAAAATTCTAAACAGCCACAATACGGCTAAAAAAGAAACGGCGAAAGAAACTTCTCAGTTAGTAATCGGTTAAGACCTCTGGTATCTACCACCCAGCGTCGTCTATCGTTTGTAGTCTATATAGGTAGGTACATACTCGTAAAAGAAATATCAATGGAGAAACTAGGTACTAAATATAAACTTTTTTTTATATATATATTAAGTACATAAGGTTTTTGAAGTCTGTTTTTTATTCTGTAATAAAAACTTTCTAGCAATAAGACAAATACATTATGACTTTCAACAATTAGTTTACAATGTAAAATCAAAACAATATGACAATGATAAAAAACAAAAAACAACTTTCGGTGGAAGAAAATCATTAACTACTCAATCAATTTTATCTTGAGATTGTAAAATAAGTTCTGAGTAAACTAAATTAGTCTCAAAATTACACGTTTAATAAAGCATTTGATAACGTCGAAAAAACCGTCCACTATTTGAAGAGTCGAAGAGATTTGATCGACGCAAAAAAAGATGATTTGTTTTGTAAATATTAAAAATTGGACAATCAGATCAAAGATAGGTATGGCATTATAGAGATTGTTCTGAAGTTTCTGAAGTGTCCGAAAAAAGTAACTTTCGATTTCGAACTACGAACGCTGTCAGTCACAATTTTGCGCTCCTCTGGAACGCACTTAGAAATGGCGCGAACTATTCTGTCAGTGTCATTATTTTTTTTAATCCTCGCGCGGGCTCCTGCAGAAAAGTCACAAGGTTTTTTGTCTGTTTTAGAAGAAAAATTAGAAAATAAAATAACGGATTATGTGGGGAGTTTTGCAAAAATGTTAGAGAATTTTAACGATAAATATTTAGGTCAAAGTGAGATAGGAAGACTGTTGCATTATAATGAAATTAAAACTAAACTTGAGGAAACTGGGAGACGTGAGTATTATATTATTTAATTTATTTAAAGGGACATGGGTAGAAACAGTGGCGTAGCGTGGGTTCCCGCCGCCCGTGACCCGTGACCGACCAAAAATCCCCCCCCCCCCCTAATGATCTTTGCCGCCCCCATTATTATTTAAAATATTTGTTATTAATTAAAAATGCACTTTTCTCTTTATTTCCTTAACACAATTTACATTAAAATTTATTTTGCCGCCCTCTCTTCATGAGCCGCCCGGGGCCATTACCCCCCTACCCCCCCCCCCCCCCCCCCCCGCCCCTACCTAGAAAATACTACTTAAGGTAGTTTTAAACCATGTTGGGAGGGGCTTAGATTATCTTATATTATACATATCCCAGTCCCACGTCAGATAGGTGTCGTAAGAGGCGACTGAATCTGGCCCACTAGTAGTAAGGCCCCTAGGAGGGATTATATTAATATTGATTTGAATAGTGCAATAATTCCATAATTACCTACAAGTTACAACCTATTATTATTTCTCCGTGGGGTCCGCCTGCATAGCAACCAGCCTCTAGCTTGACTCGTCGTGTTCCGGGCTTCCGGTTGGAAGCTGGAGATTTCTTCCCTTGATATACTTAGCTGATGTCCATGGACGACGGTGACCCATACACATAATATTACTAGACTAGACAAGCGGGCCTTTTTTGCGTCACGCTATTAGAAAGAGAAAGAGACCAAGGAGACTCGCGTAACTCGTAAGTAAGACAAGGATAGGTTTACCTCCTGCCTTTCTTCTCAGCGTGACGGTTTCACTTACTTGCTCAGATACCTTGCCTAGTCTAGTAGTATTATGTCTATGGATTTCTTCCCTTGATATACTTAACTGATGTCCATGGACGACGGTGACCACCGACATTGACAATGAGGTGGCTCGTTGATTCGCTAGTTACATTAAACTTGTTCTTTATGTATATGTGAATGTGCGGACATCTATTTCACGGACGTAATCATTCGATAGTGCTAAAATCATAGACATAATACTACTAGACTAGACAAGCGGGCCTTCTTTGCGTCACGCTATTAGAAAGAGACCAAGGAGACTCGCGTAACTCGTAAGAAAGAAAGAAAGAAAACATTTTTATTCAGATTAAAGATACAATAAAGTATCTTAAGTAAGACAAGGATAGGTTTACCTCCTGCCTTTCTTCGCAGCGTGACGGTTTCACTTACATATGCTCAGATACCTTGCCTAGTCTAGCAGTATTATGTCTATGGCTAAAATAAACACTTGATGCAAAAAAAAATTTTTTTTTAAATTTTGTGTTGACTACTAAGGAGATGTCTTGTGTAGAGCCATCCATGGCTCGACCTAAGCCCAATGCATACGTAACGGGCTTTCCCCGTACGGTACGGGAAAAACATCGTCGTACGTGTTTCCGCTGCGTATGTCTTATCGTATACATTTTCTATGAAACGATGTTTCCAAAACTTCACGTCCCGCCCCGTACGGGAAAAAACCCGTTACGTATGCATTGGACTCAGGTCGAGCCATGGAGACATCTCCTCCATAAATATAACATTTTAAATATAAGCAAAAAAATATAATTTTCCAAATCGGTTGATTTAAAATACTTAACGGAGTTCTAATGTAACAAATATAAAATGTAAAAATACAAATGTAAAACAAAACCTATTTTTAAGTCAGTTAGAAAGGATAAATGTTGAACTTTACTTTGAAAAGTTAAGAAACGATGTTTTTGGTCATTGAAGTATTGTTACTAGCGTATAGAACAGACACCGCCAACACAATGTATGTTCTAATGAATTGGCGCCGCGCGACTTCAATTTCCAATGGATTTGTTCGATTTTGAAAGGAGAACAGCGGCTCAATTTTGTAAATAGAACCTCCCGGCGGGAACACACATTTTGTTCGAGATGTCTATTCTATGACATTATACTTCAATGTTTTTGGTAGATATATTTGTACTTAGTGGGTTTTTCCTTAGGTTACTCATTAACCTCTCTCACCCCCAAGGTCGAAGCATGAAGAAGATGGGCATGAGCATGCTGCCGCTGATCTTCCACGTGGGCGCCACCTCCACCTGGATGGTGCTGACCACCATCCTGGCCGCCAAGTCTGTGGCCATCGGTCTCGCGTTGCTGGTGTTCAAGATTGCTGTTAGCTCTGCTAAGGTAAGTAATGGACTTCAACCCATTGATGACTAATGATATTTAAAAAATATAGATACGTTATGCCCTTACAAATCAACCAAAAAATCATCTGTTCCGAAAAGAACTACAACACACACACGTTTATCTTTTGTTTCACTACACCAATCACATTGGTAAAATACACGAAGGTATTTTAACGCTGTATGTCAAATGTCAAGCACTTCTGACAACAACAAAAGCGTGCGTATCGTCTTGTATTGACAGAGCGACTACGAGCAGAACGCCTGTCAATTGCCTGTTCTTACGCTCTTCATCGTCCCGGTGTCGGCGCGCTAGTGACATATGTATCTACCTACCTCTTTTTACATTATAGGTAATATCATTGTTGATGGCTACTACTGATTGTGGGTCTCTTCTCTAGAGGTCTAGATACTCCCAAGCTGCTCCAGTGCGGTTTGATGGAGCAGTACGGCTTCAGTCACTGGGCACGGGTCTCTTCTTTTGACGAAGCGTAGAGCGCACTCCACCACGCTGCTCCAGTGCGGATTAGTGACCCAAGTGTTGGATGTTTTGTACTTATCGAAAGCTTCCGACATGGTCCGACTACTGCTATGTAATAACAAAACCGACGGCTTTAGGTCCGTCCAAATCACGAAAGCACTCAAGAAATGATCACAATAACCTATACAATATAATAATAAAGCGGTAACTGATTCATATATTTAAGTTTAGATACAACATTTATTTTTAGAATTTTTGTCTGTAACTTTTTTCCCGCTAACCACGTTTTTTCTTAAAACTGCTTTAACGGTTTAGATGCGATGCGCATGATGTATTATAGTAAAACTGGGGTAACATTCAATCGATTGACAAATAAAAACGATAATAAAATCTATTCTATTCTATATCTATTTATGAACATAGGTACAAACAGGTCTTAATATATAGAGGAAAGGTTCTCTATGTCCGACCCTTTCGGGCATACAAATATTATAAAAAATGAATGAATTAATAAATATTAATTATCTACTTATTACATTCTATAATATTCATTTAATGAAGCGAGGATAATCACTAGTTAGTTGTTTCAACTCATTATGGAATGAGGAGCTCTAAAACCTAGACACCTAGAAGTAGAGATAATGTTATCGTTACACAGAATAGAATGAGGATGTACCTACTCTAGATTCTACGGTAACAACCGAGACGTTGCCCGTTTTTTTAGTTTTGATCTACATTATAATTCCATTACGTGGAATTAGTAGTAACAATATCATGGAACTTTTCCATTATCCAGTATCTTTCCGTGAATCAAACCAGGCCAACAGGGCTGCCAATCACTGCCAATCTTCCAATTGGGCTACTCATCTGCTTGTAAAGACAAAAAGATGGCCTCTTTTAGTTTTTTTCTCATCCTAAATCACTTACCATTAATGCACAGAGCTCACACCGCAGATTATTTATGGTTTCCGGTACAAATCGCCAGATCTAGACACGCGGAGCGTGTCAAGTCAATTTCTTAGCTAACAGAATTGACGAGCAGCACCGTGTGTAATATTACACGAACCATTTGGAGCCACTTTTGACCACCTCATAACTCAAAAACTATGCAACATAAACCTGTCAAATTTGGCTTATTTATTAAGACTTGCGAAATACATACGTCTTCCAAATTTCATAAACACATCTCAAACGGTTATTTAGATATTAACGTCCAAAAATCGAGAAATTTAACACTGACTGACCTATAGATCAAAACTATATCCAACTTCCAGGTGACCTAGAAAGTTAAAATTTGGCATGCAGATAGGTAGTCGGGTGAATACAAAGGAATAAATCTGAAAGTAGTAAATTTTTATCAAATTATGATAATTTTTCAAAAAATTTATTCTATTAGGAACACTTACTTAAAATGCCTGAAATTTAAGAGTAGCAATCAAAATTGATGATATCTGGTCATTATGTGGATTTCAAGGTGAATATATAACGAAACATATCAGTTTTAGTACTTTCTGAAGCTTTCAACGGGAGGAAGATGTTCAGTGTCCCAAGTGCCTGTGAGAAGTGCACAGCACATATACATTTACGTGAAGATTTGTGGTTCGTCAGGAGACGTTATTTCCAGTGTATTACGTCGTTTTATTTTTAATGTGTGGAAAATTATTTTTCTCTAATCTACAAGATTACACCACAAAATTTTGTATTATTTCCGTAATTATACCAGTTTAAAGTAATTCGAAGTATTGTTTCAAAATTTATTGTTGCACGATGTCATCGAACATAAACAACTTATCTGTACTAATAGTATAAAGAGGAAAGATTTGATTGTTTGTTTGCATTGAATAGGCTCCGAAACTACTAAACCGATTTGAAAAATTCCTTCACTGTTGGAAAGCTACACTATCCCCGGGTGACATAGGCTATATTATATTTTCAATAAATTAGGGATCCTTAATAAAACTCCAACAACGTAACCCAAGGTGTAAAAAAATAAGAAAACCAAAGCAAAGCGAGGGCGGTCACTCGTAACTAATAAGAGTATAGTCGACTTTCGTATTTATTACGATATTATAATTGGGATTTAGTATTAATTATTATTTCAATATTTAGCGGACATCAATAGTGGAAGATCATTACTTATAAATAATGAAATAATAGGTACCGTATTTCGGACCACGGCGCACTAACTACAGATTTAGTTGAAGAGCACTATAACAGTTCATGTATTAAAATTAATCAGTAACGTTATGAATAAGTACTTACTAATAATTTCTATACAAAAAGTAATGATATCCCATCAAAAACATAAATGTAAAGTGAGAGTCAATTTCAAAAAAAAAAAAGAATTGAGATCTAAATGGGTGCCAATTTCTGTGTAGAAAAGCCTAAAATTTTAGTCACAAGAACATGTAATTCAAGCTTTACATTTGACTTGGCTAGTTTTCTTTAGTTAGCAACCAACAAACCAAATTAGAGAAGAGTGTCATAAGCCATCAACCTAACAGATTTGACGAAGCTAATTACATAGATATAATATAGCCTAGATAGGTACGTGAAAACTAACCAAGTCAAATGTGGAGCTTGAATTACATGTTCTTGTGACTAAAATTTTAGGCTTTTCTACACAGAAATTGGCACCCATTTAGATCTCAATTCTTTTTTTTTTTTTTTTTGAAATTGACTCTCACTTTACATTTATGTTTTTGATGGGTCATAGATAACTCTGATAACCACCAACCATTTATTGGTGAGAAAAAATATTTTAACAAGCCGGAAAAATGTAATTTTGATCTCTTGTATGGGAAAAATCAACGGGAAAATATTTTTTGTCATTTACTAAAGTAAAACACAAGAAGTTTAAAGAGGACATCTGGAATAGCTTCGAAGAGGTGCGTGAATAGCGTGGAGTAGCGTGAAGACTGATCACGTGACATTGGATGAATATCTGCACTGAAGTTTCCCTTTAAAAAACTTCACAGAATAAACTCCTGGACTGGTTTCAATAAGATGGGCCCATTGCCAAGCCCAAATCAATAAAAGGCACTCCGGGAGCGCCGACAGAAGTGAAAACTTAAACAATTACGTCACGTATTTTTTGAATAGTCGGTAAATATTTTATTGTGCAGAAAATACTTTTAAATGAAGTGTTTTTTTAAAGTAATGTATGTAAAGTATATTATGTAAACTACAATCTTGATATTAACCAGCTGTAAAGTAACTATAGTTCTGTACTTCTCTCAGAGATGGCGCCACAGGTATGTGTCGATTAAAATCTGACATGTCGCGTGTATGGATTCATCCCACCTCAAAAATGCCTCAACGCGCCTAAAGAAGTTTTCACTTCAAAGTATTTTTGTAAAAATATATATCGTAATTTTATTTTATATTCATAGATCTAAATTAACTTTTAACTGACCACCATTTAGTTGCCAAGCCAGCCTCTTTATAAATCTCGTACATTTCAATTTTCTCAAACAATAGTTAACATCAAATAAAATTAAAATACAAACGCATTATGAGCTACTTAATTTGAATATTAAAGACAGAATTGATTCATGATTGCGTGAATTGATTTTTTTGTCGCTACATAACATTTCATTTGTGTATCGTAGATTGAAATGCCTATAATGAAAGTTATCAGGTAGCCGGTAGGCGTGACGTTTTTTATTAACGCTTCCAAAGCAACAATAGTTTGGATACGATGGGGAAATTGGACAAAGAAATAAATTGAACACGTTTGTTCGTACTCCTAAGTGATTCAGGATTCGTCACGAATTTGGGAAGGAATGTTATTCAAATAAAACAATTATTATATCTACCGTGAATCGTAAAATGGTTTGGTAACCCATAATATTCTTGAAGGACTTTTTCAACAATACCCCACACTATATATGTTATACGAGGAAAAAAAATCATTACCACTTTACCTTATCTATCTGTTGCCAGATGGTCGGGATTCGTCTAGATTGTCCCGACATTTCACGTGATATCACAAAATTCCCGACAAAATAAAAGTACACGTTCCGATAATTGGCTATTTGACAGTTATCACGGTAAAATATGAAATGTGTTAAATATGGTTGCATAATGGTTAACAATAATTATACAATACGTTTCTTGCATGAAAATAAATTGTAAATATTTTTACTTTTGAAAAATAGATTTGAGTTTTTTTACCTGTGGATACGAGAACCGAAACGCGGGCGGCCATGATTGAGCATGTTATAACGTCACAATTCAAAAAATAAAGCGTCGTGTACTACTAACTATATCGTGTGCACTGTGCAATTTACTGAGAAAATTAATAAGATATATTTTGATTTCTGCTTTTGAGAGGTTTTGTAAAATGGGAGTCAGGCTATACAAAAGCTGACAGTGCGAATTTGCCTCAAGTTGATTCATTTATGGTCGCAAATTTCTTTGCGTGTAACCCTGACTTTTGCTCTACCGAGTTTCGGAATGCAAAAAACTCCTTGTAAGTAGGTACTGAAATTAATAAAGTAAAATTGGTCAGTCTTGCTAAGTGGTCACAGGGGGATTTTTTTGTAAGTTTTTCCTCAACGTCCCCTTAACGACACCATATTACTAATGATTTTAAATTACTTATAGGTTATGTTTATGAACAATATTAGGTTAGGTTTAATTTGTTTTTTTAGTAAATCAGAGGCTAATTTGATTTCTTCTAAATACTTACATCAAAGTGGTCCTCACAAAAGAATATTGCTGATATAACAGATGTTAACTCTGGGTCCCGACGTGCTATTGTAACCACTGCTTTCGACGTTGAGGGCATTTAGAAATGTGTAGGTATAAACAATTTGTCAGGTTTAATTGTAGTACTTCTACATATAGGCACTGCATACGTCTTGTAGCTTGTCATTTTCACAATTCCAGTGAAAAAAGTGTAAGTTTTTCACTTAAAATATCTTCAGAGTTAGAGCGTAAACTTTTGTTAATTGAAATGTGACGTCACAGCCAGCAAGTGACAGATGGCGGACTATTTTCGCGCGAATTTAAAATTAATGGATTAAAAGTTATTTTTTTCCTACTAAATAACACTTTTATGAGAAAAATAAATATTGTAAGAGGTATAAAATAAAACTACGAAAATTTTGAAATATTTTTCCAAAAATTGTCTAATAGCCAATTCACAATACATACAAAAAATTTTGTCCCGACAAATCCTGACTTTTTGTAGTTTTGTTCAGTTATTTCAGTCTTGCCATCTGGTAACCCTACTTACAGGAGAGGTAAATAAACTGGAAAAAAAAATTAAGATTTTATTTGACCACTTTGTAGTTTTTAAATAATTGTATATCCACGTCAAATTACAGCTTATTAAGGGTCTCTGCTATATGCTGCGGATGGACATTGAAAAACCATGCCAATCAGATTTTTTTAATGGAAATAGCCGGCAAACGAGCTGACGATCCACCTGATGGTAAATGGCTACCGTCGCCCATGGACATCAGCAACACCAAAGGTATCACTGAAGCGTTGCCGGACAAAAAAAGAGAAGAAAAAGAAAGAAAGAGCTGTCTCTCAAGCATCCAGCCGGAACACGACGAGTCGTTTGGCGGCTGACTCATGCTCAGATAGAAATAATGTAATTTTTGTTCCAGGTAGCTTCTTTTTTCACATCCCTGAAGAGCAAGCATGACCACCACGGTTGGTCGTGGTCACCGCCACCGCATTACGAGCACCATGGTGAGTTCATCCTACTAATAAGTATCATGAAAGTTTAAGGACGACGCGGTTTGCATCGTCAATCATTATGCTCACCGCGAAGGTATGGAATAGCGTGATGTGTCCGCGTTCGGCCAGCTTATGACGTGGATATCTTCAAGTGCTAAAATATAAGCTAAAATAGTGCACTCACCGTCCTAGACCACATCTCCACTTATACCATCAGGTGGGATTGGAGTCAAGCATTAAACTATATTTTAATTAAAAAAAAAATGTTTGTTATCTACTCTTTCGCACTAGAACTACTGAACGGATTTTTCATGAACTTTATCACACAGGTAGACCATGAATAACAATATAAAATAGGGCAGATACTTATTACCCCGAATAACATGGGGAAAGTCGCGGCCAGGAGCGCTAGTCCTGAAATAAAGATAATTACTCATTGAAGTATTATTACTAGCATATTATTATAAAACCGACACCGCACCGAACCGAACACAATGTATGTCCCAATGAATTGGCGCCGATCGGCTTCAATTTTCAATAAATTCGTTCGTTTTTGAAAGGAGAAAGGGGGGCTCAATTTTTAAAGAACCTTCCGGCGGGACACACATTTTGTTCGAGATGTCTGTTCTATGACATTATACTTCAATGTAATTACTTAATTTCTTTTTCTTATAATTATGAGCACATCAAATAATGAAATCATTATTGCTGTCCATTTTAATTTGAGTAATACCGTCACTGACGTATTTTTTTGTTTCGTTCCACTATATTCACGCTACCATGATCAAATATAATTATGAACACAAAACAATTCTGTACTGTATATTATTAGATATACGTACTTACATGACTATATTTTATAGTATAAAAGAGCAGATAGGTACATTGAAGTATTATTACTAGCGTATAGAACGGACACCGCGAACACAATGTATGTTCCAATGAATTGACGCCGCGCGGCTTCAATGTCCAATGGATTCGTTCGATTTTGAAAGGAGAACAGGGGCTCAATTTTGAAAATAGAACCTCCCGGCGGGGACACATTTTGTTTGAGATGTCTTCTCTATGTATACTTATACCTCAGTGGGTAGGTATAAGTTTTTACTAAAATCCGACTTCCTAAAATTCATGCTTTAAATAACTTTTTGTTGTAAGTAACCGACTTTACGCTACTTGAATACTAATTATAGATTTCAACAAGATTACTTCGCTTCTGAAAATATAATTTATAACCGTATGACTACCGTATTCTCTCGCAATTATTTAACATTGAGTTCATTAATTTTATTTGTAGTTTAATTTAACAAAATATTTGCAGTGTACACAATTAAGGCAACAAGGCGTACCGCGTATTTAAATAAATATACTTAGGGTGAGAGATGTATGTATAAATAATATGTACTTAGATTCCTTTACTGTGCTATTATGTACATGAATGATATTTTGTTGGTACAAAAAATAGTCATTTAAAATGGCTAATGTTGTTGATTTATGACCATTAGTTATATTCGGGTATTCGATATTAAGAAAAAAATAAAAAGTCATATAAAACGCCTAGTGTTAAGGTTAAATTAGAACCATTATTTTTGTTCTGACAAGTCTGAGCAAACCCCTTAATATTTCAAAAGACGATATACCTACCTACCTACCGCTTTAAAATTGTCCATGACAGCTGCACGTACCTTATACGTATCTCTGTTTACTCCAAATAAGTACAAAAGAGTCAAAAATAAAGTAAAAAGTAACAAAAATGTGTTAAAAGATCTGACTAACTAAATGTCGTGTATCTACTACCATTCACACCGCACAATGGACAATCATAGATTGTCATAAAACCTTTAATGGAATTCTAATGAGTGCTAATGTACCTTTGAGTGGTAAAACCACGTGGGAACATTACCATTTACCACCGTTTTGGTGGTCTGCGTTTAACTGCCGTTAGGTGGTCGGACCATCTTTGACCGCATTGGTTTCAAAATTTCTAATGACTTATTAATTATTATTAGTGAAATTCATTAAGGTAATTAGGTATAATAGAAAATGGTAAAACTAAAACGTGGAGTTTTTCGCAGTAAAATTAATTATTGTAGGTAGGTACATTGTAAAGTTTAATACTTTTTGGATATCTATTTATCAGCTTTTTAAAGTCCAAGTCAAAAATTCTATCACGGTCACCCATCCAACTACCGTCCGCGCCCGTTGTTGCTTCTATCTAAAGTCCGGTTTACACGTATTAAGTAGTTAAGTAGATAACTAAATTTTAAGTAAATTAATTATTAATACGTGTAAACAGACAATTTACTACTTTTTAGTTAAAATTTAGTTAACTACTTAATACGTGTAAACCGAACATTCTTTTTATATTCGAAAACTGGTGCTTGTCATGTGAACCCATTTAAAGAGCGGGATCTGTAGTTTTTGAGTTATGCCTAATTTTGAAGTCGGTTATATTTTTAGAAGAATTATTATACATTTCTTCTCCTTCAAACTGATTTATTACTGACAAAATCTTATTTAAATGTTTGTGGTCTTTTCAGGTCACGACAGAAGTTTGAAGGGGACGGGTAAGACATTTTATTAATATTTAAATAAGATTTTGTTAGTAACTTGCTTTGCTAGTACATACCTAGTTTCCTAATCTAACCACAATAGATTAGCTTTACTTAGCACTGCTAACTGCTAATAGTACCTAACGGGTTTTTTTCCCGTCACGTACGGGACGGGCAATTTTGAAACATTGTTTCATAGAAAATAATATATACGATAGTGCATACGCAGCGATAAATACGCAAATGTGATAAATACGCAGCGGAATCCCGTACGGGACGGGAACGGGGCACGCACGTATATTTATGCCCCGTCCCCGTCCCGTACGGGGAAAAAACCCGTTACGTATGCATAACCCATTTTTTTATTACTTTGAACGAGATCTGACGAGTAGTTTTTGAGTTGTCCCTAAATTTAAAATCAGTTATTTTTTGTCAAGAATTCGCCACTTCACTTTATATTTTCTGTTCCACAGCACCACACATACAAGGTCCAGAGCTACACATAGAGGGTCCAGATCTACACTCGTACGCCCCGGAGTGGACCCCTAACCTGCCGGAGTACAAGACCATCCCTTACGAGCATTACTCGGAACACGACCATGAGGGGCCCTTACACGCCATCTCTTATGTCGAAGATAATAGTGAATCACATTAATGATAACATAGTTCGCACCCTCGTGGAAAAGAAGCATAAGTCGTGTTACTTCGAATTTCAGTTATTAATAAAAATTCTAAATTCAAAATCATTTATTCATGTAGGTATCATTGATAGCACGTCATTTTTTTAATTTACCAGCTTTTCAGAAAGGTGCTTTGTCATGGAGGAGAAGAAAAGCCGAAAGAAACTCATCAGCACATCTTTTAAAAATAAAATACATTGGTATATTTCTTACAAAAAAGTATCACTAGCCTGTACGGAACTGGTTGCAGATCTGGTCATTTCCATGCGTGTAATATGATTGGAAAGAGGGACAAAAGCTGCATATGCTCAATTTCTTTCAAATTTTTATCATTAATCTTGACGGTTTTGTGCAAGAAATGTTAATTCCTTTGACTTCTTACTGATATTTTAACAGTTTTTGTGCTCTCCTGTAAAATTGCAATTTTCATGTTATGACTTTTCAACTGAGGGTGCGAGTTATAGTCCGTCGGATAAATATCAAGACATGGTTTTTAATAAACATTAGTGAAGACCCGGTATAATGTATGTACTACGCAAAAAAAAAAGTATGGGAAAAGTCTAAAATCGAAAATGTACCTAATGCATTGTTTTAGTAGTCTCAAACCACCTTCGGATTATTGCCTTTCTAATGAAACCATTTTGAGGCATGTCGGTGGCTTCAGAGTCTATAAAGGATATACATACAATATTTTTTTGTGTTTTATATATATATATTATACATAGATTACAAAATCAGATAGAGTAACACACATTTATCCAACGCATTATAATTGTAAATATCATATATTTACTTCTATACTATAAGTAGTTTCAAATGAAAATGCATTTATTAATATAAAATAGGTATAAACTTTATTTATTTCAATAAAAAAATAACAAAATGGACGGATTTCATTTCACTCTTATATACTTACTATAAAATTAAATACATCTTACATATTATATAAAATATTGTAGTAAAGTTACACTTTTTTTTTGTAAATGAAAAAAGTCATAAAAATACATTCTATATTTATACATATGAAGTACACTTGTATTAATATCTTTACAGTGATAATTATTACGATAAAAAAGTATTCTCAGCTCTGAGAGAACTTGTAAAATAACTATGTAACGAAACGTCACATAAATCATCCAAAAATCTATACCGTATAGCGGTTTCACAAAACAAAAGTTATCAGCAAATAAAAAAAGTATATAAGAAAATTAAAGCCAAATTGTGATGGCAAAATAACCATTTGAAATATCACATAAAATTGAGAATGTTATGTACTTAAATCTATGATTAAATAATTTTCCATGTATTTTTTATTAGGTGAATAAGTTGAATAAGTCAGTGTTTTACTGAATTTTAGACAAAAATCATTGGCCGACTAATTGTGGGACTTACTTGATGACTCTATTTGTATAAAGTCTCTTTTTTTACAAAACCTTATCAATTATTAAGCAGCGTTTCGCTGCTTAAAAAAAAGTTCTTTTAAAACAAGAAGAAATCAATGACGACATATCAACTTATCATGGGTATATGCATATATAATTCCCGTAACATAATATATTATTATTTGTGACTAACTGTCGAGATTCTACACAGAGCAATACTAACATAGATATTGTTTACTAAAAACATCAAAAGGTAACAAAATCACTTATTACATGTATATTATACAATTATACATAGATGGTAAAAATCTGATCGAATGTATGTGCTGGGTGAGACGTGAGACACATAATGTGAGAGTGAGAAAGACATCGCGAGAGAAACTGTAAAAAGAAAGATAAAAAAGAGAGCTACTATGGGGGGAGGGAGAAAGAATGAAAAAGAGAGAGCTAATATCCGTACAGTATACAATCGCGTATCATTGTGTATGTGTAATAAGCTTTAATATACATATTTATATATCAAATAAACTATAACTATTATATTGGTGTTCACCTCAAAAATATGTATATATTCAATTCAATTTATATTTTTATACTTTAAAACTTCAAAAACATATATGATTAAAATTTACTCTTTGTGCTTCAATTTATTGACATATAACCTCATTTTGACATACATACCCTATCGAATGTATTAATTTACACCGCATTGGTATGATTATTATTTGACACATACATATAGATATAAAACATCAAAATAATACCAAATCTGTACTGTGAACCAGTGAAATTGCTTACTTCACAAACTACCCTCCAAAACTACCCTCTGGGTCTGTGACAGTCTTTAAACAGGAACATCCTATTAGAAGTTTGACTGGAAAACTACCCTCTCCACTTCAATAGCCTTCAGACGTCCAAATCAGCCAGTCTTCTAAAACAAACACCTATAAATATACAGAGCGTTATCAATATCGAATCACTTACCAATCCTAACACGCTACTCGAAACACGATACGATACTCTTTTCTTCGATAATCTTCGCTTATCGACGACTAACTTCGTCGGCCAGGACTTAAATTCGCTCGGCACTGCTTGACACTGACTCTGAAACCATTTCTTAGCGAAGTTATTCGAAGTTTTTCCTTGGATGCAGATTTCGAAACTACCCTCTTTTAGGAGTTTTTGCTTGAAATCGTCGTCGATGGTGACTTTAATGGATCGCAGATGGTAGGAGACGTCGGTACTGAATTGGATGGTGTTATTCTGGTCTCGGATGTAGATGAAGACGTCGGCTAAGTCCGTTGTGGTGGTCACGAACCAATGAATGTAGATTTGTTGCTGGGAGCTGAAATAAAGAAATTTTATTTAGTTTTAGATTATACTATCGTTATGAAGTTATGTCTTCGTGGTACTTTATATACAAGATGTTCCGTTAATAAATACAAAGTTTTCTGTACATAGCACAAAACTTAAAATAAAGTAAGAACGTTAAGGGACACCCTGTATATTATCTTCTTTATTATTATAGATAGACCATTCTTTTGCTTGAGTCAACCGCCAAACCACTCGTCGTGTTCAGGCTGGGGCTTGAGAGTCAGTTCTTTAAATAACTGAAAATTTTAAAATCTCAAAACCCCCGACAGAGCTAATGACCACGAAACGCTTGACAGATCTTAAATAGTATCTAAGAACCATCACGATCACGTCAGCTTTCAAGCAAAAAACTGCATCATAATCGGTCCATCCGTTTAGGAGCTGAAGCCACTAACAGACACTCACACACACACACACACACACACGTAACTTATAACACCTTAGGTGTTACACCTATTATTACACACATATTATTACAAAAATATTCACTAAAGCACTCACTACTGTATATCCCTGAACGCGAGATCCGCCTCACTCTCCAACGCGGCATCAAACTCCTCAGCCCCCAGTCTGCTGGCGCACAGAAGCCGCTCCTCATCCAGGGTGACCAGCCTCTCCCCGAGCAGGGCGGGCGGCTCCGAGCAGCTGATGGCGGTGTACTTCTCCGTCAGGGCGGATTGGGGAAGCTTGTTGAGGAAGTGCTTGAGCGGACGGGTCAGGCAGTCGCATTTTAGTTTGTTATCTGTGGAGAGAAAATATAATAAAAAAAATGTATGAAAAAAATATCGCTGTAACAGTTTTCTAAATGAACCATTAAAAATTGCAGTCGCGTTTTAGTTTGTTATCTGTGGAGAGAAAATATAATAAAAAAAAAATGTATGAAAAAAATATCGCTTTAACAGTTTTCAAAATGAACCATTAAAAATTGCAGTCGCATTTTAATTTGTTATCTGTGGAGAGAAAATATAATTAAAAAAAATTGTATCAAAAAAATATGGCTTAACCATTGAAGTATTATTACTAGCGTATAGAACGGACACCGCGAACACAATGTATGTTCCAATCAATTGACGCCGCGCGGCTTCAATGTCCTATGGAGTCGTTCGATTTTGAAAGGAGAACAGGGGCTCAATTTTGAAAATAGAACCTCCCGGCGGGGACACACATTTTGTTTGAGATGTCTTCTCTATGTATACTTATACCTCAATGGCTTTAACAGACAGTTTTCAAAATGAACCATTATAAATTGTATTCTTCCAAGAGCAACCTCAAAGTCCCATAACTTATTCTTGGCCGGCACGACGATAGCTTACTATCAGGTGGATCGTCAGCTCGTCTGCCGGCTATTGCCGTAAAAAAATTGTTGTGTTTGGGCCTAATTTTTATATTTAATTCAATAAAAAATTGTACACTTCTCATTTGCTGCTATTGTTTAACGTCGCTTATAAATTATCCTGTCGTTTATTTAAAAAAACAATATTCAAAAACAATATTCTAACAATATTAAAAAAAAACAATATAATAAATATAATAACACCCTTTTTTTTCAAAACGAGCGTTTTTAAAAACGTGCGTGCGGTTTTTCGTGACCGGCGTTTTTGTCACCGTGTTACAAATCTTAAAATTTCACTCTCATCATTTTTTCCAATTATTTCATAACGCGCCTAAAGAAGTATAACTTCAACAAATACTTTTGTATCCAGAAACCTCTCGTATCACAGTACCATAAACTAGGATTATAATTCATACATACAACGAGGATCACATACAACTATAACGCTTCCCGCCCACGTCACACATTTTGTAGGACAAATAATCGGGCCGATTTTTCCTCCCATATTATTTCTGACCGACTTTTTGTAGGACGTGTACGCACTATTGCTAGTACGTTCTATTTTTCTCCTACAAAAAATCGATCACCGATCGGTCGTGGGCGGATGTTACATGTAACAACAATGATCTCTGGTCTTACCATCAAACAGCACCTCCAATCCCTCCCTAACCCTTCCAACGAGTTCAGGATCGAAGCTGGTGAGCCTGTTCATCCTCACGTCCAGCACCCGCAGCCGGGCAGCCGACACCACGCTGTCCACCGGTAACACCTCCAGCGAGTTGTTGCGCAGCAGGAGATGGGTTATGTTGGCTGGGAGGGAGAACTTGGACTCCGCTGGGAGGACAATGATTATAATGAATGAATGAATGAATGAATGAATGAATGAATGAAATAAATAACGCTACGCACTCACTGCACAACACTATGGGTGCCATAGACAACACACAATAACGGCCAGACAAAGAACAGGAATTCAAAGTCATCATTCAATCTTCGCTGGGAATCGAACCCAGGACCCTTGGCGCGGCGAACCGACATGGTAACCACACGGGTCGTTAAGTGAATGAATTATAATAGACAGATTTAAATCGAATTCGGCTGCGGAAATGGTTTTTTATGTTATTTTCAATAATTCAATGGATAATCGAAATTAATTAACGAAAGAAATAACAAATGAAATAAATGGAATCAATGAGATTAATTGATGAACGAAATGCAGGGATTTAATGAAATTTATCAATCAGTAAAAGATACAATGTAATTGAGTGAAATCAGAGAATCACGCTCCAACTCAGTCACTAACGGTTACTTAAATAGCTCTTTACTATAGAATTTGTATGTTGATTCTTTACTAAGGAGCGATTTAAGTAACCTTTAGTGACTCTGAGTTGGGCCGTTAGACTAGACTTTTTAATAAATTTATGAATGAATTAATAACAATATATTTAGCAAAGGGAATATCTTTCACCAGGCGAGGTCGTGTTGCTTAGGGGACGCCGTTGCTATGGCAACCGCTGTCACAACGAAGCGTGCCGAGTAAGCTAGTATGTAATAAAATATTAATGAAACTTACATGTCCGTGAAACTAGATCCTTGAGCATATTGTGAGACAAGTCCAGTACTTCCAGAGATGTTAGGTTACCGAGCACATCTGGAAATAATAATAAAAACTTGAGAGGTGTCAAGGGACACCCGGATGGAACGAAGTTCCTTGCAGTCAGTACTAGGATAGCAAAAACATGCAGCAAGTGTGCCAAAACAAATCTAAGCTATTAAATTTCTCATCGGCTTTGTTCACCTAGTAGCAATTGTTTTGGCACACTCGCTTGCATGTTTTTGCTATCCTAGTACTGACTACAAGAAACGAAAATATCTGGCTTGCTTTCTATGTAAAAAAAACTACGACGGCAAAAAGTGTCGTTACAACTTTTCGTCCCAAAATTTTCCACCTAGCCCCCTTTCGCAACGCGCGATAAGGAACTTCGTTCCAATAAACAAATAGTAAGAAAGAATGTGACAGACAAACATACATGCAAATATTTACGTCCGCACGCACATATCACTCACCCAGTAATACAACGGCACATCTACGTTTGTCATATTTCAAAATTTTTAAAATGTTTAAAATTAATTTATGGGTCCTTTTTACGTTTTTTACAGATTGCATGGGTTTGGTTACTAGTATAGACATTAATACAAATATACCACTATGTAGATTATGCACTTTTAAACACGTATAGTACTATATAAACTCAATTTCGCATTTTATGTAGATGTGCCATTATATTACTAGGTGAGCGATATATACGTACAGGGTGTACCATATCTGATAGACTAACGGGATGTGGGAGATACAAGAGTTCATTCTGCATCAGAATCACAAAGTTTTATCGACCTAGACCCAGTAGTTTAAAAGATATGAACTTTTGTACATAGAATGAGAAAGTCAAGAACAGGTCGATATTTTTTTTTTTTTTTTGATTCTCTGATTCTTTAGCTAGATTCTGCTCGCGGCTTTATCAGCGCTTCTCGCTAAAAACTACCTTTTACGTTATTTCAGAACATTCCACAGCAACACACATTTTCATCCATTACTTTCTTTCATATTTTTTTTCTTTCTTAGACGGCAATTTTTGAAATTATACTTCTTCTAACGCCCCAACTCAGAGTCACTAACGGTTACTTTAATCGCTCCTTAGCACAGAATCACCATACAAATTCTGTACTAAGGAGCGATTTAAGTAGGCCGTTACGGCCGGTCTCAATAATGTACTATCAGTTGAACTCTGGTACATATCAGAGATAAAAAGTAAAGGCTGATCTCCCGGCAACTGCCGTCTCTCAAATCAAAAGTAAGCCAACAAAAGTAAGATCATGGGTAGATAATATTCCAGTGACATTTCTCCCTCTGGTTTTTACGTCCCTCTGAAAATTTCGTTTTCGCATAACAATAAAAAAAATTATACTTTTATACTTTTTTTATAGTTTTTATTATAAAAAGGAACTCAATGTTTTTGATTATAAACTTATTTCATTTTAATATTAAAATGATAATTTGTTCCAAATGTACTGTGAATTTCACCGATGAAGTTAATAAAATAATGTTATGTGTAACCTGTAGTGTCCGACCGAAGGTGCAATTCTGGCCGAAGCCGAAGCCGAAGCCGATTAATCGGTATTCACCAAAACCTTCGGCCGAAGCCGAAGCCGAAGCCGAAGGTGTCATTGACCTTGAGAAATACGATAGTTACTTTGATCTCAGAATATAGTAGATACATATTGTGAGAGCTTTAGAGATTTAGCCCAATAACGAGCCGAGTGACCAACATATACAAGTAGGTAATAAAATATTGTCAAAAATAAAAGTTTCAAATATACAATGTTAATTAACTATTTATTTACTTAAAGTAATTTTAACAAAAATAATCAAATAATCAGTCACATTTTTTTAATTATCAGACGAACACAAAATATTTCTACAGGGTGTCCCGTAAGTAGTGGATCAACCGAAGGTGACAGATAGCTTGAAGGTTGATCTATCATATGTCAAAAAATTTCTTCTGTAAAAGTGTCACCGTTTTCGAGATATTAACCATTTTATAAAATTTTGAAAATTCGGCTCCTTTACCCTACTTTTTCCTGTTGAGTCCACAAATGAGCAGATATTTTGATAATTTTTTTTCTTAGAGCTCTCAGATAGTTGCTTTATAATTATCAGTATGTAATGTTGCTGAAATTATTAGGGAACACTGAGAAAATAGCGTCTACTTTACATATTTTTGTTTTTGATTTTCTTCGACGAAACTTTGATGCGAGGTGGTTGAAAAAAAATGTACTGGGCAAGTGTGCCCCAGTATTTTAAAAACTTGCCTGTTAAATGCAGATTTTAAAAAGGTACAATACAGGCTACTTTGATAGGGAAAATTTTCAAGTAAAAGCCATTTCAGTATCAAAGGGGTGAATTTGAATCAAAAGTTATTTTATTGTTTACTGTTATGGGATGAAGTTTTTCAATGGTTTTTGCTTAATATTACGTTACGTTAAATGAATGCTCTAATAAATGTTTAAAATAATGATTATTTTCCGATATTCCAACCTTATAAAGAAATTAAAATATTACCTCAGAATTACTTGAAAAATATTGTTTAATTCAAAAATAATGCTATTATTTACTGTTTTTTAATACTAGATGATCAGCAAGCCTTTTCAGTTATTGTTTTAAGATTATTTTTGTATGATAAAATAAATAAAAATAAGAATTTTACTTACATTTTTTTATTCTTTTTTTTTGTTGAATATTCATACAAAATAATCTTAAAGCAATAATTAACATGGCTTCCTGATCATGTAGTATTTAAAAAAACAGTAAATAATAGCATTATTTTGAAATAAACAATATTTTTCAAGTAATTCTTAGGTAATTTGTAATTTCTTTATAAGGTTGGAATAGCGGAAAATAATCATTATTTTAAACATTTATTAGAGCATTAATTTAACTTTACGTAATATTAAGCAAAAACCATTGAAAAACTTCATCCCGTAACAGTAAACAATAAAATAACTTTTGATTCAAATTCACCCCTTTGATACTGAAATGGCTTTTACTTGAAAATTTTCCCTATCAAAGTAGCATTTTTTGTACTTTTTTAAAATCTGCATTTAAGAGGCAAGTTTTTAAAATACTGGGGCACACTTGCCCAGTACATTTTTTTTCAACCACCTCGCATCAAAGTTGCGTCGAAGAAAATCAAAAACAAAAATATGTAAAGTAGACGCTATTTTCTCAGTGTTCCCTAATAATTTCAACAACATTACATACTGATAATTATAAAGCAACTATCTGAGAGCTCTAAGAAAAAAAAATATCAAAATATCTGCTCATTTGTGGAATCAACAGGAAAAAGTAGGGTAAAGGAGCCGAATTTTCTAAATTTTAAAAAATGGTCAATATCTCGAAAACGGTGACACTTTTACTAAGATAATTTTTTGACATATGATAGGTCAACCTTCAAGCTATCTGCCACCTTCGGTTGATCCGCTACTTACGGGACACCCTGTATAAAATAATTGAGCAAAGTTTAACGCTTTTTCAATATCTATTTTTTACATATAATTTTTTGGAATTTTTGAGAAAATTAAATACTTATAAGTAATTTCTTAGGATAATTAAGTTAAACTTGTTTTGACTCGTTTAGTTTACTAACTGCGATTCGTTTGGGCCGGTGCGGCGGCGCGGCGAAACTCTGCTGCTCTGCACACTCTCCGTCTCGCTCTAGCATCGTTCAGTAAATTTCAATATTTGACAACTAGCAAACCTTCGGCTTCGGCCAAACCTTCGGCAAATTTTTGGCCGAAGCCGAAGATTTGGCCGAAGGTGCTTTTTTGGCCGAAGGTGGCCGAAGCCGAAGCCGAAGCCGAAGCTTCGGTCGGACACTAGTAACCTGTAACAATGCTCCACTAGTAACAAAACGCAGCATTTGACGTTTAGCACTCCGACGATGACATGTTATTGTCATTTGACAATTGACATTCGTTGATGTCGCTTGGTTACGAAAAATATAAACAAGGTGTATTTTCTCATAATTTTAGTAATATTAATTAGTTTTATGAATAAATGAAACACATAGCTCAATAATTACCGTGAGTATAGACTTTATTTGTTGATAAAATAAAATATATTATTAGATTTAGTAAACAAAAAAATGTAGTTATTGTAAATTGTTGTAACAATTGTATCAGTGATAGCCTAGCGGTTAGAACGAAGTGTTTATTCCCACTTGACCGTGGCCCGAGTTCAAATCCTGGCACGCACATCTAATTTTCAAATATTATGTGCGTATTAGAAGTTAATTATCACTAGCTTCGGTGAAGGAAAACAATAAACATCGCGAGGAAACCTGCACACCGGAGAGTTCTCCATTAAGTTCTTAAAGGTGTTTGAAGTTTACCAATCTGCACTTGGCCAGCGCGGTAGACTATGGCCTAATACCTCTCACATTGCGAGAGGAGACCCCGAGCCCATCAATTATTGGTTACTGCTTCTTTTTGCTTTTAAGCAAAAAATTGTTGCCAAATGTACTAAAGGAAGTTTCTTTTCAGATGAAGTCCAGACCCTTCACAAAAGATGAAGTACCTTTCTTCATAAGGCCAAAATAGTAGCCAATAGCTATTGATATAGCAGGGATACACCATTATTTCTGAAAAAACGAAATGTTTTTGTTATAATTTCAAAATAAATCTAACTTAAAAAGCTTATTGTTCTTGTTTTATTAAAATAACTACTTACCTAAAACTTTAAAGATAGGAATTGTTGTCAATTCTCATTCACTGCCACTTTTAACCGACTTCAAAAAAAGGAGGAGATTCTCAATTCGACTCTATTTTTTTTTGTGTTTGTTACCTCAGAACTTTGGACTGGGCGAACCGATTTTGATGATTCTTTTTTTAATCGAAAGCTGGTGCTTGTCATGTGGTCCCACATTTTGAACGAGATCTGACAAGTAGTTTTTGAGTAACTTTGAAGTCGGTTATTTTTTGTTAGTAAAATTTAGATTATGGTTTATGTTTAATCTGAATCTAGGTAGTAATAAACAAAATTGGATTCACATAATTCAGTCATATATGTAGTCATATATTTTATACGAGGACAATTTCGGCGATCTTGGTACCGTATTAAAAAGGCGGAATCAAATACACAGGCTTCACAAAATTCATTATCACTCATCACTGATTAATAAATCCATGATGTTTTGATAAATTTTCTTTACAATATATGAGAAATCTACCAATTATCCGTCGAAATCGAGCGATGTGAAAGACTCCGATAGTTGGTAACTTTTATTACCGACAGTTAGCTGTCAAAGCGTTATTGAGACGCAAGTATTTATTTTTGTATGGACCAACATACCTACGGTATGACTTGGCCCTCCGAACGATAGATCAATGTCATCGGTATATATTTTCTATCCACCGAAGGTTATTGAGACGCAAAAATTGACAAATATGACAGATGACATACTAATGATAGCATTTTCTACATTTTTCTAACTGTTAGTACATTATTGAGACCGGCCGTGAGTTGGAGCGTAAGCCACCAAGGCGTTAGTATCAGGTGAGAGTCTGCTAAATAATTTAAAGAGTTCGAGAAAGAATTTAACAGACGTCAATAGATGACGCTGTTCGCCATTCTGAATCACGCTAACAAGATCACTAGGTAAGAGTATAAAGCCTAGGTACAAAGTTAAATAACCTGATTTAATCACAGGTGAGGTATGGTTGATATTGTTTAAAAAATTTTTGAATGCCACACAAACTTAAAGTTTGTTGAGGCTATAATATTTAGGTAACTAAATTTAATATCGAGTTATTGACGTGATAACGTCTATTAAAACTATGAACGCCGGGCGCACGCACGAAAAACCATGACTCATTGTCCCGTGCAATAGAGAGGCACGATCGGCGTATCGTAGCCGATGCCGTAGGTGAGCCGTAGGCGATCGTAGTTGAGTGGAGCGGAGCGGGGCGGGGCGGAACGGAGCGGGGCGGAGCGGAGCTTTGTCATGACGTTGTCACGTTAAACTACCGTCCGTAAACCGACTTTACAGACAACCATTTTTTTTTATCCGACCTCAAAAAAGAGGAGGGTCGTTCTCAACTCGGTTGTTTTTTGTTAACCCAACTCCGTCGCTTGTGAAACGATTTGGCCTTTCTTATTTCGAAGGATCATAATTTGAAGTACTTTATCAAACGAACTTCCAAGTGAAGTTCGATCAGCATATCACGATTCACTTTATTCAGACTGTAGTGCCTACCACCATCAAGCCGGATTTAGTCGCCTCTTACGACACCCATCCGGCATGGGATTGGGGTTAGTATTCTAAGCCGCCCCAATACGGCTAAATAGACGTTAGCATCAGGTGAGGCTTTTGCTAAATACATGCTAAATAACTTAAAGACTTTGAGAGACGACAATAGATGGCAGTGTTCAGCATACTGAATCACGCTAACAAGTTAACGGGATAAGAATATAAAGCCTGGTTATGAAAAACGAAATTATTTACCGTTTGCTTCCTGTTCATGAAGAATCGTAATCTTTGATGAAATTTTTGAATGCCACACAAACTTAAAAGTTTGTTGAGGCAATAATATTTAACTAAAGAGAAATGACGAATTTCGTGGTCCGCGGTACAAGGTTGCATCAATTCCAAAGTTGTTTTAGATAGTTTCTAAAATAGCCATTTACTATCTTATAAGTTAACATTTTTGAAATTGAAACTCGAGTTTCCATTTTGAAAATATTCAATACAAATTATACTTTAGTCGCTACGATGCCACAGACAGATATACAGTCACATAAAACTTATATCACCTCTATTTTTGCGTATTGGGTTAATCTATACTAACATTATAAAGAGGAAAGATCTGATTGTTTGTTTACATTGAACAGGCTCCGAAACTACTGAACCGATTTGAAAAATTCTTTCACTGTTGGGAAGCTACACTATCCCCGGGTGACATAGGCTATATTATATTTTCAAAAAATTAGGGATCCTTAGTAAAACTCCAATAACGTAACCCAGGGTGTAATAAAATAAGAAAACCGAAGCAAAGCGAGGGCGGTTACTCGTATAGTATAACTAGCTGCCCAGACAGACTTCGTTCTGTCAAAAGTTTTTTTATTTATTTTGAGATGTAAGCTATCCTATCTTTCAAGTTGGATCAAACTGCACACGGTGTCCAAATTTGATTAAAATCGGTTCAGTAGTTTAGGAGTCCATCGCGGACAAACAACGTGACACGTAATTTATATATATTAAGATTAAGATAGTATAATTTCAATACTCACGACTCCGTATATCATTAATATAATTCCCGGCGAAGTTCATCCGTTTAACCGTCTTGGTGCCGTGCGTGACGTCATACGTCAGTACCGGGATCTCGTTGTAGGAGAGGTCTATCTCCTGCAGGCGGTAGGGGACCCAGGGGGACGAGGGGAACATCTTGCGGGTGAGGAACCCGAACTGGTTGTGGCTGAGGTTCACCTGGAGAATGAGGTTGTTAATTTACTTATAGTCTGTTTTTAAATGAGTCATGCAACGGGTACTTATTATTACTGCTACTTATTAGTGTTACTGCTGTCCACTGGCGACGGTAACCATATACCATCAGATTTTGAAAAAAAATATGGCTTTTCATATTAAAAAAAAACGGGCAAGTGCGTGTCAGGCCACGCGCTATGAAGGGTTCCGAAGTAGTAAGTTTGCTTTGCTTCGGACAGACGGACAGACGGACGGACGGACGGACGGACGGACGGACGGACGGACGGACGGACATGACGAAACTATAAGAGGTCCGATTTTACTTCGGAACCCTAAAAATTTACTAAGACGTTTGTTTAAGTCAAGCGTGAACCGTAACACTCACCATTTCAAGCGACAGACAGTCGTCCAGCAACCCATTGGTTTTGTTGTCGATCTTCTGCAGGTAATTATATGACAGGTCCAATTTTCTGTCAACAAAATACAATAATCTCAATTTTACAATACCAAGAAAAAAATAACCGACTTAGAATGACTCAAAAACTACTAGTCATATCTAGCTCAAATTTAAGTGGGACTACATGACAAGCACCAGCATATTAACAAACATAAAAAAAATACAGTCGAATTGAATACCTACTCCTTTTTTGAAGTCGATTAAAAATAAAAATATAGATACGCTACGGTTATAGATGTAATTACATATCTATTCATAAACATTTTTAGCCGTATTGGGGCGGCTTAGAATACTAACCCCAATCCCACGCCGGATGGGTGTTGTAAGAGGTGACTAAATCCGGCCCGCTGGTAGTAGGGCCTCTCGAGGGATTATATTGGTAATATTCATTTTAATTTTTAATTAATACAATTATTATATTCTCCATGGGGTTCGTCTGGATAGCTACCACCCTCGAGCATGAGTCAGCCGCCAAACAACTCATCGTGTTCCGGCTGGGGGCTTGAGAGACAGTTCTTTCTTTCTTTTTCTTCTCTCTTTCTTGGCCGGCAACGCATCAGTGATGCCTTTGGTGTTGCTGATGTCCGGGGACGATAGCCACTTACCATCAGGTGGATCGTCAGCTCGTTTGCCGGCTGTTTCCATAAAAAAAACCTACCAACCAACTCACCTCAAAGCAACAAGTCCTTTAAACGCCTCATTGGGCACATGTTTGAGCAGGTTCCCCCTCAGCGACAGGTCCAGTAGTTGCTGCAGACCCTGGAAGGCGCGCGGGGAGATGGTCTCCAGCTGGTTGTGGGACAGGTCCACTTGGAAGGTGGTCGGGAGGTTCCCGAACGCTGACTTGGAGAGGGAGGTTATGTTGTTGAACTGCGGACAAATGTTAGGTTAGGTTCATTTTTGATAAAATAACATAAATTGAAAAAATAATATACCATGAAAAAATAACTTAATTTGAATATGTTGGAGGTTGTATATAAATAAAATTATGTAATCTGACGGATGTGTGATTAAGAAGTAATAAAAGGAGAAGAGTTTGAAATAAACGTCTGAAACGAAAAGTCGTTTTCCTATATTATTTGTACAAAAATTTCCTACTGAATATCGTCTTTAAAAACATATAAATTGTCTTTAAAAAACCGGCGAAGGGTACTTAAGTTAACGTAACCGTGATAGTTTTCCTTTTGAATTCATCAAATGGACGGACGGACAAACATGCGAAACTATAAAGGTTCCGTTTAGATTACGGAACCCAAAAAGGAATAACAAAATTATTTGACATTTAAAACATTCTGGGCTTTTAAGTACTAATACATAATTTTAAACCCTTTCCCAAAACCAGTAATTACTTTTAAAAACAAGCTTTTAAATTATGTTGGTACTGTCGCAATGTTGGCCGCTGAGGAGCCTCTGAGAGGCCTCTTCTGAAGCCACCCTGATCGTGGCATCAGGTTACCATTATCATGCATTGGTATCGGAACAAATCAATTTTTGAAATTTCACCCCGTAGGGTGACACCGTAGGATGATTTATGATTGTATAATATGGGGTGTGCAAACAATAGAGTTATATATCTTTATATTGTTTATTTTAATATCAATAATTTAATTTTGTAATTGTTGTGTTTGGCTTGTAGTGCGCCTTGGCTCTGGCTGTTAGCACTACAAGTATCGTAATGAATAAATAAATAAATAAATAAATCTATCTATGACAGAAAATACTAATTCAGCTTGCAAGATTTAACCCATAAATGACATACTAACAAACTAACGAACATAGCAAGTTAATAATTTGAAATTAAAATTAAAAATCCCCCGATAGTTTTATTTACAGTAAACATAGCTAAGAACACTCGATTAAGTCACCTTTCAAACAAAAAAAAACTAAATCAAAATCTGTTCATCCGCTTGGGAGCTACAATACCACAGACAATATAATAAAATTTATTGCAATAAAAAAAACATGATAATAATCAAGCTCTCTGAAAAATAAAATCAGGGGAAATAATAAATAAAAAAATACCACAGACACATATATCTCCACAGATCCACAGATACACAAACACATCAGACTAATAACACCCCTATTTTTCTTCGGGGATTAAAAACTAACCTGCAAATACAAATACTGCAAGCTGCTAAGCGTGTTGAGCGCCTGCCAGGGAGGCGTGGTCAACCCGTTGGCTGCCAGGTCGAGCGCTTGCAGGGTGAGCAGCGGGACGAAGGAATCCCCGGCCAGGTTGTCGGCCAGGGTATTGTGGGACAGGTTGAGGCGGAGCAACGCGTTCATTGACGGCCAGGTGTTGGGACGGAGCTCGGATAGGTTGTTGTGCGCGAAGTTTAACTCGCTGGAAAGAAGAAAGACGATTATCCGCCGGATTCTAAGCTGTAGCTCGAGCACGAATATTTGCGAGAAAGTATTCGTATGGTTAACGTAAGCAATTTGTATGGCATTTTTTCACGCCTATCGTGCGTAAATGGTACTAAAATGCCATACAAATACGTTAACCATACGAATACTTTCTCGCAAATATTCGTGCTCGAGCTACTGATCAAATTAAACCAACTAACACGTATGGTAACTTTATCAACTCTGTCAAATCCAGTGTCCGCGATGATATAACGATCGGCCCGTGTGGCGCAATGGTTACCATGACGGATCGCCGCTCCAAGAGTCCTAGGTTCGATTCCCAGCGAGGCGGAAATTTGAATGATGAGTTTCAATTTCTGATCTCAGTCTGGGTGTGTGTTGTCCATGGCGCCCACGACACAGGGAACCCTAGTGTGGGGCTATAAGTGTGAAGCGTTGATTATTTTAAAAAAAAATTGTTTTCCGTCAGTCCTTCAAGCTATAAAAAAAAATTAAAAAGTCCCAACTCACCCCAAACTAATAGGTATCTGCGGAATCCTCTCCAACTGGTTATAACTCAAGTCGATCAACCTACAGCTGGCTAGTTTAGCGAGGGCCCCGCGCGAGGCCTCTCGCAGCTGGTTGTGGGAGAGGTCCAGCTCCAGGACCGTGGGGATGGTCCCGAAGGAGGACGGCTTGAGGATGGACATGGCGTTGTGGCTGAGGTTTAGATATCTGTTGAAAGATTTAGTGTTATTTTTAGGGGCCGTTCAAGTATTACGTAAGCACTATGGAGGGGGGGGGGGGTCTTTGTTTTGCTTATTTTGGATGGCATGGGGGGTAGGGGAGTCTAGATGATGATTACGTCATCGGTAGTTATTATAATAATATAATTATAATATAAAAAATACATTTATAATTGAAAAATGTTTACGTTACCATGGGGGGAGGGGATAAGAGCTTTGCTTACTTTTGCTGACAAGGGGGATGGGGGGGTAAATAATTGTAATAAATCTGCTTACGTAATATTTGAAAGGCTTCTTACACAAATAAGTTAATGCTTGACCACAATCACACCTGATGGTAAGTGGAGATGTGGTCCAAGGTGGTGAGCACATTAACTTAGTAAAAGCCTATTCACTCTTTTCTTGAAGACATCCACGTCATAGGCTGGCGGGAACGCCGACGCAGGCAAGCTATTCCAGTCATTTGCGGTGCGTATAACGAATGACGAGGCAAATTGCGTCGTCCGGCGGGATGTTCACGACAATATAATAAACATAGTTAGGCTTGAGAGCCAGTTCTTTCTTTCTTTTTCTTCTCTCTTTCTTATCCGGCAACGCATCAGTGATGCCTTTGGTGTTGCTGATGTCCGGTGACGATAGCCACTTACCATCAGGTGGACCGTCAGCTCGTTTGCCGGCTATTTCCATAAAAAAACACAAAACCGTACTAACCTCAACGAGAACAAGTTCTGAAACACAGCATTAGCGATTTCCTCCAGCTTATTATACGAGACGTCCACTGTGTGCAGCTCGTATAGCTTCGGGAACGCCAGCTTCGGGATCACGGTGATCTCGTTGTGGGACGCGTTCAGCACGCGGATGCCCGTCATGTTCTGGATCGGGAGCTGCGGGGGGGTGCTCACTGTTATAGGATACTCACGGTTTTAGAGGGTACTCACTGTTATATTGTACTCATTGTTATAGGGTACTCACGGTTATATGGTACTCACGATTAGTGGGTACTCGCTGTTAGTGGGTACTCACTATTAGTGGGTACTCACTGTTATATGGTACTCACGATTAGTGGGTACTCACAGCTAGAGGGTACTCGCGGTTGATTTATAATGGTTATTGACGGCTAATATCGGGTTTTCAAAGAAAAATAAAAATCTTACTTTAATCATTCAATCAAAAACAAATCAAAGTACAAGGTGAAAATTGAAGCTGTTTTATGATTGTGACAATCAAAATGTGTTGATTTTTTGTTACTTTTGAGTTATAATTCCGTTGTGATATACTTCAATGCAGTCGTGACGATAAAACGTTTCACAAAAACGTTACACTTTGCATATTACAATTTTCACTTTGAAAAAGCACACCTTATTTAAAACCAAATTAAATTACACAAAAATATTATTATTTTAATAGGATTTTTTTTAAATCAAAATCATTTATTCATATAGGTATCATTGATACACACGGCACGTAATTTTTTTAATCAACCAGCTTTTCGCAAAGGTGCTTTGGAGGAGAAGAAAAGCCGTAAAGAAACTCCTCGGCACATCTTTTAAAAATAAAAATACATTGATATATCTTCTTAATATATATAAATTACGTGTCACGTTGTTTGTCCGTGATGGCCTCCTAAACTATTTAACTAATTTTAATCAAATTTGCACACCATGTGCGGTTTGATCCAACTTGAAAGATAGCATGGGCGTAGCCAGGGGGGGGGGTTTCGGGGGTTCAACCCCCCCCCTCCCCCGAAAAGTTGAGGACTGAAATTTTTATGTGCTAATAAACCCTTAAAAAACATTTTTCTAGACGTCATTCCGAATCGAATGAGCTATCGCACATATTTTTAGGAGCTTTATTTTTATTAAACACGTTTTTGAACTTTTTGACTAAACTAATAATAGATGGCACTATATAATTATGTCGTGAGAAAAAATAAAGTCTCAATTTTCTTTAGGGTTATTTTATGTACTTTTAGTCATTGTATTTTCTTGAACACCCCCCAAAGAAAGTTGAACCTCCCCGAAACTAAAACCTGGCTACGCCCATGAAAGATAGGATAGCTTAAATCTCAAAATAAAATAAAAACTTTTAACAGAACGAAGCCTGCTCGGGCAGCTAGTTTATTATAAAAATGTAATACTTACATGTCCCAAATCCGTAAACTTGTTATAAGAAACCTGAAACTCAGACGCGTAGCTGTTCTCATCAAACGCGTTCTTATCGAAACCGCTCAGTTCATTATGGCTGAGGTCCAGTAGCGTCATGTTGTTGCAGTTGACGAACGCCCCGGATTCGATGCTCGTTAGCTCGTTGTGGGATATGTTGACGACAGCAAGGTAGAGATCGGTGAACGCTTGCTTCTCTATGGTCTTGATTTTGTTTTCCGCTAGGTTTATTACCTGTGGACGGTGAGAGGTTTTGAGCTTGGAGGATAAAGTAGAAGGAGTCTGTGTATGAAAAGTGTTCGTAAAAACGCGTCCAATTGGCAAAACGGATGGCGCTGCTACAACAGCTATGTACGAACATCTATTTATCAGACACTAGCGCCATTCTGAAAAAGCCATTATTGTAAACTCTATTTTCAGTAAACAGCTGGACATTTTTTGAACTTTCCCCTCATATGAGATGGCTCTCCTCCTTTTCTATGCTCTATGGTTTTGAGTAACATAAATACAGTGCGACCAACTTATCTGTGAAATGGCGAAAATTGGAACTAATGCCTCCCCATTCATAAGTTCTTTGTGTTCATTCATGGACATTTACTACGTCTCGAATTGCGTCCAGTGATTGGTCCAATGCGTCCGACAGCGCCCTCTGTCAGTTCACAGATAAGTTGGAGGCACTGTAGTTAATTTGGTTATAGATTAACACTAAAAACCTGACGTTAAGATTTAGATTTTTAACCGACTTCAAAAAAAAAGGAGGTTCTCAATTCGACTGTATTTTATTTATGTTTGTTACCTCAAGTCAGAACTCTCGACTGGGTGAACCTTGATAAATCTTTTTTTAATCGAAAGCAGTTGCTTGTCATGTGGGCCCACATTTTGAACGAGATGACAAGTAGTTTTTGATTAATTTTGAAGTCGGTTATTTTTTGTTAGTAAAATTTTTGACATTCGCTGTGACTTTAATTTTCACCCATCACCCATCACCCACTCACCTCAGCATATCGAACTTGCTGGAACATCTGGTAGTCCACCTTGGTGATCTTGTTCCTCGCGAGGTCGACAGTACCAATGCGAGTGACGGCGGAGAAGGTGCCGCGACCCACGTCTGCGATCTCGTTGTCTTGGAGGTACAGGCGTCTGGGGGGGGGATGGAAAAGAGAGGATAATTATGTAGAGAATATAATAGATACTAGCTGTCCGGACAAACTTCGTTCTGCCGAAAGTTTTTTTTATTTTGAGATGTATCTAAGCTATCCTATCTTTCAAGTTGGATCAAACTGCACACGATGTGCTAATTTGATTAAAATCGGTTCAGTAGTTCAGGAGTCCATCGCGGACAAACAACGTGACACGTAATTTATATATATTAAGATATAGTACGTTGTCTTGAAGGAATAGACGTCTAGGGGTTGGGGGATAGAGTATGCCGAGGATATAATTATAGAGAATATAATATGAAGAATATACAGAGATAAATAATGTATAGGATGTAACTAAACATACGTAAGATTTGCAATTGATTTTACTACGTTAACGGCGTGTATAAGTGTAAAAATAAATAAATAAATACAATCAAAAAGAAAAAATGGACGAAGAATCTCCTCGACGGTTACTGTGTATCTCCCAAACGGATGAACCGATTTTGATCTAGTTTCTTTGTTTGAAAGGTGAATTAATCGAGTGTTATTAGCTATGTTTAGTGTAAATAAAACAGTTGGTGTTTTTTTTTTAATTTAAGATTATTGATTTTTACCTATTGACTGTCACCGTCTAATAAGTAACAGCCATTAAAGAGTTTTAGTATGTAATTTATTACCAACATTTTTATTATTATTATGGTACTGAAATCCATACTAATATTATAAATGTGAAAGTGTGTTTGTTTGTCCGTCTTTCACGTCGCAACGAAGCTGTTATATGGTATGGTTTTTGTGTGTGGAGATAGTGAGGAGGGTGGAGAGTAACGTAGGCTACTTTTTACCGCGGTAAAACATCCCCATGGGCCGGGGAGATCGATATTTTGTTAGTTGCTAGATGTTTAGTTCCGGGTGTTGTTAATAGATGGCGTTAGTAAAATTCATTTGCAAGTATTTTAAGTAAAAAAGTAGAATTTGTAAAAAATCGATCTCTACCGCGGGCGAAGCTGCGGGCAAAAGCTAGTGTTTATTAAATGTAAAAGTATATTTTTGGAACGAAGTTCCTTATCGCGCGTTGCGAAAGGGGAAATGCGGAAAATTCGGTAACGAAAAGTTGTAACGACACTTTTTGCCGTCGTAGTTTTTTTACATAGAAAGCAAGCCAGAGTACTAGCTGAGAAATTTAATACCTTAGATTTGTTTTGGCACACTTGCTGCATGTTTTTGCTATCCTAGTACTGACTGCAAGGAACTTCGTTCCATCCGGGTGTCCCTTGACACCTCTCAAGTTTTTTTTATGTGTATATTACCTTAACTGCTCACCTCAAAAATCTCATTCCTCTGAAGCTATTAGTATCCAATTTCTTTATCCTGTTGTTGTCCAAATGTACCACTTTTATAACGGTGTTCCTCGCGAACATGCCTCTGGAATCATACGTCATGTACTTCGATTAGTCAATACGTACTTCGATAAGTTATTAGTCATGACCTTCAAAATGTCACGTAATTAGTCAGCCTACCCTATCAGTGGACAATAATATGACAAAAGGCTTTTATCTAGTTTTTCAAATAATCTCTGTGTTATGAGTTATGTAAATTGCGTTTCATATTTATAAAGTAGTATCTAAATAATAGAAAACACACAAAAATTTACCACACATTACTTTCCACTTTTTACTCTGCAATCTCCGTTTTCCACATCTCTCCTCTCCTCTCCCCTATTCCTCAATAACCTCTCTCTCTCTCTCTCCTTTCCATTCTCCAATGTTCTCCCTCCAATCTCCAATATTTACTCTCCAATCTCCCACAATCCACAACTCCCTTCCACTAGACATATTTCCCTACATACTATACAAGTATATGGTAGTAAGTATAGATTACCTGGGTATCTCTCCGATCTGATTGTGACTGGCATTGCACCATCCCAGCTTCGTGAGGTCCCCAATGTGGCTGCCGTCCAGTTTGGTGATGTTGTTGTAGCTGAAATGAAAAAAAAATTAAAAATTATTTATTCAGCAACCATCATTATTTATTTATTTATTTATTTGGATTGCCAACGCAAGAAACAGTGCAACAAGCTTGAAATCAACACATATTATAAATGTATACATAACTGCTCTTTCAATTAAAGGCAATCACAGCATGCGTTGTGTTACAGTTTTACTACACACAATCTACAATATATTACGTTTTAATTATTATCACAAAACAATTAGGCACAACAGAAATTACAATATTTGCTTATATTATAAATTGTATCAAATAATTACATCAGAATATTTATAAATCAAAATGTCACATTAATCATGAAGCACGTTAAACTTAGTATTATTAAATTACATTACACAGTTTCAGTGCACTAGCCCCCACACTAGGATTCCCTGTGTTGTGAGAAGCTAGGATTCACTCTCTCGTAACAAAAGTGGATACACAATCAAATATCCTAAATTAGATAACTAAATTACATAAGCTTCAGAAAATTTACAGCAAAAAAATTTTGAATAGAAAGGTAGCTACAAATAATAATCTATGCTTTTATTGTAACATGTGTTATATAATGTTATCACAAATAGAAATATTTATTTATTGTTTAACCTTATGCTAGGAGATTGAAGGGTGAACTTAATACCTATTGGCATTATCTAGCAGCCAGCCCAGTGTGATGAAATAAATGTCTTTATTATATGGGCCATTTTTGTGGCAATGAAATAAATTAGAAATAAGATAAATTAGCAGTATGTACCTATGCTCCATTTTTTTGACGAGTCTTATTTCGTAGGTAAACAATCTTGGAAGTACTCTTTATTGAAATATTAACTTAAATTAGTTGAAAATAATAATTAGTAGTAAACAGAAATTCCTTTTGGCATTAAATGAAATGATCTTTCTTTTTCTTCTATCCTTCTTGGCCGGCAACGCATCAGTGATACCTTTGGTGTTGCTGATATGTAATGGACGATAGCCACTTACCATCGGGTGGATCTTCAGCTCGTTTGCTGACTGTTTCCATAAAAAAAAAGACATTTTGTCTATAAATTCTTTTCATTTTGCATCACCCTTATTTTTAAACTAGCTGTTGCCCGCAGCTTCGCACGCGGAAATTATGCTTATCATATTATTTATTATCCCTTACAAAAGAAAATTTAAAAACAGGTTCATTTATATTGAAGTACTTATATTTAGGAATTTACATACTGAAACTTACGATACAATCACAGATTATTTCTCCGGGAGTGGGTTTGGAATAGTAAACAACATTAACTTTTTTCTTTTCCCTCTCCCTCTCCATCTCCCTCTCTCCCCTTGCCCTCTTCCTCTCCCGCTCCCTGTCCCTTTTACTCTCCCGCTTCCTGTCTCACTCCCCTCTCTCTCCCTCTTCCTGTCCCACTCCCTGTCCCTGTCCCGCTCGAGGTCCTTCTCCTACCACATATCCCTCTCTCTCTCCCTTTCCCGCTCGAGGTCTTTCTCTCACTTCATATCCCTCTCCCTCTTCCTCTATCGCTCCCAGTCCCTCTCCCGCCCACACCCGCGCCTTCTCCCGATTTCTGTCCCGCTCCCACTCCCTCTCCCGCTCCCTGTCCCTCTCTATCTCCCTCTTCCGCTCCTTCTCCCTCTCCTGCTCCCTGTCCATTCTTAACTTAAAAAAATACGACGTTGCTTACTAAGTTCATTCCCCTAAATTAACTCTTTAAGGGATGATTTTCCGAAAAAAATAAAATCTAAGTTAACTTTTGTTTATTACTATAAACTTACATAAAACAATTCATATATTTTATAACTCTAAAACTGGCGAAGTTGATTTGTATGTAGTTGACTACCAACTCCTATTTTTAAGGGATGAATTTCGAGAAATCAGTGATACAGTTATTTTTTGTGTCTAACTATAAGCTTATATACCCCTTCGCACTTCAAAACTGACGAAGTGTCCATACTAACTTTCGCACTCTTATTTAACCCTTTAGGGGATGACTTTCCAAAAAAAACGTAATATGTACTTCCAAATTTTGTTTCTAATCTGGAGCTAATATATAAATTTTCATGTTTTTAACTTTAAAAATGACGAAGTTGCGTACTAAATGAAATCCTCTAAATTAACCATTTAAGGGATGATTTTCCAAAAAACCGTGTTAAAATTAACTTTTGTTCACAACTATAAACTTACATAAAAAATTTCATATTTATAAGTCTAAAACTGACAAAGTTGATTTATACGTAAATGGCTTCCTACCCCTATTTTTAGGGGATGAATTTGCAGAAAACAGTGATAAAGTTATTTTTTGTGTCTAACTATAAGCTTTTATACAAAATTTCACCCTTCTTACTTTAAAAATGACGAAGTTGCATACTAAATTAAATTCACTAAATTAACCCTTTAAGGGATGATTTTCCGAAAAAAATTGTTAAAGTCAACTTTTGTTTATTACTATAAACTTACATAAAAAAATTCATATTTATAACTCTAAAATTGGCGAAGTTGATTTGTATGTAGTTGATTACCAACCCCTATTTTTAGGGGATGAATTTCGAGAAAACAATGATACAGTTATTGTTTGTGTCTAACTATAAGCTTATATACAAATTTTCGCCCTTCGTACTTCAAAACTGACGAAGTGTCCATACTAACCTTCGCACTCTTAATTAACCCTTTAGGGGATGATTTTCCAAAAAAACATAATACTTACAAATTTTTTTTCTAGTCTAGAGCTAATATGTAAATTTTCATGTTTTTAACTTCAAAAATGACGAAGTTGCCTACTAAGTTCAATTCAGTAAATTAACCCTTTAAGGGATGATTTTCCAAAAAAATATATTAAAGTTAACTTTTGTTTATTACTATAAACCTACATAAAAATTTTCAAATTTATAAATCTAAAACTAAGAAAGTTGGTTTGTATGAAAGTGTCTTCTAACCCTTATTTGTACCCCTTAGGGGATGAATTTCCAAAAATCCGTTCTTAGTGGACGTCTCCTTAGCATAAACTATCTCCCTGCCAAATTTCATCTTAATCGGTTCGGCAGTTTCTGAGATTTTTTGTTTAATCAGCGGTGTGTCGCTTTTCAATTTTATATATAGGTATAGATTACAAATTACGTTAAAAATATTGTTTAAGTTACCAAATAGGACTCTAAAAAAATGGACTGTTGACTGTCTTATGAATAAATAAATAAAATGTCCATGGGCGTCGGTGATCACTTACCATCAAGTGGCTCGACTGCTCATTTGTCTTGTCGAATAGCTAAATAAAATACATACCTCAAATCCAACAACTCTGTGTCTCGGAGTCCCTTAAACTGATTCCTCTTCAAGGTCGCCAAGCGGTTGCCGTGGAGATCTAGGGTCTTCAATTTCTTGAGATACTGAAACAAATCATAAATTCTTACAATTCTCAATTATATGGATCCATTTTTGTCCTAGCTATCTATAAATGATAATATAATATTAAAATTACAATACACAAAGAAATATTATTTTACCTGAAAAGCCTCAACAGCAACGTCAGAAATCATCCCGTTGACAAGATGCAGTCTCTCTAGTTTACCCGCCGCTTCACTACCGATGAATATATCCTTGCCCAGAGACTTCATCTGGTGACCATCAATCGACAGTATGGATAGGTTGCCTAGAATCTGGGAAGAAAATATAACTGTTACAGACCTGTGTGTACGAGGTCTGGTGGTCAATGCTTGTATAATGGACTTAAAAGCAAAAGAGACTGTGCCTGTGCTGTTCTCCGTTAAGGAGTTCCTACGTCTGGAGCCAACCCTAAGAGTTGCAGTTAGTCTATCCATTGTAGTGCGTTTCACAGAACAATTCCCCTCGCCAGCTCGCCAACATACTATTACTATAGTATGTGTGAAGCGAACTCACGTGAAAAGCACTCTATCTATAAATCATCAATTTCACAACTCTATAACGTTAGTTGTTATTACTGAACTAATAAGAAAAACTCCCACTAGCCCGACGATCGGACTAACGAGTATAACTAGTGGGAACAAAGCGGTATTACGAGACACGTGTGGGTTATGGTGGAGTTTAAAATGAGCTCAACACTTTTTGATACTACGTAACTACGTGATAGTAGTACGTGAATACCCTAAATGGACCAATTATGACACTAGTAGTCTAATACTCACCCTAAAAGCCTCCTTAGGAAACTCTGCGATCCTGGTATTGACCATGTATATCTCCTGCAATGTCCTATTGACGCCAGCGAACGCGTACTCGTCTATCGTCTTGATCGGCGTGTCTATGATGTGGAGGACGCGAACCGTTGAGCGATGGAGCAGTGGGCCGAATAGATGGGCTGGAAGCAGAACAATAGTTGCGTAAAACATTATGTTTAATCGGGAGAGGAGAAATCAGGAAAAGGAAATGTTGGGAGAGAAGAGGAAAAGGTAGGAGAGTTGAGGAGAAATCAGGAAATGTGTAAGGAGATGAGACTGTAGTGGAGGAAAAATCAGGAAAATGTGTTGGAAGAGGAAAAGGTAAGAAAGGAGAGGAGTGGACATGGGAAGCCAGGAGAGGAGATACTATGTCATACTAACTTTTATCCATTTAACCATTTTAATGAGTGTTGGATAAAAACCGACAATAACTTTATAGAATCTCAGTTACTATTGTATGTACCCTAATCTTTCTATTGGCATAAAAAACCTCTACTCACCGATTTTAGCCTCTTTTAAAACCAGCCTCTCGATTGGCAGCCCTAACCCAGCTATGTTCCCTACCCCGACACTCATGACAGCTAACCCAGTGTTCTCGCAGCGAATGAACAAACCAGCATCTGTCCCTTTCTCGCACACGCAAGGGTACAGCAGGTGTGATTCGGTCTCTTTCGGACATGGGTATAGCGGGCCGGGGGGAATGTATTCTGAGTTTAAAAGGGGCAGTAGGGTTGCCAACGCGAAGATAATTTGAATGGAAGCCATTTTGATTGTTTCGATGTTTTTCCTTGGTCGTTGATCTGTATCAAAAGAAAAATATACAAAATTTATAAAAAGTTATTGTAAAATCATACACTAAAAAAAGATTACATTTTTAACTATGCAAAAAAATATTTAAGACTGTAATTAGATCTTATTTGTAAAAAAAATTACCCTTAAATCATTCATTTATTCATTCACAAATTAACATAAATTAATTTATTAACTGAAATCATTTATTTCTTTAGGTTAAATAAATTGTGATAAAAATTATTAAATTAATTTATAAACTCCTAAACAACCTTGTGACATCCCTAACTAACAATTTTATATAAAAATTAAAAGTAATAAATAGTTGAAGCAAATAACTCAATAAAGCAGAGTTATAAATAAATTGTTTATTTTCTCATAAAATATTATGAGGGCATTCCCATTTGCATATGTGATAAGGGGCATTCTGAGTGCAGAATGATGACTAATTAAATAGCTGCTCCAAGCTAGTATTCCTTATTTGTTAATATTGGATCTATCTTTCAAATTATTGAAACAAAATAGTAACAATAAAATAGTAATTATAATAACTAATATTTTAGGGCAGCAATTTTTTTATCTACAGTATAAAACATGTGTTGAAGATAAGTTTTAGTGGTCCTTAACAAACTATTTAACTGAAGACAGTTGTAATTTTTGGTGAAATTTTTTATTTATTTTTTATTAGACGAGCCCTGTTGGAATGTTTTAAGCATTTTTCTATAGCTTGGTCCGATTTTCACCACACCAGATGTAGGAAGGATACCTAGGATGCAAGGGTAAATAGAGCCTTACATGTTACATGTTACACCCCAAATAACTTATTTTATCTTAATAATATTTTATATCATGTGATTAGGTGACAACCCTGTGAAATGACGCAACTTATGCAATGAAATCGACTTTTGTTACCACATCAAAGGCATAGGACCTCTGTAAGTTATTCTGTAGTAACAATAGTAGCCAGTATTAAATTATAACTGATACTTATTAATAATTACTTAGTAAAAAAAATCTATCGAAGTGGTCAAGGCTGTTAGTCGGGTCTCAGGAAGTATTGTTAGTAAAAAAATACTTCCAATGTTTATGGCCTTGTAACAAACTGGTTTTAGCGACAAAAGCTTCAAGAACCTAATCTATTGATCTATTATTTCATACATTTGATAATCACTGCAATAAGCGATTAATATAACTTGAATTGTAAAAGTTTTGCATAATAACAAAGTTGTTTGGGTCAGTTAGTCATAGTCATACAACTTTCACTTCGAATACAACAAAAAAAATGGTTTACCTGCGGTTAATTCTTGATTTCTCAGTAATTACAGCAAATCCTTTAGCGCCTATGTAATGTTAGATAATTGTAACATAATAATTGCGCGATTTAAACGTAATTTTGATCAAAACATCGTCGGATAAACCCACCCCACCATCGTCAACTTAAAACTGATTATGGGTTACCAGTAAAGAAATATTTTGATTTTTGACACTTCAACTTGCCAATAAAAAATTGCGCGTGTTATCAAAAAACAATTCGAAATATTAGTATCAACACTTTATATATTATGTTAATATTTATTTAAATACAAGATATAATTTTAAGGCATATTATAGCTGTGAGATTCATGAAATACTTTGATGTATAGGTATACCAGAATCTGATGGCAAAATGTGGAAATTAAAATTGAAGACAACACACTCCCCAGTGTTGGGAAAACTAGAATAAAACTTGTTGATCCTTGATATTTTTAACAGTGTTAGTTTCATAATAGGCAATATAATATGCCATATATATAGTATGGTTTATTAACTTCAGATGAAAATAAAGCTATTTTTGAGACAAGCACATATTTTTTATATTATAATTAATTATTACAGTGACTAACAATAATTTATGCAACTATAATTTAAAATTTGCCATCTATACGCATACTAGTATTTTTTATTCATTTTATGAAGAGAACAAATAGATAATAATAATAAATTGCTCCTCCACCGTTTCAGTTACGTGAATTGTATCATGTAACTTTTCATTTCATATTCACAAAATTTTAGCTACCTTTAATTTGTAACAATATTTGTATTATTTATTTCAATTAATTTAATATCATTTGCTAATCTTACTTACATACAAAGAAATCATATGTAGATTATTTATTAAGAAAATATAATCACGAGAACTAAGTATCAAAACGAGTTAATCCTACAAGATGGATGATATTAATAATGCAGATTGTCGCTTAAATACAACTTTTTCCTCACATGTTTTTCAATAAACATTGAAAATAATATTTGTGGCTTGTGATCGTAAAGGTCTTTTCGACAGTAAATCGAAAATAATCAACATTTTAGAAAAAGAAAAAAATTCCATACAACTCTTTCTTTGACTTGACAAGCCGCTTGACAATAGTTAGTTTTAAAAATTTTCATTGCCATATCAAAAACCCATTTTTCTGCTTGTCAAAAATGCCATGAGATGCTGAGTACACCTATACATACTTAAATACCAAAATATCAAGTTGACAACACCGATACGTTTTTTTGAAGTCAGGTGTTATCACAGAGTACTCAAACACTAGTGTCATTTATTATTTGAATGTCATGCCACAAACCATTTAAATAGTATTTTTATAAATTAAATTTACACCTGTGTGATTTATTTATATATTCATATGCAAATTCATATATAATTCAATTTAATAACAATTGTAATCCTGCAATTTTACAATGGCCCCGAAAAAACCAAAAATACGACGAGAGAGATTTCGCTGCGATGCAGTGGAAGGGGAACGATTTCATGCGCAAGTCGACGATGTATTTCGTTATAACTGGTGGGAAATATTTTGTTTTCCGTACATTTTGTGTGGAAGGCTCTGGGATTGCTGCGTTTCACTCTGCGCAGGGACGAACCAGTGCCTCGTTTATTGGATGATGATACAGTGGCTAGTATGCAAAATTACGCGACTTACAACCCCAGATGCTATAATATTCCCTTACTATTTTTATATGTTTTGTCAAGTTATTTTGCTAACTTTATTATTTGTATTGCTCTGGGTGTGGTTTGGTCGAAGCCTCATGATACCATATTTTGAGTCGTTTTATAATGAACTCAGAGGGAAACAGACTTCTGCACCCGAGAATACCACTAAAATATCATTCAGAAGATACTGTTTCAGGAAAAGTGATATTTTCGACAGTTCTCTAGATAATTACGCTACGACTTTATATTCCAGGAATCCAATGTACATTGTACCTGCTATAATCGAATTATTTTTGAACGAGATAATATAGAGTGGTTTCTACACAGTTGATTGTATCATTTGTGTCATTTTTTTATGCTCTTCTATAAACTACGACTACTAAAACTTTTAAGGTTGATTTTAGAAGTATATATGGCATGGTATAGGAGTCTAGTCAGCCAGGTAAGCCAGGCGAGTAATAAAATTCTACCTCAATTCAACTGTTGCGATGGTTCTACATATCTACTCTCGCGGCGTCGGCGTCGGAGGCAAACTGCGAGGCAGTGGCGTAGGTAGCCCTAAGGAGGCCCCATATTAATATTTGTTGTGGGACCCCCTCAATGTCAGCTGTCTAAAGGAGTGCCAACTGTAGCGGTCGTAGGCCACTGACGAGCTTTTTCTGGGAGTGTTAGTGGGGGCCCCTAGGCGCTGGGGGCCCCGTATAATTGATACGGCTGATACGGTGGTAGCTACGCCCCTGCTGCGAGGTACAAAGCCTCTGTAACGGTATTAGTTATGGTGGTCACTCACGGTCATTCCATCGCGTCATTTTTGGAGCCACGCCAAACGACATATGTCAAAATGGCGCGATTGGACATACAATTTTTTTAAATCACGCCATCAGTTTTTCACATTCACGATCAAATTTTGGCTGTATATCATGCCATTTGACGCGATGGACTGACCGTGAGTGGCCACCATTATGGTGGTCACTCACGGTCATTCCATCGCGTCATTTTTGGAGCCACGCCAAACGAAATATGTCAAAATGGTTGGATGCCAAACATGATGCACACTCACGATCATTCCAATTCTCTTTTATTGGCGCGTTTGACCTCATCGAAAGACGTTGACATGACGTTGCGTTTGGAAGCCATTTTGTTACAAAAAATTATACAATGAATGTCATTGTGGAAGTGTCTTCTTCGTTCGACGTCTCGGCGCGAAACAGGGTTGGATTTTCTACTATAATAATTATAGTATTTACACTATAATTTCACCCTTTGTACTATGTATTAACCACATCTAAGTATAGTACGCTAAAATACTATAATTTTATTTGGTCCCGAATGTTTAGTTTTAAGACATATTATGAATATTTCGACAGTGCGTGTATCCGACCGAATTCTGATCTTGCGTTTCCTGTCTCAATGTCCTCAGCAGTAGGCTTCTTTTTTTTTACACGAATAAGTTAACACTTGACCACAATCCCACCTGATGGTAAGTGTAGATGTGGTCCAAGGTGGTGTCTTTTGTTCCTTTCCACTAACAGTAACTAATCTCGTTCCTTATGATTCCTTCCATTCCATACGAAATTCAATCAAAGCGATAACAGTCGCTTGCGAATTTGTGTGTAATAATACGTTTATTTACGAAGTTCTTCCTACTACTTGACTTGAAAGTAAAAGTATTTTTTCCATTTCAACAAATGGGGGGGGGGGTGCAAAAGCAGTTGATGTACCGATTTTGTGCTTGCAACACTGAGTGTACTATATTTTTTTTATAAATACTATACTTTTCATTGTTTTGTACTATATTTTTCAATGTAACTAAATCCAACCCTGGCGCGAAATGAACAAAGAATGGATGTGGGTTTGCGCATTCACGATCAGTCGGCGCGATGTTGCGGCTTGACGCCATGGCGCGATTGGATATCCAGAGTTTTATATCACGCCATCAGTTTTTCACATTCACGATCAAATTTTGGCTGTATATCACGCTATTTGACGCGATGGAATGACCGTGAGTGTCCACCTTTATGGCGGTCACTCACGGTCATTCCATCGCGTCATTTTTGGAGCCACGCCAAGCGACATATGTCAAAATGGCGCGATTGGACATACAAATTTTTTAAATCACGCCATCAGTTTTTCACATTCACGATCAAATTTTGGCTGTATATCACGCCATTTGACGCGATGGAATGACCGTGAGTGTCCACCTTTACACTTGCTTTATTCAACAGCTTATAGCTTCGTAGGGCAAAAAAGGAAAGATTGCTTTGGAACAACAAATGTACTTTTACACATTCTTTTACAAATTAGATTAGATACAGAATATGAATTCCAATTCGACTTTAATATTTTATTCTGTAATCAGCTAATTTAATTCTGTTTGTGTACACCATTTAATAAAGAAAAATAAGGTGTACATAGGTACAAGTAATGTCTCTGTACCGGGAACCTAATCTGTTAACTTGTCCTCGTTGATCAAGTTTCTTCGTTCGGTCGTTCCGTAGATCAGTGTTGCCAAATGGGGCTATTTCCGTTACCGAGCGGCCATCATATTTTACCCCTTGGCTACGTGTAGCCGCGGGGCTATATTTCAGCGCTCGGACTAAAACAACAAAAAAAAAGGTCATTGGGCTTGGATTTCTCAACAAAGTGGTATGAAATTGGCTGCCGATGACCTTTGTTTTTATTTTTTAGCCCCTATACTTCGAACCCTAGATGGGGCTATCTCGGGGCTACACGCGCACTCCGGCAAGGCTATTCGAGGAAAAATTATCTGGCAACACTGCCGTAGATCCGTTCAGTCCACAGATAATGTTCATTTCAGTTTCAGTCAATCGAACGTCAGTGTTGTCAGTTAACATTCAATAACTTTATTCAGTTCACTTCTGTAGGTCATTCACGTCACATCGGAAAATGTCGGAAAGTGTGTCAAAATAATTTCATTTGCTAATTTACGTATCCCGAGCATCGGTTTGCTCAAGAAATCGTACGCTCGCGGCGTGAAATTGTACAAATTCGTGATCGGAGACAACATTTTATTCAATCTACTGGTGAGTAAATTTTATTCATGAAAATTTCTTTTTAGAGACAAGAAGTGAAATTTTTACGTGATGTTCTGGATGTACGAACTGTCCGATATTGAAAATTAAATAACTTATTATTAGTCATTCTAGTTCTTAAAATCATCAAGAAAGTTGTACTTTATAGGCGCGTAAATACTCAAATGCCGAGTGCATGACTTTTGTTCCTTTAGTAACTATTGCGTTCGGATCTCAGTGCATTGCGTGAGTAGATAAAATTTACTGCAGTACGCATTCAAATATAATTAAATGCGGAAATGTATTATTAGGAAATAGGAAGCTATTAAATAACCGCGTAGGAGGTAATAAAAAGTGAAATTTTCTTTGGGGTCATTATGGTCAATCTCTGAATCTCTCACTTTCTCCTACAAGGCTGACCTTGATAGGATAGTAGCCTTGCTTGAAATTTCGCTTTTGTCGTAAACTAGCACTCCGCCCGTGGCTTCGCCTACGTTTCACCTATACTCCATTTTTAGACAAGACTTTAGTAAACAAACTTGCTCTACATCAGATAATAATCTTGACAAAAAATAACCGACTTCAAAATTAGGCATAACTCAAAAACTACTCGTTAGATCTTACTCAAATTTGGGACCACATGACAAGCACCAGCTTTCGAATAAAAAAGTATCATCAAAATTGGTTCTCCCAGTCGAAAAAGTTCTGAGGTAACAAACATGAAAAAATACAGTCAAATTGAATACCTCCTCCTTTTTTGAAGTTGGTTACCAAGACAGTGTAAGTTTGTTTACTAACACTCATCTTAAAAAACTGAGTATAAGCTGCATAAGTGCTAAGTTTCATCAAAATATGTTCAGTAGTTTCTACATATGAGTAACAAACAACCATCCTTCTATGCTCAGAAACTTTAATCTACATATACATATAAAACACAAAAAATGTTTGTATGTACATCCTTTATAGACTCTGAAACCATCCAACCGATATGCCTCAAAGTGGTTTCATTAGAAAGGCAATAATCCGAAGGTGGTTTGAGTCTACAAAAACAATGTATTAGGCACATTCAGTCCATTGATAAAGTCGATTTTCCACTTTTCCTATACAAAATTTGAAGATATTAAGTAAAGATGGCGCATCAACGTCAACATCAATACAGAAAGACTGATCTGTCATTGTCATCAGATTTTTTTTAGATTAGTGGAACACGCCGGGTATATCCTAGTTTATAATAATAATAATATTTATTTGCTGAATTTAGGTACAAATATGTTACAATTAATTTAATTTAAATTCCGCTAAATTTTGCCTATTGGCGTGCAAATATTATACAGTCAATCATAATAATATTTAATTTAAACAGATTAAAATTCTATAAATTACTAGCTGACTCGGCAAACGTTGTTCTGCCAAAAATTTTGGGGTGGACCACGCTTAACATTTAGCGGGATGAAAAATAGATGTTGTCCGATTCTCCACCCTAGCCGATATGCACGCAAAGATTCACGAAAATCGGTCGAGACGTGTCGGAGGAGTTCAACTTCAAAAAAGCGTGACACGAGAATTTTATATATTAGATTAAATTAATATGTCAGTTTATGTATAGTTAATACTATTAATTAATTATCTAGATTCAGTAATACTGCTTAATTAATTATAATAAGTCAATTTATACATGTCAATTACATACATACATACATATGTATGTATGTATATATATGTATGTATATATTTATGTTTAGTTATTCTTAGTTTATGTATAGTTAATACTATTAATTAATTATCTAGATTCAGTAATACTGCTTAATTAATTATAATAAGTCAATTCATACATGTCAATTACATACATACATACATATGTATGTATGTTTATGTTTAGTTATTCTTAGTTTATGTATAGTTAATACTATTAATTAATTATCTAGATTCAGTAATACTGCTTAATTAATTATAATAAGTCAACTCATACATGTCAATTACATACATACATACATATGTATGTATGTTTATGTTTAGTTATTCTTAGTTTATGTATAGTTAATACTATTAATTAATTATCTAGATTCAGTAATACTGCTTAATTAATTATAATAAGTCAATTTATACATGTCAATTATTATTACAGTGTCAATTAATTCATTATTTCAATTTAATAATAGATACACCTGATCATTTTATTAAGATCATTAATGGTCACATATAATTATAATAAGAAGTAGGATAATTTTTTTGTAGCTTTATAATGAAATATTCAATATTTATATCTACAACTTATAATCACTTACAATCCTTGAAATGGTCAGTGGCATTCCTATGTAAAGGTCAAAAGGTTGAGTAAATGTCCATTTAAAAAACCGTTACTTCATTTTGCCTCTTGAAGTCTACCACACAGTGTTTTCATTAAAAAAATACATCATTATTAACTGCCTAATATGTGAACTTAGGCATACCTATAATATACTACTATACAAGTGTACTGCCCCCAACTTTGGCTGTGTTTTCCAGTATAATTATTATAGATACTGAGTCACTTATTTCTGGTTTATTATGAGGTTTCAACAGATACACTCACACCAGTGGCGTAGGTAGCCCTAAGGAGGCCCCATATCAATATTTGTTGTGGGGCCCCCACAACGTCAGCTGTCAAACTGTAGCGGTCGTAGGCTGCTGGCGAGCTTTTTTTTGTGAGTGTTAGTGGGGGCCCCTATACGCTGGGGGCCCCGTATAATTGATACGGCTGATACGGCGGTAGCTACGCCCCTGACTCACACACATACACATACATGTAATACATAATATTATGCAAACACTCAACATAATATGTAATTCAACTCTAAATTTCATGAAAATCTGTTCAGTAGTTTTGCGTGAAAGAGTAACATACATACACAAACAAAAAAGTTGATATTTTCATTAGGCCCAAATCCTATCCATAACTTTTGGTTAAATTAATTGATAAAGACAAATAGTAATAGTGATACCTGATAAAAGGATTATGGAGATAGAATATCAAAAACAGTTGTGAATTATGATTATTATGCCATATTATTATTTAATTTAGTTATCTTTAGGTGTTCAATCTGAAACTGGAGGCTCACAGATTATATTCAGTCAGATATATATTGTGTGGACTGAAAAGATCTGGGCATTAAAGGACACAGACCAAAAACATAATGGGATTGTGTACCAGAATGAAAAAATAGTCTTAAAATAAAAGAAGAAAAATGTATATTAGGCAGGCAAACTTACTGCTTATGTTCTTAAACATAGACCTTGGATTTTTTTTATTTTAGTGACAATATTTTGAATATTAGGCTACTTACAGTTAACACATTGAATTAGCATGACATAATATATTGGTATCGGTAGACAAATCAATACGCTGGAAGACAAATACATGATATTATTATTATCAAACTAATTCCTTGTTTGTAGTACTTAGATAAACAAAATATTAACTCTGTTTATTGAATATTCTTATCTGAAAAATAAATCTAAAAATCTCGTGTCCCGGTGTTTGTAGGTGATTAGGGTCCTTATCCAGATTTTTTTTCTGTTTTTTGTCCAAATTTCTTTTAGATTTGGCATGACAAAATTCTTATAACCCCAAATTTTATATCTCCTACTCTATATAAATATAAAATATGTTGCTGAACAATGTCTGCTTGGTCAGCTAGTAATACATACTATAATATACTAATACATACATATAAAGCAGTGATAGCCTAGCGGTAGAACGTTGGTCTCCCAAACGAAGGGGCCCGAGTTCAAACCCTGGCACGCACCTCTAATTTTCAAATATTATGTGCATATTACAAGTTAATTTTCACTTGCTTCGGTGAAGAAAAACATCATGAGGAAACCTGCACACCGGAGAGTTCTCCATAAAGTTCTCGAAGGTGTGTGAAGTCTACTAATCCGCACTTGGCCAGCGTGGTAGACTCTGGCCTAATACCCCTCACATTGTGAGAGGAGACCCCGAGCCCAGCAGTGGGACAATTATGGGTTGTTGCTTTGCTTTTTTTTTACATACATATATAGTCTTGCTGGGTCTCCACAGATGTTATTAAAAATGTATGTGGCCATCATAATCTGATAATACAACAAAAAGTTTCATACCCTGTTTGATTTGTGGTTGCTAGGCAACGTTTTGTTTATATTTATTCCAGATCCAGTTTAAACAAAATATAGTTTAATACATAAAGTTTAAAATTCATAGGGATCCTTTTATAAGGGGTCCTTATACATGATAAATATTGCATGCTGTTCCGGGACCCTTTATGTGTGTCTTTTCGCACTTGTCCGGTTTTTGTTTTGTATCTATGTATCTAAAAGCCTTTTATAGCCCACTGCTGGACATAGACGTCCCCTAATTGGCGCCACTACTTATGGATCTCTGAATCCAGCGGTTTCCTGCTTTCCTATTTAGGTCGTCAGGCCCCCTTGTACGGGGGCGACTTTTTTTTAAGAAAAAGTTTTGTATACCAATAGTCAATACACAAGATGATACGCCTTCCCAAAGTGACCACAGTCACTTTAGAACCATCATATTATCTAAATCACTTGAAAAGCAATGGCTAAATATAATAGAAAGTAAGGTGATTTTATACAAATATTATTAAATTAATATTACTATGTTAATACTAAAATAAACTATTTTCTTAATAACTCCATTGACCTTAAAGCCATCTTATTAGCATAGTGCCATAATGTCTATAATTTTAGAGAAAGTTGTGTCTCGACACTTTCTCTATTTAAAGGTATTTTGCTTATAATTTTGCATATCATTTTTGCTTACACTGTGGTTTTGAAAGCTACATTCAAGAAAAAGCATATGTGTACTTATTTATGTACGCATATGAGAAGTTATACTTCTTTGGCGTAACAAAACAAAAATAGCTAAAAATGCATTGACTTAAATTATATGGACACGCTGTTCCTAATCAATTTCGTGTCACGCTTTCGTGCCACAGAGTACTCAATCACAGAGTCACTATGCGCCCAGTGTTGCCAACACCCTACTCCGAAAGAGATCATGGATACATTACTATAACTGGACATATACCATGGATATATTACTCTGTCTGGATTACATTGTAGAGGTACCTGAGGATTAATTACGTCATAACGGAATGACCATTTTTGTATTGTGTTCATCCATTCATTGTGTTATCTATAGTCCCAGGATATATCATTCGATTGTGTTAAATTTTTTTTATATGTATTGTGCACTTAAAATAAAAGAAATGTATCGTAATAAATTACACTGTAGCCTCATTGAAATATTATAGTGTATTTTTGTAGAAACATCAAAAAGAGGAATTGGCAATTTAAATACTTTAATTGTCGTTTCTTTGTTTTCCAGGTAGGTTTGTGTGATTTAGGTTGTATTTAGTGTAACTCATAATGTCCCAAGAGGACGAGCTTTAACTTAAAAATTCAGTTTAAATAATAATAATAATAATGATATTATTATACCTTCTACCATTAATACCATGCACTTGGATTTTCTATAAGTGTGTTTTTTTAGTTTTTTTAAACTATTATTTATTTATTAATTTTTTAGTTTGATTTTTTGAAATGAGATGTAGGTAATTTCTTTCTTTCTTTCTTTTTTCTTTAAATATTGAATTGTCATTAGTCCGCAATAAGTCCACGAAGTTTGAAAGAAATCTGACCGTTTCAAGTGAGCCAAAATCAAGTTCAAAGAGAAGTTACAAACAAACAAACAAACCAACAAACAAACATACAGGTGAAGTAATATAAAGTAAAACTTACTTATGGAAAGTTATCCTTTCAGGTAATGTTTTCGTTTTTTGCTCATAATTTTTGCAATACCGCAATGTACAAGTTGGCATTTTCGTTAATTCAATAGGTACATACATATAATATCTAAAACAAATAAAGTAAGTCAATTTCATATAAAAGTCACGTATTGAAATCACTTTCTAGTTTCTACCACAATTTCCGCATCTTTGTCCTTTTGTTCTCTCACTCCGCGACGTCTGGCAACCCTGTTCCGTAGTGATTAAGTACTCTGTGTTCGTTCTGTCAAGTTTGGTTCAAGATGTCGGTATCAAAAATATTTGACATTGACACTAAATAATTTTTAAGACTGTAAATAAAAATATAGTTAGATACTTATTAATTATGATTAAATAAAGTGAAATAAAGTTCAAACGTAAATAATGAGAACGTTTTAACTGTGCTCAATCAACAATAATACGTTATTATGTGTTCTTGAACAGTCGGAGTTTTTCTAACGTGATATTTACTTGTGTAGCTCGCTCGCAACAGACTAAACTGAGGTGAACCCAATTGGGTTAACCTCAGGTGAACAAACTGTAAGTACTGAACAGCGAGTCCATATAATTTAAGTCAATGTTTTAAAGTAATATCTGTATTCACAGATTTTTTTTTATACAGAGTATGATCGCGCCCACAAGAAAATAAAAATCGAGCTTTTTCTGCTCGAAAAATTTTTTACTCGAAGAATTTTATGTTTCCTTTTTTTTTGCTCCTCACCCCAAATGTGGCGCCCCTCCTTTGGCGCCCTAGGCCGTCGCCCCACCTCGAAAACTCCGGCTCTGCTAATATTTGTTCTTACTCACGGGACACTGTATACAATAAGGAACCTCTCTGTACTTCTAGATCCACTGGCTTGCGCTATGGCCTATGAGTTGTATGTCAACCGAAACTAGTTTTTTTATGTAATTTAAAGTTTAATATATAATAATTATAATAGATAATCCACTTATCACACCTCGGAGATTAAAACACGTTACATGCGTAAGTGATAAGAGAAACCCAAATTATAGCTATCTAATACCTCAGATCAATATTAAAGGTATAACTCACCGACTTGATTTGAGTGAAAACAAAAAAAATACAAGCCGGTCTACGCCAATTTGTGTATTTACACGCAATCACGCACACATACATATACGTTTAAACCAAGTACTGTCAGGTACCAAGAGGTACTGGTAGGAACCGGCTTGGTTTAAACGTATGTGTGTGCGTGATTGAGTGTAAAGTGGCGTAGACCGGCATGTTTTTTTTCGCCTCACTCAAATCAAGGCGGTGAGTTATCTACCTTTTTAACCGACTTCAAAAAAAGAGGAGGTGTTCAATTCGACTGTATTTTTTATGTTTGTTACCTCAAAAATTTCGAGTGGGTGAACCGATTTTGATGATTCTTTTTTTAATCGAAAGCTGGTGCTTGTCATGTGGTCCCTCTTAAATTTGAGTGATTCGAATTTCGATGTGATCGATTAAAAAAAGAATCATCAAAATCAGTTCACACAGTCGAAAGTTCTGAGGTAACAAACATAAAAAAATAAAATAAAAATACAGTGATTCAGTTGGTTTTAGCCTGATATTCAACTTGACGGACAGCTTCGAAGAGTGTACCTGAAGAGTGAAGACGGATCACATTGAATGATAATTTCGATCAATCTTGCCCCTGCCTCGTAGCCACTCTTAAAGCCCGTACACACGTATTAAGTACTTAGTTAAGTAGTTAACTAAATTTTAAGTGAATAATTTTTAGTGTGCGTCCACAGGTAATAATTTAGTAAAGCTCTTTAGTTCATACAATTCTACTTAACTACTTACCATTAAGCATTGTACAGTGAAACTTGGTTAAGTGGGACATGGATAAGTGAGAAACCTCCATAACTGGAACTCATGCTGAGGTCCCAACACTTTGGCACTGAATTACCTCTGTTAGTGGGACGAGGTAAGCCTCTATATCTGGGATTTGTTCTTTCGATTTATCATCATAGTTACCTCTATAACTGAGACAGCGAGTAAATTTTATATGCATAAACCTCTGTAACTGAGATAACATTGTTTGTTTACTCATTCTTATTCTACCCACAAGTACACATTCGCACCTGTATAACTGAAATAACCTGTATTCTCACCTCTATTAATGGAACCCTCTGTAAATGAGACAGATATTTATTTATACCTGTATATCTGAGACACTGGGTAAGTGGAATACCTCTATAAGTGAAACGACATTGCAGGTCCCTTGATGTCTCACTTAACCAGGTTTCACTGTACTAAATTACTAACCGTTTTACAAAATTTTAACTAAAAAGTACCTGTCCAAACGTGTTAAGTGATAAGCCCCACCTACTTAACATACAATAAAAAATTTCTAAATTACTTATCTACTTGATTACTTAACTACTAAATTACTAAACTACTAAATTGTCCGTTTACACTATTAATATACTTAAAATTTATTTAACTACTTAATACGTGTAAACCGAACATTAGGGAGTTGGTGTGTAACTTCGACTAATTATAGGGCGCAGATATTCATCCGCTGTCACGTGATTCGTCAGGTCCCTCTTCGAAGCTTGTAGTCCAGATAATGTACATAAAGTTCTTGGGTATGCTAGTTATCACTCGTACATCTAAATACTTGATGCCATTTGAAAGGATATTAACAGCATACTTACGTAACTACGCACTGATGGACGAGTGGTTGCGAAATACACGTCTCAGCATAATATAATTCAGAGTTGCTTGGTTCGGGTCAAGGCCTATAGTCTATACCTTCTTCGTCATATTGACAAAGTTTTTTATGTAGCCGGCCAAATATTATTGAATATGGCCTATGTATGGGCTTTACCAAAAGAAGTAATATTTAAAAAACTAAATACACAGTTTTATGGTACTAATAGAAATAAATGTTACTGTGCTGTTTGGCGTTAAGGAGTTAACTGATGTGGAGCCCAACCCACAACCCATGTAGTACCAAGTCATACTTAACACAAAATCTTGAATCAATGAACGAGTGACTCGATAATCCTATAAGGGTTCCGTTTTTCTTTTTAGGGTTCCGTAGCTAAATGGCAAAAAACGGAACCCTTATAAATTCGTCATGTCTGTCTGTCTGTCTGTCCGTCCGTATGTCACAGGCACTTTTCTCCGAAACTATAAGAACTATACTGTTGAAACTTGCTAAGTAGATGTATTCTGTAAACCGCGTTAAGATTTTTACACAAAAATAGAAAAAAAAACAATAACTTTAGGGGCCTCCATACATAGAACTGAAACTCAAAAAATTTTTTTTCATCAAACCCACACGTGTGTGGTATCTATGGATAGGTCTTCAAAAATGATATTGAGGTTTCTAATATCATTTTTTTCTAAACTGAATAGTTTGCTCGAGAAACACTTTCGAAGTTGTAAAATGTGTGTCCCCCCCCTGTAACTTCTAAAATAAGAGAATGATAAAACTAAAAAAATACATGATGTACGTAATGTACAACATGCAAACTTCCAACGAAAATTGATTTGAACGAGATCTAGTAAGCAGTTTTTTTTTAATACGTCATAAATCGTAAACCGCAAAAAACTTCGATCAAAGTTACAACTAACTACAAGAACTTTTATATTATGTTACTTGCTGCTACGGAACCCTTCATGGGCGAGTCCGACTCGCACTTGGCCGCTTTTTTTTTCGTTCGGAACCCTAAAAATACAACCAACATGTGTATATGTTACCGGATATCTGTATAATGCGGGTATTCAGCACAATCCCTAGGCACAGTGAATAATACCTGGGTCGTTTTGGCAATGTATTAAATGATATTAAAATTATTCACCATTACATACTTTACCTAGGTAATGTATACGTTTCCGAACTACTATACAGAATACCTACAGGTCCACCGGCAATGAATAAAATTAATAGATTTGGGTATGTGTATTCGATGAACTGTCATCGAATGGCAATTCATCGAATGACAATTCCTCGAATTGTAATTTTTCTTGTATAGAAGATTTAAAGATTTTATTATAAACAGAAACAATTTAATGCTTTTTATAACTTTTTTGTATTTCTTATTTTTTGATCAATAACAATTTAACATTTTTCCGTACATAAAAATTTTAGGTTTAGTTTCTTCCTTGAATCATTTTTTTTTTCAAAACGTTTACGTTAGTGACAGAAACGAATCGCTGCAAAACCGACTCCACGTAGTCTTGTTTGCCCTACCCCTAGAGTGTAATGTAAACCCGCGTAGGCGCGGAGGGGCGAGGCGGCCCGCGAGCTAAGGAGCAGGTGGTTTTAATGCTCGCCGCAGCAGCTGAGGCTGGCCGGCTCAGCCGGCCAGCAAGCCGAAGCTGCGGTGGTGAGCATTAAAAGCATCTGCGACGATAAGCTCGCGTGGGACCGCCGGAGCCCCGCAGCGCCGGAGCCGTGACAGAAACTGTGCTTGCTGCATGTTGCATTCTGCTTACGTTTTAATGCTGCCTTTCAAGGATGGGTGACATTTGAAATAATAAAAAAATATTTATTAATGATCATATGAAAATTATATCATTCGATTCGGCCAATTGTGATTCGATATTTTGTAATTCGATATATTGTCATTCGATGAACTGTCATTTGATTAATTGTTTTCGATGAAATGTTAATTCGATTAATTGTGTTTTCGATGAAATGTTCATTCGATTAATTGTGATTTCGATGAAATGTCGATTCGATTATTTGTAATTCGATGAAATGTGACCGATGAAATGTTTTCGATGATTTTTCCGCAAATCGTAGTGTTTGCGCAACTTTGTAAGAATTCCATGTATCGTTGCAGCAGCATTAGCCTTTGGTTCAATGCACCGCCAAAAGTTGGGGGTTTTACCTTAACTCGTAACAACTGAAGGCGATCGGTATATTCTTAATGTACGTTATGAAAAGTAGAGCTCGGGTGAGCGGGCTCCTGGTACGTGCGGTAAATATACCTACACGTATATATACGTTTCACCACCACTCTGCTATCATCTGCGTACCCATAGACAATAGGTATGAGCGGGTCATTACTATGTACAAAGAAGAAATCCCAAACCTAGCCGATAAGGACAGAGGATATGTCGGAGCTGAAAGCTTGCTTAAATGTAAGAATGCCAAAGTTTGGGTTTGGCAGCCAAAACCATTTGTGCCAAGTAAACTGCCTGCCCTCACGTCTCGCTTCTCTCCCACTTGTTGTCTTTTACACACATTACCAATTACGCATGGAGTATTGTATAGAATGCCTGGCCGAAGTATGAAATAAATAATATTCGAAACGTTACCTGAACGTTTTAGATATTCTATAAATTGCCTAGGTATTGTATAGAGTGCTGAATTATATAGATATCCGGTAACATATATAGCGACAAACTATCGGACGATCCACCTCATGATGGGATCCATTGTAGTCCATAGACATCAGCAACTCCCAAACGCATCACCTACGCGTTGGCGATCAAGCTACGTGTACGAGTAGTTATAAATAATGGCCTTGAATAAACCAAACTCTTAGCGTTGTCGCTAACAGGAAGACTACTAAAAATTTTAAAAACTAAAAAAGTAATAAATAATTTTAAAACACCAATTTACATACGGAAATCAAAATAATAACAAAAGATTCAGTAAAGAATTTGGCGACAACTGTAAATTAAATGCTATTAACCTCGATTATCTAACCTGTGTTCAAGATTATTTTTATAGAAAACAACATTTATATTGTGTTTTAACTAGCCGACTTTGCCGCGTTTTCTACGATAATATGTATTATCTTTTTTTATAATCTTTTTTCACTTTATGTTATTCCTGGTTTTAGGCTACCTGTGTGCTGAATTTCATGAAAATCTGTTCAGTATTTTTTGCGTGAAAGAGTAACAAACATACATACATCGTTACTCACAAATATCTATTTAAATATAAATCAATTGTTGTTCGTTTGTCTCGCTAAAACTCGAGAATGGCTGGACCGATTTGGCTAATTTTGATCTTGAAATATTTGTGGAAGTTGGTCCTTTAGGGCCCTTTCCAAGAGGAAAGGTACTGACTGTTTACTATTTTTAGAATAATCAAATTCAGTGTAGTTATTCAAATCAAAATTACTGATTATCACATCGAAAGACACCGCAGGCCATACTATTAATTTCGTGATTACTGGAACAAGTATTATACAAATTACGCCAGATTACGTGGAAGGTAGCGTTCTTGATATACTTGTTTTGGGGGATCAGTCAAGCGAGTAGTATTATGCAACGTTGCATTGATTTAAAGGTTGTTTATACACTGCAGGTAGTGGTAGCGGTGCGGTGCAGTGCCGGTACGTAGGCGGTTCGGAGGTCGAAGGTCTACGGCTATACACATTGTAGGCTCCTACAGTGCCTCCAACTTATCTGTGAACTGACGGAGGGCGCTGTCGGACACATTGGACCAATCACTGGACGCAATTCGAGACGTAGTAAATGTCAATGAATGAACACAAAGAACTTATGAATGGGGAGGCATTAGTTCCAATTTTTGCCATCTCACAGATAAGTTGGTCGCGCTGTACCAAAGACTTCTACAGTTTGCGCGCGAGTTCTGAGGAATAGGAGGCGAGTGTGTGCCGTCGCTGTCATGTCACTTCACGTCACCCAGTTGGAGTGTTGTGAATTGATGCGAGAACACTTATCGAATATCGATCTTTACTGGTTAGTTTGTGTATGTTTATACTTTATATATGAGCACCACGGACCTAAAAAAAATACAGACGTAACCTTGTGTAACCGAGAGTGAAGCATAGAAATGGCCGACCGCTTACTACGTGTGCGTAATTTTGGGGTTACCACAATATGAACATTTTCCCCATTTTTTCTTTATGTACCTAGTAGTAAATTCAAACACAAAATGTATTACTTACTGAATAGTTTATTCGGTAATGTTCGGTTTACACGTATTAAGTAGTTAAGTAAATAACTAAATTTTAATTAAATTAATACGGTAAACGGACAATAAGGTTGTTTTAACTTCACAGCTCCGCCCGGCATTGTAAATTTGTAACCTTGAAGTAAAAGCTATTAGACCAAGGTTGCCTCTTTTGATAAAAAACATATAAGTATCTTGGTATTTATGAAAATGAAAATAAAACGCTCTCAACTGTTTTTATAATTGTTTTATTGTAAAAAAATTACAAGTGTGCATTTTTTTCATAGTAGCGATGAACAGATTTACTTTCCTGTCTGAATTCATGGTTATGGAACTTGACAGTGGCATAAATTCAGACCTAACTAATAAATTAAAAAACAGATTTTGACAAACTTGCTCTACATATACTGACACCCCAACTCGAGAGTCACTAACGGTTACTTTAATCGCTCCTTAGTAATGAATCACCATACAAATTCTGTACTAAGGAGTGATTTAAGTAACCATTAGTGATTCTGAGTTGTGGCGTAAGTTAATACATACATACGTTAGTTATACACTAACACCCCAACTGACGAGTCACTAATGGTTACTTAAATGGCTCCTTAGTACAGAATTTGTATGGTGATTCTATAGTAAGGAGCGATTAAAGTAACCGTTAGTGACTCTGAGTTGGGGCGTAAGTTTAATAATTGTAGCAATCTGATCGGAGTTTCTGAAAAATCCGCAGATAAACATACATACAACCAAACTTAATAACATACTCTCATGACACTGCGTTAAATAGACTAACATTTTGTGTAAATATTTTCAGATTTCAAATTCAAATTCAAAATCATTTATTCATGTAGGTATGATTGATACACTTATGCACGTCATTTTTTTAATTTACCAGCTTTTCGGAAAGGTGCTTTGTCATGGAGGAGAAGAAAAGCCGAAAATTTCAAAATTATTTACACACCTGCGCTACAAACTGATATTTTATAAGTATATCCCTACTAATATTATAAATGCGGAAGTGTGTTTGTTTGTTTGTCCCTCTTTTACGTCGTAACGGAGCGATATTATGGTATGAATTTTGGGAGATATTGTAGTTATGAGGCTGGAGAGTAACATAGGCTACTTTTTACCGCGGTAAAATATCTTATTCCAATGGGAAAATCCATTATGTATTTGAATCACTCCATATTATAAGTAACAATGTGTTGGTTCTGCTATAAGTTCGTAAAGGATCTATGGATTGATATAAATTTATTGATATATTTTGGTTCCTCTTAGTACCTTTTAAATTTTGGAACTGTTACTTATTTATTCTTGCACCATGAATGTGTCATGTATGTTAAACAACTCATTGTTACTTATTTTTGAATACGCGGGCGAAGCCGCGGGTAATAGCTAGTATTTTTATAATTGGCACGCTAAAATCCTTTATGAAGAGTCAACTTCTTGTAAACTTGACGTTTATTTTCCAGTGTTTTATTTACAGTTTCCATTTTGGAAATATGATGAAAAGTCAAATCCACATTCAATAAATGCAAATTATTATATTTGATAAGATTAATGAATTTTATTAATTGACGACAGATTAAATACACTGGTTTACCCACTTCACTTATAGGGGAGGTACCTAAAATTTTTCCAATTTTGTTCTACCATTCGGCTTCAACCCATTAATGGCCCACTACTGGGCACGGGTCTCTCCTCTTGAGGAGGCCTAGAGCATACTCCACCACGCTGCTCCAGTGCGGATTGGTGGAGGGGTTAGTGGCCAACCCGAGTGTCGGAAGTTTTCAAACCGCCCGAGGGCCTCCGACATGGCTTAACGACTGTTATCTTATGATAACAACCGGGACCGACGGCTTTACGTGCCCTCCGAAGCACGGAAACGCTCAAGAAATTTTTGCCACTAGCGGTCACCCATCCAAATCTACCATTATCTTAACGTAATTAATATACATACTTACATTGATCGGTACCAAATTTCAGCTTTCTAATATTGTTTGTTTGTAAGCAATGCCGCGGACAGACGGACAGACATGGCAAACTTATAGGTAAGGGTTCCTTGTCATTTAGTACGAAACCCCAAAAATATATACTTTTAAACTAAAGTAAGAAACTCGAGCATTATACATACTATAATTTTCCCACACATTCTGGGTATTTGCTTAAGCAATATTGTTGGCAACACTGGCTGATTTTGTGGTTACAAATTTTTTTAGTTTGTTTTGTTAATAACTTACGGAAAAATAAAAGAAATCAGTGATTAAATGACAAGCTTACTTGTGCAAGGTGATCCCTTTATGTTTTTTAACTGAACTACTATTGTTCTTGCAACTTTTAACAGCACACAAAGGCATTTTTAATATTCTTTATCAACTCCCGTTGTCCGTATGACTCGAGTGCGGTCCGGCGCCGGAATGACACCGATTGTGTCAATGTGTGGGTGTTTACTTGTACGAATAGAGAGGTAGAATTCCGATGGGTGCTTCACTGAATTTGTTCTTGAGATTATGTCTGTATTTTTTTTAGGTCCGTGATGAGCACCAGCTCGTTGCATAAAACTACGGAAAATCCGTGTCCAATTGAAGATAGAACGTTATACTAAGTATTCCCAGTGTATGTAAATGTGTGATAAAATCAACATTTGTATGGGCCATGCGTGAGCATACTTGGAATGACAATAGGTTTGCGTCATTGTCTTCAGAAGCTGGTTGAATTAACAACTGATTCATAATGGAAATTGTTTTGGACGTAAATAGAACGGTTGTTTTAGTGTTTTCCTTATCTAGCTGGTGTGGTAGTCTTTTTGTGGGACACCATGTAGATCAATGATATTTAAAATACATATATGTATAGATACGTTATGTAAGGGATAAATCAAACAAAAAATTTGTTCCGAAAATAGCTTCAACACACGTTTATATTTTGTTTCACTACACCAATCACATTGGTATAATACACGAAGGCATTTTAACGCTGTATGTAAAATGTCAAGCACTTCTGACATCAAAAAAATCGTGCGTATCGTCTTGTATTGACACAGCGACTACGAGCAGAACGGTCAATTGCCTGTTCTTACGCTCTTCATCGTCGGCGCGCTAGTGACATATCTGCCGTTTTGTTACATCATAATATCATTGATGTAGATGCGCATGCGTTAGCGTTAAATTCATTCCTGTGAGCAACAAGGTAAAGCTGCTTTTAGTAATATAGGTACCGATGTTTATTCGTGACGGTGAAAGTTACCACAATATAGGATATTGTGAAGTTACCATCAAATTGTTGTCATCAATTTCCATACTCCTTTACATCTTCTTCACAGCATGAAACTAGTATAAATTTAAAAATTAAAAACCCGCTTGCTGTCAAAAAATCTATACCTTTTTGAAGATGTATACCTTTTTGAAAATGAAATCCTTATGTTGAGCTTTTTAATTTGACGTCCATATTGCGTTATTCGATTTATTTTTATTTTTTGATACTTCAAACAATGGCATCTCACAGCCACCATATTTGTTTTTTTTATTTCACTTATCTAAGAACACTTGGGTTATCAAGACGAATCTAATGATATCTTAATTATATGAATCAGTTCAGGGGTTTGGAAGATACGAGGTAATAAAGAATATTACATACGTACAAGATACGCAAGAAAAACGGTAAGTAAAAAAAGTAAGTAAAAAAAGTAACGGTCATGCCGTTACTTGGCAGTCGAGTAAAAAAGAAATGCCTGAAAGACCTTCAATTACCTACGAAATTCCAACGAGATGGGAATTACCTATTATTTTTAGCCCAGTAATGTTGTCCATCTATCTCGCTTTATCGCGCGTTAAAAATATGTCTCTTTCATATCTATAGTATCATTGACTCTGGCAAGTATTGTAATATTAATGGTTTTCCTTGGCCTTCCTTATGACATTTAACACACTTTATGAATATAAGGTCGGTTGCAGATTGGTGATGTTTAGTTTTAATTGCTATGACATAACTTCGTGAGAGACTGATTGAAAATAAAAAATAAATAAAATGTGTGCAATTCACACGTGGTAGAAGTGAAACCTCCAAAATTTTTGTTTTCAAGATAATGAGACGAATGTAAAATTACGGGAAGATGATAAATATAGGTTTCACTACTCCACTCCACTCCGCTCCGCCCCGCCCCGCTCCGCTCCGCTCCCCTACCCCTCACTCCCCTACCCTACCCCTGTACAATGCTTCCTATCTCACTTTAGAATTTATGTGTTTGTCTCTTTTTACTGGACAGTTTCGTTTCATAAAATTTCAAGTCACCCCCGTACTAAAGAAGTTTTCACTTCAACAATGCCTTATGTAACTTTAAACTATAATTGAGAAGACTAAACGTATTAACTGTAATGAGTACTCACGATTTTAGGAAGGATAGACCATTCGGGATATTTCACACAAATGTTCTTCAAAAGTAACAAACAATTAACTTTTTAACACAAAACATTTTACAAATCGATTTAGAGGTACTGTGTGACTGACTGAAGTATTTCTATTGCTCGTTCGAGTAGACCACAGTTGAGTGTTGACCAGTCGACATTGGCTTAATTTTCACGTGTTTACTCGTGGGTATAAATCACGTGTAGTATATGTTAGAGATGTACATGTTATACAGCACAATAGTGCGTTACACGTCAGTGAAAAATTCATCAAAATCGATTAAGCCGTTCCTGAGATTTTAAGCGGAAAGAGATTCACAAACAAATTATTTTACTGATATGATATTTGTTTTGGTCGCTGATATTTCGATCCAGTTGAATGGAAAAAGTTAAGTGAATATTTGCAAAATTTCTTGAGCGTTCCCGTGCTTGAGGGCACGTAAAGCCATCGGTCTCGGTTGTTATCGTAAGATAACAGTCGTTAGACAAGTCGGAGGCCCGGGTGGCATGAAAACTTCAGACACTCGGGTTGGCCTCTAACCCCTCCACCAATCCGCACTGGGGCAGCGTGGTGGAGTATGCTCTAGACCTCCTCAAGAGGAGAGAACCGCTCTCAGCCGAGCTTCAGAGAAAGCCAATTTTAAGTCTGAGCAAAGATCGAATTCCTACGTGACAAATCCAGTTTTTCGTGAGTTGATAGCGAGCATGCAAAAATCAGAACTTTTATTATTATTCATGTAGTGGTGGAATGCTCTAGGCTTATTCAGTTATGAGAAGTTCTGATATTGAGAACTGCCCACTTCCTTGTGGACCATTAATTAACCGATTTCAAAAAAGGAGGAGGTATTCAATTCGACTGTATTTTTTATTTTTGTTACCTCAGAACTTTCGACTGGGTGAACCGATTTTGATGATTCTTTTTTTAATAAAAAAACTGGTGCTTCTCTTATGGTCCCACTTAAAGAGCTAGATCTGATAGTTGTTTCTGAGTTTATTTTGAAGTCGGTAATTTTTTCTTGGTAAAATTCATTTATAATATTATTATGTTATAAGGTTGAAGAGCTTAATAGCTATCTCCTTGAAATCTATTGGACCTCTGTAAGGTACAATATCTAAATACGCCATTGTATCATCATCACGCACGCGATGCTAAATTGTGTAAGAATTCAATTATCACCATGACATTGCAAAGAATGGTGTAGAAATCTGCTTACCTGAAAGACCTCCATGGTTCTCGAAGTTGTGAATTCTATTGATTTACACTTGACCTAGATATTATAAACTACAATGTGAAGTCTCCGATAAATATAGTTATGGAAATAAACCTTCTAAATCAAGCCAAGCCTTAAAGTAGACAGTTTAAATTCTTTTCATCCAGATGCGAAATATAATTAAGGATTTTTTGCTACGTTTATGCGCGTCTATGGGTTTTTAAATCAAATATTTGCGTTTAAAAGCAAATAGTTGAGCCATTAGCTCATTAAGGTCTTCGCGCACACACGACGTTGAATCTACTCCGATGTCTTCAAATTCATTAAACAAAGTCATTAATACAGGAAAATATCATTATTATACAAACGGTAATTTTTTGGCATTTACTCGCAGAAGTTTACATAAGGAGCGTTTCCATCGAAATTGTAATCAATTTCTGTATTCCAATATTTTGCTACGCGCCTAAAAATCTCCTCCAAATGAAAACAAATCGCCAAAAATTTGGGGGACATTTTACTTGTCAACTATCTTCACCAAGTGTTGGCAAAACATATTCGAACGACGACGGCATTATGCCGCTTACTTCGGCCTTCCACGTGATAGACATGTTGGTCCAACTTTTGTTTCCAATGCTGTATCCGCTCAATCTACCAAGAATGTGAAGATTACGGCCAAAAGCCGAAACAATCCCCATTATTTGTTGCTCTCACACGGACTTTGTCACCAATACTTGGTAACAAACTTCGCCAACTTTTGTTTGGTCTCCACCAAACATGACCCAGCATAATGTGTGAAGACCTTAAACCAACGAAAACCAGTTCGAACATCAGTCCGGTTGCCACGAGGTCAATAGGCTGCTAGAAGGTCGTGCAAAACTATTGACTAACTGGTTGGTAGGATGGTAGGGCGTGTTGGGAAATTTATGGTAATTGGTGTCATTGGATGGGGGCGTAGGCGCGGAGGGACGAGGCGGCCCGCGAGCTGAGGAGCAGGTTTAAATTACACTCTAGGGGTAGGGCAGACAAGACTGCTTGAAGTCGGTTTTGCAGCGTTTCTGTCACTAAATGTAACACGTGTGAAACGTAAATGAAACGTCGGAGTAACGAAAAAAACATAAACGTGTACCTACTTATGTACGCGCGTGAGAAGTTATACTTCTTGGGCATCATTAAATAAATATTTGACACCAGCTGTCTTGGCGAACTTCGTATCGCCTAATAATCAGTGAATGTACTTTGTTGTTACTTTTAACTTTTATAGTTTTGGTAGGTTTAACAAATCAGAGACCATTAAATTCCCTCTCCCTCTTCCATTTTTTTCTTTTGATGTACGGTACCCTAACAATATCTGCTTACACTGTTGAGGAGTTCCTCTGTCTGTGCCTTTCACCGCTGCGGAGATTTCCCTCAAAGAGTAACCTCTAGGCGTGTAATAGGAATTCGCAAATTAAATTAAATCTTTACTCAATATTACGTTGTCAACTAAACTTTAAATAGATACTTTAATATGACGCAAAATATTATTGTGATGGGTTTAAATTTCGCATTTAGTTTTTCTTTTATTTTAAATTATATCATAATTTTATGGCGTTTGTATAATTTTATTGTTTTGTGTTGACATTAAGTGCTAATTATGTACATGGTTCTTTGCTTTTTTGTACTTCTGGTTCCAGCGGCATAATAATCTAGCATAGAGAATTCTATTTTATTATTTATATTTGTTTTCTATTTAGTATTTTTCATTAATTTACATTAACGCCCCAACTCAGAGTCACTAAAGCAAAGCAAAGCAACAACCAATAATTTGTCCCACTGCAGGGCTCGGGGTCTCCTCTCACAATGTGAGGGGTACAGGCCATAGTCTACCACGCTGGCCAAGTGCGGATTGGCAGACTTCACACACCATTGAGAACTTTATGGAGAACTCTCCGGTGTGCAGGTTTCCTCACGATGTTTTCCTTCACCGAAGCAAGTGATAATTAACGTCTAATACGCACATAATATTTGAAAACCAGAGGTGCGTGCCGGTGCCAGGATTTGAACTCGGGCCCCTCCGTTCGAGAGACCAACGTTCTAACCGCTAGGCTATCACTGCTTACAGCAGTCAGTTTGCAGAGTCACTAACGGTTACTTAAATTGCTCCTTAGTACAGAATTTGTTTGGTGATTATTTACTAAGGAGAGATTAAGTAACCGTTAGTGACTCTGAGTTGGGGCGTTAGAGTTTAGTCCTACTAATGAAGAGTCTCTAAGGATCCGTCCAGATGCGTCCTTTCATATTCACGCGCAGTCCGCGCGCAGGCTACGCGCTATACGTTTTGTACGCGAGTGGTGCAGGAGCTGCGCGCATGCTGCCAAAGCGCTGACCGCGTACGCGTCGCATTCGTTAGATCTAGACGCACCATGCTTTTCGGAACGAGTTAGATTCCATCGATCGCGAAGGAGCGCATTCGCCAGATCTGGGCGCACCATGTGACATGATTAATTCGACGGCTAATGGTTAAGTAGTTGCAGTAGTTGGTATGGATGGGTTGACGGTCACGAATACAAATGAAACCTTCGGTGAAAGTTATTACGCATCGTCCATATTGAGAAGGGTGACACAAGTTGGCTGTGAATGTCATTACTAATTGAACAACATGTTAATGAGCTGACGTTATTTTTTTCCGAATTGACTTCTTTTTTTCTTTCTTCTCTTCTTCTTACTTCTGTTTTAGTAAATAAAGAAATTATAAATAGAATATGGCAAACTAAAGGCGTACCTTCCTTAAATCTCCTAAAGAATACGTCGTCAGTATGTTTATAACTTAATTTTAATTACAAGCACCTGAAACATCTTTTCGTTTTTTCAGGGATTATGCGATTAGGCGAAATTACCGATTTATGGGATGAAGATTTGTTGTTTCATAAATTTCTAAGATATTACATTATTGTAGTAGTTGCACAACACGTCCGTATATTAATGCATTATGTATAGGTAAAACACTAATTTCACCTTTAAACGAAATTATAAGTGCCTACTTTTGTCTATTATGTCTTCTGTGAACGAACCACTAATTACACAAAAAAAAAATGATTCCAACGATATCTATTTGTTACTTAATAATCACTGCAGTTATGTTAATTATGCTGGAAAATAAATAATTAAATAAATTATTAATCATATACATAGACAAAAAAGAAAATTACCGTCACCTTAGCTATCACATAATACATTTATATTCGCTTGGCCGAATGCAGTTGCATAATGAAGGAAAGAATAAAAATCAAAGTTGATTCTCTACCACCCCACACCCTGGTTGATTGGCAAGACTTTAAAAGTAGTTGTAGAGTTGATTAAATTGGTCACTTTGCGGCCCTTTAGATTCTGCTTATTACTATTTTTCCGTAAAGTTGTGGAGGAAATTCAAAAATTCGCTCTTAACCATTCCTGGTGTATTACATAAAATTCATTTAATATGTAATAATAAAATGTAGGAAGAATTCTACTGTCGGTACAAAAGCGGTAGACTCAGACGCCAGTGGCGGCCAATTGAAATACGTGTCTGTGCCCCCAATTTTAAAACAAATCATTTCGCGAGCCGCCGATTGCTTTGGTCGATGGCCCATTTGTGTACCCTAAGTGGAGCGTGATGAATTAGTTTCATATAAAGCATTTGATAATGTTCATCATGATAGTCGTCTAGAAAAATGGTTGACGTTGAAACCACCAAGTGTTGTTGTTAAACAAGGCGTTCCTCAAGGATCAAGTCTGGACCCTTCCAAGTTCCATACCTTCAAACAAAATTCTAGAGACAATTGTTTGATTTCTATCGCTCCTATAAATCTATATGTTATTTTACAACTTATTACATGTAATTATGGTGAATTATGTATATATTGTTATTGCGACATGTAGCTTTTGAGAGACCTGATTGAATGAAATCTTATCTTAATTATATTTTTTTCTTTAGACGATGCAGTTGTATTCAGGTAATTAACAAGCTATTAATCTTAATAATATTATAAATGTGAAAGTTTTTGATAGAGATACCTAGATGTATTAATTTGTTACTCTTTCTCGCAAATAATACCTACTGAATGGATTTTCATAACATTTAACACACAGGTAGATTATGATCTTGAGTAACATATAGTGTACTTATGATCCCGAAAAATGTGGACAGGACCGCGGGAAGCGCTGGTATTAAATAATTTCCATAAAATGTGGGCCCACGTGTGTTCACGGCCCAGGTGGTTGGTACTTTTATAATTAAACAAACAGGTCTTTAAATAAATAACGCTACACACTAATACTAGGATTCTCTAAGACGTCCCACGCTAGGATTCCCTGTATCATGAAAACCATGAACATACACGCACAAACCCAGACCGAGATCAGAAATTCAACCTCATCATTCAAACCGCCTTGCTTGGACGAACCCAGGATCCTTGGCACGATGATCCAGCATGGTAGCCATTGCGGCACATGGGTCGTCTTTACATTGCATGTATTACATTCACGCTCTACAACACGTGGTTTGCGTTGCGGTTTGTTAATTACTGAGATGAGAGGCAAAATTGCAGTGCCGTGTCGTTTGGTGCTTTAAAAGGAAAGAATGCATTGTAGTTATTCTGTCATTAATACGATGGTACTTAAAAAGGAATATTAATTAAATGGGAAATAAGTAATAACTACCAAACTAATTACAATGTTCAAACACAGAAAGATATCTTTATGAGCCGGTACTATACTACTGACAGAATCGGCCCCACTCAGGGTACTGTGATATTGCGCGCTACCGCCATTTTCGATGTTATTTATTAGCCAACTAGTAACCCACAGTAGCTATGCTTTAGTATTTTCATCAAACAGCATCTGGTATATATGAAAAAATATTGCTAAAAATATATTTATTATTAATTTGTCATTAATTAACATAGCACCTAATAGTTCCTTGATTATTACAGAAAAAGATACAAGACAGTAGTTTTAATTCTAACCCAATCCTACTACATCCGCCTATGGAAATTACGATTGAATTCAAAAATTTAAAGCCACAATTCGTCATGTGAATATCGAAGCATTTCAAAAATGCTTCGTTCATTATTCTCGTACTAGGTTTTCTGCCCTATTGTATTGCCCCATAGGTCCTTATGATTAACCAAATCTTTCTCTTGTCCACAGAAATCAGCTGCTAAGCAGCTCTTCAGCAGTAGGGATGAAGGTATGGGGCGCTCACGGCGAGTTCTGCGCACGTCACCAATGGGAGGTGATTGTTGCTACCCTGGCCCTCTTAGCTTGTGCTGCGAGCGTTGAAAGACGTGCCACTGGAACTAGGGCCGAGAGATGTGCAGGCTGGGCTCGAGCCTGCCCTGGGCTTGAAGCAGAGTACCAGGCTGCAGACGCTGTTATCATGACCTTTGTACGCTGTACGGCGCTACTCTACGCCTACTACCAAGTCTCCAACCTCCAGAAGATTGCCTCGAAATATCTTCTCATAATCGCAGGAGTCTTCTCAACATTCGCCAGTTTCATTTTCACGTCAGCCCTCGCCAGTTTGTTTTGGAATGAGTTAGCGAGCATTAAAGATGCTCCATTCCTTTTCCTGTTAGTGGCTGATGTTGCCAGAGGAGCCAGAATGGCGAAGGCTGGCTGGAGTGCGGGAGAAGACCAGGGTAAGAGAGTGGGAAAAGCTCTTTCACTGCTTGGGCCGACTGCAACGCTGGACACTTTACTGGCAGTCCTTCTCGTCGGCGTTGGAGGCGTTTCAGGTGTACCAAGACTAGAGCACATGTGTACCTTCGCTTGCTTAGCGTTGTTGGTTGACTATCTAGTGTTCGTGACCTTTTACCCTGCGTGTTTATCCCTAATAGCGGATTTTGCAGCTGGAAGGAAGGAAATTACATCGGAAAGTCCATTTTCTGAAGCAGATTTGAAGCCTAATCCAGTTGTGCAGAGAGTTAAGATGATTATGGCCGCTGGATTGCTGTGCGTTCATTTAACTAGCAGGTTGCCTTTGACTAGGGATAGTAGAATTATTGAAGGTGCTTTCAACGATGATTTTAAGTCTACATCGCAAGATAGCGTTCTGTTCCAGTCATATATCAAATGGTTTTCAGTAAGCGCCGACTACATAGTCATAGCGACGTTATTGTGCGCATTGATAATAAAATTTGTTTTCTTTGAAGAGCCGCGTAATTGGGTTATTGACATGAACGATTTGACTGTTAAGGAGGTAATTCAACATCCAAAACCAAAGTTTTCTGTTGGCGAATGTAAATCCGAAGCCGACGTTAGCATTCAAACTGATGATATAATCAATTGCGAAGATACTGAATGGCCTACACTATCTCCAAGTTCATCAGTAGCTAGACTGAACACAAAGAAACGTCCTATGGCTGAATGTTTAGAAATATATCGCTCGGAAGGGTTATGCACGTCTCTTAGTGATGAAGAGGTTGTTATGCTTGTAGACCAATCTCATATACCACTTCATGCGCTTGAAAAAGTACTATGCGATCCATTACGTGGTGTCAAGCTGCGTAGACGAATAGTTTCGAAGAAATTCCAAACGGAAAGTGCTTTACAACAACTTCCCTATATTAATTACGACTACAGTAAAGTACTTAATGCTTGTTGCGAAAACGTGATTGGCTATGTGGGTATTCCCGTTGGTTACGCTGGTCCATTAGTTGTTGACGGCAAAGAATATATGATTCCGATGGCTACTACTGAAGGAGCTTTAGTTGCTTCCACAAACAGAGGTGCTAAAGCGATCGGATCTAGGGGTGTTACAAGCGTAGTCGAAGATGTTGGGATGACTAGAGCGCCTGCAGTAAGGCTTCCAAATGTAGTACGTGCCCATGAATGCCGCCAATGGCTTGATAATAAACAAAACTTCGCTTTGATCAAAGAGTCTTTTGATTCTACATCCAGATTCGCCCGTCTGCAAGAAATTCATGTTGGGGTCGATGGTGCTACTCTGTATTTAAGATTTAGAGCTACAACTGGAGACGCTATGGGGATGAACATGGTGTCCAAAGGTGCAGAGAACGCTCTCAGATTATTGAAGGACTTCTTTCCGGACATGGAAGTTATAAGTATTTCAGGAAACTACTGTTCTGACAAGAAGGCAGCTTCTATTAATTGGGTTAAAGGAAGGGGTAAGAGAGTAGTATGTGAAACTATTATTTCAAGTGAGACTTTGAGGAGTGTATTTAAAACTGATGCAAACACCTTGGCCCGTTGCAATAAGATCAAAAATCTGACGGGTTCTGCGTTGGCTGGTTCTATTGGAGGAAATAACGCTCATGCAGCGAACATGGTGACAGCTGTCTTCCTTGCTACGGGTCAGGATCCCGCGCAAAATGTAACGAGCAGCAATTGCTCTACAAGTATGGAAGTATGCGGTGAGAATAAAGATGATTTGTACGTTACCTGTACAATGCCTTGCTTAGAAGTGGGTACAGTAGGTGGAGGCACAGTATTGCCAGCTCAGAGCGCCTGCTTACAAATATTAGGAGTCAAAGGAGCAGGTGAAAGACCTGCTGAGAATTCTGCAAGGTTAGCATCTCTGATATGTGCTACAGTTTTGGCAGGAGAACTCAGTTTAATGGCTGCTTTAGTCAATTCAGATCTCGTTAAATCACATATGAGACATAATCGGTCAGCGATAAATGTGGATAAGGCCGCGAACCACGCACCTATAACATTAAATGTGCCCAAGTCATAACAGACAGATTCTATGTGGTTGTTACTTATGAAGATGAAAAACGAAAGTTTTCGAATTTAACGCTTATGTTAAACGTTCAGAGTGGAAATGTTTCCCTACTTGTAGACTTGAACGGTTGTATTAGAGTCTTTAATATTTCTTGGGCATAGCTTCAGGACTGTGTTGGTAGTTCTTAAAGTGACGTAAAGGCTATTATTTATATTAACTTTTAAGTAGGCTGTTATATTAGGTATTAAACATCGATAAATTATGTGTTATAAGTGGAGACTGGATTTTCCAATGCACATTTTAAACTTGATGATGATGTAAAGGACTGCCCACAATTTAACACTTTACCTTGAATACCTACATCGCATCAAAATATCCAAACATTAGTTGTAGGGACAATGACATAGGTAAAAAATTCATAATATCATTTCCGTAAAATAAAACGGTCTCCAAGTTACTTCTCGAGGAATCCTTTGATTCGAAAGATACTTTGTTACTTACGTATTTTTTTTTTTAAATTCGTGAATAAAAATTACGTTAAAATTTAATGTTATTATTAAATTAACTATAAACATTCTTAATTATGAATTAATGGTTAATAATTTTGTGCAAATTAAATTTGTTTGATAAAATAAAATTAGAAAATAAATGATTTATAAAGAGTTCCTCGGAATGTTATTCGATCAATATTAGCCATTCAAATGTATCGAATGCAATCTATAACTCTCAAAAGTGTTGGTACTTACATATTGTCTATTACTTCCTGTCATAGGAATAAATTTTGTTTCTAAAAAACATGTGACGTGTGTGATGTGTACAACTGTACACTGTGTGTCTCACGGCCTTTTTCTATAACTTGCCTACCTTTTACTGTGGTTAACAATCTGTTGAATTTTTTAATAATGACTTACCTTATTTATGTTACTTAGATAAACGATAGACTCGGAGCAACAGATCAATTTTATGGATACAAATATGTTCAGTCAAAAATGCAGCCACTAAAGTGTTGATCTGTCGGGAGTGATAGATAGATAGTTTATAGAAACGGGTCGTTAGGCGGATAGGCGGACGAATCTAGATGTACGTTGCAATGTGAAATTGTTTCTTTTTTCTTTCAAACCCATGGGCGTAGCCAGGTTTTAGTTTCGGGGGGGGTTCATGTTTCGGGGGGGGGGGGGGGGGGTTGTTTCAAGAAAATATTGTTATTATTAATATTGTTAGGTTATTGTATACTTACAATAACCCTAAAGAAAAGACTTTGTTTTCTCTCACGACGTATGTAGTGCCATCTATTATTAGTCTATGTAGTCAAAAAGTTCAAAAACGTGTTTAATAGAAATAAAGCTCCCAAAAATATGTACGATAGCTCATTCGATTCGGAATGACGTCTAGAAAAATGTTTTTTAAGGGTTTATTAGCACATAAAAATGTCAGTCCTTAACATTTCGGGGGGGGTTTGAACCCCCAAAACCCCCCCCCTGGCTACGCCCATGTTCAAACCCCTTATAACTTTTACACATATCAAAGGACCATTTCATCATTAAATATTTTTTGTAATTTGCAATCAAACGCCTTTGACAAATCCATTAAATAATAATGTAATATAAAATTATTTATAGTTCACAATTATTTCACTGCCAATATTTTTCAAGTGATCGAAAATATTATGACAAGTCTTGGTGTGTGGTTGTAATTGATCGATATTTATAATGGAATCAGATGTTTATAAAATCCTCTTGAAATCAGAGATATCAAGATTGTTTTAAAACTCGACTTCGTCTGGATTGTATTCTTGTTTAAAAATGTACAGATATGTTTGGACATGAATGTGTGGATGGATCTTGTTTTAGTGGTTTATCACTAGATTTGAAATGTTTAATATAATTTAGATTATTTATTGTAGGAATATGACTGGGAGATGAACTGGAAGATATACTTTAATATGAATTATACTTGTTTATAAAATAATATACTAGTTTTTTTTATATAACATTTCATTCGCCCAGCTGGTTCAGGAAACAAAAATAGATTTAAGCCAACCGAACAAAAATCCACTACTTACACAATATTTCACAATATGTACTCTTTTTGTTCCATGGAACTACATACTAGCTCTACACCCGAGTCAACACCTTAAAACAAAATGACAATCATATTTTCCTAAAATATTCCATGACATGACTCCGACAATACTAAATTATTAAATCAAATTAAACCTTCCTTAAACCTCAATATTTAGTACTATATTATACACCGCTATAAACAAATACATATTGAAATGATGTAATTTATAGCATTATTATTTCACATTTACTTGCGGTTAAAATAAATACATTTACAATCAGGGGCGTAGCTAGCTACCGCAAATCAGACGTTTCAATTATGGCGCACCCTCTATAGAGCGTTTCAATTAAGTTCGCTATTATGTTGGTAGCATTGAAATAGGATTTTCCAAATTTAAAATGTTATATAAAATTCAATATTATTATATTATCCTGTAATTTATAATTAATTTAATTATTATTACATATTTTAATTAATTTTACTTTTAATTCTAAAATTTTTAATTTGTATGTAATATTGAAATAATAGATTTTATTTATATTGTCATTACTTTTGATGAACGTGACAACAAGGTTATTATTATCTCCGTATAATTGGTAATTACGGTTTTTGAATCTAGACATCATCAAGTGGAAGGATCCGTGCTTTAGTAGTGGACGGTTAATGGGTTGAAGCCACAAAGCCAATTGAAGTTTGTATAGTCATTGTAGGAAAAAGGAAAATTTACGTATGATATAAAAATAACAACAATTGTTTGTATTATAGTTATTTATAGACCATGGAACGTCAAATGACGTATGGAAACGATATTTCACAACAAAAGATGATATTTTTTCATGAGATGTGCAGATACAATGTCTGACGTCATTCGGTCAGAGAATTCTCTGAAACTATTACGTCATCTTGGCAGCCAAATGTAGAGGAAGGAAATTTCAGCGATGATTTTGTTTCGATATGGATGGTAGGTAGTAGGACCGTTGGAGTAACCTTGATATGTTGATGCCTGATGGTAAATTTTACAAGATGATTAGATGAACGAATCTATCGTTCTTTGGTTTCATGACGTAAACCTTTTTAAACGGTTTTGTTTAGCTTGTCCTGTTTTTTTTTGGTCAAATCTTGCAAGCCTAAGTATAAATAAAAAAGACCTAATAAAATATAGACCTATCCTAAGGAGTTGTTTTACCCATTGTTTTAGTTCTGATGACAATGCATTTTTGTGATAAGCATGACCTGATCGTACACCCAGGTTTGGCAGCAGGCTAGGGAATTCAGGAGTTCCACTCTTTATCTGTAAGTAGGTACAACCCATCATCAGAACCTCACCTAAAGCTGGTGCTTGTCATGTGGTCCCAATTAAAGAGATAGGACGAGCAGTTTTGGAGTACCTACCTAATATTGAAGTCGGTTTTTTTTTTTGTAAAATTCACTATTATCAATCCAGTGTATAAAGCCTAAAATATAAGCACAAGGTTATTGATTCCTCATTTTGTAGTATAAACACACCGTTTTATGAATGATCACCGTCACTAACGCAATCTTAATTCGCAAATTACAGTAAAAACCTTGAATTTAATAAACTTTTGAATGTAATGCTTTTCGTTCGTGGCTTCGAATAAGTGATTTTATGCAATTATACAGAGACCAACATATTATACAGGAAATTTTTTACTGTTTACTGCAAATATTACCCAGTCAGTTATTTAGACCAGCCTTGTTTAGTCTCACTCTCAAGACACCAAATGTAAAAAATATCTGATTGAAAAAAGAAATGGGGTAGGTTTTTAAAGGTAGGCTACTCAGTTTTTAAATTGATACCCTTGTGTCAGCTTTATTTTTACTAATTAGAATAAAAAAACATTAGCGCCCCAACTCGGAGTCACTACCGGTTACTTACCGACTCCTTAATAAAGAATCACCATACAAATTATGTCTTAAAGAACGATTTAAATAACCGTTAGTAACTCTGAGTTGGGGTGTAAGATTGTAAACCAAATAAAATTCGTCGAAATTATACGAAATAAGGAAGGTAAATTTTTGTTCGGTACGAGTTATCTATTACATCCATACTATACTAATATTATAAATGTGAAAGTGTGTTTGTTTGTTTGTTTGTCCGTCTTTCACGTCGCAACAAAGCTGTTAAATGGTATGGTTTTTTGTGTGGAGATAGTGAGGAGGGTGGAGAGTAACGTAGGCTAATTTTTACCGCGGTAAAACATTCCGATGGGAAGATCGATATTTTGGTAGTTGCTAGATATTTAGTTCCGGGTGTTGTTAATAGATGGCATTTGCAAGTTCTGAATCACGCTATCAAATGATACATGTCATAGTGCAACTAAATCTAACTAAGTTAAAGTAAGTAGGATTTGGGAAAAATTGATCTCTACCGCGGGCGAAGCTGCGGGCAAAAGCTAGTATAAATTATAAAATTGAAGTAAGTATGTCTGTTATTTCCAAATAACTAGGAGTTTTTACGAGTGCCCATAGTCATTTACACGATAGGTACTAAAACTCGCACATTAAAAAAAATTGCTGTGTCTTTCTGTTTTTCCAGACTTATCTCTAGAACGTCTAAACCGATCATAATGGGACTTTCACTGGAAGATAGATGAGGTTACAGGGCAACATATAGGCAACCTTTTATCCTGAAATTCCCACGAAATCGGGATTTTTGCTAGGAAAATTTCCACACGAAAGAAATTGCGGGCACAGCTTTTTAATCTTAATTTATATAAATTACGTGTCACGTTGTTGATTTAAATTGTTTTATTTAGTAAATAATTTAATTCACTATGTCTCTGAAATCTCTACTTAATTATCACTGCATTTAATAAAATGCTTAGTAATAGTTACGAACTCTATTCAAATCCCCAAAAAGCCGGAATACCGGGATTTATCTGGAGTCAGTACCGAAAATACCGGTTTTGCTTGAATGATTCGAATAACTTCAGTATTGCGACCCCTATATAAAGTCTGTGCCGTGATGCTTACTTTACTTAATCTGTGACACTCTATATTCCCTACGTTCCACTAGACGATCACAACGATCACGCTCACGACCGCGGTTTTTCCTGTTCCACTAGCTTGTGAGCGTTACAATCATACACCCAAGTGGAACGGGCACTTCGACCCACCCCGTGAGGTGGGTTGTTTTGAGCGTGCCGTGAACTGCCGTGAGCGAAATTAATGACGTCATCAATGACGTTTTCACCGCGACCATGACGACCGTGGTCGCCATGTGGAACGCGTTTTGATCGTTGTGAGCGATGTGAGCGTCTACTGGAACGCAGCCATTCTGAAGTTATACAGTCACTGTCAAGTGTCATGTCATGTCAGTCAGTGGCAGTTAGCCACCTGTCAGATGTCTAAGTTTTGCAATTTAAAAATAAAAGTGACTGAGTAAAAAACAAAAAAGTGATTTAAAACTGACTGCTGAAGAAAACAAGGGTTATAAAATTTATAAGCTTTTTAGCTTTTAATGTAAGGATATTACCGATACATACTATAGTACCAGTACCTTCTTTAATTGAACTGAAGACCGGTTCATAGACGATTATCTATTCATGAAAAGCGAGGCAAATTGGTAAGGATTATTTTAATGTGTTCATCTTATTTTAGGGGCATGGCCAGGGGCTTCGATTGTCCTCGAGTCGGCGCCGTGGCGGCGCGGTGCTATGTTTGTGTTATACAAATTAATGAGGCTATTATGCCAAATCCGTTGTGTTGTCCATCCATGGCACCGTGACACGGAATCCTAGTGGGGCTATGAGTGTTGTAGTTAATTTATTTTTATTTAATGAACTTTTGCAATTCCCTAATATGTATAATTATACAGTACAAACTCTTAATAAAGAAACTTAAGGGATATCGTTATATGAAGTTAAGAATAAAAACAACCAAATTCACAATAATAAAAACAATGATACACATGATCAAGCCATTAAAGAATGTTCAATCCTTTATCACTGGTCGGTGTGAAAGAAAAAGTAAAACCCTTCCAAAATTGACACTTAATGTCAAAGGAAAAATATCGCGAGTTGCGTCAACTCCGTTAAAAAGATCGGTTGAATTCACGACGTTCGTGGAGTTTCCATCTTAAGAAGACCATAACGTTTATGGTGCTGTCCTCCGGCCGTGCCGTGAAAGAAAGAAGCAGTCGTGCGCAGCGCAATCCTGCGACATTGGATGTTAAGGTTGGTGGGTTCTTTCTTACTGATTTTGGTATTGGATTGGACATACTACCAACCTACTGCTTCATACATACATACATACATTCATACAGTCCGCTTACATATATCGAAGGATCGCCCCTGCGATTACCGCACAATTTTTTGTGGCCTTCGAGCCGAACATAGAGTAGGCAATTCATTATTCATTTATTTTATTTGACATAACATATTTAGTTTGCACGTTGCAATGGCTAAAAAGGGTCAGAAGGTTCAGGAAGTGTACGAGGAGTGCATAGGTGATGTTGAATTAAACGTTTTAATCAACAAAAAGCAAAGAATTTTTGAACAATTACAGACAATATCTGACATGTCATTAAATGTAACTGACAGCAATGTTCGTGAAATGTTTCTATTGCGTGTCACGGATATAGATGAGCTACGTTCATCTTTCGAATTATGCATTTTTGAAATTTATAAATGTCAGTTACAAGCTGGTATGAAAACCATATTTCAAAGTCAGGAATTGAATAGTTTTGATGAGTTGTATTTCCGTATAAAATTGATTTCTTCAAAATTACTAGCGAACGTTAAAACTGAAAAAACACAGTCGTGCATCGAATCTAGGCCACGTCTTCCAAAATTGGAGTTGTTTTGTTTCGATGGAAATATTGAAAATTTTAATACCTTTTACGAGACATTCTGTTCGTTGGTTCATAATCAGCCTCAGATACCAAAAATAGATAAATTTCACTATTTACTCTCATGTATCAAAGGTTCCGCTTTGAACATAGTCAAAAGTATTCCGATATCTTCCAATAATTATGATATAGTTTGGCAAGCTTTACTCGACAGGTATCAAGATAACCGAATGTTAGTTGGGAATTATTTAGATAAAATGTTAAACTTTACACCTATTGCGAAGGAATCATCTTTTCAGTTAAATAATTTCATAGAAACCTTTGATAACTCATACAAAGCTATACAATCTCTTAATATTGAAGATTTGAATAGCTACATTCTGTGTCATATAGCATTACGTGCCTTGGATCCATACACTCGTAGGTCATTTGAACAAAGTATCAATCAGAAGTCGATACCAAAATTCTCTGAATTGATTACTTTTGTTACTAATCAAATAAAAGTGTTGGATCATTCTAGTTCTTATGGTGCTAGTACAAGCAACCAAAACGTTGTACAGAATAAACGTCAACCGGATGTAAGTAGGTTTACGGCGCGAACTAGAAATAGTGCACAGAAAAGCTACGCGCATGCATCGTCATCAAACTCAAAAAATAATTTATCTTGTTTGCATTGCGGAGACAATCACATGATATATCGCTGTGCTCAATTTCGTAAATTGAGTGCTTCGCTACGAATCAGCCGTGCTGATGAGTTGAAGTTATGTCATAATTGTCTTAAACCTAATCATACTGTTGAACACTGCAGGAGTGAATTTAAATGCATTATTTGTGAGCGACCACATAACTTATTATTGCATCAGGACGTAACGAAAACGTTTCTCGCTTCCTCTTATGACTCCGGTAATGCATCGATTCCTGTAAGCGCGCCCGCCCAGTCGGGAGGCCCTTCAACTGATAATAATAACAGTTACAGTACGGTTTTGTTGGGTACCGCGATTGTTTATATTTTAGACAACTTTAACGTCTATCAACCATGTCGCGTATTAATTGATTCCGGTGCACAATCCAATTTTATTTCCGCTGCATGCTTACAACGTTTAGGTTTATCTCAACGTAAATGTCCGTTTAGCATTTGCGGATTAGCTGATGGTTTAGTTAAGAACTACGGCATGACGTCATGTAGCTTAAGGCCGCGTCACACTGATAAACCTGTTTTTAATATTGATGCTGTTATTCTTCAGAGAGTAACTTCAGATCTACCTACCATTAAAATTCCTGAGCATATAATAAAACAGTATGATAATTTATTTTTAGCTGATCCTCATTTCTATAAGCAATCGCCAATTGATTTAATTTTAGGCGGTGACGTTTTTCCCCATATTTATAGTGGGAAGAAAATTATCATGGGTCCCAATATGCCAGCCGTGCTGGATAGCATATTTGGGTATATTATCACAGGTAAACTAATTACCCCGTCGACTTGTGACGTCACGGATGTGAACGTTGTAGCGTCTACAACGTTGGTGTCGTACACCACTGATGATCATTTAAATGATACTCTTAAGCGATTTTGGGAAATAGAGTCCTCGCCGTGCGATGTTCCTTTAAATCCCGATGATGAAGTGGCTGAAAAATTATATATTGAGAAACATTATCGTGACGAAAGTGGCCGATATGTTTCACCTATTTTACTAAAGCCAAATCACGAACCGTTAGGTAATTCGTTTGACACAGCCTTTAGGAGACTCACGCATGTCGAGCGCCGACTTGCGCGCTCACCCGAGTTCCAGAAGGCTTATTCTGATTTTCTGAAGGAGTACGAGTCACTGGGACATATGGAGCTATATCGTGGTACGGAGCCGTCTAAATATTTTATACCACATCACTGTGTGTTACGGCCTTCTAGCTCCACAACACCGTTGCGTGTGGTCTTTGATGGATCACAGAAAACTAGTACTGGGGTGTCACTAAATGACAACCTTTTGACCGGCCGTAAATTACTTCCAAATATTTTAAAAATTATTATTAACTTTCGTCTCTACGACGTGTGTTTTACGGCGGACGTGTCAAAAATGTATCGAGCCGTGCTCATCGACCCCGCTGATAGGTGTTATCAACACATATTATGGCGTGATGCACCGTCAGACCCAGTACAAGTTTACGAGCTGAAAACGGTCACTTACGGACTGCGTAGCGCGCCTTACACGGCTATTCGCACGTTGCTTCAACTTGCCCAAGACGAACGGTCAGACTGTAAGGCTTCCCGAGTTCTAGAAGAGGGTGTCTACGTCGATGATTTTTTGTGGTCATGTCAATCTGTAGATGAAGCTTGTACCTTACAAGACGGCTTAATGAGTCTTCTGAAAAAAGGCGGGTTTGAATTACGTAAGTGGGCTAGCAACTGTCCCGAGCTACTGACACGAATGAAATCAGAACAAATAACGCAAATAAATTTTCAAGATGATACGTTATCATCATCCTTAAAAGTCCTGGGATTGACATGGTTGCCCTCATGCGACTTCTTTTCATTTAATTATAATTTAAAAGATAATGACGGAACGAAACGTTCAGTACTTAAGCTGCTTGCTAGTATTTACGATCCGGTTGGTTTTATTTCGCCGTGTACTTTCGTTGCCAAATGTATCATGCAGGATCTTTGGAAACTGAGCCTCGGCTGGAATGACCGTTTACCATACGAATTGTTACAAAAATGGGATAAATTTATCGGTCAATTACCGATTCTTTCACAACTTCGCATTGAGCGACACCTTCTAGTGAATTCGTTTGTAAACGTGCAATTAATCGGTTTCTGTGATGCGTCATCACTGGGTTACGCAGCTTGCATATATCTTCGTAGTACTGACAAGGATGGGAACGTCAAAGTCAAACTATTGACGAGCAAATCTAGAGTTGCTCCATTGAAGCCGTTAATGTCTATCCCTAGGCTTGAACTTATGGCAGCCGTGCTGTTATCGAAGCTAGTTCGTTTTGTCGTACAAAACGTTAAAGATTTTAATTTACCAATAGTTGCCTTTAGCGACTCGAGTGTAGTTTTGTCGTGGCTACAGACTCCGCCATACAAGCTAAAAGTGTTCGTGGCTAACCGTGTTAGCGAGATTGTTGATGTGATTCCGCCCAATTGCTGGTTTCATGTAAACAGTGAGAACAATGCAGCCGACCTCTGTTCTCGAGGCGCGCTGCCTGAACAACTTTTAGCAGTAGCGGACGAATGGTTTAGTGGCCCTGCATGGCTTGCTGGAGATCCGCGTAGTTGGCCAAGAAGTACGTTAATTTTAAAAGAAAATGATATCATTCCAGAACTTAAAACTAACGTAGACACATTCACTTTAATTCTTACAATTTAAATAACTTCAATGATCTTAAACATTCCTTTAATAATATTTCATCGTTTAGTAAACTCGAGCGCGTAACAGCGTGGTGTCTTCGTTTTGTAAATAATTTAAAATGTAAAAAATCTGATCGAACATTTGGTTCACTAAAGTCTTGCGAGTTAAAACAGGGACATGATTTAATTATAAAAGTCATTCAAAATAATTATTTTTATTCTGAAATACAAATGCTAGCAAAGGGAACTCATGTATCATCCCTTCGTAAACTATCTCCCTTTATAGACCCTGATAATTTCCTCAGGGTGGGGGGTCGAATACAACAGTCGGATTTACCGTATAATATAAAACATCCGGCACTATTACCTAAGAAGTGCCACATAACAAATTTAATAATTGATTATTTTCATAAATTGTACATGCATGTAGGACCGCGCACCTTGCAAGGCATTTTGAATAATAAATACTGGATAATAAACGCTCGTAGTGTAATTCGTTCAGTTTTGTCGAAATGTCGGGCTTGTTTTAAATTTCGTCCATACTCCACACAGCCTATGATGGGTACGTTACCTGCAACTAGGCTTAAGGCCAACAAGGTGTTTGACCATGTTGGTTGCGATATTGGTGGTCCATTCTTTATAAAAGAAGGTATGCGGCGAAACGCAAAGGTTACTAAGGCATATTTATGTTTATTTGTATGTTTCTCTACAAAAGCAGTGCACCTAGAGGTGCTCTCAGATTTATCTTGCGAATGTTTTCTGGCCACATTTGATCGTTTTGTGGCACGCCGCGGTCTCTGTACTTGCTTATATTCTGATTGTGGAAAAAACTTTATTGCGGCAGCTAAACATTTAAAAAACGTTACTAATTATTTTAATTCTACATCAAATTCTGATGAAATCCTTTCTGGATTATCCTCGCGAGGCGTCGAATGGCGCACGAACCCGCCTAATGCAGCTTCCATGGGTGGTCTGTGGGAGGCAGGTATAAAATCAGCCAAACATCATCTCTACCGTGTAGTAGGTGATAGGTCCTTGACTTTTGAGGAGTTGAGTACTTTATTTTGTAAAATTGAGGCGATTATGAACTCGCGACCATTATGCTCCCTTTCCAATAATCCTAACGAATTTGAAGTTCTGACTGCGGGTCATTTTTTAATTGGACAGAATTTATTAACTGTTCCGGAATATAATTTTGAAGATGTACAGATGAATCGATTGTCACGTTGGCAATGTATTCAAAAGGCATCACAATCATTTTGGAAGCGATGGTCAAATGATTATTTGCACACTTTACAGCAAAGAGAAAAGTGGTTCACCTCAATTCCAAATGTTAAGAAGGGTGATTTAGTGCTCCTTAAATCTAACTTAACCAAACCGTTACAGTGGCCTCTTGGCAGAATAGAAGAGGTTCACCCTGGTTTTGATAACATTGTACGTGTAGTTACTGTACGCACGCAAACTGGTAGTTTATAAAAGACCAGTAAATAAAATCTGCCCATTGCCATATGCAAACTAAATATTAAATTAGGTTATTAGGTTAGGACTTAGATTAGGCACATACACTCAACTTTTTTACTTAACACTAACAAGTTTCTTTATTTTATTTTGAATTATTTCGTAAATATTCAATAACACAAATTATTAACACACTCATTCTTCACACTTCACACACCGACACTATTAGGAAATCATCACACTGATTTCGGTGGGGGGTATGTTCAATCCTTTATCACTGGTCGGTGTGAAAGAAAAAGTAAAACCCTTCCAAAATTGACACTTAATGTCAAAGGAAAAATATCGCGAGTTGCGTCAACTCCGTTAAAAAGATCGGTTGAATTCACGACGTTCGTGGAGTTTCCATCTTAAGAAGACCATAACGTTTATGGTGCTGTCCTCCGGCCGTGCCGTGAAAGAAAGAAGCAGTCGTGCGCAGCGCAATCCTGCGACATTGGATGTTAAGGTTGGTGGGTTCTTTCTTACTGATTTTGGTATTGGATTGGACATACTACCAACCTACTGCTTCATACATACATACATACATTCATACAGTCCGCTTACATATATCGAAGGATCGCCCCTGCGATTACCGCACAAAGAATAACAAAAGCAAAACGGCTGTTTATGAGCCTCAAAGGCTTTTGTAATCTAATAAGATAACATAAATAACAATATCGATAACAAATATTTATTGTCTAACAATAAGTATGAACACATTTCATAAAGAGTTTAATCAATATTATTGGCAATTTAACTGTAAATAAAACGCTTATTAAATATTTACCTTATTTGAAACTTTAATGCTTGAAATAAGCACTGTTTCCTGCTACGTCTTACCTCTCTTTCTAACATATATTGCTGTCTGGCTCCCATAGTCTTTACTTTAATTTAATAATACAGTGGACCCGCGGTAATCCGGCCCCTGTCTAATCCGGCGCCCCCTGTAATCCGACACGCCTATCAATGTTGATTGTACATAAAAATTGATTCTTTGATTTGTAATTTGTCGGATTACAAGGTACTTTTACTCAAAAAATTCCGGACTATAGAGGGTCATAGGCAATAATAGTAGGCAGTACTCTATAATCCGACAAATTCAATAATCCGACATCGCCCTGCAAAATTTTTGTCGGATTACCGCGGGTCTACTGTAATTAATTTTAATAAATAGTCAACAAGCAAGACAACAAACCACCTGATGGTAAGTGATCACAGTTTAACAGCACTAAAATAAATGACATTATCGATACATTGTGCCAAAAAAGAAGGAAAGAACTGGCTCTGAAGCCTCCAACCTTTTACTGTTCTTTATCTTTTTATTTTATCATTATTTTATCATTAGGCTTTATTTATTAAAGCTTAACTTTTTTTAGTTATTGCACTGTTGATATATGTATACGTTTTGTCGTATTTCATAAGTTTGTGAGAGACTTAAGGTGGCCACACACGGTCGCGCCATTTGGCGTGGCTCCAAATGACATATGTCAAAATGGCGCGATTGGATATACAAATTTTTATATGACGCTATCAGTTTTTCACATTCACGATCAAATTTTGGCTGTATATCACGCCATTTGACGCGATGGACTGACCGTGAGTGGCCACCATAAACCCTGCAAGCCTTCTTTATCTCTGCTTGTTTTATGAATAAGGGAGTGAGATTCTTAGATTTTATTGTTTGTGCTCTGCTACTTCGAATAAATGCTTTTTCTTTCTTTCTTTCAATCATAACGTGATGAATCATTTGAAAGCTGACATAAGCAAGAAAGTGGTTGAAATTGCTTCTTTAGCGATAAGGCCGCCTGTTGTACCTACCATTCTAGCTATACCTTTAAGTTATTACTGTATATTGGTGTACAATGTAGTGAAACACACGCTAGTTGGTTTAACACTGTTTTTATTACGTTACCCTCTCTATGACACAATAATATACCACATACAATAAAGAGTATTGTTGTTGTTGTTGTTGTAGAATAATACCAATAATAATATTACATTTGCCTTTGTAGAAGTCAACCATATACTTACTATATTATTTTGTTTTATTAAAGGTACATCCAGAAGATTCTAGAAAACAAACAAAATGAGTGGAAAAAGATCTGTTCCATCTCTGTCTATAACTAATGCTAAGAGAAGAAAGAGTGGTGAATATCTAACATACTTTCAAAGAACATTGCAGGAATGTGGACTTCTATTGAAAAAACCTACAGAAAAATGTGTAGCTACTAAAGACACGGTTTATATAGTTAGAGACCTCAAGAAGATTCTTCTAGAACATGACGAATACCCACATAATATAGATACATTTATCTCAGAGTTTATTAATGCTTGCAATGATAAAAAAATGCTTGAACATTATCTGTTTCTAAATATTGTCCGTAAAATAAATGATAAAACATATAATGTTGATAACAGTGTTATAAAGCTGCTTCTCAATGTGCCATTTCTACAAACCAAATTAGTGAATTATATTTTTGATAAACTGATGGATATTTTAGACCAACCAGAATTCGGGCCATGGGTAAAAATGACGTTAAAGTCGTTCTCTTACTTGGACACAGTGGAAAGCTCTGAAGAGTTATCTAAGAAACTAATTGATCTACTTGACATCTCCTCTGATAAATTTGTGAGACTCGAAATAATATCAGCTATCCCAGACATTATAGGAGACAGAGAACATGATAATGTCGCTGCCGAATTGAGCAGAATCTTGTCCCATGAACGTTTTTTAATACCATCAATTTTGGATTGCCTGACAAATCTTTGTCTATCCGATTTACAATTTGAACGGCTGCAGAAAGAAACATTAGATCTGATGCAGCCATCGAACGTGGAACACTTTTCAAACTTCGTAAAGTTTTTGCTAACCCCAGGCCGATTAGCCGACAATGAATACGAAAAGACGATCCAAGGTTTACGGAAACAGCTCGGGTGGTGTTCCGAAATTTGCCGCGAAGAAGTCATAGCTACAAGTCAAATTTTGACAGCAAAGGAGATAAGGAATTCCATGCTGTCGTCGCAAACCGTGGCTAAGGCGTGGCTTAAAGTAATCTCCAGCTGCGCCTCCCATACCGACCACAAACCAATCGATATAATATTCTATTTGATCTTAGCTTCCTTATCTGACGAGAAGCTAAAAGTTGTTGAAAATGTAATGAGAAAAGAAATCAAACTGCAGACGTTACAAGAAGATTTACTCAAAGAGGCTTTCAAAACATTCAAACCGATTTTAAAGAAGCATATAATGACATTGATAAGTCTTGCAAATTCTTTATTGAAACCTGGCGCTGACCCTTCAGTTGAAGCTTTTGGGGCTCAAATGCACATGGTAATGTTTTCTGAGCTCAATGAATGTCGCCCCCTGATAGTACATGAATTGCTTCAGTTGGTTCTCACTTGCAAGAAATCTGCTCTGAATACGCTTAATATTTTGAATAATATTACATCTGAAAACATGAAACCACGAAGCAGCCAAATGCTAATGTTACTAGACAGACTGGACGATATGGGTGTAGCGGAAATTAAAGCTGTTATGAACTTAGTTTGTGGACTCGCTTATAGTTTCAAAGATTCGGACATAAGAAACGAGCTCGACATAATCATTAAAAAGGACCTGGGTAGTTCTATTCCTTCGATTAAAAATCAAGGCATACTCGCGGGTGTTCATGCTGTGAAATACCTAATGCGGAGTACTGATAGCGAAGTGCAAATACCAGAAGACGTCACTTTGAATGTGACATCATGCTTCACTGGCGATTTACTCGAAGCGGCCACAATAATCGAGTTGATCCACGACAGCACGGCACAATTTCCGGACATGTTAGCGTTCTTCTATGACGAACTTTACAAAATAATTTATCAAGCCAAAGTTATCAATAAAAGCTTTCTGATGTGGTTAACTTGTGCCTTAACTAATTATTGGCAGGAGAATTTTCTCGTTGATAAAATTGAAAAAGAGTTCATTGGTGATATTAGGCTATCCATGCAGCTTCATTTGAACGATGCTTCGGAAGTGGACGAACTTTGGGCTATCAATATTGCTGGTCTAGCATTGGAAGATAATAAAGATATTAACATCGAAGTATTGTCCTCGCTGTTCCAAATTGTTAGAGTGTTACACTACAAAAAGGAGAACGGCGATTTGTCTGATATAGATGCATTGCTTGGATGTCCGATCGTAATGCCGATTGTAGATATCGATGAAATAGCCGATCTAAGTGATTCGACGGCAAGAAAAATTCTAAAATGTCATGTGCTATGCGTGAATTGGATTCGCGAATTGCTTAATGCATTTGTATCGCAAGAAGACGTTGTTCTTAAACCAAAGATTCTCAGTAGAATCGCGCAACTAATGGAATTAGAGAAAACTATTGATAAGATAAGGGATAAGGGAAATAAATCTGAAAATGATGACACGACGATAGCAGGGACTGCTAAATCACAGCAAACACAAATCACGCAAATTACGAAAAATAAACTTGCTGCCAACAATAACATACAATACAGGCCTTTAGATTTAACTCTGATTCATGTAATACAGTATGATTTGAGTCCAATTCACATGAGCGACACAAATATGACATTCGAAATATTAACCTATATTTTAAGTTACATAAATGTAAACTTAGAGAAGGTATTGTTACCGAAAATAAAAAAGAAGACGTTTTTGTCGAAAGACACTACAGAAATTTATAATTATTCGGAAGCTGAGAAACAGGCGCTAGCGGTAAAGAAGATACTACCCAAACTCATGGATCATCTAGATAAAGTAGTTTCGTTTTTGGATAGTTATGTTATTGAGGAGGATTCCATGGACACATCAGATATTATGGCAAGCTTATTCTGTCTCGAACACATATATGACCTTCTTACTATATATTTTAGTTGGATTGGATTTAAAAATAGAAATGTACCTTTGTTGACAAGTTCCTTGCAAATAGTGGCGAGAGTAGAAGACGATAAGAAGACGATAGAAGACGAAGTTCTGCTAGAAGAATTGCTTACCGCAATAGCCAAGGCGTTCCAAAAACATGAGAAACATACGATTACCATATCTTCAGCTGCGTCTCTGATGCAGTTCATGAAGGCTCTTCAGGAGTTCTCGAAAGGTCCAGAATTACGGACAATTTTAAAGGACATGGCATTAAAGTTTTTGTCAAAACAATGGAAGACAATGGACCACCAACTCCAAAAAGGACTATATTACAATCAGTATTTAGATAGCTTGACTAAAGTGTATTTGGGCAACAATAAATTAGCAGATCTGAAAGACATAATTACTTCCCTGGTCGATGAAGTAGAGAATCTACGTGATAAAGCGAGCGTTTTACAAACTTTGAAAAGCATAAGTAAAAGCAATTTTCACATTTTATTTAAAAATTTGGGGATTGTTCTGTCTGACAAAATTAAATTGCAAGTTAATGGTGGCTTCACAAATGAGGAACTGATAGAAATGTGGAAAACGGTTTCTTTTATTCATAAGCAAATGTCAACCATAGTGATTACTGTGGCGAATAAATATACGTCTTCAAGTTTCTTGAAACAATCCATTCCTATTTTGACATTGTTGAAGTCTAAAGGATTGCCCATTCTAAAGATAGCATTTCATGAAAACCGTGAAACTATATTGGAAATATTAAAAGATTTTCAAACTTCCACGGAATGTTTGCAGACAATATGCTCGGTATCGAATGATACAATTCTAATGCAGAAGATACCTACCATGGAGGAATTGTTGACAAATTTTGTTTATAATACGAAAGATTTATTGATGACAAATGATTGCTCGGACGCTCTCAAAATGTTTAATGTGAGGTATGTACCGAAGCCTCAGAAAAAAACTAAGAGAGGCGGACAAGAACCAGTAATTGCTGATGAAACGATTGAAGATATCGATGATGATTTTCCGGAAGATGAGGGAAACTACGTTAGTGTGTATGATGATGTAGGCATAAGTGATCTGTTATAAAACATGTTTTTATAATTATTTTATATTAAGTACTAGCTGACTCGGCGAACGTTGTTCTGCCAAAAATTTAGGAGTGGACCACCCTTAACATTTAGGGGGATGAAAAATAGATGTTGTCCGATTCTCCACCCTAGCCGATATGCACGCAAAGATTCACGAAAATCGGGCGAGCCGTTTCGGAGGAGTTCAACTTCAAAAAAGCGTGACACGAGAATTTTATATATTAGATATAATATAAGTAGTGGATACCTGGCGTGGTCCACTACGCTAAAAAGTTTTCTGATGAGAATGACAGATCAGTGGTTCTTTGTTGACGTTGATGCGCAATCTTTACATATTATCTTCAAATTGTTGTATGGGAAAAGTCGAAAATCGACTTTATCGATGGACCGATGGTGCCTTATGTATTGTTTTAGTAATCTCAAAATAGCTTCGGATTATTGCCTTTTAAATAAAACCATTTTGAGGCATACTGGTTGGATGGTTTCAGTGTCTATAGAGGTCATCCGTACAAACATTTTTGTATTTTAAATATTATTATTATATATAGGTATATAGATGTTACACGTCTTATCATCTGTTATTAAAATATCATGGAAGATAGAAAATATAATTTTATGACATTATTTCCTTATTATTTTTGTTTCCTTGCTACCTTATTTTATTGAATGCAGTATTTTCATTTTGTTAACTATTGCCAAGTATCCAGTGGCGTAGCTAGCCCTAAGGAGGCCCCATATCAATATTTGTTGTGGGGCCTCCTCAACGTCAGCTGTCAAACTATAGCGGTCGTAGGCCGCTGAAAAGCTTTTTTTTGGGAGTGTTAGTGGGGGCCCTGTATAATTGATACGGTGGTAGCTACGCCCCTGCAAGTATCCGACAATTATTAACAAACAGACTGCATATCTGATAGTAAGCGGCCATTCAACTTGTAGGGCGCATCCATATTGGACATAAAAGTGGAAAAGGATCCTTGTATGGACATTACCATCTGGATTGAAGGACCCATTTTTTTTTCTTTGCATAGCTTTAGACTTGCAGAGAATTAGTTAAAATAAGTCAAAAAGCAAGCACCATTTTCCATTTTAGGACATTGTTACTAGGACTAAGAAATATCTAAATCGGATGCTTGACATGATAGTCATAAAGGGAATTGTCAATACTTTTGTGTCAATGAAATGCACCCTAATTTTCGAATTTAGTTCAGATTTTTCAACTTGCTAGAAAATGATATTACAGATTTATCGCAGTTGAGCCCTCACTCCAGACATTTATGTACTGAGAGCCCTAGTTAAACATAGGTTTAAATGAAGACTAGATCCCCCTAATCTATGAATGAAGAAATACATAAATGTCTTGATCACCTCACAGTTGAACTAGGCACTATTATTGACAGAGTTCTTCAGTACCCTAGCAAAATCACAAGGTTCCAAATAAATAAAAAACAGATTATTATAAATATAATAATATTTATTCATCTCACAAATCATACAAATTAAACAAGATTGGATCACCGACGCTCTCATCTATTTACACGTGTACACTTAGTCGAGATCTAAGACTACACAACCAGTTATGTACACCAAACCCAGTTACATATGCAGTAGGAATTGCTCGAAACCATGAAAATATAACAGTTTTTAATGACGTATACAACACGTCTTGCCTCTACCGTGGTTGGATATAGACTAATGACTGCAAGTACCTACTCCATATGTCCTGCGTATTGCAGTGATCTTACGCTAGGGCTGGCCACTAAAACGCGGCGCTATGAGATTAACCTCGCATTGAAGAGAATCCAAGTTAGAGCAATAGTATGCTATTGTTATTCGAGATACAGAAAACACCCTGTATACGCTTGGATTGACTTCAGTTTCTAGAATGTTTCAACACAATAAATCATCCTATATACACATTGAAATTCCTTGGAGCTTGTTTTGAGATATCAGCTATATAAATAGATTTTATCCTGTATCAGGGCTGCCAACTCTTAAAATTAATGTTTGAGCTTTATTTATTTGACAACTTTACATCCTACGGGATTTTAATCTACGTTATATATAAGTAGTACTATATAGTAAAAATAATTTAAATAATTTCTTCAATGACTTTTGACGTGGCAACCCTAATTCTGTATTCGAAGCTGTAACTACACATAAAGGAGGAAAATATTCAATAATTTGACACAATAATCTCAAAGGTAATACAACTGTACATAATTATACAAAGACAACTAATAATTTGACCGTTTCCAAAACCTACAACCATCAAGGCATAATCTATTTATAAAACAATAATAACCAAATTATGTGTAAACACCAAATGTTTCATTCTGAAGTTAATGTTGACAAAACGTTTTGGAATCGGCTTGAATAACAAAATCAAAAATTTAACATAAGGACATCTAAAACACATGTTTCATTATTGACTTGATACATATGGAGTTATGCAAGTATTACATACAGCGGAATTCACCTTAGGCAACAACTGGTCCATAATAGAAGGGTCTCTGAAGGAGACCTATTAACTTATCCCAATCTCTTGATAAAGTTTAAACGGAGTAAAGATGCATTTTAAGGCAAAAATATTCCAAAAACAATATTATGCAGCGCTAAAATTTGTGATATAGTTTTATATGTATGGTAAGTGGCCAAACATTTTACAGCTGAATTTAAAAGGCAAGTAAATATTCAATATCACCGTATGACCTTACAAGTACCGTCAACATTAAAGAGTGAACGTACATATAACCATAAAAAAACGTAATTACTTGCATAACCACATATTAACGGACCATGTAAATAACTTTAAAAAATATGTAAAAGAGTGGTCAAATATATACATTTTGAGACTGGACACAAGTCGAGAATACAACGGTTCATTTATCAGACTCAGCCACACCGAACGTCAGCATTTCAAATCACTCGTATATCATATAATGAATGTACATCAACTGCACTTATCTAAAACTATGAGATCGATTCAACAGTTCTTCACGCACGTTTCTTAACGCGTCCGATGTATCTGTCGCCACGGGGGCGAAGTCCTGGCTACGGGTCGGGGGCGCGGCGCCGTAGCCAGGCGTGGAACCGGGCGCTGCGGGCCGCGTGAAGCCTCGCGTGGGTGCTCCGAGCGCTCCGCAAGCACCCAGCTCGGTACAGCTGCTGCGGTCGCGCCGCCACCAGTCTTATAGTACTTGATAGAGTGCATTCTGAAAATACAAAATTCACAATTGAAAATCATTTATCCATGTTGGTATCACTGATACACTTATACACGTCTTTTTTCTAATCTACCAGCATTTCGGAAAGGTGTTCTGTCATGGAGAAGTGAGAACTCAGCACAGCATAGTGTAGCTTCCCGACATTGAAAGAAATTTTCAAATCGGTTCAGTAGTTTCGGAGTCTATTCAACAACAACAATGAAATGTTTCCTCTTTATAATATTAGTTAGTATAGATAAGAGATATTATTTTGTTATTTTAATATATAAACTTCTCGTATCACGTTTTTTTGAAGTTGAACTCCTCCGAAACGGCTCGACCGATTTTCGTGAATCTTTGCGTGCATATCGGCTAGGGTGGAGAATCGGACATCTATTTTTCATCCCCCTACCCCTAATTTTTTTTTGGCAGAACAACGTTTGCCCGGTCAGCTAGTCTTAATATATATAAATTACGTGTCACGTTGTTTGTCCGCGATGGACTCCTAAACTACTTAACCGATTTTAATCAAATTTGCACACCGTGTGCAGTTTGATCCAACTTGAAAGATAGGATAGCTTATATCTCCAAATAAAAATAAAAAACTTTTGACAGAAAGAAGTCTGTCCGGTCAGCTAGTATTAAATATATTTTAAGTCACCAACCTGAATGATCGTTGAGTCGCGGCGGCTTCCGTCGCCTGGCGACCGTCCGCTCCATCCCCGAGCCGGGCGCCGCGGCGCTCGTGTCCGGCTCGCCGCCGCAGCGCCGCGCGTTCCGCCGCAGGAACACCGGCTTGTTGGCGCGCGCGGCCGCGTCGGGGCGCGCGTAGCGCTCCGCGTACAGCGACCACGCGGCCAGCCGGGAGACCGCCTCGCCCGGGACCGGGGTGCGGCTCGTGCGGCTGCTCGACTGTGGATGGATGGAAGATGGTTGCTTTATTGGCTAGTTTATTTATTTTTTGAAATGAAAACTTCTTTAGTACGGGGGTGACTTGAAATTTTATGAAACGAAACTGTCCAGTTGAGACTGACTTGAGTTGAGTGGAGTGGAGTGCTACAATTATCATCTTCCCGAAATTATTTTCATTTTTCATTCGTCTCATTATCTTGAAATCAAAATTTTTGAAGGTTTCACTTCTAACACGTGTGAATTTTTATTTATTATAAAGGTCTGCCAGTGGTTATTATACTACGTTAACACAATTTCTACTTAAATGTAACTAGGAACTACGATAAGTATATAACCTATTAAGGCAAACGCCACTTGCATAATTTGCATAACTTGTAACTAAATTTTAAGTGAATTAATACGTGTAAACGGACAATTTAATAGTTTAGTATTCAAGTAGACAAGTAATTTAGAAATTTTTCTATTTTCTGTTAACTAGGTGGACTGGGCTTATCACTTAACACGTCTGGACAGGCATTTAGTTAAAATGTAGTAAAATGCTTAAGTAATTTAAGTAAAATTGTATAAACTAAAGAGATTTACGTGTGAACGCGCACTAAAAAACGACTAGCAGAAACCACGTCCGTGTATATTCATCATCATCACCATCCATCTGAACAACACCATCCAGCTGAACGCACCTGGTTGTTGGTGGGCGAGTGCCGTGAGCCGTCGTTGTTGTGGTGGGGCGACGTGCGCCCCTCGCCCGCGCCCTCTAGCAGCTCGAACGTCACCTTGCACTCGTCGCCGCCGTACTGCAACAGAAGGTCAGGTTAGATCGGGAGTTGGTAGTTACCAACAAGTTTATATAGGCGGCAAACTTCGAAGACGTATCTGAAGACGAGTCACTAGGAAAACATGAACGAGGAGGTTTGATTGAACAGTAATACAAATTTTGTTGTCAATGTTGAAGTTAAAGTATCTTAGAGAAGGGATGATGTTAAGTTTGAAAATCATTTTTTTAACGTGACAGCTACATTCCAAACCCACTATGCACACGTTATGTTGAGGTTAGATCGGGAGTTGGTAGTTACCAACAAGTTTATATAGGCGGTAGGCTTCGAGGACGTACCTGAAGACAGTCTGACTAGGAAAACATGATGGACGAGGAGGTTTGATTAAACAGTAATACAAATTTTGTTGTCAATGTTGACTATAAAGTATATTAGAGTAGGGACGATGTTAACTTTGAAAATCATCTTTTTAACGTGACAGCTACATTCCAAACCCACTATGCACACGTTATGTTGAGGTTAGATCGGGAGTTGGTAGTTACCAACAAGTTTATATAGGCGGTAGGCTTCGAGGACGTACCTGAAGACAGTCTGACTAGGAAAACATGATGGACGAGGAGGTTTGATTAAACAGTAATACAAATTTTGTTGTCAATGTTGACTATAAAGTATATTAGAGTAGGGATGATGTTAACTTTGAAAATCATCTTTTTAACGTGACAGCTACATTCCAAACCCACTATGCACACGTTATGTTGAGGTTAGATCGGGAGTTGGTAGTTACCAACAAGTTTATATAGGCGGTAGGCTTCGAGGACGTACCTGAAGACAGTCTGACTAGGAAAACATGATGGACGAGGAGGTTTGATTAAACAGTAATACAAATTTTGTTGTCAATGTTGACTATAAAGTATATTAGAGTAGGGATGATGTTAACTTTGAAAATCATCTTTTTAACGTGACAGCTACATTCCAAACCCACTATGCACACGTTATGTTGAGGTTAGATCGGGAGTTGGTAGTTACCAACAAGTTTATATAGGCGGTAGGCTTCGAGGACGTACCTGAAGACAGTCTGACTAGGAAAACATGATGGACGAGGAGGTTTGATTAAACAGTAATACAAATTTTGTTGTCAATGTTGACTATAAAGTATATTAGAGTAGGGATGATGTTAACTTTGAAAATCATCTTTTTAACGTGACAGCTACATTCCAAACCCACTATGCACACGTTATGTTGAGGTTAGATCGGGAGTTGGTAGTTACCAACAAGTTTATATAGGCGGTAGGCTTCGAGGACGTACCTGAAGACAGTCTGACTAGGAAAACATGATGGACGAGGAGGTTTGATTAAACAGTAATACAAATTTTGTTGTCAATGTTGACTATAAAGTATATTAGAGTAGGGATGATGTTAACTTTGAAAATCATCTTTTTAACGTGACAGCTACATTCCAAACCCACTATGCACACGTTATGTTGAGGTTAGATCGGGAGTTGGTAGTTACCAACAAGTTTATATAGGCGGTAGGCTTCGAGGACGTACCTGAAGACAGTCTGACTAGGAAAACATGATGGACGAGGAGGTTTGATTAAACAGTAATACAAATTTTGTTGTCAATGTTGACTATAAAGTATATTAGAGTAGGGACGATGTTAACTTTGAAAATCATCTTTTTTGGCATGACAACTTCACTCCAAATTCACTGTGCCCACGTTACGTGCGTCACACCACGGAGGATAGAGTAGAAGGAGGGCCATCTCTGTGTATGAAAGTGTCCGTAAAAACGCATCCAATTACAGGTGACGCGGTGTGGTCTACAACAGCTATATTCGAATATCTATTTTTCAGACACTAGCGCCATTCTGGAATGGCCATTATTGGAACCTCTATTTTCAGTAAATAGCTGGACACTTCTTTAACTTTCTCCTTCTACCTCAATACTCCATGTTCCGCATGTACATACATCAGATAAACAAACGGACGGAATGCACGCTACATCTCCACCTCAGTTCGACGACTGTCCGGACGGTCTTAGTAGAAAGAAAGAAATGTTTATTTCACCTAAATTATCCACACCACAACAAATTAAAGCCAAAAAAAAAACATTTACATGTAAGATAGGTAGGTAGGTAGATAGGTGAAAAGGGTTCACGCTCAGCATAATGGTCGCGGAAAAAACCACGGCCGCTGGTTTTCAGAGTGACCCCCAAATTAGTAGCTGTAAGCTCCCGTCAGTCTGGTGGTCTACAGTAGCGTCAGTGACACTCGCAGTGTACGTACCAGTTTGACGAGGAAGGCGGTGTGGTCGCGGCGCAGGTAGCGCGCCGCGCGGCGCACGTACCCCGGCGGGCCGCGCATGCCGCCGCGCGCCGCCAGCTCCGCCGCGCGCCACGACCACGGCTCGCTCACGCAGTGCTGCAGCTACACGCACAGACAGACAGAGATACACGTTAATATCGTTATGTATCGTGACATTCAACTCTGAATAGGATAGTCAGAACTAATGGAAATAGCCGGCAAACGAGCTGACGATCCACCTGATGGTAAGTGGCTATCGTCGCGCAAGGACATCAGCAACACCAAAGTCATCACTAATGCGTTGCAGGCCAAGAAAGAGAGAAGAGAAAGAGAAAGTTTCTTGGTTACATACATAACATTATGATATGTTACGGGTCAAAATGAGTGGGGATAAATTTTCACGTGCCCGTCTCTAAGTGATTTACGGCACCATATGCCGCGAGTCTTCACGAGTAGTATAACTAAAGTATAGTATTATACAAGACATCAGTAGGAAGGCAGCATGCGTGTATCACCACAGACAGTCTGGTAAAGCACATCGCATGGGTTTCATCATAGTCTTAATAACACTATTGCAATGAAATCGATGAATTGTTATCGAATAGGATCTTGTTAGATGGCAAGTATCGATGAAGTCTTAGGTGATAAAGCAAACGATACATTAGTTAAAGCATATTAACTTCCAACTTCTTATTAAAAATATGGTCCTTCGAGCACAAAAAAAATGTTTTCTCCCTCACCTGTCTAACAGCTATAGACACAAGCTTGTCCAACGTGTACGCGGGGTACGCCTTGATGCCGAGCATCTCTCTCGCGGCGTCCTCGTACGCCGCCGGCTCCGTGTTGCCGTCCAGCACCCCCTTCACCAGCTCTAGCAGCGCGCTGTAGTATTGGGCGGGGGATGATGCGTCTGCTGGGAGATCTGAGGGGAGAATGAAATGGTCATACTGATGTTCAGTTGTTGAACTAAGACTATATTTTACTTGACATTTTTATTTTGACAACGGTCTTTTGAAGTCTCTTTTCTTTTGTCGTCAGCAACGCATCGATGATGTCTTCGCTGTTGCTGTTGTTACTGTTGTCCATGAGTAACATAGCCACTTAACAACACTTGGATAGTTATTCATTTGCCGGCTATTTCCATACAATCACTATACTTGTGGTGACATCGCACTATATGCTATACGGTGATGTCATGACCCATGCCGACCTGATTCACGATATATACAACGCTCGGGGCTCGGCCGGTAGGTACCAGAGTGTGACGTCATCTGCCGCTAGTTAGCTACTACAGTGTACTCACTGCTGGGCCGCAGCCGCAGCGCCTGCGCGACGGGCGGCGGCCGCTGCGGCTGGCGCGCCTCGAGCGCGGCGAGGGCGAGCGCCGCGCGGCGCGCCGCCCCCAGCCGCGCGCACAGCGTGCCGTGGAGACGGAGGAACAGGTACCAGGAGGACGTGCACACGAAGCGGGCTTCCTGTGGGAGAAGAGTGGGGTAAATTATAAACTTTTCAGTAAGCCCACAAGTATAAAGGTCTACCTATACACAGATAGAACATCTAGTAGCGGTCTGTAAATGGTGCAGTCATTGTTATATAGATAGATCATTCTATTTAATTTAACGCGTTAGCTGCCATGTCAGGCACCGGTGCCTGACAGACATGGTATCTGTTTAGGCCATGTCAGTCACGGGTGACTGACGCCATTAAATGATCTCAGGGAGCTGTCTAACACGTTCAGCGCGTTTTTCTCTATTAAAATTGACTAACAAGGCCCCAGAAAAAGTATGTTCAGCTTGGCCTAACCTTTTTATATGTAGAACTGGATTTATACATATTATAATTTACATCAATATAAAACCAAAATGAGAAAAAAAGAAAAGTCCGTCATCGAAATTTTGCTTTGGCAGCTAACGTGTTAAAAACATGTTGAATGACAGTGATGAAGAACTATTAGGGCCATCCATAAATTACGTCACACTAATTTCATGACTTTTTGACCCCTCCCCCCGTCCTTGTCACAGCTGGTCAAATTTGTGAGACATCCCCCCTAGTGTGACGTCACATATAATGAAATTTTACACCTAGAAATTATTAAATTAAAACAACAGTTCCGAAATAAGTTGTATTTCCATTAATTGTTTTTTAATATTTACGTATACATACCAATTATTCGATTTTGACGACGAATGTGAGGACGTCACGAAATTTAGCCCTCCCCCCTCCCACCCCTTGTCTCACTACATCGAACTCCCCCCCCCTCCCCTAACATGTGACGTAATTTGTGGATGGCCCCTTATTATTTGTATAGCACTAAATAAAAATTGACGCAAAATCAATGTTAACAACCTCCGCTTCAGTATAAACATTAAACATCGTGATCAAGAGACATCAGTAGGAAGGCAGCATGCGTGTATCACCACAGACAGTCTGTCCAAAGCACATCGCATGGGTTTCATCACAGTCTCATTTATTTATCAATTTATGTCCAATAGGCGCCCCTATGTATGTAATAGTAGTATGTACCTAGTAATGTAAGTGGAATAATAAAAGAAAGCTTTTTATTTCTATCGTTCTTTCACACCCATTGCCTACATCTCCCTACGTTCACTATACTCCGTTTTTTAGACAAGCTTTATGTAGTAGAGTAGAATATAAAATCTTAGCCTTATATTTTTATGGAATTTAAAAAGTAGTAAAAAAAAAAATCTTACAGGGTCTTTTATCTTTATGGAATTTAAAAATAAGGCTGACACAAAATAAATAGAATATCTATTTACTAAAAAATATTTTTTAACTAATTCAAATTAATATTTCAATAAAAAGTACTACCAACATTGACTACCAAAAAGACTCATTTAATTAATTTCAAACATTCTTTTATTTTTATATTAACGTAATTAATTTCAAACAAACTTTCACCCCCATCCCCACCCTATCCCGTTACTCACATTAGGCGGATGATCTCTCAGATCGTCTTCGATCTCCGCCTCCGGTTTCGGCTCGGTCTTGACACTGGCAGTGTCTTCATTGCTGGTGCTGTTGCTGCTGCTGCGTTTCACTGCTGCGTTGCCGCCCACGCCGCTCTCCACTGGATAATGGATATAATAATAGTAATGACGGCAGTACAGTGGTATGCTCGCCTGGTACTTTCGTAACGTTTTAACGCTACACTCATAGCCCCACACTAGGATTCCCGGTGTCGTGAGTGCCATGGACAACACACAAAGACAAGAACACTCACACCCAGACTGAGAACAGAAATTCAAACTCATCATTCAAATTTCTGTCTCGAACCCATTATGCTACGCGGTTGATGCTTTAACATTCCGTAATGTTTACGTTATTATCATTATCAATGTTAAACAATGTATATAGAAAGAAAGTACAGCTATGTACAGTTCGGCCGACGTATCTTGGCGCGTCTGAACATAGGCCCTGCGAACTTTAGCACATGTAAGACAGAGATAGCGACACGAACATGCTAACGTGTGACTGAGACATAATATCCACGTACCGAGCGTTGCCGAATCGCAGACGCGCCAAGATAAGTCGGCCGTACTGTACACGGCAAATAAAGCCATCGATTCCGGTTGTTATCATTAGACAAATGGAAATAGCCGGCAAACGAGCTGACGATCCACGTGATGGTAAGTAGCTATCGTCACCGGACATCAGCAACACCAAAGGCATCACTGATATGTTGCCGGACAAGAAAGAAAGAAGAAAAAGAAAGAAAGAACTGGCTCTCAAGCCCCCAGCCGGAACACGACGAGTCGTTTGGCGGCTGACTCATGCTCAAGGGTGGTAGCTATCCAGGCGAACCCCATGGATAAATAATAATAGTAATAATAATCGTTAAATCCTTTTCAAGGCATAAAATCCTTCGAAATTATAATATTAAGTTGTGTTATGTTATGTGGTAACTTATATCGAAAGGACAACAAATTCAATCAAACAACATAAATGACATGTATCTAAACAACAGAGGGTACTCACGCTTGCCGTCAGTGTTGTTGTTGTTCTTGGGCTTGTTCTCCTTGTCCACCTTGTTGTTCCGGCCGCCATTCTCAGAGTTGTTGTCGGACTCCGACGACTGGAAATATTTTCAATATTCATTAATAAACTATTACTGTGTAATTTAGTAACATATAGATGTTACTAGCTGCCCCGACAGACTTCGTTCTGTCAAAAGTTTTTTTTTTATTAAAACCTTACGTGTGCCATAAGGGAGTTGTAAGCTACCCTATTTTATTGAAATCGGTTAAGTAGCTTAGGAGTCCATTGCGGACAAACAACGTGACACGTAATTTATATATATTAAGATAGAACTCCTTAGGCTACGTCCGCACAGACAGGCGGCTTGATTAGCGCCTAGAGCCTAGTGGTTTGCATTCTGGCTATTTGCCAGGATACAAGGTGGCCGCACTGAGAGGTGGTTTGCGTGATGGGTCACTAGGTGCCTTGGTCATTTTGCTTGTCGGCACGTTGACGAAATGTCACTCTCAAAAATATCTTACAAAATTAATGAAATAAAGGCAACAATTTCTCGTTTCAGCTTTTAGTTTTTGCCATTGACATTCATCAATAATATTATATCCATGACAACCCGACCGTCAATCTCGTTTTTGCTTCAAAAATGCCTAGCGCCTAGTGACAAAAAACCAACACGTTTGTTTACTTCGATACACGCTAAGCAACTATTTAATCACCAAGCGCGCAGTGCGGCCAGCCGCGAACACTCTAGAGCGTTCGTTTTACGAAGCTACTCGCTAGGTGACTAATTAGGCTCTAGGCGCTAAGCAAGCCAACTGTCTGTGCGGACGTAGCCTTACGCTGCTTCTAACATAACCTACAGGTAGTTGGCATCCCATCTCACCTCATGTTTCTCCTGCTTCACAGCGGCCGCCTTGTCGTCCAGGCCGGGCTCCGAGGGGCTCCCGGGGCTCGCCGGCTCGTCTTTATCCTCTGACAACATATACAACTCACTGTCAGTACACAGTTACACACATGTATCCCTACTATCCATATCCATACTAATATTATAAATGTGAAAGTGTGTTTGTTTGTTTGTTTGTCCGTCTTTCACGTTGCAACGAAGCTGTTATATGGTATGGTTTTTGTGTGTGGAGATAGTCAGGATGGTGAAGAGTAACGTAGGCTACTTTTTACCGCGATAAAACATCCCCATGGGAAGATCGATGTTTTGTTAGTTACTAGATATTTTGTTAATAGATGGCGTTAGTAAAATTCATTTGCAAGTTCTGAATCACGCTATCAAATGATACATGTTTACTTCAGTCATAGGCCAACTAAATCTAACTAAGTAAAAGTAAGTAGGATTTGTAAAAAATCGATCTCTACCGCGGGCGAAGCTGCGGGCAAAAGCTAGTAATATTATAAATGTGAAAGTGTGTTTGTTTGTTTGTCCGTCTTTCACGTCGCAACGAAGCAGTTATATGGTATGGTTTTTGTGTGTGGAGATAGTGAGGAGGGTGGAGAGTAACGTAGGCTACTTTTTACCGCGGTAAAACATCGCCTTGAGCCGGGGAGATCGATATTTTGTTAGTTGCTAGATATTTAGTTCCGGATGTTGTCAATAGATGGCGTTAGTACAATTCATTTGCAAGTTCTGAATCCCGGTATCAAATTATACATCTAAGTAAAAGTAAGTAGGATTTGTAAAAAATCGATCGCTACCGCGGGCGAAGCTGCGGGCAAAAGCTAGTAGTAAATACGTCTATGGCGTTACGTTATAGGCATAAAACTGCTTAATTTTTATTACAAATGTGGTACAGTTGAAATACTAAGTCATAATTTGTAAATCGCGGTGACTTTCAAGAGTGAAACGAAACGTTATTGAAACTGTCACCCGTACCATGCTACAGCGAACGGAGTATAACGGTTACTTAAATCGCTCCTTATTACAGAATTTGTATGGAGATTCTTTACTAAGGAGCGATTAAAGTAACCGTTAGCGACTCTGAGTTGGGGCGTTAGTCTACTTTATGTAATGGTAATTCAAATTCAAATTCAAATTATTTATTGCTATCATGTAGTAAAAAAATAAAGGTGGTACATACAATGCTATCCGAACTTACATGTGCCACTTAAGGGCGTTGCAAATTTTTTTATGTCATAATAGAAATGAAAAGTAATTATTTATCTTACATTTAAATCTGATGATGTCAATAAAATTAAATTAATGTCAATAATACATTATAAACCATAATAATATAAAATAACCATCATAAAATAAGAATACATTGTCAACATTATTATAAATTACAATCAAAATTAATTATTATAAATTAAATTAAATAGCCGAAGAATAAATTGTTTAATCAAGTTTGTCAGTTAAATATTCATCTATTGTATAATACACAGACATATATACCTAGAGTAGATGAGGCATGTACCTCGAATTGTATGAAAACCAAGCGTGTCACTTTTTTTGACACAATGTTATGTCACAAGAATATTTTAGTGATTGACATACCTCATCCTAGCAATACCAATACGAAACCGATTTCTTACCGATTCTCAATATCGATAACCGATTATAATCAGTCTGGTTGGTTGTTATTGTACGTATAGGTTATAGTGCTGAATAAAACCAAATAAATAATTTTCTTTTGTTAATATTTTGTTATTAAATATCATTGGGGTGAGTTTGATTATTTATTATAAACACAAATTATAAAATTTATTAATTTTTTATTTAAATTATAAACACGTTTCAAAAATATAAATAAACAGATCAATATCATATTAAATTCCTTACTTCAAAATTTTATGCAAAATAAAAAAAAGAGAATTAATTTAGACCGATTTGAAAAATTCTTTCGATTGATGAAAAACAACCTGGTCAAGAGCTTGTAAGGCCATGCGCAATGTAGGGTTCTATACTTGTAAGTTGATCGATTATTACTCGATAACCTGCAAATATTTCGTAACCGTGTGAATTTTTTCACATGTCGAACTCCACCTTTTTAGCTGGCAGGGGAGACGGAAACTTGAACCAAAATTATCACTTTTATTAGTTTTTTTTTTAAGAAAATTAGCATTTTATAATTTTAGCTCGTTTTCCTTATTAGAATTATTAGTGAAAATGAAATTATTTCACCTATTAGTGAAATTGTTGTATTCATATGACAATAATGTTCTTTAAACCGAACCCATAATACTTTTTTAAATATCTTTGCAACGATACCTTACACTATCTGTATTGGGTAGCCAAGGAAAAAAATCCATCCCCACTTGAACTGCGGTAAATAAATATTTTTAATATTTTATTCTACGTCTTTGTAGTTTTAATAAATAATTATGTACATCCATGCCAAATTACACCTTTCTAGCTCTTAGGTTCTCAGCACTAAGTTGCGAATGGACGGACGTACGGGCGAACAGATATGACGAAACTATAAAAAATACAGTTAGTTAGGTACCTTTGGAATAAAATTTGTGTTACAAAATATATATCTATGAGAATATTTATTTATTCGACGATTCTCAAAATCGATTAGAATCGAGACAAGACAGGGTAAATGAAAAACACTATATACTATATTTGACCGAAAATCGACAATATTGACAGTACCACGAAGTAAAGCGTTACTTAGTAACGATTGATAGTAACGATTGTTGTATTTTCATTGCATGTTCCAACAAAGAAACCCTAAATTTTTTAAACCAAAATGAGCAATGTATTGTGTAGTATGTAGTACATATACTCAGTAAGTGCTCGTCATTGTAAAACGTGGTAAAACCACAATAAACATTAAATTAATTTATTTTAAATAGATAGGAACACAATTTTATAACTAAATTACTTAGCGATGAAAGAAAATGTTTTCTTTATCTTTCCTAACTATATTTGTAGATTTTCTACAGTTTATAACATTAAAATCAGGCATTTTTCGTTATTTCAGTTGACATCTGTTGCCAATAGCAATGAAAGTCCGACTAAATGACACGGCGCCTCATTAGGATTTCAAATCCTAATTGTTACACGTGAATTGTATGAACTTGCCGTGTCTACTCTGGGTATACATGTTTGTGGTATAATAGCATTTTTCTGTTAATATATTTTTTTAGTCTATTTTTAAACCTGGTTACATTAAGCTCTTTTATTTTTTCTGGTAGATGATTGTATAATTTGCAGGCCATACAATATAAACTTTTTTGATAAAAATGTGTTTTTGCGGCTTCATTTGGCACTAGATAATATTTGTTTTTGGTTTTGCGTGGACATCTCGTATGTTTGATATCAAATAGATGTATATTCTCTTTCACAAAAGTACAAACTTCATGTATATACAAAGATGGTAGCGTTAATAGTTTAAGCTCAATAAACAACGGTTTACAGGTATGTCTTTGATTTACACGATATAATGCTCTTACACATTTCTTTTGTAATTTAAATATTCGTATAGTTTGAACAGAATTACCCCAGTGAATAATTCCATATCTCAAATTAGAAAGTACATAACCATGATATGCTATTACTGCGGTTTGTCTTGAAGTATATTCTGTCAACCTTCTCAAAGCAAAAACAAATCGACTGAGTTTACAACTTAAATAATTAATATGTGCCTTCCAATTTAAATAATTGTCTATGATAAGACCTAAAAATCTATGTTCCTTAACTTTTTCAATTACATATATTTCCATCGTATTCTATTTTTAATAATGGCGTTTGCGCTTGATGAAATTGAAATTGTATATATTTTGTTTTATTTAAATTTATTTTTAAATTATTTTCTTCTAGCCATTTTATGTTATTTTTAAATTACTTTAAAAGTGCTAGAAAGTAGTCTTACGGTGAGGCCAAACGAGTGTATATTTTGAGCTGTTAAACTCATTTTGGGTCACCGTGTGGTAAAAACAGGACTTTAGTATGAAATCGAATATGTGACTCATTTTTCACTCACATCTCAAAAAATATGCTTGTTTGGCCTCACTCTTATACTTTGTATAGAGACATCAGTAGGAAGGCAGCATGCGTGTATCACCACAGACAGTCTGGTAAAGCACATCGCATGGGTTTCATCACGGTCTCAAATGTAACACTAACATGTTGTTACAAATCAAAGTAAATTTTGTACTTTAAGTTTATTGCATATTATATTACATCTATAGGTGTGCATTTCTATCAAGTTGTGTCACTGCCTCTTTCTATTATACGAGTAACCGCCCTCGCTTTGCTTCGGTTTTCTTATTTTTTTACACCTTGGGTTACATATATATTGGAGTTTTATTAAGGATCCCTAATTTTTTTGAAAATATAATACAGCCTATGTCACCCGGGGATAGTGTAGCTTCTCGACAGTGAAAGAATTTTTCAAATCGGTTCAGTAGTTTCTGAGCCTATTCAATGCAAACAAACAATCAAATCTTTCCTCTTTATAATATTAGTATAGATTACATCTATAGGTGTGAATTTCTATAAAGGTGTGTCACTGCCTCTTTCATTGTAATATGAGTGTTTGTATGTGACGTGTGTCTGTATGTTTGTATGTTCATCTCACCCTCGTCATCGCTGAGCGGCTGCCGCGGGTGCGCGAGGAGGTCGGGCAAGAAGTGTCTCAGCAGCTGCTTGATGCGCCGCTTCTCCGCCTTGCCGATGCCGGTCTGCCGGCGCGCGTGGTGGATCAACAGCTCGGCCGCGTCGCGGACTATCTTGATCGCTGTTGGGGAGGTGGGGGTTAGATGTGGTTGGAAGAAAGAAAGAAAGAAGAATCAATAATGCTTTGTTAATAAAAATAAGTACGCGCCTGAGAAGTTATACTTCTTTGGCATCAAAAAACAATATTAAAAAAAAAACAATAATAATTATAATTTTGTCAAACTAGCGTTTTTAAAAACGCGCGTGACGTTATTCGAGACCGTCGTTTTTGTGTCACCGTCCGTATTACAAATCTTAAAATTTCACTCTCATTATTTTTTCCATTTATTTCATAACGCGCCTAAAGACGTATAACATAAAAAAAATATTACTAGACTATCTTGATTGCTACAACACATACAGATAAATTTCAGTTAAGATTCACGTATTGTTAAAAACTAAAGGGTTATTTGATAGGATTTCATTATTTTAATAACTTGTGATCCATTGGTTGTATACGTGGTTACGTCAGCAACATTTGCCGACATGAATCCCACATTACTACTCATACGCCCCAACTCAGAGTCATTAACGGTTACTTAAATCACTCCTTACTACAGAATTTGTATGGTGATTCTTTACTAAGGAGCGATTAAAGTAACCGTTAGTGACTGAGTTGGGGCGTTAGAGTTAAGCATTCTATTGGGGAAAGAATTTTCTGAAACGATCCAATACTTTAAGAGTCTATTTCACACGAACAAAAATACAAAAGAGTCGAATTACATTCAACACTTTTATATTGAGACATCAGTAGGAAGGCAGCATGCGTGTATCACCACAGACAATCTGTCAAAGCACATCGCATGGGTTTCATCACCGTCTCTATGTAGTGTTTATTAGCATCGGGTAACTCTGTACATGTCAATAAAATCGAAGTGTCCGACTGTGAGTTTAAAATAACTTTTTTTTCCAAGTGCTTACAGTTATTAACACAATATTAAAACACAAATGTTAAAATTTGTCCGTTTGTCTTTCTGTTTGTCCAGACTAATCTCTGGAATGGCTGAAGAGATTGCATGTAAAGCCATCGGTCTCAGTTGTGAAGATGAAAAAACTTCCTCCACTCGGGTTGGCCACTAACCCCTCCACCAATCCGCACTGGAGCAGCATGGTGGAGTATGCTCTAGGCATACTCAATATGCTCAAGAGGAAATCCATGGGTTGAAACCAGGCTACATACCTTCCTGCCGACTCGTCATCCCGTAATCCACCACCAGGTGCGGCCCTGGTCGTCTCGCAGCGTACGCCGTCTCCACCTCGTTGAACAAAGACTTGGAGCGCATTGCTTTCAAGTCATTCTGTTTGAAGTTGATGCCTTGATGGTCGAGCGACTTGAGGTAGTACTTCTCGTTCTGCTCGCGCCACTGCTTGTTGAAGCCCTAGTGAGAGAGAGATAGCGATAAGTGCCAGTGCCAACTCGCGGTTTTTCATTAAAACAAATTCATTAATTCGTGGCATACCAAGAATAAAATGTATCTTAACTTTATGAATATAAGGTTGAAATTTCAACGAAGCTTATCATCTTGTGGCAAAATAATTAGGTAAATAGCTTAACATGTTAAATTGTAACTTGCGTATATAGGTAGCATTTTACATTGATTATAACACGAACATTCTGTAATATTAAATACGAAACGTTTTTGTTTCATGCCCTATACCTAATTACTTTGCCGACTGTACCTTACGTCGCTGTCTGATTGTACCTAAGCGACATTGATTATAACACGAACATTCTGTAATATTAAATACGAAACGTTTTTGTTTCATGCCCTATACCTAATTACTTTGCCGACTGTACCTTACGTCGCTGTCTGATTGTACCTAAGCGACATTGATTATAACACGAACATTCTGTAATATTAAATACGAAACGTTTTTGTTTCATGCCCTATACCTAATTACTTTGCCGACTGTACCTTACGTCGCTGTCTGATTGTACCTAAGCGACATTGATTATAACACGAACATTCTGTAATATTAAATACGAAACGTTTTTGTTTCATGCCCTATACCTAATTACTTTGCCGACTGTACCTTACGTCGCTGTCTGATTGTACCTAAGCGACATTGATTATAACACGAACATTCTGTAATATTAAATACGAAACGTTTTTGTTTCATGCCCTATACCTAATTACTTTGCCGACTGTACCTTACGTCGCTGTCTGATTGTACCTAAGCGACATTGATTATAACACGAACATTCTGTAATATTAAATACGAAACGTTTTTGTTTCATGCCCTATACCTAATTACTTTGCCGACTGTACCTTACGTCGCTGTCTGATTGTACCTAAGCGACATTGATTATAACACGAACATTCTGTAATATTAAATACGAAACGTTTTTGTTTCATGCCCTATACCTAATTACTTTGCCGACTGTACCTTACGTCGCTGTCTGATTGTACCTAAGCGACATTGATTATAACACGAACATTCTGTAATATTAAATACGAAACGTTTTTGTTTCATGCCCTATACCTAATTACTTTGCCGACTGTACCTTACGTCGCTGTCTGATTGTACCTAAGCGACATTGATTATAACACGAACATTCTGTAATATTAAATACGAAACGTTTTTGTTTCATGCCCTATACCTAATTACTTTGCCGACTGTACCTTACGTCGCTGTCTGATTGTACCTAAGCGACATTGATTATAACACGAACATTCTGTAATATTAAATACGAAACGTTTTTGTTTCATGCCCTATACCTAATTACTTTGCCGACTGTACAAGGTGCGTCGCTATCTAATGGTAAGCGACGGTAAGCGTTGGTAACCGACGATAACCATCGATAAGCGACGATAACGTACCTTCTGCGCCTCCCGCCATTCCTCCTCCTTGGCCTTGAGCCGGCGCAGCACCACCGGGACAGCCACCGCCGGGTTCTTCTTCAGCCCCGCTATGATGTCCACCGACTGGGAAACAACGGCTCTCGTTATAAAACATGTTCAATCAATCAATCATCTTTATTGTTATCATTATTAATAATTTTTTGTCAGTGTACTACTACAGGTAAGGTGGGGATAATTTTTTTTCTCGTCTATCTTGTAGTGTGGGGATTCGTTGAATGCTAATTTTGGTTAAGTCAAGTGTTTTATCAAAAAATATTTCCCACAAACCAAAACTAAATCTTGACTGTCACATATACTTTATATGTCACACAGCTTCTACATCATATAAAAAGCAAAGTTTCATACGCGTTTATTCTAAGTTTTATGCGCCTTCATATTGCTACAGTTTAGTTATAAATACAATCTACGCAAAGCAAATGTCATGTTACATTTTAATATAAATATTTTGTACATTATACATAGATATCAGTGTAGAATAACTACTAAATAGGGCGTTAGCGTAAATAAGTATAAGTAGAACCAAGAGGAATTGTATATGCGTTTGCGTGCGTGTGGGCGTAACTGCGTACTCGCGTTTTTGTGCACGTTAGTTTGTATTGTGAGCGTATTTGATCGAGTGAATGTTACGTGACTGTGGCCGCGTTCCACTAGACGCTCAAAACGCTCACAACGATCAAATTAGTATGATATTTTGATCGTTGTGAGCGTTGTGAGCGTCTAGTGGAACGCGCCCTGTGTATGTCCACTAGCGTGCGTACGCACTCAACGTACAGTATTGTGGATAGTCGGCGCATGCGTGCATGTAACATTGTACGTGTGAGTATCAGTGTTTGTGAGAGTGCGCGCGCACCACTTCTATTTTCTGCGATTAGGGGCCATCCATAAATTATGTCACACGCTAGTGGGGAGGGGGAGGGGAAGTCGATGTAGTGTGACATGGGATGGGAAGGGTTCTTTTCGTGACATCACTTTTTAAAATGGAATAATTGATATGTATAGGTGAATATTATGGAAATAAAACTTATTTGGGAACTGCTGTTTTAATTTAATAATTTCTAGGTGATTTTCATAATGTGACGTCAAACTTAGGGGGGAGGTCTCACAAATGTGACCAGCTGTGACAAGAACGCAGGAAGGGGTCAAAAAGTCATGAATTTAGTGACGTAATTTATAAATGGCCCCTTATGTCGGTATCGTGTGCGTATAAGGTTCCATCTAGCGATCTACAGTACGGCCGACGTATCTTGGCGCGTCTGAACGTCACGCAGAAGGCTGCACAGTAACACAATACGGCGTATTATGTCTCAGTCCCACGTTAGTATGTTCGTGTCGCTATCTCTGTCTCTACAGCGCTAAAGTTCGCAGAGCCTATCAGACACGCCAATTTACATCGGCCATCCTTCACACATCACACGTCATGCGTAGAGCACCACTCGCTCATACCACCTCGTCTATTACTGGGTGAGCGACAACTCGGCAATGCTCCGTACGCGGTGTACTATGTCTCAGTCACACGTTAGTATGTTCGTGTCACTATCTCTGTCTCACAAGCGCTAAAGTTCGCAGAGCCTATCAGACGCGCCAATTTACACGGCCATCCTTCACACGTCACACGTCATGCTCACGTCGGCCATTCTTCACACATCACACGTCACTCGTCATGCGTAGAGCACCACTCGCTCGTACCACCTTGTCACCGTAGATGCGGCGCAGCGCGCGCTGGTGGATGGTGGGCGAGTGGCCGCCGAGGCAGTCGTCGAGCCGGTAGCGCGCCGCGTCGTCCGCCGTCATGCGCGCCAGCTTCTTCTGCACGCCCTCCAGCACGCGGATCGTCGCCGCGTTCGTCTCTATCACCACGTCCAGCTGGGGAAGGAGTAACAATGTATAGTAAAAGGTTGTTCATATTTATATCTAAGGGGCCGTTCAAGTATTACGTAAACACTATAGGGGGGTGGAGGTCTTTGTTTTGCTTATTTTGGATGACATGGGGGTAGGGGAGTCTAGATGATGATTACGTCATTGGTAGTTATTATAATTATAATATAAAAAAATACATTTATAATTGAAAAATGTTTACGTTACCATGGGGGGAGGGGATAAGAGCTTTGCTTACTTTTGCTGAAAAGAGGGATGGGGGGGTAAATAATTGTAATAAATCTGCTTACGTAATATTTGAACGGCCCCTAACTAAGGTTAGTTCATAAGGTAAGTGGTCACCGTCGCAAATGTGCATTGACAGATCCATGCAGATAATGAAGTCTATATACATATATGTATACTAGCAACCCGGACAGACTTTGTTCTGTCAAGTTTTTTTTTTATTAAAACCTTCCGTGAGATGTAAGCTATCCTATCTTTCAAGTTGGATCAAACTGCACACGGTGTGCAAATTTGATCATGTTTCACTAATCTACTTCACTCCGCTCCGCTCCGCTCCCCTACCTTACCCCTGTACAATGCTTCCTATCTCACTTTAGAATTTATGTGTTTGTCTCTTTTTACTGGACAGTTTCGTTTCATAAAATCAAGTCACCCCCGTACTAAAGAAATTTTCACTTCAAAAAGTCTCCACCAAGCGGGCCGGTTTCTGTCGCCTCTAACGACACCCTAGTTCAGCATGGGATTGGCGTCGGTATCCTAAGGTCAATACGACTTAATGGATGGATGGAGGTTTAACCCTTATGCTATCTATTCTTCCTACTAACAACTGTCAACGTCTCACCTCAAACCTCTCGTCCTCACAGCGGTAGATGTACTCTTCGTACTGCGTCTTGCGTGACGTCACGAAGGTGGAGTCTTCGCTCCACGTGGGGAATGACACCCACGTGTCGTTCAGTACCTGCAATCACGGAATCCAGTTAATAACAACTTAATAGTTTAAAAAATAACCGACTTCAAAATAACTCAAAAACAACTAGTCAGATCTCGCTCAAATTTAAGTGGGACATGACAAGCACCAGTTTTCGATTAAAAAAAGAATCATCAAAATCGGTTTACCCAGTCGAAAGTTCTGAGGTAACAAACATAAAAATACAGTCGAATTGAATACCTCCTCCTTTTTTGAAGTCGGTTAAAAATACACGGTTTTACATTGACAATGTAGGTCCTTTTCTAAAGAAAATGGGTTCGCCTGAAGCTACCACCGTCTTGCTAGTCAATCGCCAAACAACTCGCCGTTTTTCTTGTCTTTAGAGTTTTTCTTCTCTATTTCTTGTTCAATGCATCATTGATGCCTTTGGTGTCGCTTACCATCAGGTGGATCGTCAACTCGTTGCCGGTTTTGTCAACTGAACGATATAAACGCATATTTACTAGACTTGCAACGAATATTCGGTTACTATTCGGTATTCGGCCTATTCGGCTGCTTTTATTATATTCGGCCGAATACCGAATATGTAAATATTATTCGGCCGAATACCGAATACTTATGTAATATATTTTGTAATAGGGAGATAATTGGTAAAATGAAAAAAAAAAAACGATTCATTACGTATATATTCATCTTTTCATTTCTCTTATAATGATTTAAGTAGTCATTGGTATAAAACACAGGTACATAATCATCTTCTGTATTAGAAAAGTTAAGGATTCTAAGTTTAGGAGAAGTAAGGAATTATTGTCATAGAAGGGTAGTTATTCATTTCTTTCATAATCATTTAAGTAGCCATTGGTACATAAAACAGGTATATAATCTTTTTTCTATATTAGAAAAGTTAAGAATTTTTCTATGCATTTGAATTATTTTCATAAATAAAATTTAGTAAGGGAAGGTTATGGTGCAGAAAGACTAATTTTTCTGCAGTAGTTTACTTCTTTTTTTCTCGTAGACCAGCTGAAGCTGGGATTCAGAGAAAAGGCACTCTGATTAAACACTACCTCCTGGCGCTGACAAATATTTTGCTGCAATCTTGGTCAAAAACAGAAATTTAAATTTCCTTGCTTGCCACCAAGTATACGGATTGTCATGACGTGATAAATTACTAATACGAAAAGATCAATTTCTGTTGAAACTACATTTTATACCACGCAGAGTAACTGCGGGCGTGCTAGCGGTGAGTAGGTACTAGAGATGGGCTGACAATGAGTACTAGATTTACCGAGTAATCGAATACAGAGTATTATTCGGTTTTACTTTTACGAGTAATTCGGCCGAGTACGAGTACTAAATAAAAGACCGAATACGCCGAGTACCGAGTAATAAACGAGTTCTCGGCGCATCTCTAACAGGTACATTAGAACAAACGAGCGCAAAACAATCACGTCCATACAAGTTTTAGCGCTAATATCCTGCCGAATACTTTTGCCGAATATTCGGCTATTCGGTCAGGGGGCTCGCCGAATATTCAGTATTCGGTATACTGCCGAATATACTATTAGTTGCAAGCCTAATATTTACCAAATATTATAAAGCCACAAGTACAGTAACAACATACCTCCTTGCACAACGGCGTCCTGCCCGAGCAACGCCGCGAGGCCGCCTCGCGAGGCAGCGCGCAGTACGAGGTGCCGAGGCGTTTGCACGTTGTCAGATCTGTTGTTAATGATACATTAAAAATATAAAAAACATACAACAAACAGGATTACAAATATGCCGAGAAATAAAAATTCATAAGTACGACTAACGCAACCTAGAATATTGGGGTGGCCCCATAGATTACCTCCAATAGATACCGCATACAACGCAACTGACGCGCGCCAACAAGTACGTGCATTTGCAAGTCGACGACAATAGTGCCGACCAATACTGACGCGTCAAGTCCAAGTATGAATTAGAAATAGCCAATCACAGCGCATTGTTTTGTCCCCCGCAAGCCGCGCCTTCCGCCAAATTTTGTGAGTTCAAACTCTAAGAAAATTTCCCTTAAGCGGTATCTATTAGGGGTAATCTATGGGTGGCCCGAAATGCGAACCCCAATAATTGCCGGCAAGTCTGTCCGACGCTACAGCAGCCGGTTTTCCTTGACTTGGCTACTAGAATTGAAGGTCTTCACGCAATAATATTGTATGCAATGTATAAAAATAAGTAATTATATTACTACTTGCTGCCTGTAAAGTAGTATAGCTATTACTTTACTATTATCTTTCCGTGAAGCCTGCCTGGCTAGCTACTTCTTTCTTTCTTCTTTGCTTGCCCTGCAACGCATCAGTGATGCCTCTGGTGTCCATGGACGATATCCACTTACCATCAGTTGTCTCGTCAGCTCATACGTCACCACTCACCTATATCCATAGCAGCGTCCCCCTGCGGCCGATCATGGCGCAGCGCCGCACCGAGCGCGCCGAGTGGCTCGTAGCGCGGCTCGTACCTCGGCTCGTAGCGCGCCTCGAGCCGCGGCTTGTCCGGCCGCTCGTAGCCGAGCAGCGAGCCCGTCGACGAGCCGAAGTTGTTGTAGCCTGGTGCATTGATTGAATTGAGAAATAAGTTGTGGAGCAATGTTTCCAAACATGTCCTAGAAATATCCTATAACAATTTATTAATAACAGCTGCAGAGTTCAGTAACATTGTTCAACAGTGGTAATTTTTATTGACCCATTGAACATGCAATAAGTTGTTGGTTGCACAATATGTTATATGTATAAGTTCCATCCATCCATCAGCCCTTGGAGGTCTACTGCTGGACATAGAGCTCCCCTAACTTGCACCACTTCGACCAGTCCTGAGCCTTCTGAATCCAGCGGATGCCCGCTGTCTTCTTCAGGTCGTCAGTCCATCTGGTCGGGGGGCATACTGCGCTCCTTTCTTCTTGAACATTTTATATAAATATCTAGTATAATATATCTAGTATAGTATAATATTATGCAAATTCCATAATTCACCTCTCGCCGCAACCGGCTCTCCACTAGCCGGAGCCGCGTTAGCCGCAACGGCTTGCGGCGCGTGCGTCGCGTGCGGCGTGTGCGGCGGCGACGCGGGCCCCACGAACTCGTGCAGCCACTTCTGTAGCTCCGGGTGGCGGCAGAGGAACGGGCCCGTGACGCACACCAGCTCCGAGGAGGAGATTATCTCGTTCGTGAACAGGAGTAGGCATCTGGGGGAGAGATTACAAGGTGATGAAACATGTGACGACCCTGTAGCCTAGTTGGTAGCGACTCTGCCTGCGAAGCGAGAGGTCTCGGGTTCGATTCCCGGCCGGATATTTATGTGACACAAATATTTGTACTCGGGTGCAGGGTGTGATTGTGATGTGTTATATGTGTCGTCCATGCCACCCGCGACACAGGTAATATAATAACCTACTGCTTTGGTATGAGTGTGTTAGCGTTTCTTTATTCATTTCACTTGGCAGTCACTTCCACCTAGACTATGGGGTCGTCTATATTAATTTATTAAACAAAATCGATATCTCATCAAACCTATCACTCAATAATAACCACTCATACACTGCACTCACCTGAGAAAATTATCATAGACGTGTTGCGACCTGAGCGCCTTGCGTGCTCTGTCAAAGAAGTTGTAATCGTGCGCGGTGGCCAGCTTAGCCGCCTCCGCGTACGACACGTCTCGCAGCGCGGGCGCGCCGCCCGTCGCGCGCGCCTTCTTCGGTGGGGGGGCGCCCGTGTCTGCGGGGAGGGGGGTGAGTTACGTTTGTTCATCCATACTAATCCATACTAATATTATAAATGTGATAGTGTGTTTGTTTGTTTGTTTGTCCGGCTTTCACGTCGCAACGAAGCAGTTATATGGTATGGTTTTTGTGTGTGGAGATAGTGAGGAGGGTGGAGAGTAACGTAGGCTACTTTTTACCGCGGTAAAACATCCAAACAAAGTAAAAGTAAGTAGGATTTGTAATAAATCGATCTCTAGCGCGGGCGAAGCTGCGGGCAAAAATCTAGTACAATATACATATTTAAAGATGTGTTTTATGTCAATAAAAATCTTTAAAATATACCAGCGTGTACAAATGAAACGGTTTTATCTAGACTTGCAACGAATATTCGGTTACTATTCGGTATTCGGCCTATTCGGCAGCTTTTATTATATTCGGCCGAATACCGAATATGTATAAATTATTCGGCCGAATACCGAATACTTATGTAATATATTTTTTTATAGGGAGATAATTGGTAAAATGAAAAAAAAAACGATTCATTACGTATATATTCATCTTTTCATTTCTCTTATAATGATTTAAGTAGTTATTGGTATATAACACAGGTACATAATCATCTTCTGTATTAGAAAAGTTAAGGATTCTATGTATTTGAATTATTGTCATAATCAAAATTTAGAAGGGTAAGGTTTTCATTTATTTTATGATCATTTACTACTGTCATTGGTACATATTAGAAAAGTTAAGAATTTTTTAATGCATTTGAATTATTTTCATAATTAAAATTTAGAAGGGGAAGGTTATGGTGCAGAAAGACTAATATTTCTGCATTTTTAGGAAGGAGTTTACTTCTTTTTTTCTCGTACTCCATCCCAGCTTCAGAGAAAAGGCGCTCTGAATAAACACTACTTCCTGGCGCCGACAAATATTTTGCTACAATCTTGATCAAACACGGAAATTTAAATTTCCTTGCTTGCCACCAAGTATACGGATTGTCATGACGTGATATTACTAATACTAAAGAAAAGATCAATTTCTGTTGAAACTGCATTTTATACCACGCAGAGCAACTGCGGGCGCGCGGGCGGTGAGTAGGTACAGTCGGCCGCAGAAGTAGCTTAACATTATAGTACTTTGTAATAGTAACTGTTTCGACGGTTTCCTAGCAACATCTATGACAAATTCAAGAAATGTAATGTGACAAGGTACTAAAATTTTAAGCTACTTCTGCGGCCGACTGTACATTAGAACAAACGAGCGCGAAACAATCACATCTGTACTTACAAGTTTTGGCACTAAAATCCGGCCGAATACTTTTGCCTAATATTCGGCTATTCGGTCAGGGGGATCGCCGAATATTCGGTATTCGGTATACTGCCGAATATACTATTCGTTGCAAGCCTAGTTTTATCGATTGATCTGGTAGTCAGCAAAAAATTTAGGTATGCAAAGCATGATATTTCATGTTACCAGTGTCTGGGGGAGGGTGGTAAGTTAGATTTATTTATACAATATACATATACTAGCGTGTAAACGGATTTATCGATTGATCTAGTACAGTCAGCAAAAAATTTAGGTATGCGTATAATATTTCATGGTACCATGTTTAATATCACAAAATATTTGTGTTATAATGAATGTTAAATGCTACATTAAACGTAGTAAATGCTTGCTTCACTTCGGTAAACCTTTCTTAAAACCTTTGACATATTTTTTAATTGTGAACCAATTAAAATATCAATTTCCATGTATAGACTGATCAGTCACAGTTTTAATGTATAGATTAAGTAAAGTTTTTGTATCATGCATACCTCTTTTCCTGACAGTACAGCTATTCTATATCATTAGTATAATCAAGTGTAACTCACTAATCTGCGTGGAGGACGAGAAGCTCGGCGACCGCTTCAGGTGGTGGTGCTGCGCCGGCGGCGCGGCCACGCCGCTGGTCGGCGGGTGCTTCGCGATCTGTATCACAATATACAACGTTATAACATTCTAATCCAAGTATAGCATTCTAATGTGAGCTTTAGTGTGCTTGAGTATACATTTTCCGTCAAATCGGGAGTTTAAGCTTCTTCGAGTGAGTAATCGTGTGTATGGGTAAGTATTTGTGTTTGAATCGATCGACGCATTGGACTGTTTCTTATGGGTATTTGTAATTGTGTATCATATATTTTCATGTCTATGTTCGCCTTCGACTAACGCCTTGCATATAATATATCAAGCTTACGCCTGAACTCAGAGTCACTAATGGATCGTTGAATCGCTCCTTAGTACAGAATTTGTATCGTAATTCTTCACTAAGGAGCGATTAATGTAACCATTAGTGACTCTTGAGTTGGGGCGTTAGTCTCACTCAGCTATCTTAGAATGTGTGGTGGTCTTATAAAACAAATCAAATAACTCTTGCCCATCTGTGTATATGAGTATAGACTCCCTCTAAGCTGTTCGGTACAACTCTGAACACGCATATGTATGTGTTGGTGCGTGCGTCTCTCTCTCTCTGTGTCTGTGTGTGTGTGTGTGTGTGTGTGTCAACTGACCGGCGCGTGGTGCAGCAGCGGCAGGTGCGGCGCGTGCGGTGGCGGCGAGCCGCTCGCGAACCGCTCGCCCTCCGCCTCCGCGCGGGACAACTGGGAACACACACACGCCCTCAATATTTATGTACATTTATAAATGCGTCACGTCTGCATGAGGGAAACGGTAAAATACATATATGTAGTAACAAAATGTCTTTAAATTCGAGACTTTGCCATGCATTACATGGTAAATTATCCAGGTTCATTTTATTTAACGCCTGTCTTATTTTTAAATAACAAATGACAATAAAGAGACATTTTTTTTTTACCAAACAATCATAATCATAATCGTTCTTTATTTGTGATCATAGGTATTACTGGTCTTAAAATACATTAAAAGTACTCTATGTTCGGCCCTTTCAGGCATACAAATATTATTAAAAATAAAATAAAATAAAATAATAAACAGTTAAAAAATTTAATTAAATTGTCAGTTAGAAAATCAGGTCGTGTAACAAGGTACCTGCGGCGGCGGCGGCGGCGGCGAGCGCGCGTGCGGCGGCGGGTGCGGCGCGGGCTTGCTGACGGCCTTCGCGTCCGGCAAGAACTGGCCGAACTCCGTCAGCAGGTCGTCCTGGTTCTCGAACAGCTTCGCCACCTGGACGCACACACACACATGTTTGTTCACTTGATTCACGTGTCTAAAGTATTTGTAGAATAACTGCTACTAGCTTAAAGACTACACGTATATTTAAGAATGTGACTTCAACCGTCCAAGAGGGCCTAATCTGTTTTAGTGTGAAGAGTAGAATAGTAATCAAAACTATACTCTTTAATGTTTAAACTCGTAGGTACCAAACGTTTAATTTGAACCTCGGAACGGCTCCCTCTCTTCATCTCTCTCCCAAAACCCTCTCATTACCCCCATCGTACAATGTCCCCTATTTTACTATCCTCACCTTCTCTCTCCAAACCCCTTTCACTTACAGCTCTTTTCTTCTCATAAATAGAAGATTTATCTTGTCTTACCTCCAATACCTATCCACCCCCTTTCTTCATCTCTCTATCCATACCCCCTTTTCTCTCCTTAACCCGAGAGCGGTTATATTTCCCCCTCATACGACAGAGGACCTTACACTAACCCCTTTTCTCTCGCAGCCCCCTTGCTCATGAACCTAACTTCATCCCCACAGCCACTTCCCTCTCTCTCTCTCTCTCTCCCCCTCACCTGCGAGTACACCTCCTGTTCAGTCTGCTGCTTGGCCTGCGGCTCCTTCACGTCGCGGTGGCCGCGCTGGTACGCGTGGAGGATCTCCAGGAACCGCTTGTACTTGTCCGGCTGGCGGGAGAAGCGGGACTGTTGGGGCAGACACGGGGAGACAGGGGTTAGATGTGGTGTGTGAAACATAATCTACATTTTACAAAAAAAAAAATATAAGTAACTTCAGAAAATACTTTTTTTTATGGAAATAGCCGGCAAACGAGCTGACGATTCACCTGATAGTAAGTGGCTATAATCGCCCGGAACACGACGAGTCGTTTGGCGGCTGACTCATGCTCAAGGGTGGTAGCTATACAGACGAACCCCATGGAGAAATAATAATAGTAATAAAGGTATTTAGTGAAACCAGTACAAAAAACATCTCTTTATTCTTTGTAGAATTCCCTATCCCATATTGCTAATTTTATTTTATTTTTATTTATTTATTGAACGCCAACATAAACATTATTTTTAGTACATCATATTCAACAAATACTAAATTATTTTAATGTCATTATAATTATGTATAGGCGTAGACTAGTGGAAGTTGAATTCATTATACAATTCTTTAAATTCGGATGATGAAATATAAAATTAAAATTTATGTAATATTTTTTATTTCCATAATAGCTTGTAAAAACTGTACAATACCTTGATCTTATTGACGTATTCTATGGCGTGGTTGAACTCGACCGGCTGGCCGGCCGCCGCGCCGGGGTGACCGCCGCCGCCGGCCGCGCCTACAGACACACAGACAGACACGGGTTAATATACATAATAATTATAATATTGACGTTTGATATATACGTATAGTTATGGGAAATAAAAGCAAGTTTTACGATAGTAAACGAATTGTTTTAAATAATTTCCCCATCACCGTTTCTGCTCGTTTCTGTTTCCGCGGGTATCCATCTTTTAGTTGTAAGCATCCCGCCAGCACGAACGACGCGGTTTACCTCGTCATTCGTTATGCGTACCGTGAAGGACTGGAATAGCTTGCCTGTGACGTAGGTGTCTTCAAGAAAAGAGTGAATGGGCTTTTACCAAGTTAATATGGTCATCACCTTGGACCACATCTCCACTTCATCAGGTGGGATTGTGGTCAAGCATTAACTTTTCGATGAATTTGAATTTCTGTTCTCGTTTGAGTGTGTTGGTCTTTGACACCAAAGACACAGACAATACGATATAAGTCTGAGTGTAGCGTTAAAGCGTTACTGAAGTACCAGGCGAGCATACCACTGCAGAGGTATGAATGTGTGTGACTCACCGTGCACATGGTGTATCGCGTTGGCCTCGATCTGCTGGTGCGCCTGCGAGATGTGGTGCAGCGTGTTGGCCGGCGCCGCGCTCGCCGACAGGTTGTGGACTATCGCGCTGCTCACCGACCTGGGAGCATCGGAGGAGTTGAAGGTATTTGAGGGGGGAATGGAGATGAGAGAAAATAACAAGCATTGGGGCGGCTTAGAATACTAACCCCAATCCCACGCCGGATGAGTGTCGTAAGAGGCGACTATTACGATTCCCGGAGCCCTATGACATGGAATTCTTCAAAAAAGGTGTAAAAAGAGTTCTCCTTCAGGGCCGGCGTTGCATTGGCGATTCCTCTGGTAGCAATACCATGAGCAATCATGTCCATAGGCGACGGTGACCACTTACCATCAGGTGGCCCGGTTGCTTTTTCGTCAGCCCCTCAGTCTATAAAAAAAGGGTGCGTGTACTTTTGTACGCGCGTGAGAAGTTATACTTCTTTGGCATAAAAAAATGCAAAAAAAAATTCAAAACAAATCAATAAAAAAAATCAAAAAAAGTTTAAAAATAAATTAAAAAAAAAAAATATTCAAAAAAATACAATTAATGAGTCCAAAAGTCGTTCTTATGACACCGTCCGTGTTACAAATCTTAAAATTTCACTTTCATCATTTTTTCCATTTATTTCATAACGCGCCTAAAGAAGTATAACTTCAAATAATAGAACAGTATACTCACTGCGGCACCGGCAACAAATGCACCAGCTGCGGCTGCGGCGGCGCGTGGTGCACCCCCAACATGACGCCCCCGCTCGCCGGGGCGCCCCCCGACACCGGGACCCCCGGGGGACAGCCCAGACCCGTGGGGGAGGGCATTGATACTGACACCTGGGGGGGTTAGATACCAGTAAGCTATAGCAATAATAAACCTATAGCAATGAAACACTAAACATTTTGTACTAAGTGGATCTTGGAGATTTCTCGTCTTTTACAGCTAAGAAAGTAAGAACCACCTCGATAACATCAGCTTTCAAGCAATAACCTTTAACTCCTCTTTTTGCGTCGGGTTAAAAATAGCAACAGTAGTATAACTTCATTCTTAAAATAATCTTTTTTTATGCAAATAACCAACAAACCAGGCAAACGCGCCACTAAGGATAAGTGTTAATTCTCCCATAGAAAATAACAGGAAAGATTCTGGAAGATTCTTATTTTATACGAAAGGATATGCTATCAGATTGGTTCCATATTTTTTAACCGACTGCAAAAAAAGGAGAAGGTTCTCAAATCGACTGTATTTTTTTTATGTGTTACCTCGGAACTTTCGACTGGGCGAACCGATTTTAATGATTCTTTTTTTTAATCGAAAGCTGGTGCTTGTCATGTAGTCCCACATAAGCAAGATCTGACAAGTAGTTTTTGAGTTATCCCTAATTTCGAAGTCGGTTATTTTTTTATTAGAAAGGATATGCTATCAAATTGGTTCCATTTTTTTTCACATTTTTCTGATGATAAAGAAATTAGACCAATTGAAATAACTCTAATAGTCTACGCGATAAGTTCAAAATGGTTGAAATTAGAGATACTGCTCTTAAAAATACGTGCGATAGCTCATTCAAAATGTTTCGGAAGCGTTTACCAGCACGTAAAAAATTGCAAAAGTTATTGACAAAATAAAATTGAAAAAAAAAAGTATTTTGTTTTTGGTAATCACTCCGAAACTATTAATATTTAAGAAATTTTAAAACAAGATTCTTAAAGTAGAGGAAATTTCCAAACAATGACTCGCGACTCTCGGAACTCTATCTCCATTATTTATAACTTTAATTTAACGCTGAAAATGGGTCTCCACGCTGCATTTTTAGGTTGCGCGTGCGGCGTCAAAACCGAGTTCGTCACACTCAATAATTTTTTAAGGTATTAATTATTAATTTAAAAAAATAAAAAAAATATGGTGTATTCGAAACACTTCAAAGAATTTGCTCCCGTAGGAAATTTTGCTTAAAGTTAATTTTTCAACAAGTTAGACGATTGTTAATTAACTAAATTTTCTCGAACTTCCATTTTCATTGTACATTAAAAAAAATGTTTAAGTAATTGTCCTATAAATTTTTCGCTTCGTGGAGCCCTTCTTATATACATGCTTAATGAGATCACGTCATAAAAGTTTAAAAAGTTTTAATACTTTGTGTATAATAATTTTATAATGAATGAGCTATCGCACGTATTTTTAAGAGCAGTATCTCTAATTTCAACCATTTTGAACTTATCGCGTAGACTATAAGCAGATACCTTAAGTAACCTTTAAAGAACATAATGAGCATGAACATGTTAATATTATAATTACACCCAACCCTCACCTGTCCATTGCTCTGCACCTCAATCTTGTACCCGGGGGGCAGGAACGTGTTGAAGCCCACGATCAGCTCCGGGTGGCCCTTGAACAGGTTCGACACGCGAGTGATGACGCCCGGCGTGTCGATACTAGAACGTCGGTCGCTGTTAGATCATATCGCGTGACGGGGTAACCGTTAACACAACGTGGTATGGTACAACACTATTACACACAATATGATATGATATAGCAGAGTGGAGATAATACATAGCGACAGTACTAGGATTGTATGCTGTGTTTGTATGTAATTAATTGGTATTTAATGTAGCATAAGACATTATGTTAAGTAAAGTGTATGTTAAAACTGTTGGTAAATCTAAAAAATTAAACACCACATAATATTGGTATAAGTATAACCTATAAATGTTTGTGTACAAAATAAATAAATAAGCCACTAAAAAAACGAATCTAAAATGGCGGAAATTATCATTCCCCCTCACTCGCACGCTAAAGACAGGAATAACGTGCGAGTGAGAGAGAATGATAATATCCGCCATTTTAGATTCGTTTCTTTAATGGCGCGGCTTATATAACATGATAGCATAGTCAATTGTGGATAAAACAACAGTTCTATTGAACCACATGTTGTTGGTGTATGGTAATTGATGATGGTACACATTTCAACGACATTGTTATGGTATAATATGTTGGATAATGTGGACATAGCACAGTGTAGGAACATAGTGGACACAATATTGATATAAGATGATGACACTGGACATGGATGATATTGAACCAAATGTTATTGATCAAATGTTATTGAGTGTTGTTATATTTGACGAAGATGATAGTGGTACAATATGATAGATAAATAATATGTACCAACAACATGATATTGGTACAATATGATAGATAAATAGGTACAATGTGTTAAAATCGTGGAAAAACAATACAGTGATATTGAAAACAAATGTGATTGTTATCTATGTACAACAAGTATTACAACACAACATATACTCCATTTTTTTAGACGAAAGTTAAATATATTTAGTAAACAAAGTTAGCACTATGTTTTATAGACATATAGATTTAAATTAATTAAAAAAATAATGAATGGTGCACAGAAATTTGTTTTGGCATTAAATATTTAGTTGTCTTTAAATGATTATCATTTTGTGTCCGTTCATACGTATCTTAGTATGTGCCTATGAACGGAAACTTTGAACATGAAAGAAAGAAAAATGCAATGCACTTAAGTTTCATAAAAAAATATAGTTTCAAAAAACTTAAAAACACGCTTTTATAGAAAATCTAACTAAAAAATGAAAAAAAAATAATAGTTTAAAAAAATCTATTTTTAGTAGGATTTTCTATAAAAGCGTGTTTTTAAGTTTTTTTTAACTATTATTTACTTTTAAATTTCAAATAAAGATATAATACAGTTGTTTACTAAATAGAGCCCGACGTAAAAAACGCAGTACAAAGCCGTCGGTCCCGGCTGTTATCGCAAGATAACATTCGTTAAGCCGGCATGAAAACTTCCGGCACTTGGGTTGGCCTCTATCCGCTCCCCCAATCCGTACCCGAGCGTAGTGGATGCTCTAGGCTTCCTCAAGAGGAGACCAGACCCCTGTTTTCCATCGGGCACTCTGGACACGTGCCCAGGGCCCCGTGATCGATAGGGGCCCCCTAGTTTCTACCAGATCACTTAAACGATAACCGATATTTGTTACCGAAAAACTTTTTTATTCGAATAAATCGAACCTAAGTTACTGACTACAATACCAAATTGCTTATTAGCTTTTGCATACATTTAGAGGCTTGCTTATCTACTTTTTTGTTTATTCTAACAAAATGGTGTTCTGTCAATGTCATAGGGGCCCCATTACCCTAATATGCCTAGGGCCTCCAGTAGGTTAAAGACTGTTAAAGCCTTGGAGGAGACCAATGCTCAATAGTGGGCCATGAGTTGAAGCCAAGCCATGATAGCACAATATTGGTACTATGTAGTGGAGAAACAACACAGTGACATCAAATATTATTGATCTGTTTTAATTATCGTTAACGTGATAGCACAGTGGAGAAACAATACAGTGGCATTGAACCAAATGTTGTTGATCTATGTTGATTGATTATACTGATCGTATGAATTAGTAGGTACATGTTGTAGGATAAAGTATTGTTGTAGTAATATTTATGTAGTAGTATGAGTTTGGTAATTAAATTGTTAACCCTACGCATTGTTTTCTTTTTCCTATATTTTGGGAATTGGAAGTTTTGAAACTTCAATGGTTTGTAATTTGGATGTTCTGAGAAGTGGACATTTTGGGTATTTCACTTTATGAGAGTTGGACGTTTTTGGATGTCTTGGAATTCGGACGGTTTAAAAAATGTAATGTTTTAGGATTTGACGTTTTCGGAACTGGTCATTTTGGGAATTGGACGTTTTGGAATATGGATGTTTCGGGATTCGGTCATTTTGGCAATTCGTCATTTTGGGATTTGGTCATTTTGCCAATTCGTCATTTTGGAATTTGGATGTTTTAAAAACATAGATGGTAAGATGGATTAACTTGGATTTTTTTATACAAGATAGTATTTTAATGCTGAGAAAAATATTATGACAATGTTTTTAAGCTATTTATTTGCATCTGTTAGAAGTAATACATAACTTCTTGTTTTTAGCTTTTACCTATGTGTGCAAGTATTTACGTGTTAACCTTGTTTGTCGATGCAATAAAAAACAAAGAAATTATTCACCATAGCCCTATTTATGAGTTTTATTATAGCATAGATTACCAAATCAACTCCCATCCCCATCTTTGCCCTTAAAACTAGTTTACTGCTGTCGCACCATTTTATCTATTGACTAAAATAAATGTTACTACTGTATATTGGTGTGCAATAAAGAATTTTGTTGTTTTTCGAGCTGACAACCCTATTCTAAACATGAATGTTACGTTACGTATCTGTTTACGCGAACAATTAACGCGTAGATCTCCGAGCCGACGGATAATCTCAGCGATTACACAAGGTCGAATCATGCGTATTGCGTACACATCACGTATAGAGAACAAACAGAGTTTATTACCGCCCTAGCTTCGCTAAGGCCCATAAGAAGCCATCCATAAATTACGTCACACGTTACGGGGGGAGGGGGGGGGGGGGGTCGATGTAGTGTGACATTGTGTGACAAGGGGCGGGAGGGGGTCCTAAATTTCGTGACGTCATATTTCAAAATCGCATAATTTGTATGTATAGATGAATCTTAAAACGGCTGTTTTAATTTATTAATTTCTAGGTGTAAAATTTAATAATATGTGACGTCGCAATAGGGGGGGTCTCACAAATGTGACCAACTGTGACAAGGAGAGGGGGGGGGGGGGGGAGGGGTCAAAAAGTCATGAAATTAGTGTAACGTAATTTATGGATGGCCCCTAAGGTAGTACGTGATAACAGAATATTGTGGATTTGTTTTAAGAATGTGTGACATTTGAAGTTATTCGAAGTTTCTTTAGTATCACTGGTCGAAAAAATTTATACATAATAATAATATTACGGAAGAAATAAGTTTATTAAACAGAAAATAAAACATTGGTGCCAATCAAAGCGGAGAAAAGCGTGCAAAAACAACCAATCAGATATGTATCGTTATTTCCACATCTCTCAGATTTTTTTGGATGTAACAAGCCGTCAAACGAGCTGACGATCCACCTGACGGTAAGTGGCTATCGTCATCCATGGACATCAGCGACACCGAAGGAATCAATGATGGCCGGACACGAGATAAAAGAAAGATACAATATCTTTATTATTTGGTTATTTACGCATGTCTCTGTTTTGGTTGCAGGCAGGTTGAATTTCGACCACTAGGCTATTTATAAATACATTTATTACAAAAAATAGGCCATCACCACTGCCAATATAAAATAACCTTTCACCAATACAACCTAAGGTCGATTTTCAACAAAATGGTCAACAAAACGGTACTCACGTCTGACTCTTAAACTCCTTCATGATGTCCAGAAAGTCGTTGTACACTTGCGGCTGCGTGTTGAACTTGTACTTGACCTGGTCGAGGTACGACAACGCGTCTTCGACCTTCAGCCGCTGGAACTGGGCTTGCGGGGGCGCCGGCAGCGGACCGGGCGACTGGCGCCCCATCGCGGCGCCCGGGGGCAGCGACATGGGGCTCTGCTGGCTTACTAGCTGTTGGGATACAATGGAGTTACTGAACTGCAGTTTTGGCTTCCGACATTATTTCTGACAGCTGTCAATATGACACGACCAGTGACAGTGCGGATCTTTTTTGTTTTGTAAATGTTGAATTTAAATAAACAAAAATAAAAAATACAAATCAGAATGATGAATTGTACCAAATCAACGATGAGTTAATTTTAAAATCATATGTATCTAATTCTTACGACGACGATGTCCGCTTTACCATGACGTATCCACTGACGCGCCAAGCGAAGAACCAATTTTGATGCAGTTTTTTTATGTTAGAATGCTGTCGTAATCGAGATGGTTCTTATACGCTATGTTTGGTGTAAATAAAACTGTCTGGGAGTTTATGAAATTTAAAAATTTATCATTCTTTATTTACTAACATTATATGAACACAACTAGGTTATATATATAGTAAATGTGGCGTAGAAGAAATTTGAAACTTTGTTTTTTTTTACCAATTTTTTTATAACCAATCGAAATGGAACATTACCTTAAGCCTAGGCGGCACCTGCGGCGGCTGTTTCGGCGCGGCGTACTGCACCGTGTTGGCCTTCAGGTAGTTGATGACCGCGGGGGCGCCGGCGCGCGTCGGCCCGCGGGCGAAGCCCCCGCCGCCCACTGAGAGCATTGCTGTCGCTCCTGCGGGGAAGGGTAGGGTTAGAGTTGGGGGTAAGGTTGGTGTGATGAGTGTGAAGAAAGTTTTACGCTTGTTGGTCGTGATCCGATTGCAAGGTTCTACCAGTAGTTTCTTTCTTTTTCTTCTCTTTCTTGGCCGGCAACGTGATGCCTTTGGTGTTGCTGATGTCCGTGTGTGACGAATGACGATAGCCACTTACCATCAGATGCATCGTCAGCTCGTTTGCCGGCTATTTCCATTCAAAAAACTGATTGGAGACTTTATTTTGTGACATTTTTTATTAGACCATTTTTTATTTCACCACCCCTTTTTATTTCGTCGGCTATACACATAAAGGGAAGTAGAATATTCTTTTCTATATTACAACTGTTCAAGTTACCTAATATCTGTGGTTGGGCCGACTGTTGGGCCAATGTGTGCATGTTGCTGGCTCCAGCTTGTTGGATCTGAAACAAATGGACCGCATTACATACAGACAAACTACTTGTGGTCAACATATTACTACAGTCACATACAACAGTTACTATAGTGTTACGATTACTATAGTAACTCTAATTTAAAATCAGTTGGGTTAGGTTAGGCTATTTTTGACGATCGAACTGACGAATCTAACTAGTTGGAACAAAGCTTTTTATTTAAGTGGAAAGAGGAACCCCTTGAAGCGGGGGTCCCCTCGACATCTATAACATAGTCACATTGTCACTTGTACAATTTACGATGCTACCAACATAATGGCGAAGTGCAAACTTAGACAAACAAATAGCAATGTCGTTGTCGTTCGTCAAATGAATCATTCATAACAATTTAAGGTAGACTGTATTGCCTAACGGCACGCCACCCCTAGACAAGGGATGACGCTTGCTTGGACAACTCTCTCTATCCCCACATTACTCGGCAGGACTATAACTGGAGACCCGCGAGGAGAGATGGGGAATAGACTACTTGTATCTATAAATAGTACTTTGGCTTTGCTCATTAAAAATATCCGAATTTCATTCTTAAAAAATAATCGACTTCAAAGTTAGGGATAGCTCAAAAACCACTCGTCAGATCTTGCTAAAATTTAAATGGGACCACATGACAAGCACCAGCTTTCGAATATAAAAAGAATCATCAAAATCGTAGTAAGAAGTTGAGGTTACACACAAAAAAATACAGTTGAAATGAGAACCTTGTTTTTGAAGTCGTTTACAAATAATGGTCCTAAGTTAACCTTGACATTTAGCTGTTTTATCAGTCATCTAGTCTTTTTGACTGTTTTCTGAGCAAAGTCAAAGTCTAACGCCCCAACTCAAGAGTCACTAACGGTTACTTCAATCGCTCCTTAGTATAGAATCAACATACAAATTCTGTACTAAGCATTGATTTAAGTAACCGTTAGTGACTCTTGAGTTGGGGCGTAAGTACGCTATATAGATCTCACTCTAATATCTGCATGCATACTAAATAAACATTTATGAACTCACAGGTGCAAATAAAAAAAATTGCAAAAATAATTAAAAACCAAGCATCTAGACAGGATTGTTCACAAGATAATAGTTTAAAAACTAAATACACGGTTTAAATAGTTTCATAGTCTATCAATGTAGAGCCATCCATCTATCCATCAGCTCTTGGAAGGTCCACCGCTGGACATAGGCCTCCCCTATCTTGCGCCACTGACCGGTCCTGAATCAATGTAGTTACTAAAAAAAATGTATAACTGTGCTGTTGACCTTTAAGGAGTCCCCTCGCCTGAAGTCAGACCTGATACAGGTCAGGCTATCACAAAAGTACAATGTCATCAGAACTAAAGTAATATGTAAAAATCCACTGCTTATGATGAAATGAACCCACTTAAAGAGAGAATAAAGCTAAAGTAAACCGTTTAAATCGCATAAGATAGGTGGTACTGTTGAAAAAATTACCATTTGTTTCCACTACACACTATCATCAATGGCTATAGCCACGCCCACCCATGTCACTATAATTATATATTCACTATATACTATATATGACGACCCGTGTGGCGCAATGGTTACCATGCCGGATCGCCGTACCAAGGGTCCTGGGTTCGATTCCCAGCGAGGCAGAAATTTGAATGATGAGTTTGAATTTCTGTTCTCGGTCTGGGTGTAAATGTCCTTGTCCATGTGTGTCGTCCATGGCACCCACGACACAGGGAATCCTAGTGTGGGGCTATGAGTGTGAAGCGTTATTTATTTATTTATTATTTATTTATTTATATGTAGCAAGGCTGCTATGACAATATTATGATTCCCGCTTGTGTGAAAGTGTACATTTTTAAACATCGCCAGCTATTTATAGTACGGAAAGAAATCTGAATCACAGTAAAGGAATAATGAATCATTTCACATACTCTACTACTCGTACACATGTCATACAAAACAAATATGTTAGTTTTATTAATACATCTATCTAATACCTTGAAACAAGCAATTCTTGTACATTATATATAATCTGAGTCTCGGAAACGGCTCCAACGATTTTCGTGAAATTTAGTATGCGGGGGGTTTCGGGGCTGATAAATCGATTTAGCTAGGATTCATTTTTAGAAAATTCGTTTTATCCGTGTTTTCAGGCAATGAAAAACTGCTATAATAGACTCTTCCTGACATCTATTGGCGAGTAGCAACACCAAAGCCACTTCAGTAGATGGCGTTGTTAAGCAACACTAAGCCAATGATTTCCAAAAAACACGATTTACAAAAAAAAAAACATCGATCATCCGGGTACTAGTTTTTTAAATAACGACAAGCCCATCTTGTGTTGACCGTGTCTCTGTGTGGTTCGATTCCCGGCTGAGGCAAACATATGCTAGAAAAATGTTTGTTTGTCGTCTAAATGCTAATGTTCTTAAAATGTCTTCTCTGTGACCTTTGTTATTTCTCAGAATGTCCAATGTCCTAAATCCTACTAATATTATAAATATGAAAGTTAGTATGGATATTTGTTCCTCTTTCACGCAAAAACTAACTGATTTTCATGAGCCCCACCCACAGTTAAACCATGACCCGGAATAAGACATAGGACTTATTATCCCGGTAAAGATGGACAAAGCTACGAAAGAACGCTAATGAAATAATAAATCCCTCCCCAAGCTAACTCATGTTCATTACCCCATTACCCCACCAGTCACAACACTACAACCCACTCTACGTCCTACGTCACGATTCACGGCATCACGTATGTCTGCGCACGCGCACCAGCGCAATACACCCGCCTGTCAACGTCGGGTTATCGTCCGTTATCGCCCGACGGCAAGTAAACAAAGCGCACTGATCAAGGTAACCGCGTAGAGACCGCTTCATACATACTTTAACATTAGTTTTTCAAGAGAAACTTTATTAATTCATAATTATTATAAAATGGAAAGATTTGACTGTTTGTTTGCATGGAATAGGCTCCGAAACTACTGAACCGATTTGAAAAATTCTTTCACTGTCGGGAAGCTATACTATCCCCGGGTGACATAGCTATATTATACTTTCAAAAAAATTTGGGATCCTCAATAAAACTCCAATAATGTAGCCCAAGGTGTAAAAAATAAGAAAACCGAAGCAAAGCGAGGGCGGTTACTCGTTAATTCATAAAATTAATTAGTTTAACTTTAATTTAATAAAAAAAAAAACTATGTGGGAAAGAAGTTTCAATGTGTATGTATGTAACTATGTAGAATACTTTTATTAAATGTGAATAGCAGATCAATGAGCATACGAGCCAGTCTCATAAGTATTAGTAATTTATTAGTTATGAAATAATAACTTATAATATTTAGTAGGTAAGTAATAAATAACGTAAGTAATATCAACAACTAAGAAAAGAGATGCTTAGGGGGGCGTCCATAAATTACGTGAGGTGTTTTTTAAATTTTCTGTCCCTCCCTCCCCCCTGGTGAGATGTCGTGAGATTTTATTCAACCCCTCCCCCAATCTCACGTGAGATTTTAAGGGTGGGTTGTTTCAAACCGTTGGTTAACGTAACATACGTACGTCAAAAAGTAACGATTACGAAAGATGTTTAACGTTCGTTAAATATGAAGTGTTGTTTCATTGCATAAAAAACCGATTGTCAACGTTATAAGGGTTGCCAGTAGAAAGCGACACATGTTTCCAACGAAAATGCTTGGGAGATTTTTTCTGTTATGGCAATATCATCTAAAGAACGTCAAACTGGTTAAATTCTGACACTACGACTGACTTGAAGTGTCAAGAAAGGCAATAATATACACCGTATAGCGATTTCACCATATGGCGCCCGGCTCCCCGCGGCGCGGCGTACACACTTTGAGTTTGGTTTGAATTCAAGTGAAGGATATTTCGTAGTTGTGTTTATTTGTATTTAATTTGGTCCTTTACTATGTCCCAAGTACTTAAGTATACAAAATAAGCTTAACTAATTATTAAACTTTTCGATAGTGCTGTTTCTTACTGTTTTGGACTTCACGTGGTATTTTTTGTTGCGCAGAAAACGTGCAGTTTTGACCAAAATTGAGAAAGATCGCTCGAAAGATGATTGAAAAGTATAAAGAAATATTTTTTACGAAAAAAACTTATATTATTGATATGAGTTTTAATTACTTTTTTCTTTCTTTCCACAGGATTTGTACTCGTATCATCATCAGAACTATCTAATAAAGGCTGCGAATATAGAAAACATAGAAACATAACTCCTAGTAAAAACAGATAATTTTTCGGTACGTCGGCAACTAGAATGAAATGTCGGGAAAAATCGGTAATGATCGATTTGTATAGCGCTTGCCCGCTCTCGGCGCTCTCCGACCAACGAAAGGTCACAGGAGGATGATGTTATGCGAAATGAAGAACAGCAAATAATTATCATTTAGAATTTGGATTTTTTTTTATTAAAGATTTATAATATCATGAAACGGTATTGTTTTAGTAATCGCAATCAAAACATATTTATGATTATTTTCAATTCCTCAAGGTTAAGGTTGGGTCTTACAAATAAAAATATTTTAAAAACCGAACTGAAAACCACAAAATAATAATAATATTGTTTATACCAAAGATGTACGAGTATAAACCATAGACAGGCTTTTCTGAATTAAAAGTGCGCCATAGCGCGGGGATGTGTCTGCAGTAATAAATAAATAAATAATAAATGGTAAGGTGCCGTTAAAATATAACATCCATATTTAATGACGTTTCTAATATATGGACTACGGGTCTGTCACCAAGTGTTACACAAAAATTAGATCTAATATATAAAATTCTCGTGTCACGCTTTTTTGAAGTTGAACTCCTCTGAAACGGCTTGACCGATTTTCGTGAATCTTAGTGTGAATATCGGCTAGGGTGGAGAATCAGACAACATCTTTTTTTCATCCCCCTACCCCTTAAATTTTTTTTGGCAGAACAACGTTTGCTCGGTCAGCTAGTAATAATATAAAAATATAATAGGTAGGCCGATTTCTAAACTGAAAAAAATAATTAAGTATTGCTTGTTATACACTTAATAATATCAATTCAGGCTGCCTTTCATTTCTTTGTGTCTATACTTGAGGGCCTGCATACACGTATTATTTTTCAATTTTGAAGTCTGTTTACCTATAATATTCTATTATTATTTAATTTCTCCGTGTAATCGTTACGGGACCATCTTCGAGCTTTATTGAAACTAACGCACAACAAACACTACAGATACCTATAAAATTTGAAGATATCCCTCGATTTCCGATTTCAGACTCATAGAAGTCATCATTACCTAAATGTATGGAGCATAATTATTGAGAGTTTAATTGATTTGTTTGATGTTTAGGGTCCCAGTTACATTCCTGTCTTTCTAACCTAACTGCCTTTGTCTATTCTAGCCTGCGCTTTGTTTTCTTTGACGTGATAACGTCTATTAAAACGATGAACGCCGGGCGCACGCACGAATAAACATGACTCATTGTCCCGTTCCGCGCGAGCGAGAGCGCGGAACAAGCGATAGAGAGGCACGATCGGTTACGATCGACCGAAGCACTCAATTTTATGTATAAAAGTATGCAATCATTTCATCAATGTTGTGTCATGACGTTGTCACGTTAAACTACCGTCCGTAAACCGACTTTACAGACAACCATTTTTTGGGAACCTATAACCAGACGATTATACACCATGCTGAACAGAGTTTTGAATGTATGATTTTTTATCACAATCAAACAATTACACTATTCAATGTATGTAGCATTATTACAATTATTATAAGTGTTACGTACGGACAAACCAACTGGACATTTGCATATATATAAAGTAAAGAGCTGATTCCGTAAAACTCCGTAAGTAGTAAGTAGGTACACTAAACTTAACATAACTTGAATAACTGTTTTTACAGACAATGATGCCTCCATAACGCATACGCCATTCATTACGTTCGAACAGAAAAGAACGATATTCATTGCGTTTTATTATAACTAAAACATATTTTGTAAGCAACTATCAAGCAATGTATAGGGAAACATGACGGCTGTCAATATTTGTCATTATTTAAATAAAATAATAAAAATCCACGTATTTAGGACAAAATTCATTTGTGAAATGTGATTCTAGTGTTCTTTTGATGAACACCTACACGATTAATACACCATTTCACTTCATACTTCGGCATTTTCGTAGTAAATATCTATAAATGTTGAATGTCTGTTACTACTTCTCTGTGACACGACCAAACAGAGACTGACAGCTCGTCTGGTGTAATTTTTAGGCTCCGCCTACTTTGGTGTACTTTTACGTTGGGTCATTTTCTAGCGTAAGTTAGGTTTCTATGTTTTATATATTCGCAGAATAAAGGCGAATACAAAAAAGAGTCCATAATAATAACTGTTTGACACGCTGTTAGAGAACGAAATGATGTTAATCAGTGGGTAGAGCACCGGTTAACGTAATCGTTATTTTTTGACGTACCTTAAGGCCTCCATTGTGTGAAACAACTCGTTTTTCGGTTTGACGATAGTTAGCGCCATTTTTAACCTTAACGCGTGCGTAAAATGATGGTGAAACAACCCGCCCTAAATGTGGATTTCTTACGTAAACGCGTTAGATTGTTATTGTAAAAAGAAAAAAAAAATTGCTTCGTGCTTTTAATTAGTGAATGATCTTAATCGTATTACGATTACGCTTAAGATAATCTGGATTAAATGGACCAAAATAGTATGATTTTTTTTTGTTTCAATCAGAAAAAAAATTGCGTGATATTTGCCGAGACCCCCCCTCTCTCCAACGTAAGATTAGATGAGATTTGACTCGACCCCCTCCCCCCCTTAAACACCTCACGTAATTTATGGACTTATGGACTTGAGACACCAGGTTTTTGTATTAATAGTCACCGTCGCTCCACGCTCGGTTGTATGAACCTCGCTCTCTGTTTTCTCCTTACTCATGTGATTGTAACCTACAATAGGTATCTCAAGTACAACCTATATATAACCTAGAACACGTTGTTTTATAACTTGTTTTGCTTGTGTAGTGGAGTTACATTTATTTTTAATCCCCGACGAGAAAAGAGGAGTGTTACAACTTTAATGTATAACTATGTATGTGTATGTATGTATGTATATCTGTCATCGTAGCTCCTTGAATTTAGTTTGTTTACCAAGATACCAATAACCAATGTGGTTGAGCTTATCAATGTGGAAACAAAATATTCCATGAGTATGAGTAGTCATTGAATATTTTGTTTGTACTGCTTTATAATTTGGACATAAATGTTTTAATTGCTTCAACTTGTTATCCATCCATCCATTCATCAGCCCATGAAGGTCCACTGTTGGACATAGGCCTCCCCTAACTTACGCCACTCTGACCTGTCCTGAGCTTTCTGAATCCAGCGGATACCCGCTGTCTTCTTTTTTTTTTGCTTATTATAAGCTTTAACAATAAGTTTAATTACAATATATTGTGATCCACGAGAACTACTGCCGACAAACTGCAGTTTGCAGTTTGGCAGACATGTAAAGCATGAAATTGTACTTGTTTGTTTTAATAAATAAATAAAAAAAAGGTCGTCAGTCCACTTGTTAACTAATTTGTAATTGATTGCCGAGTATGCCTTTCAGTGGCATAATTTTTAATATTTGTTGTGGGGCCCCCTCTATGTCAGGTGTCAAATATAAAAGGAGTGCCAACTGTATAGCGGTTGTAGGCCGCTGGCGAGCTTCTTTTTGAGTGTTAGTGGGGGCCCCTATACGCTGGGGTCCCGTATAATTGATACGGCGGTAGCTACGCCCCTGATGCCTTTAACTGGCTTACATTTTGTACGCATCTATCTGTTTTGTCCTTTCTGTCTGTATACAACTAAATGTTTTGATGTTGGTGTTTCAAAATAAATAAAATATTATGGTGAATTATTCAGAGGTCTTTACAACAAGTTTATTACAAAAAACATACAAAAAATCTTATCTTTTCTATTCATAATTTGTCACTCAGTTTAGTTACAAAGCCAGTATCAAAATAAAACAGGCATCACGTTATTCACGTTCCACACACAATACTAAATTACTAACACAATGAGTCATCTCCGTTTGCAACAGTAAGGGAACTTGGAATGGAACCAACCACCCGCCTTATAACGTCTCGGTAAACATCTGCGACGCTTGGTGAGCTCGTCATCGACACTACTACGAGGTATTTCTATTTTTTTTTTGCTACACTCATAGCTCTACACTAGGATTCCCTCTGTCGTGGTTGCCATGGACAACACACCCAGACCGAGAGCAGTTTATACTCATCATTCAAATTTCCACCTCGCTGGGAATCGAACCCAGGACCCAGCGATTGGCACGGCGATCCAGTATGGTATCCATTGCGCCTCACGGGTCGTCAGATTCCACATTCGACTACTACAGGGCGTTTCTAATTGTTGACAGATTCGCAATTCTGTATAGAAATTAGAGTATTCCTCCTCCGTACCTAATCTTTATTCTCTTCATCTTAATAAATAAAAAAATAAAAAAACACTACGTAAAACAACCGCCGAAAAGAAAAATTTTCAAAATGGCGGTACTTGTAGGTATGCCAACTAAGTTCAATGCCCTTTGAAAATTTCTTTCTAAAACTATAATTTATTTATTGTACCTTATGAATGTGCTAGAAATTGTTGAAGTTTTTCTTTTAAATTGACACGTTCTTTTTGTATTGTCACATTTTTCTGACTTTTACAATCTGCTCTGGAATAAATCTGAAAACGTAGTTTTTCTATATATTTTTGTGGTTTAATTTCAACAGGTTATGGGCCCAGATCCGTAATCTAATAGTTAATGTAGTAGGCAAAGTGATATATTTGAGATTAGTTCGCCGGTCATTGTAAAAGTGATACGATCTAAGCTCAACGTGGTGTCGTTGTGTATAACAAAAGAAAACAAGTTTTTCACTATGTCTTCAAATGCAATGACCCTCATAGAAAAACTTCAACAGAAATAAAAGGCTATTTTATTTTATTTATTTATTAATGAAGCCATCCAGCCTCATAGGTTCTCAAATGTCTCAAAGGAATCCTCATTTACTTCAATGATAGAGGAAAAAAATTGTGTTAAGAACCAAACAAAAGAGATTCGACCTCCTTTTTAAGTTGGCCATATAAATAGTCGAATTGACAAGTACAACACTGGTCTGTTGGCCAATCGTCCTGTTATTTGATTGGCCAATTGGGAGAGGGCAGTGTGAATATAAAGTGGGGTCAAATGATATTGATATGAGGACGGATCATTGGATAAATCCTTTTAAGTTATCCTTTTAAGAGCTAAAGGAAGTGAGAGTCATCCCAAGTAATTTTTTTTTCAGTCGGGCAACTATGGAAAATTTTACTTCTTTGATTTGTTTTATTATATTGTTAATCCTAAATACAAAATTGTTATGTGTTTGAAATATAGGAGTACTGATTTTGTGTTTTATATTGATATTTTAACTAAATTACATGGATCATGATTCCATGACGCAATAGTTCCACGCTGTCTTTTATTTATTTATTTTGTACACACAATAACATTTACAGGATATAACAATTAATAATAAACCATTATTTTCTTATCTATTTGAGATTTATCTTTCATTTTACAAATCTTTGCGTCACTTATCAATTTGAGTCACAACAATTTATGCCATCTGTCAATTTGTGCCACATAAAAAATTGCATCTCCCGTCATCCATCATCCCCTATAATATTTTTTTTGTAATTTATTTTGACATTTGTACCCTGGTTCCACGGCAAAGTGTTTTGAAATGTAATATAAAACTGTTTATGATCTAATATGTACACATACTTGAACAAATAAATTCATTCAAATCAAATCAAATCATTTTTATTGCTAGAATGTTTTACATAGGTGTTAAAAGTATGAAAGACCAATACATTCAACCACGTATGATAAGCAATAGTGTCGATAATTATACAAAAATACTAAATTATTTTTAAATTATTAAAATTAACAGGGGATAACGAATGAGGTATCCCCTGGTACTAACCTGCTGTGACTGCTGCATGGGCGCGGGCTCATCCGGGCCGAGCCGGGGCACTCCAGTGCGTTTCATCATGACCGATGGCTAGCACGTGGCCATCACACGAACACCTGGAAAATACAGGGGAGTGAGGTTAGACTACTGGTTATATGTGACTAGTTGTAGTAATCTTAAAATTTAACAAGAAGTAACCAACTTCAAAAAGATTGATTTTTCGACAATATCTGTAAAAGGGCTATTCATTTATAATTGCGTGTAATATTTGAGGAGTTTTTACCAAAATGTTTCAATAGTTTTGTTCTGAAATAACAAACATAAAAAATTCAACCTTTTTGAAGTCGGTAGTAGAAACGGCTGAACAGATTTTTTGAATATCTAAAAACAGTCTTATTTTCAATCACTAGCGGATCGGGAGGAATATTTGGGACGCAAGACCATGCGTACGTTTGACTACGCGACCCAGTTGCTAGTACAAAATTTGTTCACGCGTTTAAAAGCTTTAATACCCCAATCAGACACGTAAAAGTTTTAAAGATAACTTGAATGTATTGTCGTTTTCGGCACGCCAGCCCCGATAGTCGGGGTGACGCTTCCAACGACAAATCTCTCTCTCCCCATGTACGCAGCTACTAGGCCTATGGAGACCTGCAACGGGATGTGAGGAGACCACAACGATATCGATAATTTTCGTAGTAGACTAAGTATGTTAGTAGCAGTGGCGTAGCTAGCCGTAAGGAGGCCCCATATCAATATTTGTTGTGGGGGCCCCTCAACGTCAGCTGTCAAATATAAAAGGACTGCCAACTGTAGCGGTCGTAGGTCGTAACTTTTTTTGGGAGTGGTAGTTGGGGCCCCTATACGCTGGGGTCCCCGTATAATTGATACAGCGGTAGCTACGCCCCTGGTTAGAAGGGAGAAAGGTTCCGAAACCTATGCCCGTTTGACATTTCTAAGAACAGCCCGTAATAATATACGGGATGACGAATATTAACCCGCGCAAATCTAGTATTTTAGTAGTGTTGTGACTGTTGTGAGGCGACCAGGAAGCCCTAAAGATTTTACATCCCGCGAATAAGTAACCTTTTTTTTAAAGATGATGAAAACTACAGATTTTTGCATTATTTTTTATAGTGTCCGAGATTTTTGACGTAATCCAGCTAATTTACTTCAAGGTGTCAAAATACCACTGCATTTATTTGCAGTATTTTTGTAAGACGCAAAAGCCAAAGACGCCGTCTCTCTGTGGAGTTAGTTCTGCAAAATCATCGCTATGTCTCTTCTCTTTAGACGCTAAATATCGCCGCGGAAACAATTTGGAATTGCGTCAATTTCGAAAGAACTCCTTGCCATATCAAATTCAAGTAACCTTTATCGATCGCGCGAAAAAACCCAAAAAATACCCAGAAGGTGGCCTCTCGCTCATACTACATTGCTGCATTGTTGCAGTGAAATATCATAATATCGCATTATTTTTCATTGAATCAAATCTGTTGCTTTATACTCATTTCATACGACGCAATACATTACATCACACTGCTAACCACCCGGCATCGCGGTCATAGGATAGGTCGCGATGGAAAAATCAATATGAAGCTTGCAATCTTGTCGGACGCTACAATGGTCCGACGTATTCCGTTTAATTTATTTGTATTCAATGTTTATTAAGTTTATAATAAACGCATTAATAATAAATATTTGACGACCCGCGTGGCGGCATTCCGGTAACCATGCCGTTCGAAGGGTCTTGGGTTCGATTCCCAGCGAGACGGTTTGAATGACGAGTTTGAATCTCTGTCCTCAGTCTGGGTGTATATTTTCTTGTCTTTGTGTTGTTCACGGCATCCACGATACGGAATCTTAGTTTAGGGCTATGATACTTATTGATTTTTATTTAATTCGTCGCGCCTGGCAATGTTTTATTTTAAAAGTTCGCTCCCCGCTTTTACTGCCATTTTTAAGACCACTAGGAATCAAGGTGAGGCAGCAGAAAGTTATTCAATAGTGTACAAACGTCATCTTATCGCATTGTCACGATCAGTTCTAGATAACCTTTGTCATCAATCAATCTCGTCTATAGCTTCATCTGATAGATTTTGATACAACTTCGCGTACTGATGAGTTTTCGTAAGTATGTATGTACGTACACCTAACTACTATATTATGGCTGGCCTCAGGGCACAAAAATCCCAAACTGACGTCATAATTATTAGTCTGTTTTATCCTTCCGGCAATTATGATAGATTTGAGAGCCAGTTCTTTCTTTCTTTATTGTTTTTTTTGGTCGGCAAAAAATCGCTGATACGTTTGGTGTTAATAATGTCCGTGTGTGACGGGAGGGTGACGACTTCGTCAGTTCGTTTGTCGGTTATTCACATAAAATCGATACTTTGATTCCTTTGTTCCGAGTCGTACAATTATTACGGTTACAGAGATATTAATAAAACAAAGACAATTCGAATTTACACCACTCAGTCTTACAACGAAGCGAAAACGACAAATAAAGATCTTTAATTTCGTATTCAATGCAATATCAAGTTATTTATAAACGTCAAAGTCCAACTTTCTCAAAGTTAGCAATATAATTATGTCGTAACTAAAAATATTCACAAAAGCAAAAACAGATCCGCACTTGAATGAATTTGTCAATGACAATAACGCTCTGCAAAAAGTAATGGCAGCTTTCTGCATGTTCCAAGACTGAATCATTGTTGAAATCATTAAAATGGCTGATTTTAGTCAAAACGTAACGTCCGTCCGTCCGTCCATCCACAGCGTAGCACAAAGACCTTTAGTGATAGAAAGCCGTAATTTGGCATAGATATACTTAGGGATAGACGTTTTTTCATTCAGGGGTCTGTTTGCGAAATATTCGGCTTTAAAATGTTATTTTTGATTAGAGTCAAGTGTCCCCTTCCTGCCAGCTAAATGGTAGGTGTTATAGCCATGCTGCTGTAGCCATGATATGTAGTTCTGACTACGGAACCCTAAAAAAGTGACGCATCAAAGCGATACTCGACCAAAACGCGCCTAAAACTCGACAGGTGAGACGCTATTCTATTTCGTAAGTAGTCCATGTAAAGAGACCACTCTTTGCTGCTTCCAAATTAAAATTATGTAATAGCGCATTTGAAATGATCAACTTTCACGCAATCAAAAGATGTTGTATAAGTGTAAACATATGATTATATTACCTACTACTGTTGTAGTCATCTTTAAAGGGTCTACTTCAGGGAGTAGGGGGAAGGTGTCTAGTCTTTGTGACAATCAAATGACAATACACACAAAAAGAGAGGATGAAAGATTAAAGAGTTTCCGTGCATGGAAGGGCATGTAAAGCCCGGTCCCGGTTTTCCTGGCATGACAACTTTCAACTCTTGAGTTGGCTACTAACCCCTCCATCAATCCAACTGGAGCACATGTCGGAGCTCCTCAAAAATGTAGTCTAAGTAGTGTTAGTGTCTAAGTTGAATCCAGAGAAAAGTTGATACTTTTAAACATAATTCTTGACCAAAAAAATAACCGACAAAATTAAATAGGGACATCTCAAAATGTACTCGTCAAATCTCGCTCAAAAAGTGACCAGATGACAAGCACCAGCTTTCGATTAAAAAAGAATCATCAAAATTGGTTCATCTAGTCAAACATTCTGAGGTAACAAATATAAAAATATACTTTTTTGAAGTCAGTTAAAAATATGAAACCACACTTGACAAGACAACAACAAGAGTTACTCAAACAAAGCCATATAAAAACAAAGTTCAAGGTTATGAGGAGAACGGAGTTCATTGTTACAAAAAAATGTTTTTCTACTGAACTTAGGTGTTTTAAGAACTTGTTATTAGTTGTGATGTGTAGCTGCCAATTTGCTATAACTAACCATGAAATATCTAGAAGATCCTGAGTAGTTAGAGTTCAGATATCTTAGAACTTTGAAAATCTGTCTTAATCATTCTTTATTGGAAAACTAGCTTTTGCCCGCTGCTTCGCCCGCGGAATTTTACTAACGCCATCTATTAACAAAATCCAGAACTAAATATCTAGTAACTAACAAAATATCGATCTCCCCATGGGGATGTTTTACCGCGGTAAAAAGTAGCCTACGTTACTCTCCACCCTCCTCACTATCTCCACACACAAAAACCATACCATATAACTGCTTCTTTGCGACGTGAAAGACGGACAAACACACTTTCACATTTATAATATTAGTAGGGACTAGTAGGGATTATAATAGATATTTAAAAACTTTTTGTAATATGACCCTTACCATTCTAAAGCAAAACCCCTAAACAATCAGGATATTTTATTTCTAAATTAATAAATAATGTTCAGATTGCAAATAATTCTATAGGAATATTTACATTAAAATAAGCAGTGTAGCTGTGTAATAAAATTTTAATGTATTTTTTTTTTTGGTGAATTAAAACCTTTCAAGTATTAATGTATTTTTTAATATAAAATGAAGGAAAATATTTTAACACTTTTACTGTTTTAATGTTTTTTAGGGTTCCGTAGCCAAATGGCAAAAAACGGAACCCTTATGGATTCGTCATGTCTGTCTGTCTGTCTGTCCGTATGTCACAGCCACTTTTCTCCGAAACTATAAGAACTATACTGTTGAAACTTGGTAAGTAGATGTATTCTGTAAACCGCATTAAGATTTTTATACAAAAATAGAAAAATAACAATAAATTTTGGGGTTCCCCATACATAGAACTGAAACTCAAAAATTTTTTTTTCATCAAACCTATGGATAGGTCTTCAAAAATGATATGGAGGTTTCTAATATCATTTTTTTCTAAACTGAATAGTTTGCGCGAGAGACACTTCCAAAGTGGTAAAATGTGTGTCCCCCCCCCTGTAACTTCTAAAATAAGAGAATGATAAAACTAAAAAAAATATATGATGTACATTACTATGCAAACTTCCAATGAATATTGATTTGAACGAGATCTAGTAAGTAGTTTTTTTTAATACGTCATAAATCGTAAACTGCAAAAAACAACGATCAAAGTTACAACGAACTACAAAAACTTTTATATTATGTTACTTGCTGCTACGGAACCCTTCATGGGCGAGTCCGACTCGCACTTGGCCGCTTTTTTATAAGTGTTGTCAAATTGTTTTATCATTAAAAATGAGGCATTTTTATTAGATGTTTTGTCATAACCTTTATTGCTTGGGTGTGAGGGTCTGTAACATTTAGCCCCAGACTTTGTAGGGTTGCCAGCTGCAAAGATTTGATTTTGAATCCATTCATTAGATTCCTAAGTTTGTTTTTCACTTATCTTTTTGTTTCCCTAACCAAGGCTATGTCTATAACAGATACTTTGATATCTAATATCTATACTAATATTATGAGGAAAGATTTAATTTTCTGTTTGCATTGAATAGGCTCCAAAACTACTGAACCGATTTGAAAAATTCTTTCACTGTTTGGAAACTACACTATTCCCGGATGACATAGGCTATATTATATTTAAAAAAATTAGGGATCATTAATAAAACTCTCAAAGCAACCCAAGATGTAAAAAAAATAAGAAAACTGAAGCAAAGCGACAGTGGTTACTCGTTATCAATATGTAAGAATGGATGTTTGTAACTCTTTCACACAAAAACTGAACCGAATTTCATGAAATTCAGCACACAATTAGTCCATGATCCGGAATAATATCCGGAGAACGCAGGCAATGACGCGAGATGAGCACTAGTTGATATAATATTCTTTATTCTAATAAGAATTGTGCTTCACATCACACAGACATTTTACTTTCCTATTTGAGGCCATGCAGCCATATTGGATTGGAGCTGCGTTATACTTGAATTAAAGGTTACAACAATAGGGCGGGGTTCACAATGAGCCAATGACGCAATTCGAGTGCCCTCACCATTACATTATCATTTTTAACAACACTACACTGACCAGCAAAAACTTAGCCCAGTACATTCGCCGGGATGACGTCACTGCTGAATGCGTGGGTCGCGCTAAATAAAACGTGCGACGAGACAAACGCATCGCTGCGCTAAAGGTAGCCGTGGTAGCTTACAAACAATTACGCAACTAATAACGAAATGAGACGCACCGACTCGAAAAGTAGAAGCCGTTTTAAAATTCCATTCGCCAGCGACTTGCACAGGTTCTAGACTTCCAAACCGGTCCCAGCCGAGCCGATGACACAAAGTCGCACTTATTTATAGCGGATAACGTACACAAATCGATAACAACCCGGCTACGTGCAATTACAACGGGCGGCGCGAGCCCCAGCTTTCGATTCCACTTTAAGTTTACGATGCGAACGTGAACAGAAAGAAAAATATATTCTGCGCCGCAAACAAAGCGATGTCAAATTGACAAACATGGGGTGATCTGTGACAAAAATGACATGTCCCGCCTTTTTTACGCGTTCGGAAACTCGCTGTGGATAACTGATGGCGGGTTCTTTTTCTGTTTTACAGCCACAAGAAAATGTTATTATTATTTCCACAATGAATCATAACGAGTCGACGTCGCCTCCGATGTTCATTAATCAGAATTCTCACCCGTCTGAACAGAGTGGTAGGGTCCGGTTTGCAGTGGGCCGCGCGGGGAAACGAGGACGGCGCGGTGGCATTCGTCACCGACGTAGAAAATGGCGATTAAATACCAACAATTACATCGCGCGAATCGAACTCAAAGTTATTTCACGGGAATTCAGTTAGATCACTGCGAGACGAGATTTATCACAAACTGATGAAACTGATGTAAGAAAATATTTATCTAAGCATATAGATACATAGATAAAGACACGGAGCTGTTTGTGAAAAAAAATGAATATTAATACGTACCGATAGTTTCACCTTTCAACGGGGTTTAAATCTTCAAAGTAGAGTAGAAAATAACTACCACGACTCAAAAAACTGTTTAAAGACAAAAATTGATGATAATAACGCGTCACGATACGCTCCGAGCGAGCACATTCGTGCGCCTCCAAATAGCGCAACGGCGCAACTTTTTCGAGCGCGGCGTCAACACGGTCAGGTGGGCGAGGTTGCGACACTGCCATCGTGTGGTCTCGCTCTCGCACCGCTCACTCTGTCTAAACGTAACTCGTCTCGCTCACACTCACTGAGCGCGGGGCCGGGACGGGGGGAGAACGGGGAGAACGCGAGCGAATCCCTCCGCGCACGTACGTCGCGCACCGACCAAGCTGCGCGGCAGACTGACTGTATGCATGCAGCTAGCGCCACTTGAGCCATTGGGGGCTGCGCCCGAACGACCATCGAGCCCGGAGTTCCTCAACGGAGCGGCAACGTCGCATGAATAGCACACGGCAAAACGAATGTGCCGCGATATGAAATGCCACGAGCACGGCCGACGAATCTTTACGAAGGTGGACCAAAACAAATCTCCTTTCTCTAAAATTATACAACCAACAGATTGAACAGACAGTCGCGATTCGAAGCGCAGCCGATGCTTCGTACCATGGCTATTTTACGCAGAATGTTTATATTTACATTCATATTTACGTAAGTAAATATTATCATTGTGACCTAATTTTATTACTGATCGGTAAATGAACTGACTACACCAGTCGTATGAGGCTTCCATTTTTGAAAGTTGCGTGTTTTTTACCACTGCGGCGGGCGCGTTAAATGACGCGATTGGTGGGTATTATAAACAGTTCTAAAGAACCGTGTCAAGAGTGGCAGGGCGTAGCGAGCAAGCGCGTTCATTATTTGGAGGACACGTTGCCTTGACAACAGAATGCAGAAAGTTGCTTACAAGGGGAATAATATTTATGATAATCGGATCGGTGAAGAGCAAAAAACCACTTGTAATTTTAACGACAAAGATATTCCGTTTTTATAACTTATTGCAGCTAGAACTGCAAGTTGTATGTTTTTTCGTAACGTGTATCCGAACGTCAGAATTAGATCAAAATGCAGATGACCATAGACATAGATACAGATAACTTTAACAAAAAATAACCGACTTCAAAGTTACTCAAAAACTACTTGTCAGATTTTATGTGGGATTACATGACAAGCACCTGCTTTCGATTATAAAAAGAATCATCAAAATCGGTTCGCCCAGTCCAAAGTTCTGAGGTAAAGAACATTAAAAAAAATACAGTCGAATTGAGAATCTCCTCCTTTTTTTGAAGTCTGTTAAAAAGAGAACAGTTGAATATGTCTGATATTTGTAATCTTGTTTATGTAAAACAACTGGAATATGTATAAGTCTTCAATGGCATAGATATTATCCGTGTTTCTTTGTCTACGAGGCACCCCTAGTTAATTTCTCATGTCACCCTACGGATGTTATACGTCCTGCAATTATGCCTTTCATTCCCATTCGATTTATTCTGCCAGCCTCACAAAATAATTTTGCAAAAGGAAATTTTTGTTCATCCAGGAGCATTGAAAAATATCTTTGCGATTTTTTAACAAGCCTGTCTGCAGCTGGACTTTGTTTACCTGGGAATAATTATACTCGTAATAAGAGTACACAATATTTCGATATTGACCCGATTGACCCAATAGTTTGTCAACCCGAGAGCATCGTATGAATTTTTATCAAATTGGCGTTAAAATAACCATGTGAATGATCGTTTTCTATCAATAAAAATTTTCTTTGTGTTATGCTAAGATAAGAGACAAAGTATTACGTTTCGTTCGCCTTTAGGTGCTAATTTTTATTTTCACTAAAGAATGAGATCCTCCATGAGATTAAGAAATATCTCGCTCCTCTAGCTCTAGTTTTGGGTTCGTTTAGTCAAACCTTCACTTGTTCAAGGATATCTAAAGTTACCTACTAAATTTTAAGAATATTCTTCTGTCACTTGCACATCATTAAACATTATATGATTTATGATTTTAACATTGTTGATATTAGTTAAGACAAACTTTAAATTCCCTTTTTTAACCGACTTCAAAAAAAGGAGGAGGTTCTCAATTCGACTGTATTTTTTTATGTTTGTTGCCTCAGAACTTTCGACTGGGCGAACCGATTTTGATGATTCTTTTTTTAATCGAAAGCTGGTGCCTGTCATGTGGTCCCACATAAATTTTATTGAGATCTGATAAGTAGTTTTTGAGTAACTTTGAAGTCGGTTATTTTTTGTTACTAAAATTTAGATTGTTTTCTAAATCTCAACCGCCTCTTTGAAGACCTTATGCGTCCACACATTTTAGGAAACACAGCAGCTCTTGGAATTTGGAACGATAATCTACCTTTTATTTATTTTCTAAACGACTAAGGGTGGATTCGAAATCAAGTTTCATGTCACACCACATCAGAGTGACTATTCCACATAATTATCCCTTTAATGGTTGGCAAACTAATGACGTTTAGTGCAAGTAAAGTCCAAGGCAATTGTCTTTATCATTGATTGATTGAAAAGATGAATGTAACTATCAGAGTTGACATTTATTCGCAGGATAACACATGAGTTTGATGAAATCCTTCCTAGCGCCGTAACGACGGACAATCTTTATACTTTATTAGTTAACGTAAATAAATGTAAATAAGTTAGGAAATTTAATAACTCACAACACAACACAAAGGATCTTGTGTAGGAAAGAAGGTTATGGAAAACTAAACAAGAAATACTGAATCAAATATTTCGTTTATTTACAAATTACTGATATCATACTCATATTTATAATTAAGTAATGGACGATCTCTTAGATCTGATAAAATGTATTTCTTTATAAATTTGAGTATATGAACTTATGTAGATTACTGATGTTTTCTAGGTAAACGGAATTTCACGGTGCTGATCCCGATCTAGAAAAAAGCAACTACATAAACATTAAAACATTTAGTTAACATTAAAAAACATACAAAGAATGGTCTAACTACTATCAAAAATATATGAGTCTAGCTACCATTACAAATCATATTAAATATATTTTATTGATTGCTAAGAAAAACATAGCCATTACTTTTTCGTATAAGCATCTAAACTAAATTGGAGTCTACTAGATATTGGTAATTAAAAAAGTCAGGCTAAAAACTACAGAGTAGAAAAGGAAACGGTGACCTGAGACGAGGAGAGGAGAGGAGAGATGATCTCATCAGATGAGACAAAGAGAAATCTTACAAAATTTTGCTGTCTAACCTGAGCAGGCCATTTCTTCGAGAATAGACAGATAAGGATGGATTTAGGGATTTTATTTTGCTGTTAGTGTTGAATAAGATCATTGCAGATTTGGAAAGCATATTTCTTTAATTTCTCAGGATATAATTGAATTTTTTGAAGAGGAACATAAAGAATACATTATACATAAGAAACACATTAGTTTAGTTCCCCATTGAACCAGTTAATAACGCAGATAATAAAATAGACCAAGACGTCAGGATTATCGGAGGTTACTGTTTTTGTAATGGACGAGATACGAATAAAATCAAGTCATCGGAATTTAAGAAAGTGTTAATTGGCCCAGGGGTGAAACTAGCAGTTACCATCGAAGTAGTTATGAGATGGTTCAACAAAGCAGCATACGCTGAGACAAGTTTTAGTTTAATAAGACAATAAAAAAACAGATCGTGTATCCACAATTATAGATGAACACAGATTAGATAGATGACGCTTTTTACCAGTAAAAAAATAAGTAACTTCTAATGGCCCTGGGACCATACACTGAAACATTTACAGAATAAATGAACAAAATTACTGTAAAATTATTGTAGCATGACCGATAAACGAGTCGGACTTCAAATGACTGTAGTTTTGTAACTTCGATAATACAATTTTGGCTTACAATTCAGCTAGAGCAACGAAATTTAATTACGTAAAGATAATTCAATCTTTCAATGTCGCTCCTAAACTATGTTGTAAGGTTTTGAGCTAAATACAGCTGGTAGCTAAATACTGAGGTTTTGAGCTAATTTAAGGTCGATTCACACATATCAGTGAACCCACAGTTCCGGCACAGTACCGCATCAGTGATAATTATTCTTTCAAACATTCTCTATGGATGTATTCACACTTGTCAGTGTCAGTGTCGTCTCAGTACCGTCAGTGTCAGTGCCGGCACCGGCTATCACGGACGTGATCGGCGACGACGATATTTTGTCACGGATCACTGACGCCGCTTTCCGACATTTTAAAATATTCAAAATACTTTCTTTCGTCTTTAATTAATTCTTTGTTTAATGTCATGAATTCTCCTTCAGATTCTCTTAACTTCCATGCTTCATGTACCCATTTTCTTTTTTTTCCTCGATTCTCTTCTTCTTCTTCGTCTAAAGCAATGGCTATCATAGCTAATTCTGTGTTATTGAAGAGTGCCATCAAAACAATCGACGTCAACGCTAGTCTGAAGGGAACGTCGTGCACGAAAACCCGCAGAGAACTGTACTGTGCCTGATATGTGTGAATTGAAGCACTGACGCACCACTGTAGCACGGATACGGAACTGTAACGGTACTGTGCCGGAACTGTGGGTTCACTGATATGTGTGAATCGACCTTTAATCAACCTTTGTGCCGTTAACGGCATAAAACTTCATCTTGCAAGATGAAAATGTTGTTTGTATGTTCGTTTACTCAAAACGTATCATTCAAACATGTTTAAACACCAATGGTTGAGACTTGAGGGTATAATAAACTGATAAAACGTATTCTCGTGAAGAGAAGTTATGTAGAATTCAATAAAATATTGAGGCTGAACTCTCATTTTCTCTTTACTGTCCAAAATTTATTGGTTATTTTTTTTTGTATGCAGCCTAATTAAATTATCCTTGTCTATTTTTAGGTACTTTTAAAGAAATAAAAATTGCCTAATAACAACCGGATGTATAATCTGATAGTTACAATGTATTTCAAAAGGTGCAATGGCAATAAGGTCATGAAATGCAGATAAAAAATAACTGCTTATATTCTTGAGAAATGACACTACGTTTAAAAATCTTGTTTTAACGTGATTGTCATTCCAGCATTGTCATTATTACCTGCACTTGATAAAAATTATTATAAAATAGTACATTCTAATCATTTTGCAAATCTTTACAGTTAAATATTTATATTTATTAACAGATGAAGAATCTGTGTGATCGTATACCTAATTCTTGATATCAATCTACAATTTCTATACACCAATAATTTAATGCTTGACCACAATCTGATGGTAAGTGGAGATGTGGTCCGAGGTGGTGAGCACATTAACTTAATAAAAGCCTCTTTTATTGAAGACATCAAGGACACCAAGTTTCCTTGCAGCAGCCTTAGCCTTAGTCTCAATGAACCACCCAAAGTTGAGTTTCGAGGATATCTCTACTCCTAACAACTGAAGGCAGTCGGTATAATCCAAGTACACATTCCGAAAAGTAGGAGCCAAGGTGAGCGGGTTCCTCTTGACAGTGAATAGAAACGTCTGTTTTAGTGGCGTTGAATCTCACAACTCTCACAAGATTGGCTTCGCCCCACTCAGACACAGCCCGAAGTGTGAGATTCACACGAGCCATCATGGTCTCCCAACTGGCCCTGGAACTTGGTAGGTATCTGTCTACCACTGTGCTTTTTTCTGCGTACCCATAGATACCGGGCATAAGCAGGTCATTTATATGTAGCAGAAATAAGAGTGGCAGAGAGAACGGACCCCTGAAGAACTCCGGCATTTGTAGCCATCGTTTCCAATGAACAACCATCGACTCTACAACGCGGAAAGACCGGTCGCTCAGAAAGTCCTTTACCCAGTGGATAAGGCCAGGGGATATGCCGTAAATTGGATGCTTGCTTAGAAGCCTAGCGTGCCAGACCTTATCAAACGCCTTCGAGACAGAAAGTGCCTCCCCATTTTTCTCGAGGGCCTCGCCCCATATGTGTGTAGCATACGTTAGAAGATCTCCTGTTGACCGGTTTCGGCGCAACCCGTACTGCTGATCGCTAAGGAGATAATTCTGTTCTAGGTATGCCATGAGGCGCCTATTCAATGTACCATAATCTTGCAGATTATGGAGGTAATTGAGATAGGCCGATAGTTGGCGGGGTCAGCACAGCTACCTTTCTTGGACACGGGCTGCACGTTGGCAAGCTTCCAGGATTTAGACACTGACCGTCCGGTCCACTGGCTTTATTATTTAGTTTTGTATTTACAAAATTTACCTAATAGTTTAGGGACTTCTTACTTCATCATAATTTCGTAGATTTAGATCTAAATACAAGAGTAACCGAAAAGGATAAGTATTCGATTTATATCCTATTCTTTGTTGAAACACAATACGTCGAATAAATATCTCCTAGTGGCCGACAAGGGTATATAGTGGGCAGTGTTCAATCCATATTATATTACTGCTAATCAATCCATGAATGTTTTAAATTCACTGTTAATTTGGCACACCACGTAAAACTTTCATAACTATCTGGTATACATTAAATAATTATACGACTTCAAAAAAGGCGGAGGTATCCAATTCGACTGTATTTTTTTATGTTTGTTACCTCAGAACTTTCGATTGGGTGAACCGATTTTAATGATTATTTTTTTAGTCGAAAACTGGTGCTTGTCATATGTTTTAAATATGAGCGCGATCTGACTAGTAGTTTTTGAGATATCCCTAATTTTGAAGTCGGTTATTTTTCCATTTTCAAGGAAGATCAGTGTGCAGTTTTAAAGCAATTGGTATAGAATAAGCTAGCTAAAGATTTGATATAACGCTGCCATTAGTTATCCCGTATTGAGTTTTAATCAGTTTATGAAATAGAAGTGAATAATTGCAGCATGAGCCCTATGCATAAGTAATGTCAAGTCACTGCAGCGCATGAATTATTGAGAGCGAACTGGAAATCCAATCTAGGCTCTATACAGCTCGTTACATAAGATCTATTATAATGTGCTCTGAATTTATGAGCACGTAGTATTGCTTCTATTTAATTAAGATACATAGCAGGGTTTCTGGAAGTTTCTGCAGTCACGGAACACTTTTACAATTTAAACCAATAGATTTCAGTCCGTTATTTGAATCTCTTTGCCATTGGGGATGAAATTTTTATTTATGTAACTCATAAAAAGCCTAATTTTCTACTAGGTCCCCTACTTCAGGCTTTATCTGTCAATCGTTCACCGTAAACAGTATTAAGTAGAAGAAATTAAACTATTTTGGCCTCTAAAATGCATAAATGAGTACACCTATCTGCATTTTTAACGGTTTAATTGGCTAAAGTGCCTGTAGTATCTAATTATAGTCGCGATAGTCATATTTTGTTAGGCAATCAACAACTAATATTCACGTGGCATTCGCGTAAATAATAATATAATCGCCGCTATCCGACCTACACAAACGATGAAAACGATCACGTGTTCATAATACCAAACTTATCCTTATGCATACAATGTTTACAACTGGCCATCGGCGAATTATGACGTAAACTATCTTTGTATACGTACGCCAAACACAATATCCTTTATTAGGCAGTCCTGTGATCGTGTGTATATGTGTACATAGTAGGTATACAACATGCGCCAACGTATTTAACCTCAATCAGTTCCATCACTTCGCTCCGAGCGTGCGTATGCGAGCACCACGCGACTTGTATGAATTAAATTTAATACCAACAGATAAGCTTTATTACAATAATAATACCTGCAACGTGCGCTAAACCAATTTTGTTCATTGTTTTGAACGACCAAACTCTTAACCTTGAATATATTTTCTTATCGGAAAGACCAACCGGGCTCAAATGCGACGTTGCCAGCGTGACGTTACGTAGGCACTAAGTACTGCGTCGCAATTTAACAAGTGCGCCGCCGCCATCTTGTTACGTTTATCAGATGGTAGATAGGTAGGTACCTAATTCGTTAAGAAGTATCACCTAAATCCGAAATCGACGCTTTTTATAGGCTTTAGCAAAAACCCTGCATTAAAACCGATCTATACAAATAGCGTAACGAAACTAACCGGAGGGTCTGTTACGTAACCTGAAAGAGAAGTAGATGCATCCGAATTTCATTAACACATTCACGTATAAGCCTGGGTTACAGAGCTAGCAGATATGGATATGCGAGCGTTACGGCTGCGTCTAGTCGATTACGTTTGCACCTCGTTCAGCATATCCATAGCTAAGTGTCGGCGCAATATGGTTGAAGATACGTACTTCGCGGTCTGGCGCTGGCTTCAGGGGCGAACACCCCGCAGTCCCAGGACGACTTTCGAGCCGACCCACAACCAGATACATCACAAATACGGACATTTCGACGGCAATACCGCGGTATCGATCACGCACAGGCGCCATTTTGAACCGACACTGAGCGCACGGTGTCGCGGTGTTGCCACGTCGCTTTTCCGACCCGCGCTTCTATTTCTGGCTCGCTCCCCCCGCGCGCCACCACTCGCGGCCGCCGAGTCAACAAAACGTTCATGACTATACGCTCTCGGCAAGTCTACAGCTACACCGCAGCGCCCAGCGCTCATACCCCATACACTATACTACAGGTACATTCTATACGAATGCGACATCCAGTCGGCCCCGGACGGACAAAGCGATCGACGCAACAGCGTCTAACATGATAAGATAATACGATATAATATAGATAGATGTGAGCCGAGCGTGATACATCGCACCGGCTTTCACCGAGCGGGGCGAGGCGGTGGCGGCGCGGTGGCGCGCAAGACTTGTGCCATTGGCCACCGCAGAGATCGATAGACAAACAGCGACGAGGACACCGACCCACATACCATAATCCGCCTTATGCCCTCGGCCACACGGGCCGGTTCCCGCTAGCCATCACTATAAACAAACTACCGCACCACCACAGCGCCGCGCCCCGTATACTTACACACTCACACCACTGTATAGAAACGACGCGGGGAACGGCGGAGTGGCCGACACACGAATGTATAACATCGTGTATTATGGCACTTTTCTAGAGTCGAAATTCCTATACCGTGGCGCACCCAACGCTTCACCGCGAAGGACAAAGGGCCGATTTCACACGGAAAACAAAGGGAAACGCCGGCAAACCAGACACTTGCTTGTTTACGATCGGTTGGATTTTTACACGATTGAGTGGACCTGGCGTTGCCAAGTCGCTCGAGAGAGCGTGCGGCCTGTCATTATGAAATTACAATTATCAGAACACAAACTTCTCACACGATACAAATTTTGAACTGAATATTGCGCTGGTTACGAGAAACTGATTAGGCGTATATTTTGTAAGATACGACGTATGGCCGTACAGGTGGGAACATGTCACCTCGACAATATGGTATGAAAATATTGCTCCTCGAATGATAAATTCGGAAATTTTACGTAAAAAGCAATTAGAAACGTAATCAAGAATATATTTAATAAGCTTATAATAGGAAAGACGCAGTCTGTCAACTGGTCACTTACCTGTATTTTTACTCGAAACCGCCGTATTTCTTCACAATTTTCATAAGAACTTCACTTCTCAGTGAAATCAACAAGTATATTAAGGTATTTTGAGGTTTTGAGAAGATATGATGTGCACAAAAAATATATTCATAACGTTAAGCAAACGCCCTACGCGCATAAAGACCGAATGCGAACCACAGAGTACTTATGCGAACTGTTGGTTTTTAGTTTGGGTCGGTTGATGGTGGAGGGCGGCGGGCGGAAAATCGGAGAACGGGTGAGCGAGGGAGACCGATACCCCATCTCCTTTTTATATTTATAAACACATTTAACAGAAAATAAGTTAAGTAATCGCAATAAATAAATAAGTTAGATTTTTTCAATATGTTACACTTTTTAAAACATATGCCAAACAGAATAACATATTTGAAAGTCATTGTCATGAATGTTGCCGCCATTGTGGCTGGCTTTTGATTGATAGTGTGGTTTTATGAGTGAAATTTTATAAAGTGCAATCTTCAGATTGGGTCCATAAAATATTCATAATCTAGAAATCAACAAATTAATGTTTATTTCTGTTATTCTGCATGATTATTGAACAATTAATAATTGAAAGTTATTTATTTGCTGAACAGTGGCGACATCTACATTACTAAGCACGAACTACTATAACTTTTAGGTGTTCAATAGATGTCGCTAAAGACAAACTAAGGATTATATTATGGATTAAAAAAACCAACTATTAACATGCTTTTGCTTTACTTATATTACCTTTGCTTTTATATCCCTTTTATTTAATTGATAAATTATTAATCAATTTTTAAGTAGCAAAATACTGGCAGCTATATTTTTGTTTTAGACTTTTTGTCATATTTTTTTAATCTACCAATTTTTAACTGGCCAATCACAGGACAATGCGTGTATTGCCAACTGCCAATATGTCACACCCGTGGTCCAATCAGATTGTTTTGAGTGATCTATGTATTAGTCTAAAGTGTTGGGAATTACTAGAATCATCGATATTTAGTACTGATACTGAGTATCGATATTAATAATTTAGATTTAATTTATGTTTTTCGCTGTATTGGGGTGGCTTAGAATACTAACCCCAATCCCACGCCGGATGAGTGTCGTAAAAGGCGACTAAATCCGGCCCGCTGGTGATAGGGCCCCTCGAGGGATTATATTGGTAATATTCATTTTAATTATTAATTAATACCATTATTACTATTATTATTTCTCCATGGGGTTCGTCTGGATAGCTACCACCCTTGAGCATGAGTCAGCCGCCAAACGACTCGTCGTGTTCCGGCTGGGGGCTTGAGAGCCAGTTCTTTCTTTCTTTTTCTTCTCTCTTTCTTGGCTGGCAACGCATCGGTGATGCCTATGGTGTTGCTGATGTCCATGGGAAACTATAGCCACGTACCATCAGGTGGATCGTCAGCTCGTTTGCTGGCTATTTCCATAAAAAAAAATGTTAAGTTTATATGCATTAAACTAGCAAAATGCAAAACTATATCAGGACTCACGACGTATTTGGAGGTATGTTGAATTGTTATACATTTCATATTTTTATATAAATGTTTATACAATTATATTTTAATGATAAATAAAACGCATATAGACATTTTATATTACTATGTAAAGCCTAAACCTAAAGGTGGAACAGTGAAAGAAAATAGTGATTAAAAATTCATCACACTTCGTAAATAATAAGTTAGAAGTTCTGTTTGGTTAAGAACGTTTAAGATTAGAGATTTTTACCCGACTGCCAAGGAAAGGTTATGTTTTTCGCGCGTATCTTGTATGTGTGTACATATGTATGTGTGTAATATTCTTTATCTCGTATTTTCCAAACCACTGAATGAATTTATATAATTAATTAAGATATCGTTAGATTTGTCTCGATAACCCAAGTGTTCATAGATTACTGAAATTATAAAAAAAATAGTGGCTGTGAGATGCCATTGTTTGAAGTATCAAAAAATAAAAATAAATCAAATTAAAGAGCTCACCATAAGGATTTAATTCCTTAAATTCATTCCATGTCATGATAGGTTTTTACAGCAAGCAGGTTTTTTTTTAATTTTAAAATTTATACTAGTTGTTTGTTCAATGCAGGCATTTTTACATACTACGCCTTTGCTTACATTTCCACTGCTCAGCCAGAGTAGACCTAAGACTAGAAGACGAATATTAATTTTATTTTTAGCATTCGTATTTTACTCAAAACTAAAAAGGAATCTTAAAGTTATTCAGGTTAAACTCTGTTTACTTTAATTTGTAGCATTATCCGTAACATACACATAACTTTGAAAAATATAACAACCGAAAATAAAAACTCAGAATATGCAGTTTTCTTTTTCTAGAAACTTCTTGTTAACAGCTTAATAGACAAAGAAAAACTATGTGAATAATTATTATGTTTTATTCAATGTGTAATGTAATAATTGCTTGATTTAGATGTTTCTTTACAAATAATCAACATTAAAATGTGCAAGCAATAATTATTTACATGAAATATAGCGATACTTTAATACATCGATAATCGTACAGAAAAGCAACAGGGCAACACTAAAAACATTTTTTTCTACCTTGCTTATTTTATTTTCACATGTGACATGTCAATGTCAAACTGTACCGCGAAGTGGTCAATGATCAATCGGTCTAAAACTTTAAACAAACTTCGTAGAATAATTTAAAAGTATTCGTTGATAAAATAAACTAAAATGCATTTAAAAGTAGTGCTGGTTTTGGCTGTATATTTAACTGTTGCATCGGCGAAGATTGATCCGAAAAATTTGAAATGCTTAGGTTTGTTGATTTCGATAATTAAATATTTACATTTTTGTGATTCGTGGATCTTTGATGTTGATATTTTCTGAATAAACTGGTAGCTAGTTTTTGAACATATTTTAGTATAAATCTTTTAAATATCTGTTAAAACTTGACAAAATTTTATTGCTAAAGTGGTTTTAGACACCTTGGGTTTTACCTATTTTGATAACTCGTTAACTATCAAAATGCTATGAGGAAAATGTACATTAGTTAACCTTTAACAAAACTTGTAGTTACCACTTACATTGTCTATTGTTTTAATATATAATATGTGGTGTAGTATTTTATGTAAATAGCCAGCAAACGAGCTGACAATCCACCTGACGGTAAGTGGCTATTGTTTCCCAAGGACATCAGCGACACCAAAGGTATCAATACGTTGCCGGCCAACCGCAAGTACCAGGCAACCATAACCTCATGGAACACAACAGTACAGTATGGACGTCAGCGATCAAAGGCATCACCGGCGAAGAAGTAGATTAGAAAAGAACACTGGCTCTCAGTGCTACATAACATTAATTATACATTTTTCTGTTTTCAGTGTGCCGAACAATCTTCATTGAGCTTGATAAAACTATTAAATCAATTGATAAATGGAAGAAAGTAGATGTAAGTATTTCAACATATCACTACTACTTATAGTAAAATGGTAATGTAATTGTTTCAGCTAATTTTACTTTTTAACCGACTTCAAAAAAGGAGGAGGTTCTCAATTCGACTGTATTTTTTTTTTATGTTTGTTACCTCAGAACTTTGGACTGGGCGAACCTATTTTGATGATTCTTTTTTTAATCGAAAGCAGGTGCTTGTCATGTGGTCCCACATAAATTTAAACGGGATCTGACAAGTAGTTTTTGAGTAACTTTGAAGTCTGTTATTTTTTGTTAGTAAAATTTAGATTATTTTAAATAAAAAAAATATTGCTGTGGACTCGAGAACAAAGCTTTATAAACTGTTATAGCCATTTACAATATTTTGTCCATCTATAATCCTCAGTAGCTTGTTAACAATAGCTTAAATGTGGAAGCAGTGGCCTTTGAATATACATCCACTGCACAGTTTTCAAATGATAAGTACAATGCCACAAATTGACACACAAACAGAACAAATTTATAACACCCATTGAAGTATTATTACTAGCGTATAGAACAGACACCGCGAACACAATATATGTTCCAATGAATTGGCGCCGCGCGGCCTCAATTTCCAATGGATTCGTTCGATTTTGAAAGGAGAACAGGGGCTCAATTTTGAAAATAGAACCTCTCGGCGGGGACACATTTTGTTTGAGATGTCTTCTCTTGTATATACCTCAATGATAACACCCCTCTTTTTGCGTCGGGGTTTAATAAAAAAGCACCAACATAAGATTTAGCTCTCAAGCAGGTTAACCTATAAAATGAGTAAAAGTGTGGTTTGATAATTTAATTGTACATCATTATCAAAAATGCGTTACCCATCCAAGATAGCAATGACTCGGTTATCTAAATATTAATGTTACATCATTATAGATTAGATATTTCTGTAGTTATTTTGAATTAATTTAATATGTTTTTAAGTGTAGTTTTTATGTGTTAGTAGATTATGCTTAATGCAGTTGGAAGATATTTTGATTAAAGACTGCATTAATTGTAGTGGTTCATTTCATTCTTTGCGCCACATTTATAATCTGAATTTTACTAAGAAAAAAATAACCAACTTCAAAAGAACTCCAAAACTACTCGTCAATCTAGCTCAAATTTAAACCAATCATCATCAAATATTCTTCAAGCTTTATTCTCGAGATTAGTAGAACTTGTTGACATTTGCACAATGTGTAAGAGAATGACAATACCATGCCCTTACCATCTTCCTGGTACTGTTGGTCATTTACTTTTCAGTGCTCTGCAGTTTGGCATGTTGCCCTTATGTTTGGTTTACACATATTAAGTAGTTAAGTAAATAACTAAATTTTAACTAAAAAGTTACTAAATTGTCTGTTTAATAATAATAATAGCATTTATTCAGATCCACTTAAAGTAAAATTACAACTTAATCTAGTAACTGATTCTTGCTAATTTTCTGTAGATCTGTTTGCCAATCAGCAAAGACCTCCTCCAACCTTTTCCATTCATGTATATCTGTTTACACATATTAATTTACTTAAAATTTAGTAGATACATGTAAACCGGACTGGACTTAAGGTGATTACTTATTTAGATTTTTTATTATTTAAATGTGCTATACTGTGTTATTCAGCCATTTGTGACTCAGTCTTCATGTCAATAATGTTATGTTTATCGACCTCCAGGTGGGCAACTTCAGGATGGACGCGGACGGCAACACCAACCAGCTGAAGGTGCCGGCGCACCGCTCCGCCATGTACATCTCTGAGCTGATCGATGAGATCTGTAAGTCATTGTTGGTAGAACCAGCTCATCTATATAGCGTGCTATGTAGATCCCGTTTAATATGTTTATTAAAACCACTTAAATTTGGTAATTGCGTTTATTAGGCTAGGTAGCCGTCAAGATGGCTACCTACATGTTGTACTAAGGCAAAGGAGTACAATTCATTCTCCCTGTATACAACACCATTGATGATGAGAATTGACAAGAAACAATGTCTTATAGTACGAGTTAAGGGAGAAAAATTTAAAATCACAATGGTATCAAAGGCATTGTAGCAGTACTTACCTACGCTATCGTCAACTACTTTACAACGCAAAAGAAAATGTTTCCCATGAAAATTGGAAAAGTGAAACTTTTCATACAAAATAAATATTAAATAATTCAACATCGCCAGTACACTGCGTCGCAGGGTGATGACGTCACGCGAACATCGAGGACCGAGTGCGTCGCAGTTTTCTTCTGATTGGTCGAATATTTTACGTGTATTATTTTATACTATTTTTTCATTGGTTGTCCCTTATCTCAACTTTTGTATAAATAGGCATACATTTTGTAAATAAAATCATTCTACTTGCAACCTTCTGAAGTATCATTACTATCTCCAACCTCAATACATACGTCGGCTAAACCACGCTAAATTGGTGACCCGACTGAGCAACGTAAGTAGAATCCCTGCCCGGCTGCACGAAGAATTCATCATCGTCACATTCTTCACCTTCGCACCATCAAGCCATCTACCGGTACCATGGTCCACGAAGACGCCCAAGCCACGCTGCAGGTCGCTGCCACTGCCACCACGGCCGGTAGCTCACCACATCATCATCGTCAGCTGTCCAACATCGCGCTCGCTATGCGCATACCTACCTCAGATGGGACTTCAGCCACGGTCAAACAACTTCTCAACGAGATCAGAAGCCTATCCCGTGAAGTCCAGGACCTGAAATCGCAGCACGATATACATGATGCTCATCAACGTCGTCACTCCGTCCACACACGTCACCGACTGTCATCATCTCCACGTCATCGTCGTCACTCAAGCTCACACTCACGCTCGACCTCTCCAGCTGCGTCATCACCTGCTTGTTACTACCATCGTCGCTTTGGTAATCAAGCCCAGCACTGCACAACTCCATGTGGTTTCTTCAAACCTGAACAGTCGCCACACGACCGAACCTTGGCCACGGCAGACTCCAGCGCTCATATATCACACCGCCTATTCGTCACCGACCGGAAGACGAGATATTCTTTCTTGGTAGACACGGGGGCTAATATATCCGTCATACCTCGAAGAGCAGGCCAGAAAGCTACGCCACTTGCATTCAAACTCTACGCAGCGAACAACTCGACGATATCAACCTACGGAGAAAAGACACTCGAACTTGACCTCAACTTACGACGACCGTACAGATGGACTTTCATCATAGCCGACGTTTCCAAGCCGATCTTAGGAGCCGATTTTCTCAACCATCATCAATTAATCGTAGATGTCAAAAATCGAAGATTAATTGACTCAGTCACAAACCTCAAAATCGACGCGCCACTAAGATCCACTAATATACCTACCATTCGCAGTATTGACATTCACGACTCGTACCACGCCATTTTATCAGAATTCCCCGGTACTACGAGGCTCACTGCAATGCAACTTCAACCGAAAATCAACGTCGAACACTGCATAGAAACAACCGGTCAACCCGTTCACTGCCGCGCACGTCCATTGCCGCCACACAGATACGAAGCCGTCAAAAAAGAATTTGAAAACATGATGCAACAAGGACTGTGCCGCCCTAGTAAAAGCCCGTGGTCATCACCGCTCCATATAGTACCAAAGAAGGATGGAAATATAAGAGTGTGTGGTGATTACCGCCGACTCAACGCGATAACCATACCCGATCGCTACCCGGTTCCGAGAATAAAAGACTTCACCTATCATCTGTCGGAGAAAAACATATTCTCAACAATCGATCTCAACCGTGCCTATCAACAAGTCAGCGTCCGGCAACAAGACGTCGAAAAAACAGCGATAATTACCGGATTCGGATTATTTGAATTCCCGAGAATGTGTCCAGGCTTAAAAAACGCAGGCCAAACATTCCAACGCTATATACACGAAGTACTCCGAGGACTCGACTTCGTATTTCCGTTCATCGACGATCTCTTAATCGCTTCATCAAACGACACAGAACATCGCGAGCACATTAGAACCGTCATGAAACGACTAGAAGAAAACGGCATCACTATCAACCCAGCCAAATGCGTCCTAGGCCAACCGCAAGTCAAGTTCCTAGGCTATACAGTTTCGAACGAAGGAATCAAACCGCCTGAAGAAAAAATCACAGCAATAAACGCCTATTCACGTCCAAAAACTATTGAAGAACTCAGGCGATTCCTAGGCATGCTAAACTTCTACCGCGATCATGTGCCTAACGCCGCGACTATACAAGCACCGCTCAATGCATACCTTCACGACACAAAAAAGCGCGACAAAACAATCATCGAGTGGAACAACGACGCAATTCAAGCATTCGAAGCATGTAAAGTTAGCATCACAAACGCGACTTTACTCGCCCATCCGTCACACCAAGCAACCCTAGCCATATGTAGCGACGCATCCGATAAAGCCGCAGGTGCATTACTACAGCAATACTACCAAGGAACATGGCAACCACTCGGCTACTTCTCCAAAAAGTTCTCAGACGCGCAAACGAAATATTCAACATACGATCGTGAATTACTCGCTATATACATGGCAGTAAAACACTTTCGTAAAATTTTTGAAGGACGCGAGCTTATCATATTCACGGACCACAAGCCGCTAACATTCGCTATGAAGAAGTCGATATCGAACAATGAGACGCCACGCCGCACACGACAACTATTATTCATCAGCGAATTTACAACCGACATTCGCCACATAAGCGGGAAGAATAATATCGTCGCCGACACACTCAGCCGTATCGAAACCATATCCTGTCCGTCAACAATTAATTACGAAGATATAGCAACCGCTCAAGAAAAAGATATCACCATTCAACAATTACTACAACAGCAAAACCTATCATTGAAGAAAGTCAACATTCCGAATACCGACATTGAATTATATTGCGAAACATCAACATCATTCGTACGAACTTACATACCTACAGAATTTCGACAAGAAGTATTCAACGCCATTCATAATATCAGCCATCCCGGAACGCGAACTACGCGCAAACTGATAACAAGAAAATATTTTTGGCCGTCAATGAATACCGACATCGGTCAATGGACGAAGACATGTATTAAATGCCAAAAAAGCAAAATACAACGTCATACCTACAGCACGCTTCAGCCGTTCCCGCCTACAGAACGATTTGCACATATCCACGCAGATATCGTCGGACCGCTCCCGACTACAGCACAAGGTTATAGGTATTTAATAACCATCTGCGACCGAACAAGTCATTGGCCCGAAGCAATACCTACTATCGATATCTCTGCCGAAACAGTCGCCGATGTCATATACAACCATTGGATTTGTCGATTCGGATGTCCATCTACAATAACAACCGACCAAGGAAGGCAATTTGAGAGCAGTCTATTTACTAACCTAATGAAAATAATGGGAATAAATAGAATTCGCACTACGCCCTATCATCCGCAAAGCAACGGAAAAATCGAACGATGGCATCGAACTCTCAAAGCTGCGTTACGCGCGAAACTTACAAATTCCAATAGTTCATGGATCAACGAACTTCCGACCATCCTACTAGGTTTGAGAGCTGCATTACGCACTGACACCTCTACCAGTCCTGCAGAACTCACTTATGGCTTCAACCTACGATTACCAGGAGATTTTTTCGTACCAACTACATCCACTGCGCCTATGGATCATACTTACGTCGAAAAACTCCGAGCAAACATCGCACAAAACAAGCCACGCCTTATCAACTCGCATCGCAACAACAGGCAAATATTCGTACATCAAGACCTACGGACATGCACCCATGTATTTGTACGAGTAGACGCAGTACGCACTCCAATTCAAACACCATACGAAGGTCCTTTCAAAGTTGTGAACCGAACGGATAAAGTTTTCACAATTCAGTTACCAGGACGACAATCAAATATATCTATCGACCGACTGAAACCTGCCTACGTTCTAGAAGACACCGAGAACATTTCGCAGTCACCTCAAAACCAGATGTCCCAGACGAGAAACAATGATTCAACTTTAAGTACTCAGTTACCAAATACGACGAACAGCCCGACGTCACAACCTAAAGCTACGCACACACGAAGCGGCCGTTCCGTCAAGCTGCCAGTACGCTTCGCTTGAAGGGGGCCTATGTAGCAGTACTTACCTACGCTATCGTCAACTACTTTACAACGCAAAAGAAAATGTTTCCCATGAAAATTGGAAAAGTGAAACTTTTCATACAAAATAAATATTAAATAATTCAACATCGCCAGTACACTGCGTCGCAGGGTGATGACGTCACGCGAACATCGAGGACCGAGTGCGTCGCAGTTTTCTTCTGATTGGTCGAATATTTTACGTGTATTATTTTATACTATTTTTTCATTGGTTGTCCCTTATCTCAACTTTTGTATAAATAGGCATACATTTTGTAAATAAAATCATTCTACTTGCAACCTTCTGAAGTATCATTACTATCTCCAACCTCAATACATACGTCGGCTAAACCACGCTAAAGCATCATCAACACATTGCCAGCTAAGAAAGAATAAGAGAAAGAAAACGATGAAGGTTTTAACTTGTCTTTTTTTATTTCTTTATTACTATTATTTCTCCATGGGGTCCGCCTTTTGCATGAGTCATCCGCCAAACGACTCGTCGTGTTCAGGCTGGGGCTTGAGAGCGTCTAACTTTCTGTTTCTAGCCGGCAATGCATCAATGATGCCTTTGGTATTGCTGGTATCCAAGGACGATAGCCATAGGTGGATCGTCAGCTCGTTTGTAGACTTTTTCCATAAAAAAAGGTCCTTCAGATGATGATGATGATGATTATTTATGTGTTACAGGCAAGAAGATGGACGACTACGTGCGCGTTTACTACAAGGCAACGGGCAAGCTGGCCATCATGCAGCTCATCACCGAAAACGGCATGAACCCCGAGTTCTCCAAGACCAAGTTCGTCACCGATGATGACTTGAACAAGAGTCTGGAGTATTATGTGAGTGGTGTTTCACTTTATCTACGTTTGTTTATATAGGCAGGGGCGTAGCTACCGTCAGCCTTATCAGTTATACGGGACCCCACCCTACGGGGGCCCCGATGAGCTGGTTAATGGCGCCCCATCTGAATGGTGCCACCGATAAATTTCAAAACATGGTGCCCCGCAAAAACATGTTGTTGGCGCCCTAAGGCCACTGTTGGCGCCCCTTTTTCCCGAAATTTGACAGCTAAAATTGAGGAGCGGTGGCCCCTCAACAAATACTGATACAGGGCCTGCTTAAAGCTAGCTACGCCACTGAGAATAGCTATCACTGATATACATGGCTTCTATCTATGGTTGCCCCACAAGTAGGCACGGGTCTCTCCTCTTGAGGAGACCTAGAGCATACTCCACCACGCTGTTCCAGTGCGGATTGGTGGAGGGGTTAGTGGCCAACCCGAATGTCGGTCAATAAATGTTTTTGTGTATGAATTTGTCATGCTATGAAACAAAGTTGAGCCGTATTGGGGCGGCTTAGAATACTAACCCCAATCCCACGCTGGATGGGTGTCGTAAGAGGCCATCGTCACCATCAGGTGGATCGTCAGCTCGTTGGCCGGCTGTTTCCATAAAAAAAAGTACCAGGCGTCCATAAAACAGAAGTGTGTAACATGATTGCAGTGCGAGAGGATGTTCGAGGAGAACGAAGAGGAAATCTCGGATCTGTACGTGAAGCGGCCCGACGATGACGTCATGCCCAACGCCGAGAGAGACGTGAGTATTGCTGCTATCTCGCTCTTATGACGCTTTGGGAATCGTTCGCAACAAACTCTATGGAATTAAAAAGTTGATATTTTTATTTTGTTAAATTGACTTAAAAGTTTGTTTTTAATGCTGCCTAAAACTATTTAACAATGGGTCTCTTCTTCATAATTTATTTCATATGAAAACAGCGCCATCTCTTGACAGGTCACGAGTACTGTTAATGAAATATGTACTCCAGTAATATACATATATATAAAATGAAAAGAAAGGTTTATATTTAGACATATTTTCTGCCCGCGGAATAGTTTCTAAAAACCATCGACAAAATATTATGTACTCTTTTGAATAAAAAACGAAAATTCCAAACTGATTGATTAACAGACCAAAGAAATTCAATCGAATTAAGAACTTCCTTTATGAAGTTGGTGACGTAATTGGCAGTTGTAAATGGTATGCCAACTAGGTTCAATGCCCTTTATAAAATAAAAAAATCCGCCTGCCATCAGAAACGCTATCATAATGTACCTTTTTAGTTTTTACCCATTGAAGTATTATTACTAGCGTATAGAAGAGACACCGCGAACACAATGTATGTTCCAATGAATTGGCGGCGCGCGGCTTCAATGTCCAATGGATTCGTTCGATTTTGAAAGGAGAACAGGGGCTCAATTTTGAAAATAGAACCTCACGGCGGGGACATACATTTTGTTTGAGATGTCTTCTCTTGTATATACCTCAATGCTTTTACCCTACACTTTTTACCCTACAGATCTGCTTCAAGCACACGCGCTACTGCGAGGACTGGATGTTACCCAACGAGGAGGACACCACGTGGACGCCCGAGATGGAGGCGGAGTATGTTAAGGTGAGCTTGGAACATCATCCTAAGTCCAAAACTCATGATTAAAAAAAACTCATCATGGATTGAACACGCTTTATTATACTAAACTTGGGCTACGTCCGCACAGACAAGCGGCTTGCTTAGCGCCTAGAGCCTAGTGGTTTGCATTCTGACTACTTGCTAGGATACAAGGTGGCCGCACTGAGAGGTGGTTTGCGTGGTGGGTCACTAGGTGCCTTGGTCATTTTGCTTGTCGGCACGTTGACGAAATGTCACTCTCAAAAATATCTTACAAAATTAATGAAATAAATGTATAGTATATACATATATAGGTCTATGAATAAATGTAACAATTTCTCGTTTCAGCTTTTAGTTTATGCCATTGACATTTATCAATAATATTATATCCATGACAACCCGACCGTCAATGTCATTTTTGCTTCAAAAATTCCTACCGCCTAGTGACAAAAACCAACATGTTTGTTTACTTCGATACACGCTAAGCGCGTTGCTAGGCACCAAGCGCGCAGTGCGGCCGGTCGCGAACACTCTAGATCGTTTGTTTTACTAAACTACCCGCTAGGTGACTAGCTAGGCTCTAGGCGCTAAGCAAGCCGCCTGTCTGTGCGGACGTAGCCTTACGGATACTCACGATATTTATTTTGTACACCGATATTTCGACCGGAAAGCATGTATTGTGGCTGATCACGGCTGAACCGTAATGGTGCGGAGAAACTTTTGACTGGATGACAGATGACATTTAACACTCATAAACTTTCCGTCTAAAGGTCGATGCATAAATAACGTGGACGGGACGGGGACGGGACCTGGACGGAGCATAAATGAACGTAGTTTCTGATAAACGTTCCAATCCACACTTATGTTGAAATTGAATTAATACTTAAGTATTATTAATACTTAAGTAATAGTTAAGTAATTAATACTTAAGTTTTAATACTAAGTAAGTATACTAAGTAAGGAAGTATTATTAAGTATTAATACTTAAGTATTAATTCAATTTCAACATAAGTGTGGATTGGAACGTTTTTCAGAAACTACGTCCAAACATACGTACGTACCCCGTTCCCGTCCCATGCGTGCCTCCGTGGCGTATGCGCTATCGTTTACATTTTCTATGAAACGATGTTTGCAAAACTTCACGTCCCGTCCCGTCCCCGTTCCGTCCACGTTGCTTAACAATTGTGCCTTGACACAGTTCTTGAATTGCTCTAATCGTACCACCAGGTGCACGGCAACGACCCATACGGCTTCGGAGGTCTTCCCCAACAGCAGTTCATGCCGGACCACCGCGGGGATGATGATGAAGACATGGACATGGACGCTGAGGAGCAGGACACCAGCTCGGAGCACGCTGATGATGAGGGCAGGGATGAGCTGTGAGGTGATCGGAGTTACCATATGAATAGCGTTTGATGTTGCAGTTGTTTAGAGTACTTTAGCTATCTATCTATTCAATTCAATTGAAGTACTTGAAATAAGTTTCTTGTACACCACCACAGGATTACACAATTAATAATGTATAAAAAATCTTCTAAGAAAATAACCGACTTCAAAATTAGGGATAACTCAAAAACAACTTCCCAGATCTCGCTCCTTAAATGGGACTACATGACAAGCAGGAGCTTTCCTATATAAAAAGTATCATCAAAATAGGTACACCCAGTACAAAGTTATAAAGTTATGTTGCACATAAAAAAATTTAGTTGAATTGAGAACTCCTTTTTTTGAAGTCGGTTATAAATTAATATTTAACAGCGTATGTTTTCACCGCCATCTATTGACAAAAAGTGAAAACTCACAGTTAATCTGAGTTAATATATTATGTATGTCTAGCAGAGAATGATCATTCCACGTCTTCCAATAAAATTATTTCATAATACAGGGTAATAAAAGGTAAACTTTATATAAGACTTAACTTGTGCTCAAACGAAGCTGTGCCTTAGAAATTGTAGGATGAGTTCGTGTTTATAATCTTTTTAAATATCTACTAGTATTGTACGTAATTATGTAAAGCTATTGTTTTTATAAATTACCTTCAAAGAAGTCTTCAAAAAAAAAAAAACCTATTAAAATCGTTGAACGTAATAAATATAATAATATATTTTCAAATCCAAAAATAATAATTTTCCAAATCTGTTGATAAAATAAATGACAGGATTCTGAGGTATTAACCAAATTATGGCCCCCTTATTTTTTGAATTAAATGTGTTATAATGAAATAAAATACAATATGATAGACGGAGCATTCACCTATTTATATTTATTCTCAATGTCAGTGTATATAAAGATGTATGTATGTATCTTAAAAAGATTCCATAATAAAATTGTTATACAATTTTTATTACGCTGTTATTAAATTCGTGATATTAAAGGTCAGTGGCTGCATTTTAATACGTAAGTTATTAAACATGTACTTAGTATGTAATATAAATTGTATACAGATATAGTTATTGTAATGGAGTATGTATGTTAAAGAGAATATAATTATGTATGTTTTTTAAATTGTTATCGCAAATTGCGTATTCAAATAAGATCCTTAACAGTCGATTTTTCACTGACTGAAAGGTACTAGTTGAAATAAATGTCTTTGCGAAATGATTATAGTCCATTTTATTTAGTAGACAATCTTAAAGGGCCTTTTTGTCGTAATTTTTAATTTAAAAATAATTTTATTCAGGCATAAAATGAAAAGAATTTGTGAAGAAGTAATCATTTAAAACTAACAATTATTTTTCTTTACTCGAAGGTTTACTTTATTATTTTAAACTATTATTTCAATCAAACGTAGCATCAAGATTATTTACCGAATTGTTGAACTATATAATAATATATAGTATAATATGTATATAGAAGTTTCCCTTTGTATGTCGTTACAAAATGGCGCGCAAAAACGGTGAGTGATGTGAAATTGTTGTGAGTTTATTAAATAAGTAAATGATGTTAATGACATTGTTTTATTTTGAATAACTTCAACCAACAAAACTGTATTTTGATTTGCAATGAACGGTTATAAAAATTAACCCACAAGGATGTGGCGTTTTTGTGGTATCATGTGGGTGTATACTGTATGGGTAGTTTGCTATGCAATTTGTACTTTATTGAAAAGCAGTGTTTGATATTTCAAATTTTATTTTTATTTTATATTTATTTAGGATAGTAACAGCCACTACAATATAGTGAAAACTTACAATTAAATTGTTAGGATAATACCAACTACCCACAAATAGAATTGAAAAGATTCAGCGTAATTTTACCAAGTTCTTAGCGTACAAAGATCGTAAATGTCCATAACGTGCTAATTACGAGACTATAATAGATTAAAACACTTTAAATTGGACTCTCTTGATAAGAGACGACAAATTAGTGACTTAAAAACACTTCACAAGCTTATTCACGGACAATAGGGATGTTGACACTATCAGTAAATTAAAATAAATTTATGTTTAAAGTATCAAGGAAAACAATTAAACACCTAAAATATTATTCTTTTGTCGAAATTAATCACAATAAATTAAATATAATTAATTTAAAATGTTAAAAATAGTACTCACTGTCACGTGACCTCATACGCCATTTGGAGCTTATGACGTCATTGTTCCTATTTTATATGGAAGTGCAACTAACTTCAGTCGACAGATAGTATTGAATATCGGCTAGTGACGTCACGTGACGTTTTTGGTGGGAAATTTGAAAATGATTTTTATTTATCAATTTGTGTTTTTAAATTGAAGATTATTAATTTTATAATATTTTTTTCGTGAATCTTAAGGTTCTATCTATAAAATCAAATTGAATCCTAAAATTAGTCAACATCCCTATTGCTATCGCCAGAATTTTTAAACTTCATAAACTTATGAGTTCCTTGGACCATACCCAGAAAACCCCTTATAAAAAATTTTTTACCCTCTTCTTACTCAACACAATTAGGAAAACATGCTCCGCTTAATAGATTAATGCAAAATTACAACAATATTCACTCTAATAGCGATGTTGACATTTTCTACATAGAAAATGTGAAAAAATTTATCGACATATGTTGCAAATAGGTATCTTTAGTTAGTCCAAATCTTTATTAAACAATGTATAGTTAAATTTATTCTAAGTCAATGGTGTATCTAATAAAGGTAAATAAATAATTACTTTTTAACAAAAAATAAAACCAACGAAAAAAAAACTGAAAAGCAAAAAATAAAATAAACCATTTAGTATTATAAATTAAGACCCGAAATTAACAGTAAATAAATAATTTTGAGACAGTGCCAAACAAACAACGAAAATTAATTACATAAAATTCATAAATTATGAGGGCAGCAGTTGTCATTAGGCATTCGGATAATGGAATGTATAAAGAAAAGCGGTTTTTGTACACGACAGATTATAGCTTAATGCGTTTATTTATTAAAAACAAAAAAAATGAAACTTCTCTCTAAACAGTCATTTGATCGGGGTTTTAGCACAGAAGAAACAATAGTACTTATAAGTTTTAGTCCGGATGTAACTGAGGGCCGTTTAATCGAGTTTCCACTGTAGTGGTAGTATCAAAGTAAATTTGTATAAGTGTGAAAACAGTGTTGGATGTTATTTAAAGTGACGATAATTATTCATTTTCGAATAAATCATTTAAAAAAAAGTAATTTAAATTCAAAAGAAAACCATTTAATCAACATTTGCACACGTAATTTTTGCTTTTACCCGTTTCGGAAACGTCCGTAACTTGTTTCTGAAAATGCTGAGATTTTTCGACCTAAGGGGTGGGGTAAATCAGATTTTTTTCATTCATTACCCCATGTATTGGACAGCAGCTAAGACGGTGCGTCACGAATCAAAATATTTACTTCACGCCCATGTCTGAGACAAGGTGCTAGTGGTCAAGATGGAAGCTTCCTTTCAACATTTGTGATACGAGTGTTAAACTCTGCTAGAGTTGAAGTCATTTTTACAAACTCTTTCTTAAAACTGGACATCTCTTTTCTAACAAAAATTAATTCACCACACAGATTATTAATAGCTTTTGTTAAATCGACGAAGACAGCAGACGGAGTAACTTCGGAAAGAGGATCCGAATGATCCACAGATTTATTTTGTTCTATACATTTAGTCTTATTATCTACATTGGAAGTTTTCGTGATTTTTATATAAGATGATTCTGCAACGTTAGGTTTAAATTCATAAATTATATCATTATCTGTTGCATTACTTATTTCATTATCTGTTCCAATACTTATTTCGTCATCTTTGTCATCATTTGAATCAACTTCGTCATTAATGATTTCCATGTTATCTCTGTCGATTGTCTCATCTTCCGATACTACTTCTTCTTTCACGAGAAATGGTTCTCTTGATACTCTGTCATTCCTTGCATGTTCTTTCCATTCTGTCAAAGCTGTTTGATCGAAAACTTCCCGCGGAAATAGATCAGGATCAAGCGGCCATATTCCTGCTCTTTTAAATCCTTCACTTATTATATTTGGAACCATTTGTTCCCAAGCTTGTGTTATAGAAGAAGAAATTTCATCGTCGTCTATTTCTCCTTCATTATCACGTTTCCAACACATCAAATGTTTGCACAAATTGTGTTTAATTCCATCTTTTACGTCTGCATCTAGCGGATGTAATTGTAAAACATTTGGTGGCAATTTTATTACTGTTAAGTTGTTTTTGGCCGCCATTTTGAGAACATGAATATCCAAATGCGTTGAACGTCCGTCGTAAATTATTAGCAAGGGATCTTTATTTGTGCAGAGCTTCGGAAATACGATGTTTTCGAAGTAATTTTCGAAGACTCGTGGGTTTACACGAGATTTTTGGCTTTCATATTTGCCATATAACCAATGATTCCATAGAACTGTTTCTTTAGGTATTATTAGGGGAGGTATTATGTCGCCGCAAGCGTTAGCTGCTAATAGTACAGTGATATTTTCTTCTTCGCTAGTAATTTTTGAATAGTAAGGGTGTATATTAATAGTTTCTTTTGTAAGGTCAAAGTTAAAAATGTTTTCGCTTAGATAATAAATGCGATTTGGTTGTATATCAAGGCGACACACAGCATTTTGTAGCAGTTCAAAAAATCCGTAAATCACAAACGGATCAATTTTCCTTGTATTGTCCGGATGAAACTTTCCAAACGTTAGATTGTGCCTCTTAGTAAACGCAGTCAACCAGTCAAAGCCGGGGATATTGTTTTTGAATGGAGTCGTGATGTTATTTCGAGTGGCATAGTGGCTAACGAGTCCATTAACTTCTTTTTTCCTTAAGCCAAAACCACAGCGTTCCATGCTATGTAATACTTTGGCCATATTTCTTTCAAATGATATGGTGAATACAGGAGGTCTTCCCCTAGTTCGGCTTTTAAGGCCGCGTTTGCCACAGATTCGCGAATATAACGTGCCTCGTGGAATGCCATATAAGACCACTGCCTTACTCATAGTCATTTCCTTATTTTTAATCTTCTGAATCGCCTTTACAAGTGATTCTGGGAAATATTTTTCTTTAGTTTTTCGTATGTAATTCCGCACCATCTGAAAGTTTAAATATTCTTCAATTTTACTATTTTCAACTTTGACTTGTCTAATCGCAATAATAATAAGGTTGTGGAAGTGATTCGAATGAATGTTATTATAATCTAAATTTTACTAGCAAAAAATAACCGACTTCAAAGTTACTCAAAAACTAATTGTCAGATCTCGTTCAAATTTATGTGGGACCACATGACAAGCACCTGCTTTCGATTAACAAAAGAATCATCAAAATCGGTTCACCCAGTCGAAAGTTCAGAGGTAACAAACATAGAAAAAACAGTCGAATTGAGAACCTCCTCCTTTTTTTGAAGTCGGTTAAAAACAATCTATATTACTAAATTGTGAAAGTATTTGTAGAAATTAAGTTCAAATACGAAAATTTTTAGTGCCAGAATTTTGTCAACCCTAATATCGGTTTTATTATACTAATTCACTTCACTACAAAGCGTGGCAGTGTGTGAATAACAACCGGGACCGACAGCTTAACGAGCCCTCCGAAGCACAGAAGCACTCAAGAAATGTTTGCCACTAGTGGTCACCCATCCAACCATGCATGCTATGGCTTATCTCGGTCAATCGCTTAGGATAGGATAGGATCACAGCATTTCATAGAACAGACACCACGAACAAAATCCTTTCCATTGTCTTTTCTAAATCGACTGAATCCTCTGAAAATAGTTGCCAATTAGCAACAGTTCATTGCGCGAACATCGGGTTCGCAGTGTCGGTTCTATACTCTAGTAATAATAGTTCAATGGTAGGTAATTTATCGAAATATTGATGACAGCACTAGTGATATTACAAATAGGTACCTACTAGTAATAATAGAACATAATTGCATATTTAGATCAAGTAGCGGGGTAAATGCAACAGTGACAAACTACATTTTACCTATTCATCGTGGCATATGGGGCTAATGTAACTGAAGTTTCAGCGTTTTAACTTACTTTGAAATTAGCTTCACTGGCTCACAAATTTTAATAAGTCTCGTGCAATATAATTCTTCACAGTTATATAGAAGAAATGCGCTAGATAAACGTTTACAATACATTTATTGTAAAAATAATCTGTAATTTGACATAAAATGGAAATGGCCGTCGAAGTCGGTAAAACAGAAAATTATGCCGCGTCTTGCCCACAGATTGCTTCGTGCTGTCTTGCCCGTCTTTAATTTAGTTACATTGTTGCTCACTAGATGGGGTAACTTGCGACTCAGTCCAGCCAGTAAAAGGTAAATAATTAATTAAAAACTAAACAAGGACGTTTAGGGCTTTATTATTTTTTGTTTCAAAAAGTAAAAAGATTTTTTAAAATGCCCCTTTATTATTTTTACTTCCAAACTGCATGTTTTTGGTATGCCCATGCAAGGCCGTCTTTAACCTATTGGAGGCCTTGAACATATAAGGTTAATGGGTCCCCTATTGAGTTTATCAGAACACTATTTTGTTAGAATAAACAAAGAAAGTAGATAATGAAGCCTCTAGATTTATGAAAAAGCTAATAAGCAAATTGGTATTGTAGTCAGTAATTTGGGTTTATTTATTCGAATAAAAAAAAATCGGTAATAAATATCGGTTATCGTTTAGTGATCTGGCAGGAACTAGGGGGCCCCTATCGATCACGGGGCCCTGGGCACTTGACCAGAGTGCCCAGTGGGAAAGAGGGGTCTGTGCCCATGCAGGACCAGTAAGGTGTTTACATCGCCAGTAGCTTTCGAGTAAGCTAATAATAGATTTACAATTATACTTTTTTTTTATAGCCTGAGGGGCAGACGGAAAAGCAGCCGGGCCACCTGATGTTAAGTGGTCAGCGTCGCCTATGGACATGAGCAATACCAGAGGAATCGCCAATGTTGTCGAGCGCTGAAGGAGAATTCTTCCCCGTGTCATTCATAGCGCTCCGGGAATACCTCAGAAGGGAGTTAATTCCACAGTTCATTCAATAGTCCAATCCATACTATTGAAATTCAATGTTCAATTCTGTTCATTATTTTATTTTATTTTTAATAATATTTGTATGCCTGAAAGGGCCGAACATAGAGTACTTTTAATGTATAATATTTTAAGACCTGTAATACCTATGATCACAAATAAAGAATGATTAAAAGATTAAAAGATAAAAAAGAATGATCAAATTGTTTTTGGTTGTAATTACTTAGGATCTAAAGGAGAGGTCGTAATAAATACACAAATTATAAAACTTCTTTATTGTATTACGAATATAAAAATATTTCTAAACATCTATTTATTTATTTCATAACAATATGACAGCAGTCGCTTTAAATTGAGTTTTAAAGAATTATTGGCAGCCACCTTATATTTGTTATACCTACGTATATTATCTATAAAATATTTTTATTTTGATTTGATTTGATATATGACCTTGAACTCCTTGAAGTAGTCTTACCGTCTTACCCCCCTTAGTAGTCCAGTAATTTTGGTCAAAATTAGGTAAGAATTGCGGAGTGAGAGATACCCAGCTGATTTTTTTGTATAAAGTTGTATTTTGGCATTCTAAGACTTGTCTCAAAACCTGCATATGGTAGGGTGACCGCGTCTATTAAAAATTTGAGGACAAAGGTCACAAAAATCGGTTTTTTGCAAATATCTCATTTCCTATGAGTCTTTCGCTATTTGTATCTTCATCAATATTGTAGAAAATTAAATTCCCTACAACTTTTGTTTCAAAAATTTTTTATACGTTGAATCGTTTTCGAGATAGAGGGCGGAGAGCGCGCGTTTAGAGCACAATGTAAAGTCAACCGGTACAGTCCCGGTCAAAACATGCTATATGTATTAAGTTTATTAATTCTATCTATCTAACAGCCTTTTAAAGTCCAGTGCTGGACATAGGCCTCCCTAATTGGCGCCACTCCGACCGGTCCTGGGCCCTCTGAATCCAGCGGCTTCCCGCTGTATTCTTTAGGTCATCAGTCCACCTGGTCGGGGAGCGACCAGTGTTCCTTTTACCGAGACGTGGCCGCCATTCGAGGACTTTGCAACCCCATTGGTTATCTGTCCTTCGAACGATGTGGACTCAGAGGGCCCAAAATCGGTCGGAGTGGCGCTAATTAGGGGAGGCCTATGTCCAGCAGTGGACTTTAAAAGGCTGTTAGATAGATAGAATTAATAAACTTAATATAGCATGTTTTGACCGGGACTGTACTGGTTGACCTTACATTGTGCTCTAACCGCGCGCTCTCCGCCCTCTATCTCAAAAACGATTCAACGTATAAAAATTTTTTTGAAACAAAAGTTGTAGGGAATTTAATTCTCTACAATATTGATGAAGATACAAATAGCGAAAAACTCAAAGGAAATGAGATATTTGCAAAAAACCGATTTTTGTGACCTTTGTCCTCAAATTTTTAATAGACGCGGTCACCCTACCATATGCAGGTTTTGAGACAAGTTTTAGAATGCCAAAATACAACTTTATACAAAAAAAATTGCTGGGTATCTCTCATTCCGCAGTGAATTCCTAAGATGACTGGACTATACCTATTCATAAAAACAAGCAAAGTTATCAGAAGGCTTATAAAGTGTTTTGTTTCTTCACTCTTTTGAAAAACGATGAGAATAAAACATACATTTAGGTATTTATGTATTCTGTGGCAATAGCCAGAATAGTTTTTATAACGCGTTGATGAATAAGGCCGTTAGTGCTTGCCCTGCTGAAGGATTTCTGTCCTTGCAGTTTACAAATAGATTAATCTCTGTTTATTATTTACATATTTATTTATTTAATCTTTTTTGTAAGACCTAAACAGGTTTTTACAAAGGGCGGACTTAATGCCTTGAGGCATTCTCTACCAGTCAACCCAGGGTGATGGTGAGAGGTTGCGGTGGCAAGACTGATTATCATTGGGGGTAACAAGAAAGAGTATAAGTATTATCACCTTTTCGTTGGACTAAAACTGACTAGGATTGACTGAAAGCCAGTTGCAGAAAGGTTCTTTGAAAAAAGACTATTTTTAATACTAATCTACCATTTAACTATGGAGATGGTTGTTATATAGAGTGTGAATTTTATTAAACTCCGTTTTAATAACAGGACTCTTTATAAACAAACTTACACTGTCTTTTTAACGTTATTTGTAATTTAAAAATAAAGCAGACACAAAATGAATGCAATTCATAGAAAAAAAAAATTAAATGTCAAAAAATTTTTGTTTAGTATATAGTAGTAATTTTAGTAGTTTTTTTAAACTAATTAGTAATAATATTTCAATAAAAAGATGCTAAGATTGTTGCCCAAATAATTCTTGTCTAAAAAACGGGATATAGGGGTGACTGGACTGTTTTTAGAGATAGATTTAAAGAATTTAAGGTTTAAGATCATTTATTTCTCAAAAGATTTTACAAATCGCTTACTGAGAAACAAGACATACATACATTTAGATAATTACTTAAGCGTACGTACAAAAAGTGGGTAGTTTAACATTTGTACTGTGATCCGAAACAGAACTGATAAATGACTCGCCCGGTTCCACCATAAAATTATACTTGTGGTTAGCTAATCAGAGCTTAATTGTGGATAAGTTTTGGCTTGTATATTATAGAGTAATACAGGAATGTATTGCTTTAGTCCCAACAAATCCTTTATTATTTAATTAATTAATACATTTTTTAATGAGATATTTTTGTTTTTTCTCTCCTTTTAACGTGATTAAGTATAGTTTTTGTGGCAGTTAAAGAATATTACTGATATTATTTATAATAATAGTATTTTTATTATTATTATTTTATTGCTAAATAAAATAAAATATTAATTTGTATAGTAATTTAAGTTACTTGATAGAAATGAAATATAATAAAATTTAATTGTGTACATTATTTACAGATGAAAAATTTGATTAAATTAAATCTGATTAATTTATATTTTAATATACATTTTAAAATTTAGTTGTTGGAATATAGTATTGGTATATTGGTGTATATATAGAATAGTGTATATAAAAATAAGTTATTTTAAAATAGATCTTAATATTATTTCATATTTTATAAATTAAATTAAAATTGATTTATTATTGTATATTTATATATATAAAGTGTATATAGTATTTTTATTATTATTATTTTATTGCTAGAATAAAATAAAATATTAATTTTTATAATAATTTAAGTTACTTGATAGAAATGAATTATAATAAAATTTAATTGTGTACATTATTTACAGATGAAAAATTTGATTAAATTAGATCTGATTAATTTATATTTTAACATACATTTTAAAAGTTAGTTGTTGGAATATAGTATTGGTATATTGGTGTATATATAGAATAGTGTATATAAAAATAAGTTATTTTAAAATAGATTTTAATATTATTTCATATTTTTATAAATTAAATTAAAATTTATTTGTTATACAAAAGTATTTATAAAAATAAGTTATTTTATAATACATTGTACGATTAATTCATATTTTTATAAATTAAATTTAACTTATTCATGGCTGAGAACTATTTTATTTATAATATTATTTGCATTCAAGTTGATTTAAATTCAAGTAACCGCTATAGATAAGTAGATGGCATATTTAATAAGTATTGTTTCAGGGATTTTGTGAATATATGCATGGACTTAGAATCTTTTATGTCTTTCGGCAGCTTATTATATAGTTGTGCCCCCTCATATAGAATATTTGTTTTACCATATTTGGTTCTTGGAGCACGTAATACTATATTATTAGCACTTCGGGTTTTTATTTTTTGTATTTGCTGTTTTTTCGTGAATGTGACGCGACAGTGAATATCCTGTGTGATCATTTTTCTAACGATAATACATGTGTTATAGATGTAGTTTTGTTTTATGTTGAATAGTTTGGTGTCTTTGTAAATTTTATTCGTTGGTGTTAGGAAATTGAAGTTGAATAATACTTTAATTATTTTATTTTGCGCGGTTTGTAAAGCTCGTAAATTAGTTTTAGGCGCTGATCCCCAAATACTTATGAGATAATCTAAATGTGATTTGACAAGAGCGTTGTAAATTGTGTAGCGTACTTTAATTGGAAGACATCGTATAATATTTCTTAATACTCCAGTTAGCGATATTAATTTAGAACATAATTTTTGAATATGAGGTCTCCACGTTAGCTTTTCATCTAAAATAAGGCCTAGATATTTCTCTTGTTTTGATTTTTGTATGATTATATTATTGATGGTCAAAGGAGGATGATCATTCAGCTTTTTATTTACAGCAGAAAATATCATATACTTAGTTTTTGTTTCATTTATTGTTAGCAGATTACTAAGAAACCAGTTTTGTAGCAAATTTAAATCATTTTGTGCCTGACAAATTAAAGTTTCCACTGATGGTCCAAAGTAGAATAGACATGTGTCATCAGCGTAGAGAGTTATGCGACCATGTAGACCTATTTCATGCATATTATTGATGTAGATCAGGAATAATATTGGTCCTAACAGCGATCCCTGCGGTACCCCGAATGTAATTGATTTCATGCTGCTTTTAGATTGACCTAATTTGACCATTTGATACCGATTCGTGAGGTATGATTTAAATATATCTAATGCTGTGTCCGTGATCCCAACATACTTGTTTAGTTTTTTTAAGAAGCAGACTGTGGCTAACGGTATCAAAGGCTTTTTTTAAATCTATAAAGATTCCTAGTGCAACTTTTTTTTCATCAATGCTAATCTTTATGTCAGTGACAAGATCTATAGCAGCTGTTAGAGTGCTTGATTTTGATCTGAAACCATATTGGCCTTTGTAAAGAAAGTTGATAGAATCGAGATGTTTGATGAGCCTGTTATGAATGACCTTTTCAAAAATTTTGGAGATAACCGGAAGAACCGATATCGGTCGGTAATTACTTGGGTCAGATTTGTCACCCGATTTAAAAACAGGAGTAACCTTCGCGATCTTTAGAGTATCGGGAAATATGCCATTTTTTAAACATTCGTTTACGCATTTACTCAGCGGTTCAGCTACTAAGGTTTTTATGCTTTTAATTATTTTAGCAGTTATACCATCTACACCTGAACTTGTATTTGATTTGAGGTTGTCGATTATTTTAACAATTTCGTGTGTAGTTGTGGGTTCAAATTGCGATAGTTTGCTAGTTTTAATGTCTTCGATAGTATTTTGTTCGTGGTATTTTTTTGGTATTTTATTAGCTAAAATAGAACCGATTGTTGAAAAATACGTATTAAAGTGTTCACAAACTTTTTGCTCATCAGTTATCAGTTCTGATTCTATTTTTAATGTTGGTGATATACATTTGTCTCTTATTTTATTTACAGATAAATCGTTTATCAAATTCCACATTTTGAGAGGTTTTCCACTACACTCCTTGAATGCTTTCCAATAATAGTTACTTTTAGCTGATTGAATTTCTTCAAATGTCTTCCTTCTATCTAATAAATAATCTTTCTTGAGTTGCTCATTTTCTGGCTGATTTCTGGTTTCGATCCATTTAGTATTCCTCTGTTGGATTGATTCAATAATGTCTTTATTAATCCAGTCCGATTTAGGTGGGTTCAGGACTTTTACTTTCACAATTTTGTTCCCGTTTATAATATTGATTAACATATTTTCCAGTTTATTGTAGTCATTATTTTCTATGCTATGTATATTTGCAGATTCGATTGATTTATATAACGATGTGTAGTCTATTTTTTCATAGGTGACTTTTTGGACTTTGATAGAAGGTGTTCTTAGAAGCTCGAAGTAGATTTGCTTATGATCTGACATTGCACTGTCTATTAGGGCTAGGTGGTAAGAATGTCCTTTTAAATTTGAGCTTACGTGATCCAGAATGGTTTTGGTGTCTGCTGTCTCTCTTGTGCACATCTGTTTGTTTACTTTGTTCAATATACGGTATCCAATGCTTGTTAACGCTTGCTTGTATGCTATTACATCATTTTTCTTCTCCAATAGGTTATAGTTAAAGTCTCCCATCACTATTGCTCTTTTTCTCCGTCGCAACTGCTCAGAAAAAAGTTCTAAAAATTGCTCTGTGTTGGTTCTTTCTGGTTTATATACTACTCCAACATCTGTACAGAATTTTTCCACGTGTATCCACAGGAAATGATTGTCATCTATGCATAAGTTTTCTATTACATTATGTCTGATATCATCATGAATATAAATAGAGACCCCTCCTCCTCGGCTGTCAGTGCGAAAATTGAAATAATGTTTGTAATTTGGTATGTTTAAGGACCGCCCCTCGGATTCTGATTTTACCCAAGTCTCAGTGACTGCCACTACATGAATCGTGTTTAGAGCTCGTAATATACATTTAAGTTCATCCAATTTTCCTTGTTTAACGAGGCTTCTCGCATTGAGGTATAAAAATTTTAAGGCCTTTTTATGTATCGTTATCTTATCATATCTATCAACATTTTGGTATGTTACGAGTTCAATTTTGTGATCTTCTTGTTTGCATGCTTTATTGGTTACTACTAGTTTTTTGGCTGTTGTTCAACTATTTTGGGAACACCTTTTATATATTTAATGGTAATATTATGTTCACCGTTGCTTATTCGTGTTTTTAATTGATCCTTAACAATTTTTAAATACTTTTGTTGCTGTGGGGTACTATCAGAGTAGATTTTTATGTTACCTTTAACATGTGATCGGTTTTTTAAGATGTTCTTAACATCATCCGGATTGCTGAAACTAGCCTTTATAGATCTTGAGTTCCCTGGCTTATATTTACCAATGCGAATGCAATATACAGGTGTGCTGTTTACGCCTAGCATATTTATGTTTTTCGTTATCTCATTCATGTCATGTTTAATTCTTTCATCTGGTTTAGTAGAGCTTAATTCAGGGATACCTGTTATTATAATATTCTTTTCTCTCAGTGTACGTTCTCGCATTTCAGATACAATTTCTTCGCAGTGATAAACAGGGTCAGGTTGGTTTATTATCGACTTGGATGATAGTTTTAATTGCTTTATATCCTTTTCCAACGCCTGTATTTTAATATCAGCACTATTATATCTTTTGTTTAATTCCAATATCTCTTGTTTTAATTTATTTTGTTCGAGTAAAATATTATCAGTTTTTTGTTCAATAATCTGAGTTTGTTGTTTGATTGATGTAATATCATCAGAGATCTTCTTTAAATTAATGTTTTGAGCGTTTGTGAAATCATGTAATATGGATAGTATTTCTTTTTTGAAGGCCTTGAATTTTTCAGTAATATCATCTTCGGGTTTTTTCTTTTTTCGGTAAGTTATTTGTTGTGTATCATCTTCCAAATTAGGCTCCAGCTCCATCAGACGATCATCCATTCCACTGGGCGTTCCAGGCGGGCTTCGGCGGACACTCATAATAATTAAGTGTCAGTTAAGTATTAACCGTTGGTTACGATGTAGGTGAAACCGGCCTTTCCGTTTGAATGACTCGTAGTTTCGTTCGACGTCTCCTCGGTAGCTCAGTCATAAAAGGTATTATAAGCAAATTCTTCTTCAAGTGAGAGGGAAGTTTATATCAATACAAATAAGGTACATAGTCCTATGGCACTGTCACAGATATTTTTAATAACTTTTATAAACACGTCTAGCTCGTACGCTCGCTGTGCGCTCACTCTCCTCATTTACCTATTTTAACTTAATTTTACTTCAATTATCCTTGTATTAGTGATAATTGAACATGCGTGAACACAACTACATAAAATACATCGTTATAAGGCGCAACTAACGTGGGATTGTAATATTATCCGTCGTTACCATGTCAGCAGTTAACGAATGATATACTTCTTAAAAGAGTATTTCAAAATTGGATCAGAAAACTACATATTTGTTGTAGAATTTGATGTATTTTCAAACACGCTGTATTAAGATTTTTATAGGTATTTTTAATTCTTATACATATCTAAGTACTACAGAAACCACGAATTATCAATTGGTAGTAAATTAAGAGCAGTAGGTATCATGACTAATAAAGTACATACATACAAAAAAAATATAATTTTTACAAAATAAAATCTAAGTTAAAATTCAATCAAAAAGAATATCAAAATATCACACATACCAAATAACTAAATTGAATTAAATACAAAAACAAAATGGTTATTAAAAATTAATGTACATTAAAAATAAGTCATAAAAATATATGTTTAATATCAAAATTACATAAAATCTAGTCTTTTTTGGAATGTAAAATGGCAAGATTTAATTCCAATACTCGTTTCAAACGTGGGATGTTATTTTACTATGGTAAAAGGCCAAGTTATGGCCAAGAACTTCATATACATGTAGTACATCTGGACGTCAAACTTCCAAGAGGTACTTGTAAACGGATCACATGACATTGGATGAACAATTTCGACCAATCACAGCCCTGATTGAGGGGTCCCGGGTGCGATTCCCGGCCGGGGCGGATATTTATGTGACAGATAAATATTGGTAGTCGGGTCATGTGATTGTGATGTGTTATATGTGTCGTCCATGCCACCCGCGACACAGGTAATATAATAACCTACTGGGGGTATGAGTGTGTAAGCTTTTAAAAAAAATCTATCTAGTCATAGTAAAAGAGAGTTCAATTTATAATAATTATCCAATGGTCAGGCTACCTCATAAAAGTGAAACTTTATTACATCACTCCGTTAACTTCACTCGTAAACTATACATTTAAAAAGTATACTTCAAAATAGCATTTAAATGACCAATATCAGCAATCCAGTTAAATTACACAACTTAATTAATATAATTTATTAGTTGTTAAAAAAGAATCTACCACGATTCCTGTCATCAACTCGTATATATTTAATTTAGGTACATAATACATCAAGTACAATATTAAAGTATTTGTGACATATTATGGCGTACAAAAATATTTTTATTTAAAACCGTATAAAATATTCGATTTGTATGAAATTCTCATCTCATATAGATACAATATAAAATTACAACATTTACATAATTAACTTGGTATCAAAAATATTTCCCTGTGATTTGGCAGTACCTGTTTAAGTCATATTTATAAAAGTTATACATCTTATATACAATTGATACTTGTTATGATAAAAAGTACATAAAGTAATTTTTTGGGGCAAATGTGTCGACGAGGTAACTGTCTCCATGGGGCAAATGTGTCCCTGAGGTAATATGTCCACTCAATGATGATGACTACTAAGCAATATCACTAATAGTAATGACAACATTACTATTTTTAATACCCTTTGGTAAAGTAACATATTTAATTTAGATATTGTAACAACAGTAAATTTTGGTAATTTGATGTAATATTTTATACACACCTCTATTAATAAGAATATCAATAATTGTAAGCCCTAAAATATGTTTCGTCACACACCAACGCAAACAAAACTATGTATATTAGAACGAGACAAAGCATATTAAGTTTAAAATAACGATTAAATTATTTATGAAGGCTATAACAGCATATTAAAGTAAGCTAGGCAGGTAGCAATAATCTTGTAGATAGTACACTAATGACAGTGACGTTACATTACATGTCATACATACATACATATATAAGTTCTTTACGTAGCCAAGGAGAGGGGATTCAAGTTTTTAAACCTCCTGCAAAAACTTAAGCAACCGGCGAAATCTTACATCAGATTAAAAGTAAATTCTTTTTCCTCTTAGCCAATAATTTGAATTTACATTTTTTTCAAAATTCCTTCCTTAAAGGAAATATTGAACCCCTTCCTAACAAAAATTTTGCCAAGTGTTCATTCCCTTCCCTCTTCAAAGTTAATCATAAGTCTAACTTCCCCCACAGGGGCAATCCCGTCATTCACATTTCCCCCTAGCAACACATATTCCTCTGCACGTCGCCGTGGGCCACGCTGTCGATGCTCCAGGCGGGCAGCTCCACCTTGCCCGTATGCGTCGCCTCCTCCTCTGTGGGCGTGCCTGGGGATAGTGAGATAATCCATTCATGGGGTAATGGAGACACCAATAACCTTAACCAACTTTAAAGGAGGTTTTCAATTCATGTAATGTTAAATCATGTAGGAACCGATTACGAAAATTCCTTTTTTAATTTCATGAGAGCTAAACCTACTTATTTATTTTATTTATATGGAAATAGTCGACAGACAAGCTAACGATCCATCTGATTATATTTGGCTACGGTCGTCCATGGACATCAGCTCACCAGCAGTTTATTTATATTTACATGGCGGTTTTGACATAACTTTTCCAAACACTCTTTCTTTGTAGTCGATTATTTTGGCAATTCTTTTTCGTCACAATTTAGTTTGTATCTAGCAGCGAGTCACAGACCTATCGGCAATCGGTCGAACTCCCCATCGTTGGAGTCGTACGACCGCATGGACGACACTAACGTTGTAGCAGATAGTTTGAGAAGCGCTGTGGCTGTGGACAGGAACACTTGGTCTATACCCTGAAACAGTTGAGGGATGCAATAAATAAATAAACTCTTCGTCACACTTACCCCACAATGGGATTAACAATTTACAAATAATATCTCTATAGTAAATAAATTATTTTCTTGTATAAATGTAGTATTTTAAATAATACCCATGATGGAGCACAATTTTTTCTGTCACATGAATATCTGCCGCAGCTGGGAATCGAACTCTGGACCATATAAAATAATAACGAATAAGATTGTTATGTTAATTATTATGGAATACTATAAGTGGCTCGGCCGCCTCCCAGGCAACACACCTCGCCTGGTGGGAGATCTCCCTTTGCCAAACTTTTAAATTTGCTACCTCAAAACTTTCTACTGGTTGAACCGATTTTGACGACTCTTTTTTTAATCGATAGCTGGTGCTTGTCATGTGGTCCCACTTAAATTTGAGCTAGATCTGAAGAGTAGTTTTTGAGTTATTTTGAAGTCAGTTATTTTCTTGGTAAAATACATATTTTTTGTGTTTTATATGCATAGATATAAATAAATCCACACACCATCCATCCATCCAGCTCACCTGATCATGCAGCGCTGAGGTTTCACAGTACGCGGCTCCGATAGCAGCGGCGTACTGCACGGCTTCATTGTGGCTGACGGCGCGGGACGACTCCAAGTCACTCTTGTTGCCCACTAGAGAGAGAACCATCGGCTCCGGGACGTTGCTGGGAGAGAGAAAGAGGGAGATTTAAACTATCATTTGCCAAAGATTTTACCAAAAAATAATCTACTTCAAAGAAACAGTCGTTAAGCCATGTCGGAGCAGCATCAAGACTTCCGACTCTGCTGGCCACTAACCCCTCCAGCAATCCGCACTGGAGCAGCGTGGTGGAGGATACTCTAGGCCTCCTCAAGAGGAGAGACCCGAGCCCAGTAGTGGGCCATAAATGAGTTAAAGCCAATTTCACTTAACCTAAAACTCATATTTATTAACCAAATTCAAAAGAGGAGGTTCTTAATTCAGTTGAATTTTTAAAGTTTACTAGCTGTACCCCGCAGTTTTACTTGTGTTAATTTGTGGATAAAACTAACTACCAATATATATGATGTTATATAGCCTATATAGTCTTCCTCGATAAATGGACTATCAAACACAAAAATAATTTTCCAATTCGAACCAGTAGTTCCTGAGATTAGCGCGTTCAATCAAACTCTTTAGCTTTATAATATTAGTATAGTACGAGTAAAGATTAACTAAGAACTCGTTCCTAAGTACTGCAATGGTTACCATGACGGATCGTCGCACCGAGGGTCCTGGGTTCGATTCCCAGCGAGGCGGAAACTTGAAAGATGAGTTTGAATTTCTGTTCTCGGTCTGGGTGTGTGTTGTCCATGGTCCTTGTCTAGCGTGTTGTCCATGGCTCACGACACAGGGAGTCCTAGTGTGGGGCTATGAGCGTAGCGTTAAGCGTTACGAAAGTACCAGGCGAGCATACTAGTGTGGGGCTATGAGTGTGAAACGTTATTTATTTATTATTTAATCTCCTCACCTCTGCAGCTCCTTAACCCAGCCCTTGATGGCGGCGAAGCTGGGCGCGCTGCTGATGTCGAATACCAGGAGCGCAGCGTTCGCGTTCCGGTAGTACATGGGCGCCATGGACCGGAACCGCTCCTGGCCCGCCGTGTCCCATACCTGGGGGATTATAATATAATGAAACTAGCTGCCCGGACAGACTTCGTTCTGTCAAAAGTTTTTTTATTTTGAGATGTAAGCTATCCTATCCTATCTTTCAAGTTGGATCAAACTGCACACGGTGTGCAAATTTGATTAAAATCGTTTAAGTAGTTTAGGAGTCCATCGCGGACAAACAACGTGACACGTAATTTATATATATTAAGATAACAATGTTAATTATCTGGAGAACAAATTCATCTATACTTCTATACTAATATTATAAAGAGGAAAGATTTGATTGTTTGTATTGAATAGGCTCTGAAACTACTAAACCGATTTGAAAAATTCTTTCACTGTTGGGAAGCTACACTATCCCCGGGTGACATTAGCTATATTACATTTTCAAAAATATTAGGGATCCTTAATAAAACTCCAATAATGTAACCCAAGGTGTAAAAAAATAAGAAAACCGAAGCAAAGCGAGGGCGGTTCCTCGTATTAAATAATAATAATGATGAAATCTTTATTTTAGTCTATCTAAAATTCCAAACAGTTGATGAAGTTCAACCTATTATGCTCCGTCCACGTTCCGTCCCCGTCCCGTCCACGTTACGCTTACACCTTTAGACTTTTTAGAGGGAGCCATAATTTAAAGAACCGAAGTAAACCGCTAAAAGGACGCTGGCAAGAAGTAACGCCATTATTCTCCTAACTTAAACCACATGTAATCTGCCTCCGACCCTCAACTTGCCTGCAGTTTGACTCTGGCGTCCTCCGCAGAGATATTGCAGGTGAAGAAAGACGCTCCGATGGTGGGCGAGATGTGCTTGGAGAACATCTTGCCGATGTACCGCACCACCAGGCTCGTCTTGCCCACGCCTGGAGAATAACGGAGAATAATGGAGAATAAGTTAGGTAGAGGCATTGAACTATTATTTATTTATTTATTTCAATTCCCTTAGAACGGCTTTACCAATTATACTAATGTATACAATTTACAAATTACAAAGAGAAATTATACAAAAAAAAGAATAACAATCAATAATAATATTAATAAATAATTACAAATAAAAAAATATCAAAAAAGTCAAAAGTTAAATAAAAGGTCAATGTCAAGCTTCACGAATAAATTGCATTCCATCAAATACATACTATAATTATTAATAAAAAAAAATCAATATACTAGCCTATTATTACTAGCGTAGAACGGACACCGCGAAACCGATGTTTGCGCAATGAACTGTAGCCAATTGGCAACAGTTTTCAGTGGATTCAGTCGATTTTGAGAAGAGAATTGGGGCTCGATTTTGAAAATAGAACCTCTCGGCGCAACACACATTTTGCTTGCAATGTCTGTTCTAGTACATCAGTACAGTACATTATACTTCAATGGATAGGAGCTCGAAAAGAACCAAAGATTTGAATTCATTAGAAAATAGTGGAGAATAAATGAAGAATAACTAGGGTGTCACAAACTTAACTAAAGCTTTGGATTTTCAAACACACATGAAAAACAGTTTTTCAATGTTTTGTTTGATTATTATTGGAATGTAAAGTATAGTTCATTTTTAAACGAATCCTATTTGGTAATCAATCTTATCTTAATTTTTAAATTAAAAATAATAAGGCGTACACATAAAATTAAAGTAATTATAGGAAACTTATTTCTGTTCGCAATAGATTTTTAAACAAATTAAAAATAATATTTCAGTAAAAAGTCGTCTCAAGGTTGTTTACCATGTAAGATTCGTCAAAAAAATGTGTAAGAAACTGGTTAATTTAATTGCTATTAAATACATACATAAATATGATAAATATTTTAAACATTATAAAACAAATTACAAACTTCATATTATTATCATATATTATACATTTTAAATAATCTGCTTCCGGATACTTACTTCCGTCATGACTGACAATCATTCCTGTTTTTATTTCTAAAAACTATTTAGTCCATTGAAATGTTACATTTTTTAGGCCTTACCTTGCGTTTTTTAGAGGACGCAATTTTATTTTTTTGATGTGTAGGGGGGGTCAGTGTAAAGCTAAAACCAAGTTTGTGGGGTCGCCACCCTTGTCCCACGGCCGCCATCTTGAAAATAGGGGTTGAAATGGTTTTTACGATATATCTCTTTAACTGTTTATTTGATAAAAAAAAATTGTTAACATTTTTTGTTGCAAATTAAATTCTCTACAATTTTGGTCCAGTAACTTTTTGTCGTAAAACTATAAATAAAAAAGTTATAAGCGAAAATGTTCAGAAAAGTTATAAATGAAAATTAATATTTTTTGTATGGCAATACTGAAATTTATTTCCACCAAAGTGTGCGATCTGTAAGATCCAACAATAGTCCTATACATTTAAATGACATCGAAAGCTATCGAAACATGGTTAACTAAGGTTAATGAATGCGCCAAAATTTACAATTGGTCTGAGAGACAGATAATCCATTATGCTCTTCCGAAATTAGTAGGATTAGCCCAAAAATGGTATCAGGGTTTACCTACTTTACTGTTTTCATGGACTGAATGGCAGAATAAATTAAAATTAGCATTTCCGAGTGCTGAAAATTATGGACAATTGCTAACTGATATGCTTTCCTGCAAGGCTAGATTTGGCGATTCTTTGGAAGAGTATTTTTATCAAAAAATAGTATTACTGAATCGTTGTAATATCAGTGGTAAACATGCAATAGACTGTATACTATTTGGAATTGAGGACAGATCAGTAAAAACTAGTGCAGAAGCAGTACAATTTACGGAACCTGACAAATTACTTGTCTATTTAAGGAATGCAAGAACAACAAAGAAAGTAGATAGATCAGATTTGTCCTTGCAGTCAAGCATACTCGATACTAAGCAATCTAGAACACTTAAATCTTTAAGAAACGAATCTGAAAATAAAACTGACAAAAATTCTAAACAAACAAAATGTTATAACTGTGGGGAGAGTGGTCATCCATATTTTAAATGCAAACAGCCAATCAAACGTTGTGACAGTTGTCATAGGATTGGACATTTAGTTGATAATTGTCCTCGTAAAGCAGACCCTACAAATAATAAGACAGTTTTAAAAATAACTAATGAACAGCCCACTGACTCCAAGTATTTCAAAACTGCTTTTGTTAATGGACATAAATTAGATTGCTTCATAGATTTTGGAAGTCAGTGTACAATGTTAAGAGAGTCTGTAGCTAAAAGTTTGGTAGATAAATTTAGTGTAAGCAATTTGCCTGTGTTGAGGGGATTCGGTGACAGTATTGTTAATAGTTTAGGTAAATGTAATGTTGAAATATGTATAGATGCAGTAAAAGCTAAATTAGAAGCCCTAGTTGTCCCTGATCATTTTTTAAAGGTACCTTTATTGGTTGGCCAAACATTTACGGAGCAAGACCACATCCTAGTATATAAAAATAATGATAAACTAATAATAACAGTAAATCCAGCGAAAAATATACAATTGTATGTTGCTAATACTACAGTAGTTGATGGCTATACATTTGTTAACATTTATACCAAACCACACTATTCAGGAGACCTTTTTATTGAGCCAAGTGTTTGTCAAAACCCTAAAAAGTTATATGAAACATTTCAAAGTATTATAAGAATAACAGATGGATTAGGTGAAATAGGAATTAGGAGTCTCGATTCGATATTTGAATTGCCTAAGGATACTTTATTACTGCGTGCCTTACCCTTAGATGTTGAAAACGTTGCTGACGTTTATAGAATTGAGCACTGCCCTCATAATGAAACAGTGACTGAAATCAAAGCTGACATGATAGAAATTGATAAGGATGTCGGGCGCGATTATAAAACTAAGTTGGTGCAGTTATTAAATGAATTTAGGGACTGTTTCGCCTTTTCATCCAAAGAGTTGGGATGTATGACTAAATCTGAAATGAACATAACGCTTAATGACACAAACCCGGTTGTGTATAGACCTTATCGCTTATCAAATTCTGAACGTCAAGTAGTTCGTGGAATGGTACAAGAGTTAGAGGACTCCGGTATCATTAGAAAGTCTACCTCTAATTACGCTTCTCCGATTGTACTTGTCCGTAAAAAGACTGGTGACTATCGACTTTGTATTGACTTTAGGGCACTTAATAAAAAAACAGTCAAAGAGCATTATCCGCTACCTCGTATAGACGATCAGCTTGATAATTTGTCTGGCCATAAGTATTATACCTCTTTGGATCTAGCTTCTGGTTATTACCAAATCCCTATGGCTGAAAGAGCGAAACACTTGACTGCCTTTGTGACACCAGACGGTCATTATGAGTTCAATCGCATGCCGTTTGGACTTGTTAATGCCCCGGCTGTGTTTCAAAGGGCTATCAATAACGTTCTTGGGAATGCAAGATTTAAGAAGGCTTTAGCATACATGGATGATGTCATTATCCCCTCTAAAACTATAGACGAAGGATTACAGATACTTAATGACACATTAGATATTTTTCGATCATCTGGTATAACACTCAACCTGTCAAAATGCAATTTTTTAAAACAATCCATTGATTATTTAGGGTTTGAAGTAAATGAGTCAGGAGTTAAACCCGGTAAAAAGAAAATTGAAGCTGTAGAAAAATTTCCTCGACCAACGGACCCACATAAAGTGAGGCAATTTTTAGGTTTGGCGAGTTTCTTTCGTCGATTTTTGAGGGGTTTCTCTATAATCGCAAAACCATTAACACAACTACTGAAAAGGGACGCTCAGTGGCAATGGGGTGACAAAGAAGAATCTGCATTTGTTTCTCTTAAGGAAGGGTTAATTAAACGTCCCATACTTGCGTTTTATAATCCGGATTTTGAAACACAGTTACATACAGACGCGTCTAAAGTTGGTTTGGCCGGGATATTAATGCAAAGACCAAGTAAAGATTCACCGTTTAGTGCGGTCGCATTTTACAGTAGACAGACATCACCCGAGGAAGCTAAATTTACGGCATACGATTTAGAAACGTTGGCGGTCGTGGTCTCACTTCAACGGTTTAGGGTATACTTATTAGGAATTCCCTTTACTATTGTTACGGATTGCAATTCTCTTCGTGCAACGTTTGAAAAGAGGGACATATTACTTAGGGTTGCTAGATGGTGGAACATTATGCAAGAATTTGATTTCAGTATCACATACAAACCTGGTGTATCCATGACTCATGTTGACGCGCTAAGTCGAAACCCTGTTTCGACACATGAACTTAACGTTGGAATAATTGATACTGATTGGATAACTACGGTACAACAAAACGATCCCGAGTTACAAAGAATTATAGCTATAATAAATGACAAAGACAATGATAATATTGCGGAGATTAAGAACAACTTTGTAGTAAAAAGAGGGCTTTTGTATAGAAAAACAGAAAGCGGTGATCGTTGGGTTGTACCGAAAGGTGTACGTTGGCAGATACTGAAGTCAAATCATGATGAAATAGGACATTTTGGTTTAGATAAAACTTTAGAAATAATTAAAAATAATTACTGGTTTGCAAAAATGAGGCGATTTATTAAGAAATATGTACAATCTTGTTTAGAATGCGCCCATGCAAAAATACCTGCGGGTAGGAAAGCAGGGAAATTACATCCCATAGAAAAAGTTGTACAACCATTCCACACGTTACATATAGACCATCTAGGACCATTTATTCGTAGCAAACATAATAATTGCTATCTTTTCCTTATTATTGACGCATTTACCAAATTCATTATACTTATTCCTGTCAAAAGTACCAAATCAGTCCACTCGATCAAGGCTATAAAGAATTACTTTCACACATTTAGTGTTCCAAAACGGATAATATCGGACAGAGGGACATCGTTTACTTCAAAGGGGTTTAAAAGTTATTTGGATTCATTAGGAATTAAACATGTTCTAAACGCGGTAGCGACACCCCGGGCCAACGGACAGGTCGAAAGATACAATCGAACAGTCCTCGCCGCATTGATGGCCTCAAATCATGGTAAACCTGAGAATGTGTGGGACGACTGTGTATCTGAAATTCAGTGGGGCTTAAATAACACATTGAATAAAGGAACAGGGAAAAGCCCTGCTCAAGCATTATTTGGTCTTAATTTAGTGAGTACCTCGAATTCGTTATTACAGTTAAGTGTTGCAGATGAAACGGAGAATATTACTCCAACATTAGAAGAAACACGAAAAGAAATGTCAGAACACGTGAAAAACAACCAAGAACGTGAAAAAGAACGTTATGATAAAAACAGAAAAGATGTTAAATATAAATTAGGTGAATTAGTTAGGGTAGAGAGAGAGGTACAATCAACGGGTCAAAGCAGAAAGTTAATACCGAAACTAAGGGGTCCTTATCGTATTTCTAAGGTCCTCGATAATGATCGCTATGTAGTAGAAGACACACCATTGTCTCGGAAAGGAAACAGAAAATTTAGTGGCATCTTTCCAGTAGATAAAATTCACCCTTGGGTAGTTTTTAATAGGACAGATTCAGACTCTGATACATCAAGTGATGATAATATAGATGACGCAGACTGACACGGGTTTGATTGAGTTGTATTGCAAAAATGATATTGTAGAGCAGATTAGAATTATATAATTGTTAAAAAGAAACTTTATAATTTAAACATTTAAAGAAAGATAATAAAAATTAGAAAATAAATATTGAGGATATGTATGAGGCCTTAATAATTTACTTTATTTAATAATAATAAATTCGATAGAAAATAAATTGATTTAATATTTAGTTGATAATATTCTGAGGTGTCAGCTAAGAAATATACTAAGGGTTTGCATGAGGCCTTGGTATTCTACTTTTATAAGAATAAATTAGTTTTACTTAGACACTTAATTGAAAATTTGGCTTGGCTGAGAATATGTCTGAGGTCTCAGTTAAGACAAATATTAAGGATATGTATGAGGCCTTAATATTTTATTTAATAATAATAAATTCGATGGAAAATAAATTAATTTAAAATTTAGTTGAGAATATGTCTGAGGTCTCAGCTAAGACAGATACTAAGGATATGCATGAGGCCTTGGTATCCTACTTATAAGAATAAATTTGTTTTCTTAGACACTTAATGGAGAAGTTGGCTTGGCTGAGAATATGTGTGTGAGGTTTCAGTTAAGACAAATATTAAGGATATGTACGAGGCCTTAATATTTTACTTTACTTAATAATAATAATAAATTAGATGGAAAATAAATTAATTTAAAATGTAGCAGAGAATATGTCTGAGATCTCTGCTAAGACAAATAATGACAATGACATGTATGAGTAATGTAATGATGTATACATAGAAGGATATGTATTAAGCTTTAGTCTGGGGAATGTTGGAGAAAACATTTTATTGATTGTGCAAGCATAATAAATTAATGTTTACATCACTTAAATGTTAATAAAAGCAATGATCCTGTTTAATTCAACGAGGTTACTGTTACAACTATGTATAAGTATTCATGTTGTGTATTTTAATTATTATTATTATTATTTTTTTTTTTTTTCTCTCAAGTACTTTCCCGGGACGGGAAAATTGTCAGGAAAGGCCGACTGTAAGAAACTGGTTAATTTAATTGCTATTAAATACATACATAAATATGATAAATATTTTAAACATTATAAAACAAATTACAAACTTCATATTATTATCATATATTATACATTTTAAATAATCTGCTTCCGGATACTTACTTCCGTCATGACTGACAATCATTCCTGTTTTTATTTCTAAAAACTATTAGTATTCTGTGCAGCGCCACAGAATACTTAATAGTACCTATTGGAATAGCGAGACATATTCATTGAATGCAATATAGACTGTATAGTGTTTAAGTACTCTATGGATGATTGTAATGGAGGGAGACTGTGACGTTTGTGAAAAAGATGGAAGTTGTTGTGAAAAAGTGATTAAAGTTTTGTGAATTGAAAATATCTACTGGGTATTATTTCTGAGCTTTTATAAATGGTCTATAGTCCATACCTGATATCCAGGTATAAATAGGTACAAGTACCTACATTGATAACATATTATTATGTTCAACAAAAATAACTTTCTAACGTCTATTTTTGCTTACTTAGGTCGATGCATATGTAACGGGGACGGGACGTGGACGGGGCATAGATATACGTGCGTGCCCCGTTCCCGTCTCGTCCGTGCCTCCGTGGCGTCTGCGCTATCGTTTACATCGTTTCATAGAGAAACGATGTTTCCAAAATTTCACGTCCCGTCCATGTAGGGTTGCCAGACGTCCGGATAAAGCCGGACAGGGTTAGGCTTTTTGAGTGCGTGTCCGGCCAAATTGAACGGTGTCCGGCCTGTCCGGTTTTGTTAGGCTTTTTGCATTCGATTTGTCACATCGTTTAGAAGATTTATGGTAAAGGATCACAAAGGCCTGGGGGACACCACAAATTTTTTATCTTGTTAATACTAAGACACATAACTCAATAATTTAGGGTGTCCGGCCTTTTTACACAAATGTCCGGCCAAACTGGCTGGTCTGTCCGGCTATTTGGTTTGACGACCTGGCAACCCTACGTCCATGTTACGTATGCATCGACCTTTAATCTGTCAGTCAAACTGTTTTCTCCTTTTTGTCGGCAACACTATCGTACAAATGGCAGGAAGTTTAAATCTTGTGTAAATTTTAAGACTACTTATATATCCACTAGCTGCCCGGACAGACTTCGTTCTGTCAAAAGTTTTTTATTTTGAGATGTAAGCTATCCTATCTTTTAAGTTGGATCAAACTGCACACGGTATGCAAGTTTGATTAAAATCGGTTAAGTAGTTTAGGAGTCCATCGCGGATAAACAACGTGACACGTAATTTATATATGTATACTAGCTGCCCGTACAGACTTCGTTCTGTCAAAAGTTTTATTTTTATTTTGAGATGTAAATTATCCTATCTTTCAAGTTGGATCAAACTGCACACGGTGTGCAAATTTGATTAAAATCGGTTAAGTAGTTTAGGAGTCCATTGCGGACAAACAACGTGACACGTAATTTATATATATTAAGATTAAGATATACCTACCTACCTAGATTATTATTACTTAGTAGGTGTAATCGAGATACAGGACATCACAAATAACAACCAAGACCGAACATCAAGTCAAGGGTCCTGGGTTCGACTTCCAGCGAGACGGAAAGAATGACGACCCTGTAGCCTAGATGGTAGCGACCCTGTCTGCGAAGCAAGGGGTCCCGGGTTCGATTCCCAGCCGGGGCATATATTTATGTGACAGATAAATATTTGTACTCGGGTGCAGGGTGTGATTGTGATTGTGATGTTATATGTGTCGTCCATGTCACCCGCGACACAGGTAATAACCTACTGCGGGAGTATGAGTGTGTAAGCGAAAAGATGTGTTTGAATATCTGTTCTCGGTAAAGTCCATGGCACGCGACACAGGGAATCTGTGCGGCTATGAGTATATAGCGTTATTTATCTATCATATACCTAAATATCTGTTGCGGGTATCGGACCCAGTATCCACGCAGGTCACTACCAACTATTGCATCAATCATTTCCAATCACACAATCCGTCGTACTACTGCTTATCATTAAAGTATTATGATTGATTAACAGGTTATCCAATACAATACATTCCATTGTTATCAGAATTGTTATTTATGTAATAATCCAAGGTTCAGATAAATCATCATAAATCATATTAATATTTAATCTATAGATTAATTTATAATGTTTATGTATGTTTTCTTCACGCGTGAGTCGAGCTTACAGTTGGGTTCCGTAGAATAACGACAGGCGACAGAAGCCGGCCCGCTTGGAGGTAGGGCTTCGTATATAGATTATAATTTATAATATTACTAGCTGCCCGAACAGACTTCGTTCTGTCAAAAGTTTTTTTTGAGATGTAAGCTATCCTATCTTTCAAGTTGGATCAAACTGCACACGATGTGCAAATTTGATTAAAATTGGTTCAGCAGTTTAGGAGTCCATCGCGGACAAACAACGTGACACGTATTTTATGTACTCGTATATTAAGATATGTAGATAGTAGTAATAATAAACAATAATCTCCGAAATGGGATTCCCTTTAAGTCAATAGGCTTCTATTAGCGATATAGGGTTGTCACTCGTCCACTTTCATATACGGGACTGTCCTCATATTCAGCCCCGAATCTACGATTTTTTCGAACCGGGGCAGAAACTTGATAGAGGCGTTCCTCTCTCCAGCGTTTTAGATAAATTACTTTAAAAAAACTCATAAATAAATAATAGTTGGCATTTTTCGTGAATGGCACAATAAGAACCCATAGTTGTCCATGGCACACACAACACAGATAATGAAAGGCCCGTATAATAAACCTATCTCAGGTCAAGGGCGCGATCTCAGATCTTACAAATGTTATTTTTACCTACGAATCTAGAGATTGCAGAGATGTAAAGATCGATCTATTAAAACGACACCTAGTAGGGCTGCGAGTGTGTAGCGTATAATATTGTATTGTATCTGTAAAGTGTCCATGTAAATTTTGACAACCCTAATCGCACAGTGAGTTACGTTGGTAACTATAGTGTTACATCGTAATAGCAGTCAAGTGTGTCGCGACCAAGGCTGACGGCTGTGCTACTTCAATATGAAATGAATGGCATGCCAACTAAAGATTGATTGACATAATTATTTTAAACCCACGAAATCGTTATAAAAGCGGGAAAACCGGTTGAGAACATTTTGTACTAATCTGTGGTAATTAGGACAGTAGGAAAGTAGAATAAAACATAATATATTTTTTATGGAAATAGCCGGCAAACGAACTGGTGATCTACCTGTTGGTAAGTGGGTATTGACGCCCATGGACATCAGCAACACCAAAGGCATCACTGATGCGTTGCCGGCCAAGAAAGAGAGAAGAAAAACAAAGAAAGAACTGGCGTAGGTTGAGAGAACTTTGACATGTAGTTATAAAAAAAAAGGAATAACTGTTAAGAAGTCTTTCAAATTATAATTAAAAATACGGAACCCGAAAAATGGAAGTTTGTAGAAAAATAATAGTGTTGGCTTAAGTTAGGGAAACTCTGTTCTAAGCTGTAGTGCCTAATTTAAAAAAAAAACTTTCAACTGTCAGTCAACATTAGTTTGAAATTCAAAATTCGAAAACTGTGGGTAGTTTGCTTATAAACTTATAATGAGTAATAAAGTTTATTACACAACTCATAATTGAAAATTAACAAATGGCAGATAACAGATGAGTCATTGTAAAACACATTAACATTATATTAATAGGTATACCTAATAAATGTTGTACAATAATAATAATTTTATTATGACTTATCATTTTACGCTTGTAGTGTTATTGTTACAAGGTTTAATAAAATTATTATAAATACATTGTTAATTTGGCCGAGCTTTAGTATCGCAATCGTCGAAAATAGGGTTAAAGCTTGTATTACTTTTTATAATATACTAGCTGACCCGGCAAGCTTTGTATCGCCTATCAATCTCTCCCTCTCCCTCCCCCCTCCCCAATCACAGATAAAATTAGCCAAATCGGTCCAGCCATTCTATATCAATGTTCTTAAAATTTAGTTACTTGGATTTACTTCAAAGTTTGGGATGGATATTTTGGCTGGATGGTTTCAAAGTCTATAGAGGACATCCATACAAACATTTTTTGTGTTTTATATATATAGATACCAGATAATAGTAATGTAGTTTTGACTACTTTTCAGTCTACCAGTAGTTTTAAAATTTGTATCATACAGATAATTCGACACTAGAAAGCAAACACGTAGTAACCTGCAAAGATCAAATTGTTCATCAGAGCCGATAAACTTTTTGATTTCTCGAAAAAAATCATAATTTCTCTACCAAAAAGAGAAAAATTCAATGATTTTTTGACAATGATGATGAACAATTTGATATTTGCGGGATACTAACTAAATAAATAAATAAATACTACGTGTTTGCTTTCTAGCGTCGAATATTATCACACACTAGTCTTCATTTCTGGAAATGGGTTGATACTATCCTACTAATATTATCAATGTGAAAGTTTGTGAGGATGTATGTAACTATGTATGTTTGTTACTCTTTCACGCAATAACTGCTGAACAGAAGCATGAAATTGAGCACACAGATAGACCAGGATCTGGAATTAGACATCGGGTACTTATTATTCTGGAAAACGCCACAAAACCGTGGGCTTGTTGTCTCATAAACTAAAGTTCAATATCCAATTGTAAAGATAATAATTAGATAACTAAGAACCATTGACCCTGTTTGTAGTTCTGTCGTAAACAGAATTTAGAATGTTATCACCTTATTAATAGCTTTTTAGTTACTATATCAACATAAATATCACTGTATAAACATCCCTATTTGTTAGTCCTGATAATCTTAAGGTGCATGCATATTCAAGTGGTTTAAGGGTGTACTGAGACAGCACTTGGGAAGCTGCCCTTTGTAAGATAAACTTCTAAAATATTTTTGTGGGCGTGGGTTCGAATCCCACTTCTGAACTATAAAAAGCTCAGAAATAAAACCCAGTAGATATTTAAATTCACAAATTTTATTCACTTTTTCACAACTGCCTCACTCTCTGGAGTCTAGAATTTCAGTTAACTACAGAATGTACTGGGTCCATGATTGTTTTTTCTAATTTCTATGTTTATTATACCTTTAGTGTTCCCACAGATAAGCTCCAGGTAAAATGTTGATTGCAATGCCATTTTTAACCGACTTCAAAAACGAGGAAGTATTCAATTTATTAGGATATTTGGTTACACTAGTCAATTAGTTTGACAGACAAATTGCCACTATGTTTATTTTAAGATACTTATTAATATGCAATTATAAAATTAATACTTATTACTTAGTGCTAACAAGTCTTTTAAAATTTTTTACATTATCTTTAGTGAAGTAGATAAATCTAAGTTTGTATTATTTAGATAAGATTTAAATATGTCGATAAAATTTACATAAATTTGCATTTGAAACAATAAAATGTGGTTCGAGAATAGTAAATTGATGTTTTATTAGCTAGATGAAACGCATGACATACATTCTTGATAGGAATATCGTTAAAAACTGGTTTCATTGTGAATCAGCTATGCCTATGACCTAACAACCGATTATTTAATGTACTACACAGTAAAAGAAATCTATTGAAATCAAAACTTACCTTGCGAACCAAGTACAACTATTTTCGCTTCTTTAACTTTCATTGTTCACGACACACAATTACACAAAACTAAACGCATAATTTACATTGTTTATTAGTTAAGGGAAATAGTGTTTGAAATTCATATAATTTTATGTTTTCTTTTCAACTCAACAGCAAGCAAACTGTTCAATTTTGTTTTGATAGTTTAATTTAATATGAGTTTTGACGTCCTTTCTCGCTGCAAAAATGACAATTTATGAAAATGACAGCAAAAGTACTTTGTGAAAATTGTGAAGATCACAGTATTAACCAACTATTTACTAAAGTCGTGTAACTTCAATGTATTTGATTAAATATGCCTAATATTTAAAATAGTCACATTATACTTTACAGCCCCATCTAGTATTAGTTAATTGTATTATTTTGTCAAATGTAGCTAAACGTCAAGCACAGTCTGTACAGTGTAGTACAACGTGATCTTTTGTAGTATCTATTTGTAAATTACTGCAACAGATGGCGGTAACTAGATAAATGTAGGAAATCTGGATTTTATTTATTGTTTTGTAGATCCTTCCAAAACACGTTTTTGACTGCCGAGATCCAATTTCATGTAACTTGAATGTATTTTTGTCATATTTGTTTAAATTATGCCAAATATTTTGTAAAGTTGAGTCACGTCAAATGGTTGCGTTTGTAGCGACATCTAGTACCTAGTAGCTACTTAAAGTATGTTGTGCATAAAGTGACATCTATGTTTGGAATGTCAACTTATCATCGTCATCCTGTCCATTTCCAATAAAGTGGCCCGGTTAGTGCAATTTCCGTACTATAAAGTCATATTCAGATTTAATGCATAAATATTTAAAAAATGCGGTAACAGACGGTGGCAGTTATAAAAAAATTTGGAAACAGTTCTGTGAATTTTGTTTTAGAAAAATATGGTTTTTATTTAAGTACTTATTGTTTTTTTCTGTCACCAGTCAATTTAAGAAGCCACTATCCAAAATAAATAGCTTTGATTTTTATTCAGGATCAAACATCGAAGCAAGTGTGCTATTATTATGTTTTAATAGCCAAATCAATTTATTTTTGTAAGGAACATCTTAGTGTTCTGCGTTATAAATAATATTCGCATAATATCGATAGCATAAGGTTTTAGAGGGTCATTTTTATGATGTTAGCGTTTATAGCTGATCTTAAACCAATCACCATAACCAAGTATTGCCATAAAATGAAGATATGCTCATAAAAGTGTCATTAAAACCATCGTTCCGTTTATAAGTGCAATAAATGCGACCAATTTTCCGCTAATATGCGCTGATCTATCCTTGATATCCAGTATAATAATTTTATTCGAAATAAAAATTAACGAGGTTAATACGTGCTACGGCGGGTATGGTAGTACGATCAGTTTTCGGGTCTTGTTGCAGATCGTCGCTGTGTTGTTGTCGTCGTTGTCGTTGTCGTTGTTATTGTCGTTGTCGTTGTCATTGTCGTTGTCGCTGTCGTGATGATCAATGAAGAAGCGGCCATCCGGGTTGGTCTGATTTATCAATCAGATGAAGTATGGAGAAGAAAACGACCCGTGAAGCGGGGTACCGTCGACATCTGTGATACAGCACACGCTTTGGGAGACTAAAGTACTTCCCCAGTTCTCTCATATCTAATTTAGGTCTGACTAGTCAAACCCCGATTAGGTACATCAAATATTGATTTGCGCCAAAAATATCAGCTCAGATACTGTACTAACTACCTTACATAATCCAGTTATCAAATTATGCAGTGCTCTGCAATTAATCTGTAAAACTAAATTGCTCTGTGAAGACTGTGAAGATCATTTCTTTTTTTAAATGAAATGTAAACACCGTAAAACTTTTTACATTTTAAAGTAAATTAGGTATAAAAGAAAAGGTCAGCTTAAAAATGAAGAAAACGATATTGACGAAGGATAACGGATAAATAATAGTTAGCTATTTCCAAATCATGGACACCAAAGTGATAGGTACTTGAGATTAAAATCAATACGAAAAAGGCGGGTAAAGCCAAGGTAAAGCAATCTAAACGGCCGATTTGGCGGGAATCCGAGCGCCATTACAATATTTGAGAGATCTGATTTACAATTTTTTATTTGCGATTGTCAAAACCTTATAATGCTCAAAATAAAGGTCATTTTAGGATATTATGAGCTTAACATAAGAATGTTAATGTTAAAGCCACCACCACAAGTCAAGTTGCAAATCGGAAAACATTATACAGATTAAATCTGGAAGTATCTATAGAGAGATAATTTATATTTTTAACTTTTTATTTCTTTTTTTATATTACCTGAATATATGTAATTGAATGACTCAAGACTCAAGAGTGAGTTCTTTTAACGAGACCCGATTTTTTTATGATCATGAATTTGATGGGTGTTATAAGATTTTTTTTCAATCCTGTTCACTCCTTCCGAGGCTATGGTGACAGCTGTTGAAGATCGATAAACAATTAACATACAGATAGATACAGAGTCAGCGATTTATACTGTGGTATCATCCAGTTTATGACGGTACAAAATATATGAATTTATTATTCATTTAATATTCGTACTGTGTTTGCATGGTCGATGGGTATTCTAGCCATTTCCACCCTCCTTCTAAAATCGAGGATGATAATAATTACACTGTACTGTATAAGAGATCCAGTACTTATGTGAGACACTGCTTGAGATTTCCAAAGATGTGGAGTCTTTTCGATCCTGGGTTGTCTATTTAAAAAAAGAAACTCATATTTTTATTATTCTAAGTGGTAATATCATCTCCTTAAACATATTCCCAAGCTCCACCCCTCAAGATATCTTGTAACATACATAAGCATATAAGTACGTAGCAACTCGTTTACATAAAAAACCTATTCGCATAAAACATGCGCCGTTAGAGTCAGTCGAATTGCCTTGTAGCGCAGTAAATTAGGCCGGTCCAGTTGTCTACATTGTTTAGTTTTAAAATTTATTGGACAGTAGTGTGATTAAAAGTCAGCAGAGGGCGCTTTTTAGTTAAGTACGAATTTTCACGTGGCTTTTGGTAAGGACTCCTAGTAATAACTGTATCACATCCACTGGATGTAATTTCCCAAACTACGTGAGACTGGATGTCATCCATGTGGATGGAGTTTGGGAAATTATTCTGTAACAATAATTATATTTTTCATTAATTTAAAGGAGGTTTTATGATATTTCTTTCGCCTTTCCTTTTCCCTAGTGACAATATGATAAACCACTTTGGTATTGAAAAAATACCCATCTGAATAAATTATCTACCTATTTAGAATTTTGTGATAGTAGTGTCAATAAAAATGCGTATCTTTTTGACGCCAATGCGTTACTGCCTTTGGTGTGTGTATGTAGCTTCATTTTTATTTCGTACCTAAATGAGTGTAGGTACTAATGATAGATATTCAATTTGGTGTTTTGAATGTGAATTTGAATATAAGAAGAAGAATTCTGAATTTGATTTATTCCTGAGGATCTTAAATGACTACGTTTTAACAAATAGGAATACGAATACTCACGATTACGTAGATAAATATTTCGTACGCCGCGCCGCCGATGTTCATAATTTTATAATTATGAGTTTTTATGACTATGTTCGGTTTACACGTATTAAGTAGTTAACTAAATTTTAACTAAATTAATACGTGTAAACAGACAATTTAGTAGTTTAGTAATTTAGTAGTTAAGTAATTAAGTAGACAAGTAATTTAGATTTTTTTTTATTTTCTGTTAAGTAGGTGGGTGGGGATAACACGTTTGGACAGGCACTTTTTACTTAAAATGTAATTAAAATTTAGTAAAATGCTTAAGTAATTTAGTAAAATGCTTAAGTAGGTAGTTAAGTAGAATTGTATGAACTAAAGAGCTTTACTAAATTATTACGTGTGGACGCACACTAAAAATTATTCACTTAAAATTTAGTTCAAATTTACTTACATATCTACTTAACTACTTAATACGTGTGTACGGGCTATCGAATAAAATAAACCTTATTGCATAGGTCTCTCCTAAAGCCGAAAATACAAATAATATTTTCGCGTACCTTCATAGTATTTATGAATGATTCAAACAATCATATTTCATCTCTCATCATTACATCCAGCCATTTGTCCACTCAGACTCCAGCACAAATCGGCCAGAAATGTTTATGATACATTAAGCAAATTACAGGCGAATGTAATCCGAGCAAATATGTTGTACGTAGCAACAAAGAAATGGGACTAATTTAGATAAAAGCCTGAGAAAATCGAGCAAAGTGATCGTAACAATAAAGAGGGCGATAAATTAGCCACAACGCCATCTATCGAATGGCCATTCATGTTGTATTCATGAGATTTGCTAATAGGTGGCGTTAGTAGTGATTTAATCCCGGATTACTACGGTTTTTCCTTTGTTAGCTTGGCAGTTTGTGAAAATTGCAAGTCGTTTTGCGATGTAAGAAGTCGTATAATGTGTACCTACTTGTATTTTTATTGCTGTTTACTGCTAGCAGTTTTTTTATTCTCAAATGACTATAGACAATAACGGTTTTAGGTCACCGGCACTCAAAGATTATGAATTACTTTCATAAATTAATTAAAGACACAATTTGATTGGCTCAAAAAATTTACAACTATTTTTAAACATTCTAATTTTCTTATTTTGTTTTATTTATGATGGGTTGTACTTGTATACTCCTTTTTTACTTTTTTTGAAGAACCACACAGATTCCACAGTTCGCATGTTCGTGGCAAAACTAATGTGAGAATCGGACTGTAGAGGTTCTCCACTACTTTCATGAGTCCAATCTATATGGATGAAACTTAGGATTGCCAGCTGGCAAGGCTGAAATATCTGGACAAAACTTCAAATAGTCGGGATTTGTCGGGACATTTTGTATTTTGTCGGGCCTTGTACTTGTATTTTTATGGGATTTGTCTGGACATCATGTGGGATATCGGGACAATCCAGACTAATCCCAACTATCTGGCAACCTAATGAAACTTTGAATGGAAAGGCGAATAATTAGGCTTCAGATCGAAGAATTCCTTGGAGCACTCACCATTGTAAAGGCGATAGAACACGCAGAGAGAACCGAAGTCTCTTTTGCGAGTTCTGAGACTCAGTGACTGATTCGTAGGTCGTTGACAACTCGGACCGCGCGCTTCTGTATGACGTCAAAAGAAAATGGAAATGGCGTCAAATTAAGATCCTAAGTGAGCATAACATAGCATCACCCAGGGACTTAATTAGGTATGTTACATCATCGCTGCACACCAAGAAAGCAAGAATGAAAAAACTAATAAGAAGAAAGAAAGAGAGTATGAGAAATATTGTTCGTGTGAGAGCTTATAATTTCATTAATGATATCTCTTTATGAAATATGCAAAAATAAAACAGTTACTTAGCACGAAGAGTACGTACATAACTAAGTTAACTCTACGAAAAGCGTAGTGTTTCGGTATTCCTCTCATTTAGGTATGAATTATACGAACCTACGTATGTAATTAGGATAACTAACTCCGCTGTATTTAACTTGGCAACACATCTAGTAAAATCTGTTTTACTTTTAAACGTATTTTCGAAATGTTTGAAGTTTTTAATAGAAATTTTATTCCTTTTTTAATTATTTTTATGAAAAAGCCTACAAAAGATAAGACTATAAGAGTGGCTTTGAGAGCTACTCTTTTTTTGTCTTCAGCTGATACTCAATGAGTTGTTGCCTGAATAGAGAATACGTATCCACAATATCCCCTGCATTAGAATTTTTTAAATGCTTGAAAAAAGGAGGTGGTTCTGAGTTTCTCAGAACTTCGCCATTTATCAACCGATTAATGAGGCTTTGCTTTGGATGGCCTGAGAGCCAGTTTCTTATATAGCAGTGGAGATGTCTTGTGGTCTATGATGGTGAGTGCATTAACTTAGTAAACCCAACTCTTTTCTTGAAGATATATCAAGTTCATAAATGGGCGGGAATGCGGACGTAGGCAAGTTTTTCCAGTCTTATGCGGTATGCATAAAGAATGACGAGGCAAACCGCGTTGTCCGTGACGGTGGGCTGTTCATGTGTAGGAGGTAGAGTTCGTTATGTACATGGCTAGCTGTTACTCTCCAAGAGTCGTAAAATGGATTTCACGTGTTTTCGTTGCAGTGTCGATGTGGATTCAGTTATGCATAGACGTTATTACTTATGTCCAAGGATGCCAGTGATTACATACCAGCGGAATAAGTGTCTGCAATACCTTAGGCGAATAGCTTAAACTTTATTTCGAAATCAGAAATACTTTGGTGTTGCGATTGGTCTGAAACATCTGAGGTGGAACAAAGGAGGAAATCTAAAAATGATATTATGTACGGAAAAAATATTAAATGAACACGTGAATTTTGTCATTGCTATAAATTTTGAAAGGAGCGTTTACAGGAAATAGTTTGATCTAGAGGAACTGAATAAATAATATTATAAAATTAAATATAAAATTAGCGGTAGTTTGTTGCAGCCATTTGATCCGTATTTTTCTAGAAGAAACTTCGCTAACTCAAGATTCCATTATAAATTGAATGACAACTTACGTACTTCAATATTTTTTTCTGTTTTGAAACAAAAAATTATGTTGAAACAAAATCAGTAACTTCAACTATTAACTATTTTTTACTACTGATTACAATATTTGGACCGATATGGACTTGCACGGATCGAGCCCACGGCTGAGTTCAGGTTGAAATATCGACGTACAAAATATATATAAATATTGTGAGTGAGTACCCACAGGTAACCTACTCGTAGCTAAAAATGTACACAATCTGCAAATAGTTACTAGTTAAGTTTCAATCCACATTAAGAAGAAGAAGAAGAAGAAACATTTATTTCGCCAAAATAAACATGGTACAAGTTTATAACCAAAAGGTTAATAAGTAACAAAATGTAACCATAATATATTACAGCGTGAACTAAAGAACAACAAACAAAATATTAGTATGTGGGTACCATGTTATCAGACGAAAAAGGGCTACCCTCAGCCTGTGCCATGGAACGGTTAGAAACCACGGCTGCTGGTTTTCAGGGTAGTCCCATTTTTCGCGTAGTTCCACATGTGGTGAATATCTTATTAATATTATATTACAATGTAATCCTACTTTTAATATTACATTAAAAGAACATTGATAATAATATCATAAACGCCAATTTTATTTATGTGTCAGAATTCAGCTACTGTACCTATACTTATCCGTATTTCGTTAACAATGGCAGTTGTAATGTAATGTCGGTAGTCGGTAGGTGGCGCTGCCGGCATGTCTCGGCGGGCCGCGATTGCGTTGCTTCGCAAATTGCGTAAATTGTTGGTTGAGCGACACAATGCGGCGGTAGACTGTGGAGACTTATGTGGATGTGCCTTAAGGTTTTGGGATGTTTGATGAAGTTTCATGGTTTTTGGAACGAAGTTTTTCTAACGCGTCATGCAGGCGGATGAATGGGAGAAATTTTCAATGGCGGAAGTGTCATAACGGAAGCAATTTTTTTACAATAAAATCATTTACTTCTATTTCTTTATTGAATCTTTTGAGATAAATTTGTATTCTTTTAAAAATACTTTTGCTTAATTTTTACATAAAAAAAATCTTAATAACCCACTACTCACTACTCCATAATGAGTGGCTAAACAGTAATTTCTTAGGTACATATTCATCTTCAATCCTCATAAAGTCAAGTCTTGTAACTATTATTATATAATGCGCTACATACTACACCACACTGAGCTAGAGTCTCGCAATGACAGCGTTTATAGCTGAAGCCTAGTCTAGCTACCATCTTCTTGCTTGAGTGGCTGACTCAAGCCCAACCCAAACTATTCCTATTCCGGCAGGAGGGCTATCAGCCAGAAGGTATTTCTTCCTTTCTTCTAACTTATTTCTTGGCTGACAACTCATCTATGACTGTGGTTAATCAACCACTGCTGCGTATGGTTTGTGTTGGTTGCAGTGGATTTTGCATTTTTGTATGTTTGTCATACCATAATTTTCTCATTTATCTGAAATTCCCAAAAAAATACATTTAAGAAAACAAAATAGCGTATCCTGTTAGTCTCATCGCACCGCAAACGAGCAATCAGCCGGCGATCGCCAACACGACAATACCCCCTCCCCCCTTCCAAATTCAATTTGCACCAATCAACGGGCGTCTTCCCGCCTTCTGCGCCGTTGGCCGGACGTGAGCTCCGGCTTTTAAATTTGGAATTTTTCTGACGCGCGAAAACCGAGTCTTTTGTTTTTGGCTATGGCTTTGTGTACTTTTAATGGTTTTGGTGTTAGTTTTTTGTCTGTGAATGGTTGGCAAGTAAATGGGATTTTCCTGGCTGCGTAGTGTAGGTTCGCAATGGAAAAAAAGGAAATTCGTCTATGCCAATATTAAGCCATTATTATATGCCCATATTTAACCCTATTTTTTAAGCTTTATAGTTATTCCAATTATTAAATTACAGTAAAGAAAGTGTACTGTGTATTCTAATTATGCATATCTTGCGTTATTTGGGTCATCCTATATTAAGTACGTGGCATATATATACAGTAGAATCCCGATTATCCGAACCTCGATTATCCGAACATCCGATTATCCGGACTCGCGTCACGGTTCTACTTGCTGATTTAAAAATGTTTTACCGCGCAACGAGGCACGTTACAAATTACAATTTTGATATAAGAAGCGTCTTCGCTGCAATGAAAAGATGAAACGATTGCGTCCAAGATCAACAACAAGTTATTTCCAATCAAAGTTCTAAATTACATAGGTATTACGCGTTCACGTCGTGTTTGCCCTTACCTCCCGTCCTGCTCCTCGTACCGCACCTCATTTAGTACGGACAGCAACGCTACCCGCGTGTTTTTGATGTCCTGTGCGGCGAGTACGTTCTTGAGTTTGTTGTTGATTTTGATGTTACTTTCGTTAAATTATTTTTCTATTGATTTATTTTACGTTGATTTTTGTCGCTTTGTTTGTCGCTTCAATTACTAAAATAGAAAATGTTTTACATAGTGGCATACGTAATTTGTTATTTCAGTTAGTGAAACTATTTGATTACTTTTTGTCTACAGTACCGTTAGCTGTGAAATCGTAACGGTCGACGAGGGCAAACTTGAAGTAAACGCGTAGTATTATGTGATTCATTATCATTATAGCACGTATTTTTTTATAAAATTTAAATATTGTTTGATTTGAATTTGAAATCGATTATCCGGATTTTCGATTATACGGAGTACCCCTGGTTTTATTTGATCCGGATAATCGGGATTCTACTGTATTGAAATGGACTTTCTTAAGAAATAAATAAATAAATATTTTGTCGTATCCAAGTATATCACATACGGATATTATGTATAATGTAACTCTAGCTGATTGATGTCTGTAATGAAGTCATTTGAGGGAAAATTTGAGGGTTAATTAATGTATGTAATGCCTATAACAATAAATTATAAACATTCGTGTATTCATCGTTTATTGCTGCTATTCTAGAAGCAGCATAGGAATGGTCTAGTGGTAGTACTTTGGTTTTTAGTCTGGTCAACCGAACTAATGCAACATTTTAGTGTCAGTACCTACTTCGGTTAGTCCGGTTAACCGGAACCAATATACTATAACAATACCAGAATAGTTTTTCAGAAATCTAGACACGCGGAGCGTGTCAAGTCAATTTCTTAGCTAACAGAATTGACGAGCAGCACCGTGTGTAATATTACACGAACCATTTGGAGCCACTTTAGACCACCTCATAACTCAAAAACTATTCAACATAAACCTGTCAAATTTGGTTCATTTATTAAGACTTGCGAAATACATACGTCTTCCAAATTTCATAAACACATCTCAAACGGTTATTTAGATATTAACATCCAAAAATCGAGAAATTTAACACTGACTGACCAAAACTATATCCAACTTCCAGGTGACCTAGAAAGTTAAAATTTGGCATGCAGATAGGTAGTCGGGTGAATACAAAGGAATAAATCTGAAAGTAGTAAATTTTTATCAATTTATGATAATTTTTCAAAAAATTGATTCTGTACGGGACAAGCCGTACACAATTATGTATATAAGTATCAAAAGTGCAGCAATTGCAGTTTTGCGCGCTTACGCGTTTCTGTATCAATTTTATGAAATAAATCAGTGTATGAGCAGCACTCGCCGCGGCATGTTTCATTTATCATATATCAACCCGTACATAAAGTTTTTTGGTCCTTCGAGCATAAACCAGGACCTTCGCGCGCGTTCTGAATAACTGGTGGTGCGGTCAGCCAGAGCAGGTGTCCGTGTCCGTATCAGGATATCACTCGTGAGCTCGCGCGATAGGATTTCCTTTGCTACGTCACATCATCAGCGACTAGCTATCATCATCGCCACAAACAGTGGGAGATACAGCATCGTCGCATCATCAGCGACGAACAATCATCATCAGCAGAGCAGCAGCGGTACAGTGGACCGCAAGAGCACCGTCACAGAAGCAGTGGCAGTAAGCGACCAGCATCGCCTCTATTATCAACGACAGGATTATATCAAGTAAGACTGTTCCTTTTATTTTGAAAAATGGAAGAACTACTCACTCGACAAAATGAGTTATTAGAAAGCATTAATAAGATAAGAATCAATTTCAATAAAGACCCAGCAACGCGTAAAAATCATAATATATTAAAAAACGTTTAGAGTCTTTAGATGCTCTCTGGGGAGAGTTCGAACTTAATCATTCAAAAATTGATACTCAGCCAGAGCAGGCATTCGATTATTATACAAAAGATATATATAAAAAAGCTACCGAGTTATATCAAACGACGCGTCTATTACTTTCTTCTTACGGCAAAGAGGATAAAGCAACGCAACCGAGTGGCAAGGTTGATGAGCTATTAGTTTTACAGAGAACTCATTTTAGGGGATTGATTAGACAAATAGGTAGCATTGATGTATCTCAAATATCAGATAAGTGGGAGCTGGAGGATGAGCTGCGCAGCATCCAAAGTAAGTGGAATGTCATTGAGAATTTGCATGTACAGATTGATAACATTCTACAAGGTGGTGATTTAGCATATGAAGAAGAATATTCAGCATACGAGAAGTCCTACAAGGTAACGAAAAGGTCTTTGAATCAAAAAATAACATCTATGGTGCATGTTCAGCAGTCAACTCCGCAGCTGGAGATACCAACCTTCACAGGTAAGTACAGCCAGTGGCCGACCTTCTATGACCTCTTCTCGGAAGCCATCCACGAGAATAACTGCATCACTAAAGCTCAGAAAATGCAGCATCTCAAAGGTAAGGTCAAAGGTGAAGCTGAACGCCTGATCCAGCATCTCCACATTTCAGCAGATAATTATGACGCTGCATGGGAAATTTTAATACATCGTTATAATAACCCTCAAGCACTCTTTAGTAATCAAATAGAGATATTTTTAAATCAGCCCAATGTAAGCAAGCAGTCGTCATTTGAATTGAAACGTTTGTATGACACAACAACCGAGTGTATTTATAGCATAAGTAACTTAGGTATCAACACTAACTCATGGGATCCATTGTTAGTTCATCTTTTATGTAAAAAATTAGATCCCGAAACATACAGCGATTACAAGGAAGCTCGTCAAGCACCTAGGGAGTTGCCAACCCTAAGTGAATTTTTATCATTTATTGAGAGCAAGTTTGTCGCATTAGAACCTATTGTCCATCAATCACGCAAATCATTTTCACAGCAGCCTACATATCAAAAATTTAGGCAACCTCTTAATAATACATTTTCTAATAATAAGCCTCATAATGGAAATTTCCAGAAACAACATTTCCAAGCAAGAGTTACTTATACCGTAAAATGCCCGGCTTGCAATTTGCGTCACGACTTATTTCTTTGTAAGAAATTCAGAAATATGACACCCGCTCAGCGACTGTCGGTGGTTACTAAGGGACATTATTGCATTAATTGTCTGTATAAGCATTATGACGCCGACTGCATTTCTACGAAACGTTGCAAAGAGTGTCAATCGGATCATAATACATTACTTCACGACGCTTTTATACATTCTTCACCTTCATTACCTCATAATACTAAACCTAACATAAATTCAGCATTACCTAAACAACAATCTAAGTCTGAAAATACGCATAACATTAATCATGTAGCATCTGACAATGAGGAAATTTTGTTGACTACTGTTACCTTAAATGTTTTATCACAAGACGGGAATTATATCACTCTTAGAGCTCTACTCGATCAAGGGTCTCAGATCTCTCTTATCTCTGAGAACGCTACTCAACTGTTAGGGTTGCCACGACGTCAGTATCATGCATCAATATCAGGCATAGGTCCTGTCTCGAAGCAGAGTAGAGGCATTGTATCATTGGAATGTCAATCGATCTATGGTGATTATCAATTGCAAACCCAAGCATTAGTAGTGGCCTCAGTGATCAATAATTTACCTAATTCATCATTTAAGCAAAAATCATGGCCTCATTTACAGCACCTCAAGCTGGCCGACCCAGCTTATAATGTATCAAGGCCAATCGATCTTCTTTTAGATGCTAGTGTTTACTCAGAAATTATCATGAGTGGATTAGTCAAAGGTCCATCTCAAGCGCCTATTGCTCAACAGACCAAATTAGGGTGGATATTATCAGGCAATGTAAGAAAATTCAATTGTTTTGCTGTTTTGAATAACCTAGAGGAAATTTCTAAATTTTGGGAAATTGAGGACATATCTGAATCATCTACCACCCTAACTAGAGACGAGCAGTATTGTGAACAATTTTATAAACAAACTACTCGTAGGTTAGAATCAGGCAAATACGAGGTAGGGCTGCCAATGAAACCCGGTTTTGAGCAGGAAATAGGGTTGTCAAAAGCAAAGGCAGTTGCACAATTTATCAAGTTAGAAAAACAGATGTCCAAGGATCAATTATTTTCAGATCAGTATAGAAAATTTATTTACGAGTATCAAACGTTAGGCCACATGCATCAAGTGGATAATGTTAATAAAAATGCAATCATATTACCTCAGCACGGTGTTTGGAAAATGGACTCTAGTACTACAAAATTAAGGGTCGTTTTCAATGCATCATCTAAAACTTCGTCTGGAAAGAGCCTTAATGATTTAATGTATCGCGGTCCAAATTTACAAAAAGATTTATTAACACTTATTTTAAATTGGCGTAAATTCAAATTTGTTATAACAGCCGATATCGAAAAAATGTTTCGCATGATAATGGTACGAAGTAGTGATCAGCACCTTCAATCAATAATTTGGAGGGATTCACCAGATACAGCATTTCATACATTTTACTTATCAACTATTACTCAAGGAACCAACGCTGCTCCGTTTTTGGCAATGAGAACGCTCAAACAGCTTGCCGAAGACGAGGAAAATAAATATCCTTTAGCTTCAGCAGTCGCGAAATCATCATTTTTCATGGACGATTTACTCACTGGTGCAAATTCAATTTCAAGTACAAAAGAAATTTTGCAACAGCTTATATCAATGTTTTTAGGAGCTGGCATGAATTTGAGACGTTGGTCTAGTAACGAACCGGAAATCCTTAATGAGATACCTTCTGATCAGTTAAATAGTCTCTACGAATTTAAATGTTCTGAAACGCGAAAAACTCTCGGTCTCAAATGGAATCCGTCGTCTGATACTTTTATTTTTTCGAATCAGATTAGTGCTGTCAATAAACGTTTATCAAAACGGGAGTTATTATCAATGATTTCAAAACTCTTTGACCCCTTAGGGTGGTTATCACCGCTTACCGTACGAGCGAAATTATTATTCCAAAGAGCTTGGTCATCGGGAGTAGCATGGGATGATGAATTATCAGATAATATTCAAAAGGACTGGTGTGATTTACAACGTGACATACAAAACATTAATAAAATAACTATCCCACGGTACATGGGTAGTACAGAAATAAAACACCAGTTGCATGCATTTTGCGACGCTTCTGACAAAGCGTACGCTTGCGCAATATACTTAGTTACCAAGCAAGATAAGGGCGATTTCACATCGAAACTTATTGTAGCAAAAACTAAGTTAGCACCATTATCAAAGAAAGTATCATTGCCGCGGTTAGAATTGTGTGGCGCACTGTTATTATCACAATTAGTAGCGAAGGTTCAGGAAACTATAGGATCAAATAACACGACTATTTACGCCTGGACTGATTCCATGGTAGTTTTAGGTTGGTTAAAGGGGGATTGTTCGAGATGGAAGACCTTCGTTGCGAATAGGGTGCAAAAAATAATCGTTATCATTCCGCCGTCATGCTGGCATCATGTACGGTCGGAAGAAAATGCAGCAGATTGTGCTACTAGAGGTCTGACAGCAGATCAGCTGACAGATTTTTCGTTGTGGTGGGAAGGACCCTTGTGGTTAAAGCATTTTGATGAAAATTCTCTAAAGCAAATTAATTATCAGCCCCCCGGAATAGAAATAAAATCTAGTGCATTCACAGCCTTAGATCAAAACAATCATACATTTATAACGGACTTACTTTTACAGCATAGTTCTTTAACACGAGTAGTTAGAATTATAGGCTGGATATTACGTTTCACAAAGCAAACGCGCGCTAAGCAAAAAACATCGCATTCATTATCATTAACTTCGTTAGAGCTAAAGTTAGCTTACAATTTAATCATTAGGGATGTACAAACACGTGACTTTTATGACGATATCAAAAACATCAAGCGCAAAGGGCATGTGCATCCAAGCAATAGGATTTTTAGCTTGAACCCATATATTGATGAGCAGGGTATATTGCGAGTTGGTGGACGGTTAGCAAACGCTCATTTGAGCCCTTCAGCAAAGCACCCCATCATACTCTCTAATAGAGGGCGCCTTACAGATTTAATAATTGACCAAGCCCATTTAAATACGTTACACGGTGGGCCCAGACTGACACTCGCTCATATCCGTGATCAGTGCTGGATAATAGGTGGGATCAATGCTGTAAAGCAGAAATTGAGGATGTGTGTTAAATGTCGTAGATTTAATCATGAAAATCGACAACCGATCATGGCTGACCTGCCTTCAGCACGAGTTACACCGTCGAGACCATTTACGCACACTGGTGTCGACTTCACGGGTCACGTCGATTTAAAAGCTAATAAAGGGCGTGGCATTAAGACCCTTAAGGGATATATATCAGTTTTTATCTGTTTATCAACCAAAGCGATTCACTTAGAATTAGTGACCGATTTGGGCTCTGCGGCCTTTATAGCTGCGTTCCGTCGCTTTTGTTCTCGCCGTGGTACACCAAGCCACGTGTATAGCGATAACGGCACGAATTTCGTAGGTGCAAACCGAATTCTGAAGAAAGAATATCAAGAGATCATAAGTTCAATCAATAATTCTGACTTTCTTCGTAATGTCGGTGACCTAGACCTTCAATGGCATTTCAATGCGCCAGCTTGGCCCAGTGCAGGGGGACTCTGGGAGGCGGCTGTGCGTAGTTTAAAATATCACTTAAAAAGAGTCCTGGGTGATCAAAAATTGACATACGAAGAATTTACAACTTTGTTATGTCAAATAGAGGCTTGCTTGAATTCAAGGCCTTTATGTCAACTGACTGAGGACGCAGACGATGACTATTTATCACCAGGGCATTTCTTGATTGGAGGACCCATTTTATCAAGACCACATACGGAGCAACACTCTCTTACATATCATTCCAGGTGGCAATTGGTCCAGTCCATGATGAAAGACTTCTGGAAGAAATGGTCTTCCGAATATCTTCAGCAGTTGCAAGCCAGAACCAAGTGGCGAAAGCCTTGTCCGAATCTCAATGTAAATGATGTTGTCCTTATCAAAACGGAAAATCAACCTCCGGGTCAGTGGGCTCTAGGTAGAATTCAAGAGTTACATCCCGGTAAAGACGGTCAGGTTAGGATCGTTACGTTGAAAACTAGCAAAAATATCATTCAACGTCCCGTTACTAAACTCGTATTATTGCCAGTTTGTACGCAGCATTATGATTTAAAACAGCCGACGCAACCTGATACTTTTAATGAACAATTATTATCAACACCTGTTCGTCGCGCAAATCAAAACAATAGAACGCGGCGTAGAACACTTAAAAGCTTTTTCTTATCACTTTTGTTTTTGTTCACATTTATAACAGGTAGCTTACAACAACTATCAAAACCGTATAACATTACACAAATAGAACCGAACCAAGGATTTTATTTTGACAAAATATCAGATTTACAATTAATTAGGGATGACTGGAAACTAGTAGTTTTTTACAACATGAGTGCTTATTGGCGAGGTATTTCAGACATACATAACTATATTAATAAATTACATGAAACTAGTGAGGGTGCAGGCGTGCAGTATGGAAACGTAATATTGCAATTAAATCATGAAATAAAAGAAATTGAGCACTATAACATTGTTCTTCAGCATCAAAATTCAAACAGGCACAGACGTGGATTAATTAATGGTGTAGGATATGTCGCGAACACCTTGTTTGGAGTTCTCGACGAGCGATTTGCTGAACAATATAATCGCGATATCAAACAAATTTCAGAGAATGAAAATCATCTTCAGGATCTTCTTAAAAATCAAACATCGATTCTAGAAGTAGAGTATAACATATTAAGGCGTAATGAAGGTATCATGAATAAACAATTCGCTTATCTAAATCATCATCTTCAAAACGTGTCTGCAGAACTCAAACAGGTACGTATAGATAATAAAAATGGTCAGTACATCATGTCATCAGCGTTAGCAGCCAATATAATTGTATCAAGTCTCCGACGCATTCAGCAAGCGTTGGTCGACACAGTCACTGATATCAGTCAAGGTAAGGTTAACATGCACATTCTTTCACCTGAACAGCTGGAACGACAAGTCAACATCATCTCCAGCCATCTACAAGGTGATACGGTGGTGCCAGTAGAAATGACCTCTCTTTCTGATCTATACAAAATAATGAAAGCTTCAGCAAGAGTTCATAATGACTACCTAATTATCGAAATCAAAATTCCTCTTCTTAGCGCTGAAAAATACGAGCTAGATAGTATAATTAGTATTCCACACAGAAAAGATATTAATGTTAGCAACATAATATCTACTACATTTCCGTATATAGCATATAACATTCAGAAGGATACTGCATTGCTCTTATCAGACAGCGACATAAGGACTTGTATTCATGTATCTAGTAACCGTAAGCTAATATGCTCATTCAACAAGCCAATTTATAATTTGAAAATAAGGCAATCAATTTGTGATCTAAAGTTAGTTAGCAGGGAACCCGTTTGTTATCACGAGGTAGTACATTGTAGAGATCAATGGCACAAGTTGCATAATTTTAACTCGTGGTTTTATTCATGCTGCGAGGTATGTAGGATAAGAATATTTTATTCATCAGGTACTACAATGATTTCACTACAACAAAATGGTATCATACACCTTCAGGAAGGTTGTACATTAAAATCTGATTCATTCACTATTTACGCTCACAATAATTTTATACAACACTTTGATGTAAAACTAAACATCGAAGCCCCAGAGGTATCTATACTCAACACGTTTGTGAACACGTCGACGTCAGAAGATTTTAAGGACTTGGAAGATCGGAACATCATGTGGAATCAGCTGAAAGACCAGATAACGAGTCTGAAGGAACAGTCTTCTACACAGTTAAGCATACACGACGTGCACCATTATTCAATCACATATATATTGGTGATAATATTCACTTCAATTGGCGGCCTCTTGGGATATAAGTACATCAAAGGGAGATGTTATCATCAGCTGCGCGGTCAACGTCGAGCTTCGGGCCTCGAGGGGGGCACGCAGCCCTGTGGCGGCGAGGCCAGCCGCGAGGAAACGGCAGTGAGTGCAGTGTGTAGTGAAAGTGCAATTGAAATGGTGGATCTTTCAAAATCAAAATCAGTGCTAAGTGTTGATAAAGAGACATCTACGACACCTAGTGTTACCCCACGTCCCCAGCGTACTTTCTTTAATTAAGTCTTAATTCCTAAAGAATAAGATTTTATATAATTCTGTTAAATCAATATCAATTTTGTTTATCACCTATATCAATTTTATTCTTGTTAAATTTATACAATTTTAACGCATCAATTTTGTTTATTGTATCATTTTGTTTTGGCGTTTAAATATTCCTGTTTAGTTTTTGTTTTTATCTTTTGTTTTTGTTTTCGAGTCGGGAGAATGTACGGGACAAGCCGTACACAATTATGTATATAAGTATCAAAAGTGCAGCAATTGGCTATTAGACAATTTTTGGAAAAATATTTTAAAATTTTCGTAGGTTTATTTTATACCTCTTACAATATTTATTTTTTCAAAAAAGTATTATTTAGTAGGAATAAAAATAACTTTTAATCCATTAATTTGAAATTCGCGCGAAAATAGTCTGCCATCTGTCACTTGCTGGCTGTGACGTCACATTTCAAATAACAACAGTTTATGCTCTAACTCTGAAGATATTTTATGTGAAAAACTTACACCTTTTTCACTGGAATTGTGAAAATGACAAGCTACAAGACATGTGCAGTGCCTATGTGTAGAAGTACTACAATTAAATTTCCTAACAAATTGTTTATACACGTTCCTAAATGCCTTCAACGTCGAAAACAGTGGTTACAATTAGCACGCCGAGACCAACAGTTAACATCTGATAAATCTGCAATATTCTTTTGCGAGGACCACTTTGATGTAAGTATTTGGAAGAAATCAACTTAGCCTCTGATTTACTAAAAAAACAAATTAAACCTAACCTAATATTGTTCATAAACATAACCTATAAGTAATTTAAAATCATTAGTAATATGGTGTCGTTAAGGGGACGTTGAGGAAAAATTTACAAAAGAATCTCCCTGTGACCACTTAGCAAGACTGACCAATTTTACTTTATTAATTTCAGTACTTACAAGGAGGTTTTTGCATTCCGAAACTCGGTAGAGCAAAAGTCAGGGTTACACGCAAAGAAATTTGCGACCATCAATGAATCAACTTTAGGCAAATTCGCACTGTCAGCTTTTGTATAGCCTGACTCCATTTTACAAAACCTCTCAAAAGCACAAATCAAAATATATTATATTATTAATTTTCTCAGTAAATTGCACACGATAATCGATGTAGTTAGTAGTACACAACGCTATATTTTTGGAAGTGTGACGTCACAGCATGCTCAATCATGGCCGCCCGCGTTTCGGTTCTCGTGTCCACAGGTAAAAAAACTCAAATCTATTTTTCAAAAATAAAAATATTTACAATTTATTTTCATGCAAAAAATGTATTGTTTAATTAATGTTAACCAATATGCAACCATATTTAACACATTTCATATTTTACCGTGACAACTGTCAAATAGCCAATTGCAGTTTTGCGCGCTTACGCGTTTCTGTATCAATTTTATGAAATAAATCAGTGTATGAGCAGCACTCGCCGCGGCATGTTTCATTTATCAAATATCAACCCGTACAGATTCTATTAGGAATACTTACTTAAAATGCCTGAAATTTAAGAGTAGCGATCAAAATTGATGACATCTGGTCATTATGTGGATTCCAAGGTGAATATATAACGAAACATATCAGTTTTAGTACTTTCTGAAGCTTTCAACGGGAGGAAGATGTTCAGTGTCCCAAGTGCCTGTGAGAAGTGCACAGCACATATACATTTACGTGAAGATCAGTGGTTCGTCAGAAGACGTTATTTCCAGTGTATTACGTCGTTTTATTTTTAATGTGTGGAAAATTATTTTTCTCTAATCTACAAGATTACACCACAAAATTTTGTATTATTTCCGTAATTATACCAGTTTAAAGTAATTCGAAGTATTGTTTCAAAATTTATTGTTGCACGATGTCATCGAACATAAACAACATATCTGTACTAATAGTATAAAGAGGAAAGATTTGATTGTTTGTTTGCATTGAATAGGCTCCGAAACTACTAAACCGATTGGAAAAATTCCTTCACTGTTGGAAAGCTACACTATCCCCGGGTGACATAGGCTATATTATATTTTCAATAAATTAGGGATCCTTAATAAAACTCCAATAACGTAACCCAAGGTGTAAAAAAATAAGAAAACCAAAGCAAAGCGAGGGCGGTCACTCGTAACTAATAAGAGTATAGTCGACTTTCGTATTTATTACGATAGTATAATTGGGATTTAGTATTAATTATTATTTCAATATTTAGCGGACATCAATAGTGGAAGATCATTACTTATAAATAATGAAATAATAGGTACCGTATTTCGGACCACAGCGCACTAACTACAGATTTAGTTGAAGAGCACTATAACAGTTCATGTATTAAAATTAATCAGTAACGTTATGAATAAGTAGTTACTAATAATTTCTATACAAAAAGTAATGATATCCCATCAAAAACATAAATGTAAAGTGAGAGTCAATTTCAAACAAAAAAAAAATTGAGATCTAAATGGGTGCCAATTTCTGTGTAGAAAAGCCTAACATTTTAGTCACAAGAACATGTAATTCAAGCTTTACATTTGACTTGGCTAGTTTTCTTTAGTTAGCTACCAACAAACCAAATTAGAGAAGAGTGTCATAAGCCATCAACCTAACAGATTTGACGAAGCTAATTACATAGATATAATATAGCCTAGGTAGGTACGTGAAAACTAACCAAGTCAAATGTGGAGCTTGAATTACATGTTCTTGTGACTAAAATTTTAGGCTTTTCTACACAGAAATTGGCACCCATTTAGATCTCAATTCTTTTTTTGTTTGAAATTGACTCTCACTTTACATTTATGTTTTTGATGGGATTAATTTGTTTTCTTACTTCTAGTTCATAGAAAGAAATACATTCATAGCAGAGCAGCATAACTTTACTTTTACTCTCATAGTGGAATGTCTACTTAATTTTATTTCCTTATTAGCTTTTATTACTTTATTTTATTTTGTAGAATCAAAATATAATCTTGATTAATCTATGCAGTGGTTTTGTTATGTTATATGCACAGAATCAAGAATGACAGCCAAACAGACATAGGTACCTAATATTTATTTATTTATAAACTCTTTATTGATTGTACACCTTAAATAACATATTAAATATACACAAAACTTTTACTAAGCACAATACAAAGGGCGGCCTTATCGCTTACAAGCGATTTCTTCCATTGAACCCAACAGGAAATTATAAAGCCTGTCTCTGCCACATAATAAAAATACTATAGATTCTATACTTATAACGGCACGTTAATTTTTACAGTAGGCGATCTCTCTATTAAAATTACATATTTAATAAGTATAGTCATAGTCATTAGTCACTAATAACTTTTTACTACGAGTATTAGGAATAAATTATCGTTTACTTCGGTAAAGAAAAACACTGTGAGGAAACCTGCACACCAGACAACACCTATTAGTATTTTTGATAAAATTTGTAAGTAGTCACAGTATTATTCAACCAGCACTTTGAGAACCACATGTTTCAAAGTTAATTATTGTATTATTAATTATCTATAACATTTTTCCTCAAATATGTCATTCGTAATTAAAAATTTTAGGTATGTCTATGAAAATCTTCATGGCTTCCTATAGCTCTTAATAGATATACCTATACTTAATTGAATGAAAATTATTCTCAACCAAAATCCCGAAACGGTTTTCATAAATTTAGTCTATGGTAATATAGTTTTATTCACAAAAATAATACGCCAGCGAATTGACAGATGTAATCTGAATCGCGAGCAGAACTGCAAATAGTATCTCCCACCTCAAACAGAATACAAAATCGAGGAGAGAATATCAATATTTGATATTTGATTTTGTAACGAAAACGCCCGCCGGCGGCCATGTTGCCATTTCGCGCGCTTTTTGAGACAACTGACAGTCGTATTTTTTAAAATTGTCGATATGTTTGGTCACAGAATACGCAATACTATACTATTATACTTACCTGGTTTGGTTAAGTTGTGGTGGGGTAGGTAAAAAATATTCTTTGGGGTCAAATTTTCATATGAGATGGAAATTTTAAACCTATTTGTGTATTCGATTTGTCCATTTAAGGACGATAATAAAGAGAGGTCATGTACCTTTACGTGGCCATTGTCTTCCATTCCATAACAATAAAATATACTTACAGTATACATATTTAGTTTACCTCATTGAAGTATAATATCATAGAACAGACATCTCGAACAAAATGTATGTCCCCGCCGGGAGGTTCTATTTTCAAAATTGGGCCCCCGTTCTCCTTTCAAAATCGAACAAATCCATTGGCAATTGAAGCCGCGCGGCGCCAATTCATTGGAACATACATTGTGTTCGCGGTGTCCATTCTATACGCTAGTAATAATACTTCAATGGTTTACCTACTTTTTGTTTCTCTTTCAATGGTGTTGTCGTTTCACTTTTAATTTCATAAGTCAATGATTAATTTTACTCATTGTTCATCGTTACTTGAGTTACTTCTATATCTTACCCAATATCATAAAAAAATGTTAAGTTGCCAGCTTTCGGAAATCGTGCTATAGCATAATCTGAGTTGTTTGGCTTGGCACCAAGTATAGGCCTTTTTCTTTAATACGATTAACACGTCAATATTTTATTGTAAAGTGCAACATTATTCTTCAACCCGGCGGTAAATACGTTTACCCGGCGGTGGTGGAAAGGCCCTCGGAAGGATTATGTTGGTAATATTGATTTTAATATTTTATTATTATTTAATACCATTATTACTATTACTATTTCCCCGGAATTATTATTTTACCGTCGGTAGCTGGAAAATCAATTAGGTAGAGATACCTGGATACTACGTAGTTTTGTCGACTTTGGCTTCAACCCATTATTGGCCCACTACTGAGCACGGGTCTTGAGGAGGCCTAGAGCATACTCCACCACGCTGCTCCAGTGCGAATTGGTGGAGGGGTTAGTGACCAACTCGTGTCAGAAGTTTTTATGCTTCCGACATGACTTAACGACTGTTATCGTGCAGTAACAACCAAAGCTTGACAGTGCCACCAACTTATCTATGAAGTGGCGAAAATTGGAACTAATGAAAATTCATTCATAAACTCTTTGTGGTCATTCATCTGTCAGTAACTACCTCTCGAATTGCGTCCAATGATTGGTCCAATGCGTCCGACAGCGCTCTCCTTCAATTCACAGATAAGTTGGTGTCACTGTACATGTCCGCCACTCGAGAAATTATTATGACTTCTTTAGAGAACTTCCACAAGGTACTGGCCCCTTTTGGATTCGCTCTGGATCTGGATCGGAGTATGATCTGGATCTCTTCAAAAGAGAACCGTTCTATCTATTGGGCCATTAAGGGTTGAAGCCATTGTATTTACAGCTAACCGTCCTTAATTTCAGTCCTATTACTAACGAATACAAAACAACTGATATTGTTTTTACTCTAACCTAACCTGACCCTGTAGCCTAGTTGGTAGCGACCCTGTCTGCGAAGCGAGGGGTCACGGGTTCAATTCCCGGTCGGGGCAGATATTTATGTGACAGATAAATATTTGTACTCGGGTCATGGGTGTGATTGTGATATGTGTCGTCCATGCCGCCCGCGACACAGGTAATAACCTACGGGGTATAAGTTTGTGTTAGCGTCAATGATATTTAAAAAATATAGATACGTTATGCCCTTACAAATCAACCAAAAAACCTGTTCCGAAAAGAGCTATAACACACACACGTTCACCTTTTATTTCACAACACCAGTCACATTGGTATAATACACGAAGGCATTTTGCCGCTGTATGTCAAATGTCAAGCACTTCTGACAACAACAAAATTGAGCGTATCGTCTTGTATTGAAGGAGCGACTACGAGCAGAACGGCCAATTACCAGTAGCTCGAGCACGAATATTTGCGAGAAAGTATTCGTATGGTTAACGTAAGCAATTTGTCAAATTTGTATGGCATTTTAGTACCATTTACGCATGATAGGGGCGCTTTTGAAAAAATGCCATACAAATTGCTTACGTTAACCATACGAATACTTTCTCGCAAATATTCGTGCTCGAGCTACTGTACTTACGCTCTAACGTATCTATACTTTTTTAATATCATTGATTAAGAGTCGTGAAACAACCTATCGGAGCTTGTCACAACTCATTTATTACCTATACTGGGAAATTCTTATAAATTGTAGGAAGTTAGTCCCCTTCAGAACAAGACTGATAAGGCTATTTCACATACCTACAGGTAAGTAAGTTCATTTAGATAATCGTTAAATCCCATCAAAAACATGAATGTAAAGTAAAAGCCAATTAAAAAAAAAAGAATTGAGATCTAAATGGGTGCCAAGTTCTGTGTAGAAAAGCCTAAAATTTTATTCACAAGAACATGTAATTCAAGCTCCACATTTGACTTGGTTTATGTTGAATAGTTTTTGAGTTATGAGGTGGTCAAAAGTGGCTCCAAATGGTTCGTGTAATATTACACACGGTGCTGCTCGCCAACTGTTAGCTAGAAAATTGGCTGACACTCTCCGCGTGTCTAGATCCTATGTCACAGGATGTGGAAAATTCTTTTGAATAAGGATTAAAGGATGACATAATTATTCTCATTACAATAGCCTACAGCCGTTGACTACGCCATAGTGCGACAAATCACAGGAAAAACAAGTAAAACAACCCAATTTAACATAATAACTGTATTTCATAAATCTTGTAGTTCACTTAAAATTACGTTACAGTAGTTAAATTAAGTTTAAGTATCATACAACTTTATATAGATATACTTAGAGGACTATAGTATACAATACTTGTGGTACCTACGTACAAACTTACAATTAATTTCCTAATCTATACAACGTTGTAATAACATTTTACAAGTGTTAGTAGTTGATTCTTCAGTTTATTTAAGTATGTTATTGGCAATTTGCCGGCGGCGGAACATGGCGGCGCGGCGCGGGCGGACAAATTGGCGGTTGTTCGAAGTTTAAATCTTCGGTCTTCCCCTCCTTCCCGCCAATTTTGTATTTTTTTTATTACAGCTGCGTTTATGGAAATTATGCCAATATTTGTTGTTTAAATTCATTTTGAGAGTAGCAGCATAACAATAATCTAATCCTTATAGTAAAGAAATAATAAACAATATAATATTTTGTCATTATTTTACAAAAATAAAACAGAAGTTATATTACAAATACTTCTATGTATTCTACGAGACCGGCTGTGCCGTAGTAAGAAGACACGCACTAATTTGCGAATTATTTTAATTCAGAAAAGCCGTCTAATATTAGCTATACATAGAAGTCTGATAGTTGTTAAAAAAACTTAGGGAAGGTAGGTACCGTCGTATTATTCAATTCAAATTATCTTAAATATTCGGTGGGTTTTTTAAATATTTTCTAATCTACTAAATAATACTGACCACGGAACAAAGATGTCGGCTTAGATCTTCATACTCTAACATTTGTAAATACACAACTACCGTCTATTTGGACAAGATTCGGCCTAATGTTTTAATTAATAAAAAGCATTTTTCTGGACGTAAAATTACATGGATAATTTGTCTATAATTAAGAACTTAGAATTATTAAAGATTATTAAAGAATTAAGAACTGTTTCTTACGTAAAAGAAAAATATATCTTTGGTATTAAGCATTATAAATTAAGTAGGTACTTATTTATTTCTGTAATTACCTATAAAATTTACTGTACACATCTTATATTTTCTATAATACCTACCTACCTAGAAATTACGACCTACTTAAGCTACCTATAAGTTTTGAATTTATTTACAAAAACCTTCATAATATACATTTTTGGCCTGTATCAGTTCGTTATAACTTTGTATAATATTGGGATTTTAGTCAATAATTAAATAAAAAATGTTTTCTTTTTTAAATTGTTTCGTTACCTAAAGATTTGTATTATTTTACGAATAATATAATTAAAACAAAAACTCAATCATTTTCATACTACATACGGCCTAAACATATCCATACCAGGCCGTCCGCCATCTTGGTTTAAAATCCGTCTGTTTTCCAAATTCGAATTAAAATTGGCGGCCGCCATAGCTCGCTCTCGCTCTAGCGCGATAATTCTGTCCCTGTCTAACATGGGAGGAGGCTTGACAGATGTCAAATCTGCCGCCATTTGTTGCGGTTTTTCGGGTTCGGAGGGCTCCTTCGGTTTGTTTTTGTCGTCGCTCGAGTGATTGTGAGTGTCTTTTTGTTTCGTGTCCTGCTGTGCCTTTTTTGACCGCTTCCACTTCATCCGACGGTTCTGGAACCATATTTTTACCTGGGAAAGAAAATTTCTTTTAGGTTGTGAAGTTTTTACATAATTACTACATAATAATATCTAAACACGAAATATAAGTAGAAAATTCGTCATGACGTTTATCAAAACTTTAGATTCTAAAGTTAAAGGGAAGGTTAGAAGTTAGAACGTAAATAAAATAGTTCCTCAAATTAATACGAACAGTAATTTTTAGATAATTCCTTCAATAAAGTCTAAAAATTCTTTTTATCCAAGTCAATTGAGTGTTCATCTTTTGTAGAACAAATAAATACTGAACAAAATATCATCAATTCTGAGTCACAAACTTCAGCACTTCACTAGCATTTACACACAACCACGCATTCAATCCACTTACAGTTTCATAAAATCTTCACCGCACATAATAATATATCATAAGGATAAAGATTACTCTTTAACCCGCCCTTCGCCATAAACTTTACGACGACACCCCTATAATCTTGTCCCGACATCTGTAAACTGAAATCCGGGCATCTTTCAACCTGACGGCCGCCATTTTGTGTGTCAAAACGTTTTGCGTGGAACCCTCTGAGGGCGCGAAAAGTTTTTGTTGGAGGGAAAATTTTTTACGAGTCCTTAGGGCGGGAAAGTAATTTTACCTACGTTCTTATTAATTCATATTACTGTTTGTTTTATTTTTCCATATTGTGTAAATTTGAAGTGAATTAGTCACCGAGATTTGAATTTGGATTTCTCAAATTGTGTCTTAAAATGATAAAAATTGTAAAAAAAATAAAATCATACTCGTATACAACGGAAAATCTTTAAAACTACAAAAGCGTGATTCAGGATTTCAGTGTTGCCAGGTATCATACAGTTACGGTAGATATACCATATAGGTAGTAGGTACAGCCTCGATCTACCGTAACGATTTTTAAAATGTTTTAGAACATTCTACCGTATTATGGCACAAAAAAATTGATTTTTATAGAAAAAACCCGGAAATCCAATAGAATCTACCATATTTCATGGAATAAAATACCGTAATCCAGTTTTTGATCTAGCAACACTTCAGAACATAATATCAAAACAACGCCATCTGTAATTAATTCCCGGCAACCAACCTGCGTCTCAGTCAGCATGAGGCTGGTAGCGACTTCGAACCGCTTGGGTCGGGAGAGGTACTTGTTCATCCGGAACTGTTTCTCCAGCTCCAGGAGTTGCTGGGAGGTGAAGGCGGTGCGCGGGCGCCGGGTCTTGCCGAGGAGAGCGTGGGGGGCACCTGGGGGAAAACGGGGGGGTTGAGTATTTTCTTCTGAATTAACTAGCGTTCTGCCCGTGGCTTTGCGTTTTCCGGGATAATAAGTATCCCATGTCTTATTCCAGATCATGGTCTATCTGCGTGCTAAATTTTATCAAAATCCGTTCAGTAGTTTTTGTGTGAAAGGGTGACAAACGTACATAGAAAATTCTACTAGCTTTATATCCTTATCTACAATCCGACCTTATGGTAAGTGGTAATGAATTTGTGGATGGCGCAATAGCTTAGTAAGGTTATTCATTCTTGACTTAAACGTACAGCAGATGTTGATATCAAGCACACATCTGATAGTAAGTGGTCACCGTTTCCATTGTATTCAATTGGATAATTATTAATTATCCATGGTCGCTATTTCCGCCATTTCCGGCGGCTTGGTGTCGGTCTGACTTTTTGAAGTGAAAACTTCTTTAGTACGGGGGTGACTTGAAATTTTATGAAACGAAACTGTCCAGTAAAAAGAGACAAACACATAAATTCTAAAGTGAGATAGGAAGCATTGTACAGGGGTAGGGTAGGGGAGTGAGGGGTAGGGGAGCGGAGCAGGGCGGAGCGGGGCGGAGCGGGGCGGAGCGGAGTGAAGTAGATTAGTAAAACCTACATTTATCATCTTCCCGAAATTTTACATTCGTCTCATAATCTTGAAAACAAAAATTTTGAAGGTTTCACTTCTACCACGTGTGAATTGGACACATTTTTTTTTTTTTTTATACCGAGTAAGTTAGTGCTTGACCACAAAACCACCTGATGGTAAGCAGTAATGAAGTCGTGGATGGTAAAGCGCACTAACTTAGTAGAAGCCTTTTCACTCTTGACTTGAAGACACCCACATTATAATCACTTCTTTCTATTATTAACACATCCTTCTATTATTAACAGAACTGCTCTTGGAAGCAATTCAAAAGATCGTAGTAGATGGATAGGTGTGGAAATTTTAATTGTTCCGTATTTCGAAGTTAGATAGATACCTACCTATCGTTGCTACTGTTGCAAGTCTTCGGGCGGCATGAGAACTACCGTCATTGGGATTGGCCTCAAATCGCTCCATCGCTTGTGGGGTGCTGCAAAGCACTTTAGGCCGTAATTATGAGGATAAAATGCATTGCTGGATCGAAAACTTTCAACCATTATTTAAAAGCTACGATTGCCAAAGTTAGCGATGCCGTATTTATGTTCAGGAATCAAATTAAGTTACACATTTATCAGTAATCTGCCCAACACGTAGAAATTATTTTGCCTGACACCAAAACAAATAAACGCCCAACGTAATCAACCAATCCATTTATCTAATACAAGGAACTATTAATGAAATTAGTTGACTAATTTATCGCCAGACGCACCGCGTTCTCGCTAAGCCCATAAAAATGATAATTATCAATTAGGATAACAGGATTGAACAAACAGTTCCATTTCATGATGGCATCTTTTATAGTCTTTATGACAACGTGATAGAGTTGAAAGTTGATAAAATATCGCGTTCACTTTGACGCCGCGTTCCTAAATACGTAGTGACATTTGGTTGTATTTGCACAAACCGATAATCCTGAACGCATCTGTTAACTTTTGGCGCGAGACCTGTCAACGTGTTTTTTTACCGAGTTGGGCAATTTGGGGTTGCGTGGCTTGTAATGCCAAATTGTTTTTTTTTGTCTGTTTTTAAGCAATTAGATCTGGTTGGTGGTTGAGTTATTTCAATGTCCTTAATGGTGGGCATACACGCAACGAGAAATCGTTACGATCAGACTGTATAGTTCGAGCGGTACAGTTTATCGTACATGGCATACAAGCTATACACGCTACGAGAAATCATTACGATCAGACGGTACAATAAACGGTGCCGACGAACACGTGTCAGAGATGGTTTCGACGGACGACGTTTTAGCAGTTGTTGGATTAATATTCGCTCTGAAGGAAAAAAAAGTGAAGCGGAAAAATCGTATTATGTGGTGCAAAGAATGGCTAATGAAAAGAAGAGACTGCGACTGACGACAAAACTGAACACGAAAACTGAACGAGCGCATACACGTTACGATCAGTCAGCACAGTTCTTCGATTCCGTTTATCAATTGAATTTTTCTTACTGTTTCGTTCGACTGCACAGTCCTAAAAAATCGGACGGAACTGTACAGTTTCATAGCATACATGCAGCGATTATTGGTACCGTTCGAACAGTACAGTCTGATCGTAACTATTTCACGTTGCGTGTATGCCCACCATTATGTAATTAATTCTAAATGTAAAGATGAAATAAAAAAATACTTATAGAAGTTTGAATTTAGTAAAAACTATTACAATTTACAATATTATCGGTTCATTGCGATACCCTTAATAATTTTTTACGTTTAAAAAATTATCTAAACTTTTTATCCTACCACCATTTCGGAAAGGTGCTTTGTCATGGAGAAGACTTCGACGAGAGAATTCGACTTTTATAAATTAGAAATATACTCATTTATTGTAAAATCCACAAAAATAAGGCAAAACTTTATTTACAATCCACTTAACAGAAAATCCATGATTATATGAACAGGTCTTGACTCACGCTAAAAGTTATATCTACTTTTACCAACTATCATCTAAGTTTCTTAAGTGGTTAGTAAGCGCGCGATGAATTAACAGAAAGACAAAATTAGAAAAAAAATTGTTTTACCTACTCATAGCTTAGGCTCCGTTCTGATAGGTCAGTTAGTTCCAGCGCTTCAGAGATTAGACTGATAGAGGTATGGTAACCATATTGTAACAACAAATGGCCGCCACGAACTATATTTAACGACGTCTTTTAAACAGCCATTAACTCCTATGGAAAAGTCACGTTCAGTCAATACGACAATATCATTTATTGATTTTCAATTTAGGCCCTTAAGCACGGACCTGTATTTATTTTCTGGCCCTCGTATGTTTAATGTATTTTTAAATATTTTTCAAATGTTTGGCTTGGCAGAACGCGCGCCGTATCTTTGCCTTCGACAGAAAACTTTGCTGACTCATAAGTAATAACATAAGGCCATTACGCTGGTAGCTGGGGTAAAATACTTCTTTAAATTTTATTACCTATGTGTTTGCATGTATGTTTAATGTTCGGTTTACACATATTAAGTAGTTAACTAAATTTTAAGTAAATTAATACGTGTAAACGGACAATTTAGTAGTTTAGTAATTTAGTAGTTTAGTAATCAAGTAGACAAGTAGTTTAGATTTTTTTCTATTTTCTGTTAAGTAGGTGGGCGGGGCTTATTACTTAACACGTTTGGACAGGCACTTTTTAGTTAGAATTTATTAAAATGCTTAAGTAATTAAGTAGGATTGTATGAACTAAAGAGCTTTACTAAATTATTACGCGTGGACGCACACTAAAAATTATTCACTTAAAATTTAGTTAAATAGTTAACTAATTAATACGTCTAAACCGAATATAAGGGCTAAAATGGAGCGGAGTTTTTTTATTAACATTATGCTAACAAACAAGAGAATGGACCACCTGGTCAGGTGCTGTGACTTGTGATGGCACTTGTTCTGAAATATATTGGTAAATATGCTCATTCCACACTGCAGGTATATCGGGTATGAATAAACCTCTATATCTACCTATTTATGTGTTTTTCGCCACATTAGTGACCGATAAGTTTATACATTTAAGTTAACCCTTAAAATATAGTTAATCCTTACTATGTATTTTTATGTTTGCAACACTCGATAGGTATAGACCTTTCTTTGGCAATTTGTAATGGATGCTGCGTACGAGGGAGGAATACGAAACTTTTACGGTGTTTGCTCTACATCGAATTAAATTCATAATAATTTCTTTATGTACAGTCGGCCAAAGATTTAGGTATGCACGGCATGTAATAAGAACGTTCGGTAATCTATACTAAAATTTTATTATAAAGAGGAAAGATTTGATTGTTTGTTTGCATTGAATAGGCTCCGAAACTACTGAACCGATTTGAAAACTCCTTTCACTGTTGGGAAGCTACACTATCCCCGGGTGACGTAGGCTATATTATATTTTCAAAAAAATTAGGGATCCTTATTAATAAAACTCCAATACTGTAACCCAAGCTGTAAAAAAATAAGAAAACCGAAGCAAAGCGAGGGCGGTTACTCGTGTTTAATTAATATTACAGAATTTTTGTGTTATTTATCAAGTTAAATCGTACCTTGCGTATAAAGGTAGCATTTTACATTGATTTTAACACAAACATTGTGTAATATTAAACATTACTGAACGTTTTTGTTTCATGCCTTGCATACCTAATCATTTTGCCGACTGTACCTAATGTAAGTTTTATTTGTTATATGTAAATAGTTGTAAATGAGTTGACAAACCATCTGATGGCAGTGAGAGTAAATTGGTCACTGGCCCATGGGCACAGCTACAAAAATGACGGATGCTTTGTTAGCTAAGGATGAAACAAGAAAAAAGAAAGTAGGCACGGGCTCTGCAGCCAGTTCAAAGAATCGAAAAAAAAAATTTAAATACAAAAACTAAGTAGTATGTGTTAAGTAGCGCTACCGGTGGTTTCATTGTTCTATTAGCGCTCTACCCGGGATTTACCCGCGTTTTCCGGGGTAATAAATACTCTATATGTTTTCCAGATTATGGTCTATTTGTGTGATGATTTCATGAATGAAATGTTTTCATATAGTCCTTAAGTCATTGACGCCCCAACGGAGAGTCACTAACGGTTACTTTAATCGCTCCTCAGTAAAGAATCACCATACAAATTATGTACTAAGGAGCGATTGTTAAGTAACCGTTAGTGACTCTGAGTTGTGGCATTAGCTCAAATCTCGTTATTTATGTGGGACCACATGACAAGCACCAGCTTTCGATTAAAAAAGAATCATCAAAATCGGTTCGCCCAGTCCAAAGTTCTGAGGTAACAAACATTATAAAAAAAAACCAGTCGAATTGAGAACCTCCTCCTTTTTTTGAAGTCGGTTAAAAATAAATATGAAGGAATATTTTAAACTTTTACACTTACTTACATAGCTCTGCTGAATATTTTTAAAGTTATTAATAGAGCAATCTTTATAGGTATAAAGAATCACTTTTCTTCCGCAGCACGGTAGCATACAAATCCTGGTTGTCTGGCGTATTTCAGTCTGATTTATGGGGGGTGGGATAATTGGTAGGGGAATACAGTTAACAGTTTTATTTGGAAACGACGATATTTTGACGACTTTGTAGCTCACTAGTACCTTTAACATACCATAGGCATTTATTGAGGAAGATATTAATTTAACATAGAAATTAAAAATAAATATCTGCCTCGATAAATATCTATTTGCCACATATTTATTTTAGAGGTAAGTGACAAAATGTGTGCCGATAAATTCGTATGACCTCGGTTTGCTTTTGAAAAAATGAATATTTTTTTCAAAAAAGGTATTCGACACAAGTATCTGACACAGCTACTACCTAAAACTAGTGCTGAAACTCCCCAAAATTTAGGAAATATTCCCCTATATCTCGGGAGATTCGACAAGGCAACACTGGTTAGCGACAATACAGACAATGTCATTTAATAAATAACGATTCACACTCATAGCCCCACACTAGGAATCCCAGTGTCGTGGGTGCCATGGACAACGCACTAGATTAAGACATTCACACCCAGACCGAGAACAGAAATTCAAACTCAGCATTCAAATTTCCGCCTCGCTGGGAATTCAACCCAGGACCCTTGGCGCGACGATCCGTCATGGTAACCATTGCGCCATACGGGTCGTCAAAGTCGTCGTCAAATGTCGTCAAGTTTAATAATATTCCGTATAGTTAGTTACTCGTAAATAATAACTATGAAAACCTTTAAATAAAGGAACAACTGTAATAATTATATCAAATAACTCAATTTTCAAGACAGAGCTACATACCAAAACTAGTGCTGAAACACTCCAAAATAATTAAGAAATATTTCCCGATATCTCGGGAGATTTCCAACAGGCAACACTGGCCAGCGACAATACAGACAATGTCATTATGCCGCGCCACCGAGCACACAGCTCCAATCAGTATAATTCAATATAACTCTCCCCCGAGCAAGACAAGATATAGGGGGCGTGTGTCTCTTTCTAATGCCTGGAATTGTGTAGGTCTGAAAGGGACGGGCGAGTTACTATGATGTAAAGTTGGTTGGAGGATATTGACACTATGTACTGAAAGTTGAAATAACCATGTAAATTCTTAAGCCATAAAATTCTTCATTTTGATACGAATTACGGATAGTAATTTTTTGTATTTTTTACAAAACTTAAAAGCTGGATGATACTTGGTTGATACTTTATGTTTCATACATTTGGATGGAACCAATAGAATCTTTCAAAAAACGTGTAAAATACAATTGTTAGGCAAGGGATATTATAGTGTAGACGAGTATTTAAATGACAAAGATGCATGGAAATGACCAGCTCTGCAAACAGTTCCGCTCAGATTAGTAAATATTTTTGTAATATTTTATTTTTTGTAATATAAAAAAAAATGTGCTGAGGAGTTTCTTTACGGTTTTTCTTTTCCTCCATGACAAAGCACCTATCCGAAAAGCTGGTAAGTAGATAAAAAAATGATGACGTGCATAAATGTATCAGTGATACATATATGAATAAAAGATTTTGATTTGATTTGAAAAAATGGTTAACAGCACATGAGCACAGTCACATTTTTTTCTTTAGTACTTTTTGCTACTATAAAACCGTGTTTGCCATTTGGTTTTTAAACTATTAACAGTTCAAATCTGCTCAATCCCTACACCATTTTTCATTCGAATCACTAAAACACTCAAGTTGCCACCATGAAACTGTTCTAAGTGGATTAAAGGGGGATGGGGTGGAAAATTAGCCATAAAATTAGCGGGAACACCCTCAGAATAAAATGGGAACAGTTTTATCATATGTCACCACTTAGACCCTTCACCCTATTACACGTGAACTACTAAAATGAACTTTATTTCTAAGAGAATTAGGATCTTTCTTGCTCACTGAGATGGTTAAAGACATTGTTGATCGAATTTAAGTCTTATTATAATGCAATAAAGATTAACATTGTAGATTTTAAAATTATAAAGGGCTGTAATTCCCTGATGTAAGCGTTAATTTATTTTTATTTAATGTTCACTAATAGGGTATTTGACGATATTGAAAATATACTACAAATTGTTATTATTCTATCAGATAGTAGCACTAAAAAACATATTTCACTTTATTTTCAAGTAAATCACGTATATTTTTGCAAATAACACGAAATTAAAATACTGTAATTTTAGGAAATTTTACCAGTGACCGAAACGCCTTGTGATTGGTGACAACTTTGATGACGTCACACGCTAGTAAAAAATCAGATCTTTCCTATATAGAATCTTAATAAATACTTGCGTGTGACGTCACACGTATCATAGACCGCCGCCATGACAGAAACAGCGTTTTTGGCGCGGTTTTGGAAGTTTAAACTTTAACATTGATTTTTATTAACAATACTGTTAATTTTTTCGGAAATATCAATGGAGTGGGTTTATTTTGTAATAAAGAATAAATTAAAATGATTTTTAAAAATTAGTCAAATACCCTATTATGTTTATTTGCAATGAATAACAATAAATATGTCAATTTTATTTCGAAAGTTTCTCGAATAAGAATTTTATGTTTAACGATTTAAGTTAAGGCACAGAAGAAATAATAGTACCTACTTATAAATAAGTTTAAGGTTTCAAAAATGAGTAAATCCGAACAATAGTAAACAAATTTACCATAGATTTATCAGATTACTTGTAAGTGGAAACTTTTAATTGGCCATTTTTACCTATGTATGTTATTATTTTTCATGTAGCTGTTAGTTTCCCGAAAAGAAATAAAGAAATAAAAGAAATAAAATAAAATAAAATATAAATAGTGTAAAGTAAAACTTAACACAATAAAACATGTGTGTGTTCATCCCCACTAATCTTAGAAATAGGATGAACGGATTTGGATGCTCTTTTCACTAATAAATAGTAGGAATGTTTAGTGTTAATTATTGTTTTATTTCAATTGGTTTGTAATTTTTTTTTATAGAAAAACAGCCGACAAACGAGCTGACGATCCACCTGATGGTAAGTGGCTGTCGTCGCCCATGGACATCAGCAACACCAAAGGCATCACTGATTGAAATCACTGATGAAAAAAATGATTTTAAACTTATATCATCGCGGACACAACATTTTGAATGCAACGGGTATTCACGACTCGTGAATTTTTAACCGACTTCAAAAAAGGAGGAGGTTCTCAATTCGACTGTATTTTTTTTTATGTTTGTTACCTCAGAAATTTGGACTGGGCGAACCGATTTTGATGATTCTTTTTTTAATCGAAAGCTGGTGGCTGTCATGTGGTCCCACATAAATTTTATTGAGATTTGACAATGGTATCCATGAGAAAACCACATAAGTCGTAAATTTGTGTTAAGATGTGCGCGACAAATTGACGAATAACTCAATATCACGCCAACCGATTTCGATGATTCTTTTTTAATCGAAAGCAGGCGCTTGTCATGTGGTCTCACATAAATTTAAACGAGATCTGACAACTATGTAGTTTTTGAGACTTTGAAGTCGGTTATTTTTTGTTAGTAAAATTTAGATTATTATTGCAGTGATACGGTGAGTTTGATCGTGACCACGATCTATGTTAAAAAAGCAAAGCAACAACCCATAATTGTCCCACTGCTGGGCTCGGGGTTTCCTCTCACAATATGAGCGGTACAGGCAATAGTCTACCACGCTGCCTAAGTGCAGATTGGTAGACTTCACACACCTTTGAGAACTTTATGGAGAACTCTCTGGTGTGCAGGTTTCCTCACAATGTTTTCAAGTGATAATTAACATGTAATAGTTACGCATATAATATTTGAAAATTAGAGGTGCACGCCAGGATTTGAACTCAGGCCCCTTCGTTCATACAATCCATGTAACTGGGTTGAAATATCGATATTAGAAAATATGATTATGAATTGCATTTGAAAAGAAAGAAAGCACCAGGTACCAGGGTAACATAAAACGAGAAGAGTACTCAACTACTCACACTAACAAATCACGCAACGAACACACCGAGATCAGCGCTGTATAAATAGATTCCTTACTGAAATACAGTGAACGCGCTCCCTTTTTCCGCCTACTTACTGTTCTGGTTTTGTAGTGATGTTAACAACTTATCGATATTAACCAAATTCAAAAAAGGAGGAGGTATTCAATTTGACTGTTTCTTATGTTTATTACCTCAGAACATTTTACTGGGTGAACCGATTTTGATGACTCTTTTTTTAATTGAAGGCTGGTGCTTGTCATGTGGTTCCACTTAAATTTGATCGACATGTGAAGAGTGGTTTTTGAGTTATCCCTAACTTTGAAGTCGGTTTTTTATTAGTACTGGTACGGCTAAGAAGGTACTGCGGAGAAACTTGACATAAGCAGATGACATTTCACACTACATTAGAATAATAAATAACCAAAACATAGTTCGTTTGTTTTATATCGATAACCTACTGCTTGCTAAAATTTTCTGAGTTTCCGCTTTAAACTGCAATTCGTCGGTGATGCCTAAAGGCAAGGTGCTATTTAGATAATATATTTATTTTGTAGCTCGTTACCGGTCGTAATATTGTCGTAAAAAAGTAAAGTTAGTTTTTTTACATGTCATAAGTTAATGCTTGACTGCAATCCCACCTGATGCTGCGTAGAAATACAGGATAGTACGCGTGCTAACTTATTAAAACCGTTATTTATAAGTTAACCATAACAACCATAAAATAATTACATTTAACAGTTCAATAACTAGTATCAATGAAATAGATTTATAAAATGACATACTTTTAATCGATATCGATTATGACAATCGCTACGCCAACCCTAGTACGTGGATCTAATTTGTCAAGGGTCCGACAGACCCTTTGTTTACGCGAACAAATTGCTGCCGATAATTGGCTTAGAACGTAGCGTCCCGGTATACGCGGGTAGCGGACGGACGGACTGACGGACGAAGTTTGTTAGGAGGACTGTTTGAATCCTGCAGACATCTGTAATTTATTTATTTATTTAATCTACATTGTGCAATCATACAAGGCATACAAGGGCGAACTTAATGCCTAAAATAATACTTACTAATATTATAAAGAGGAAAGATTTCATTGTTAGAAAAATCAGAGTAATGAAACGATTTGAAAAAAAAAAAATTCACTGTTGGGAAAATAAAAAAAATAGGGATCCTTAATAAAACTCCAATAATGTAACCCAAGGTGTAAAAATATAAGGAAACCGAAATAAAGCGAGGGCGGTTGCTCGTCAATAATATTATTACTGGTTTCATTTTTTCGTGAAGCTTGCCTGGCTACTACCTTCTTGTGTGAATCAGCTGCCAAATGACTTTCTGCGATAACTCAGGAAAACCCGTAACAAACGCACAGACGGATAGACAATAAATCATTATTATGGGATATTTTGCGTTAGTAAATACCTTCAATAATAGTTTTTAACCCCTGACGAAAAATTATACTTAAGTTTGACGTGTCTGTGTATCTGTGTATCTGTCTGTTTGTGGCATAGTAGCTCCCAAACGGATAAACCAATTTTGATTTAGTTTTTTTTTCTATGAAATGTGACTTAATCGAGAGTGTTCTTAAAATCTTAACTATGTTTAGGGTAAGTAAAACTTTCGGGAGTTTTTTAAATTTTAATTTAATATTATCGATGTATCAATCAGAAAATATGTATCAATCAGCTACAGTGATTTCTATAGTTTTATTGTATAACTATGTATTTTTGACGACCCGTCTGGCGCAATGCCGCACCGCCCCGTCCCATGGGTCCTGGGTTCGATTCCCAGCGAGGCGGATATTTGAATGATGAGTTTGAGTTTCTGTTCTCGGTCTGGGTGTGAATGTCCTTGTCTAGTGTGTTGTCCATGGCACCCATGACACAGGGAACCCTAGTGCGGGGCTATGTGTAGCGTTATTTATTTCATGTATAGGTAGGTAAATAGTTAAATACACAATTTAAAACGAATTATAAATCTGACTAGGAGTAGCACCCAACCCTTACCGGGCAGTATTTAATTAGGTCCGCGTTAATTTTTAAACCAAGTTTCAGAGAAAACGTTTTAATGTACCGAGTAATTACTTAATCCGTTCATGAACGATAATCATGTATCTCCTCAGTATATTTCGTTTTTAAGGAAATAGCCGGCAAACGAGCTGACGATATACCTGATGGTAAGTGGCTGTCGTCGCCCATGGATGATGGACAGCAGTCCATCCATTCATCCATCCATCAACCTTTGTGGGTCCACTGCTGGACATAGGCCTCCCCTAACTTCCACCACTCTGACCGGTCCTGAGCCTTCTGAATCCAGCGGATACCCGCTGTCTTCTTTAGGTCGTCGGTCCACCTGGTCGGGGGGCGTCCTGTGCTCCTTTTACCGAGGCGTGGTCTCCATTCGAGGACCTTTCTTCCCCAACGGTTATCGGTTCTTCGAACTATGTGGCCAGCCCATTGCCACTTCAGCCTGCTAATTCTCTGGGCTATGTCGGTCACCCTCGTTCGTCTACGGATTTCATCATTTCTGATTCGATCGCGTAGAGAAATACCGAGCATAGCTCATTCCATAGCCCGCTGGGCGACTCTAAGCTTATGCATAAGGCCAATAGTGAAGCACCACGTCTCGGATCCGTATGTCATCACTGGCAACACACACTGCTCGAACACCTTCGACTTCAGGCACTGAGGTAACTTTTTGGACGACAAGATATGACGCAGTTTCCCGAACGCAGCCCATCCGAGTTGGATTCTACGAGTGACTTCTTTCTCGAAGTTGGACTTACCCATTTGGATCACTTGTCCCAGGTAAATGTACTCGTCTACAACTTCGAGAGCAGCGCCGTCAACAACAACCGGTACGGGTGTGACATGGACATTCGACATGATTTTCGTCTTGTCTGTCTGTCATAGTTAATACGTGCGTATATACCAATGTACGGTTTCACGTGTGGTGCAATAGTCACCATGCCATTTCGCCGTGCCAAGAGTCCTGGGTTCGATTCCCAGCGAGGTAGTTGTTTGAATGATGAGTTTGAGTTTCTGTTTCTCGGTCTGGGCGAGTGTGTTGTCCATGGCACCCACGACACAGGGAATCCTAGTGTGGGGAAGAGTGTATAGCATTATTAATTATTATAGTTCTGAAACACTCGGTTCTCTGAAGCATTCTGTTTCAGTTACTTCATTAGCATATCATCCTTCTCACAAGATTGTAAAAAAGATTTCAACAATATTGCTATGTCCTATAAATATAGGCTAAATGTACCATTTGATGATTATTGCCGTCACATATGTCGGGTAAAAGCACCTGTTGGGGACCGTGGATGGCTTTTTATTTTAGGGGTGGTCTGTAGGGGTTTATCGGAGGGTTAGATTCCTGCGGGTTTTGTATTAGCTGGTGTATTAGGGTGTGGGTTCCACTGTGACCCGTTTTGTTTTGCCTAATATCTTAAGTGATCGAATTAACAAGTGCTATTTTGATTGGTGAGAAGTTTAACGCCATAACTCAGAGCCACTAACGGTTACTTTAATTGCTTCTAACGGTTTTTCAGACGCAAAAATTTACAAATATGACAGATGACATACTAATGGTAGCCCTATCCACAGTCTTCCATCTGTTAGTACATTATTGAGACCGGCCGTTAGTCTTTACAAAGAATTCTTTAATCACCATACAAACTCCGTATTAAGGAGCGATTTAAGTAACCATTAGTGACTCTGAGTTGAGGCGTAAGTAATAGTTCTTCAATTAAAGTTTTATATACTTTTTATATTTAATTCTGTTTTTAAGGTACCATCTCATCGTTTTTGATCCAGCTGAAATCTGAATTTAATTATTTTTGTATATCGATATATCTTTGTGTTAGTTTATCTTTCTGTCAGTCTGTTGTTATCGTAAGACAACAGTCGTTAAGCCATGTCGGAGGCCATCAGACGGCTTGAAAGCTTCCAACGCTTGGGAATATACCTACTTTTGCTCTAAGTTTCCTCACGAGATGATACATATGTGGCTATCGTCACCTGATGGTAAGTGGCTATCATCGTCCATGAACATCAGTAACAATAAAAGCATCACTGATGCGTTGCCGGCCAAAAAAGAAAGAAGAAAAGAATGAATTTTACCAAGAAAAAATAACCGACTTCAAAATAACTCAAGAACTACTCGTCAGATCTAGCTTTTTAAGTGGGACCACATGACAATCACCAGCTTTCGATTAAAAAAAGAATCATCCAAATAGGTTAACCCAGTCGAAAGTTCTGCGCATCTGCGGTAACAAACATAAAAAAATACAGTCGAATTGAATACCTCCTCCTTTTTTGAAGTCGGTTAAAAAGAAAACTTTAAATATAGTAGCTTACTGTCTTGGTAAACTATTCGTTTAGTGAATATTTTCTTCAAGTCTAACGCAATTATCTTGATATCGTCCTCTGTATGACTCAAGAGAGTAGTTCCAGATAACATTAAGATAAAATAGTTCCCAACGCCACTCCCTCATCTCCAAATGTGTGATTGATGAGAACAGAGAGATAAGTTATCTTGTTTTTCTCAAATTTGCTCCAGATTGGTGTCACATCGTATCATTGTGGAATTATTTAGTACTTACTAGTAAGTAAGTGCGCTGCCTGCTCTCTAACAGTTTGCCCCGTTTTGCGTGATAATTATACTCTACTAGCTGCCCGGACAGACTTCGTTCTGTCAAAAGTTATTTATTTTGAGATGTAAGCTATCCTATCTTTCAAGTTGGATCAAACTGCACACGGTGTGCAAATTTGATTAAAATCGGTTAAGTAGTTTAGGAGTCCATCGCGGACAAACAACGTGACACGTAATTTATATATATTAAGATAATGAGTTATACACCGGAACCTTCCTCAGGAATCACACTATCTATTGGTAAAAACAGTAGAAAAATCCGTTTGGTGGTTTTTGAGTTAATCGAGGTCATGCAGACAAACAGACGCGGTCGGGAGACTTCATTTTATAACACACGAGTAGCCGCCCTCAATTTGCTTCGGTTTTCTTATTTTTTTACACCTTGGGTTACATTATTCAAGTTTTATTAAGGATCCCTGTTTTTTTTGAAAATATAATATAGCCTGTGTCACCCGGGGATAGTGTAGCTTCTCGACAGTGAAAGAATTGTTCAAATCGGTTCAGTAGTTTCGGAGCCTATTCAATGCAAACAAACAATCAAATCTTTTCTCTTTATAATCCCTACTAATATTATAAATGTGACAGTGTGTTTGTTTGTTTGTCCGTCTTTCACGTCGCAAAGAAGCTATGGTATGATTTTTGTGTGTGGAGTTAGTGAGGAGGGTGTAGAGTTACGTAGGCTACTTTTTACCGCGGTAAAACATCCCCATGGGGAGATCGATAGTTTGTTAGTTACTAGATATTTAGTTCCGGATTTTGTTAATAGATGGCGTTAGTAAAATTCCGCGGGCGAAGCAGCGAAGCTGCGGGCAAAAGCTAGTATTAGTATAGATGTGCACAGAAGTTCTATTCCATGTAACCCGACTTTTTGCGTGGCCCGACACCAACAAACTAGCAGACATTATTAGCACCGAAGGAATCAAACGTGGCCGGCCATGAAAGAAGAAAGAATATCAAAGAAAGAAACAAAGAACTAACTCTCAAACCCTCAGCCGGAACAAGAGTCCTTTAAAAGCTCACTAATAATTGCAACAATTACGCACTACATCCAAACAACCTGCTCCAATTAAATTGAATGAAATGGGACATGTGGCCCATGAGGAGCCATTGCCGTCATCACACCCTACGCGATTTAAGTGATATTATAAACACACCCCATAAATAAAGCCATTCACTCGAATCCAAGGGATCTTTATGGGGTTAGATGACTAATTTTCGTTTTAAATCCTTACACAGATTTCTGGGTTCCGTAACTTATCAAATCGAAATAGTACAGCCTTTATCTTTTTATTGAATGTATTATCTTTTTTCTTTTACCCGCACAACATCCTAGGGAGGAAGGGCTGGATGAAAACCAGCGCTACACGGAAGCTCAGCCTCACGTTAGCAAAAGCTGAGCCAGGTCCCATTGCCATATTTGTTTAATTAAAATTATTTTATATTATTGTAGTGCAATGGTTAAAGCCAGACGTCCGAACGGTCCGGGTTCAATTTACAGGGAGTCCAAACGAACATTTACGCCCCAACTCAGAGCCACTAACGGTTACTTTAATCGCTCCTTAGTAAAGAATCACCATACAAATTCTGTACTAAGAGGCGATTTAAGTAACTGTTAGTGACTCTGAGTTAGAGCGTTACTGGTACAAAGATTAATTATATGGTTAGAAAGATAAAAACAGCCGTTAGCTAGTCATTTATAAATTAATTGTGACCATTAATAGTAAACAGAAATTAGTTTTGAAACGTGTCTTTATAATCTTTTGTATCAGCTTTATTTTTAAACTAGCTGTTGCCCGCAGCTTCGCATACGGAAATTATGTTTTACCTTATTTGTACCTCTTGCAGAAGGAAATTTAAAAAACGGTGAATTTATATTGAAGTACTTATATTTAGTAATTTATATACTGAAACCCACGATAAAATCACAAAGGATTCCTCCAGGAGCGGATTTTGAAAAATAAGCAATATTCACATTAATATCTATTTTTTTTTCTTTTTTTGCAAAGTTTTGAAAAACTGAAAAACATATGTTTCATTAATTAAAGCAAGGAACATTTGTTGCAAAGGAGAACCCCATCTTCTATAGAGACACCGGCCCAGAATAGACAAGAATGAAAATTGGTGGTCAATTAGATTATTGTAAAAGCTTTAATTTCTCCAATTTTCACGTCTGCTAGCAATGGCCAACTAATGAAATCAATGAATCACCTTAAATATGGGTTATGATTATGTCACACTCGTGTCACAGTGCTGATGAAAAAAATATGTTTTTGATAAAGTTCTCGTTTATTATGGGTAACGTAAGGTCGGTTGGTCACCGGTTGGTGAGTACCTATCTACTGAATATGCGTTTTACTAGGCACTTACTACCTCAAACACCTACGAGTATATAGACAATGTCAGGAATATAATGAAGACCATAAATAAATAAATACTACTTAAACCATAATGGTTAAAACTGAGTAGGTGGATATAATACTACCTACTACCTACCCACTTTAATGGGTTTTACCCAAAAAAATGTCAAAAGGTTGTGTAATAAAGGCATTTTAATTTTTTAAAGATATTTTATTCATTATACTCCTATTTCCAATATTCAGGCAGTGGTAGTAAGAAAAGCAAATCTAGAAATTGTATCAAAAACACATTCACCAACGCACGAAACGAAAAGCGAATGCAATAGAACATAGTGATTAAGTACTCTGTGCAAAAATTAAATTGTCATAAATGTCATCATAATATTCTTTTACTTTTTTACACAGATAAGTTAAACTCAAAATGTCTTTTAATAAGCGTAACGATGTCGTTAAAGGATTTAATGGTAATTATTATATATTAAATAGTTTAGCTTTATATAGAACATGAAAACATATCAGAAAGGAATAAATATTGTTTTTATAATTAATAAATAGTTAATTTAATACATATGTTCCTTAATCAATCGATTATAAAATCGTTTGTAATGAGGTAAATACAATGAGAACTTCTTTCTTTATTTTGTTCATTTGGCGATTGCAAATGAGGCTAAGATTTAAATATGTTTATTTAGTAAATAAGACGAATTTTTATGTATATAGTTTACTCTTGTCCAGTCTTATGTGCTAGCACAGATTATATATAATTCGTGGCCGGAAACTGGGGTTCTCCTTTGAAGCAAATCGGTTGATGTTTGAAAAATATTCCATACAAACTTTCATCCCGTCTCCCGGGGAAACCTTATAATTTTCCGGGATAAAAAGTATCCTAAAATATGATCCGGAGTATTAGTAGCAACTTCACCAATTTTCATTGAAATCCGTTCAAGGGTTTTCATGTGATGCCCGGACAGACAAACAGACAGACAGACAATAAATTATTCTAAAAAAAATATTTTTGTGCTCTAACACGTTATTGAAGTGCCCCCTAATCAAATTTTTTTTTTAAATATTCAATGTACAGAAAATTTGCCCTTTGAGTTTTATTATAGTATAGATTACATATCACGGTCAAAAGGCCATGTAAGACTGTTTAACAAATTAAGAGGACTTGCATAAAAAATATATACTACAACACCATAAACAAAATGAACCATAAACAAAGTTAAAAAAAAACATTGTGTTTCAAATATAATATTATCGTCCTACAATGCCATAAGCCAAAATTTTGATATTTTTTGTATAGTTTTTTTTATTAGTAATGATACTTAACATGTTTTCTTTTTTGCATGCTGTGTTCATTGTATTTAGAATGGACGCTGTGTCCATAAACCTTAAAGTTTATTACTTTCTACGTTACTTTCGCCAGTCAAGATCGACAAAGGAAACCAATAAAATCAATAGCTAGTACAATTAGTGTTTCAACTAACTAACGCGGAACCCCATAACTACATACTTAACTACGTAGTGTAACTACGGACATGTGCGCCAAGTGTGATTATCCGTAGTTAATCACCCCAACCGACATTATATCACCCCCTATAAATAAAATGATTCGCGTCTCGCTAAGTAGAGCAAATAAAATAAAAATTATTCAATTGTCGAATTATTGGACGTCTAATTTAAATTACACCATTAATTTAGAGTAAGGGTGTAAACGGCTATCCATCCTACAGTGCGTACCATTTCAATATTCTATCCATCCATAAATTACAGACTTCTGGCCAGTGACCTAGCAACTGAACCTAGGTACCTGACACAATTTTGATTCTTTTCTAACTTATTCTAAGTATTGACATTTATTTTTAACGTAGGTATATTGTTTCTTAATTGGTTCTATTTCAATGTTATAATTTCAGAATTCCACATTATCACTTCTGTTCTATTTTTTATGACAAAGAAGATAGGTTTATCTTGTTGTGCTATTCTTGTTCCCTCTTTTTGGTGTTGTAAATAAAACAACATAGTGTCGAAAAATCACAACATTATAGAGTTACGCTCCAACTCAGAGTCACTAACGGTTAAATAAATTGCTCCTTATTACAGAATTTGTATAGTGATTCTGCACTGAGGAACGATTTAAGTAACCGTTAGTGACTCTGAGTTGGGGCGTTAGTTGTTATTTATACTTTGCTTACTGTTTTGTCCAGAGATAATGGATAGATTGATTCAAACGGTTAATATCGACGGTAATGTATTTTATGGTTTACGGTATGTACCTTATATAAGATGTGCTGAGGAGTTTCTTTCAGCTTTTCTTCTCCTCCATGACAAAGCACCTTTGCGAAAAGCTAGTTCATTAAAAAAATGACGTGCTTATGTGTATCAATGATACCTACATGAATAAATGATTATGAATTTGAATTTGAATGGCAGTAGGATATATTCTACCTGCCACTAGCTCCTACTACTCCATTCGTGTAAACCAGTGGTTCTTATCCTTTTGGGGATAAAGGACCATGTTATACCTATTACTCTAACTGCATAAAAAGCGTTTCAAATCACTCAAAAATTTCTACGGGAAGCGAACCTGGGATCTCTAAAATCACCTGAGCGATACAGTATTCTACAACCTTAAGGATTTAGTATTATTCGAATGCAGATTAATTTTTCCGTGACAATCCATATCGTCTAGTAGAGTGACAGTATTGACACAAAGGCCGATGCACATTCAGCCGCGTCGCCGCGCCGCGACAAGTGCAAACAATGTTATGCACTGCCCCTGTTTGCCGTCCGCACATGTCACCCGCCGGTAATCTAATGAAATGTAGTTGTGTATTTTTTTAAGTGATTACCAGTTGCTAAGTGACGCTATTTATTTGGGAGAGTTGGTAATAAAGTATAATGGATCTGCTGTAGATTTCAGATATTTTTTGCATTTTTAAATTGGTTGAAATTGTTGGACGTTCATTAATTTCGTACCAGGTCAGTTACTTTTTAAAAAACTAATCTTCGTAAAACATAATACCTATACCTATCTAAATCACTCATGAATCCAATCATCAGAAAAATATAGAACATATCTGGAAGCATATCCTTTCGAAATAATTATGTACCTAAATTAAAATATAATTATCCAAATCGGTAGATATATGACGGAGATCTAAGGCAACAAATTAAAAAAAAACAACGGAATAGAACTTATTCTTTGAAGACGGTTAAAAAGAATGAAGAAAATGAGCGCTATGACATGGGGTTCTTCAAACAAGGTGTAAGAGTTCTCCTTCAGCCAGCGATGCATTGGCGATTCCTCTGGTATTGCTCATGTCCACAGGTGACGGTGACCACTTACCATCAGATGGCCCGGCTGCTTTTCCGTACACCTTAAGGCTATAAAAAACTATCACCCACCTCCAAGCTCCGGTATCCGATGATAAAACATCCCGGTCCGCGCCAACCACTCCAGCTGCATGTGATGCAGTACCCGATCTCCCGGGTGGTGGAACGCTGACGGCATGGGCGCGCCGGGGGGAAGCCCCTGGGGGAGCTGTGGGTAGTTGAACAGCGCTGCGGACTGCGCTGCGACCAGCGCCGGGTTCTGCGGGAGGAGACCGGGCTTCGGGATGATACCTGGAAGAGATGTGGTAGTTAGAAACAGAAGGTCCACAGCTTGACGGTGAAACAACTAGAATTGAATTGCGAGTGTTTCGGATGTTCGGTGGGCACGTATAACCGTCGGTCCCGGTTGTTATCGTAGGATAACAGTCGTTAAACCAAGTTGGAAGACTCCAGGTGGATATCTTCCGACTAGGGGTCAACCCTAACTGGCGTGTGGACCGAGTGGTGGAGTGTGCTCTACTAGGTCTCATAAAGGGGAGAGACCAATGCTCAGTAGTGGACCAATATTTTTTTGAGAGGAGGGGAAAATGAGAGAGACCACTGCTTAGTAGTGGGCCATTAATTGTCTGAGAGGAGAGGAAGAGGATAAGAGGAATTTAAGAGGAGAAGTGATGTGGCGACCTTTGCCATGGTCTACCTGTGTCCTATTTAGCCTATTTAGGCCTTTATTGGTAGCTAGCCAAGCCAAGCAGGCTTCACGGAAATATGATGGGTAGTACGAAAATATAATACTTGGATTAATTTTTTGAACGTACCTGGTCTATAGCTTTCATACTCCTCATTGCCGCCTTCAACGCCCGGCGAAATCGGCGGACTGTAGCTCTCAGATCTGTTCCCATCGTCAGACGGCGTTCCACTCCTGGGCGAGCTCTGACCAGATCTGGGGCTCTCAGTGTCCACTCTTTCGAAGCTGGAATCGCTTAGGGGTCTGTTCTGGCATTTACTGATCGTGTTTTGTTCGATTTGGGTGTCATAATTGTCATTTTGGTACCGAGCTATGTAGTTCTTGTTCTGAATGAGCGCGAGATACTTCTGCTGTGTTATGCGCTCCTGGTAGCTCGATTCCGGCTCAATGTGGCGTGATAGTAACGCGTCTATGCAAAATGACTTCTTTCCTTGGTTCAATATGGTTTTGTCATCGTCGATTTGTTTGTAATATTTCATGTTTTTGGGTGTGTTGGATCGGCTCTGGTCTGGGTTCGAATCCTGGTCTATCTCCAAGGGTTTCTCCTCTTCGGAAGACTGGCGGCGGTACATCGTTGGCGGCAGGATCTCCGAAGACATTACTGGTTGATTTACATCGTCGACCTGTGAGAGAAAGTTAAATAAATAAGCAATTAAAATTTAATAACTGTTTTATTTAAACCTATTGAAATAAAACTTTAGGCTTGTAACAATATATCTGAAAAATCCATGTTGCTGATGTCCATGGGCGATGATAGCCACTTTCCATCAGGTGGATCGTCAGCTCATTCGTCCGCTATTTATAGAAAAAAATCAAATGCTTTAATAACAATATTAATAAAAATAAGGTCTTCTATCCACGTCAACGCTCGCCGTACGCACGCTTGCGCTATCTATAATATTGTCACTTGCTTGCAGATGCTTGCATCTTGCGTAGTAAAGTAGGAAATCTGTCCACGGAGCGGCATTGTTGCGTCTGCCTATTGCCTGATTCATTATGCAGCTTGCATTATGCAATCGTGGACAGTAAGCCTAACTCTCATAGAGTTTAATACGAATTAATTTCAACTTAACTTTTTAATATCATTTATCAACGAACTCGGCACGTGCCAGAGATAATAAAAACCATATTAAAAGCAAAATGGCGATAATTTGATATTCATCGGCCGATTTACGTTTGATACCATATTTATTAATCATTATCTTTTTAATCAAATTTGATGATTGGACGATATTAAATTGATTTATTATGATCGATTCGTATTTCTTTAATTAAGTAATATTTGGATGAGCGAGCTTTGCTCGGTATTTTAATATTGCATAACAACGCCATCTACTGAAGTAGCTCTGTGTCGTAAAAGCAGTTAGTTTCTCTCAATAATAATAGTATTATTACACGTCAATAGATGTCAGGAAGAGTCAATGATATTGTAGCAGTTTTTCATTGACTGAAAACACGGATAAAACATTGAAGTATTATTACTAGCGTACAGAACGGACACCACGAACACAATGTATGTTCCAATGAATTGGCGCCGCGCGGCTTCAATTTTGTAAGGAGAACAGGGGCTCAATTTTGAAAATAGAACCTCCCAGCGGGGACACACATTTTGTTTGAGATGCCTTCTCTATGTATACTTATACCTCAATGGGATAAAACGACATTTTCTACATATTATTATGAATCCTAGCTAGATCGATTTATTGCCCTCGAAACTCCTTGCATACTAAATTTCATGAAAATCGTAGGCGCCATTTCTGAGATTCGGAGAATATATATAGGTAATTTAAGAATTGCTCGTTTATATACATTAGATTACCTATAACAAACTCTGAACGAAAGATGGTATTGGCTATGTTTGGACTTAGATGGTAGATACCTAGCCTTCCCTACCTAGGATTTAACAAGCTTACCTACATATGAAACTTTAGCTTATTTATGTTATGTTGGTAGCCCCTCCTAAATTAGACCGTGAATGTTTTTAAACGGTTTTATTTAGCTCGCCCTGTTTGATCTAATAAGTAGTTTTTGAGTTATTTCAAAGTCGGTTATTTTTTGTCAAGAATTAGGTATTTTGGTTTTATTCTAGACGGAGCCGGGTGAGTCGTTGATTAATAATGAAGTATTAAATTTATGCGATAACTGTTTGGTTAGTTAGTTATCTTGTTTGTCCAGTGGAACCACACAAACAAACAAACCAATATTTATCTAAATACTAAAGCACGCCCACAGCAAAACAAATATTAACCCGTTGAAATAATCTACAACAGTTCAAGAGCCTCCTTATATAAGGAGGCCTAGATTACTTGAGCGATAATAAGTAGCGATGGGTTAACGTGCCCTCTAAGGTACTAAACATTTTGAAATTTAAAAAACCCGACAGTTTTATTTACTTTAAACATACAACCATCTAAGAACTAACAACCATCGCGACCACGTCAGCTGTCAAACAAAAAATACCCCATCATAATCGGTCCATTCGTTTAGTAGTTACGATACATAGACGCATAATATAATACGTCAAACTTATAACACCCTCTTTTTATGTCGAGGGTTAAAAGACTGCAAAATAGTTTATAATCTATACTAATATTATAAAGAGGAAAGATTTGACTGTTTGTTTGCTTTGAATAGGCTCCGAAATTACTGAACCGATTTGAACAATTCTTTCACTGTCGGGAAGCTACACTATCCCCGGGTGACATAGGCTATATTATATTTTCGAAAAAATTTGGGATCCTTAATAAAAGTCCAATAATGTAACCCGAGGTGTAAAAAAATAAGAAAACCGAAGCAAAGCGAGGGCGGTTACACGTAGTTAAATAAAAGTCGTCTAAAAATGGACTAGGTTTCACATAATTGTTTATCTGTTAGGGGAAATCTCAGTATTAGTGCTTGTTCATACTGACTCGCGGGCGCGGTCGCGGGCGCGGTCGCGGGCGCGGTCGCGAAATTCCAAACATATGAACTACTATGAGAGTGTTCACATACAAAACGCACGTGCGGTGTAAGTAGCGGGCACGCTAGCGACAAGCGCGCGCGGCCCGCTAGCGGCAATATCAAACGCATGAGAATGTATGAGTGTGTTCACACTGAACTAGCGGCGGAGCGCGCGATTATGTCAGGTAAGTTCAACCATTTTGAACTTGTCGCTAGAAACGATAGCACATGAATTCATTATGTCCCCAGATTAAAGGGTTGTTCTTTCATCTAAGATCATGTCCTTCAATACAGAAGAGTTTATTAGTACTATTCAGGCTAGAACTGATTTGATTTGAACTCAGATTTGGCAGAATAAACACAGGAATCTTATGAACTGAAACATTCATAATAAACTATGGCAGGAAATTGCTGAATTATTTCCTGATATGGAGGGTGAGTACCTAAATGGAACTTTAGGTACGAATTTTCGGTTAAAAAAAGATCGTCGTCCATGTTTTCAACCTCTGACAACATGTCACAATCGCGCAAACGCCTGGCGGCCAGTGTGAACACGAATCCGCCACCGCGCCCGCGCCCGCGACCGCGCCCGCGCCCGCGAGTTCAGTATGAACACTCACTTAGACTAGCGCTTCCCCCGATTTCCGGGACAATAAGTAGGTACATGTAGGATGACATTTATCTCTTGTAAATAATATTTACAAGAGATAAATAAGTATATTTACTAAATATACTTTTGTAATATAGTACTTATTTTAGTTAAGGTCTTTTTTATATTGTAAGTAATAGTATTTTATTTTTGGTATTATGTATTAGTTTAATTAGTTCTCTTTTTGTTTGTTATAAAAAAAAGTTAATGAATACTAATATTACAAAGATAATAAAAGTCAATGTAGTACATGTATATATTTCTTTCTTTCTTTCTTTCTATTTTCCCGGAAAATGCGAAGAAAGCCACGGGCAAAGCGCTAGTAATATACTGTTACCTTCAATAATAATATTGTAAAAGCCGTCGGTATTACTAACAAAAGACTTCAACGAGAAAACCACTGCATCAATTTGTAGAGTCGTACTGAATCAATTTGGAGAATCGGTTTGTTGCTTTTGAAATGAATTTTCTTGATGGCAGATTATTTATTTAAATCGAACTATGTACTATCAATAATTTAAACACGCACATTAAAAAATCTCTAAGGTGTGTTATCGGTCAAGAACAAAATTGTCAGGGGTGTTTTAAATATTAAAATTTATACCTAACGAATTATACCTAAATATGCTTTATGGTATTTTCATTATAGGGTATATTTAGGCATGGCTGAATGGAAAATGACCTTACTAGTAAATTACCTATATTATTAATGTTAATAAAGTAAACATTTGTTAGAACACCGTCTCAGTTCTACTTATTTGAAGAGAAAGGGAAAGATATTGGCATAGATGATAGACGATACAAAAGCTGTCAAAGTTAATAGGAATTTAAGAAAAAGTAAATTGTCCAGGACTTTGAAGGATGCATTTTTTGTAAGTTGAATTTGTTTCTAAAGTCAGCAAAGATTAAAAAAAAAAATAGCAGACACTAAAAACAAAAAATATGTTTTTTCGCAAAGATGGAGAGCAGGAGTCTTCGACGTTAGCGTGAAAATTGGGGAAACAATCATACCTATTTACGAAGTTTAAACAAATCAAACCTTTTCGAAGATTATTTAGTTAATCACCGAGTTACAACTTACTTACTTTCTTACTGCTCTCAAACATTTTAATAAATTAAACAGAAACTTTACATTTTAAAAACAAATATTAACTGGCCACAAACAAAAAAACTCACCTAATCATATCACAAAAAAAACCAAATAGCAGTTCAAAAACACTTCACTACGAGAATCCGAACGGAGCGGTGATCGAATTAATTCGAAAATGGAACGTGTCGCGAGCCGCTCCCGCCAACTACTTCGTAACAACTGAATTATTTTATTAACGGCCGGTATCACCCATTATCTGATCATGTGTGGAAAGAAGGCGGGTCTCAGCGGCCAGGGTTAGCAGACCCCCACACTACCATAGCATCTGGTTTATTGAAGTTCTTTTAAACCTGGCTTTACCGCCCACCCTTTAATCTGTCCAGTTTAACTAGAGCTGCACATTCATACATTCTTTCTTCATTCAAAGTTCTTTTTCCCCTGGACGAACGCCTACCCTTTCCGTCTCGCTCTATATACATCTGTCTCTGTCTACAGTTCATGGATCACTCGCTGTATTCTCCAGACAATGGTAACCGCTTGTATGAATTTCGCTTAAATTAATTTTCCGTTCTTAGATGTATTGTTTGGTTTGTAATAATTTTCGGAGTTGAAATTTTAAGTTTTACGATTTGAAATAATACAACGGGGTACCTAATTACCTATGTATTTATTTATTTATTTATTTATTTAACCTTTATTGACCACAATAAAAATATTACGGTACAAATGGCGAGCTTAATGCTTAATGTATTTCTTGGACATATTATAGAATGATGGTTAGATATATTTAAAATCATTTAATGAAAATTATAATTGTATTTACAATCAGATGTAGAGTTAAGGAGATTGTTATCATTTTTTTTTAATAAAAGATAATAAATAATTAAGTTACCTATCCATCCATCAGATCCATCCTTTGGAGGTCCTCAGCTGGACATAGGCCTCCCCTAACTTGCGCCACTTTAACTGGTCCTGAGCTTTCTGAATCCAGCGGATGCCCGCTGTCTTCTTCAGGTCGTCAGTCCACCTGGTCGGGGGGCGTCCTGTGCTCCTTTTACCGAGATGTGGGTGCTATTCGAGGACCTTTATCAACGGTTATTTATAACCTAAGTTAACTTAAAGTTAATTTTAACTTATAACCTTAGTTACCATTTCTTAAATATTGTTTGTATTTTACTAAAAAATATTTCACCAAATGAAAAGAAATTAAAGATGAATCGTTTAATGTTTAAACTAATCTCTGTTTGCCACTCATTAATATTTTTTTATTAAATTTAAATTAATATTTTCGTAAAAAAATATGAATGATTGATTGAAAAAATAGTGCTGATAAAGATTGTTTACCAAATCTGGTCTGAAAAAATGGACTAATAATACAGGACTTTACATTAGATGCCTCTTCTCTACTAAATTGCATAGTGATGTAATTTTTTTTTTAATGATAACTTGCCTGCCTAAGCTTTAGATTTATAGGTATTTCTAGAAGACCTGACAGCAACCACCATTATGGGACCACACAAATTCTAAGCGATAGTTGTCATTCAAATCTTAGATAAAATTCTTAAAATAAACACATTTTTTTCAATCGGTACATCCTGTTTTATCAGACTTGACATGTTTGGATGACAAACCTAAGTACATTAAAATTTAATTCCTTTGATAAGGACGGATTGACATCTTAGTAATCTTAGTATCTTATTCAAAGTACTTAAATCCATGTCTAGACTTTTGTGTCTGAATATTTGTAACATAATATAATTTAGATAGACAAGATTTATGTTATAAGGTATACTTACCTACTTATTGATATTTTAAAAAATATAGGTAGACACGTTATGCTCTTACAAATCAAACAAAAAATCTGTTCTGAAAAGAGCTACGACAGACACACGTTTATCTTTTGTTTCATGCAGTGAAACAAAATAATTTTATTTCTTCTGTGCTTATATTAAGCTTGAATATGAAGCTGACGATCTTATGATATCCTAGTAAAATATTATTATTTTTTGTAAATATTTTTCCGTTATTTTATCAATACGTATAGGTAAGTAGAGATAAGGTACCTAATATCTTATGGGGTTGCGGTACAGCGTGTGGTGAGTGTAGGCGGTGCGCGAGCAATAAAGTTAACTCCCGAAATCAAGTTAATCGTTTATTCACAAAGCACAATAGAATAAGTTATAACAAGCACTACACAAGAAAGTACACACGAGAAATATCCATATAACATAGAAGGAGTGAAGAGTGATAGGCATAGAACGACGTACAGGCACAGGAAACAATTAGCAACATATAACAATAGCTTAGGGCGTAGCGAATGCACTAAGGTAGCCGAGCGTTCGAGCGACACGGGTTAGCGCGATGCGTGTGGAAGGCCGACTGGCGCGTCCGCCGACGAACTGGGCGGCGCGCGCGCGCTGCCCGTGAAGCGGGGCGCGGCGCGGGAGACGAGGCGCCCGCGACCGGTTCAGCGGGCCGCTGGCCACGGCTGGTGATATGGCGCGCGTAGACACCAGAGCGCACCAGGTTCGATTCCGTGGCGTGGTATGTGTGTCTGTGTGTATGTATGTAGTGTGTGTGTTGTGTATGTGATGTATATGATAAACATAATATATTACATAAGTGTGAATGTTTGTGTATGTGTGAGATATATAATAAACTACATATACATAATGCGAATGTTGGACGAAGGTGCCCACATCACTCCCCCCCAGAGACCGGGTCTACGGTCGATAGTAGTCCGGAAAACGAACTCGGCGGCCAGATCTTGTGGTTATGCCGCCTTCCGGAACTATGGGCTTCGGCCGTGAGGGTGGAGGATCAGGTGAGGGAGCGGGAGCTGGTGTAGGAGTGGGCGCTGGTGTCGGAGGGAACCTAGGAGTAGGGATGGGATCGTTGGTGGGGGATGGGTCTACGAGTAGGTAGGCCGGTTTAAGTCGGTCTATCGTTACTGTGACCTCCCTGCCCCTAACCAGTATGCGGAAAGTCTTGTCCCTACGTTCGACCACTTTGTGAGGACCTGTGTAAGGTGGTGATAAGGAACCTCGGGTCGAGTCGTCTCGTAAGAAGACGTGGCTCGCTGAATGGAGTCCCTTCTGAACAAAGGATTTTTTGTTAGTGTGACGTGCAGCAGGTGTGGGTCGGATTTTTGCCGCTATGTGTCTTAGGCGGGTGGTGAAATCCGAGAGGTCAGTGGTCTCGGGAGCGGTCGCCTGGAAGAACTCTCCCGGCAGACGGAGCGGCTCACCGTAGACCAGTTCCGCGGACGAGGACTGAAGGTCCTCTTTAAAAGCTGACCTGATGCCTAGGAGCACAAAGGGCAAGGCCTCGACCCAGTTGCTATCCGCGTGGCACATTATCGCTGCTTTTAATTGGCGATGAAATCGCTCGACCATGCCGTTGCAGGCCGGATGGTAGGCAGTGGTGCGGCGGTGCTTGAATCCGATCATTCTTCCAAGGTACTGGAAGAGCGTGGATTCGAACTGCCGCCCACGGTCGGTAACGATATCGGCTGGACATCCAAACCTGGATATCCACGATAACAACGCATTACCGACCGATTCCGCGGTGATGTCTACCATAGGTGTTACTTCCGGCCAGCGCGTAAAACGATCCACTGCGGTCAAGCAGTAGCGGTACCCCTGAGATGTTGGAAGGGGCCCTATAATGTCCACGTGGATAAACGCGAATCGAGCGCGAGGTAGGTCGAACGTGCCCAACGGCGCTGACACGTGGCGACTCACCTTGGCGCGCTGACACGCTAGGCACTTTTGTGACCACTCGCGACAGTCTTTGCGCATCCCAGGCCAGACGAAGCGCTCGGCCACCAGTTGGGCGGTGGCCTTGGGACCTGGGTGGCTGAGACCATGAAGACTGTCGAATAACGGCTTACGTAGTGACAGTGGTACAAAAGGCCGTGCTGATGGTGTGCTGACGTCACAGTAAATTTCCCTACTGCTGCCAGGGATGGTGAGCTTCTTCAGGCGAAGTGATGTTTCTCCGCTGAGGTACTGGAGAAGCTCCTGGTCCACTGCTTGTGACTCCGCGAGTGTGTCGAAGTCGACTGGCAGCTGAAGTTCATCGACGCGAGATAATGTGTCCGCCACCACATTATCCTTTCCGGAGATGTGACGGATGTCGGTCGTGAACTGTGAAATGAAGTCTAAATGACGGAACTGACGAGGAGAACAGTTGGCTTTCCGTTCATGGAAAGCGAAACTGAGCGGCTTGTGGTCAGTGTAGACTGCAAAGACGCGTGCTTCCAGCAAGTGCCGGAAGTACTTGATGCTGTCGTAGATCGCGAGTAGTTCGCGATCGTAGGGTGAGTACTTCTGCTGCGCTGGTGTTAAATTGCGCGAGAAGAACGCAAGTGGTTGCCACTTACCATTTTTTAGTTGCTGTACTACGGCACCCATTGCTACATCGGACGCATCGGTGACTAAACTTAATGGTGCATCGCAGTCCGGGTGTGCCAATAGCGCAGCGTTTGCAAGACTCTCCTTACACTGGTCGAAAGCTGAAAGAGAGTCACCAGTAAGATGTACCGGCTGCGACCCCTTCACCGAGCCCGCAAGCAGGGCGTTCAGTGGGGCCTGGATGGTGGCTGCGTGAGGCAAGAAACGACGGTAAAAATTAACCATCCCCAAGAAACGGCGCAGCTGCTTAACGGTCTTGGGTGGGGGGAATTCCCTTATAGCCTGTACTTTGGCTTCCAGAGGCTTCGTGCCATCTTGTGAGATGCGATAGCCCAGGAATGTGACCTCTGGGGCACCAAAAAAACATTTCACGGTATTGATTAACATGCCGTATTCCTGCATTCGAGTGAAGAGTAAACGCAGGTGCTCTTCATGCTCGGCTTCGTTCTTAGAAAATACAAGGAAGTCATCTAGATATGCGTAACAAAAATCTAGACCGCGCGTCATCTCATCCACGAACCTCTGGAATGTCTGCCCTGCGTTGCGGAGACCAAAAGTCATATAGGGGAATTCAAACAGACCAAAAGGTGTTGTAATGGCTGTTTTCGCGATGTCCTCCTCGTAGACCGGGATCTGGTTGTAGGCCTTGACTAGGTCGATGGTACTAAAGACTTTGTTACCAGCTATATTATGGGCAAAGTCGTGGATGTGTCGTATTGGATAACGGTCGGGGACCGTCCGCGCGTTCAACATGCGGTAATCACCACAAGGCCGCCAACCGTTATCCTTCTTGGGAGCAAGGTGCAGCGGCGAAGCCCACGGGCTCTCGGAAGGACGTGCGGTGCCGTTCGAGAGCATGAGTTCGAATTCCGTCCTAGCTATCTTGAGCTTGTCGGCTGCGAGCCGACGTGGTGTGCATGAGACGGGTGGGCCGGGTGTGGTGCGGATGTGGTGAACCGTGGTGTGCTTTGGTGTCCTCGGTGTGCCTGAAGGGCGCGTTAATTCGGGGAATTTACTTAAAAGTGCGTGGTAACGCGTATCGCCCGTCGCTACCTTTACAGAAAAAATATTTACATTTGCCTTATAAGCATTTGTCGACAAGGTTGTCGTGTTATCGACTAGGCGATGGTTGCGGACGTCAACTATTAAATTATAGTGACTTAAGAAATCTACGCCGATTATGGCTTTGGTGACGTCCGCAACCGTGAAGCGCCAGCGAAAGTCGCGTCTTAAGCCTAGGTTTAAGTTCAGGTCAATGTAACCATATGTGGCGATGTTTGAACCGTTAGCCGCGCACAAACTAAAGTTACTTTTTTGTCTGCGGTCTTTAATTGCCGAATAGGGATAAACGCACAGATCACTACCGGTGTCGATTAAAAACTGCACTCGCGACGAACGATCGGTTACGAATACGCGTCCTGTTGTGGCGCTGCACTCAGCCGTGGCCATCACCGCTGCTTGTTGTTGCACGTCGGGAGTGGCCACGGGGGATTCTGCACGCGCGCGGGGTGTGCGTCGTGGTGATGGCTGGCGCGGAGCACTGGTAGACACCGGCGCCGCGCGTCTGAGTGGCGGCTGGCGGCGGTGCGTAGTGCTGTCGGTGGCCTGGCGCGGAGCACCGGTGTGTCGGTCGACCTCACGCGCCAGGTGCTGGACAATGCTGGCCAGCTCGCTGACCTGCGCGGCGGTGCTGTCCGGGAGTGGAGCAGCGGGCGGGGCGACCGGGCAGGGAGCAGAGATCTCCTGCAGGCGGTCCGCCATGTCACCCAGCTGCTCGAGTGTGTCCGTGGGCAGCATGGACAATACTGCCTGCACGGCGTGCGGGAGGCGGCTGCACCAGATGGTGCGGATGAGATGCTGTGGCGTGGAAGGACCCGCCAGGTCCTGCAGGCGCCGCAGGAATTGTGACGGCGTCCGTTTGCCGATAACCTCATTGTTGAGGACTGCCTCGATCCTCTGAGCGTGAGAGGCGGTGAGTCGGCGGATGAGTTCGGCTTTTACACACTCGTACCGGTTGTCGACCGGAGGGTTGATGACAATATCCCTCACGGTCCGCGCTTGCTCAATCGTAAGGTTGGTTAATACGTAATTGTACCTTTGTGAGTCCGTATGTATACCGTTGGACACGAATTGGGCCTCGAGGAGCGCGAACCAAAGCTCTGGATCCTCCAGATCGAATGGTGGCACTCGTAGGGACGCGCTGGTGTTGGTTGCTGCTGTTGCTGTTGTTGCTGCTGATGGTGCTGCGGCGGAGGTCGCGCCGCAAAGCCATTGCGCGGCAAGTAGGTGCGCGGCGGGCGCGTGCGCGCCGCGTGGCCCCAAGGGCGTGGTAAGGTCGCGCCCGGGCGGCGCGTAACGGCGAGTCACTGCACGACTCGAATAGTTCGTCTTCACTGGTTTCACTAACACTATAGTCACTATCACTCATATTGAATGTTCAAAGTCGGGTCACCAGTTATGGGGTTGCGGTACAGCGTGTGGTGAGTGTAGGCGGTGCGCGAGCAATAAAGTTAACTCCCGAAATCAAGTTAATCGTTTATTCACAAAGCACAATAGAATAAGTTATAACAAGCACTACACAAGAAAGTACACACGAGAAATATCCATATAACATAGAAGGAGTGAAGAGTGATAGGCATAGAACGACGTACAGGCACAGGAAACAATTAGCAACATATAACAATAGCTTAGGGCGTAGCGAATGCACTAAGGTAGCCGAGCGTTCGAGCGACACGGGTTAGCGCGATGCGTGTGGAAGGCCGACTGGCGCGTCCGCCGACGAACTGGGCGGCGCGCGCGCGCTGCCCGTGAAGCGGGGCGCGGCGCGGGAGACGAGGCGCCCGCGACCGGTTCAGCGGGCCGCTGGCCACGGCTGGTGATATGGCGCGCGTAGACACCAGAGCGCACCAGGTTCGATTCCGTGGCGTGGTATGTGTGTCTGTGTGTATGTATGTAGTGTGTGTGTTGTGTATGTGATGTATATGATAAACATAATATATTACATAAGTGTGAATGTTTGTGTATGTGTGAGATATATAATAAACTACATATACATAATGCGAATGTTGGACGAAGGTGCCCACATCACGGTTAGCGCGATGCGTGTGGAAGGCCGACTGGCGCGTCCGCCGACGAACTGGGCGGCGCGCGCGCGCTGCCCGTGAAGCGGGGCGCGGCGCGGGAGACGAGGCGCCCGCGACCGGTTCAGCGGGCCGCTGGCCACGGCTCGTGATATGGCGCGCGTAGACACCAGAGCGCACCAGGTTCGATTCCGTGGCGTGGTATGTGTGTCTGTGTGTATGTATGTAGTGTGTGTGTTGTGTATGTGATGTATATGATAAACATAATATATTACATAAGTGTGAATGTTTGTGTATGTGTGAGATATATAATAAACTACATATACATAATGCGAATGTTGGACGAAGGTGCCCACAATCTACTTACCTATTACCTACGTACCTACTATTTTATGAATAGGTTTTGTATTAATAAATCTGTATATACAAATATTATACAATGTCAATAAAAAAGTAACAATTTTTGAAAATAGAACACCAAAAATCAAATCCGTTCCAAAATCTAATTGCATTACCAGAAGAATACTCGAAACATTTCATAAGTGCGCAAGCGAGACCGGTGTATATCTTTTCCGTTTTTCTCTTCTTTCCTCCGGCCATTGTTTCGGTAATGAGGGGCGGGGCCCGAAGTTTTTTGTCCAATCGCATCTATTGTCGGAACGAGAGAGATCTTTTTGTGCGGAATTAGAAAGGGAGGGGAGACTGGTTTCTTTGACATATTTATAGGCAAAGATAACTTGTATTGCACTCCGCCGAATTAGACAGATTGCGTTTATAACGTTTCAAAATCGGTCATAAATCTTTTTAAGATGTTCTATTAGCGCTATTCCGTCCTGATGTTTTTGTACCATTTGTTGTTACTGTTATTGAACATGAAAGGATAACATTATTGCAAATTATCTTTTTAGTTTACTGTTTAAGGGCTAGCTAGCTACTTGACTTAGGGCTGTACGGAAAATCAATGTCATAATTTTGTGATAAAAGGCATAGAGCGAGTTCTGGTCCATTTGGTTTTGGGTCATTGACATAAGTAAGGTGTGTTGAACATTTCAGGAGAAGCGATGCATCTGCTACTGACCTCAAACGGACCTACTTATTTCTACAACCTACTTGTAGTAGTAGCAGTAGAGTCCTTTGCCTAAAGCTGTTTGCCCACTATACCGTACCACACCATGAGCGTGCTATGAACGTATCAGGCACGGAAAGCATCTCGATACTAATGGAGTCTTATTTTAATATTTTGCAGATCTTATTTTAATACTTTTAGAGCTTAGACAGTACTTACTAAAACTATTTCGACACGTACTTAAATCATCTTCTAAAAATTAATTTCTCGTCATAGGTTTAAGAACATCAATGACTGTTGAAAAACATTGAGGCCACTTAGGTACATATTGTCGCATTTTCACAAAAAAAGAAAAAGAATCTCCAAGCGGACCTGTCAAGCTCCTCAATTTTGGCGCGAAAGGTAACAAAATGGCGTCGTAATTTACGGCCAAAGTTTGGCGCGCAAATTGGCCTCTTGACGTTAAAACACGTTTATAATATCTCCCGAATAGCGGGGGACGCGGATTAATTCAGAGCTATTTATTTTACGAAATTACAGTTACTAGGGTCGATTGTGTTTAACATTACTGATGTTTAAATTATTGCAACCGATTTAGGGAAATTGAAATTTTACTAAAACCACTGCTTTGGTTAGACCTTTGTAACGTTTTACTGATATCGTTGAACTACCTATGACATCACTATAAAATTAATATCTACTAGCTGCCCGAACAGACTTCGTTCTGTCAACAGTTTTTTATATTTTGAGATGCAAGCTATCCTATCTTTCAAGTTGGATCAAACTGCACACGGTGTGCAAATTTGATTAAAATCGGTTCAGTAGTTTAGGAGTCCATCGCGGACAAACAACGTGACACGTAATTTATATATATTAAGATTACTATAGTAAGTGCGTAGTAGTAGACATCAGTAGGTACCTAATACCATATAAGTAGGTAGGTACCATTGAAGCATTATTACTAGCGTATAGAATGGACACCGCGAACACAATGTACCTAGGTATGTTCCAATGAATTGACGCCGCGCGGCTTCAATTGCCAATGGATTCGTTCGATTTTGAAAGGAGAACGGGGGCCCAATTTTGAAAATAGAACCTCACGGCAGAGACACACATTTTGTTCGAGATGTCTATTCTGTGATATTATACTTCAATGGTAGTTACTTATATTATTTATTCTGTGGTAATAGGTACACTAAATATCTAGTAGATAAGTATTTAAAAATATGTGCCTGTAAACAAGATAAACTTCATAGATAAGAGATAAGAACTAGGAAGATTTTATTGTCCACTTTATAAAGCTTTATGATTTATCGAAATCATAATAATAATAAAATAAATAATGTAATAAGTAGGCACATAAGGTATTGGTGACACTTCACAAACCGATAGCAAAATAATGTCGGTTATGCCTGGCAGTCAAACCTGGGAACTTTCAGTCGGTGTTAGCCTAAACTCTAACTAAAGGCTTCTGTCCCTCTTAATACGGGTGTTGATTGCCGGCTGGGAGAGGTCGGTAGGTATAGATCGCCCCAATACAGCCAAGAACTATCGCCTTGAAGACACCCTTTTATTTAGGTAACTATCTACACGCTGAGAAACAAAGGTACGTAGTAGTAGGTACGTACCGTATAAGATACACGACGTTTTTAAGCGTTAAAATTGTCACAGACATTACAATCTTTAAAAACTCATACTACAATGTACGTTACGATTATTATCTTTATCTTTAAAAATATATTTCGATAAGACGCTCTCAAAACATCGATCACACTGAATCACACCAGATACCTACCAATCTACCATGTAATTTCCAACTCATTTGGCTCTCGCTGACAGATGTCACGACGCGTTTGACAGCTGTCAGATAATGTCAGTTAAGTGTGAATTATTTGCTTTTTAGCTGGTCCGTATCTTGAGATTTGTTGTGTATTAGTCTGAGAGATAAATTGACGGGTTCGGCCCGTTATGTCGAGTTATTCATAATTATTAAAAAAATATAATTCTTAGTAGAAAATGGACATGTTAAAATAAGCTTACAACCCTTGTTTTATTCGTTGCAATATACCTATCCAATATTGGATGACTCATCAATACATCCAATCTGCGTAAGAGGATATGTTTGTCCAATTAATTAATAGGATATCTGGATTATCGTAGTGGAGTAAAGGGTCTATTATTTAATTTTTTGCAATGAAAGTAAAAATCACATAGATATCATTTTGTTTTCTAAGGAACTTCAAAGTGGCGTAGCTTGCTCTTAGCAGGTCCTGTATCAATATTTGCTGAGGGAGCTACCGCTTTATTTTATCTGTCAAATTACGAGAGAAAAAAGAGGCACCAACAGTAGCGATCTAAGTATCGGCCGGTAATCAGAAAAAATAGAGCTTCCTATCAAATAATTTTTGATATCAGTAGTTTTTGAGTTTATCCGTTACAAACAAACAACCAACCAAAAAAATAATTTCCTCTTTATAATATTAGTTTAGATTAATGCACCATCATAAAGCTGACAGCAGTAACGGGCCGATGGTGAATGTTATCTGCCTTAGATGAAGAACTTACGTGTAGGTATTTAATGATGAATGTGATGAAGACGATGAGTGTTGTCGACTAATTTACTGTTCGTATCGCAGATTATGTTTTGTTTTTAATAACAAGCTGTTCTAGTAAGGCATTTGAAAATAATCAAAATTTTACCAAAAAATACTTACTTCGGTCTTCAAAAATCCTCTATCAAAATCGCCTTATTTATCTGTATCATATTGTTATGACTGGATTTGATAACTGGGTCCATTCTGGAAGTTTTTCTGATAAAAGAAAAATTTTCCAAATCGATAAAAACATGTCGGAGAGCGAGGATTACAATTTACAAATATAAATAAAATAAAAACTACCGACTTCATTATTTTTAAGGAAAGTTGTTTTTTTTATTCCACTCAAAAAGCTCTATCGTTGGCCCCAAGTAAATTATTACCAAAATAAATAAGTTTACCTAATACACCTAGATGAGTTTACCATAAACTGGTTCGATTACCTACTATCCTTCTCTCCACCAAAACTTGGTGTGGAGGGCACGAGATATTTGTGCCCTACAATGCCCAAACACAACCATTAGTCGTCCGGAACACTCAATCCACTCAGACCGTCGATTACAGCCGGCTATCTGCCGTTATCTGTGCTCGATAATTGACAGTAAGCGACGGTAAGTGAAAGTAAACAATGACCGGTACGGATTAAATGAACAGGCTATTGAATCTATATAGGTAAACTTGTGTGTCTGTCCGTGAAGAAATAATGAAGTAGTAAAGAAATTATAATTATGAAAATCGCATCCAAATCGGATAAGCCGTCCCATAATTATTATTCTTTATAAAATATTTTGGCATGCGTTTGTTGTGTTGATTTCAGATACGGCTCGGCCGATTTGGATGCAGTTTTAATTGTTAGTGTTTAATTGTTGATTTAGTTCACTATTATATAGTAATACGCTTTGGGTAATACATATATCGCTTTAATATTTTGTCTACAAATCATGATAGATTAAGTTTAATCGGGCTTGAGAACCATTTCTTTCTTTCTTTTCACTTATGCTTCTCTCTTTCTTGGCCGGCAGCGCATCAGTAACGATGATGTCCATTGACGACGATATCCACTTACCATCACCTGATGGTACCATCCACCTGGATCGTCAGCAGCTATTTCCTAAAATAAACTTGAATTCTGAGGTTTAAACGGGACTAGGAGAGGTCATACACGATCTAGTGTACTTGATCAAGCGTCAATGATCAATCAGCGTCAATTGATCGTGTATGGCCACGGTATAGCTATCTGCCATGATTATAGGTATTTGTCTCATGCACACTGGATGACGCGTCAAGTCAAACTGCAGACTTGACAAGTATACTTGCCTCTCTTATGGAGGCCATACACGATCAAGTGTACTTGATGAAACCTCAAGCGGACTTGACGGGGAATCCAGTATACTTGATCGTGTATGGCTACCTCAAGTCTACTTGACCATACAAGACCCATCAAGTATACTGGATGCCGCGTCAAGTCCGCGTCAAATTTGACAGGTCAAACTGCAGACTTGACAAGTAGATAGATATACTTGATCGTGTATGGCATCTATAAGTAATACCTAAATAGAATTGACTGGCTTTACAACCAAACCATGGTAACAGCAGTAGTTAAAACAAAGTATTTTAGGCAATGGTGGCCATTACGTGCTAATCCTTATCGATAATGGACAGGAGTGCTACTGAATTAACAATGTTGATAGTTGATACACACTGGAAAGGGTTTTAATAATAACATTGTTATTTCCCTTTATTTGATGACCCGTGTGGCGTAATGGTTACCGACCCGCGCCAAAGGTTCTGGGTTCGATTCCCAGCGAGGCGGAAATTTGAATGATGAGTTTGAATTTCTGTTCTCGGTCTGGGTGTGAATGTCCTTGTCTAGTGTGTTGTCCATGGCTCCCACGACACAGGGAATCCTAGTGTGGGGCTATGAGTGTATCGTTAAGCGTTACGAAAGTACCAGGCGAGCATACTAGTGTGGGGCTATGAGTGTGTGACGTTATTTTTATTTATTTACTTTATTACTTATAATTCGGGTACCCACGATGTATAAATGGCAGCGTATTTCGATCCGGATGCATAGAGCGTGGTCACGGTTTAGCGTTGTAGATCAAGGAAGAAAGAGAGAAGAAAGAGAAAGAACTGTCTCTCAAGCCCCCAGCCGGAACACGACGAGTCGTTTGGCGGCTGACTCATGCTCGAGGGTGGTAGCTATCCAGGCGAACCCCATGAATTATTAACTATTATTACACTTTTATAATAAAAGTAAAAATGGTTTTAATGATAGATATATTAAAATCAATATTACCAATACAATCTCTCCGAGGGGCTCTACCACCAGTGGGCCGGATTTAGTCGCCTCTTACGTCACGTATTTCTTCTATTGTCGTCCCAATACGGCCGAGAAAGGTCCTTTGGTACATTACATTATTTTTATATTGTATCATTTTATTTTGTACTATCTTGTATACAGTAGATATTAGTTTGTAAAAATTGTTATGTGTGTATTTTATCTATGGGCCTTAGTTGCCTGAAAATAAAATTGAAATAAAGAAATAAACAAAGCAAAGTAGACTAATACTAACTTAATAAAATTACCTATAAATAATCTAAATTTTACTAACAAAAAATAACCGATTTCAAAGTTACTCAAAAACTGCTTGTCAGATCTTGTTCAAATTTATGTGGGACCACATGACAAGCACCTGCTTTTGATTATAAAAGAATCATCGAAATCGGTTGGCCTGATATTGAGTTATTCGTCCATTTGTCGCGCACATACTTAATACAAATTTAAGACTTATGTAGTTTTCTCATGGATGCCATTGTCAGATCTCAATAAAATTTATGTGTGACCACATGACAGCTACCAGCTTTCGATTAAAAAAAGAATCAACAAAATCGGTTCGCCCAGTCCAAAGTTCTGATGTAACAAACATAAAAAATAAAAAAATAATAAAAAAAATACAGTCGAATTGAGAACCTCCTCCTTTTTTTGAAGTCTGTTAAAAATCGTTACGTCTAAGCGGAGTGGTAAGTGTGGTAAATGGTAATAATTGGGCAGATGCTCGCCAGTTCCCACGTTATCACCGTAATGTGTTTGTTGACTGTTTGTTTGTGTGTTCGCGATAAACGCGGCCGTTCACACGCGGCGGGCGCGGGTGTCCACACTGCCACACACTGCTACACTTGGGATAGGACAATGCGGAAACTTGGCTCTAATACAAGAAGCCTAGTAATATTAAGTATACGTAAATGTGAAAGTTTTTGAGGATATTTTTAACTTATTCGCAAAAAGTACTCAACAGATTTTCATGAAATACATACATAGAGGTAGACCATGGTCCGGAATATAAGGTATTTTTTTACCTGAAAACGCGTAAAGCCCCGGGCATAGTCCAAGTTAATACAATTAGGTACATACAATGATGCTTATGATAAAAAATTCTTTATTACCTTTTGTATCTATTATTTCTACGTAAAATATTAATTAAATAAGCCCTTTCTTACTAATTTTGTGTCTTTTCTACAAAAGTTTGTGAAGATGGTCCATTAAAAAAATGACGTGCATAAGTGTATCAAAGATACTTAGGTACATGAATAAATGATTTTGAATTTTAATTTGATGTTAAGGTTGATTAAATAAGGACAATTATTTGTTTTCTGTTGTTTTTTAATAATAAAAAAATAAGAAACTGCTATAGTTAAAGTTAATTTAGGACAATTATTTTTGGTCGGATGTTTGTTAAAAAGAATAATCTGAACTTTACCATAGAATTAATATTACTAGCGTATAGAAGGGACACCGCGAACATCGGGTTCGGGGGTGTGCATTGCAGCCGGCCGGCTGCATTTCATTCTGTCACTCGGCTGCGCTCATGGCGGCCGCATGTCAAAATTGTTTATGAAAAAAACTGAAAAAATGCCGTCGTGCGTAATAAGAATGTGTCACAATTGCACGACAAAAAACAAAAAAGATAATGTTATCACTTTATCATCAGTAAGAAAACAAAATCTTATCTTAAATCAACTAAAACGAATTTAATTAAATTATTGAGCAATGTTCCCGCCATTTTGAATGAAAAAATCATAAGGAGCGTTTGAACTTGGCAAGCCACTAGCGTGTTAATGGACTAAATAAGCTTGCCGACGCGACGCTTGTGACCAATTTAAAGTTTTGGATTTTTTGACACGAATCAATGGTAATTACGTTTGAAATCGTTTAAACGCTTTTGCACGTTAAATAAAGTTGGAGTAAGAGCTTGTAAAGATTTGGAGTCGGTGACTGCTTGTCTTGGTTCGACAAGTGTCATATACAAAGTTACTCTATGGCAAGTGTGCAAACGAGGCTTCTAGTTTGAAAAGAGAACGGAGGGCAAGCCGGCGGTGGAACACACATTTTGTTTGAGATAGCGTCTCTATGTATTACCTCAATGAACTTTACCAAGAAAAAAATTACCGACTTCAAAGTAACTCAAAAACTACTCGTCAGATCAATATCGATCGATAGCTCGAAGTTGGACCACATGACAAGCACCAGCTTTCGATTAAAAAAAGAATCGTCAAAATCGGTTCACCCAGTCGAAACTTCTGAGTAACAAACATAAAAAAATACAGTCGAATTGAATACCTCGTCCTTTTTTGAAGTCGGTTAAAAAATTATAAAGTTACATTAAAAATGGCTAATGTTATGTTTGGTTGGTTAAGTTTGGCCTTAGTTTGCTTTATAAATCTCTTCCATATCTAAGTCGGTTTTGTTCAGTAAATTCCAAAAAGTGCAAACCACACGTGGCTATGACCGCCATGCCATGACAGTCATTTTCCCGCGTATATTTCCAACATGGCCGCCCTACCAAATGCAAATATAAGGTAGATTATACAGCCAGTAACAGGTTGGTGAATTATATCGCAATAAATCAATACCGGCCGCGTGTTTACGTAGATACTTGCGATTTGAGAAAAGTTTTATTTGGACAACTCTTACTTACAATAAATAAATGCTCTCACGCTCTCATTAAGATTCATTGTCGTCATGGACACACAAAATCACATTATGATCCTAGAACAAACGTCTGGCATGCACTTACCTACACAAATAGATACTTAATAAGGTATAGGTGTACCAGCATCTCATGGCATTTTTGACAAGCAGAAAAATGGGTTTTTGATATGGCAATGAAAATTTTTAAAACTAACTATTGTCAAGCGGCTTGTCAAGTCAAAGAAAGAGTTGTATGGAATTTTTTCTTTTTCTAAAATGATGATTATTTTCGATTTACTGTCGAAAAGACCTTTACGATCACAAGCGACAAATATTATTTTCAATGTTTATTGAAAAACATGTGAGGAAAAAGTTGTATTTAAGCGACAATCTGCATTATTAACACGTTCGGTGCGTTAGGGATCTCTACGAGATCCCGTGCAGAACTTTCATACTGTGCGGCGTCAAAAATCGTGTTCTTTCACTCTGTGCGGGAGGCTATAACATCTAAACTTCTATGTGTATGATAAAGACAAATATACATATTTGCTTCCCGCTTAAATTTTGAATCAATGGTGTAATAAAATATTTTAGGGGTCGACGAGGTCCCTACCGCACAGAAGTGAAAATATATTCACTCCTTGCGTTGGGGGTTTCCTTTGATACCCGTGAATCGTGAGCCCCGTAGCCGCAAGGACGGGAGAGTTGGAGGCACGAGCACCACAAGTTTTGTTTTAGGGATGTTCATGTATCGATCGTTAAGTTCGCGCTTGGATATCAAATTATTACGCTCGTAAATACGAACAATGAGTTATTTTAAAATGAAAAAACTTGACCAGTGCGAGTTAAACTCGCTTGGAGAGAATTCCGTACGTTGATTTTATGTATTTACCGTTATTTTTCTATTTTATTAATTTTTGTCATTTTTTAAGACTTCTTATAGGTTTTCCTGTAATATTTAAGTATATATTATACATATAAGTATATATAATATTTAAGAAATTTTCGTTCTTTCTTTAATAACTTTAAAACAATCCATTGTAAAACTATAAAAAAATATTTATGAGATCATTACAGCAAGCCCTTTTATTTGACATACAACGCGATACGGTTCGCAAAACAGATTTGTAATTTTTTTTTTCAAAATTCAGTTGTTTACTTTATACCTTCGTCTTTGGGTCACAAAAATGTACATGAGTACCAAATTTCAACTCATTTGGTCCAGTTCTATCGGAGTAAATTGGCTGTGAACGGCGGTCGCCCAAACGCACGAGTGATATAAGGGTTCCGTTTTTCGTTTTTTCGTACGGAACCCTAAAAAGTGCGGGAAGTATGTAAATAAGTCAACGTCGGATTATACAGGAACGTATACATCGGATGTTAAAATAAAAATTTTGCAAAACATAAAAATATCCCGCCAGTGGCCAGTGATAGTGATTTGGATTATGAGATGTTTAATCGTCCTGGTAAGAAAAAAATAACATAAGTACTTACGTACGCGCGTGCGAAGTTATACTTCTATGGCATCAAAAAACCAATATAAAAAACCAATATTAAAAAATAATATTTTAACAATATTAAAAAAAACAATATAATAATAATAATTTTTCAAAACGAGCGTTTTTAAAAACGCACGTGACGTTTTTTGTGACCGTCGTTTTTGTGTCACCGTCCGTGTTACAAATCTTAAAATTTCACTCTCATTATTTTTTCACAACGCGCCTAAAGCAGTATAACTTCAAAAACCTTCATCACAAACTTTTCTTTGTAACACTTTTTTTAAATATTAAATTATTCATATGTACCAATTTTTTTGGCGTGATAACGTCTATTAAAACGATGAGCGCCGGGCGATCGGACGATCGGCGTATCGTAGCCGATGCCATAGGCGATCGTGGTTGAGTGGAGCGGAGCGGGGCGGGGCGGAGCGGAGCGGGGCGAAGAGGAGCGGAGCTTTGTCATGACGTTGTCACGTTAAACTACCGTCCGTAAACCGACTTTACAGACAACAATTTTTTGTAATAAAACTTTTTTACCTATCGACAACTGGGATTTTATTTTATTCCCATCACTAGTAGCTACACATATTGAACCATCATCTGTTGCGGAACGGGATACAACAGATCCCTAATTTTTTTTTTGTAATAGCGATTTACCCTAATGTCAGAACTGCGTGCGAACCTACCAAAAGATAGAGTCATAGCCTATGTATAAGCCACAAAAAACTCATAAATATATCATTGGTTTTGACGAAGATATTAATTATTTTCAAAACTGCTATTTTAGGGGGCTGAAGAGGTCCCTAACGCACCACAGGAAAGTTTAGTTAAGGGGTTTTTGAGATCCCCATAGCACAAGCTGAAAGTTCTTTGAAAGTGTTGACGCAGTGAACGTGTTAATATCATCCATCTTTTAGGATTAACTCGTTTTGATACTTAGTTTTCGTGATTATATTTTCTTATTAAATAATCTACATATGATTTCTTTGTATGTAAGTAAGATTAGCAAATGATATTAAATTAATTGGAATAAATAATACAAACATTGTTACAAATTAAAGGTAGCAAAAATTTTGTGAATATGAAATGAAAAGTTACATGATACAAGTTCACGTAACTGAAACGGTGGAGGAGCAATTTATTATTATTATCTATTTGTTCTCTTCATCAAATGAATAAAAAATACTAGTATACAGATGGCAAATTTTAAATTATAGTTGCATAAATTATTGTTAGTCACTGTAATAATTAATCTTAATATATATAAATTACGTGTCACGTTGTTTGTCCGCGATGGACTCCTAAACTACTGAACCGATTTTAATCAAATTTGCACACCGTGTGCAGTTTGATCCAACTTGAAAGATAGGATAGCTTACATCTCAATTTATAGTCGCAATATTATTTTATTGCAAATTTTTTGACAGAACGAAGTCTGTCCGGGCAGCTAGTTATAATATAAAAAATAATGTGCTTAATGTAACATTGTCTTTTACATATATTTTCATCTGAAGGTAATAAACCAGACTTATAATGTAACCTATTATGCTATATAAATAGCTTTATTTTCATCTGAAGTTAATAAACCATACCTACATATTATATTGCCTATTATGAAACTAACACTGTTAAAAATATCAAGGATCAACAAGTTTTATTCTACATTTCCCAACACTGGGGAGTGTGTTGTCTCCAATTTGAATTTCCACATTTTGCCATCAGATTCTGGTATACCACTATTATTTCTTCTGTGGTAATGGTAGGACACCAATAGACAATAGGCATTGTCTATAGACAATAACTATTAGGCTACTACTAGTGATGGAACCATGATTTATGTGGGGGGATCGTTTTTTTTTGCGGGATCCTGCAAAAATTGTTTACGCAAATAACTGGATGTTGCCGTGTATTGGAGCCATATTGGAGTGGCTCAGTGTACCAAATGCCAATCCTATGCTGGTTAACCAGGTTGTCAGGTGTCATAAGAGGCGACAGGGCTAGCCGACTTTGTTGCAGGGCTATGCATGAGGAAAATATTAGGTATATTATCAGTGTTATTATTATATCATCAATATTGTAACTGATTTTATTATCTTTGCCTACAAAGCCTGTCGTTTTTGGGCAATTCGCAAATACAGTTTCCAGTTTTCTTTCTAATACGAGTGTATTGGGTATAAAAAAATAAGAAAACCTTGATTTTTCATATTTGTCTCAAAAAACAATAATAATTTTCGCGCCAAATACGTCCCTTAGCGCTCATCGGAACAACAGGAGTTGATTAACGATACACCCGTTTCCCTCACTCCTACAGCTAATAGCCGCCATCTCTTTCTCGACGGGCTTCTGCCACAAAATGTTGCGTTCAGAATCTTGAATAGTTTGTTTTGATATACATTTATACGGTTACACAGAAAAGATAATTCATAGACATGGCTTGAATTTTTAAATCGTAAAAGGTGCGTGATTTTTATGCCACTGACTCCCACTATGCTTATTTTAAACATTACAGAACGTTTTTATATTATCATGCTCTACACTACTCTTTTGCTAACTCTACCTCACCTTAAATTTAATTTTCACCACGAGTTGACCTTCGCATCCCACACAATGGCATGGTCGAATGTATTTTTGACATCAAGCAAGGCACCGGTTTCATCATTGCCAAAGGCCGGACAGCATTATATTTTTCTTTAGACCGCCATTCATTGTTTTCTATATTACTGAGTAAGGAACAAAGCCAACGCGCGCTCAAAACGTAGCTCTTAAATTGGTAGAATTGGACCAATGCTCAGTATATTATTCAACGCGGAGACGCCTTGCCACGTAGTTCGTAAGAGATATACTTAGTGCATTATGTTTAAAGAAATTTTTTGTATGAATTGTTTACGTCAATCCTTCCTTCTGACGCCATTACCGCCATGCCATTTCTATGAGCACCTAGTACTATAGTCCAGTACGTACTTGGTGTATAATGAATGTTGTAAGACACGTCCTGGCGTTAATTGGGAGCTTAAACTAACATTTGTGCTAATTTATAGCGACATGAGATGTTTAATTGTATTCATCAAGTCACAATAGCTTTATTAACATTTTGGCGGAATTTAAATAAAATACAGATTAAAAATACAGCCTGATACAGAGCAAACAGACAATCGTACAATTTTTCGGTGTCGTTCTTGCCACAGAGTAGGTAGGTACTTAAGTGTGCTTAGCTATTTCTTTTGTAATAAATAGTAAAACTGAGAACTTCGGAGTTCGGCCAAGCAATGACGTGTCCTTACAAAAATCGATTTAAAACAAACTCAAAAATATATTAAAACCATTAAAACTTTATACAACAAAGATTGAAAAAACCATTACTCTTATTAAAGGTGTCCTAAAAATTAAGCATGATTTGAAATTGCTACCATTAGCGTGTTAAGTGATTCCGAAAAAGACAAAAAACCAGTTTGATTACTGATAGGTTAGTTAAAATAGAGATGTTTAAAAATTAATATGAAAAATTCTCGGTCACGGTTCGCATTCTTACAATTAAAATAATTTCAGTTAGGGACATTGATTGGACGTTTGGACCTCTTCGGACATAATAGGTAGGTTCTAGGTATAGGTAGGCCTGGTCGAGCAATAATTGTATATGTTTTTAATTCATTCATATTTTGCTTATTTTTTGTGTGACCGTATACTATATAATCTGTAATATAATAACCTCCTTATTTAATCTGTAGTAGCGAGGTAGGTTGGGGTGGAAAATGGCGCGCTTGCAGTGAGCGGCCATTTTTGCTAATCTTCGCAATTAGAGGCGCGCTGACGGCGTAGTTTTATTGAGCTGAGCCAGGAGCTAGCTTTAATAAAATGGATTTGTGTTACAAAATTTAGTAGGTACCTGGTCTACATTAGATCTTAATTCGTTTGATACTCGTTGCTAAAATTCTTAAAAAGGCACCTCTTATTTAAGCACTTTTTATTTCACATTTATTATTTTCTAGGCATAGAATTAATATTACTAGCTTATAGAAGGGACACCGCGAACATCGGGTTCGGGGGTGTGCATTGCAGCCGGCCGGCTGCATTTCATTCTGTCACTCGGCTGCGCTCATGGCGGCCGCATGTCAAAATTGTTTGTCAAATTGTTTAAAAAAACTGAAAAAATGCCGTCGTGCGTAATAAGAATGTGTCACAATAGGCATGATGACAGTAAGTAAAAATCTCTAAAACCATGTATTATACTTAGGCTTCGTCCTCGGGATTAGTGAATCATACTTGTAGTAGCGCCTAGCGCCTCGCCATTCACGCACTTTATTTGAGGGTAGATATAAAACAAAACATCCATACCCGCCCTCAACCTGGTAAGATATCTGTTCTACAGCGTCAGTTGCTTTTTAGTGCTCGCCACGATCGCACGCAGTGTCTTCACATAGCTCAGTGTATTATTATTTTAGTTAGTGGTTTACGGGGCAAGAATGCCGAAACGTAAAAAGTGAAGATAGTTATGAGAAGTTACGTCAAAAAGAAAATAGAAATTACGTCGACAACGTCGTAGTTCGAGTTCTTCAATAGATGTAATGTTACAAGGTTAGTAATAGACTAATAGTACACCGTTATAATGATTATAGTCACCTAAACAAATCTGTTTAATAATAATAGATTTGTAACGCATAATCTCCTGCGAGGTAGATGTTATTTGCTTATAACTGATATGTTACGTTATAACTTTAATGTATTACATAATATTACGTACATGCAAATGTACTCGTACATGTCAATTTTGTGAAAAAGGTGTCATGTACCATGTGAATTACGATATATTAAAATTATTCATCAAGAAGATATTTAACCTTCATATTATACCTAATAAGGTTGCATTGAGTTTGCGTTCTTCTCTTTGGAGATGTTACTACTCATTTAACTAGTTTTGCGAACAATACTTTGGTCTGTTTCTTAACTACTGAACAACAGTGAACGATGTACGTTAGTACATTGTATATATTAGTTCATTGCTGAACAACATGCTAGCATAAATTTGATATCAAAGTTTTTACGTGTTATTTTATGATATCATATTGAAATATTACATATTAGTAGATATATTTTATCGGAATTAATATCAACCCTGGGTTTGCGTACTCTTCTATGTAAGCTGTACTACCCTATATGGGATATATTCTTAAAATGTTGCATTGGGTTTGCGTGCTTCTCTTTGGAGATGTTACTACCCATCTGACTGGTTTTGCGAACAGTACTTTGGTCTGTTTCTTAACTAATGAACAGCAACATGCTATATGGGATATAATCTTAAAATGTTGCATTGGGTTTGCGTGCTTCTCTTTGGAGATGTTACTACCCATCTAACTTGTTTTGCGAACAGTACTTTGGTCTGTTCCTTAACTAGTGAACAGCAACATGCTAGTGTAAAATTTGACGCCAAATTTTTAACATGTATATCATATTGGAATATTTCATGTTAGTATACTTTATGGCATACTATAGTAGGTATTATATACCAACCCTGGGTTTGCGTGCTCTTCTTTGGAAGCTGTACTACACTATGGGGGATGAATTCTTATAATGTTCCACTGGGCTTGCGTACCTCTCTTTGGAGATGTTCCTACCCACCTAATTAGTTTTGCGAACAGTACTTTGGTATGTTTCTAAACTAATAACCTGAAATCAGTCGATTTTACGCACCGTAGCCGGGCTACTCGATGGAGGCATCTTTATGGGCCCTGTAACGCTCATCCCGGACTGCGTTATAATTGCGGTATTAATAATAATAATTGTTTGCTGCCGTGGCGCCCGTCTCAACCTTTACCTGCGCAGAGCCGACCGCTATTGCAGTGCAGTTTACCAGGTGCAGTACCTGATAACATTTATCACTCTGATTCCTGCGCAATGATAGATAATTCAGAGAAATTTTATTCTTTCATCCTTGAAGTAAGAGATTAAAGTCCATCTTTTGGACACTAAGCCGGATATTTGTCAATTTTTTATTTTTTTATTTATATTTCATTATTCTGACCACAATCTGACGGAAACAATTAAAACTGGTGCCAAGCTAAAACTACCTGCACCTAAGCAGCCGTCACAGACTAAGACGTCGAGGTCATTAGATTTCAAGAGTCCCTGCCTTACTCGGAAACTGACGAGCCATCCGAAGATGAAGGAGGTTCCTGCGAACGTCGTACGATCGTCCGTTGTGTTCATCGAAACACTCGCGGCAAGTAAAATATACTGGTTGCCCTTATTTTACAAATAATGGTCATTACTCACCAATAATCTCTTGATACTTTTATGTATTAGAGACGGAAATTCCATTTGCATGTCCAATTGCCCAGTTAACTAGGCAGCCCTCCAAATGAAAATTATTTTGACTTAAAGAAGAATATTTTCTTTAAGAAACTAAAGATAATTTATTATCTATACAAGCTATCACAAAATGTGAGCCTACAGAGGGGCAGTTTTTATGAAATGTGTTTTAGTACCCAAGCCAAATGGCTATTGTTTTATTTTAAATAAAAAAAAAAAAAAAAACACAAATTGAATCAGTTCGTCTATACGAATCAAGACTTACCTACGTACAATATTAAAAGTCATCACTAAAGATCGGTTCGTGACAAAGATAGATTTAAAGAAAATTGTAGAAAATATTTAAGATTCAAATTCGAACAATATTTGTTCGAATTTAATGTACTGCCGGTTGGTTTGTGTACCTTAATCACAAAGGTAATGAAACCTCCGCTTACTGCGTTCTACTGGACCAGCTTCGACAAATTACAATAATTCGAAAATTGATCTTACGTGGCTTTCTCATAAATTAAGAGAGAAGCTGTATGTACCCAATGATATTTAAAAATATTTCACATCATAATATCATTGTATGTACCAAGTAAGACGTATACATTTTTAAAATTTTTACTAGATTCAGAAAACTTTCAGATCACATTACCTATGAAATAAATCTCGTTAAAATAGAAATACAAAAGATGTTACCCCTGTAACCCTTATCAGATGTAAAATACCTACGTGACTGCACGTTTTTTTTTTGGAGCATTATTTTCTGTTGTCCAGCCATAGTATATAGTTGGCTATGCACAAAGAAAGTTCTTCGAACGTACCTGCTAATTATTTAAGATTAGGATTTGGGATCTGATAATAATAACTATGAAAGCTTTATGAATCTACCTCGTACGTTGCAAGCTGATTTCAAACGGTGGTAAAACGCAATAGAACCTTTTAGTAAAATCAAAGAGGATACCTATGATCTGGAATTTTCTCTGACGCCTCAAATACGGGGTAGGGTTTGCTTGTGGAAGCGAGAATGCTAGCGGGTTATGGAGTGTTCAAGAACAAACACTCCATATCAATTATTTATAACTCCAAGCTGCTTTTTTCAGTTTAAAAATAATTGCTAAAAATTCAAACAACTGTCAAATTCTACTCCGTGTCGATAACACGACGGCCATCTCCTATATAACCTAATGGGCGGCGTCCAGTTTCCTCATCTCACCGACGTTACACGTCAAATATGGCAATGGCGTAAATGCCGTTATATTGTAGCTTCATATATGAAGTCTTCAAAAAACGCGACAGCAGATGCGGAGTCCAGACGCATACATCACGATATAGAATGGGAACAAGCAGATTGGGCATACCACGAAATAGCATATCCACATTTGTCCTACCTGAATTGGATTTGTTCGCTAGTCGCATTAAAAATAAAATATTATGTTCTTATTATGTCTCATGGCATAGAGACCCAGATGTAATGACGGTTAACACATTTACAATTTCTTGGGCCAATTGCTATTTTTACACTTTCCCGCCATCTCTGTCGTTGTTAAAGAGACTAAGGAAAATTATGTATTTCCGTTAAAGGCAAGGGCATAGTCGTTGAACCATGGTGGCCTACGCATGGTACCCTATTTTTAAAAGTCCTTGGTATCTGAATATTTTATAACATTCCAGGCTAATAAAAATACCGACTATGTGTTTTCATTCTAGCCATTGCAGCATACACAACAAGTTTACCCTGGTGGTAGGATTACCACCGTACCTACCGTACGTAACTACCGCCGTATCAGCCGTATCAATTATACGGGGCCCCCAGCGTATAGCGGCCCCTACTAACATTCCCAAAAAATAAAAGCTCGCCAGCGGCCTACGACCACTACTGTACAGTTGGCTTTTATATTTGACAGCTAATGTCGCCAATGCCTCAATAGCTAATGCCTCCTTAGGGCTCACTACGCCACTGTTCGGTGATTAATATAATAATGAGGTCTCTGGAACAGTTCTTGTAAACAGTATGATACCTATTTAAAAAAAAAAAAAAAAAAAAAACTATGAAGAGGGTTTGCAATACGGATCGCCTAACTTCTGTAGATCTACATTAGCCTTATTATTTCGCAATAATCAAGGAGAAGACGATATAATTAGATTTTTCAAGGGTGGATTCGTTTACGACCCCCACTACCAAGGTATTCCAAAAATGGGACACTTCTGTTGTAATTAATTACGTCAGACAAATAAAACCTTAAATCTTAATAAAATTTCAAAGAAACTTGTAACTCTTTTGGCACTATTAACTGCACAGAGAGTACAAACAACACATAACATAAAGTTTCTAGATTTTCTAAAACCAACGGGTCAAGGGTCCTTACAGCCAATTGCTGTATTGCCTTTTTCTTTCTTTTTTTTTGAATTTGTCCAGTAAATGTTTCATTAACATAATGATATTTAGAAAAAACAAATCTTTTTCGCTAAGATATTGATTAACTTTTTTCAGTATAAGAGAACCGTGGAGAGCTGTAAGTTCGCAGTCTTTAAGTCGAAAGGTAAATGAAACCTTACGTGAAAGTGGAATAGATGTAAATTGTAAACGTATTCACAGCGTAGGTACAAGGCACGCGGCGACATCCTCAGCCCATAATTTAGGTATTAATTAGTTTGGATGTAATCACAAAGACCGCTGGATGGAGCGGATCATCTAATACTTTCTATCGGTTCTATAAATAGAACTATTAAGAAAAGAAAGAAAAAATATTATCAATTATCAATAACTATTAATTCAGATTGATGTTTTGTCAATTATAGTTCAATTTTTTGATGATGTTGCAAACAATGTTTTGTTTCAAAGATATTTCACAACAATCTCTAAAAGTCTACAAGTATGATTCACTAATCCCGAGGACGAAGCCTAAGTATAATTAATGATTAAACGAACTTACCTGTAAGTGAAGTTCTATCATAATTATGCGAAGGCTTCGTCCGAAGGGATTAGCAACCCTCCCAGCCCTAATTTATTAATTATTTCTCCCCAATGTTGTGAAATATCAACTGCTGTGCTCTAAACTAACTGACGCTGTAGAACAGATATCTTACCAGGTTGAGGGCGGGTATGGATGTTTTGTTTTATATCTACCCTCAAATAAAGTGCGTGAATGGCGAGGCGCTAGGCGCTACTACAAGTATGATTCACTAATCCCTTCGGACGAAGCCTTCGCATAATTATGATAGAACTTCACTTACAGGTAAGTTCGTTTAATCATTAATTTATTTAATGAAACCCTTTTAATGGATTACAAAACTCGCATTTATCGTATTATTATTAGCGAGATTAACAATATTTTTGATAAAATAAAACTACAAAATACGGCAAGCCGCCATCTTAGCTAAAACGCCAGTCAGTCTCAATTAGCGCGAATTACGTCACGCATCTTAAAACAAATGAATATCACCATACTAATTTTGACGGATTGTCTTTTGTTTTCCTGATAACTGACGTCACTACCACGCCCTGACACTTTGAAGCGTTTTGGTGCGAATTTTAAACTTATAAATTGAAATGTATTTATTTTATACTAAACCTTATTTTTTTGCGGAAATATGATATACGTTGTAATTATAATATATTTCCCAACAATATAGAACAGTATTTCAAAATCAGTCATCATGCCTATTGCACGACAAAAAACAAAAAAGATAATGTTATCACTTTATCATCAGTAAGAAAACAAAATCTTAACTTAAATCAACTAAAACGAATTTAATTAAATTATTGAGCAATGTTCCCGCCATTATGAATGAAAAAATCATAAGGAGCGTTTGAACTTGGCAAGCCACTAGCGTGTTATTGGACTAAATAAGCTTGCCGACGCGACGCTTGTGACCAATTTAAAGTGTTGGATTTTTTGAACGCTTTTGCACGTTAAATAAAGTTGGAGTAAAAGCTTGTAAAGATTTGGAGTCGGTGACTGCTTGTCTTGGTACGACAAGTTTCATATACAAAGTTACTCTATGGCAAGTGTGCAAACGAGGCTTCTAGTTTGAAAAGAGAACGGAGGGCAAGCTGGCGGTGGAACACACATTTTGTTTGAGATAGCTTCTCTATGTATTACCTCAATGTTTCTAGGTTGTATTTTATACTTACGGTATTTTAAATTATAATTGAAACATTTTCAGGGCTATGTCAGAGTTGTACTTCGCTAATCGCGAATTAATTCCCACACTATGTTTGTAAGGAAAACATGAAAAACAAACTCAATGCGCTGAAATGAAAATATATGATTTGTAATCATGAACATTGCTTGAATCAGTTGCCAAATAAGTCGTCGTGTTCCGGCTGGAGGCTTGAGAGATAGTTCTTCCTTTCTTTTTCTTCTCTCTCTCTCTCTCTCTCTTGGCCGGCAACGCTCAGTGATGCCTTTGATGATGTCCATGGGTGACGATAGCCACTTAACCTGATGGTGGTTTGTCAGCTATTTCAATAAGAATTATATTAATTTTTCGTAATTTTCACAGCTCCCGGTCTAAGGGCAGAGCGAAATGGAACAAATTAAAGACGTTATCACTCCTTGTCGCGTTAATTACCGCCCATTGAGAGCAGTCTCCTCTTCTGCCTCAACCATTTTCATATACCTATTAACAAATATAAATTTTATTAAATTTAAGCACCGAAATAAAGATTAAAGTACATTAATATTTTTAATCTGAGTGAAATACGTAATTTAAAATGAAACTTCTGATGTTCAGGTTGAATCGACTAATATCTATTGTCTATGCCGCTATGCGCAATACTTATTCCCACAATATTTGAACTTTCATTATAACTATGTTTAGTAAGCATAGGAATAAGTACAAATATTTATGAATTTGCAATTACATAACAACATCATGTTAACTAAGATTTTGTTACAGCCCTCCCTATCCTTTCAAATATTTGGAAATGTTATAGGTATCTACCTATACCTATATATGTATCTAGTAGGATCATTTATTATTGTTTTAATTTTAAAAATGATTTGAGTACCTAATACCTACCTATATCTAAGCATTTTTAAACCGATTATTTGTTATAGGTATTAATTTTTAAAAATATAAAATAAATATAGGAAATTATCATTCGATATAACTTATTTCAATAGCATACTGATAACTACTGAAGCGTACAAAAACGGAGTTTTGAATACAACAGCGCCGAGTGCGGCCCTGCGCGCCATCCAATTAGCGATCAGATTAAAGATATACCCGGGGAGCCATTACTCGGCAAATTACCGCTCGCAGGCCGACGAGCCCGGCCGTACAGCGGGACACGTCATAGGCGACAGCGATTTTGGGAAACATAACTTATGTACCTTTTACTCACACTCGATTTTGGGCAGAAACGCGTTGGTGACGCCCCCGGTGTTGCTAATGACCATGGGCGGTGATCACTTTTACCATCAGGACCCCTCTGCTCGTTTGACTTGAATTGAAATATAAACTGTAATTCAAGTCTCTCTGAAGGTGAGTCCTTGTTGATACTACTATGTAAGTAGTAAATACGCCACAACTCAGAGTCACTAACAGTTACTTAAATCGCTCCTTAATTAGTAAAGAATTTGTATTGTGATTCTTTATTAAGGAGCGATTTAAGTAACCGTTAGCGACTCTGAATTGGGGCGTAAGATACAAAAAAAAGTAAAGCAGCCAACTGGCCAACACTTGCCGAGTGATGGCAAGCGCCAACGTGTATCCATCCATCCATCTATCAGCCCTTGGAGTTCCACTGCTGGACATAGGCCTCCCTTAATTTGCGCCACTCTGACCGGTCCTGAGCCTTCTGAATTTTCAGGTCGTCAGGGGGGCGTCCTATGCTCCTTTTTTCGAGACGTTGGCACCATTCGAGGACCTTTCTTCCCCAACGGCTATCGGGCCTTCGCATTATGTGACAATACCATTGCCACTTCAGTCGACAAATTTTTTGAGCTATGTCGGTTACCCTTGTTCGTCTACGGATCTTCTCATTTCTGATGCAATCACGTAGAGAAACTCATAATCCCGCAGTAGGTTATTTACCTGTCTCACGGGTGGCATGGACACATAGGTATATCACATCACAATAACACCCTGCACCCGAGTACAAATATTTATCTGCCACATAAATATCTGCCCCGGCCGGGAATCGAACCCGGGACCCCTCGCTTCGCAGGCACGGTCGCTACCAACTAGGCTAGAGTCGTCAAATGTGTGGATGATTGTTACTCTTTCACGCAACTCGTACTGAACGGATTCTAATTTTTAGCATACTTACTGTACTTATTCTCCCGGAAAACGTGGATAAAGCCGCGGGTAAACCACTTGTTAATAAAAAAATCATCGTTCCTATACACTTCATACCCGCTTCCTCCCATCCCCTGCGCCCCCGGCGGCGCTCATCGCCCGCTGATTGTTTTAATCGAGCCTTATCGCTATGTACCGCTGTTATGTACCTTGCGGCGCCGTATTTTCACAAAGCTTCCTTAACTACAGTTATAATATAACACTGACTTGACCTCACTGAAGTCTGGCCAATATACCTCCGTCCAAGTAAACTTAAGTTGTAATAAAATTGTTAACTACTCTGTGATTAGGACTTTTTTAATTTTGGAAAATAATGAAGATAAGAAAAAATGTCTGTAAAGTCGGTTTATGGACGGTAGTTTAACGTGCCAACGTCATGACAAAATATTGATGAAATGATTGCATACTTTTATAGATAAAATTGAGCGCTTCGGCCGATCGTGCCTCTCTATCGCTTTTGCCGCTCTCTCGCTCGCGGAACGCTACATTTTTTCGTGCGTGCGCCCGGCGCTCATCGTTTTAATAGACGTTATCACGTCATAATCTAATAGCAAAAAAATTGCAATATGTGAAAGATTCATTTTACTGTTCATGTAAGGAATATTGAAAATGCTTATATTGATTATGAAGAATAAAAGTTGATTTACTTGGTACAATGAATTACTTAATTTATCAACTTTCTGTATCAAATTCTTCAATTATGAAATGAATTAATTTATTTTAATACACTTGTTCTATTAACACCATTGTTTTGTTTCTGCCATCGGTTCGGAAAAGTGCTATATTTTTAAGAAGAAATGACAACAAACTCCTCAGCGCATCTTTAATCTGGGCTGCCAAGTTACCCTTTGTTTAATGTAAAGAAATTCGCAGGAATAATTTAGACATTGTTAAATAGATGGCAACCACTTACGATCAGAATCAAATTCGTCATGACCTTGCTTTGCCTAGTAAGATGGCAAATGAACGGTATTATATACCTACACACCCCATTTCACATGTATTGTGTTTGTAAAAAATTAATGAACCCGATCGAGATAATAAAAGATTTGGTATTGTATGGAAATAGGTGTCCTAGCGCCATCTATTTCTTGGTTATCAAAGTTTAATGATAATAGGTAGAGTATTAATAACCTATTTATCAGCGCCATCTATTTAGGGAACTTCTAACAAAAAGGTCCATGGACACTGATAGAATTATTGTCGCTGTACTTTAAAACATACTGTATGTTTTAAAGTAGATGGCGCTGATATTTTTGTTTGACACCTTGCGATGACCACAGAATTAAGAAAAAAGCTTGCGATGGTTAATTCATTTAATGGTTATTTATATTTAAAGTAATAATAAAATTAATAAAAAAGGCGATAGGAACCCATAATTTGTATATCTACCTTATCAAGCTCTTTTTAACTTCATATATTATTTAGGGTTCTCGAACATCTTAGTTCTATAGATTATGGTCATATTTAAATACCTAGGTAGGTTTCTATGTATATATTAAAGGTATATTTTCTCATTATGGCGAAGGTTTATGAAAATAAAAAATAAAAACATTTTATAGGCTAAAATCTTTAATATTAACAACGATATACTCTACATAAACTTCCATATAAATCATACAACTACGGGACACTGTCGTTAATAGCGACGATAGCTGCCATAGACATTTGGTATCTTTCAGCTTATTTTTTTAAATAACAGATAACTTAATATCACAACAGATATAATAAATTAATCACATAATTTAATCCTGAAATGGTAACTTATCTTTTTGTAATCATTTCATTAACTTAAAACGATTTGGTTTCAACTTTGACTTAATAAATACCTATGTACTTGTTGAAAGTAACTTACATAATAAGCTTAACGGCCGGTCTCAATAATGTACTAACAGATGGAAGGCTGTGAATAGGGCTACCATTAGTATGTTATCTGTCATATTTGTCAATTTTTGCCTCTGAAAAATTGACAAATATGACAGATGACAGCCCTATCCACAGTCTTCCATCTGTTAGTACATTATTGAGACCGGCCGTAAAAGATTAACAAATATTAATTATGCCTTTGAGATCAATTAGTTATCTATTATTCATAAAAATAGCCGATATGTTTAAGCGAAGGTGATAGTAACACATTAAAAGAAAATACAACAGTGCAAAGAATATGTAGCCATTTTGTATTTTTTGGCGCCAAAAAAATCTTTTTCTACTGCTTTGAATCGTAGATAATAAACTGTGAAGCTTAAAACTGTAACTCAAATGATAACAAGAAATTCCAGTTCACGTAAAACCTATTAAAAAATAAATACGATCAATTCAGACAGGAGTATTTTTTTAAAGAAATTTACGGCCTTGGATGTCCTTCTTTCGGCACGTATTACTTAAAAAAAGAGCAATGTCACATATTTCGATATTTTGGCGCCACAAAATGGCTACCAATCTAACACCAATATTATTAGGTACACATTTAATCACTGTTCTAACAACTGTTAATAATTTATTACTCGTATATTTCATAGCAGGAAGAGATATGTACATAGTGTGGTTTCTAGGAAGTTACATTTAGATTTTTTCTCAACTATTTTACACAGAGAGTGGAGGTGTATTGGAATATTTTAAGAACATAGTAGGTTCTTACCACAAAATAGATACAGACTATATCTAGTAGCGCTTGTATTTCGTGTCCATGAATAGTGCGCATGTGTGCGTTGTCGAGTGCGCTGTGTGTATAGTTATACCGGCTATAATCCATTTTTAGAAGAGTATTATTTTGGGAAAAAAATCTTACACCGTCTTTTTATAGTAATTTATAATTAAAAATACGGCTGACACAAAATTAAACCCAAAACTAATTTCTGTTCCCCAAATATATTTTTTTCACTAATAAATTTATATTTGAATAAAAAATTATTTACCAAATAATACCCATCTAAAAAAACGGAGTAGGTACTTATATTGTCTGTATATTTTGTGATAGTACTATATCGTAACGTGCATAAAATTAATTGTCTTGAATGAAAATAAATGTAGAACGAATACTCGAATGGAATTAAGAACATAATTTTTGATGAGTTTAGGCAACGTTAATTTGTTTTACTCTTTCAAGCATTAGGTAGCTTGTGCTATATTTTTGGGAGATATTTAACTGGCATGTCTGGTTTAAAAGAAACCCTTCAAGAATCATATCAGATGAAAAAAAAAAAACCATCTTAAATGGTATACAGGTAGGTGCCTGTGATATTTTTTTTGTTTGTTTTTTTTTCACGCTGTTTTCACCTCTATACTATTTCATACTATTATGTATGTTGAATCAGTGGTCTTTATTACGGTATGTATATTGTCATGAAACTGTAATAGAATTTTTTTTTTAATTTTTTTATTGATTTGCGCATTGTCTCTCTCTTTCGTATATGATGTATGATGTATGTGATCTTAAAATATTCCAATATACATTATGAAAAGATCATTATTGTTAAGTACCATTGTTTAGCGGATAGTTACAGTAGAGAGTTTTTCTATTGTGTTAATAAAATTTACACATATATTTCTTTTATACATTTCGCTAACAAAAAACTTAACTAAATAAAAACAATAAAAAAATGAAATGGTACAACTTATGTCATCACTAAACCAGTGTAAAGTGAATTGTATATTTGTAAGTCAGCGTCAGAGTACCTGGCTGACGAAATACGACCGTTTTCAAAAATCTATCTATCCATAATCTCTGATTATAAAAACGTAGTTTTATCTTTATCGTTTTTTATAATTGTGAAAGAAATAAAAAACTTTATAAGTCTTTTATAACTTAGTTAACACTATAATGTAGTGATATTTCGTCAGTTTTGAGCACTACGCATAGATAGAATGGAAAATATCAGTCGTTAAAATTACACTGTCTCATATTCGATTCTCGGTTACATATTCTGCCACAGATATATCATGTTTATGCTCAGGTAAGGTTACTATCAGTGTTAAACAGTACCTATATACATAAAGTATGATTTAACATTGATAATAACAAAAACATTTAACATTACGGAACAGAATGTGTGATGATATAAAATCAGGCCAAACTCTTTTGCTGACTTAAATAAATAAAAGCACCATAAATAAATAATATGTTAGACACGACAATCGAGCCTTCTCGCATTTTTCGACACATTTAAAAAAAAAACATTTTTTAATATTAAATTATTGACCAGCAATAATACCGCGTAAAATAATCTTGTTTTATTTAAAAAAGGTTTAGATGACCTTCGAAATTACATTTTGGAAGGTAAAAAAAACTCATAAACAAGTTACATAATTGAAAATAGAAATATGCACTTTATTTCATTTTTTTATAAAAAAAAACAATGGCTCGATTTAGGTGTCTTTGAAATGTTTGTAGTTTGACATCATCACTTAAATATACAATTCACTTAAAACTGTATAAGTACCGTCCTTATACAATTGTATAACATTGGAAGAGACAGAATGAGAAGTAAAATTGGATGACAAGACATTTTATTTCATATTCGATACGGGTCTGATACGGGGTACCTATTGTGAGTACCCGTATCAGGGTGATACAGAATACGCATCGGTGAAAAACTTAAAGATGTAATTTGTTATTCCACCGTTACAATAATGTGAATTATTAAAGCAATTATTTGCACAAAATGTTTTTTAATCTTCCATTTTACTTCTCATTCTACCATAGACTACAATTCCGTTGTTTGGAGTCGAAGTGGGGGGAGGGGGGTACACGTAAAAAAGACTAATAACATTTAAAAAAAACATCTATCTCTATGCTTGGTAGTTTATAACAAAAATGACTAGTTTTTGGTAAACCTTAGATCATCTCAATATCCAGGCCGTTTTGCTTGGGATGTTACGATATACACAAAATACATTATCTGAGAAATATACTGTGATATACTATTGTATAATCGTGTATTTCACTAAATTGAGATCATATTAACAAATATATTTGGATAAAAAAGTGACGTCATAAAATAACTTGTAAATAATTCTCACTTGCGTGATAATCGTTGAGAGAGAGTTATAGTTGAATCTATAAATCCATACTTTTAAATAAAAAGCAAATATCTGTCTGTGAATTCAAAATAACTGTGCTTAGTGCTCATAGTATCCATGATACTAAAACACATACTTTTTTCAATTTTTGTCTGCCTTTTTGTTTGTGCGGCTTAGAATCTGGCTGAACCGATTTCAATGGGACGTTCACTGGAAGAAAGAGGGTTATAGCAATATAACTCAAAGCCTTGCATGACGTCACCGTGCTGTTTTTCTTCACAAATCTATTAACTCCTGCTCTATATGTATCACACGATATTGATCGCAACACCCCTGAAAATACGGCCCATTTTTAAAGTTATCCTTCTGACTTAGTCCCGCGTCTCACAAGTCACGTCTCACACCTTCATACATAAAACATGCCGAGACTTATCGAACCATTCCGACATAGCGTATTGTCATATCCATGTTCATTCTATAATCACGTATAAACTTCAAGTCTCCAAAGGTGGCCACTCACGGTCGCGCCATTTGGCGTGGCTCCAAATGACATATTATATCAAAATGGCGCGATTCAACATACTTATGGTGTCCACTCACGGTCAGTCCATCGCGTCATTTTTGGAGCCACACCAAATGACATATGTCAAAATGGCGCGATTGCACATACATATTTTTTATATCACGCCATCAGTTTTTCACATTCACGATCAAATTTTGGCTGTATGTCACGCCATTTGACGCGATTTACTGACCGTGAGTGGCCACTATATACATTACATCACTCAACGGAATTGAATGTTTTCTGACGAAATACAAAAAACGTTCCGGAGTGTTTCGAGACATAATTATGTTATAAGAGATATCATTTACACTTAAATATCGATTAAATCCTGTATTTTTGCCGTTATGTCGAGCCCACAATTCAATTATAAATAACATTCATACCATACATACATACATATAATAAAAAATACAAAAAAAAACGTTCCGTGATACACAAATTATTTCACACGATCGTTGCTTATATACGAGTAAGAACATTTTTTTAGTAACAACGCATTTTTCTTGGCACCTACCATAGATCAGTTCTGTTGTTAGTGGTATACTTCAGAGCAGAAAGGGACAAGAGATAGAAAATGAGTGAGAATAAAAATTGAAAACAGTGTGATAAAAAAGAATAAAGAGAGAATGTAGAAGGCTGTACGAAGAAAAAACGAGAAAAATGAAGGGGGCAAAAATATTAAGTGAGAAAACGTCGCGGATAAATGGGGAAAACAGGAGAGAAAACGAAAAATAGAGAGTGAAAGAAGTTAAGATAGCCGAAGAGAGAACAAAGAGAGGGGAGAGGATTTCAGGGGGGAGAGATAAACAAAATTAAAAGCTATTTTGAATAGTTCTAGGTAGTCTACTACATTATAACACGGCTGTATAATATGCCTCTGCATAGATCGTATTTTATCGAGAGAAATATATTTTCAAAATACGTTTAATAACCTAAAAGCGTTATTACTAAAAAACATGTTTCTAAAAACAACTTATACTATACAATTTGTATCATATCATACATACATATTATATTCGAAGAGTTTTTATAAACTTAAACAATTATAATGTAACGTTCAGGCAATTTTTTAAGAATATTACAAGAAACATTGAATTTATATCATTTATTATTCAACAATATGATGTTAAGCAACCCAATAGGTATAAGTTAATGTAAAGTGTGTTTACATAGTAAACATATTTTAAAAGGAGAGATAGGGCTTTTCAGTGCTTTTTAAGATATTATCAAAATTATGATCCTTCTACTGATTGACACCATGCACTCCACGCTTTTATTACAATTACACGATTCTTAATTGAAATTTATTTTCTATTTTTTACTTGGATTCTCTATAAAAGCGTGTTTTTAATTTTTTTTAACTATTATTTATTTTTAATTTTTTTAGTTTGATTTTTTTAATGAAACTTAAGTGCTCTGCGTTTTATTTTTTCTATATATTTTTTTATATTGAATTGTCATCAGACCTTAATAAGTATGCCAAATTTCGATTTAATCCGACGTTTTGAAGGAGGTCAAAATCATGTTCAAAGTTTACGTGGATATGGATACGTATGAAGCAAAAAAAGCGTGTTAAAAAGTATCAGTTTCAACCTTAGGTTTCAACCACAAATCGCCCAAACGTTCACATTATACCAGATATGTTTCAACTATAATATTATTAACATACATATATATAGAGATTGTGTACATATTGTGTGTGTGTTTGTCCGTGTGATCAGCGGCGCGGGTTTCGGTCGGGGTGAGGGCGGCGGGGGTGGCCCATCACTGGAAACAATCACCATACTATTCATAGGGGCCGTTCAAGTATTACGTAAGCACTATGGAGGGTGGGGGGGGTCTTTGTTTTGCTTATTTTGGATGACATGGGGGGTAGGGGAGTCTAGATGATGATTACGTCATCGGTAGTTATTATAACATTATAATTATATCTAATATAAAAAAATACATTTATAATTGAAAAATGTTTACGTTACCATGGGGGGAGGGGATAAGAGCTTTGCTTACTTTTGCTGACAAGGGGGATGGGGGGGGGGGGTAAATAATTGTAATAAATCTGCTTACGTAATATTTGAACGGCCCCATACTCAATGACACGCTAATGTTCGGTTTACACTTATTAAGTAGTTAAATAAATTAATACGTGTAAACGGACAATTTAGTAGTTAAAATTTAGTAATCAAGTACAGAAGTAATTTAGATTTTTTTCTATTTTCTGTTAAGTAGGGCGGGGCTTATCACTTAACACGTTTGGACAAGCCTTTTTAGTTGAAATTTAGATAACTACTTAATACGTCTAAACCGAACATAATGGTTACTGAATGGGAACGCTCATAGCGCTATCCTAAGTGATCGACGAAGTTTAGCAAGAGCGGTGTTGGGTAGGTGAATGAGTGACCGCTAGTAGCAAACATTTCTTGAGCGTTTCCGTGCTTCAGAGGGCACGTAAATCTCTTGGTCTCGACTCCCAGTTATTATTGTAAAATAACAGTCGTTAAGATGTCGAAGGTCCTTGGAATAGTCTGACAACCTCAGACCTCGGGAAGTAAGAGTATGCGACATACTAAGGTTGCATAAATGTATGTAGCCAGTTCTTTCTTTTTCTTCTCTCTTTCTTGGCCGGCAATGCATCAGTGATGCCTTTGGTGTTGCTGATGTCCATGGGCGACGACAGCCACTTACCATTAGGTGGATCGTCAGCTCGCTGCCGACTGTTTCCATTAAAAAATGTTATCACATATACTATATTGATAAAATAATAAATAAACGCTAACACACTCATACCCCCAGTAGGTTATTACCTGTGTCACAGGCGGCATGGACGACACATATAACACATCAGAATCACACCCTGCACCCGAGTACAAATATTTATCTGTCACATCAACATCTGCCCCGGCCGAGAATCGAACCCGGGACCCCTCGCTTCGCAGGCAGAGTCGCTACCAACTAGGCTACAGGAGCGTAAGTACCAGGCGAGCATACCAGTGTGGGGCTATGAGTGTGCAATGTTAAAGCGTTTCTATGTCATTGGCGTATGGGAGCACCTTGAAGTACCAGGAGAGCATACGACAATCACACCCTGCACCCGAGTACAAACATTTATCTGTCACATCAATATCTGCCCCGGCCGGGAATCGAACCCGGGACACCTCGCTTCGCAAGCAGGGTCGCTACCAACTAGGCTACAGGAACGTAAGTACCAGGCGAGCATACTAGTGTGGGGCTATGAGTGTGCAATGTTAAAGCGTTTCTATGTCATTGGCGTATGGGAGCACCTTGAAATACCAGGCGAGCATACGACAATCACACCCTGCACCCGAGTACAAATATTTATCTGTCACATAAATATCTCCCCGGCTATATACTCACTGGATGGTATGATGGCAGGTGATCGTCGGTTCCACGTGTTCGGCGCCATCTGTAACACGAGGCAACGGTTAACGATACATCCATCGTGAGAACCCTTTACATCGTAATTATGATAACTTTAAATCCAATAATGCAGCATCCTTATGTCCCTGCCATACCTTCATCCTAACGCGTCAAGAATGACATTAGTGTGACCAGTTAACGCGCTAAAAGGGGCGTGGCCTTTTAATGCTATCTTGCAACTTAACAATAGCCCTAGAGCAACAAACTACACTCACCATAGAGTATGGAGGTAAGGAGAGCCATCTCATTCGGGAGGCAAGTTGAAAAAGGGCCTAGGTGTATACTGAAGAGGTGCCAGCAGTCTAATTCACGTAATGTTAAGACGCATCGATTAAGTTGCAGTGACGCTGCATTCAAGTTGCAGTAACGCTGCAATCAAGTTGAAGTTTAGTGTCTAAACCGTATTATTGTAATTTTTTGAACTGTGCGTCAACTGCACGCAAACTGCGCGTGAACTTCCCTTCTCCTACACGCATCCTGCGCGCCTGCCAAACTTTTCTTCGGCTATTTAGTACTCTGTGTTAGTGTTGTCATATGAGAAAACAAATTAACTTGTTAATAATCAAATAAAATTTATTATGTTTCCATTAAAAAACGTTGAAGAATATTTACTTACTATCCCAATAATGATTTTTGTGAAATTATTTGTAATAAAAAGTAATGATTTGTGCTTCAATTCACAAAAAAAAACGTCATAATTATGTTATCTCAATATGGCAGAATGAAGCTCTTTGCTTTGCCTCGCAAATCGCAATGCAAATGGTAATAAAAAAGTGTCAAAACAAACTGAGATCGGAAACACGCTATCTTGACGCGCATCAACAGAATACCTTTTTGTGACGTGAGCGTGTTTGACAAGCACTCGCGTGACGTGAGCGTGTTCGACAGCACTCGCGAAAGCTGAGAGAATACGGAAAGTGTTCTTTTGATCGGAACGTCACTGCAACTGCACTGCAATCGAACTTCTTTATTTACGTGAATTAGGGAGCAGTACCTACCAGAATGGCGCTGGCGTCGCAAAAACTACGATATGAGCATAGCTGTTGTAGACGGCGTGAAGTTTGATGACTTCAAATATTACTATGTTGCTCTATAATAATGATGGAGGGTAGAATAATAATTCCAATACTCAATACTTTTATTGCATATATATGTAGTACCATGTTCAACACAGTTACATATCGCATCCTACACAATAATAACCCTAAAAAGGTGTTGCAATTTTCTGAGTGATGGAGCAATTTATTTTAATTCCAAATATTTTCTATTTCAATTAAAATTTAAATATTGAATTAAATTTATCATAGGCTATCGCAAGGCCACCCTTTTGGACGCGTTTTGGGCACTTTCCACACACGGAGACGGCTCTCCTTACCCTCTATACTCCATCATCCATGACACCCACCTGTCGTAACAGGTACGGCGGCCGCAGCAGCGGCACGCTCCCCACGCCCCCCGCGCCCCCCACACCGCCGGCGCCGGCCACCCCCGCGGCGTGCGGGGCGTGCGGGGCGTGCGGCGCGCCCCGGTCGCAGCGCCGCCGGTCGAAGCGGCCGTCGCGGTACTGCGCGTACTGCTCGAACACGCGCCGCTCGGCCGATTGCTGGTCTGTGGGGGGAAAGTGTGGTGAACATCACGTATACTTATACCACTTTTAGGCCAGATCCTCACTATAATGCCGCTCACAGTCCGTTCTCTATCCGATCTCGGTCTGGTAAAGTCGTATCACGTACAAATTATACAATTGGAGCGAAACTTGACTGTCACGGATAGTATGAATGCACACATATATTCTATACTTCATAATATTTTATCAAACCGAGATTGGACGGAGAAGGAACTGTGAACGGCATTATAGTGAGGATCTGGCCTTATGGTTCAATAAAGATTTAATAAATAAATAAAAATACGCATTGAACTATGTATTAATTATTACTATAGCATTCGCGGTATCTCACTGGACGTATATTGCGCGCTCACTCGCACTTAAACTTAAGACGTAAGTGTAAGTGAGCGCGCAATATGTCAACGAGTGTAGTGAAATACTACGAATGCTATAGCAATTGCCCTATTTTTTTTAAATCCATACTAATATTATAAATGTGAAAGTGTGTTTGTTTGTTTGTTTGTCCGTCTTTCACGTCGCAACAAAGCTGTTATATATATTGTATGGTTTTTGTGTGTGGAGATAGTGAGGAGGTTGGAGAGTAACGTAAGCTATTTTTTACCGCGATATAACATCCTCATGGGAAGATCGATATTTTGTTACTTGCTAGATATTTAGTTCCGGGTGTTGTTAATAGATGGCGTTAGTAAAATTCATTTGCAAGGTCTGAATCACGCTATCAAATGATACATGTTTACATAAGTCATAGGCAACTAAATCTAATTAAGTAACAGTATGTAGGATTTGTAAAAAATCGATCTCTACCGCGGGCGAAGCTGCGGGCAAAAGCTAGTCACATAATAAATATGAACTCACAGTTCTGTTTGGCCTGCATATTCCTTATCGAGTTGAAGATGGCGGGATTGATCCCGGCCTCGTCGTTCGCTTGTCGTCTGTCAATACAGAAATAAACTATAGCATGTAGCCGTGACGATAAAACGTTACAAGAAAACGTTGCGTGTTTTGTTACGAGACAGAGAAGTTTCACTTTAAAATATCGTACTAATATTGTAAGTATGAAAGTTATGTATGCTTCTCACTCTTTCACGCAAAAACTACTGAACGGATTTTCATGAAATTTAGCACACAGATAGACCATGACTTGAAATAAAATATAAGGTACTTATTATTCTAGAAAAGTAGTATTTTTATGATACAATTCATACTCACCCAAAATTATTAACTCTGCCAAAGTTATTAACTGGATAGCTCCCTAAGATACCCCCTCCACTGTTCCGCCGCCGCCACTCATCCCTCCCCCTGAACCCCCTATTATCCTTATCCTTACTATTCAACGCCAACTGCTCTTTAATCTGTGCAATCGTAACCGCTATCTCATTAGAACAGGTACTCGTATCGACTTCGCGATTTACGATTTCGCGATTAATTTCTCGCACCACGTCTTGAGTCGCGTTCTCTCGATTTGCGATTTCACGATTTGCGATTTCGCGACTTGCGATTTCACGACTTGCGATTTCACGACTTTTGTCCTCGTAAGGCTTTTTGTCGTCCGGTGTTTGAGGCGTGGTCCGAGATGAGCCGGACGCAGAGTTCCGTTTGATCTGTCGCTGGTTGAAGGCCGTGTTCCTGTGCTGGTACGTATCCTGTTGTTTGTCTATGACCGGGTAAACTGATGGACAGATCGGGTACGGTTGCGGTATGACCTGGGGAGAGATTGTATTAAATTTAACTCAATTGATTGAAAGATTGTATTGGGTGTAACAGGTATATTTTAACCACCTAATTACTCCTTTACACTCACTCCCCCCCCCTCCCTGTCTCTCTCTCTCTCTCACACACACGCACTCACCTGCGGATATATAACATTATACGCCGGCTGATACACTCCGGGACACAGCAACGGGTACACCTCGCCAGGTACTAGCAGCTTGTGGGCGGCGCCGGCGGAGGCCACGCCCCCAACCCCCATAGCCCCGCCCATCGCCCCTCCCACCAGCGGCAGCGGCTGCCATTGCACTGCGTCTTGGTACTGGGGATTGTGGGATTAAGATGGGATAAGTTTCTATCCTCTATCATGTAAAAGGTATTCTCATGAAGAAAGCATATTACAAAGTTGATGAGTATTTAAATGACAAGACCCCTTGGACAAGAATTTTTTTTATATTTATATTAAATATTGCCATAATAGTATTAAGTGCTGTCTGTAACTGTGAACAGGAAAAAAGAAATCCCGGTAGTTTCTTGCCGCTTCTCCCGGGCCATTCACGGTAGGGATTTGTTGAAGCGATGGCGTTGAGTGACTTTCAAAATGTCGAATCTACTTCGAATAAACTAATTTCATTACATTTCATTTCTAAAGACCTAAAAAACAATTTATCCATAAAAGATATTATCCATTAACCCATCCACAAAAGTACTGTGGCGACAGCGCACACGCGTCACACGGTGACGTGACGTCGCCCTGAATCACGCTATCGAAGTTTTCAAAGATCGCTAGATATATACAAACGCTCCGACAACAGCAGTTGGGGCTCGGCCGCCTCCCAGGCAACACACCTCGCCTGGCGGGAGATCTCCCTTTGCCAAAACTGGTGACCCTCGACAAGAACACGTCGCTTCTGAGCACCGATAGCGGCAGCAGGCATCCCTCCCCCCTCACCTCACCGCTCACACCCGACGGACTGCAAGTACCTCTCTCGGCAGAACGCACACCAGCCACGCTGACTCACCGGGCGCATCGCAGCGTACTGTGTCGACGCTTCCTGTCCCCGACCAGCGACTGCCCCCACCCACGGCCACACGGACGGCTTGAGCGCGCACTGCTCGCCCTCCGCATCGGTCGTTCTGCCCTCCCATCCCGACTCACCGCGGATAGAGGGCATCTCAAGGGCACATTGACCTCACATCTCGACTCACAGAAGATAGAGGACCACAGATGGCTGAATCGTCGAGACCATGTATCGACCTCCGGTCTGAGCGGGGGGGTGATGTGGCGACGATGACGTCACCCTGAATCACGCTATCGAAGTTTCCAAAGATCACTGGCATATATACAAACGCTCCGACAAGATCAGTTGGGGCTCGGCCGCCTCCCAGGCAACACACCTCGCCTGGCGGGAGATCTCCCTTTGCCAAACTGGTGACCCCTCGACAAGAACACGTCGCTTCTGACAACCGATAGCGGCAGCAGGCATCCCTCCCCCCTCACCTCACCGCTCACACTCGACGGACAGCAGCGACATCTCCCCGCAGTCTCAACTCCAGCCACACTAGCTCATCGGGTGCATCGCAGCGTATGCCCAAGACGCTTCCTGTCCCCGTTCCGGCTACTGTCTACACGGCGGCTCCACTGACGGCTTGAGTGCACATCACTCGCCCTCTGCATCGGTCGTCTCGTGGTGTTCTACGTCACTCCGTGACGTCACACCACCAGCCGTGGCCAGCGGCTCGCTGAACCGGTCGCGGGCGCCCGACTATGAACACAGTGACAATGAGTGGTAGTTATAGTGATAGTGACGATGAACAATACGAGTCGTGCAGTGACTCGTCGTATCGCGCCACCCGGGCGCGACCTTACCACGCCCTTGGGGCCACGCGGCGCGCACGCGCCCGCCGCGCGCCTACTTGCCGCGCAATGGCGCAGCACGTGCTTTGCGGCGCGACCTCCGCCGCAGCAGCACAAGCAGCAACAGCAGCAACTAGCACCAGCGCAGCCTTCAGAGTGCCACCATTCGATTCGGAGGACCCGGAGCTCTGGTTTGCACTCCTGGAGGCTCAGTTCGTGTCTCAAAATATTTGTACGGACTCAGAAAGGTACAATTTTATAATTACGAACCTTACCATCGAGCAAGCGCGGACCGTGAGGGACATCATTATAAACCCTCCGGTTTCCAACCGATACGAGCTTGTTAAGGCCGAGCTCATCAGCCGGCTCACCGCCTCTCACGCAAAAAGGATCGAGCGACTCCTCACCAACGAGGCTATTGGTACCCAGACACCGTCACAGTTCCTGCGGCACCTGCAGGACCTGGCGGGTCCCTCCACACCTCTTCAGCTCATCCGCACCATCTGGTGCAGCCGCCTCCCGCACGCCGTGCAGGCAGTGTTGTCCATGCTGCCCACGGACACGCTTGAGCAGCTGGGTGATATGGCGGACCGCCTGCAGGAAATTTCTGCTTCCTGCCCGGTCGCCCCGCCCGCTGCTCCACTCCCGGACAGCACCGCCGCGCAGGTCAGCGAGCTGGCCAGCATTGTCCAGCACCTGGCGCGTGAGGTCGACCGACACACCGGTGCTCCGCGCCAGGCCACCGACAGCACTACGAACCGCCGCCAGCCGTCACTCAGACGCGCGGCGCCGATGACTACCAGCGCTCCGCGACATGCCTCACGCACACCACGCCGACACCAGCCATCACCACAATGTGCACGCAGTGCGCACACCGCGGACTCAGTAGCTAGTCCTACCGCGCAGCAACAGCCAACGGTGATGGCCACAGACGAACTTCACGCCGCATCAGGACGCGTATTTGTGACCGATCGCGTATCGCGCGTGCAATTTTTAGTGGATACCGGTAGTGATCTGTGCGTATACCCTATATCAGCACTCAGGGAACGAAGAAATAAAACCAATTTCCAATTGTGTGCGGCTAACGGTAGCAATATAGATACTTACGGCTATGTTGAGTTAAAATTAAATCTAGGTCTAAGGCGAGACTTCACTTGGCGCTTCACGGTTGCGGACGTCACAAAAGCCATAATAGGCGTCGATTTTTTAAGCCATTACAATTTAATAGTAGACGTCCGCAACCAACGCCTAGTGGACAACACAACGACCCTGTCGACATCCGCCTTCACTGCTAAAACTAATGTATGTTCTGTTAAGGTAGCAACGGGCGACACGAGATACCATGCTCTTTTAGCTGAGTTTCCGGAACTTACTCGCCCTTCAGGCACACCGAGGACACCAAAGCACACCACGGTTCACCACATCCGCACCACACCCGGCCCACCCGTCTCATGTACACCACGTCGGCTCGCAGCCGACAAGCTTAAGATAGCTAGGACGGAATTCGAACTCATGCTCTCTAACGGCACTGCACGTCCTTCCGAGAGCCCGTGGGCTTCGCCGCTGCACCTTGCTCCCAAAAAGGATAACGGTTGGCGGCCGTGTGGTGACTACCGCATGTTAAACGCGCGGACGGTCCCTGACCGTTATCCAATTCGACACATCCACGACTTTGCCCATAATATAGCTGGTAACAAAGTCTTTAGTACCATCGACCTAGTCAAGGCCTACAACCAGATCCCGGTCTACGAGGAGGACATCGCGAAAACAGCCATAACAACACCTTTTGGTCTGTTTGAATTCCCCTATATGACTTTTGGTCTCCGCAACGCAGGGCAGACATTCCAGAGGTTCGTGGATGAGATGACGCGCGGTCTAGATTTTTGTTACGCATATCTAGATGACTTCCTTATATTTTCTAGGAATGAAGAAGAGCATGAAGAGCACCTGCGTTTACTCTTCACTCGAATGCAGGAATACGGCATGTTGATCAACACCGTGAAATGTTTTTTTGGTGCCCCAGAGGTCACATTCCTGGGCTATCGCATCTCACAAGATGGCACGAAGCCTCTGGAAGCCAAAGTACAGGCTATAAGGGAATTCCCCCCACCCAAGACCGTTAAGCAGTTGCGCCGTTTTCTTGGGATGGTTAATTTTTACAGGCGCTTCCTGCCTCACGCAGCCACCATCCAGGCCCCACTGAACGCCCTGCTTGCGGGCTCGGTGAAGGGGTCGCAGCCGGTACATCTTACTGGTGATTCTCTTTCAGCTTTCGACCAGTGTAAGGAGAGTCTTGCAAACGCTGCGCTATTGGCACACCCGGACTGCGATGCTCCATTAAGTCTAGTCACCGATGCGTCCGATGTAGCAATGGGTGCCGTAGTGCAGCAATTCAAAAATGGTACGTGGCAACCACTTGCGTTCTTCTCGCGCAATTTAACACCCGCGCAGCAGAAGTACTCGCCATACGATCGCGAACTCCTCGCGATCTACGAGAGCATAAAGTACTTCCGGCACTTGCTGGAAGCACGGCACTTCGCAGTCTACACTGACCACAAGCCGCTCAGTTTCGCTTTCCATGAACGGAAAGCCAACTGTTCGCCCCGTCAGTTCCGTCATTTAGATTTCATTTCGCAGTTCACGACCGACATCCGTCACATCTCCGGAAAGGATAATGTGGTGGCGGACACATTATCTCGCGTCGATGAACTCCAGCTGCCAGTCGACTTCGATACACTCGCGGAGTCACAAGCAGTGGACCAGGAGCTTCTTCAGTATCTCAGCGGAGAAACATCACTTCGCCTGAAGAAGCTCACCATCCCTGGCAGCAGTAGGGAAATTTATTGTGACGTCAGCACACCATCAGCACGGCCTTTTGTACCACTGTCACTACGTAAGCCGTTATTCGACAGTCTACATGGTCTCAGCCACCCAGGTCCCAAGGCCACCGCCCAACTGGTGGCCGAACGCTTCGTCTGGCCTGGGATGCGCAAGGACTGTCGCGAGTGGTCACAAAAGTGCCTAGCGTGTCAGCGCGCCAAGGTGAGTCGCCACGTGTCAGCGCCGTTGGGCACGTTCGACCTACCTCGCGCTCGATTCGCGTTTATCCACGTGGACATTATAGGGCCCCTTCCAACATCTCAGGGGTACCGCTACTGCTTGACCGCAGTGGACCGATTTACGCGCTGGCCGGAAGTAACACCTATGGTAGACATCACCGCGGAATCGGTCGGTAATGCGTTGTTATCGTGGATTTCCAGGTTTGGATGTCCAGCCGATATCGTTACCGACCGTGGGCGGCAGTTCGAATCCACGCTCTTCCAGTACCTTGGAAGAATGATCGGATTCAAGCACCGCCGCACCACCGCCTACCATCCGGCCTGCAACGGCATGGTCGAGCGATTTCATCGCCAATTAAAAGCAGCGATAATGTGCCACGCGGATAGCAACTGGGTCGAGGCCTTGCCCTTTGTGCTCCTAGGCATCAGGTCAGCTTTTAAAGAGGACCTTCAGTCCTCGTCCGCGGAATTGGTCTACGGTGAGCCGCTCCGTCTGCCGGGAGAGTTCTTCCAGGCAACCGCTCCCGAGACCACCGACCTCTCGGATTTCACCACCCGCCTAAGACACATAGCGGCAAAAATCCGACCCACACCTGCTGCACGTCACACTAACAAAAAATCCTTTGTTCAGAAGGGACTCCATTCAGCAAGCCACGTCTTCTTAAGAGACGACACGACCCGAGGTTCCTTATCACCACCTTACACAGGTCCTCACAAAGTGGTCGAACGTAGGGACAAGACTTTCCGCATACTGGTTAGGGGCAGGGAGGTCACAGTAACGATAGACCGACTTAAACCGGCCTACCTACTCGTAGACCCATCCCCCACCAACAATCCCATCCCTACTCCTAGGTTCCCTCCGACTCCAACGCCCACCCCTGCACCAGCTCCCGCTCCCTCACCTGATCCTCCACCCGCACGGCCGAAGCCCATAGTTCCGGAAGGCGGCATAACTACAAGATCTGGCCGCCGAGTTCGTTTTCCGGACTACTATCGACCGTAGACCCGGTCTCTGGGGGGGAGTGATGTGGGCACCTTCGTCCCACATTCGCATTATGTATATGTAGTTTATTGTATATCTCACACATACACAGACACTCACACTTATGTAATATATTATGTTTATCATATACATCACATACACAACACACACACTACATACATACACACAGACACACATACCACGCCACGGAATCGAACCTGGTGCGCTCTGGTGTCTACGCGCGCCATATCACCAGCCGTGGCCAGCGGCCCGCTGAACCGGTCGCGGGCGCCTCGTCTCCCGCGCCGCGCCCCGCTTCACGGGCAGCGCGCGCGCGCCGCCCAGTTCGTCGGCGGACGCGCCAGTCGGCCTTCCACACGCATCGCGCTAACCCGTGTCGCTCGATCGCTCGACTACCCAGCGCTACTTAGTACTTTCGCTACGACCTAACTCGCTGTACCTTACGTTCTATGCTTGTGCTTTCGTTTCTACCTGTTACTATCACTTCTCTCTCCTTCTTTCGTATATGGATGTTTCTTTCGTGTGTGTTAATTGTGTAGTTTGAACTGTATTCTTTCGTCTTGTGCTTATCGTGTAATAAACGATTAACTGTGATAATTGTAGTTAACTTTATTGCTCGCGCACCGCCTACTGCACTCACCACACGCTATACCGCAACTCCATAGTACTATCTATCCAGCCATCACTACAATATCCATTTTGCACGCCTACTAGGCTAGGATACTGGATAGGAACTTTTTAAAAGTACCCTAAAGTTGTTTTAAGTATGTAAACCTTGGCTGCAAAAAAAATCTTTAACTGATTGATTCATGTTGTGTATGTATATTATTAAATGTAGGATAAATAATATAAATTACATTTATTAAAATTAAGAGTCTTTTGACCGATAACATTGACAATTTGCAGCTATCTAACTTTTTCACCGACACCCAGGGCTGACTGGTAGAGAATGCCATTAGGCATTAAGTTTTTGCAATGTATACCCTAGATTAAGGTGTTGCAAAAAAAAAACTTATCCATAAAAGTGATGTATGACCATATCGACGCTTGAAAGGCAAAAATTACCAAGCGACATGTTGAAAACTTTACACTAGAGCATTAAAGAAAAAAAATCGTAAAAAATCGCCGAAATTGTTTTTAAGTTACTAAGCGACAACAAAACTCTTCCTAGCATCAATCAATCATAATATGATCAATCGACGCAGAATTTTTTATTAATTTAGTGATTTTACTATAATACGAGTACTCACGATATTTATTTTGTATTCCACAAATTCCGGCCCGTACCGGCTTGCAATACAAGATTTTAAACGTAACTCATCGTGGATATTGAGTTAAAAACATCACTAAATTACAAGATTTTAAACTTATCTCATCGTGGACTGAACACATTTTACTATAATACGAGTATTATACAGTCCACGATGAGATAAGTTTAAAATCTTGTAATTTAGTGATGTTTTTAACTCAATATCGCCCAACATGTCGCTTGGTAATTTTTGCCTTTCAAGCGTCGATATCCTATCCACAAAAGCATCCATCCCCAACTCACCGGATACGGCGGTATCTGCGGCATAATATTGTGCATCGGATACGTCTGCGGCACCACCGCTGTGTGCGGCTGCATGTCCACTTGCCCGTAGCCCACGCCCACGCTGGAACAACGGTTAAGCGTGAGTCGGGTGAGTGTTTGTTATTTATACTTAAGGCTATTTATACTAGTAGTGTAAACAGGTTTAAGTGTGTGATCTGAGTGTAAATATGTATCACTTGATACATGTGTACGGTCAGCAAAAGAATTGGTATGAAGGTCATGAAACTAAAACATTCCGTAAGTTTTGAAATTACAAAATGTTTTTATTATAATCAATATTAAATGCTTCCAATAAACGTAAGGTATGATTAGGTATATGACATACCTATCTGTTTTGCTGCCTATACATTGATCAGCGCACAATTTGTTTCTCTTTGAGCCTGGGCAACTTTGAATTTCAATATAACTTTGAAGAACATTATTGCTGGCGGGGGGCCGCAAGAAAAGTAATGTGTGCAATTCTGCACATTATTAAGTTAAAAGGGAATTAAAAGTTACAAGAAACTTCCAAAGTTACACTGAACTTCGAAAGATACACGTAACTTCCAAAGTTATACGGAACTTACAAAGATACACGGAATGTCCTAAGTTACATGGAACTTCCAAAGTTACACGGAACTTCCAAAGTTAAGTGGAACTTTTGAATTTTCGTTCAAAATAACCCAGAAAGACAGCTGATGTCAATGTCTTCTTCAACAATGGCATCTTGTAAACAGGCGCTAAGTACATACCTCCTTTGCTGATGCTGCAAGGCATTGGGGTCACTGCAGGCGCCGCACGCCGCGTTGAAGTCCGTCGCGTACGGGTAGCTCGGGTCTGCGGAACGGAACCTTTTTAATACAGCCTGTCGTAAGAGGCGACAGAACAGCCAGACAGCCTCTGCTTGGTGGTCGTTCTACTTAAAAGATTAAATATGGTGTCCTATATATTACGCAAGATTGGAACTTCTTAGTTCTTACTAATGGAGAAGTTTACAAACCAATTTTTTATTCGATCGCTTATAAAAATTAAAGTAAAAAGAAACCAAAATATGAAATAATTTTAATAGCTATGCCTTTGAACTTGCGTTTTTCAAAAAGAATGTGTTGTCTCAGAACCTGTTCCATTCGATTCTTAATAGAACATCTTTAAAAGCGTTATATACGATACATACCGATCCTGAAGGTAGTCTGCCCGTGTTTGGGGTCCTCCGGGATGAGGGGCGGAGCGCCCAGCGGCTGGTACAGCTGCGGCACTTGGTGTACAGGGTGCTCCTGTGAACAGGGGACAGACAAATGAGGGACTTACGGCTCACTTTGTGGAATATGGGTACAGATGGCGCTGATGCAGTCTTATATAGGTTTACCGGAATCTGATGAAAAAAATGGGGTAGTTAAAATTAAAGAAATTAATGGACAATTGTTTAGTTTTAAAAGTTTTCCTTGCCATATTAAAAACCCATCTTTCTGCTTGTCAAAAATGCCATGAGATTCTGGTACGCCTATAGTCAAATCACTAATTCACTGGAACAAATTGACATAAACGAATGCCACTTTGTGTAATAATATATAGTAATGGTGACTTCTTGGGCCCTAACAATTAAATTTAAAATTATAACCTATCAATGATTCACATCAGAATACGTTTGTCACGAAACTATTCATTTTTCGTCAAAAACTGATTTCACTATAAATGTTAATTTGGTTCAGTGGATTAAGTGATTCGACTATAAGTACTTATTATTTCTTCTGTGCTATAAGTCAAATCTTAAATTACATGCCCAAGTAGCACACGGGGCTGTATAAGGGCTGTCTAAGGGTTCACATGTGAACTATAAGCGGTAAGTCAGCTGTATATGAGCTGTAGAGCACGCTTTACAGCCCTTATACGACTGATTTGGGCACAAGTTATACAGCCTTAAGTTCACATAGCTGCATAGTAGCAGTATAACAGCATTTAAATAGTAGTAGGTTAACATTACACTCTTATACAGACCTTAGCTGTATATTAGGTTAACATTACACTCTTATACAGACCTTAAACAGCTTTAAGCGTATTTTTCGCCTTTATACAGCTAATACATCACAGGTGAACTCATATAAGAGTGAATTAATGCTTTAAGTTCACTTGTACGCTAAATGTGAACTCTTATTCAGCCCCGCGTGCTACTTGGGTGTTATTGTAAGTAGCATTTTAGGATTTTCTACACAGAATTTGGCACCAATTTAGATCCCAATTCTTTTATCGGAAAAATCGACTAAGACGCATATTCTTACTGAACTTGGCTCTCATTTCACATTAATGTTTTTGATAGGATTACATGTTCCAATACTCACCATCCGACAGGGGTTGACGTAGGGGTACTGCATCGTCGGGTACATCACGTTGGCGGCCAGCGACATCGGTCCTGGGACACAATATAACACAAGTGTGAGCGAGACAGCGCACGTCATGTTCTCTCTCGCACTTACCATCTTTATTGGTGACGTCACAAAGACGTAGATGCGCGTTGTTTGGTTACGTATACTTAATTACTTATCGATGACAATGGGTTTTATGTCTAGTTAAGCCCAATGCATACGTAACGGGTTTTTTCCCGTACGGGACGGGACGTGAAGCTTTAGGAACATCGTTTCATAGAAAATGTAAGTATACGATAGTGCATACGCAGCGGAAACCTGTACGGAACGTGGCCCGTACGGGACGGGAAAATACCCGTTACGTATGCAGTGGGCTTTAGTCCGATAAATGTGGAGAAATGTCAGTTTGAATAAACTCTACTTAATAAGGCAACAGTCATAGCTGTAATAGATTAGGTTGAGTTACAATAAGACATATACTTATATTGTATATTTTGCCCTGAATTAAATTCTTCTTCATATAATACTTATTGCCTTGTCTAATTTTTTTCATATTAAATACGTTTGTGAAATGTATTTATATAATTTGAACCTTATCTCCCTATAGTTAAGGTGTATAACTCACTAATGGCAGCTTCGTGTAGCGGCACTGGCGTCATCTTGTGTTGCTGCAGGTCTAACTCCGGCTGGTACACGGTCGCGGCTGGGGACTGCGGCTGGGGGGAGAGAGAGAGAGAGATAAAGGGAGATAAGATATAAGAAAGAAATGATTTAAGATTTGAGTAAAATATCGTTATGTTAGTTTATTGAATTTAAATAGAAAGAGAAATGTATAGATGTTTTAAATGACATGTTTTTACTATTTTTGAATTTATTAAAATCATTGCAACAATTAAAACTGCATCCAAATTGGCTAAGCCGTTTCTAAGCTCAGTGCTAATGAAAATAGTTTCATATTTTAGAGAGCTTTGGGTAATATCAAATGTTTGATTAATTTCTATCAGTATAATTAATAAAATTAAATAAGACATTAATACCAATTTAATAAATCTTTTTTGTCTATATATTTTCATAAAAAAATACAAAACCAGCCAATAACATGGGTATTTTTTCTGTATTTTGTGTACAGTGGCAAAAGGCATTTTTTACATTCAAAGAAAGTACATTAAACCTATAATTAAATATAACATTATAAAGGTCATACCTCATCATTCCTGTACTGAACGTATCCCTGCGCATACGGCACTTCCTTCAACGCCGGGTCATAAGACGGCGGTCGTTCGAACCGCTGGTCGTACGTCCTTTGACCGTCCTGTCTCTGGTTGGCGCACTCCGGCTGACGTTGATTGGCCAACGGCTCTGTTGTCTGACGTTGATTGATCGACGCGTTTGACGCTTGGCGGTGATTGGTTGCTTCGATTTGAGCTGGAACAAAATATTATCAATAATAATTTATAAGTAGTACAAGTAAGAACTCATATATTATCTTTTCAACGAATGACATGTAACATTTATCAGTAAATTACAGAATATCGTCATCAATATACATATATCAATCTTTGACAGATTTTGGATGAAATTTGACACAAAATGTCAATGTCAGGATGACAGATAAGAATAAAATACTATTTGACATTTAATGACAGTTAATGTCATGTCAAAAGTTCTCTTGCCAGTCCCCTCGCGTTATCATAGCTTAGCCTCCCCAAGAATATATGAAATATATAAACTGTATGTTTCAGATCTGCCTTACCTTGATGATTATTGTCATATCTATTATTATTTCCATATCTATTGTTATTGTCGTATCTATTATAGTTTTGCCGCGAACGCGACGGCGAGTAATGGTTGTTATTGTCAGGTTTCTGATGGGTCTGATTGTCGTACGACGTTCTCTGATTGTCGTAAGACGCTCTATGATTGGTTGAAGTGTCGTACGTTCCTCTTTGATTGACCGCACTGTCATAATCCACTCTCTGGTTATTTGAACTATCGTAAGGTCTATGATTGTTATTATCAAAAGGCAGCCGCGGGTTGGTCGGATTGTCGTAGACTTGTCTTTGATTGATCTGAGTGTCGTAAGCTGGCCTCTGATTGGCTGGAGTATCGTATATATGTCTCTGGTTTGTCGGATTGTCGTAAGCCAGCCGTTGATTGGTGGGATTGTCGTATGCCGGCGTCGGATTGGTTACATCTTGTTGTTCTAAAGCGGTGTTAGGTTCCGCGCGTTTGGCTGGACTGTTTGGTATGGAGTTTGGTTTCGAGCCTCGTGGCGAAGGAATGGTCTGAAAGAGATGTTACATAACATTTTAAGTTTCACTTGATTGTATGCGATCGTCGTCATTTTACGGGGAAATGATACTACAACATCTATAAAATAGTACAACAAGCCCCAAAAAATAACGCTGCACCTTACGGTATGCAGATGTAATCAAATGCCGATTGTTTACATCGCGTTTTTGGTTCGTATTAATTAACCTACACTTGTGTATTAACTATTAATAGGACATGTGTAGCCGCACAACAGGACAATAAGACAATAGGACAGTTCACCTCGATAGGACACTTGGTGCAGACCTCCTGGTCGGGACAGTCGCAGCAACATTTGACGCCACATTCCTCCGCTGGACAGTCGCATTCTGCAATACAAATAGTTGATACTTTACAGATTACTACTTCATAGAGATATTCGAGCGGGTGACGCGACGCGATTAGTTGTAATGTATAATATAATTTTCAACAAAAAATAATCAACTTCAAAGAAACGGTGAAATCAAAGAAATGAGAATATCATCAACTTAGTCGAAGTTAGTTAAATACGCATTATTAGGGATAACTCAATCTACTTTTCAGATCTCGCTCGTAAATGGGACTACACGACAAGCACCAGCTTTCGAATATGAAAAGAATCGTCGAAATTGGTACTCAGTACAAAGTTATGACTTAACACACGAAAAAAAAATACAGTCGAATTCCCCTCCTTTTTTTGAAGTCGATTAATTAGCCGCGGAAAAGTGTCTTTTATAATTATTATCTATATATATAACACACGAGTAACCGCCCTCGCTTTGCTTCGGTTTTCTTATTTTTTACACCTTGGGTTACATTATTGGAGTTTTATTAAGGATCCCTAATTTAAAAAAATATATAGCCTATGTCACCCGGGGATAGTGTAGCTTTCCGACAGTGAAAGAATTTTTCAAATCGGTTCAGTAGTTTTGGAGCCTATTCAATTCAAACAAACAATCAAATCTTTCCTCTTTATAATATTAGTATAGATAACAGATTGATCACTTTGTATCGCCATTCTGTTGCTATTCCACTTTATCCGCTGTGTGTCGAGATGATTCAGGGTAAGATTGGCCTGGCTCCAACCTATTTGGCCCACTACTGGGCACGGGCCTCTCCTCTTGAGGAGACCAGAGCAGGAGCCTAGAGCATACTACACCACGCTGCTCCAGTGCGGATTGGTGGAGGGGTTAGTGGCCAACCCTAGTGTCGGAAGAAGTCCTCTGAATAAAGGTTTTCGACAAATATAATTATATTCTGTTCTTTGAAGCAGAATAAATACCCTGGACGGTCAAATTAACTCACCATTATCAATGAAAGAGTGCTGTTTCTCCAATCTTCCCCGACGTTTTTCTCCATTCGGGTCCTGGAGAACAAATATTTAAGGAATATTATGAAGAATAATAAAGAGTTATTATTTTCACCCTACAGGAATAAATTACTTGGAATTTTTGAGTTCACTTTATAACTGCAGTGTGGCAAGACAATTTGTAAGTATGTATGTATGTTCCTCTTTCCCGCAAAAACCACTGAACAAATCTTCATAAAATTCAGCACACAGGTAGACCATGATCTGGAGAAAGACATGGGGTACTTATGACCCCGGAAAACGCAGGTAAAGCCGCGGGGAGACACTCACTTGATGTCCATTGACGTACAGCGTCTCGTCTTGTATGACGGGCGGGTTGGCGGGATCGAAGTGGTAGATGCTGCCGTCCGCGTGGGTCAGCGGCCGCCCCGTCTGCCGGGAGAGAGAGGGGGAGATAAAGAGAGATATTAAAAAAGGAGTTAACAAAAAAATCACGACTTGTTATAATTAAAAACCTTGTGTCACGCACGGTGTTTGTGGTCGCACTCACACATCACAAAAAAAATTAAAATGTGTGCAATTCACACGTGGTAGAAGTGAAACCTTCAAAATTTTTGTTTTCAAGATAATGAGACGAATGTAAAATTTCGGGAAGATGATAAATGTAGGTTTCACTAATCTACTTCACTCTGCTCCCCTACCCCTCACTCCCCTACCCTACCCCCGTACAATGCTTCCTATCTCACTTTAGAATTTATGTGTTTGTCTCTTTTTACTGGACAGTTTCGTTTCATAAAATTTCAAGTCACCCCCGTACTAAAGAAGTTTTCACTTCAAAAATGGTTGTCGGTAAAGTCGGTTTACGGACGGTAGTTTAACGTGACAAGGTCATGACCGCTCCACTCAACTACGATCGCTTAGCTACGGCTCGCCGATGCCGTAGGCAAGCTGTAGCTCGCTACGCCGCTCGCTAGGCTACGATACGCCGACCGTAGCCGATAGTGCCTCTCTCTCTCACTTTTGCCGCTGTCTCGCTCACGGCACGCTACATTTTTTTAAAGATGCTCCCGGTGCGGCGCTCATCGTTTTAATAGACGTTATCACGTCAGAAAGAGTTATGATTAGAAAGAGAGGCAACGTCTAGATGAATATACGTAACTGTTGAAGAATAGCGCTGTACGACCTGAATTACACTTTATTGTGTCGGAGCAAGAGTCGCTATTTATATAAATGATTTTGCGGAGTGAGTCTTCCGTACCAATAGGTACTATTATATATTCTATGCCTTTACAGTCCATACCTGCGGATGTATAACCATAGCGCCGGGTGGCACAGCAGACATATCTGTAACCGCCCACACGAGGGGGGCGGCGGGCGCCTCGTGTGCCGCGGGGGCGTCGCCGTCAGGGGGCGCTGTGGGGGTCGAACTGGGCGCCGGGCCGTCGGGGCTGGGGCAGCCTGGGAGATGTAACAACAATGTTGTATTAATAAAATGAATTTAGTATTCAGGTGAACCAGAAACCATAAAAACTTCGGTTTGAGTTGCGTGAATTTTTTATATTTTACAGATGCACGTTTTATACAAGCGTTGTGAGTTACTTTTTTGCTCAATAAGTGTTTTCGATCTTTGAGCATAACATACTATTACTACAGGAAAAGAAACTCATTTGAAATCTTCGAAACTGCTAAATCGTAATCTATAACATTTTTTATATTGAGGGTAGTTTTAAATCTTTCCTATTGGGGGTACTTGTGAAATACAACAAAACCTCTCTTATCGAGGGTAGTTGTGAAATACAACAAAACCTCTCCTGACGAGGGTAGTTGTATTTTAAACCTTTCCTATTGGGGGTACTAGTAAAATACAACAAAACTTCAGGGTAGTTGTAAAACTCTCACCAGTCGGCGAAGGCGTGACCGAGTCAGTGCTCCGCAGGCTGAGGGTCTTGTAGCCCGAGCTGGAGGGGGACAGGCGCCAACTGCTGGAGGCCAGGTCTCCTGTGGGGGACAGAAGAATGGCATCATCATCACGAGACATAAGGCCAGATCCTCACTATAATGCCGTTCACAGTTCGGTCTCGGTTTGATAAATATTATGCAGTATAAAATATATGTGTGCATTCATACTATCCGTGACAGTCAAGTTTCGCTCCAATTGTATAATTTGTACGTGATACGACTTTATCAGACCGAGATCGGATCGAGAACGGACTGTGAACGGCATTATAGTGAGGATCTGGCCTAACTGTTCTAGGGCTCGGGTCTCCTGACACAATGTGGTACAGGCCATAATTATAGATAACTCTGAGTTGTGCAGGTTACCTCATGGTTTTCTTATTTTGAAGGAATTACCTCAATGCCTCATCGATTCCATCATCTATATTTAGATAAGTATGAGACCAATTTGGCAGTTTTTAATAATAGAGTTAAAAATAGAGCCCTGTGCTCGATAGGACGGATGTACAGACGGACAGACAGACAGCGAAATCTTATTAGTAGGGTAAGTCGGGATAAAATATGACAGATAAGACAAATACTACTGCAAATGTCATATAACAATTATGACGTATTGTGCCCCACCTTACTCTATTACAAATAAGAGTGTAGCCTGTCTGATTTTGAAGAGTATGTGGCGACGACGCGCACACGTCACACGGTGACGTCACGCCAACCTGAATCACGCTATCGAAGTTTCTACGATCGCCGGCATATATACAAATGCTCCGACAAGATCAGTCGGGGCTCGGCCGCCTCTCAGGCAACATACCTCGCCTGGCGGGCCCTTTGCTAAAAGTATATTAAAATTTGAAATGTCTTTTCACATTTAACGGACATAGTATATAAAGAGGTGACGTGACTACATATATAGTGTCTCACCCTGTCGACTGAGCAGGCGAGTCTGCGGCGGCTCCGCGCCGTACCCGTCCAGGCTGTGGCTCTTGGACACCGCGCGCGCGCCGCCCGCCGCCGCCGCCCCCGTCGCCCCCGTCGCCCCGCGGGACTCCAGGGATTGTACCTGCGCGTGCGTGGGTGGGAGGGGTTCTCAATTGTAAATTAAAAAATACTTGAGAGGTGTCAAGGGACACCCGGATGGAACGAAGTTCCTTGCAGTCAGTACTAGGATGGCAAAAACATGCAGCAAGTGTGCCAAAACAAATCTAAGGTATTAAATTTCGTGAGAAATTTATCCTAGAGAAATGCTATCCTAGTACTGTGGCTTGATTTCTATGTTAAAAAAACTACGACGGCAAAAAGTGTCGTTACCTAGCACCCTTTCGCAACGCGCGATAAGGAACTTCGTTCCAATAAGTAATATATTACGGAATGTTAGTTACAGACTTTAGAAATGTTACCTTGATCAGTTTGTTCCTGCCCGGCTCGGGGGTCAACAGCTTGATAGGTCCAGTGGTCAGCCACGGCCACTCCGTGTCCTGGCTTCCGTTATCCTGACAACAGAAATAATAATAATAACGCTTCACAGTCACAGCCCCACACTAGGGTTCCCTGTGTCGTGGGTGCCATGAACAACACACTAGACAAGGACATTCACACCCAGACCGAGAACAGAAATTCAAACTCATCATTCAAAGTTCCCGTCCCGTGCGTGCCTCCGTGGCGTATGCGCTATCGTTTACATTATTTATGAAACGATGTATCCAAAACTTCACGTCCCGTCCCCGTCCCGTATGCATCGACCTATAAGTTTAAATTTCAATAGTTTTTCTGTGAGTCGAGCCTAGGTGGAGTTGACGTCAAGGAGTTTTAATGAACAATTTTATTTATAGTATACTCCAAGGTAATAAAATTGTAATGAAATATTTAGGGAGGAAGAAATTTTTATGCGACGAAAAGAAATATACCTTAACAGTATGCCGATAAGGTGGAAATTTCATTGAAGCTGCTCGCAGCTACAAAAACATAGTTGCCGATGTGCTGATGCATTTCGACTCGTCACATAATTAATTCCTTTCGATAAATAAGACCCTACCACGATTTGATTCGGTCGGGTACCAGAGCACCATAACCCAACCTGTATACAACACGAACTTTATATATACAGGAGGTAACGGACGGATAAGCCAGAATGACTTTGAACAAGATTCGTAGACACTCGTACGATGTTGATGTTGGTGAGTAACTTCAATCAATAATTGAGTTGTTTCCTAAAATTTTTTTTTGTTATAAATGGAAAGTTCATATATAAGTTTTATAACAAAGTTATTTTAGTTTTTTTATATTCGCTATAATTTAAAAGTTACATCAAATCAAAAATACGTTTTTGAATCCAGTACCGAAAACACGCCGACAGTTCCCGAATAGACCCGAGCGCGCGTGTGACGTCACTTTGTTAATTGCTATTCATTGCAGCATACAGCTGATACTGTGATTTGACTTTAAACTGATAAAATCTTGATATTATCGTCAATATATTGATAAACATATTAAAAATGCTAAACCTTAAAAGTTATCGTGCTTGTTTTGTACCATTACGTGTGAATACTACAAAAAAGATAATGTTAAATGTGTACATTTATTCGGAACCTGTACATTTAATCCTACTTTCCTACTTAATGTTATAAATCTGAAATTTTGGATGTTTGTGACTCCATCACGCAAAAACGGCTGAACGGATATAGATGAAAGGCACACAGATAGTTTTTGACCTAACTTACCAGATAGGATACTTTTTATCCCGGAAATAGACCTTTTCCCGAGGAATAAGAGGTTAAATTTTAGTTTTCGTTCATAGATTCATTTTTAGGGTTCCGAAGTAAAATCAGAATTCTTATAGTTTCGTCATGTCATGTCCGTCCGTCCGTCCGTCTGTCCGTCTGTCCGTCTGTCCGTCTGTCCGTCTGTCCGTCTGTCCGTCTGTCCATCTGTCCGTCCGTCCGTCTGTCCAAAACAAAGCGCCGAAACCCTTAGTGCTAGAAAGCTGTAATTTGGCATGGATATATACATATATTTATTAAAAAAATTGAAAAGCTCTTCCAAAAATATTATGGGAAGACCATTTTTGGAATTTTGGGTCCGTTTGCGAAATATTTGCTTTAAAGTGCTAATTCTGGTTGGAGTCAAGTGTCCAGGGGGGACAGTTGGCTAAACGGTTGGAGTTGGACAAGTGAAAAAAATCTCAAAAATAGTTTATAATATGATGAATTTACAAGGAAAACTATCACGGCTATGTTAACATGAGTAGTTAATGAATAATAGTCGATAAACTTACTACTTCGGAACTCTACATTGCGCGTGGCCTGACACGCACTTGCCCGTTTCTTTTATGAAACAACTGATGGTTTTATTTTATTAGGTTAGGAATTTTGCCACGTTGATCCTACTTCAATTCAATGAGGATTTGATGATGGGTTCTGGGGCTACAAAGTGGAACTCCTCAATGGTAGAGTAAAACGGAGCCGTGTTTAAAGATAACTACTACTACTATTACTATCATTAACATTGTAAAATCAGTAGTCCGAACATCATTAAATAAATAAACGCTTCACACTCCTATGAGTGTGAAGCCCCTTACTAGGATACCCTGAGTCGTGGGTGCCATAGACAATACAAGGACACACACCCAGACCAAGAACAGAAATTCAAACTAATCATTCAAACCACCTCGCATCGTATCGAACCCAGGACCCTTGACTCAGCGATGTGGCGTGGTATCCATTCGCCACACGGGTCATTGACCAAGTTGGTGTATTTCGGAGACAAAAAAAATTATATATTGTACCAGTTTTATGTATAAAGCGCGTACAAACCCATAACGCCGCAGTAGGTTTCCCTGTCGCGGGTGATATGGACAACACGTCACTATAACACCCAAGACCCGAGTACAAATATTTATTAGATATGGCCGGGAATTGAACCTGGGACCCTCGCTTCGCAGGTTGGATCGAATCGCTATCAACTAGGCTATAGGGTCATCGTATGTATGTACCTACTACTAGCATAGAATTTCTGCAGCATTGCATTGTGCATTTTTTTTATTAATCACATTCTTCATTTCTCTAAGGATCCATATCTGAAATTTACGCAGACGAAGTCGCGGATAGAAGCTAGTTGTATGATAAATGAAATATAATTTATCATACACCCCTGATTTCATACCCCTAACACCCTGCCCTGATTCCTCCCAGACACGATTTACTAGTAAACAGTGTAACCTTTTCTTTTGGTGTAAGTATAATATAATCAATGGAGAGTTTTATTATATTTAATGAAGAATAAATCATTTAACGTTTAAATTTACAATAAAATTACGTGGAATATCTTTTTGCACTAAATTTCGGATATTTTTAGTTAATTTACGTGTAGGAGCCGTTGAGACCGTACTATCGTGAAATTTCTTTAACAAAGTGACGTCACAAATATGGCGGTCAAATTTGGCGCGTTCGTAGCCACGTGATTTTTTTTCAACTTTTATTTCGTTATTATTAATATTAAAAATAGTTTTTAAGCGTTTTTAACAATGCCAATCAATATAATTTGTGTTTAAGATTTAAAATACATTAAAAAAAAAATATTTTTTTTTTAAATGAACAACTCAATTGGGTGTAGATTGCACATAGACATAATACTACTAGACTAGACAAGCGGGCCTTCTTTGCGTCACGCTATTAGAAAGAGAAAGAGACCAAGGAGACTCGCGTAACTCGTAAGTAAGACAAGGATAAGTTTACCTCCTGCCTTTCTTCGCAGCGTGACGGTTTCACTTACATATGCTCAGATACCTTGCCTAGTCTAAGTAGTATTATGTCTATGAGATTGCAGACCACTTCGCTATAATTACTAATACCTTCTTTCTACTTTTATAACATTTTTATTATATCTGTATTCATTCACTAAGCACTCGTACACCACTACTTTGTTTCTTTATTAAATTGTCCTCTTCCCTAAGGTTGCCTGGAAGAAATAGCTTCTTTAGCGATAAGGCCGCCTGTTGTACCTACCATTTTGTCTATTAGTTTAAGATATTACTATATTGGTGTACAATAAAGAGTTTTGTTGTTGTTGTAGATATTCATCCATTTTTTCTTGTTTTAATGGAAATAGCTGGCAACAAGCTGACGATCCACCCGATGGTAAGTGGCTATCGTCGCCCATGGACATCAGCGACACCAAAGGTATCACGTTGCCCGCCAATCGCAAGTACCAGGCAACCATAACCTCACGGAACACAACAGTACAGTATCAAGTTATCAACACTAACGGCGCTAAAGCCTGTGATGGTGGTAAGTGGCTATTGTCGCCCAAGGACATCAGCGACACCAAAGGTATCACTGATACGTTGCCAGGTTGCCGGCCAACCGCAAGTACCAGGCAACCATAACCTCACGGAACACAACAGTACAGTATCAACACTAACGGCGCTAAATATACGCCTGCGTACTAGTTGGTAGGCGCGCTCGCGTTGCTCGAGCGAGCGCGCGCCGCCCGCCGCCGCCGCCGCCGGCTCCTCGGGCGCGCCGGACCGCTTCAGGATCGATCTGGGGGAGAGAGATGGCTGTGTACTGTCTTTCTCTGTCTGACACTTAGTGCCTGCATCGACAGGAGGTAGGTAGGTAGATGTCGGAGAGCTGATGAAGAATTTAGGGAATGTATTTTAGGCAGGTTGAAATCTTAAAAAATACATAAAAAAAATCATGTGTGGCAATTCATAATTTTTATTATTATTATCACACAGCTTCCAGATTCGTAGATTGTTACAAAAATGTCAGATAGATATCTAAGAGATACTTTTTTAATGTTACAAACTGTAGTAGCGAAATAAGCGCAATCGCTCTTCCTGATTCAAGGGTCTAGTCTAGACTCTAGAATATCATGCTGATAATTTTTTTTTTATTATTTTAACATACCTAAAATATGTAAGGATCCCTAAAATAAAATATATATTATGTTATTATCTTTATCGTTTTTCATAACAGTGAAAGAAACAAAACTTTTTTTAAGCCTTCTATAACTTTGTTTGTTTTTATGAATAAGGGGGTAAGTGTATGCTGATGCTAAGCAGTAATAGCCGAGCGGTTAGAACGTTGGTCTCCCGAACGCAGGGTTCCAAATCCTGGCACGCACCTCTAATTTTCAAATATTATGTGCGTATTACAAGTTAATTATCACTTGCTTCGGTGAAGGAAAACATCGTGACGAAACCTGCACACCGGAGAGTTCTCCATAAAGTTCTCAAAGGTGTGTGAAGTCTATGTGAAATCCGCACTTGGCCAGCGTGGTAGACTATGGCCTGTACTCCTCATATTGTGAGAGGAGACCTCGAGCCCAGCAGTGGGACAATTATGGGTTGTTGCTTTGCTTGTATGCTGAAGCAAGTGGGGCAGCACAGCGTAGCACAGACATAGCAGAGCATAAGCTTGACCGGTAGCACAATATTGTTGTATACAAAATTAAAAGAATTTAAAGACAAATAATCATTGATGCCAAACTGATTTCTGCTTACTTTTACTAATTAAAATTAATATTACCGCCAAAAACAGTTCTTAGCTTGCATCCCAAACAAGGATAGTACATATTATTATTTAATGTATGTTAGCAACAGATTTTGTAGCAGTATGTTGCAACTGTGAAGAAATAAATGCATTTTCTTTCTTTCTTTCATTCTTTCTAGTTCAAGTGGCGCAGGCTAAGTCACGAATGACAGCTGCATCATATAGAGCACAGCGTTGCAATATTTTTTCCCGCAAACTACCCTTAAGTTCAAATGTATATGCGTCATGCAGAAATCTGTGATGGCATTAGCCCCACACTAGGATTCGTGTGTCGTGAGTGCTATGGACACACACCTAGACCGAGAACAGAAATTCAAACTCATCATTCAAATTGCCGCCTCGCTGGGAATCGAACCCAGGACCCTTGGCAGTCCGGCATGGTGACCAATACGCCATACAGGTCGTCAAAGAGACACAGGGTAGACATGTTTGTATTTACAACCCTTTGCATACTTGTTGATACATAACAAAATACTTCTTACTCTACATTACATACATTAAAAATCCGTCTGTCTCAATTTACGCTTACCCTTACAGCTATATACGCCTCAGGTATTCGGTAACAATAAAACAATAATATTTACACTAATTAACCACGCAACGCACACACGACCGTCCGGGCCGAGCGCTGAGCGCTGACTGGCGAGAGCCAGGGTGGCGCCACTGTAGTGACTTGCGCACTATGGGCGGCTTTGTATACGAGTTTTATTTTGGTAAACAATCTTGGTACTAGTTATTACTGAAATATAAATGTATATAATATAATGCTACTGATATTATAAATGCGAAAGAATGTGAGGATGTATGAATTTTTTGCATTTAATCATAACTTTGTCTTCAATTCTTTTCATTTTGTACGTACCTTATTTTTACATTACAAATAATCTTAAATTAAAATTAAAAAAAAACCCCGACAGTTTGATTTACACTAAACATAGCTAAAAAAACTCTAATAAAGTCACCTTTCATACAAAAAACTAGATTATAATCGGTTCATCCGTTTGGGAGCTACGATGCCACAGACAAACATACAGATACAGAGACACGTCAAACTTATTAAAAGGGGCCGTTCAAGTATTACGTAAGCACTATGGGGGGGGGGGGTCTTTGTTTTGCTTATTTTGGATGACATGGGGGGTAGAGGAGTCTAGATGATGATTAATAAAAATTGTTTAGAATAGATTTGATTACGGCATCGGTAGTTATTATAACATTATAATTATAATATAAAAAAATACATTTATAATTGAAAAATGTTTACGTTACCATGGGGGGAGGGGATAAGAGCTTTGCTTACTTTTGTTGACAAGGGGGATGGGGGGGTAAATAATTGTAATAAATCTGCTTACGTAATATTTGAACGGCCCAAAGGGTTTTTTTTCGTCAGGGTTAAAAAAGCTCCTATTAGCCCCTATCAGCCACAGATAATGAAGATAACTCACTTGGCAGAAGTATCCTCTGATTTAGGCGGCGGCGACCTCGGGAAGCTAGCGGTACACCATTGACGGAAACTGGTGCATGGTATGCGACCGCCGCTTGTACCTGTCGATTAGAATTTATATATAACGAGTAACCGCACTCGCTTTGCTTCGGTTTTCTTATTTTTTTGCACCTTGGGTTACATCATTGGAGTTTTATTAAGGATCCCTAAGTTTTTTGAAAATATAATATAGCCTATGTCACCCGGGGATAGTGTAGTTTCCCGACAGTGAAAGAATTTTTAAAATCGGTTCAGTAGTCCTATTCAATGCAAACAAACAATCAAATCTTTCGTCTTATTAATATTAGTATAGATTACACACTCATAGTACCCCGCAGTAGGTGCTGTGTCACAGGTGGCATGGACGACACATATAACACATCACAATCACACCCTGCACCCGAGTACAAATATTTATCTGTCACATAAATATCTGCCCCGGCCGGGAATCGAACCCCTCGCTTCGCAGACAGGGTCGCTACCAACTAGGCTACAGGGTCGTTTTAATTAAAATAACATAATTATAATATACACTCAAAGTCCCACACTAGGATTTCCTGTCGTGAGTGCCATGGACAACACACGCTTAAACACTTTTTTGTAAATAACAGGATGTCGGAAAAAAATAAAACAGCCTTTAAACAGTAATTTCTTCTTGAAAAAAAAAATACTGGATAGGGTTATACAGCAAGTAGTGGATCAATCTTAGGTCCGCACGATTGTATAATATAATCCTCCTTTCCCCTATCTTTTATTTCAGAGTCCAGAATCTCACCGCATTTTGACTAACCTTTTACGATCAACTATATTATTCTCTAACAACACCGAACCAACGCGAGCGAGTTCAGATCCAGCCATGTTTAATTTAAACGCTATAAACATTCTCAGGTTGAATTCGAACCGCACCACTTGGGACAAGGGATCAAACTGTCCACCACTCACCGTTCTTGGAGACGATGACAGTGGTCTTGTGCGTCGCGTCCAGTCTGTGCGACAGCTGGAACAGCGCCGCGCACCGGTGCACTAACATGCGGCCGTATGACGTCATCACTGGGAATCTCACCACACAGCGTCTGCAACGTAATACGTCATCATAGTTTTCATTTCAATAATATAGTTTGTATTAGTATAAAAATAAAATAGACCCCTAAGGGGATAAAATAAGGAACTGCAGTTAATTTATCCACCCATCCATCCATTAGCCTTTGGAGTTCAACTGCTGGACATAAGCCTTCATAGCATATGCTACTCTGACCCACTGTCTTCTTCAGGTCGTCAGTCCACCTGGTCGGGGGTCTTCGTAACTCCTTTTTCCAAGACGCCATACATACGAGTACACTTCATACAAGTCCTCAAATCTCAAGCCGGCTCTCTCTCTCTCTTTTCTCTTCTCTTTCATTCTGTCATATATGTTCAAGCCGGCTCTCTCTCTCTCTTTTCTCTTCTCTTTCATTCTGTCATATATGTTCATCCTTTCTCTGTCTCTATCCCTCTCACACCCACTACCTACATCTATCTTGCTGTAAAAAGGGTGGCTGTGGTTTGGTTGTTGGTCCGTAATAAGAAATCCCGAGTTATGGTAATTGGTAGTTATTTATTTAACTGAACTGGTTTACACAACGTGAGAAACACTTATTTATTACAATACGATATTATTGCTATGGAGCCTTAATGGTTTTGGTGTGAGCACACCAATGGTTAGCGATGTACTGACTACTCATACGATTGAACATTACTTATATTATTAATTAGTGCAAAAATGGTTAAACGCAAAAGTGCTGAGCTGTTCGATCGCTTCGCGTTCGAACATACTCCCGCGCCTGAGATGAGAATGAATCTATACAATTTTAACTCCAATATTATGCAATAAAATGGTAACAATAAACCTATATCTTATTTAAAGCAACTACAAGGCAAGCCGTTATTACAAAGATACATAACCGCATCTTATAATTAAATATTTATGTTTATAAAATAAAAACAAAATGGTAAAAGAAATAATAAATGGTAATAGGTAAAAATTATTAAAATTATTATTTTAAGAAAATAGTAGTTATTATGCTATACTAAAGAGGCTTCAACCGTAACTCGTTTACGCGGAATAGGTGGCGATTGTTTACCCGCACTGATACCACGCACACTAGGCCACCGTTTGGCAAAGTTTTGTAAACGAACTCGAACACTATCATTGCGCTCACTCGATTGCACACTAGCCACTTCACTATGCACTGAGGTTGGTAACACTGGCTGAGGCTCCACTTGATGGCCGTGAGGGCCGTGACGGCCAGGACCCTCCCCACGGCGACGAGATGGAGCAACCGGCTGGGGCCGACGGCTGCATCGACCACTTCTCCACCACAATCCTACTGCCGCGATTATCGCTATGGTCATCAATATGTATGTGGTAGTGTAGTGATGAATATCATGCATCGATATATCATTTACTTCTGCTTTACTCGCTTTCAATCCTTCTATTTGGTCTCCAAGAATCGTTAAAGATGTGTTTAACTGTTGGTTGTCTTGTAAAGGTTCTACATCCGGGATTTTTAAATTTACTATGTTATTAATCTGATCGAGTTCTGGTATCAAAATCGTTGGTGAATAATTTAAGTGATTGGATTGCAGTTGTAAGGAATGTAAGGTAAAGTCCTTCCCTTTAAGTATACAATTCTGGTCGAGGCTGATGATAACTGCGCGACTCAGCTGTTTAAGCGATATTTTATCATTACAAATTATTTTGATAGGGTAATTATCACAACAAAAGTACAAGTATTGTGAAGGCGACTGTAATTCAATCCATCTGTTGACGCATGGTGATTTCTCAAGTTTACATGTTGTATGGTTTTTCTCATTTTTGCTGCAAAAACACTCATCCCGTTTTAAGCTCATGATAGGTTTGAAAAGCTGGCACAGATAAGCTTCTTTATGGTATAAACAGGCGTTCAATTCGATAATTGTTGCAAGAAAATATGTATTTTGTTTTAAATTCACAGCGACATATTCGGATACGGGTACTATAGTGATCATGCTATTATTGATTTGCCGGGGTATTGGTAAAATCTTATATAACTGGTAGTTTTCTCTACTAACCAGAGGAAATGTTATTTCAAATATAATAAATTTATCCGTCACTCTAGCTTTCATTCTTAACAATTGGTAGATACATTGAAAATCTGAATCTACGTTTGTAATAGGTAGAGTAACATCCCTCGGCATCTGGCCGTTGATGATTCGTAACTCACTCTTCATCTGCTCTGGCTTCAATAAATGAACGCTAACTTGACCATGGTAAATATCAGTAATTGTATCTAGGAATGCATCTTGTAGCCTACGCAAACTTTGTAGTAGGCCGCTTGCAGCCATCGCCGATAATGTAAAATCTTGTACAGAAGACATGTTTTGAATTTCTTGTTGTATTATATTGGTATTAGATTCTAACTCGTTTAATTTTTTGTTAATAAATTTGTGTTGTTTATCGACTGTCTCCTTCATCTTTTTCATGAAAGAAAATTCCGCTTCTACTACTGACGTCTGGTTTTTCCATAACTCGGATAAATGTTTTTCATTGTTTCTAGTCATCTCAATATCTTTGGTATATTTTTCCGCGAAAGAGGAGTCCAATACGCCGAAGAGTTGGTTCGCAAGATATCCGATGCCATTAATGAGACCTCTGCGCCGGCGGCTGGCGCGAATGTTAAAATGCTGAGTTAATAAAAGTTCATTGTAGTATTCCAGTTCTTCGAATTCATTGTTTAATTGTAAATTTATCATACGACAATGGGAGTTGTTTTGAATGGTATTGCACAGTTTATTCAAATAAGTCGAAATTTTACTATAGGAATCAATAGCGTCCCAATATGGTTCCATGTCATAATAAAGAATTAGGCTCCACTTGTCTCTGATCAGCTGAACGTTGGTCATGGGGTCAAAGTACAAGGTCTGATTTGATGATAGCTCTTTTATATTGAAAACAGCGTTGGCTGGTAACAACAGAGTCATGAAATATAACATAGCGGTAGCTACGGTTACAAATGACAATCTCTTTGGTTTCCTTCTTTTTCTCGTGCCTTCGTCTACTTCTGGTTCCTCTTCTTTCTCTGGTAAGGTTTGGTCTGGTGATTGTATGGTATGGTCGATTAGTTGAGGGTTATTATTAATTGGTAGAACTGACAGTTTCACTACAGGCCTCTTCATGGTACCATTTTTGGTTTTTAGGGTGACAACTCGAATCAATCCGTCGTCTCCGGGATGAATGTCTATAACTCGTCCCATAGCCCACCTTCCAGGTGGCACGATTTCGTCATGAATTACTACTAGATCTCCCACCTTTATGTTATCTTTAACTCCCTTCCATTTATTTCTTGCTGATAGCATTGTCAAGTATTCTACTTTCCATCTTTTCCACAAATCTTGAAATAATTTAGATGTTAAATGCCACCTGGTTCTGGCGTCGTGTTCGGTCTCTATTATGGTTAATCCAGGCCTTATCGTTAAGAAATGACCTGGTGTTAAGAAATCAAGATCATCGGCATCTTCCGTTAGTGCACAAAGTGGGCGCGAGTTCTGGCAGGCTTCTATTCTTGACAGCAGTGTAGAATACTCTTCATAAGTGAGTTTTTGGTGACCAACGACTCTCTTGAGATGGTGTTTGAGAGATCTTATTGATCTCTCCCATATCCCACCGGCACTGGGCCATGATGGCGCCAAAAAGTGAAATTCGATACCCATTTCACTGATCTCTGATAGAAATTCGCTACTGCTATATAGTTGTTGTAAATACTCAAGCTCCTCCTGTAACATCTTATTGGCTCCTATAAAATTGGTCCCATTATCACTATATAAGTGACGAGGCGCCCCTCTTCTGGCTGCCATTCTTTGAAGAGCCGCTAAAAAGGCTGAGCTGGTCAGATCCGACACAAGTTCTATATGAACTGCCTTCGTTACCATACATATAAAAAGAGCAATGTAACCCTTACTGGTTTTTATCCCACGTCCTTTATTGGCCTTAACTTCGATGAATCCTGTATAGTCAACGCCACAATGGTAGAAAGGGCATTCAGGGTTCACCCTGGCCTCTGGTAAGTCACCCATAAGCTGACTCTGCAATACCGGTTCTTGTTTCCGGCATGTAACACATTGTTTAATATATTTTTTGGTTGCCATATATCCTCCAATGATCCAGTAATTTTTTCTTAAATGGGATAATGTAAGCCTAGCACCCCCATGGAAAGTTAATTCATGAGCTTGTTTAATTAATAAAATGGTAAAACGATGGTTGTGCGGGAGAATAATAGGATGCTTCATCTCAGGATTTATCTGAGCGTTTCGAAGCCTCCCTCCTACGCGTAAGATTCCGTCCATATCTAAAATAGGATTCAAACTTAAAATTTTACTTTTAGTGTGTACTTTATTATGTTTATTTAAATAATCTAAGTCTTGACCTAATGTCGATTGTTGTGTATATTTGATGAGTTGCATTTTAGCGCGCCGCAACTCCGGTAATGTGAGATAGGGTTGATGAACTGATTTCCGATAGGTAGGTAATCGTAATATCCACGCGAATATGCGAATGATTTTATTTATAGAACTGAATTTATTTAATAAGTTATTAAGTATGTTAGAAATTACCTCGCTACTTTTATCAATTATTACTACATTAGATTGTTTTAAAAATGAGGTTTTTACTTCTAAGTCGGTTTTATACACGGTTTTATTGGTATTTTGGATATTAAATGAATTCAGCCACGACGGACCTTGCCACCACAGCTCATGCTTTTTAAGCTGTGCAAGCGTTAAACCGCGACTAGCGCAGTCAGCCGGGTTTTCTTTAGTTTTTACGTATCGCCAACTGGTTGATGGTATTATATCTGTAATACATTTTACTCGGTTAGCTACAAATGGCTTCCAGCGTGCTGGCTCGCCTTGTAACCATCCTAGCACAGCTGTAGAATCAATCCAGCCGTACACTTCGATATGGTACCCTGGTAGGCACTGTAAGACCTTTTTCATTAGTGATGAAAGTAAAACGGCACCTAATAACTCTAAACGTGGTGTTGACATGGTTTCACTCATCGCAGCGAGTTTACCCTTCGCAGCGACTAACGTGATGGTATTGTGGTCACCTTCGCTCACCCTACAGTAAATGACACACGCGTAGGCCTTATCCGACGCGTCGCAGAACCCATGCAACTGAACAGCCTGATTATCTTTCTTTAATTCTAGCCATCTTTTTATCTCAATAGTATTTATATCACTCAGATCATCTCTCAAATTATCCCATTTGGTCTTAATAGTTGTTGGTAATGGTTCATCCCAATCAATCTTTGACACATATACATCTCTAAATAACAATTTCATGGTAGTAGTTAGTGGCGTCAGCCATCCTAACGGGTCGAATAGCTTTGAGATATCCGACAGGAGCGATCGTTTGGTAGCAAGATCTGATTTTGACTCTAGTGGTAATTTCGAAAACTTAAAATGGTCGTTTTGAGGGTTCCATCCTAATCCTAATGTTTTAGCAGTATCTGGTTGTTTAAATTCATATACCTGTTCATTGCACCCCTTCATCCCTTCATCTAATAACAATTTAGATTCATTTGATTGCCATTTACGTAAATTAAATCTCCCTGTTTTTAATAATTTAATTAAATCTGACTTGAGTAGTAACGCGTTTTCTATCGAGTGACCACCACCGCAAAAATCATCCATGTAAAAACTACTTTCTAATATTTTGGTAGCTTCGGGATAATTTTGTTGTTCATCCCTCGCTAACTGCTTGAGACACATCATAGCAAGAAATGGTGCTGGTTTGGTTCCGTACGTCACGGTCACTAACTGAAAACTTTGAATTGGTTGTGTAGGAGACTCTCGCCACAGAATCTTTTGGTAAACTTGGTCTTCCTGGTGTACTAGTATCTGCCTATACATCTTTTCAATATCAGCAGTATAAACATACCGATATTGTCTCCATTTCAACATTAACTCTTGTAGGTCTTGTTGTAAATTAGGGCCGGTATACATTGTATCGTTAAGTGTGATACCGGTAGAAGACTTAGCCGAAGCGTTAAAAACTACCCTAAATTTATTAGCTGGAGACCCTTCCTTGGTGACAGCATGATGAGGCAGATAGCACTCTGGTGTAGTGTTAGTAGACGGAATCATGTGGTTAAGATCGCGATATTCATTCATAAATTGTTGGTATTCCCCTTTTAAAACACTATTCTTCTCTAATTTCCTCTCTAAACTACGAAACTGCGCCATAGCTAGCTGCTTCGTACCTCCTAATTGATTTTTGATTTCTGGTTTAAATGGTAACCTAACCTCATACCTACCGTCCTCAAGTCTCTTTGTGGTTGATAAAAAATACTCTAAGCAATCATGGTCATCGCTCGACATTTCAATGGGCTGGTTAATTTCTTCATTCTCCCAAAACCTACGTAAATCATCAACGTTATGAAGAACGACGTTACAACTATAATGTGGCTTCATTGAACCACAGAGCAGCCACCCAAACTGGGTTTGCTGGGCTATGGGCTGGTCATCATCATCTCCACGTATAATACCACCTAGCATAATTTTACTATATAAATCGGCTCCAAGCAATAAATCTATCGGACGGCTTTCGTTAAATTTAGGATCCGCTAGGTTAATATTCTGAACATGCGACCATAATGGTTTAGAAAACGTTTTATTTGGTAAGCTCTTAATTAAACTATTCATAATAAAAACTGTAGTGTTTACCGAGAAATCATTATACATTGACCGTATCTCAACATTCATTGTCCCTTTACAGTGATTCTCTTTTTCACCTACCCCAAATATCTTACCCTTACATTGGTTTCTCTTTAATCCTAACGTCTGCGCCGTTTTTTCATTAATCAAAGAAATTTGAGAGCCCTGGTCAATTAAAGCCCTCATGGTATATTGAGAACCGTCTACCCCCGTGACATAAACCATGGCAGTAGCTAATAAAATTTCAGATATACTATCCCGTGACACATGGCTAGATGTAGGCACGTGTTCGGTAGGAGGTATATTTTGTGCAGGCTTTATTGGTTTCGACGACATAGCAACAGTTTTAGATTTCACTAATGCCTCGTGCATTAAAGTATTATGCGCACCTAAACATTTACGACACCGTTTACTTGAAAAACATGGTTTGTTGTTATGATTAGTAAGGCAGTTGCGACATAAATTATATTGGTTCACGGTATTTAATTTTAATTCATTGGACATTTGCAAAAATCTGCTGCATTGCCATAACCCGTGGTCAGCGTTACACAATATGCAAGTGATTGACCGCGACACGTGGAACGTACTCATGTTCGGTTTCATATTATTGGAGTTATAGCGTGTTAACGGATGATAATTATTATTTGAATTGAATGATTTTTTATGTTTAGATGGTAAGTTATGAGTGTCATAACGCGGTGAATTGTGTTGAAAGTTTAATTTTGGTTGGTTAACATGTTCCTGTTTACGACGAGAAGCTTCTAATGCAGTAAATTTACATTCTAAAAATGATAAGAATTCCTGCAGGACCGGTAGCTCCCTAGGGTCCTTTACCGATTCTACGTACTCTGCAAACGATTCGCTATCTAACTTTTGGCCTAAAAGATGCACTAGAAGTGGGTCCCACGTTTTAATGTCTACCCCAAGGTTTTGAATAGCATGTAAACTTTCTTTGGTGACGTCATGCAATTTTTTAATCATGGTTGATGATTGGTGTTGTATGTTTGGAAGCCCTAACATGGTGTTTATATGTGAAGTGAAGATTAATTTTTTATTCCCATATCGATGGTTCAGTATATCCCAACATACTTCGTAGTTATCGGAGCTAATCTGAAGATGGTGAATTAGACGCTCGGCATCCCCCGTTATTTTACTTTTTAAAAATTGCATTTTCTGCGCGTTAGATAAGGACGGATTCTTATGGATGGTTTCAACAAACAGGTCCTTAAAAGAAACCCAATGGTGATAGTTGCCGCTGAATGCCGGGATATCCATTTGTGGCGTGGACTTTTCTCGATGAGACACAGACCACATCTTGGTATTAATAGTTTTCTTTAAATCCATATAAATCTTTTCATATTGAGTGAATAATTTCTGGTACCACCTGTCTTCTCCGTCACTCTCATCCTCTATCAGCCAATGTAGACTGTCAACGGTACTCCAACGAGCTTGAAGAGACTTAAGAGTGTCTTCAAATTCCCACTTGTTCTCCAGATGGTCGACTTCTATGGTGTTAACCGTACGCATAAATGCCTTGAAATTGATGGTTTGTTTTCTAAGTAATTCGTCTAGCCTGCTGTTACCACCAGACGAAGTATTACACTGCTGCTGGGCAGCCTCCGCGCTAGTTGAGGTACCTGGCTGACTGGTTTCCGGCACACTAGCGACGTTGCTACGTTCCTGAGGCATCGGCTGTTCTGGTTTACTTAATTCTTGCTTCTCACGTAACTGGTTCATGGTTTCAGTAATCAAGTTTTCTACGGTCAAATAAAGGTTCTCCGCGGTTTCAAAACAATTACTGGTAAAATACACATGGTCAAGATTAGCATAATCAAGAAGCTCTCTATGGTTACGTTGGAACTCTACCCAATACTCTTCTAAGGTTTTTAATTTCCTTTCACAATAATCAATGGTCTTACGATCAGCCCCATCTTTCTTAAAGTTGGTTAAAAGATTAGAGAAAAATTTAGTAATCTCAACTTGGTTAGCATAAATAGTTTCCATTTCCATAGTTATTATAATATGGCAAATAAAAAATAATAAATGGTTAGATCTCACCCGGGTATCGCCTTATGCTGGTATCATATATCACTGCAATCCAATTGAATGCACTGATCACTATAGCCACTGGTTCTTTTTGGTTTAATTTTCGGAAATACGAAACTTTACGATATGGTCCCGTAATTTGCCCGTAACGCGTCCCGAAAAGCTCGAAGGACCTTCCTGAGGCATCGGCTTTTTTTTTTTTTTTTTTTTTTTTTTTTTTTTTTTTTTTTTTTTTTATGGTAATTGGTAGTTATTTATTTAACTGAACTGGTTTACACAACGTGAGAAACACTTATTTATTACAATACGATATTATTGCTATGGAGCCTTAATGGTTTTGGTGTGAGCACACCAATGGTTAGCGATGTACTGACTACTCATACGATTGAACATTACTTATATTATTAATTAGTGCAAAAATGGTTAAACGCAAAAGTGCTGAGCTGTTCGATCGCTTCGCGTTCGAACACTTGCTCTCACCCGGCATCAGTGACGAACGCGTGCAAGTCCTTCTCAATCTTGAGCATGGTGGCGCGGTCACGCGGGTTCTTGTTCAGCGTGCCCTTGATGAAGGTCACCAACTCCACCCAACTCGGTTCTGCTATATCTGAAAAATGATAAAAATATGGTCCTATGACACCAGGATTTCATGGGTTGTCCATGCATACACCATATACATATACAACTAGACCGATGTATGAAAATACACTTAAGCTTAATATACGTTGTCACAAAAAAAGGGGGTAGAATGTTTTTTTTTCTACCCACTATTACATTCTTCCTTATAAAAATTTTTTTTTATTTATTTCAGAGGCTTGCAACATGTAAAATAAAGTCTTTACCTGAATCACTTCTAGTAAATGAGAAATTTCTCGGTCTGTCCTGTCTTGCACGGTCCGGTGGACACCTGAAAACGGTAATTATAATGAGCATATTAGTACATACATACAGACAAACAACATCAATAACTATTGTAATAATGAAAGACCTCAGCTATATGGACCCCCCCCCTTGTGATGTAATACTAAGGTCAAACAGCAACAAATAAAAGTAATAATAAAAAATTTGCATGCGTTTTTGTTATACAAATCAAGTTGAACAAAACCAAAATTACATAACATACAATTTAATATACGTGTCACAATGTTACATTATAGAGTATTCTTATATATCACTAATAGTAAAATTACCTGCAATATGAAATCTGGTCCTCAAAGCTCCCGGATTTTCTCACTCCGTCGCCATTCGAGCCTAATAATAATACAATGCATCTTTGTATACATGGTAGCCATGATCAAAAAATAACTCCCAACTCATGTACATGATCAAAATAACAACTCACTCATGTGATAAAACTAAAAACAATATTAATATTATCAAAGTGAAACCTCAAAAAATGTGATCAAAGTAAAAACTCGCTTAATAATGTGATCAATATAGCAAAACACTCAGGCGATCAAAATAATAACTCACGTATATGATCAAAGTAATAACTCACTCATATGATCAAAGTCGCAATCCGGACACTCCACGGAGCAAGCTATACCGGAGTCCTGTTTGACAGGACAATCGTGTTTTCTCCGTTGACCACTGGAAGAAAAATAAACAAATTATACTAAAAGTAATATTGGCAAAATTTAAAAGACGTCATTTATTGTAGTATTACGAAGAACACGCAAGAAATCATGGCGCGAAAACAAACTTTTATTTGTCATGTAATAAATAGTTGTATTGTAGACTATTAATAAATAATCATAATCTTTACTCGTTTTAAACGCGTTTTATTAAAAATCTCCAAATTCACAAATTTTGAGTTACATCTATTTATTAAGCATGCGATATGTATGTTACATACGTACACAATAGTATTATGTATCTAGTATAATGTACTTATCTGTCTCTGTGTGAGAGAGAGTGTGTGTGTATGCGAGTGTTCATGTGTACCTGATGGAAAGTGGAGATTAAGTGCATTCTGATATACTCTTTCTGCGTGCGCGCAGTGTGTCACTCACCGACACTTGTGACACTCGCACGCGCCGCATACGCACGCGATCCGCGGGTTGTTGGACAGCAGGTCGCGCGAGGAGTCCGAGTGGTGTCGGTTGCCGAGCCACCGCTTGGTGCGCTGCCGCTGCTCGGACCCGCCCTCCGCGTCCCACGAACTGGAGATCTGGGGACGGGTGCTGAGTGTTAACACCCTGCGACTACCACGCGAGGGATTGGATAAGTGTTGCTTGCGTAATGATTGAAATATCCAGCTGTTGTCCTTAGCGTGATAGCGAAAAAGCGAGAATTTGGCCTTTTGTCATCATGACGTAATGAACCTAGCTGATTGATGTGTAATACATGGCAGATACGTGAGAAATGTGCGTGTCACGCCACGCGCAATGTACCTTACATAAAAGTTCTAAACTATGTTTTTTTATTTAACTAGACTAGACAATCAAGCGGACGAGACACCGATGCGCGATGGTAAGAAGACACCAATGCCCAAAGACATCAGCAACGACAAATGCACTCCCGATGCAGCCAAAAAAGAAGGAAGGGAGAACAAAGGAGTGTTCCCTGAAAGTGCTCCCGTCACTGGTTCTCAAGCTCACTTCCTGAAAAAGTGGACTCTGCATTTCGTCCTTGGTTATCATGATGCACTATGGCCTTTACCTGAAGCTAGCATTTGAACAGTATCTTGTGAATGTAGTCGCTGTAATTTGCATCCAACAAAGTTCATATCGCAACTAAATCCGGCTCACAACGGATCCTGAAATAGCTTAAAATCAATAACAGGAGCTGAGGTCTCGACCTAGTTTCCTGTGCAACGTAAAATATATTTTATTTATAACGTGGCACCATTTTATTTCAGTATAACAGTTGGCTGTGGGACAGAGACAATTAGTACATCTATGGTAGAGATTGGTCATTGATGACATTTTGTTAGGTGCCACTTTTCAAATTCACTATTGCGTCTAACTCAGGCTATGAGAGCCAAAACAGCCAAAGAAATTCATATTTGGTGAGCAGGTTTCCTTTTGATCACCGAAGCAAACTTAGTGATAGTTAATTTCTAGTAATAAATAGATAATAATACGCACATAATTTAAATCGGCAGAAAGTTTGAATTTGATTCAAATTTCGTTTCTAGATAACATTTATTTAAACTGATCTGCCGTTTAAAGTAATTCGTAATGAATTCAAGGCCCCATAAAAGAATACATTATATTGTCATGGTTATCCAAATTATCGTGGGAAATAAACTAAGACTTCCGTTATATTTTTCTTTTAACTTAGCATTCGTGTACATGTAGATAACGTATAGTATGTTGGTGATACAATAAATGAAGACAAAGACCATTACAAAGATAAACTTCAACCATCTCACCTGAATCTCAACCGGCTGCTTCTTCTCTTCCTTCCGTTCCTCAGTCACACCTGGACCAGCCTGGCCACCATTGCTAGCAGCAGGCTGGTCGCTGGTTTCTTCAGTGACTGGAGACGAGGGGTAGGGAGATATCGTGCGCGGTGGAGAGTGACTCTCCCTGATCGCTTGGCTGCGGACCAGCTGTTTGGACTTGAAGCTCTGGAAGAAATTCGATATATATTGTTGTATCCTTGCTTAAGCCGAATTGGGACGGCTTAGAAGTCAGTCAACCCCGATACTACGCCGGGTACTATGTAGATACTAGGGTGTCGTAAGAGTCGATAAAAGCCGGCCTGCATGGCTACAAATAATGATATATTATGAATATAATTAAATAAAAAGCAACACACACATAGCCCCTGAATCGAGGGTGCCAAGAACAACATACACCCAGACCGAGAACAGGAATTCAAACTCATTCAAAAATTTTCATGCTGGGAATCGAACCCAGGATCCTTTGCACGGAGATCCTGGTAACCGTTGCGTCACCATCCATCCATCCATCCATCAGCCTTTTGAGGTCCACTGCTGGACATAGGCCTCCCCTAATCTACGCCACTCAGACCGGTCCTGAGCCTTCTGAATCCAGCGGATACCCGCTGTCTTCTTCAGGTCATCGGTCCACCTGGTCGGGGGGCGTCCTGTGCTCCTTTTACCGAGGCGTGGTCTCCATTCGAGGACCTTTCTTCCCCAACGGTTATCGGTCCTTCGAACTATGTGGCCAGCCCATTGCCACTTCAGCCTGCTAATTCTCTGAGCTATGTCGGTTACCCTCATTCGTCTACGGATTTCATCATTTCTGATTCGATCGCGTCACACAGGCCGTCAATTTCGATGATTTTGTTGTAACCTTGTTTTAGCCGAGTTGGGGCGGCTTAGAATACAACGATCACTTAGGATAGCTTTACCTGTTTAAGAGAAGAGAACTTTTAGAAGATACTTACCCTATTTCGTGTGAGCTGTGCACCATCTTCAACGCCTGTACAGGCTTTTTCAACTTCTGGTTTCTCCATGTCTTCTTATTTCACCTGAAAATCACTGGATCTATAGCATCATTACATCATGCATTTCCCTGCTCTTTTGATTATATGACAATTTCATTCATGGGATTTTGACCTAGTGTAGGGGGTAAATCAGAATATTTTCGCCTATCGAATATTTTATTATCAGAATATTTTTGGTCTGGGGGAGCAAAGTCGTCAGACTCCCTGTTAACGCATTACAAAGTGGGTACGTACGTAGTTCACCTGCACGTTTTTTTATTTGTTATCAAAAACAAAAGTAATATTACAAAACACTGTTAGGAAATAACTATAAAGACCACAAAACAAGGTTTGCCCTGAATACTGAGAAATCTTCGAGACACTTAGATTTCTCGTGGGTCTTATCTTATAACTTTCTCAAAACAGATACTTTAAATTACATAAAGTGTAGTTCTGCTTCACTTTTAAACCTGACATTGACACTTCACTTTCCTTATAGTGCCAGTGAAAGGTCGTATATTCTCTCTCTTTCCAGGTATTGTCTAGCCTAACACCCAGCTAGCTGCTTAGTATGCGGCTTCCGCAGTTCAAGATCAGCACGTTCCGGTGTACAACGCTAGTGCCCTTGTCCTTGGAACCGTGATGTAACACCATTACCTCAGCTTTACTTATGGTGCTTTTATAACCAGCCTTATGCCCCTGCTACATCTGCGTTAAGTTAATAGTGGTCAGCTACGATGTTCCTTGAGCCAGCCGCCAAACGGGTCATGTTCCGGCTGGGGGCTTGAGAACAAGTTCTTTCTTTCTCTTTCTTCTCTCTTTCTAGGCTGCCAGCGCATCGGTGATGCCTTTGGTTTCGCTGATGTCTATGGCTGGTGGATCAGTTGATTTGTCGGCTACAAAAAACATGAATATAAAGAAAAAACAACAAATTCAACTCACCTTTACACTTAAGACGAACGTATTAAAAACAACCGAATTCAAAATCGAACATCAGAAGAATCACTTTAGACTACACGAAAGATTGGACCAAAGTACACTACAGTCGAAGGCAACTATTACTACTCGTCCGTACACTACTTAAAGCTTTAAATCCCCGTAGGGATGGGAAATCACTGGGGAAGCTCGAGTTTTAGGTTTCCGTATATTTAAACTGTTTATGTACGGCACCGTTGTCACTGCGTTTGGACGGCGTGTTACGGAGATCATTGTCGGTTTAGTGGGGGGAAGGGAACGGGGGGCGAAATGGTTTGATCCGATGTTTCTTCACTATCGTGGACGCCATTAATCTGGAACAAGAGGAAACGTATGTTATTGACAGTTTAATAATGTTTTTGTTTTGATTATGATGAGTATAGAACTATAGATGATGGTGATGGTAATTTTAGGATGGTATTCCTCCATGTAGGCACTCGGCAGGCATGAAAACTTCCGAAACTTGGGTTGCCACTAACCCCTCCATCAATCCGCACTGGAGCAGCGTGGTGGAGTATGCTCTAGGACTGCTCAAGAGGAGAGACCCGTGCTCAGTAGAAGGCCATTAATGGTTGAAGCCAGCCAGCCATTGCTACATGTATCCTTGAGCTCAAGCCATCGCTGATGTCCCTAGCGTCTCTGATAATAGGGATGTTGACACTATCAGTAAATTAAAATAAATTTATGTTTAAAGTATCAAGGAAAACATTTAAATACCTAAAATATTATTCTTTTGTCGAAATCAATCACAATAAATTAAATAGAATTATTTTAAAATGTTAAAAATAGTACTCACTGTCACGTGACCTCAAACGACATTTTGTGCTTATGACGTCATTGTTCTTATTTTATATGCAAGTGCGACTAACTTCAGTCGACAGATAGTATTGAATATCGGCTAGTGACGTCACGTGACGTTTTTGGTGGCAATTTTGAAAATGATTTTTATTTATCAATTTTTGTTTTTAAATTGAAGATTATTATTTTTATAATATTTTTTTCGTGAATCTTATGGTTCTATCTATAAAATAAAATTGAATCCTAAAATTAGTCAACATCCCTATTGTGATGTCCATGAGCGGTGATGACCACATATCAGGTATAGTTTTTATGTTTGTCAAAAAAAGAGAAATCGATGGAGATTATATTGATAAGGAATATTTAAAATATGGAAGAAAAACTTAAAACAAAGTTGAATCAATCTTAAAAGTATTTCAGCGAAAACATAGCTGAAATAATTTTAATCACAGCATAGTTAACTTCACCCAAGTTAACTCCATAATAAAGTTGATATATTGGTCTACTTTTGAAGTTCTTCGAATCAATTTCGATGAATTTTGGTAACGAAACCATGTCATGGTTATAGTGGATTTCTTATAATAACAAATTGGGTTATTTTAATGGCTTTAGTTTCGTTATCAAACGTTTTGTCCAAAACGGCACTTCTTGGAAGGTTATTTCGTGATATGCCTCGTTCCATGAATGCAGCTTTAATGAATGCGATTATTACTATTGTTATTTCTCCCTGGGGTCTACCTGGATAGCTACCACTCTCTTGCTTGAGGCAAACGATCGTCAAGTTCCTGCTGGGGGCTTGGGAGCCAGTTCTTTTTTCTTGGCCGGCAACGCATCAGTGATAGCTTTGGTGTTGCTGATGTCCATGGGCGACGATAGCCACTTACCACCAGGTAACTGTTAATCCTTCTATGGTTTAGTTGTTTAGTATCACTTTTAACAACATTCTATACTACTGGGCTTATTTTTCTTTTTAGTTTTTTACGCAATCGAATTTTTGGTTTTTGTAATTATTTTTTAAGGTTTTTTTTTCTTTTTGTCTCAACGCCTGTTCCTGTTAATTCCTAATATCCCGAAACGAAGCGGACGGTTACACGTTTATGACACCAGGTTACCAGGTTAAATGTTAAATCGCGACTACATACTTTGCAAATAACAACTAATTCAGTGGTCAATCTGACAAGCGAGTCACCGCCGTCACAGGGAGCCCATGAATCACGAGTCACAGGTCACGAGTCACGGGGTGGTTTTGAACTGTTAAGGTCACTGGGTCACGGTGACTCGTACAAAGAGCTTCCTTCAACCATGGCCGTTACAGCTTATAGTATACTGTATGAATAAATCAGCTTATTAAGTGAAGAGGTTGCTTATGGTCGGGATATTTGTCTTCCATTTGGACTGGTAACTAAGTATGATTGATTGATTATAATTCCTGACAAAAATTACCGACTTCAAAATTATGGATAACTCAAAAACTACTCGTCAGATCTCGCTCAAAAAGGACCACATGACAAGCACTAGATTTCATGTCAGCTAAACTGTGAGAGAAAGGAAGAATCACTCAGCCATTTAGGAAGTTACACAGAGAGATAAGAGTGGCGACGCGAGATCTTTAATATTTGAGGAGTCCCCCTCAATTCCTCAAAGTTACCATAATCAGAACTGAATTTTGAAAAATATGGTATCAGTGTGTTCGCTTGATCAATGACAGAATTCTGAGGTAACAAACATAAACAACCGAATTCCAAACCTTTTTAGGTTTCCGTAGAAAAAACAAAACCCTGATAGCTTTGTCATTTTGAAGTCGATTAAAAAGACAAATGAATTTACAAAAACCGATGCATGCAACGCAAGCCGTTTTCTACCCTCTGTCATGACCTAGCAAGTTCAAGCTAAACCCATGCGTCACGTCACGTCACATCACGGCACGGCACACGGCTAAGATAACAAGATTAATGTTCCGCCTCAAGCCACATCACGCCACTGCCGAGCTTTCTTACTAATGCAGGCGTTAACACAGGCCTCAAAGAAAATATATTAAAATACGAATGCTACTAATATAAAAAATGTGAAAGTTTGTATGGAAGTTCGTAACGCTGAACGGATTTTAATGACTGCCGCTCGAGGAGTCTTGGGTTCAATTCGACCGAGGCAGAAATATGAAATAGCTTTAATGGCCTGCGCTGCGTAAAAAGTGGAGGTTTTGAAATAAAGTACACCTACTTAATATTTACTGAGATATAATTTGAAGGACTATAGGTAATCGATGGAACTATGACATTTATTTTTATGAGAATAGGCAAGTATATTTCATACTACTACCACAACCCTGTAGCCTAGTTGGTAGCGACCCTGCCTGCGAAGCGAGGAGTCCCGGGTTTGATTCCCGGCCGGGGCAAATATTTATGACAGATGAATATTTGTACTCGGGTGCAGGGTGTGATTGTGATGTGTTATAATATTATAACACATTATGTGTCGTCCATGTCACCCGAGACACAGGTAAAAACTTACTGCGGGGGTATGAGTGTGTAAGCGCTTATTTATTATTTATTTTATTATTTTATTATATTATTTATTATTTATTTTATTATACTGCTAGGTTATTAGGGTGACCCTATCCAGAATGTTTTGGCAGAACACCGTTTGCCGAGTCAGCTAGTAGCCTAGTATAAGTATAGGTGACTTCATTTCCTCTTTCTGAAATCATAACCATCAATTTAAGACACCCCCACATTAACCTTGGCCTTTACCTCATGGCTCACCTTGAAGCGATAAATCCATCGGGTAATTGAAAATGTACCTTGATCACTACACAATAAGTGGCACATTTGTTGGTATTGTACGCTATGGTGCCAGTAATGATATGTCTACTGAGTCACGACTGTGAAATATGGTTTGTTAAACCATCAGTGAGATTTGAAGATTATATTTCCCATGTAATGCTTGTTGTAAAATGCTTGATGGTCTATATCATTTTTAAATGGTTTTATCAAGTTGCCCTATTCATGTGAATTAAATTTTGCAAGCCTAATTCGACCTACTTTCTCCTATCCTTATTTGACGACCATGTAGCCTAGTTGGTAGCGACCCTGCCTGCGAAGCGAGGGGTCCCGGGTTCGATGCCCGGCCGGGGCAGATATTTATGTGGCAGATAAATACTTGTACTCGGGTGCAGGGTGTGATTCTGATGTGTTATATGTGTCGTCCATGCCACCCGCGACACAGGTAAAACCTGCGAGGGTATGAGTGTGTAAGCGTTTATTTTTTTAATCCTAAGGAGTTGAAATTTTATATTAATGCTATAGACATATATGCTGTGATGACAATGCATTGTTGTGATAAGCTTGACCTGATATTACACTCAGGTTTGGCTGCAGCCGAGAGAACTCCTTAAGGGTTAAAAGCACAATTAGAATGAAAATGAATTGAATGAAAATGAAAAATGTTTTCATTGAAATGAAATGAAATAATCTTTTATTCATGTAGGTATCACTGTTACTTATGAACGTCACTTTTTTAATCTACCAGCTTTTCGGACAGGTGCTTTGTCATGGAGGAGAAGAAAAGCCGTAAAGAAACTTGATTCATAGATTACACTATAATATTGCAATAGCATATAGATTACGCTATATGCTATTGCAAGGGCTCTTTTAGATAGGTACTAGGCATATACCACCAAACCAAAACACATCCACCGAACTACTAGCACTGGTTATTCAAATTCACTTTACAAGGATATAGGACGGGGCGCGATCGATCCCGCGGGCATCAGGCAGGTGCACCGGGATGCGGCCCCGTGACCCACATCGGGGGTCACTGTCGGCCACATCGACCCACTATCCCGATTCTTGTTCGTGGTAGTTGTGGAAACAGGACTGAATGACGCGGTAAGCTAGTTGGTAGCGACCCTGCCAGCAAATCGAGGGGTCCCGGGATCGATTCCCGATTAAAATACACCACATTATACTACTGCCATGAATTTTCCACATGTCCATTTAGCCAATGTCTCCCACATTTGCCTCTAACCAAAATTTGCATTTTAAAGCCGAATTTTTCGTAATCGGGCCGCCTCTCAGTCAAAAAATGAAAATGTCTGGATGGACGGACATGACGAAGCTATAAGATTATATATGCGTTGCGTTTCGACTACGGAACCCTAAAAACGACCTACGCATGTTAACTGCACTCACTACTCAACATAATCCACGTATGTTTAGTTATTTCAACTAACCACTACATTAATAGCTGACACACACAGCTACAGCTACAGTAAGGATCCCGCTCCGATCGGCGATCGATACAGCAGGCAGGTGCAGCGGGATGCGGCCTCGCGACCGCGTGACCCACATACGGGGTCACTGTCGCCCCCTACCCCCTACCCCGTGCCCCGTGAACAAGCTGCCTGGGATGCGAGGCTGCAATGTCAATTATAGTGCGTCGGATGAATGTTAATACTAGTCACATTTTCATAAACATTACAAAAATCTGATAAGGCAATGAACTGACACCCCAACTCAGAGTCACTAATGGGCACTTAAATCGCTCCTTAGTAAAGATTTACCATACAAATTCTGTATTAAGAAGCGATTTAAGTAAACATTAGTGTTTCTGAGTTGGGGCGTAAGTGTATTTTGAGTTTTTTAACTAGGCTTTCTTGTGTCTTTAAACAACTTACTTTATAACTAAGCTTTTCCAAATAACTTACGGCCGGTCTCAATAATGTACTAACAGATGGAAGGCTGTGAATAGGGCTACCATTAGTATGTTATCTGTCATATTTGTCAATTTTTGCCTCTGAAAAATTGACAAATATGACAGATGACAGCCCTATCCACAGTCTTCCATCTGTTAGTACATTATTGAGACCGGCCGTTAATCTATTGCACTAGAAGTTTCCCATCGCAAGACCTTCAGAGAAAATAAAATAGTCTTAATTTAAAATAATATTTTTTAAATAAAATACAATAAATGCATCATCTTACATCGTATCTAATCGATACGATTTCATACATCAATCGCAAGAATGCGCAAAATATTTACATATTTACTACAGCAATCGCAAATAGATGCATTGACTAACCTAGACCGAAGAAAAACATCATGAAGAATCCTGCCCATAACCTTCTTCATGATGTTCTCAAAGGTGAAGTCTATGCACACTTGGCCAGCATGGTGAACTATGGCCTGTACCTCTGAGAGGAGATCGGGGTCAAGCAGAGGGACAGTGTCGGAATGATGATGAGATACCCAGTGACAGGAGACCTGAGCCTAGCAGTGAGACAGTTATGGCCTGTGGTAATGATGAGATACAGATAATTTATGATCACAAGTAAATATTGACCTCGGAAGTAGAGTTGCATCAAAGGTCGTGTTGCTACGCGGCGCTACGCGCTACGAGAGCGCTACGGCGTAGAGGGGCAAATGCTATGGAATATCCGAATGGTTTGTGTTCTATTTAAAAAATAGATTGATAAATATTGTAGGTACTTATATGGTTCTTTTACTTAAATAAATAAATAAATAAGCATTTCCGTGCGGCACGAAAACTTCCTCCACTCGGGTTGGCCACTAACCCCTCCACCAATCCGCACTGGAGCAGCGTGGTGGATGCTCTAAGCCTCCTCAAGAGGCCCGTGCTCAGTACTGGGCCAATAATGGATTGAAGCAAATATTAAAGATATCTGGAACTTTGAAACTATATCATAGAAGATATTATACGATAGTTTACAACTACAACTTAATTACGGATCATCTCATGAATATCGACCAAGCGCGCCCTTGTCTCGCACCAAACACCCAATCAAATCCCACCTTTACTGCGCATGCAATAAGGTATAATTTACGTAACCTGTTCTATCATCGTTATCAGATGATTGGTTCTCAACGCTGTTTAATTGATCATAAGACGTGAATTTGCATGAGGGCTTAGGAGCCAAGTTTTTGGAAGAACGAGGTGTTTTTAAATGTAATAAATTATGTATTGCGTAATTTTGAGTCATTTCTAGGATTCGATAAATGCTATTAAGGATTTATTACTTAAATCCTATTTGAGGAAAACTAAAAACATAATACATATAAAAGCAAAGCAAAGCAACAACCCATAATTGTCCCACTGCTGGGCTCGGGGTCTCCTCTCACAATGTGAGGGGTATTAGGCCATAGTCTACCACGCTGGCCAAGTGCGGATTGGTAGACTTCACACACCTTCGAGAACTTTATGGAGAACTCTCCGGTGTGCAGGTTTCCTCACGATGTTTTCCTTCACCGAAGCAAGTGATAATTTAACTTGTAATACGCACATAATATTTGAAAAATTAGAGGTGCGTGCCAGGGTTTGAACTCGGGCCCCTTCGTTCGGGAGACCAACGTTCTACCGCTAGGCTATCACTGCTTTTAGTTTTCTATAATACATATACCTAATGTAAAATAGTTTGCCAACGCTCACAAGATATCACGATGAAACAAGCTAACTCTATAAGACCTGACTGTTTTTACGGACGGACGGACGGACATGACGAAACTTCAACTCGAAGTTTCGTCATGTCCGTCCGATTTTATTTTTGAACCCTAAAAATCTTTGAATGCAGTTTTGTTTCTTTTCAAAAATAAATGAGTGTTTCTTTTCAGTGAAATTCGCTATCTCCAGTATTAGAATACCTACTTTCCCTCCAGGTGGCGTTACAAAATTCCATCCTATATACATGCTAACTAATGTTCACAGTAAAACATACCCCCACACTTCAAACTCATCGCGCGCCGGCTTTGAAACTCAACAAAACGGTTAGCATGTGCTTGTAGATGTGGTATAATTTGTGTTTATGTGTGGGTATTATTTGAATACTAGCGCCTGCTTTGGGCTGTGCCCGGGTTTTTTTACACAAGATAAGTCAATCCCGTCTGATCACAAGTGATGTAGTTCAGGATGGTAAGCGCATTAAGTAATTGAATAAAATCCTATTCACTTTTTTTTTGAAGTGAAAACTTCTTTAGTACGGGGGTGACTTGAAATTTTATGAAACGAAACTGTCCAGTAAAATGAGACAAACACATAAATTCTAAAGTGAGATAGGAAGCATTGTACAGGGATAGGGTAAGGGAGTTGAGTGGAGCGGAGCGGGGCGGGGCGGAGCGGGGCGGAGCGGAGCGGAGTGGAGTGGAGTAGTGAAACACATTTATCATCTTCCCGAAATTTTACATTCGTCTCATTATCTTGAAAACAAAAACTTTGAAGGTTTCACTTCTACCACGTGTGAATTGCACACATTTTAATTTCATAGACTCCCACATTTCCAGGATACGTGCCCTATATGTTATTGCTGATAATGGTCTCCATGTGTGCTAAATTTCATGAAGATAGGTCATAAGTAGATACATAATATGTTTCTTAAACACAGATAAAATATAACGAGGACTATTGTCCCCTAACTACCAGCGCTGCAGACCTATACTTGAGTCAAACTCGCATCAGAATCCTTGTCAACAAACCATAAAAATTCCTTTATAGGGTTTTCACAAACTGATTTGTATTTCGCACACCAAATAACTATTAAAGAACTAAATAATCATTATAACGTTTGTGACATCTTCATTATTTTACTATTGACCTATAACAACAACACACTAAGAGAAAACGACGTAAAAACCAACATCTTAAAACAATTTTCATCATTGAATATCTCACGCTCGCACGTCCTTAATTTCGTGAAGCGACTTCAAACCTTTGCACAAAATTATTATTTCAAGGTTGCTTGCCTATGACTATAAATAGAAATGACTACGAAAACCTCACAGCTATAATGGCGCTTACATGCTTTGCAACTTGGTCGTATTATATTTCAAAATACAGTGAAATCAACTTATCTGCGACTATAAGGAGGGCGCTGTCGAACGATTGGACCAATCATAGTGCGCAATTCGAGACGTATTAGTAAGTTATGAATGAAACGGCATTAGTTCCAATTTTCGCCACGTCACAAATAAGTTCTTCAGAGATGGCCCTGTACAGATTATACAGATATTTCATTCCACTCAATATGCATGAGCATAAAATTATTTATAGGTTTAATTTCATTAAACAAAGCTGAATAACATTTTATATTTATGTTTATGTATTTTAAAACAGTCTATATCGATTTTATACGTAACTATTCAGTGTTATTTTAAACTTTTGCCAAATAAATATTATGTTTAAAAAGAAATTAAATTATAAAGAGTGGAACGGAACGCGACTTGCGAACTTCAGATTTAGTTCAAACGCACTTTATACGACCAAAAGTTTCATGCACCTGTTTGTTTGTGGTTGCTAGGCAACACAATGTGTATGTAAATTCTGATCCGAATGTGAATATAGTGTACATTGGCCTATTAAATAGGACTCCACTCTGCTGGTAGAATCGGTCTCTTCCCCACATGCATCGAGCACTGACCAGAGACGCCAGTGACGTCACAATGGCGGTCGATGGCTATAAATACCGGGTCCGATATAGCCGAATGACCTTTAGTTAAACCGGCTAATGAGACAGGCGATTGTTTAGCCATTTCTTCTCACTGATATTCTTTAACGCCTAACACGATAAACGCTAACACACTCATACCCCCGCAGTAGGTTATTACCTGTGTCCCGGGTGGCATGGACGACCATTAGGAATGGCACATTTCACCTTTCACTGGATATTTCATTTGTTAATTAGACTCCACCTTGTCACACCAGTGACATGCATCGAAACCGTCTGTTACATTTAACGGGACTGTGAATTCACCACAGTATTCCTTTTACTGTGACTTAACGCCGGCCACCGGCCAAAATTCACAGAATTCACACTGACAAGCCGGTTGACAGTGACAATCTATAATAAAATCCCAAAGTTAATACGTGATTTGCCAGTGGAATTATTTAAGAAACATGTAAAATCTCAACTTTTAGGCAAAGGCTACTATACTGTAGATGAGTACATAAATGACAAAGACGCATGGAAATGACCAGATCTGCAACCAGTTCCGTACAGGCTAGTGATACTTCTTTGTAAGAAATATACCAATGTATTTTATTTTTAAAAGATGTGCTGAGGAGTTTCTTTCGGCTTTTCTTCTCCTCCATGACAAAGCACCTTTCCGAAAAGCTGGTAAATTAAAAAAATGACGTGCATAAGTGTATCAATGATACCTACATGAATAAATGATTTTGAATTTGAATTTGAATTGGTGATTGAGGAGTTTTGACGGGCGGCAGTTTGACGGCTAGTCTGTGGTAGTTGCCAAGGACCAGGCTTGACAATCTTAGCATTACAAACCGAGTAACAGTTCATGTATAATGTAACAAAATTAAAAATGGTTAACCACTTCATCCACTCCATACGTTTATGAGACATCTGAATTTGTTGTTATTATAACATACTACCAAGTATAAAACTAGATGGCGTTGTTACCGTATTGACGATAATGTCAATAGATGGTTGACGAAAACTTTAATAGATGGCACTGACCTGCGTTGTGAATTTGTGAATCACGCTAACGAATGTTTGTTGTAGTTTCTATAAATAAATAGTTTGTTATGTCTAAAAGGTTGAGGTTTTTAAGGAAAAGAAATAGACCAAGTTTGATGATATCGTTAATTCATCTAACTTTATGAGTATTTTGTGAATTTTTAAGTATACCAAGGTAGCCATAGCCAGATCATACGTCACCTACTTGTCATAGCTTTGAGTATTTACTCCGAAGGTTCCGAATCATGTTTCCAGAGGGCGACTCTTTCTTTGTTTCTCATAATTCGCTGAGAGATAGACCTGTATTCCCGTATATACTTTGTATATACAAAGTTACTCTATGCCAAGGACGCTGTCAGACAGATGGACCAATCCTCGGTCGCCATTAGAGTGACTTTTTAAATCGCTGCGTTAGGTTCTGTAGTCTGTGGTCTGTTCAGCCTCTTGTCTCTGTCAATTTGTGGCGAGTATTTATTTTTTCGTTAGATGGGACTTCTGAATTTGTAATTTCTTTATGAAGGTTCAGGACTTGTTTATAGAATAAAATATTAAATCATTCCACTCCCTTGATTTTGAGTCTGTGGTTGGACCATAGCCGGAGGCGATATAGTCTGTGGTAGTGGGACGTGTCTGTGATTGATGGTTTTTCAGTCGGGGTTAACAGCGTAGAATTGTTCCCAAATATCGGGGTCTGCTATATTGGGAAATTGATTGGGCATATATATTGTTTTTTCATTGGGCAGGATAAAGTAGTCAGAGGTCCTGGGACTGACTGGCCAACGGGAGTTTAGCCATTTAAATTCAAAATATTGTATGGGTCAGCCCTCTGGAAGGGGAGAGGTCAAGGTGTGAGTGCAGGTCTGTGAATTAGTTTGCAACCTTGTTGAATTCGGTTCTCGAAATTGGTTGGGTTGTGGGCATGGGCGTAGCCAGGGGGGGGGGGTTTCGGGGGTTCAAACCCCCCCCCCCCGAAATGTTAAGGACTGACATTTTTATGTGCTAATAAACCCATAAAAAACATTTTTCTAGACGTCATTCCGAATCGAATGAGCTATCGCACATATTTTTGGCAGCTTTTTTTCTATTAAACACGTTTTTGAACTTTTTCACTACATAGACTAATAATAGATGGCACTACATACGTCGTGAGAAAAAATAAAGTCTCAATTTTCTTTAGGGTTATCGTATGTACTTTTTGTCGTTGTATTTTCTTGAACCCCCCCCCCCCGAAACTTGAAACCCCCCCCCCCCCCCGAAACTTGAACCCCCCCCCCCCCCCGAAACTAAAACCTGGCTACGCCCATGGTTGTGGGAGTTTATAATAAATACATTTAGAGGGATTTCTGTGAGATTTAAGTCATTGTGGGTTTTTGTGTCTAGTTATGGGGAAGGAATAATTTTTTGAGTAGGGAATCCCCTTTTACAACGTCAACAAATCGTCGCCGGTAAGTTGACCGCTGAGCTTTGGTAATGACTGAATCAAGTCACTATCACTGCGAAATGTAACGGACGGAATAAAATGCACCCACTGTGACAATACTCGTCAATAATGAAATATACCAGTGGTGATTTTTCACGGGTGATTTAACAGTGACAAAAATAAATAATTTCACGGACTTGATAGTGAAATAAAAGTAACGATATTTCCCATCGCTAACGACCATATAACATCACAATCACACTCATGACCCGAGTACAAATATTTGTCTGTCACATAAATATCTGCCCCAGCCGAGAATCGAACCCTGGACCCCTCGCTTCACAGGCAGGTTCGCTGCCAACTAGGCTACAGGGTCGTCTAATGTAACATATGCATCTGTAGTAAAATATCTTATATACAATAACACCTAACACTAAAAGGACTTGATGACCACAGTCCCTCCTACAGTTCTCTCGAGGTTTGTCACAGATGGGCGCCAGAGGATAGTGCCACCGCAAGCTCGTTTTAGCAAACGCGTTATCATCTTTCCAAAATTATGACCCTTTTATATTAGAGTAATTTCCTTAATTCTTCAATGATACCATCATCGGATCTGATTTCTGGACTAATTGAGAATCTCTCGCTTTTTTCGCTCTTGGTTGAGAAAACCTACCCAATTCAAATGACCAACAGTACGACAATCTAATCTATGGTCACCATCAACATAATGACAGCAATAAATGACATGACTTATGACGTCATCAAGCCAGTCACGTGACCAATGACGTCACCATGTCAGTATTGGACTTTACAAGCCAATTGTTCTCGGAACCCTTGGTTTAACCTTGACTCATTAAATGCCTCGCGCCATAGGTCAGATGGTCAAAGCGATGAATGTTGGTTAGGCCTGAAGGGTGACTTATAACTGAATAGGTGGACTGTTTCCAACCATGCTTCAGTGTTGGGCATACCAGATCAACATGTGACGTCAAGATGTGTATCTATATGCTACACTCGTAGCCCCACACTAGGATTCGTGTGTCATGGGTGCCATGGACAACACAGAGACAACAATACATACATCCAGACCGAGAACCCTAGACACTTTGCATGGCAATCCGGCATAGTAACAATTGCGCCACACGTGTCGTCATATTGTTTTCAAAGCTGTTTGAAGTCTACCAATCCGCAATTGGCCAGCGTGGTAGACTATGACTTGTACCCCTCTCAGCAATGGGATAATTGTGTTGAGACAATATTTAAAACGAATATCATATTTCATCATTGAAGTATAATATCATAGAATAGACATCTCGAACAAAATGTGCGTCCCCGCCTGGAGGTTCAATTTTCAAAATTGGGCCCCCGTTCTCCTTTCAAAATCGAACGAATCCATTGGAACATACATTGTGTTCGCGGTGTCCATTCTATACGCTAGTAATAATACTTCAATGTATTTCATCAACATTTTAAAACTTGCAGTCTGGCACACAGGTCGCAGTTTAAATCAATTGACAAATAAAAAATAGTAAACAAAGACCGTCCGGGCTTCGGGCAACATCGGCCGACATCGGCAACGCTCAGGCATCCCGAACGCATCCCGTTACCAGGTCAATGGGGCATCGCACACGCGCTATAAACCTATGAAACTACCAGGCTACCAGGGAGAGACTAACAAATTTTCCACTTTATATCCATAGTAATAGGGCATAAGTTCCCTAATGAGATCCAAATCGGAAAGTAGGAGATAATGTGCAATTTTCAACTATACCCCCTGGAAAGAAAGCGCGATTCGTAGGAGCAGGCCTCGACTAACTGAAATCAGGTGAAACCGAATTGGATGCTCCGCTAATTTAGATTTTATCTCCAGACACGTAGGGTCAACTTTGCCTTGACCAATGCTCATTATGTTCCGCTCTTTGTTGTCGCAAGTACATGTCCCAATACTATGAAATGTTTATTATCTTAGCGCACCATCTGTTTTCCCTGAAGGGATTCGCATAAAAGCATTCCTCGTTTATTAGCAATTAATGTTTTAAGAAACGAATCAACTAATGTACTAGCGCTTAGCCCGAGGTTTTCCCCGCGTTTTCCGGGATAATAGGTACTTACCCTATTTATCCAGAAGAGTTTCCAACATAATAGCGAAATGCAGTCTTATGAGAAACTTACTATAGCCTGGGTTCTTACAAATGACATCCATCGTAATCTACACTAATATTATAAAGAGGAAAGATTTGATTGTTTGTTTGCATTGAATACGCTCCAAAACTACTGAACCGATTTGAAAAATTATTTCACTATTGGGAAGCTACACTATCCCCGGGTGACATAGGCTATATTATATTTTCAAAAAATTAGGGATCCTTAATAAAACTTCAATAATATAACCCAAGCTGTAAAAAGATAAGAAAACTGAAGCAAAGCGAGGGCGGTTACTCGTGCAGTCATAATTTGAATGAGAATTAACAATTATTATTGTATTTGTAACCTGCGATAAGTTAGAATTTAGAATGATTTAAAAGTATTTTCAGCGCCATCTAATTGCACGATATAAAAACTTTTATGACAGCCTGTGATAACGATATAAGACAAGTGACAACTTAAGATTTAGAACAAATATAAGAAAACGACCCGTGTGGCGCAATGGTTAGGTACCATGTCGGACCGCCGCACCGAGGGTCCTGGGTTCGATTACCAGCGAGGCGAAAATTTGAATGTGAGTTTGACTTTGAATTTCTCTTCTCGGTCTGTGTGTGAGTGTTCTTGTCTCTGTGTGTTGTTCATGGCACTCACGACTCGGAATCCTAGTGTGGAGCTATGAGTGTGATGCGTTATTTATTTATTATTTTAAACTTATATCATCGCGGACACTTAGTGCCAAAGGTACCCACGATTCGTGTTTTATTAAACTTATATTTCGACCCAGTTACATCGTTAAATTGTTTCTGAGATTAGCTGAATAAATAATCAATACACACACGTACAGACAGACAGACAAAATTAAAAAATACATAATATAATTTTTCTCAAATATCTTCCATGTATCTACTGATCATGATCAGTTAGTTTTATTAATGTATGTATGATGATGATGTGATATGATATGATAACTATGATGATGACATGATATGACGATGTATAGTATAGATAGGGAATACTGTCACTCACGTCACTCACAAACCAAGTATGTAAAAATACGAAAACAAACCGATATATTATAAACAAAACCGACCGCAGTATAGCCACAGCGTCGTCATCCACAATAATACCCGCGGTATTTCGGTACACAGGAAATGCCGGGAAGACCAAGGTTCGTTAATCGCTAACTCGTGACGATACATTGTAATGTAACTACATCCATTGAACTATTACTAGTGAACAGATCTAGCCGTATTGGGGCGGCTTAGAATACTAACCCCAATCCCACTCCGGATGGGTGTCGTAAGATGCGACTAAATCCGGCCCGCTGGTGGTAGGGCCCCTCGAGGCATTATATTGGTAATATTTTTTCAAAGTCAAAGATGCTTTATTGTTGATGATCAAAGATGCTATATTGATTTTAATTGTTAATTAATACCATTATTACTATTATTATTTCTCAATGGGGTTCGTCTGGATAGCTACCATCCTTGAGCATGAGTCAGCCGCCAAACGACTCGTCGTGTTCCAGTCCTTGAGAGTCAGTTCTTTTTCTTCTCTCTTTTTTGGCCGGCATCGCATTAGTGATGCCTTTGGTGTCGCTGATGTCCATGGGCAACGATAGCCACTTACCATCAGGTGGATCGTCAGCTCGTTTGCCGGCTATTCCCATAAAAATAGCTGTAACTGCATTCATGCAACTGGGTCGAAATATCGGTGTAAATCATATCGGTGTAAAAATCACGTTATTCCGTAAAAAATCGTAGGAATATAATATGTTCCTGTTATATCATATTATTATGATGGTGCTAGTCATACCAACAACAGGACGTCACCAGTGTGGACACACGCTCGCTCGTCACACCTCACATCAAAGCGATGGCAATAGTGGTCAATGTCGAGGTTTCGTGATGTGCTCGGATCGATAAACTATCGATATAAAACATCGATAAAACCTCAGTGAAATTGATGGCTTATTAAAGATGGATTGTATAAAAATAAAAGAAATAAAATATATGACGACCCTGTAGCCTAGTTTGTAGCGACCCTGTCTGCGAAGCGAGGGGTCCCGGATTCGATTCCCGGCCGGGGCAGATATTTATGTGACGGTTAAATATTTTGTACTCAGGTCATGGGTGTTAGTGTGATGTGTTATATGTGTAGTCCATGCCACCCGCGACACAGGTAAAAACCTTCTGCTGGGGTATGAGTGTGTTAGCGTTTATTTATTTATTTATATTATCCATCCATTCGTATGGACGTATCCATTTTTTTGTATGGGTGTTTGTTACTCTTTCACGCAAAAACTACTGAATTAATTTTCATAAACTTTAGCCGTGTGGTAGACCATGATCTGGAATAAGACAGAGTAGGAACTTAATTATTATTCCGGAAAATGCAAGCAAAGTCGCAAGCATATCTTTGGTTAGCATCAAATATCGATAGAACGCATGTACATCACTACAGAACGAAGCGAAGCGATCATTCAACAGCTGGGCGCCGTGGGCGTGGGCGTGGGAATCTCGTGGGGAACCGCGTGGACACTACAACTAGTTCGTCATCCGCTAATAATATCACTAACACATGAATATGTGGTATTGTTTGAAAATTATAAGAGTTCAGGTTTAGTGATCGATATTTAGACTATATTATTTAAATCTTATTGATATCCTTCTAATATTATAAATGTGAAAATTTGTATGGATTTCTGTTCCTCTATGCAAAAAGTACTGAATGAATTTTCATGAAAAGCACACAGTTATGATCTGGAACTTATTTTCAATACACATATGAACGTCATTTTTAATCTACCGCCATTTCGGAAAGGAATGGCGAAGGAAAAAGGATCAAGGAAATAACATTTTACTGGTTTCAACCATTGTTATGAACGAATACTATAAATACACCAAAGTCTGATATAGCTACAACTCCGCCCAAAGACGTCAGAAAACTTTGGAAGAAGCCATCCAAAGTTCTAAAGCTCTTTCTTTGCATATCCTTTTTATGTCTGGCGTTATTTGAAACTTATTGCTAAACATGGTTTTCATCGGGACGCCTTAGATATATGTTTATGTACATATGCATATATTACTAGAAGGGACTTTCTCTTTTTATATTTGTGGGCAGGGTAGCACGCAGGAAAGACTTTATAGTGGTGAAATAATATAGTTATTTGTAGTAGAATACAACAGAACAACTTTAGCAAGCGAGGGTGCGAACAGGGAGAGCGGAAGGAAGACATTCTCTTTTTTTAGACATTATTCTCTATAGCTAACCACAGAGTAGTTACCAGATTTTTATTGCTAACTACAGACTCAATATAATGCAACAATATTGTAGTTATAGTGCACTGTTTATGTAGCTACAGTAGACCCGCGGTAATCCGGACCCTATCTAATCCGACGCCCCCTGTAATCCGACTCGCCTATCACTGTTGATGGCAATATACAAACTCAATTCATTAAAGTTCAAATAGTTTCTTTGATTTATAATTTGACGGATTACAAGGTTTTTTTTGGAAATAGCCAGCAAACGAGCTGACGATCTATCTGATGATAAGTAGGTAATGGCGATGGCTATCGTCGCCCATGGACATCAGAAACACTAAAGGCATCACTGATACGTTGCCGGCCAAGAAAGAGAGAAGAAAAAGAAGGAAAGAACTGGCTTTCAAGCCCCCAGCCTCATCACGACGAGTCGTTTGGCGGTTGACTCATGATCAAGGGTGGTAGCAATCCAGGCGAACCCCATGGAGAAATAATAATAGTAATAATGCTATTAATTAACAATTGAAATCAATATTACCAATATACATAATTCCTCGAGGGCTCTACCACCAGTAGGCCGGATTTAGTCGCCAAGGCAAGGTTGGCATCGCCCCATTCGGAGACTGCGTGAAGTGTAAGATTCCCACGCTCCACCATAGCCTCTCTTTCAGACTGTATGTGGTCTTTACTGGCCCGACCAGTTGGCAGGTATCTCTCCCCAACTGTTCTGTCGTCTACTTACCCATAGAAACCGGGCATGAGCTGATCGTTGATATGCAGGAGAGTTGCGGAGAGAACAGACCCCTGAGGAACTCCGGCATTGATTGTCATTGCTTGCGACATGTCAGGAAATAAAGATTTTGCCAGGAATTCATTTCCGGATCTTGTGTCTATTGAATCTATTCTATTCCCGCTACGACATGGGATTCGAAGTTTAAATCTTTCTCTGTGTCGAAGCGTTGAAGGGTTTTCTGGCATCTAACTTCATTGCACGAACGTCAATGGTACTAAAAACGTTCTAAACATTGTATGTGCAACACTATAACATAAATGTTTAACATTACCGCGTTGGTTAAGGTGTCGACACATTGCAGCGAAATTAACTTTACACACACGTCGAAATCAATTAAATACGCATTATTAGGGAGCGTTATTATTATTTGTTTCGGAGTAAATTGGCTGTGAACGGGCGATCGCCCAGACGCACGAGTGATCCTATAAGGGTTCCGTTTTCGTACAGAACCCTAAAATCACTCGAATTGAGAACCTGCTTTTGTTAAAAAAAAGTCTTCGTTTACTAATTAACACTCGTCTCAAAAGAAATGGAGGTGATGTACGTAACTTTATTATTGTGTTTGAGTAACTCTTACACGCAAAAACTACCGAAATAATTTTCATGAAATTTAGCACACAGATACCCCATGACATGGATTAACATGTGGGGTACTTTTTATCCCGGAAAATACACAAAGCCGCGGGCAAAGTGCTAGTCTATAAATATAAAAATCTCGTGTCACGGTGTTTGTGATTGCACTCCTCCGAAACGGCACGACCGATTTTTATATTTTTTTATGTACATTTGTTAGATATGAGAATAGGTCGTAAAGTATATTTCATACCGCTAGGTGATCCCCGTGTGGTGTCCGGGTTCACTTTGTAGAATAGCACCACTCCCGTTCTTCCTGGGATGTCGTAAAAGGCGACTTATAGGACAAATCCAGAAGATGGGCAGCAGCATCTTCCTGTGTTGACGAATACCGGTCATGTCACCTGCGGTCACCAACTCGCAGTAGCCAAGCGCGGTGACTATGGCTATTACCCCCATGGCAGACACGAAAAAAGCACGGCCCCCAGTCCCCGGCAGCCCCACTATTCCTGACTACGGTAGCGGTCATGGTAACGGTGGGGCAGGGGGTGCGAAGAATCACCGGAAGAGATTCGGCTACCACCACAGGAGTCAACGACCTCTGCACCTGGCAACATTCAATACCAGGACTCTGAGGACCGATGATAAGATATACGAGCTGGAAGCTGAGATGAACAGGTTGAACTGGAGCATTTTGGGATTATCTGAAGTCCGAAGACAGGGGGAGGACACGATAATACTCAAATCCGGCAACCTGTTCTATCACCGGGAGGGCGAACAACTGTCCCAAGGTGGTGTCGGGTTTCTCGTCCACAAGTCCCTCGTCAACAACGTAGTGCAAGTTGGGAGCGTGTCGGCCAGGGTAGCGTACCTTACACTCAGAATATCCAAACGGTATTCGTTGAAGGTTGTACAGGTATATGCGCCGACTTCGACACATCCCGACGATGAGGTGGAGGTTATGTATGAGGAGATTAGTAAAGCCATACATACCTCTAAATCTCATTTCACAGTTGTGATGGGGGACTTCAACGCAAGACTAGGCACGCGAAATGGCGACGAAGAGAAAGTGGGGCCTTTTGGCATTGGATGTCGGAACCAGCGAGGCCACTTGCTGGCTAACTTTCTGGAGAAGGAGAACCTCTATATGATGAACTCCTTCTTCAAGAAGAAGCCTCAGCGCAAGTGGACTTGGATTAGCCCTAGCGGTTCCACAAAGAGTGAGATAGATTTCATTCTGGCTGACAAACGGCACATATTTAATGATGTCTCAATGATTAGCAGGTTTAAAACCGGGAGCGATCACCGAATGGTACGAGGCACATTAAATATCAACGTCAAGCTAGAGCGGTCCCGTCTAATGAAATCTACTCTCCGCCCAACACCTGTCCAGATCCAAAGCTCCGAGAGCTTTCAGTTGGAGTTGCAGAATCGTTTCGCGTGCTTAGATTCTTGTGATACAGTGGACGAGTATAACAACAGGATGGTAGCAACAGTTCGCGAGGTAGGGTTACAGTTCTTTAAAACCCGCCCCCGTGGTGGGTCTCAAATTCTCTCAGAACATACTCTCGGTCTTATGAGGGATAGACGAGAACTATGTGTGCAGTCTCCAGCCTCTATGGCAGAGTACAGGCGGCTCAATAAGCAGATCTCGCAGCAAAGGCGACGCGACTTGCGTTCTCATAACACAAGGCGTGTAAAAAGCACTATAGAGAAAAATCGTGGCTCAAAAGTGTTCGCCAAAGATCTGCGGATTGGGCAAAGCCAGCTGACGAGGTTGAAGACCGAGTCCGGCACCGTAGTTTCGTCAAAACCCGAAGTTCTGGGAGAAGTTGAGACCTACTATAGACGTTTGTTTACCTCCTCATGCGCTCCTGTCCCCAGACAGGCGAATGACAAGCGAGCTAAGTTGACCCGACACTATACCGAAGATATCCCGGACGTCAGTCTGTATGAAATTAGGGGGGCCCTGAAGCAGCTAAAGAACAACAAGGCACCGGGCGATGACGGAATCACAACTGAGTTGTTGAAAGCTGGAGGAAAGCCTATACTGCTAGTGCTCCAGAAGTTGTTTGATTCCGTTATCAGTAGCGGAACTACCCCGGAAGCGTGGAGCAGAAGTGTGGTGACGCTGTTCTTTAAGAAGGGTGATAAAACCCTATTGAAGAACTATAGGCCCATTGCACTTCTGAGCCACGTGTACAAGCTGTTTTCAAGGGTACTCACTAATCGCATAGCACGCAGACTTGACGACTTCCAGCCTCCCGAACAAGCCGGATTCCGAAAAGGCTATAGCACCATGGACCACATACATACACTCAGGCAGGTGATACAGAAGTCCGAAGAGTATAACCTGCCGCTATGTGTAGCTTATGTGGACTATGAGAAAGCCTTCGATTCTATCGAGACCTGGGCGGTACTGGAGTCTCTCCAGCGGTGCCAGATCGACTATCGATATATCGAGGTGTTGAAGTGTGTATACAAATCGGCCACCATGTCAGTTCGATTACACGACAGAAGCACGAACCCCATCCAATTGCAGAGGGGTGTCAGACAAGGGGACGTTATTTCCCCGAAACTGTTCACCGCTGCTTTGGAGGATGTGTTCAAGCTAATGGAGTGGAAAGGGCTCGGCATTAACATCAATGGTGAACACCTCACACACCTTCGATTTGCCGACGATATAGTGATCCTGGCGGAATCGCTGGAGGACCTCAGTACTATGCTAGGGGACCTGAACAGTGCCTCACAACGGGTGGGTCTTAAGATGAACATGGACAAGACAAAAATCATGTCTAATGTCCATGTTACACCCGTACCGGTAGTTGTTGACGGCACTGCTCTCGAAGTTGTCGACGAGTACATTTACCTGGGACAAATGATCCATATGGGTAAGTCCAACTTCGAGAAAGAGGTCACTCGAAGAATCCAACTCGGCTGGGCAGCGTTCGGGAAATTACGACACATCTTATCATCCAAAATTCCTCAGTGCCTGAAGTCGAAACTGTTCGAGCAATGCGTGTTGCCAGTGTTAACATATGGATCCGAGACGTGGTCTTTCACTGTTGGCCTTATTCGAAGACTCCAAGTCACACAGCGCGCTATGGAACGAGCTATGTTAGGTATTTCACTGCGAGATAAGATTCGTAACGATGAAGTCCGTAGGCGAACAAAAGTTACCGACATAGCTCGCAGAGTCAGCCGGCTGAAGTGGAAATGGGCAGGTCACATCGTTCGAAGGACAGATAACCGATGGGTTCGCAAAGTCCTCGAATGGCGGCCACGTCTCGGAAAAAGGAGCACTGGTCGCCCCCCGACCAGGTGGACTGATGACCTAAAGAAGACGGCGGGAAGCCGCTGGATTCAGAGGGCCCAGGACCGGTCGGAGTGGCGCCAATTAGGGGAGGCCTATGTCCAGCAGTGGACTTTAAAAGGCTGTTAGATAGATAGATAGATTAGATAGGTGATTAGGAGTCTCTATCCAGAAAATTGACAGAACAACATTTGCCGAGTCAGCGAGTTATACAATAACGATCTATAGCGTCGACAATCTCACTGCAACGTGTCAGCGCCCTAACATCCAGGGTCTATTTATAGTCAATCAGAAACAGACGCGGCAACGCGCGTTAAATCTATTCCGGGATCCACCGTGGATTTATTGACGTGTTCCAACTAACAGCCGGAAACCAGTTCGGCTATTCAGTTAGCGATCACTGATCAAGTCTCTCATTTCTCCTTCTCTTCTGGCTGGCAATAATTCGGTCGATGGTGCCTCACCTATGTACAGTACGGCCGCTGTATCTTGGCGCGTTTAAACATAGGCTTTGCGAACTTTAGCGCATGTAAGACAGAGATGGCAACACGAACATGCTAACGTATGAGTGAGACATAATTTATTTATTTATTTATTTAATACGCGCCAAGATACAGCGGCCGAACTGTACATGGGCGAAAGTTGTTAAATGGGGCTGAATTAAAATTGGTACTTCCTTCCCAATCAAAACAATTCATTCTTAAACCGCCCTTAAATTTAAGTAACTTATACCTATATTGTAGTTCCTTAAAATACTTGTGAATGTAATGTGGTTTCTTAATATACTTCCGAAAGTTAATTACATAAATTTTAGGAAGCAACTTATTTCGTCCGTACCATTGTAAGCGACTATAAGCTTTAGGACAAAGGGAAAGAATGAAAGAATTGTCTCTTAAGCCCCTAGCTGCAAAATGAGTCGTTTAGCTGACATCTAGTGGGTCATCTCTGGAAGATATCTTCCCCTCAAGTTTATCATGCTACAAACAAAGCATAACGTAACGGAAAAAAATTAAAATGTGTGCAATTCACACGTGGTAGAAGTGAAACCTTCAAAATTTTTATTTTCAAGATAAAGAGACGAATGTAAAATTTCGGGAAGATGATAAATGTAGGTTTCACTAATCTACTTCATTCCGCTCTGCTCTGCTCCGCCCCGCCCCGTCCCGCTCCGCTCCCCTACCCCTCACTCCCCTACCCTACCCCTGTACAATGCTTCCTATCTCACTTTAGAATTTGTGTTTGTCTCTTTTACTGGACAGTTTCGTTTCATAAAATTTCAAGTCACCCCCGTACTAAAGAAGTTTTCACTTCAAAAAATGATTTTACTCCCTATAAAGTTTCATACCACGAGCTTAAACATGAAATCGATAGATAAGGAGTTAAACTCCAAAAAGTGCTTGCACTCTACAGTCTACACTACTAATAGACGTTGGACCAGCCTGGCCCAGCAAGCTCCAAGCCCAAGCATGACGATAACATTATCCTCTCATCTATAAATACCCCGCTAGCACCAGCAACAGGTTGAAACTGGTTGAGTAATTACATCAATTACAATTTACCTCGTGTAATATACGAGTATGTATTTAATTGATCGCGGAACATGTAGAAAATTCCTCATGATTTGCAAATGCGAATATTGAATAGGTACAGTCACCTGCAGAGAAAAGTAACCCATCTCTTTATAAATATGCGAACAGCAACCTTTCCGTTGCCTGTTGCGTTGTAAACAGGTGGGTTACTTTTCTCTGCAGGTGACTGTACCTAGTAGTCTTATAACCCGACTTCGAACCCAAAACACTTAGTTACTCCCTCGGTCGTTGTTATCGTAAGATAATAGTCGTTAAGCCATCGTCGTTGCAAATATAACGCCCCAACTCAGAGTCACTAACAGTTACTTAAATCACTCCTTAGTACAGAATTTGTATGGTGATTCTTTACTAAGGAGCGATTAAAGTAACCGTTAATGACCCTGAGTTGGGGCGTAAGACCTCTTAGTGCTTGTTCACACTGAACTCGCGGGCGTATATATGACCTATGATGAATATGAGCTACTATGAAAGTGTTCACATCAAAACGCGCGCGCGGTGTATGTAGCGTTTACCGCGCCCGCGCCCGCGCCCGCGCCCGCGAGTTCAGTGTGAACAAGCACATAAGTGTTATGTGTCACTTTTGGCAAAATCCCTTATTTGCGTCAAATGATTCTACATTTTGAAACACTATCGAATTCAAAAACTCTCATGTGTGTACGACGTTTCCATCGTAATTTATTCACCAAATTCAAAATCACCTATGTGCTTGCTAAACAAAACTTTCGATTTTTATTGATGTTCTCAAAAAGCTTGAATATGCTCCAGGCATCTAGCTCAGTCTTACTACGTAATATTTATGTGAAAGCTTACTCCCTCTTTTTTATTACAAACTTTTAATTTGCAATATATATTGTATTGTATTGTATTGTTATATTGTATCGTGTCTTCTGATTACAATGTCATGCAAAAATGTTGAGCAAACCTTTAATTTAAGTGCATAATAAGTCAGGTTAGGTTATAAAGTTTCATTGTAAAATTCAAGTTATGTACTTAGTTGGTATGCCTTAAATAAATAAATAAATAAATAAATAAAGCTTGTTTGTGAGGATGTATGTTTGTCACTCTATCACGCAAAAACTCCTGAACGGATTTTCATGAAATTAAGCACACGGGTATACCATGTTCTGGAATAAGACATAGGATACTTATTACCCCGGAAGTTTAGTATTAGAAGTCAATATAAGCTGAAGTAATAGTATTAAATGTAAAGTAATGAGAATGAAGCCTCAGATTGTGTAATAGAACAAATGTTATCGGACGCCCCCATCAAGGTGATCGGGTGCAGGGGGGTTTGGGGGCTTGGGGGCTAGGGGCGTGACTCACGGAACCTCTGCATGGATGACTCAAAGCTACGGTGGATGACTACAATACCTGAACAAGAAAGCTTGGATAATATCTAGGCATAATGCGGTGTATATGTATACCTACTATTCGAACACTACGAAGTTAGGAGGAAGCCGATAATTAAGGCTCTGTCCACGTACACGCACGTCCAACGCACGCTATCGTCATTTGTCGCTTGCTGGCATCTTGCGTAGTAAGTATGAAATCTGTCCATGGAGCGGCATTGTCGTGTCTGCCTATTGCCTGTTCCATTATCGACAAATGAAGCGACGTGGACAGTAGGCCGTATATTGTACCTACTGCAAGTTTGATAAATAATAATAAATAAATAAATAATAACGCTTCACACTCATAACCCCACACTAGGGTTCCCTGGACAAGGACATTCACATCTAGACCGAGAACAGAAATACAAACTCATCATTCTTTCCGCCTCGCTGGGAATCGAACCCAGGACCCTCGGTGCGGCGATCCGGCATGGCAACCATTGCGCCACACTGGTCGTCACGTGATGTAAGGGGCCATTCATTGATTACGTTAAGTTCCAGACGGGGATGGGGGGGGGGGGTCCTCAAAATCTCTACATGCCCTTATCTTGGAGGGGATAAAGTCATTCTTACGCATTGAAGTACAATGTCATAGAATAGACATCTCGAACAAAATGTGTCCCCGCCGCACAGTGGTTCCATTAGAACAAGCTAGCTAGACAAAAGTCATTGTTGAATTTCCCGGAATTTTATACGTGAGCCCCTAACCAATACCCCAACTAACCCAAATCCAAGAATTATTTTTCACTAATGTCAACCACTAATTAGGTAATTAGGGCAGTATAAAAAGAAAGGGTGAAAAAATTACAAATCAGTTGCATTTTTGCGATTACCGAAGTAAAATTAATGTTAGTGAGTTTTAAGTTTTTTGAATAATATTAGTGATGGATCTTCAAGTTAAAGGTATGTACTTTTTATTTATAATTAATATGTAAATATACTTAACCCCAGTTTTTTTATAATACCTCAACTTTAAAAAAACATGTAGTTTTTTGACGGTTTTTTGTTTTCGTTGGACTAGAAGGTACTTGTACCCTCTTGTACCTGGGCTGGAAATTATATATGTCATAGCCATATCTGTTAGCTTTCAATTGATGCCCATTTTAGCCTGTACACTTGAGTCCAACTTTCTTTTTTTGTCTGTTTTTCAGAATACGAATTCTCGGTTTCGAAAATCGAGGTATTTGATGAATGGCAGAAACATCCGAAAGAGAACCGTAATTATAGACTCTATGACTTTCTATCACTGAAAAATGATTTTGGAAATATTACGAATGAATCTGCGAGGGAAATTAAACAGAAAATTTCAAAAATATCAACGATTTTAGTAGAAAAATGGCAAAATTCTGTGAAGAACCGCGATCGCTTTCTGACTAAGAACTCTGAGTGGTTGGCTGGTTATTTTACGTTCAAAGTATCCGTCCACCACTCAGTACCATCAAAATCAGGAAGAGCTTCGATTCCTGGGCGTCCATCAAAGGAATTCAATGAGGCTGGTGACAAAACGAAAAGGAGGCGCGTGGATGATCTTCTTCAATCAAGGGATGTTAACCAGCATGACATTTTTAAATATTATACAAAATATTCTTGGAACCCGTGATCCTACCTTCCTTTTTAGGGTTCCGTAGCCAAATGGCAAAAAACGGAACCCTTATGGATTCGTCATGTCTGTCTGTCCGTCCATATGTCACAGGCACAGTCACTTTTTTCCGAAACTATAAGATCTATACTGTTGAAACTTGGTAAGTAGATGTGTTCTGTTAACCGCATTAAGTTTTTCACACTAAAATAGAAAAAAATAGTAAATTTTGGGGGTTCCCCATACTAAGAACTGAAACTCAAATTTTTTTTTCATCAAACCCATACGTGTGGGGTATCTATGGATAGGTCTTCAAAAATGATATTGAGGTTTCTAATATCATTTTTTTCTAAACTGAATAGTTTGCGCGAGAGACACTTCCAAATTAGTAAAATGTGTGTCCCCCCCCTGTAACTTCTAAAATACGAGAATAATAAAAGTAAAAAAAATATATGATGTAAATTACCATGCAAACTTCCACCGAAAATTGGTTTGAATTTACTTGCTGCTACGGAACCCTTCATTGGCGAGTCCGACTCGCACTTGGCCGCTTTTTTATATATATTTTGCACTTAAACTGTCATAAAACATCATCAGAAAGCCGTACCAAGCAAACAAACCCAATAAATAATTTTGTCTAGCTAGCTTGTTCTATTGGAACCAATGTGCGCCGTGAGGTTCTATTTTCAAAATTGAGCCCCTGTTCTCCTTTCAAAATCGAACGAATTCATTTTTAATTGAAGCCGCGCGGCTTCAATTCAGTGGAACATACATTGTGTTCGCGGTGTCTGTTCTATACGCTAGTAATAATACTTCAATGTTCTTACGTAATATTTTACTACTCAAAACATAAATAGGAAAAACTAAAAAACCTTGATTTACGTCAAATTGAATTTTTACGTTCATTCTACACACAGATTCTACATAATAATTCCATTAATAAAAGTTCAAATAGATTTTTTTTTAATACAGTCTTTATTAATAATAATAATCATTTATTTCAGATTGAAATCCATATTTTGTTAGTAGGTTTGTCTTACAAAGGCAAAGTGAGACGTTTAGTCAAAGAAGTTTGAATAAGTTTGTATTTCTGTTCTCGGTCTGGGTTGTTGTTACCCACAACCCACAATACAATTTCAATCCTAGTGTGGGGTAGCGTACTAAAAGTTATGAGATCACAGGGTTAATTAAATTAAAGAATTTCGTGCACGAACGTCGATATATATATTTCACCAAAATCTGTACACACTGAACTCTCTATCTTAATAATATTATCAAAACAAAACCTATGTCATAACAAGAAAATATTTTAAATAAAGAACAACACACTTAGAGAAAAACATAATGCACGGTCGCTTGCCGTCACAGAGTAGCTTCCACATTCATTACTCTGTGTAGCGTGTCGGCAAGCGACCGCGAGATACTCTAACCGGTACCTTACATACTACCGGTACTACGCGGTTTGCTATATACTCCCCCTCTAGTCCAGGAGAACGCCCTCGCTCCGGGACTAGTGAAATATCAGCCTTAGCTGGACGTCCGCGTTTCCTCTTAGGGTTGACGGGTTTTGGGAAAGAGTCATCGCTACCTTGGTAACGGGTAAGATCCTGTGTGTGATATTTCCCTATAATGACATCAGGCTGCTGAATATTTATGATAGTATAAGATGTAGGACTGACCTTTTCCTTAATTTGGTAAGGACCATCGCGACGTGGAAAAAATTTAGCAGTAAGATCCTTTGAGCCTCTGCTCAAGAGGTGCGACTTAAGAAGGATTAAATCACCTACCTGGAATGAGTCGGACGAACGACGCGAGGCATCAGCGTACTGCTTTGTCTTATCTTGCTGAATTTCCACTCTTTCGCGGACAGCAGATAATGACGTAAGGAATTCCCGAAGATAGGGAGTTATTTGCTGGACAAAATTTTCTTTGTCTAATATGGCACGAAGGTCGTGAACGACCTCTGTGGGTGATCTCATTTCTCTGCCGAAGGATAAATAAGCTGGTGACTTCCCTGTAGTGCGACATTTGGCGCTATTTAGCGCGAAACGAATCACCGGCAACTTCTTCGGCCATGAAGTGTGATCATCTTCCACGAGTTGTGCGAGCATGGCTTTCAAGTCGCGGTTTTTCCGCTCAGCAGGATTCGACTCTGGGTGATATAAAGGAATGAGATTTTGTTTAATGCCCAAAACCAACATACATTGACGCATAACTGCGGACACAAACTGTACACCATTGTCTGAAATAATCCTGCGAGGCAAACCGAATCGCATAAAATACTCTTCAATGAGAACGCGAGCACAAGCTTCAGCTGTGGCTTCTTGAAGAGCATATAATTCTGTCCATCGAGTTGCCGTATCCTCAACGAGTAAGATCCATCGCTCCCCCTGGTCTCCTTCCGGTAACGGGCCGAATAAATCTATGGCCAACACCTCGTTACGTTGGTTCATAGCTGGTGTCTGGAGTAGACCTGGTGGTTTGGCATTGGAAGCCTTATAACGTTGGCAGTGGATGCAGGCTTTGACATAATCACTGATTATTCTCCGCATCCCTGTGAAATAATACAGCTGTGCAACTCTCTGGTAGGTTCTATCTATACCTGGATGACCGGCTGTCGGAGAATCGTGAAGCTCCTTTAATATGTCTGGAATTTGGCCCTTAGGTAGTACTAATTGAGGGGATTCACTATCGGAGTCCGGGTTGTACCGATAAAGAACCCCTTGGTCCATAAGGTAACCCCTCTCTAACCACTTTTGGGCTGCGACATCATCGGTTCCTTCCAAGTCTTTAATTATTTTCTCCACCTCTACATCCGAGATTTGTTCTTGGCGGATTTGGGTGGGAGATTTCGTGGGCAGATCGCATATAACTGAACAGATACCACAGTTTTCGCGAGATTCGCTCGAGCAAACTGGTCTGCTGAGCGTGTCTGCCACGACGTTCGCCTTCCCAGGCGTATACTGAAATTGAATGTCGAAGGATTGGAGTTTTAAAGCCCAACGGACTAACCTCCCTGCTGGTGATTTTAAAGAAAGCAGCCAGCGGAGTGGTTGATGGTCACTGCCGATGATGACTGGTTGGCCGTCAAGATAAGGTCGAAACCGCTCCACCGCCCACACTACAGCGAGCGCTTCCCTTTCCGTAGTGGAATAGTTGCGCTCGGCTGCATTGAGAAGTCGGCTGGCATATTCAATCGGCCTCTCCTCGTTGCCTTCGCCCTGTAATAAAACTGCACCTAAGGCGTAGTTACTTGCGTCTGTACGCAGAATAAAGGGACGGCTAAAATCGGCTTGCACCAGTATCGGAGCTGTGGTCAGTAAGCGCTTCAGCTCATTAAAAGCTTGGGTTTGTTCTAAACTCCATGTCCATACTTGGTTTTTTCTGGTCAAACGGGTTAATGGTTCAGCAACCTTCGAAAAGTTCGGTATAAACTTTCTGAACCATGAGCATGTCTGCAAAAAAGTTCTCAGGTGCTTTAAGTTACCTGGCTCTTTCATCTGGAGAACAGCACTCACCTTGTCAGTGTCGGTGGATACGCCATTTTGCGTTATGACGTGGCCGAGATATTTAACGCTTTCTCTAGCGAAAACGCACTTCTCCCTATTTAAATGGAGGTTAAACTCGGCCAGACGTCTAAAAACTGCTTCCAGGTCTTGCAGGTGTTGCTGGTATCCCGTAGATATGACTAATAAGTCATCTAAATATGCAAGTAAGGTTACATCTTTTAATGCAGAGCAGGATCGTAAACGATCGATGAGTCGTTGGAAGGTCGCAGGCGCATTGCGTAAACCAAACGGCATTCTTTTGAATCGGTAGATACCTAATGGGCAAACGAAAGCTGTTTTGTCCCTATCAGATACACGTACCATTACCTGCCAATAAGCAGACCGAAGATCCAGCGTACTCATGTAGCAATCCCGTTTCGTGCTCTGTATGAGGTCATCGATGCGCGGCATCGGATACGTGTCGGCTTTGGTAATAGCGTTTAAGCGTCTGTAATCAACGCAGAAACGAATGCTACCGTTAGGTTTAGGCACCATCAGCGCCGGTGAACACCAAGCCGATTCACATTCCTCTATGATGTCTTGTTGTAACATCTTATTTATTTCTGCTTGCATTAGCGCTTTCTTTGCAGGATTGAGGCGATAAGGAGGTACTGCAATAGGTGGGTGCTCACCTGTTTCGATGCGATGTTCCGCGTAAGGTGTAGGGCCTCCCCCTATTTCGAAGATGTGGGCGTGCCTGGTGAGGACGGCAGCTAGCGCCAGACGCTCAGCTGGTTTAAGGTGAGTACCTTCATCGTCCCTGAGAACATCTGTAGAAGCACAGGACACGCCACGCGATGCAGGTTCGAAACAAAGATTGTATTTTGTAACATCGTTATCACTGAAGTACCAAATTTCCTTATAAAAATCGATTACTACCTTGGCAGCGTTAATAAAATCGATACCTAATAATGTTTCATTATTAGTTGCATCGGGGAAAATTAGGAATGGAATTGTGATTGTTTTGGTTTCTAATTGAACATTTAATGACGTAGTAAGTATGTCCATAGTCCGCGTTATACCGTCTGCTAATTTAATTTGTTGTGAGGAAGGGTGGAGGGGATGACCGTGGCGTAGAAGGAGCGCATATAGCGAATGTCCAGCAATACAACGCTTCGCGGCCGTATCTATGAGTGCGGTGCCATTAAAACCTAAAATATTAATATTAAAAACTGGCCTTCGATCTCGCGACATAGAGCATCTCGTACCCTTATCATAATCAACAACATTATTACAAGACAATACACACCTTTTACAACATTGGACATTACTAAAAACAGGATGTTTACAAAATTCGATATTTTCCATCAATTCGTAACTTTCGTGAAATTTATCATCGCGACATTTATCGAAAGCTACGTTAATATGGTCCATATTATTATTACACTGCATTGATCGCATACTATAAAAACTACTATTATTATTATTGTTTTTGTTAAAATCGCAATCACGTACTTCCGAATATGTATTTGTTTGGGGCTCACCTGGGTTCTGCAACTTACGGCACTGGTCTATCATGTGTCCAAACCGTTTGCAGTAGGTACATACTGGTCGATGTTTTCTTACAGCGGCAGCGCCAGCGACTTCCCCAGTAGGTATATTAGTTGTCGGCGGCCGAAACGCAGCGTGCGGCGGCGGCGGTACCGGGGCGTCGGGGCGCGATGGCGGCAGCGGGGCGGCGGCGGCGGGCAGCGGGCGCTGCGGCGCTCGCACATTCGCTGGATGAGGAGCTGAGTCGGATGCTCGCGGTGCACGAACGGTGTTCGGAATACGGGACGATGACGTAGATGGCAGGCGGATATTAAATTGAGCGCGCCGTTCACCTGTAGATTCATTCGGGACCGTATTTCGTTCATCCAACGAGTCTTCGATATTTCGTGAATGTCGAAGTAAATCTCGAAAACTCATGAAGTCCTCTCTTCGCAGCCGTTTCCTAATTCTGTTATGAAGCAGACCGTATACTATATCCAATTGCACCTTTTCACTTAGGTCCCCTGCAGGTATTCTAGCGAATAGCGCGCGGATACGTGCGATGAAAATATCTGTATTTAGTTCTTGTTGCGGCGAAGCGAAAATTTCCATATAAACACGATGTGGGGGCCGGCGATCTCCGAAGGCACTGATGAGGTTATCCTTTACCTCAGGCCACGAGGTAACTGTGTTCTTAATGCCTAGCCACCATGTTCCTGCTTCTGCCGTAAATAAATATGAGAGTCCACGGAGTATGTTTGCTTCCGATACTTGTGCACATTCAGTGTATGCCTCAACAGCGTCAATAAAAGCCTCGACCGATTCATCAGACCGGCCGGCGAACGTGGCTTTGCACTGGGCGAGGGTACCTTGCCCAGGAATCGCTATTGATACAGGAGTCGACGAAGCCATCCGCGTGACCGAATGTAGCAATTCCCTCAACGCTTCTGTTTGGGAACGCTGAAGCGACGCGATAATGTTTGTCACATGTTCAGTCGAAAACATGGTATTATTCGCGTCGGCACTAGTCGAAGCGGGGGCGCCGCGCGCGCCTTCTTGTTCGGACGCGTGCGGTGAGAACGGCGAGTTTGATCGCGAGGGGCTCAGAAATTCTTCTTCATTATTATTTTCTTCGCGTCTTTCAATTGCCGACTGACTCCTTGTTGTAGGCATTTTAACCGACGATACGTACAACGAAATTGTAGGTAATAACCACCAAAACGTTGGAGCGCCACATATGAGATCACAGGGTTAATTAAATTAAAGAATTTCGTGCACGAACGTCGAT